>CM028134.1:840972500-843372500 GCA_016271365.2 Neoceratodus forsteri
CAGATGGTTCTCAGACTTGGGTGAGAAACATAGAAACATAGAATTTGACGGCAGATAAGGACCGCTTGGCCCACCCAGTCTTCCCATTTCCCTACCTGATGGATAAGCTGCAGATCCTAGTTAACCAGCAGCCTACTTCTTCCTACCCCCACCCCCTAGAATTGCCTTATGACTGTCCCATGCATGCTTGAATTCCACCACTGTTTTTCACTCCGCAACCTCCTGTGGAAGGCTGTTCCATACATCCACAACCCTCTGTGAAAAATACTCTTAAATTACATCTGAGCCGCTTCTCCTTCTATTTTCAAATTGTGCCCCTTGTTCTTGCACACCTCTTTTTGAAAGATGCTACCCTCTTGGACTTTGTTGATTCCCTTGAGGTACTTGAAAGTTTCTATCATGTCCCCCTCCCTCCTTTCCTCGAGGCTATACATATTAAGCTCCTAAGTCTCTCTTCACATGTCTTCCGTGCAGACCCTGCACCATTTTAGTTGCCCTACTCTGGACAGCTTCTATCCTGTCTCATGTCTTTATGGAGATTGGGTCTCCAGAACTGCACGCAGTACTCCAGATGTGGTCTCACCAGCTGTCTGTACAGAGGGATAATAACTTGTTTTCTCTGCTGGTGATGCCTCTCCCATGCATCCCAGTATCCCCCAGCCTCCTTGCTGCCCTCTCACATTGCTTGCCCACCTTTAGGTCATCTGATATGACTACCCCAGGTCCCTTCCATTTTTGTTGTTGTTAGTATCTCACCCCATTGTGTACTCTTCCCTGGTTTTTGTTTCCTAGTGCATTACCTTGCACTTCTTAGCATTGAATCTAAGCTGCCATACATTTGACCATTCCTCTAACCTTGCCAAGTCCCTTCTCATCCTTTCTGCCCCACCTTGTGCATCAACTCTGTTGCAGATCTTTGTGTCATCTGCAAAGAGACATACTTTTCCTTCCAGTCCCTCTGCAATGTCGCTTATAAAGACATTGAAGAGGACCGGTCCTAATACTGAACCCTGTGGTACCCCACTGCTAACCCATCTTTTTTCAGAGTGGACTCCATTTACTATTACTCTCTGTGTCCTATTCTCCAGCCAATTCTTTACCCAGGCTGTCATCTTGGGACCCACTCCCAGGCTGGCTAACTTGTATATTAATCTTTTGTGTGGGACTGTGTCAAATGCCTTGCTAAAGTCTAGGTACACCATGTTCACAGCCCCTCCCTGATCTACTACTTTGGTCACCCAGTCAAAGAAATCTATCAGATTTGTCTGGCATGACCTTCCTGCTGTGAATCCATGCTGCCTTGGGTCCTGTGCCCTCTGGCCTCTAGATACGCAACAATTCTTTTCCTTCAGAAGTGATTCCATCATTTTCCCTACCACTGAGGTTAAACTAACAGGTCTGTAGTTTCCTGCTTCTGCCTTGCTCCCACTTTTGTGAAGGGCAATCACATCTGCCCTCCTCCAGTCCTCAGGTACCACCCCATCCTCCCTTGATTTGTTAAAGAGGGTAGTCAGTGGTGTCACTAGTTCTATCCTTAGTTCTTTAGAATTCTGGGATGAATCCCATCAGGCCCTCATTGCTTTGTCCACCTTCAGTTTTAAGAGCTCTTCAGAACTCTTTCTTCTGTAAATGGCTGGTATCAACTTCTGTATCCAGAGTGTTTCTACTGTTTGTTTTAGGTACCTCCTCTCTTCCTTTGTAAATACTGAGCAAAATATTTGTTTAGTATTCTGCCTTTTTCACAGTCACCCTCTGCCCATCCTCCTCCCCTTTATTAAGCCTCACTATCCCTCCCTTGGTCTTCCTTTGTTCCTGATGTACCTATAAAAGGTTTTATCCTCTTAACTGAGTTGGCTATCTTTTCCTCGGTTTGGGCTTTGCTGTTCTGACTGCCTTTCCAGCTTCCTTTTGCTTTAACTGATACAGTTCTCTGTCCTGTTCCTTCTGTGATTCATTGTACTTCCTGAATGCTTTCTTTTCTCTTGAACCTTCACTGCCACTTCCTTTGAGAACCATAGTGGTTTTTACCTTGTTTCATTTTGTTTATTTGCTTTACACAAAGGCTTGTTACCTCGTGATGGCAGTTTTATTATTCCCCATTGTTCTTCCACCCCTCCTTTCTGCCCATTTGCTAGTGCATTCCTTAGGTACTCACCCATTTTGGCAAAGTCAGCCTCCTAAAATCCAGTACCTTTGTCTTTGTATGGCTTGACTCTATTGTTGTGTTTATTAGAACTATACTGTCTGATGGTCGCTAGTTCCCAGATGGCTACCCACTTCTACATCTGTGATCCTCTTCATCTCCGTTTGAGAGAACCAGGTCTAAGATTGCTCCCTCCGAGTGGGCTCCAATACTAGTTGTTCAAGGCATGCCCCTGTAGGGCATCTAGAATAACCCCACTTAGAAGTGGCTGCTGCAACTGCACTCCAGTTAACAACTGCATATTCAGATCACCCATCAGCAATATCTCCCTTTATCTGCCATTCTAAGTATACTTTCTATCATTTCCTTGTCCATTTCCTCCCTGAGAGGGGGTTTGTATACAACCCTGTGTGGATTGTGGTCCATTGCCTGCCTCCAAATTGACCCACAGTGCTTCTTCTCCTCCCTGTTTACCCTTTTGTTCTGTTGCTTTGATTTCTTCTCTATGTAGAGAGCTACTCCTCCCTCTTTACCCTCCTGTCCCTCCTGTAGATAGTGTATCCTGGTATGTTTACGCCCCAGTCATGGTTCTGTGTGTACAATGTTTCTGTGGCTGCCACAATATCCAGATGTTCCTCCTCCATCAAGGCCACTAATTCAGGAAGCTTGTTACCCAGACTACGGCATTGGTACTCATTGCTCTCATTTTTGATGGCTTTACCTTCTGTAGCTGCAACCCCACTGACCTCTCTACCTTGGTCTTTTTCTCATTTAGTACCCTGTTTTGTAGGGGGAGGCTGAGATTTTCCTTCTGCTTATCAGTGCCTCCCCCCTTGACTAGTTTAAAGGCTTGCCAATGAAGCATTTAAACTGATTTCCCAAAAGCCTTGTTCCCTTCCTGGACAGATGCAGACCATCCTGCCAGTATAGGCTGGTGTCCCTCCAGGTAGAACCCCAGTCCCCAATGAAGCCAAACCCCTGTGCTCCACACCATTTTTTCAACCATTTGTTAAAGTGCATGGTGCAAAGTACCCTTGCCTCACTCATGCCACTGACAGGCAGCACCTCTGAGAAGGATACTGTGTGTGCTACTTGTCTTAAGCCCCTCCCCAACTCTACAAAGTCCTTTTGCACTGCTCTAATCTCATGATGAGCCAAGTCATTTGTCCCTAAGTGGACAATGATGTCCAGCTCAGACTCCCTGCAACTGTTCTCGTGATCCTAAGGATGCGCCTCTGTCCCTCCAAGCCATGGCACCAGACAGGCACCTTACTTCAATTTTCCCTGCTCCCCCAGTCTCTATCCCTAACACTGAGCCCCACCAGGAGATGCTTTTCCCTGTGGTGCCCTCTGCCTCCTTCCTGAGGGCCTCCCTTGTGACAGTTGTCTGCACCCTCCTTAGTCTCCTCTATGGGTGCATCCATAGGGGAACTATGCTCCCCCAGAATGGTGTATGGATTGTGGAGTGTAACAACTGACTGGGTGTGCCTCTGTTCCACCACCCTTACCCTCCCTGAGCCCACTGTGGTCCAACTGCTGTGCTTTCTTCGCAACCTCTGAGGTAGTGGTGGTGGCTTTGGTGCTCCCTGGATGGGGGAGGTTCCCTTGCCCCTGTCCAGTGTGGCCTGAAGATGGGAAACTTCCTCCCTCAGGGCAGATAGTTGTCTGCAAACAGGGCAGCATCTCATCCTCCAGAAAGACTCCCGGAAGACTGCTGCCCCACAGCCATTACATTGTACTACTCCCCACATAACTGTCTACCTCGTTTAGTTTTTGTGTGTGTGTGTGTGTGTGTGTGTGTGTGTGTGTGTGTGATTGGTGCATTATATAGAAATATATGTATTTATATAATGTGTATGCTTATATTGTCAGTGCAGTGTGCTAGACAGGATATGACAGTGATGTGTACCTTGCCCTCTTGAGGAAATGATGTCAGAACCCCAGGTATAAATGAACTATTTCCAGGGTGGGTGGGTGAAGGGTGGAAGGTTGGACCTAAACTGTGCCCTCATGAAACAATCAGTTTAACGCTCTGACCTACCGATGCAATGAGTGCCTTCCTGTCAGCAAGATGCCATACACGACAATTTGTAATACTGCTTCAAACCAATTTGACAGAGAAAATACCCTGCTAATCAAACAGAGAAAAATCCAAATATCCAAGTCAGACACAGGTAAACCTCTCCAGCCCCAAAAGAGCCTGGTGACTTGTGCTCTGAAAACAGTCAGCCCCAAAACACGTCAGCTGTGCAGAAGGACGGACACAGAAAACAGTATTTAGCCTATGTGGGTTTAAACTCTTCCTGCACTGAAAACCTTAACACTTGTAACACAAGTAAAGCAACTCCATCTCCTCTGTTGATTGAAAGACTGCCTTTTCTGATAATTCTAAATTGTTATTTCACCCTTCAGTTAGAAGTATCCTCCACCTGAAGAATATTAACTTTCCTAAGGAATCTGCTTCAAACCAAAGACAATTGTAAATTGTAAAGTTCACCTCCCCTCTGTTGTGAGCACTACTCACTTTCTTGCAAATCTTAAGTCCAGTGTTGCAGCTTGCAGCCAGAGGTAGCTTCACCTGAAGACTATGAGGTTAGTAGGCTGTCCTCAGAGCCCACACAGCAGCTCTTCACACCTCCATTGCTCACTCTCTGAGCTGCTGGATGACACTGAACTGAAAATTCTACCTGTTACAACAGAACATGAACAAATATTTATGATGGTCTGAGTTGGAGGAATAGGATTCTAATTAATTTGGGGGGCGACGTAAGTGCGGATTGTTGGGTATCGGTACTATAATAGAGATGGCATACTAGCTAGTGTGGCAGTGGCAAGCATCCTTAAGGGAATTGTTAATTAGGGATTTGAAAAAGTTGAAAGAGTCCAAATTTGAGGGCTTGAGGGAGGTTTGCAATTTATTCCATGGATTTTTTTCTGAGGGAATAGCTGCTATAGGAACAATGGAACATGGTCGATATATAGCCGGGGACTTTATTTAGCAGTGATTTGTAAGCCTGAGTGCTACTATGAATCATCCTTCTGGTGGCAAAGGATGTCCAGCCCACTGCTGCATGGAGGTTGCAGTGGTGGGTTCTGGAAGGGGCGTTTACAATAAAACGAATGGCACAATCGAAGAGCACATCCATCTTATGAAGATAAGATGTTGTGCAGCTGTTGTATATTAAATCCACATAATCAAGAAGAGGGAGAAAGGTGGTTTGAACCAGCCTTTTTCTAATATCAGTGGGGAAGAGAGATTTATTCCTGTAAAAAAAAAAAAAAAAACTAATCTAGTTTTTAGTTTCTTAGTAGGGCGTTCAATGTGCACTGTAAAGTAGAGGTTATTGTCTAGCCAAAGTCCTACATATTTGAATTTGTCTACCGCCTCTAGTGTGTCTCCTAATAAAGTTGTCATAGGTGGAGGAGTGCCATATTTGAGCAGTGTATTTGCGGAGTATGGTGGCAAGAAGAACACTGTCTTTTTTTTTTTTGCATTTAATAGTAGTTTAGATCTTAGGAGATTATGTAGTAACTGATTAAAGTTGGTCTGTAGTTCCGTACCAACTTCTGACAGGGAGGGTTTCGAAGTGTAGAGGACAGTATCATCTGTGAAGAAGTGCAGTTTGGCTTTGTGGATGCTGTCTCTTAGGGAGTTAATATAAACTGAAAAAAGAAGGGGGCCTAGGATGGATCCCTGGGGTACTCCTCTCATGAGTGGTAGAGGAGAGGACAGGAGTCCATCCACTTTGATATACTGGAGTCTCCCTGAGAGATAGCTATGTAACCAGTTAATGGAGGAATTACTTAGGCCATGTTTTTTAAGTTTGGTTAAGAGAAGGTCATGTTCTACCATGTCGAAAGCTTTGCTTAGATCAAGGAAGACGGCTCCAGTGGATTGTTTGTTATCTAAGGCAATAAACCACTCGTTTGACACCTTGGCCATGGCCAACACCGTACTGTGTTTTTGCCTAAAGCCACACTGCAGTGGATTTGCATGACCCCTTTCTGTTATTTTTCAGAAACTGTGCCATTTCTATTTCCAAATGCTTTACCAACATTTTCTACAAACTCCACTATCATCACAGTATTTCAGATATTGTGTCAGCAGAATATCCTAAAAAATGTTGCGTGTCATTTTATTAAATGTGCCCCATTTCTCAAAAAAGTGCAACACCATTTTCTTAAATTTTGTGCCTACAGGGCGGGATATTCAGAAGGGTTGTGCATGATGCAACACAGTTGCGCCATGCACAACCCACTGATGCGCCCTGGTGCAATATTCAAAAGGGGAATCTGCCTGGTACAAATCCCAATGTGCCAGAGTGCATCAGTAATATATGCGGCGCAATTGGTAGGGCATGCCCATGCATACTCTGCGCATCCCGATATTCAGCCTGGGATGTGCTGAGCCCATGCACGCACAACCCCTACTTGTGCTGCACACAGGTGAGCCAAAAACCAAAGGAGCAACAGCTGGCCATCCACAGGTGAGCTGTCATATTGCAGGGTGCATCACGGCAGCTGCCAGCTGTGGGTGGCCACCCGAGCTCCGGCGGCACCTGCGTGGTAGTGACCCCCCATGCCCGATCGCAGGCATATGTAGTGATATTAACCCTCCCACATCCCTGGTGGTCCAGTGGACCACTTTCGCAGCCAAACACGGGCATATGTCATAAGAATGTTCCTATATCCTTGGTGGTCCAGTGGACCGCTCGCAGCCGATCACGGGCATCAGTAATATATTATGACAACCAATCCAACCCTGGTGGTCCAGCAGTACCCCCTCCCCACCCGCCCACTGATCCCCACCGCTCCCCCCATCAGTGGCCGGGCGGCAGCTCCGCACCACTTGCCGCCCTCGCCGCACACCAACTGACTTCTGTACGGAGTTGCACACCATTGGTCCGCCACGGAGCCAATGGCGTATGGCCTGTATCAATACTGCACAGTCCAGATATGTGAATGGATCCATTCACTTTTCTGGACTGTGTACTACGGTATGGGCTGCATGCCCATTGGCTCACACTGTGGACCAATGGGCATACAGCCCTACCATACAGAGTCAGTTGGCGGGCGGCGAGGCAGCAAGTGGGTGGGGAGCTGCCGCCCGTCGCTGACCGGGAGGGGAGCAGGGCAGTGGGGCTCAGTGGACAGGTGGGGAGCGGGGTACCGCTGGATCACCAGGGTTGGATTGGTTTGTCAGAATATGTTACTGATGCCCGCGATTGGCCTGCGAGAGGTCCACTGGACCACCAGGAATATAGGACTATTCTTTATAACAATGCCCGTGATCGGGCTGCGAGTGGTCCACTGGACCACCAGGGATATGGGAGGGTAATTTCACTGTACATCTGCCCACAATCGGGCTGCGAGTGGTCCACTGGAACCCCAGGGATATGGGAGGGTAATTTTACTGTACTTCTGCCCGCGATCGGGCTGCGAGCGGTCCACTGGACCACCAGGGATATGGGACTATTCTTTATAACATATGCCCGTGATTGGGCAGTAGGGCACTTTGCCACTAGTGCAGGGGGCGTCGGTCCCCGATGGCTGCAGCCTGGCAGGGCTCTAGGCGCAAGTCGCCGGGGATCGGCGCACCTGCATGAAAATGGGGCCATTATGACATGCAAATAGCCCCATTTGCAACTTGCATACATTATGGCCCATTTGCATGTGCACTTTTGAATATCGCAGTAGTTGCGCCTATCACAACGGCACTTGCGCTAGCGCATCCCCCTGCTCCACTCTGGCCACTTGCGCTGACGCAGTGCCACTGCGCCATGCGCACTGTGGGTGGCCAAGGAGCAATATTCAATGATGCTGTGCCATGGCGCAGCTCTGTTGAATATCACCCTGTCAATGCCCCTGCACATCCAAGTTGCGCTGGGCCCAGGCTTGCGCCACAGCCTGGTGCAGTCTGAATATCCTGCCCATAGTGTTTTTTTGGAAAACGACGTTGATGCCGTAACATCGTTGTCCAAAAAACTGAACTAGCACATTTTCCAGAAAATTGCAAAAATTCACCAGTGCTGTTTCTCAAAATCGTGAAAATGCTATTTACCCAAATTTAGTAAAGCCATTTTATCAACAGGGCATCAACATAATTTCCAAAACTACACTAAAGCCATTTTCCAAAACTTGCACCACTACCATTTTTAGACCAGTTGTACTGACAGATTTATAAACATTCTGCCCATGCTAATTTCTGATAATTGCACTTTGTTTCTAAAAAAATAACACAGTTTACAAAAATCTCAGTGTAAGAGACAGTGTCAGTGACCTAGGTCACAAGACTGAAATCATACTACTCTGTGATTTCAACATCAGCTGGTTCTCTAACAGTGCAAGCCATTATAAGGATGCTCTAACAACCGCTAATTTCATACAGCTGGTACAGTCAGCCACTAGGGTGAACTACAAATCTGGGATCACTACTCTGCTGGACTGGGTAGTCACCAACAGACCAGATCATATTACCCACACTGAAGTCTTACCAGATTCAATTAGCGATCATTCGTCCGTCCTATGTGCCTTGTCTAACAAGTACATCAGACCTCCAGCTTGGACCATTAACAGCAGAATGCTCATCAGAGGGCACCTAGAACATCTAAAGATACAGCTCTGACAGGTGGACTGGGAGCAAATTCATGCAGCCCCGGATATCAATACGGCCTTGGATTACTTTATAACTACCTTCAACACAGCATGCGATCTCCATGCTAAACATGAAAGATCAAGGGTTACAGCAATCCTTGGATTACACATGACCTACCTGAGCAAATGAAATCCTGCAATCACCTCTGGTACTGAGCCAGGGCCACTGGCAACCAAGTGGCGTACAAAACAGCAAGGAATGCCTGCATAAGAGCAATTCGGGCCAAAAAAGCAAACTACTGTAAGGAAGACTTAACCAATTCCTGGAAAGATGGATGAAAATTTTGGAACAACATCTCAGAGGTGACAGGGAAGGTCTCCAAATAGACCCTGTCCATGCACAACATAAATGGCTCTACAACCATTGATCCTCAAACTATAGTTGACACTTTCAATGAGGCTTTTTCAGATCTCAGTCATGTCCTACCCCCTAACTTCTTTGACCCCACTCCCTCTTCCTGCAGTTTGCAGTCAGCAGAAAATATGAGGTCACACCCACCATTCCACTTTAAAGTGATGAGCAAAGAAAAAGCAAAGAAATACATTCTCAAAGTACTTGAGAAAACGAGGCTAAGTGGGGATTCACTTGATCTAAAGCTCATCTCCCTCACCATTGATGAGGTACTGTCCACCTTGACAAAGATCCTTAACCGCTCCCTCATGCTTTCCCAATTCCCACAAAAATGGAATGCCACCTTAGTTACGCCAGTACACAAGTCTGGGGACAGGTCATTGCACAGGAACTACAGGCCCATATCAATCCTCCCGCCACTTTCCAAAGTGTTAGAGCGAATCGTGTCTGATCAATTGGTAGAATACATGGAGAAGTATAATCTTCACTGTAGTCAGCAACATGGGTTTCGCAAAGGGCACAGCACTACTACTGCCCTGCTCGAATTTTGAAACTACATACATCATGCCTTGGATCAAGGTCAATTAGTTAGAGCAATGTTCACTGACCTTTCCAAGGCATTTGATACTGTAAATCACTCTCCACTTATTGAGCAATTATCTGATCTAGGTTTATGCATGGACACCACCAATTGGTTCAACAGCTACCTCAGCGGACGCACTCAACAAGTCAGGATTGGTGATACACTCTCCACAAAACAACCGGCTCATTCAGGTGTCCCACAGGGATCTATCCTGGGCCCACTACTTTTCACCATATTCCTGAATCAGCTCCCAGCCTCCTGTCATGGTCAGATCCTACTCTACACAGACAATGCGTTTTTTTACTCAAGTAATACTGATCCCACACTCCTGGCTAATCAATTGCAGACTAGCTTTACCAAGGCTGAGGCCTGGTTCCACTCACAGAAGCTAGTCCTTAACTACACAAAAACAAAAACAATGTTGTTTCACAGTGCACAAAACAGGTTCCACTCCCACCAACAGGAAATCAGAAATAGCTCAGGCATTATCCTAGAACAGACTCAACTTTTTAAGTATTTAGGAGTGACAATTGACAGCACTCTGTCATTCTCCAGCCATATTGACAATGTTGCCAAAATAGTGAATACCTGTGTTGGGCTACTATACAAACACAGACACTGCCTTACCCCAGAAGCCCTCAAGCTTGCTATGCATAGTTCGGTGGTCTCAGTAATCAATTATCCGTCTCCAACACTGTCCTGCACCGTGTCACCACTGCCCTTATCAAGACCTGCCATTTCCTGACTGGTGCCACCCCCCTGACACACACATGTGACTTATAAGAGCAAGCAAACTGGCTTCAGCTCAAAGGCAAACTATCCTGTCAATCATGCCTAACAGCAAAAAAAGGCCTTCCTCAGTCTCTTGCCTCCTGTTGTGCAGTCAATGTTTAGGTCACCAAACCAGACCCGGCATACTAGACGCACATTGAGCCATATGTTCATAGTGTCTCACTGCCGTACCACCCAAGGGCAACACTCTTTTGCATACAGAGCACCACTATGGTATAATTTACTCCACTGTGATGTTACCAAAGACCAAACACTGGGCTCCTTCAAAAAAAAACTTCGCCAAGCACTAGTCGCCAATGCCTCCTGTGACTGCTGCACATAAAACAACTTGGGCCAGTTTCCTCTTCTTTGCCCACACCCTACCCTACCCTTCTGCCACCCTACCATCCCACCCTTGCTACTACCCTGTAACTTACCTGCCTCCCTGAGGTCCCCATTAACCAATCCCAGCATTAAACCATGCTTGCTGCTCCATAGAAAGCATCATCAGTTCCTGCACTGATTGCCCCAGTGGAGTCCACTCTTAAACTGAATGTCACAGCCCATGCTTGTCTGCTGATATTCCCCTCCTGGCAATGCCCCCCCCCAACTCAGACAATGCCTTTGGCTGTATTCCTACTCTGGAACCATGTTACGTCCTAGCCCTTAGCTTCTGTCTGTCCTGTAAGACCATGTCCCTAGTTGTTGTCTTTCCCTCATTTTGTCTCTGACAATGCCACTTGGCTACATCTTTTTCCTCCTGTAGTTGGATCCCAACCCTAATGCCCTTCCTTGCTAGTTAAGCTTACTCTTAGCTGCCGTATGTCTGCAAAATACCTGTTTTTGTAACTTGAATCCATATGTTCTTATTTTATTGTTACCTTTACTCCTAGGATCACTATGTATTTTCTTACTATACTGTTTATTTCTGTTCTTTGATATGACGTGGAGTCTATGTAAAAGAGCCTTTGGCTCAACGGTATTAATTCCAAGATTGAAATAAATAAATAAATAAAACAGTTACAAAAATTGCAAGAACAATGTTTTTCAAAAATTGCATCAGCACAGTACCCAGAATGTGCTCAACTGTTTTCTGGAAATGGCACCAATGACAGTTTTTTTTTTTTAATTGTGCCTGCTTTACTTTCTGAAATTGTGTGTCCGTTTTCCAAAAATTGCATGAACATTTTTCAAAAAGTTATAACCTCCATTTCCCAAAACATGTTCTGCCGACAGTTGTATAAAGAAAAAGGTTACAGTAATAAATGCAAGGACATGATTCCTCATCCATGTATAGGACATAAAAATAAATAGATACATTTGTGGTAGGAGGTTGTAGCAATATTGTACTCACAAATATATTGTGCATGATTGGGGTTGAGAGTGTTGTCAAACCAATAGTAGCTTTTTATGTAACGATGCATAAGGAATTTAATTCTTGTACCCATTTTCTAACTTTTGGTTCAACTTCAACTGATGTAAACAGATTAGATGCTAATTTGGAGACATTTCAACCAAATGTTATAGCCCAGTGTCAGACACATCTCAGACCCACTCATAGCATCCCATTTCTTCCTTGCTTTCATAGGCTTTGCCTGTAAACGCACTGTAAAATAATATTTGAACAAACTCTTTAGGGTTTTCCACCCATCAATCCTTTTGGAAAGCTATTCATTCTAAGTCTGGCTGAATGGTTTGAATAGTGCTTGTGTACACTGCTTACTTTGGCCTTTCTCTGTCATCTCCACCCTTGAAGAGGTGGCCAGCAGGGAGTGAGCCAAACGACATGAGAGGGCCAACCAGGAGATGAACAGTGCAGGAGAAGGAAGTGGGGTGCGAGGAGGATGAGTAAAACACCAAGTGCTGAAAGGTAGGGGGTTGTAGGGTATTTATAAGAGATGGGGTGTGTGGTCAGCTGACCTCAGAACCACAGGCATAAGCGTTTCAATTCAAAGTACATCTGACTGGCTTGAGTAACGCTTGTGCATACTGTTTACTTTGTCCTTTCTCTGTCCTCACCACCTTTGAAGAGGTGCCCAGCATAGATTGGGCTAAAGGACATGAAAGGACCCAAAAATATCTGAGTGCCACTGAACCAAGAATCCCCACCAACTCACAGAAGTAGACCAATTGCACAGAGGAGAGGAAAGTAATCCCAGCTGGAGGAAACTCCCAGGGATCCAAGGCAAATGGTCAGCCCTCTCTCTGGGCTTTAACTAACTAGTGTAAATACTTACACATAACTTTGATTATGTGTGGTGGAATGAATGACTGTCCAGAAAAAGAGAAAGTGTCACGGCCAAGCTGAGCTAGTAGGAGTTTGACATGGTGCACAAACTGACAGAAGTCACCACTTCACCGGTCTCTGTAGTCCATTTGGTGGTGGTCCATTTGGATTCAGACGATTGTTTAGTAATTAAATATAGCAATAAAACATTATGTGAATATATTAGGTGGTAAGGAATCATCATCATTATCATCATAATTTATTTATAAAAGGCACCTTTCATCAACCAAGGTGCCTGTACATACCATAAATAATACAAACATAATTTCTGATTTAAATAAAACCTTATATATAAATTCACTATAAATTAATACTCACTAAAATCACCATATGCAGACTCAAACAAATAAGTCTTATGGAATGGTGTAACCGATATGCATTCTGGTAGGTTGGATTCTTTGAGAAACAGATGGTAGATTTCAGATGAACTTCTTGAAGGGTATTTGCAGGAGATGATATTCCGGATTGAATTTAGAAGAACTGGATGCATTCTTCAGGCCTTAGGAAGCATTAATAAGCGTGGATTATGGCAGACTGTAAATTGAAGCTGACTAGTTGTCTGACTACTGAAGAGGCAAGGGGATCCATGAGGCTTGAGTTATGAGTCTGAATCAACTGTGTGTCTATTTGATCAGTTTATAGGGCTCTGTCTTTTAATTTCATACATAAATGCTTCTGAGTAACAAATTCAAAAGTTTAGATGAAGTTTATTGGATGGTGGCAATGTGCTGTTTGATGGAGGAATGGGACATTCTGTTTTCTGGAGAGCAGAAAGATGCAAAAGCAAGAACTTGTTGCAAAGAAACCATAAAAGTATCAAGGATTGGGTTGGTGTGGAATGCAGAATACATTGCCTCGGCTGAAGTGTGAGCTGTTTTTGTAGCCTCAACAAGTGATGACCATAGTACTGACAGGGCTGACTGCAAGTGATGGTTTATGGCATTTGACAATCTGATAGATTTGGAGGTAGTGTCATACAAGTGTCTTCTGTAGCATTTACACTAATGAATGGGGGAGGTGGACACAAGTCCATTTTCAGAGGAAAAAGTCCTGAAGGGGCTTGCAGCTCTGAAAGTGGACAATGCTTGGGAACAGATGTCATACATCCAAGGGTACTAAAGGAACTCAAGGAGGTATTAGCTGCTCACTGGAAACAGGTGTGGTTCTGGAGGACTGGAAGAGAGCAAATGTGGTTCCTCTCCATTACAGCAGAATCCAGGAGGAGGCTAGCAACTATAGGAGGGTCAGTCTCACATCCGGGAAATTAATGGAAACTCTGTTAATGGAAAGATTTGTATCTAGAATCCAATGGGCTGCAAGATCAAAAGCAGCATGAATTCATGGGTGGGAGGTCATGCCAGACAAATCTGATTAATTTGTTTAACTGGGTGACCAGAGAAATAGATCAGGGGAGGGCAGTGAATGTGGCCTTTTTGAACTTTAGCAAGGCTTTAATACTGTGCTACTCAGGAGACATAAAGAAACTGAGCAGCCAAGGGGTGGGATCCAAAGTGGTGAACTGACCAAGGAACTGGATAATGGATACATGACCCAGTGGAAGCTAACAGCACTCACTCTAATGAGGGGCGAGTAACCAGTATGGTGCCGCAGAGCTCAGTATTAGGACAGGTCCTCTTCAATGTCTTCATAAGTGACACTGCAGAAGAAATGGAAAGGAAAGTATGCCTTTTTGCAGATGACATCAAAATCTATAATAGGATGGACACTCAGTAGGGCATACAGAAAATGTGTAGGAGCCGGCCCGATGGCATAGAGGGTTGAGGTGCTGGCACCTTACCTCGACCCATGCCAGCGACCTGGGTTCAGCAATAGACTCAGACACTGGGAGTCGGCAGGGGGAGGAGAGAATCGAGCATCCGGAGGACTGCTCTCCTCTCCTGGGGGAGTGGGTAGCATTGCTCGGAAGCGGCCCCCAGTGGAGATTGGGGGCACTGCAGGAGCAAAGCATTGAAGGGGGAACCTAGGAAAAATGGAATAAATGCTGCGGTGTCTGCTGGATGACAGCTTCTGATCCCAGACACTGCCAAAACCTCCAGGGAGCAATCTCCACTTCAGCAGCACCCCAGGTCCTAATGGTTAGTGCGCTGGTTCCCTGTCCTGGTGCCTTCCCCCTTGGAAAAGAGGGACCCACCCGGCGAAGGGTTATGCCGGGATACCCGGGGGGGGGGCGGATGCAATGTGAGGACGGGGCGGATCGAGAGAGAGAGAGAGGACATCCGGTAGCTGCTGGGGCCTTGGAGGCCCAAAGGAGTGGGGGACACTGCAACATGGAGGAGGTAAAAACAAATCATGCAAAAAAAGAAAATGTGTAGGGACCTTGGGAAACTCGAGGAGTGGTCAAGAGAATGGTAGTTGGGGTTCAATGCTAAAAAATGCAAAATTATGCACATAGGGCATAGAAACCCAGGAGCTGAGTATAGAATGGGGGGTACTGGCAGTCACTAAGCATGAAAGAGACCTTGTGATTATCATATCTGATTACCTTGAAGTGGCAGAGTAGTGTGACAAAGCAGTGTGTGGTGGGCTAGTGGGATGTTGGGATACAAAGGGAGAGGTATCTCCAGCAGGAGAAGGGAGGTGGTGTTGCCATTGTATCACTCCTTTGTGAGACCCCACCTGGAGTTGTGTGTCCAGTTCTGAATGTCACACCTCAGAAAGGATATAGACAGGATGGACACAGTTCAAAGAAGGGCAACTAAAATGGTGCAGGGGTTGCATCAAAAGTCCTATGAAGAGAGACTAAGAGATCCCAACATGTACACCCTAGAAGAGAAAAGAGTGAGAGAAGACATGATAGAGACCAACAAGTACCTCATCCGAGGGAAAGGGGGGAAGGGGTACAGTAAAGGAGTCTCTTTCAAATGAGAAAGACCACCAGGACCAGAGGGCATGTGACGAAGCTGGACAGTGGGAAGTGTAAAAGAAATGTGAGGAAGTACTACTTCATTAAGAATAGTGGATGCCTGAAGCAGACTGCAAGCGGAAGGGGTGGAGGTGGAAACAGTAGGGGGCTTCAAGCATGTAGGGGAATATTATTAAACAGGCTGGAAGAAGGGTGGGTTGCTGGAGACCAGTTAGGGTCTGTGGAGACAGACTAGACAGGGACCATCTGGGCAGACTGGGTGGGCCAAGGGGTCCTTTTCCATCAACAAATTCTATGTTTCTATGTTTTAATGAATGACTGAAGTTAAAGCAAGATAGGAAATCACACTAGATGATTTAGTAGTTCCTGAAATGTGTGCACAATAGAACTGAAAACACTTACAGACAGATGTCCAGGTTAATTTCCGAGAAATGTTATAATTGAAGGAGTAAATGATTGGTCATTATTAACAGTTGCAACCGCCAATTGGCTGTCTGAATAAAGATCACAAGATTGTTGGACCTGAGATGCCCACATTAGAGCAGCAGCAATCAGGTATTGTATATTTCATACACAGAAATCATAGCAAATTTAGGTATCGTGAAGATGTCAGGAGGCCATGAAGAGTGACCCAGGAGTTTCCATGAATGGCAGCAAAACCATATGATGGTATTGCATCGGTATACATTTTAGTTGTTAAGCAGGAGAAGGATCATAGTAGAACAAAAATATCTCATTCCATGATTCAAGAATTAGGGACCTTATCTGAAGATCTTGTGGTATGATTCTCATGGTACAGTCCAAGTATCCTAGGAGGGGTAAGAACTCTCCATGTACATGATTGTTTAGACTTGAGAGAGGCTGGAGAAGTAATCAGGATTGTTGTCCATAGGGAGGCATGCTTCCATGTAGTCAGATCCAAGCCAGTGTTGTGGAAGTCCAGGGACGTGACTAGATCCAGTGTTTATCCACTACTAGTGGTATATGAAATTCCTGAATTAGGTTACTGAGACTGGTGATGTCTTCAGCTGGTGAAGAGCTCGGAGTATCTATGAGTAGAAGTCTTCTGGTAGCTGCAGTATGATCCCATCTGATAATGTGCAGATGTCATAGATCAGAAAGGACTGGTAACATCTTGAAGGCATAAGCAGTGTCTGCTTTGGATTATCAAGCATCGTGTCTAGTGAGTTTGATACATTATATTGCATCATCAATTTGTGCATATGAGAGAAAATGTCTTGGAAGGTGTAAGGGAAATGATGCTGGTCTCATTTGACTGGTGGGAAGCTGACAGATTGATGATGAATTGTTTCTAACCTAAACTTGAGTTGTGATCCAGATAGGGCTAATGTGGTATGTAGGGAAGGCAATTTAAGAATGGACCTATTAGGAATCCTTACTGGGCTGCATTCTGAAGGAGTGCTTAATCAAGTGCAAGCCCATCTGTGCAGTGGTAGCACTACTGCTCACGAAGCTGGTGCCCCAAGTTCAGGAATGAGCTCAATCCATCAGGGAGCCAGTTGGGTGGGGGAGGGGATTGAGAATCCCACCCATATGAGTGGAGGCTCAATGCCACTCCCACCCCTCCACGTAGGGCAACAGAAAGGTACTAGGATATGGTACCGCTCCTTTGAAACATCCAATACATACAGACAACTGGATCAGTCTCTCCTCAATAGTGTGGCACACTACACAATGGTCCAGGGTCATGCTCTTTTCCATTATGTCCCAAGTCAGGCCAGCAGTGACACAGGCACAGTCACTCTTCAGCTATCTGAAGACTCTGCCATGGTATAGAATGTTGCCTTTGGCCAAAATGCTCTCCAAGGCCACTCTTTCCGACTGGCTCCTCAAAATGGCACCACTCTTGCTGAAAAATGTATGCATCTGAATCCCAAAACCTGCTGCTGAACAATGAGAGGCTGCCAACATGCCAATCTGTGGTCATTTGCATACTCGTGGCTTCTAATCTCATATAAGTCCATTTGCGGCAACTCGAATGCTGTGAAAACTGCAGGCCGCTAAATGGCACCTCCATTTCCCCAAAAACATACACGAGCAAGCCCCAAAGTTTGGAAAATTCCAGGCAGCTTCCCACAGTCATCCAGGTATAAGGTTTTATTGTATTTTCATGCTCCTCAGACACTTCAATTCCCCACATTGCAAGCCCCTCCCAGCTTCTAGGGGGTATCAAGGTGGTATGTGTCCTGGGGAGGGGGGCACTGTACAACTCAGAGATACACAGCCAAAAAAAAAGAAATGCTCATTACCAGGTTCTTGACTGTTGCAAGGTACCTTTGCATTGCTGAGGAGCTGGCACTTTGCTCTGACCTTAAGGAAGTGCTGCAGGGGCAATGATTGTTAGAGCACATACCATAAAAGAGTTTTTATCAAGCGAAACCAAAGTCCACTCCAGAATCAAACTTGCAAAACTGATTTAATGTAAAGATTAATTTGATAAACCACTCTATGGAGTGTAAGGGTTACGTGATAATGGTGGGAGCATTCTTATAGACACAGGACCTGACCATAAATCTGCATGCAATCTACTTTTCCAACAGAGTGGCTTGAATCTATGCAGTAATCCCCTTGAGCCAAAAAGGCTACGATTCCTGACAGCAGTAACTGATTGGGGTCGAAAAGGACTCACACACAGACTATGTGGACTATTAGCAGCACGTCCATTCCACATGTCTTCCTTCCCAACAAACTGGCTTAAATGTAATCTCTCTCTTAGCCTCAATCACACTCAGACTAAGGTAGCACCGAGACAGCACAAGTTGTTTCTACTGTCCCAATCCCATTCTTCACTTGCCTTCTAAACGTGAGATTACTTCAGTACAGTGGGAAGTACTTTAAAGCTGAGATGTTTTTGCTTTAGATGTTCACTTTTAGCGTGAAAAGTGAAAACTCTCCTGTCACCTGGTCACTGATGCCACATACTTGAGTCTGCCCCCCCCCAGGCTGTTATGCAAACTGCTGGCCATCCCAGAACTTCAGCACTTTCTGATCATGCAGCAATTCCAATTACAGGACTGCTTTCTTCCAGGGGACCCAGCTGAAGTGCCACACAGAGCACCTAGGCAGACTGCCACTCCACCTGAGGTCCCAACAGACACTCCCCATGCAGGACTCCTCATGCCTCCACAGACTGCACAAATTAGGGAGCCCCAACACTGCAGTTATCCCACGGTCTGGGGAATGGGGAGTAGTCTGCAACACTACACCCCCAATGATCCAGGCTGCCACCTCTGAACCATGCCCCAGGCCCCCTCTGCCATAGCAGGCTCAGCCACAGACAACCCACCAACTCCTAGACTGTACTCACTTTATACAATTTTTTTTTTAGGTCAGGGCCCCCATCAGTGCTTAACCAAACCAAGGTGCTAAAGACCACTTGGTAGGTTCTAACTTCCTCTCTTACAGACTTTGGCTCCCAAACAGCACCGCTGGATCCAAATATGAGTGCTCCACTGCTCCCCTGCCTTCTACTGCCTGAACTGTTGTACAACTGTCATTGGTCTACAAGGGAGTTGGGTCAGGGTGGTAAGTGACCCACCCCGGCCCCGCCGTGGCCCTCTGGCCAAACTAGCGGGCCACCCCCCAACTTCTAGCTCTCTCTTTCCCCTCAGGACTCACTCCAACCCCCTCTCTTGGTGCCAAAACCACACTTCTTATACCCCTGGGGTGGGCCCCCTTCTGGCCACAGGCAGTCCCAACACCCTAGACTTACAGGAACCAATATTCCCTGCCTGACTACAGGAATGTAACTAGTAAGCTCCCGAAGAGGTGCTTACATTATATTACCTGTATAGCCTAGGAATGTCCTTATCCAAACCAGGATCTTACAGATGAGGCCCAATGTCACCAGGTCAAAGGTCAAAAGGGTTGCAGGTGTGACCTAGTGAATTGTGGCAGTGTAAGACGGACCTCTGCATAGCAAACTTTGGCTATAATGAGAGAAAAGCAAGGCTTGACCATTTGAGCAAGAAAGAGAGATAGCTGTATACTGAGATTGTCTGTGGAACTGCTGTCTAACACTGGAATCTCTTGTTTCCCATAGCAGTCATGGGGCCATACTGAAAAAGCTAGATAGCACAGTCAAACATTCCTCTGGGATGGGAATAAACCTAGGCTGGATAGGAAGGTGCTGTCCTGCCCTAGAAGAAGGGGAGACTAGACGTACCAGACCTCAAATTGTACTGCCTAGCAGGTCAGGCCACATATCTGGTCCTGTGGTCCAAGTAGAGATGGCATGGTATGGAGAACTCAGACTCACTCCCAGTGTCCTTGAATGCACTCCTTAATACCAAGTTGACCTTGGGGCTCCTAAAATGGATCAAGAACCCATGAGTGAAGCACTCAGTTACCACCCTGACCAAAATAAGAAAGCTCACACACCCAAAATGAGGTGGGTCCTCTGACACTGATTACAGGGAATCCAGAGTTTTTCTCGGGCAGAGAGGATGCAGGCTTTAGGGTTTGAAATGAAAGGGCCCTTACCAAGTTTATACAACTGGTAGAAGAGTGCCACTGCACCTCATTTCAGAATCTGCAGCAGAACTATATACTAGGGAGAACAGACTTTTATAGATTCTTACAAATCAGAAGCTATATAATGGAGGGTAACAGAAACCAATGCATAACCAGAAACAACTCCAGGTGGGAAGAGTTCTTATATTTGGCAGTCATGTTAAAAGACAGACAGCGGTACATATCACAGGTATATAAACTGTTGCTGCAGGAGAGAAGAATCAACCTGCTCTCCATAAGGGATAACAAACAAGGCTGCAAATTACAGAGGAATGTGGTAAGTGGTAGGATAGAAGTCGGAAGGTTATGGCATCACAAAACTGAAGGGATCACCATTAGAAAATTGTGATCAGATACTTTTATGTACCTACAATCACTCAGCACTTTGGTACCGGTTGGAGAGGATGTGGAGAACATGGCACACATTACCAGATCTTCTAGGGATGCCCCCAAATCAAGTCATACCAGTCTGAGATCAGAGAGGAGTGTTCAAGAATTGGGGGAGGGGTTGACATACCAGATGCAGCATAGAACTTCCTTTGGGAACCCCTATTCAGGGAACCTCTACAAGCAGGAAAACCATGTTTTTTTAACAATATGGCACTAGCTGCCCTTGAAACAGGGACAGTGGACTTCCAGCGACGTCACCTCCTACATGGCAGCCTAGTTTTTGAGCTCCACTATAACCAGTCTGAATCTTCCTCCATCAACTGTCTAAACAACATCTATACCTATCAATAAAGTACACACTTGCCTGTCGAGATGTCTACCAGGCAAAGGAACCGAGAATTGGCCATGGGCTCTACGCAGAAACCGTCCAAGCAGCGTGTCCTAGATTGGCAATGCATGCAGGTGGGCCCTCCCATACCAGAAGCAAGTGCTCTCTTGGGTCACAATGTCGCTGAAGAAGAGCCCAAACCTGAATTTACTATTACATCCTGACAATTATATACCCAACTTCAAAAGACTGGGGACACTTCAAAAAATGGAATCTTTGGCAGCCAATGATTGCTGCAGCATCCAGGCCCTAGAGCACCAAACTACAGCATTAGAAACTGCAGTAACCAACTACACCCAGCTAACGGATGTGCACAACATGGTCTTACTCAACCTACAATGCCATGAAGTAGAGCTCCAACAGAGGCTCGAAGAACTGGAAAACCGGCATAGGAGAAATAACATTGTTTGCATGGCTTACCAGAAAAAACGGAGACTGGGGATATGGTAAAATTTATGGAAAGCATGTTATGGGAAATTCTTGGCTTACCTCTAGATCTGCAACTAAACATAATCAGAGCTCATCAATCATTGGTTGCCCCACCGAAGGATCTGTCCACCAGGCCCAGGTTGATTGGCATGGCCTTTCTTGATCATAGAATTAAAGAGTAAGTTCTCTGTACAGCCTGGAATAAGAAGGAGGTTTTCTTCGGGGACCGTCGAATCTATCTGGTGCACGACTTCACTCCCTCCACAGTGCTGTG
The DNA here is from genome assembly GCA_016271365.2 of Neoceratodus forsteri. Classification (NCBI taxonomy): domain Eukaryota; kingdom Metazoa; phylum Chordata; order Ceratodontiformes; family Ceratodontidae; genus Neoceratodus; species Neoceratodus forsteri. The sequence goes on from CM028134.1 coordinate 840,994,189, forward strand.
ACATAGAAAAGCACTGGTAGTCCAGAAATTGCTACAGGATAAAGGCATAAAAGCCTTCTTGGAGTACCCTGCAAAACTCAGGGTGGTGACTCAGGATGGTACAGAATGGTTTGCGGAGCTGCTGGAAGCCAAGAATTTCCTCTTAACCCTGAGCATATCCTTAGATGAAGTGCTGTCTAAATTCCCAGAACGGGATCTCCAGGAAGCGGAATGGCAGACCAAAAACAGCCCCCGGACTGGTAAGAAGCAACAACAGGAGGTGTGGAAAAAGGTTCATGGCCACCCCTCTACAGAAAAACCATTGCAGCATTCAGATACTTGGGTGGCCCCAATCACCACAACTGCAGACACTAATTCAGGCGACAGTTAGAGGTGAATAAGACTATGCAGGCAAGTCAGTATTTTTTCTCGTCTCCTAATGGAGAAACTCCAAGGACTTAGGTCCGTTTTTTTTGCAACTTACTGGCTGAGATGTTACAATGACTGGCACATATATAGACTTAGTATGATGAATGGAGGAGCTTTCTTTATCCCCCATTAGTTTACATGTGCTTTTGGATTAATGCATAATGTGCCTTGTTTTTCAACCATCTGTACTTGTAATCCTTAAATTTGTTGTTCTTTTTACAGGTTATGGTTGAGATACTATTTTTTTCTGAAGATTATTCACTGTTAAGGAGTCTGGGACATCATAAGATAACACTTAAATTTTTACTTTTACTAGTTCGTTGGCTCTCCACCACCCTGCAGGTGACTTAATATATTCACCTACCCTTGGGCTTTCTGTCCCCTAAATGTTTTACTTAGCAGTTTTCTAACCGGACAGAGAACAGGTGAGAGGGAAAGAGTGCACCCTCTGTAGGAGCACCCCAACGCTGTAGCAGTCCAGGCTCATTTTAAGTGAGGAGGGACACTTTTGGCATTCTCCTTCTTTTTCTGATAAGCAGGAGCTGAGGCATTTCCTTTTTCAATTATGCTGTTGGTATATGGTTAAGGCTGGGTGTGTGGATTATGTTTATGCCTTCTCTGCCCTTTGACGTTAGCTGGGAGGCAATTTGGGCATAGACCAGCAGGAGTTACTAGTCCCTCTGATCATTTTTTGCTGCTGCAGATGGTAGTGGGCCACCCTAGATAAGGGTTCATTTCATCTCACCTCCCCCTGCTTGAGGGAAGGTTAAGGGGTGAAAACACCTTAAGTTGACTATTTCTGGGTCAATATAGTGACCCAGATTTACTGTTTCTTAAATTGTTTTTTTTACACATATAAAGAATAATAAAAAACAACTTCTCATTTGAAGTATTAACCAGTTGATTCTTGTATCACAATGTTGTTCTGTTTCTGGAATTTTTCACAGTTTATTGGTTATTATATTGTACCCCTTGATGTTATACATAATGCTGTGTGTCATACTACCGGATGGGCCATAGTGGATGACCCACACTCAGGACCTTTACCATGGCGGGATTGTGGATAGTTACATATAATGTACAGGGTCTTCATAGTCCCATTAAATATTCCAGGCTTTTGCAAGAATTAAACAGGCTGGGGGCTGACATCACCATCCTACAAGAGACCCACCTAAGTGCAGAAGCATTTAAAAAACTAAAAAGGTCCTCTTCTTTTCGGACACAATAGCCCAAGTGACCCTAAACACATCCAGTATAAACATTGTTGGGGGAGATTTCAATACAATTTTCTCTCCAAATCATAATGGGTCAGGCACAGGGAAGGGAGAGAGGTGTTCCAGAGCCTCTGTCACATTGAACCGAATTATGTCAGAATTTGGACTGCTGGATGTCTGGTGCTACCTAAATCCAAATGTGAAAGACTATAGCTTCTTCTCTCCTAGGCATAACCAATATTCCAGGATAGATTATTTTTTATTGTCAAAGGAGTGGGCCCATGTGGTGGAGACATCTAAGACTGGTGTCTCTACCATATTGGACCATGCCCCAGTCAGCCTGAATCTGGTGTTTGACCCCCCACCAGAGGTTCTTTATGACACCTCAATGTGAGTCTTTTAAATAGGGCAGACTTTAAAGAAATGATACAAGAAGAGATAAAATCCTTCCTACAGTTAAACTCCCTTTAAGGCAGTCCAGCTTCTATGCTGTGGGACACCTTGAAGGTCTACTTGTGGAGGAAGATTATTTCCTTCACTACTAAACTGAAGAAAGAAAGTGTTTTCCCACAACAAGAACTGGAAAAGTGCATAGCGTGTCTGGAGATGTGGCATAAATCCAACCTAGATCCCACTACTAAAACACAATTAGAAGAGGCCAGTGTGGTGCCCCAAAGGTGGTAAGATAGATGTTAACGTGTGCTGGGTTTCCACATCAGTAAAAAGGGGTAATAAAGCAACTGTGTCAATGACTCCAGTAACTTGCACACAAATTACTAACATAGGTTCCAAATGGGTGGATGGTGGCACCGAACAAAGAGAGGCGAGAGTCAGAAGTAGATTCCAAATAACTGTCAGGATTTTATTTATACCAAACCACGGGGAAACACAGTCATGGGGAACATTTACACTTATTTCTACTCTCCTGTAGGAGGAGGACTCTAAATATATGGCTGTAACAGCTCCGCTTTATGAGTGGTCTACACTCTGTAATCAGCAAATCACTACATAATCCTTTTAATACTACCCTGAGGTGCACCTCTACCTAGGGCCTATTACATGAGTACTCCACTCTAAGGAACTCTAAACATATTACTGTAACACTCTATATTAGTCATGAAAGGCAGTTTGTGCACGAATGAACTTTCTGTGACGCCAGGAAGAAACTGGGTTGCAGGATAAAACAAAGGGAACACCTGGCTGACTGGGCTAACAACTAATGACTGCAGAGAGGAATTTGTGCAGGCCATGAGTCTCTCAGCCACACCACACCACACCTCTCTAGTGCTGCCGTATTTTTAGAAACAAAACAAAGATATCCTCAGCTCAGAATCCACCGAGGGCCGCCGGAATTAAAATACAACAAACCCGGCCACAGTCCTATTCTGGACTGCCAGGACATGAAGAAAGAGATGCTGAACAACTGGCTCAAAGCCCTCTTCTGAACTGGCAGGACACGAAGAAGAAGAAGATGTTGACCAACCAGCCCAAAGCCCTCTTCTGGACTCCAGGACACGAAAAGAAGAAGATGCTTACTAACCAGCCCAAAGTCCTCTTCTGCACTGCTGGGACACAAAGAAGAAGATGCTGACAAACCCAGCCCAAAGTCCTCTTCTGGACTGCCGGGACATGAAGAAGATACACTGCACACCCAGCCACAGCCCTCTTCTGGACTGCCAGGACACGAAGAAAATTCTAAAGAAAGGAAGTCTGTGAAACATGAGCAACAATGGGGTTCTGGGCAGCAAGGCCGGATGTGCCAAGGACTATGTAAAATAAGAAACAGGACGATGAAGCAAGATACTGTGGCAGAGGATCTGGATAACACTTTGATACCTGCGATAAGACAAGAAACTAGATGGTATCTTTGTACCAGGCCAGGCCGTACTTTGGGGAAACTTGAAAAGCAGAAAATAATAAACAGGACATTGCAAACAACTGCTGCTCGGTTCCTTGAAGATCTGCTGCTGGCTGCTTCACATATGCACTGAAGATGACTTCTGGAGTATCTTGGAGAAGACTGATATGGATACCCATGGTGAAAAGATTCTGGAAAACTTCTGAAGACTGATTCAAACACCTTGTAACTTGAAAGGCTGGCAACAAAGCAATACTTTCTGGCACGTTCACTGTTTGACACAACACTAGCAATGCAAATAAAGTCTCAGTTTCTGTTGCAGTGGTCAAATATACAGTCTCAATGTCCAGACCACAGTAAATATACAGGCAATAAACTTTTCTAGTCGAACCCTAGCACTGGTGGACCTAACAGGTGTCCCTCTGACTAGATGGGGTTCTTCCTGTTACTGCAGTTCTGTATGGCTAGCTAGACTCCTTAACATATGGAGTCACTAATGCTGCTGGGCCCTATAACACCTGAGGAATCTAAATGACTAGCGGTGGGCCTAACTTGCCCCTTTAAGTAGCAGTGGGCCTAACTTGCCCTGTTACGTAACAGTGTAATGTGGCAGTGGGCCTAACTTGTCCCTTTTAACAGCAGTGGGCCTACCTCACCCCTTTAGGTGCTGGTGGGCCTAAGATGCCCTGCAAATACTGGGCCTATAATGCCCTTTTAACTATCTGGTGGGCCTCTAACTGGCTGGCCCCTTTAACTACCTCTGACTTCAGTCAGGGCCTTTTCTGCCCTTGCCCCACCTTAAATCCACCTTCGGGGCTTCCCTCTATTAATATTTATAACTTACCCTTTCAGAACCTCTCTACCAGGCCCCTCCCCTGGGTGTCACTAAACACAGATGAATATTAATCTATATAAACACAGCCCTCTGGCCTGTCTCACAGCTCTCAGCCAGTCCTATGCAGCACCGACTGTGCTGCAAAATAAATAACTTTTACTTTTAAAAAAAAATAACTTTAGGTGGTCAGCACCTAGCTGTTGGTGCTGCCACCAACTCACTGCCCTGGCATAAAGACAGTGTTGAGGTAGACAGGAGGCACTGCTGGCAGAGGTAAGGCTTTTCTTGCAGGTGGGCACAGGACATCTGGGGACTCTACAAGGTCCTAGCGGCACGATGGCTCTGCGACCGTCTCACTTCGCAATGCAGCACTGCTTCCGCTGGCTTTGGGAACAAGAAACTGTACTTTAACTATATTAAAAAAACAATAAACCAAGCCTCCAAGCCAAACACACTGAACAGGACACTCTCCTTTTCTTACAAGGTGACCCGATGGCACATCAGACAGCACAGCTGCTTCTCAGGCTGGAGACTGGCAGAATCAGGGACTGGAGGCAGCAGAGGCACACAGACAAGCTCCCTGGGACAGCTTCACCACTACAGGTAAGCTCTGTGGTCCCCCTATGCTTTCTGTGTCCTCTCTCTCTCTTCCACAGTCACCAGGATTCACACTGTAACAACTTACTTTTCATAGAGCAACACTCTGGGTTCTAATTCTGGAAGCATGGCAGGTGCCACACAGTGAGCATTCCATCAGCTCAGCCTGGCATTCTTTTTCAAACAACATGAAGTCTTGCTGTATTCTGACTATTGCAGTTAGCCCCAGAACTCAAACTGCCCCAGAGAGTAGAGGGTTAATTTTCTATGCAGAGCATAGAACGTTGAGCTCAAGCTCGGTTCAAACCTTTGTCAGCTGCACTTTGAAGCGCAACTGTCAGATTCTTTACTCCGCCTAACTGAATGGCCGCTCCGGAGATTTCTCCTTTGCTCATGGTTCATAAGTCGGTTAAAGTCCTCAGTTTTACAGATTATTTTTCGCAAGTTTCGGTTCAGATCTCTGTCTGTGGTAAAGTAAGTACTAGGTGGTGAACTAGACGTAGTAAACTTGTGGAAATTGTAAAAATTGATTTTTCGACTGGTTCGGTTGAACCGGCTGTTTAGTGATTTATATATTCTGTCTTTATTTTTAAACTTAGAGTGTGGTTACAGGTCCTTATCGGTTTGAAAAAACTGCATTTTCTTGTGTTTTTTTCCAATAACCATGACACGGTTAGAAACCGATAAGGGTGTCTTGCTTGGTTGTTTACCATAAAAAGGGTAAGTCTGTGGTTAGGATGGCTATGTCTGAGAAACCCAAAAGAAAAACCGGGCCCTCTGGGTTTCAACACTGCAGTGTGTGTGGGGTGGTCTTTGCTAAGGCTGATCCCCACACCACCTGTGTTTATTGTCTGAGGTTTGACCACCTCGATTCAGACTGCCAAATCTGTAAAAATTTCCCTAAGTCTACCCTGGAAAAATATTAGGTAGGCTCAGAGATAAGGAGGCCGTGAAGTCCGCTGACCCAGATGGCCAGCCCGGTTCGGTTCCGACTAAACCTGAGGGAGTGCCCTCTGAGCAGGGCGATACTTCTTCGGGCAAGAGGAGAGCCGATCCTGGAGGATCAGTTCCTACAAAAAGGAAAAGAAAAGAAAAATCGTCCGTTTCGGATCTAGAGACCCATTTTCCGACTGCCGAAGAGATTGCCAATGCGATAAGGATTGTAGAATTGCTTCGTCCAGTTCGGTCTGATCCGGCGTCTTCTGACAGGCGCTCAGTTCAATTTTTTTTTTTCAATTGTTTAACCAGGAGTAGCACACTTCGGTTGGTTTCTCCGGTTCAAGATTATGCCCCTGAAGATTTCTATGAACCAGATTTGTAGGGGGATGAAGATTATGATGATGATGACGATGACGATGACGATGGTGTGGGAGGTCTGGTTGAGCCCATTGAATCGGACATCTCCCCAGACAGGCCTTCTGGTGTTTCCCCTCCTAGGTTTTCTGAGTCCCCTTCCACTACATGTTTTACAGGAAAGTGGCAGAAGCCCTCCAGCTCCCTGTGGAAGAAGCTGTAGAGGAACCTGATTATGTGGAGATGATGGACATCCCAGAGTCCATGAGACTGTCTATTCCCCTTCATAAGTCTTTTAGGAAACAGACACAAAATATTTTAAAAACTCCAAATTCTGTACCTCCTGTCAACAGAAGGATGGACAAAAGGTACACCTTATCAGGTTCTGGTACAGAGTACTTGTATCAACAATGCAGCCATGTTGGAGTTGTGCAGGCTGCAGCCTGTGATAAGGCTAATATACCCCTGGCTTCACTCCCCCCAGATAAATATTCTAGGAATCTGGATGCCATGGCAAAGAAACAGTACATGGCATCTGCCTTGGGACTCAGGCAGGCTAATTATATGGCCTATGCAGCCAGGTACCAGAAGTCCAGGTGGGACACTGTACTGGCACTGGCTAAGCAGGCCTCCCCCCAGTTAGCCTCAGAGCTGGAGGGGGTGGCTGAGTGATGGGATTGATGAATCTAAGGTACAGTTCCATGCTGCTGTGGACTCCAATGATGTGTTCTCTAGAGTCATGGCTGCATCTGTGGCTCTTCGGAGAATGGCTTGGCTCAGATGTACTAGTCTCTCACAGGACACCCAGGCTAAGGCCATGGATTTCCCTGTGGTGGGTAATTCTCTGTTTGGGGAGCAGACAGAGAATTACATGAAAAAGATGGATGAGTATAGGACCACCTATAGGAGTGCATAGGCCAAGGAAAGACAGGCAACTCCTCAAAGGCAGCAGGCTAGGGGCAGGGGTAGGCCTTTTCATAGGCCTTTCTACCAAGCACGGGTCTCTTCTCCCTTTCCTCAGAGGGGGTTCTTCAGAGGGAGAGGCAGATGGGGTATGAGCAGGGCTGCATCCATCCCTCAACCTAGGGCTCCTGCCAAGCAGGCACCCTGATGTGTCAGCCCCGGTCGACTCCCCCATTCCTGTAGGAGGCAGGCTGGCTGGCTTACTTCGTCCGGGACTGGATACCTCAGACAAGCGGGTCCTGGAGGTGGTAAGCCAGGGGCTGGTTCTCAGCTTCAATAAATTTCTAAAGCTGAGGGCCAGATCTTTTCCAGCTGCAAGCATCTCCGAAACCATTGCCCTAGAGGCAGAAGTTTCATCTCTACTGGCTCTAAAGGCTGTAGAGAGAGAGTTCCTACATTGCAAAGGGGCAAAGGTCTGTACTCCAGGTACTTCCTTACCCCAAAAAAGACAGGGGAGTGGCGACCCATCCTAGACTTAAGATACCTGAACAAACATCTTTTAAAACCAAAATTCAAAATGGTGACTCTGGGAATAATCCTTCCCTCTCTAAGGCCAGGGGACTGGCTAGCCTCCCTGAATTTAAAAGATGCCTACTTTCACATTCCCATCAGGTGCTCCCATAGAAAGTACCTCAGGTTCGAATTTCCTTCAGGTCATTATCAGTTCAAAGTTATGCCCTTCGACCTGACATCAGCTCCAAGGGTATTCACAAAATGCCTAGCAGTAGTAGTGGCCTTTTTAAGAAGGAAAAATATTTCCATATTTCCATACCTGGATGATTTGCTCATTGTGGGTCAGTCCCCAGACCAAGTCAAGTCAGACCTTCAAGTGACTCAGCAGGGGCTCCCTTCCCTAGGATTCCTTCTCAATCTTCCCAAGTCAGATCAGGGGCAGAGTTGGATACAATCAAAGCAAGAGCTTTTCTTCCCCTGGAAAGGGCAAGGGCTATTGTAGAGCTGGCTTCTTCATTCCACCTTCTGATCTCTCAGCCAGCAAGGCACTTCCTTTAACTTCTGGCCCACATGGCAGCTTCTACAGCAGTAGTTTAAGGGGCCAGATTTCAGATGAGGGACATTCAGTTTCACCAGAGGTCCTTTTGGTCGCAGAAGAAAGATTCTCTAATCAAACTAGTTCCAGTGACCCAGACTCTGATCCAGGCTCTCCAATGGTGGCAGGGTCAGGGCAACCTCAGGCAAGGAATCCCATTCGTCACTCAGTCTCACTCTGTGGTCCTAACCACGGATGCTTCTCTATTGGGGTGGGGAGTCCATCTGGGGGCTCTCACAGCCCAGGGATTGTGGTCCCCTCAGGAATCCCTTCTTCATATCAATCTTCTGGAACTCAGGGCGGTCTTTCTGGCCCTGCAAGCTTTCTCTCAGTCAGTGCGGAACAAGGTGGTTCAGGTCAGGACAGACAACACCATGTGGTATATCAACAAGCAGGGAGGCACTCGGTCCATGGCCTTGTGCACAGAAGCCATGAAATTGTGGTCCCTGGCTTATTCTCTGCAGACCTCTCCACTTTCCAGGGAAGGACAATGTGCTAGCAGATGCACTGAGCAGGATCTCCCAGGGCCATCAAGAATGATCCCTGGACCCTCTGGTGTTAAAAGTGATTTTTTCAAGGTGGGGCATTCCAGAGATAGGTCTCTTTGCAGCCCCAGACAATCACCTACTTCCTCTGTTTTGTTGCAGACCCCCAGTATTGGGCTCAGTCCCTCTGGATGCTCTGATTTTGAACTGGGAAGCAAAATTTCTATATGCCTTCCCTCCCGTTCCTCTACTGTTCAAGGTTCTGGTCAAGGTAAGGTCACAGCCTTGCAAAGTTATTCAGATTGCTCCAGACTGAGCCAGGCAGCCTTGGTACCCCCTGTTGCTGTCCCTAGCAGCCCATCTTCCCCTGCCTCTTCCCAGGAATTAAAATCTGTTAACCTCCTCTCAGGGGAGGATTTGGTACCCCAATCTTCGGTCTCTCAATCTCAAGGCATGGCTCTTGAAGAGTTAGACTATGCAGATTTGCATCTGTCCCAAGGGGTTCTGGATATTCTCAAAGCCTCTTGAAAGCCTGCCACTAGAAAAACGTACAACTCCAAATAGAAAAGATTCAGCATTTGGTGTTCCAAGAAGCATATATCCCCAGACACTGCTGAATTGCCTACAGTTCTGGATTATATGGTTCATCTTAATGGCCTAGGCCTCAGACCAGCTGCTATCAAAGTACATTTGTCAGCTGTTTCTGCTTTTCTGTCAGTGGGAAAGCCTTCCTCACTGTCATCTCACCCTGTATTCTGTAAATTTTTCAAGGGATTGCTTCATACCAATCCCCCCCTTTAGGGATCCTACCCCTGCTTGGGATCTTAATGTTTGCATTGCTCAGCTTATGCAACCCCCTTTTGAGCCTTTGTCTTCAGCAGAGCTTAAGTACTTGACTTGGAAAAATGTGTTCCTGGTAGCTATTACCTCTGCCAGGCATATCAGTGAATTGCAAGCTCTGTCAGTGGAGCCTGATTTTATCTCATCCCATAGAGATAAGGTGGTCCTTAGAACTAATAGGAGGTGTTTACCTAAAGTGGTTTCAGATTTTTATCTGAACCAATCTATGTCTCTCCCTATGTTCTTCACTGATCATTCTTCTTCAGGAGAAAGAAGTTTACACAGTTTGAATGTTAAAAGAGCCCTTAGTTACTACATTGAGCATACTAAGGCTCACAGGTTTGACTCCCTTCAGTTGTTTCTCACTTATGGGGAAGTGGGCAAGGGCAAACCTGCCACTAAGTGAACTATTGCCAGGTGGATTGTCTCTTGTATTCAATTCTGTTATGAGAAGCTAGGCAAAATACCTCCCTCAGGCCTGAGGGCTCATTCGACTAGAGGTACAGCTGCTTCCCTGGCTGCGGCCAGGGATATTCCTTTGCTAGAGATATGTAAAGCAGCCACCTGGAAAATGGTCCATACATTTACCAAGCATTACATAGATTACATAGATCATACAGAGCATAAAGACAATTTGTCCGTGAGCTCGAGAGCCATGCTTTATTTATACCCATTTATATTTTTATTTAAAAGATATTTATCTAACTGTATTTTGAATATCTGCATTGTCTACTCTCCACAATCTCTCCTGGCATCTTGTTCCACACTTCTGTCACTCTATTATTTAGCCAATATTTCCTTCTGTTTGTATTATATCTATCGTTAAGCAATTGATAACTGTGACCCTAGTATCATATGTTTGGTCCCTTTTAATCAGGCCCAGGAGATCCCACATATTTGCATCAGTCAAGGCCCTATAAATCAAACACATATCTTCCCGCAATCTACGATACTCCAAGGGATATAGTTTTAAATTATGTAGTCTCTGTTTATAGTTCATACCCTCTGTCCCCTTGATACTCTTTGTCACTCTCCTTTGGACTCCATTACTCCATGGACATCCAGGCTAGGAGTGATGCTCGGTTTGGTACAGCAGTACTGCAGAGCCTATTCCCAAGGTAGGTTCGATTCCCTCCTCCATGGAGGTACTGCTTGGTAGTCTGCCATAGTCAGGATACAGCAAGACTTAATGTTGTTTGAAAAAAAAATTACTCACCTTAGTAATTATGTTCCTTCTAATGGAGTCTTGCTGTATTCTGACCTCCATCCCTACCTCCCCTCTCAGAACCTGTTTTTGGGAAGTAGGCTGGCAGGTGCAGCGTTGCACCACAGGGGTGCATTTGGGTACTCCCTCCTTTTAGGGAGGGGGAGTGGGTTATATTATTAATTTAACAGTCTTAAGTTGTTCACTACCTGATTTTTGATTTCTTGACTTGAGTCTTTTGGGGATCCAAAATATTTGTTTGCCATTTGGCTAGTAAACATTTTACAATTTCCACATAGTAGTTAGTTAGTATTAGCTCGTAAGAATCTGACAGTTGCACTTCAAAGTGCAGCAGACAGAGGTTTGAACCAAGCTCGAGCTCAACGTTTTATGCTCTGCATAGAAAATTAACCCTCTACTCTTCGGGGCAGTTTGAGTGCTGGGGCTAACTGCAATAGTCAGAATACAGCAAGACTCCTTTAGAAGAAACATAATTACTAAGGTGAGTAATTTTTTCTTCTTGCAGCATGGCATAAAGGCTTCATTTCTGCATTATTTCTGAGCTATTTACAATACTTTGGCAGGCTTTGCAACAAGGTTAGATGTTGACATTTTATGCTGGGCACCTGGGCATTTCTTGGTCACCTGTTTATTGTACTGAGGCACCTATTAACTGAGCACTTTTCTATTTGTTTTATATTTCTGTGGTGCCCCCAACTCTGGGGCACTACACCAGGAAGGCCTTGGGGAAATTGCAGAAACACAGAATAGAGGGGGATCTTAGATATGCCAAACAATTCTACTATGAGTCAGGGAATAGAGCTAGCACACTACCGGCAGCTCAACTGCATAAGGATGCAGTTAGTAGAGCAGTACTGAGGATAAGAAAGAGGTCAGCCAAGGAGCTTACAGCTAAGCCTAAGGAAATAACACAATAATTCATAGATTTTTATAAATCTTTATACAGCTCTGAAAGGGGAACATCCCACATCTCAGAGGTGTGGGACTACCTTGCCAATATTCCATTACCCTTCATGCAAAAGCCTAAGGCTGAGATGCTTGGAGCCCGTATCATGGTACAGGAGCTCAAGCAACACATTACAGCATTAAAAAATTCTAAGGCCCATGGGATGGATGGCTGTACAGTCGAGTTTTATAAGACCTTTCTGACTGATCTACTTCCACCTCTCCAGAAGGCTTTTAACTCCATCTTACAAGATGCGAAGCCCATCCCCCCTCCTGGAAGTATGCCCAAATTACCGTGTTGCCAAAACCAGGAAAAGACCCCCAAGAGTGCAACTCTTATAGGCCCATCTCTTTATTAAATACAGATCTTAAGATTTTCACGGGGGTTTTGGTCTTTAGGCTGCAATCAGTCATGCACTCTGGTACATCCTAACCAAACAGGGTTCATAAAAGGAAGACTTATACAGTATAACAGTCATAGGTTTCTTAACATGATCTCCTCCCAAAAACAACAACAACACTTTCAACTTGCCAGAAAGGCTTTTGATCATGTTGACTGGTTCTTCCTCCAGCAGGTCATCATTAAATTTGGCCTAGGGCATAAGTTTGTGGGCACCATAACAGCACTATATGAAGGGCTGGAGGTGGTAGTAAAGATTAATGACTATCTGTCTGAGAGGTTTGGCCTTGGCCGGGGAACGAGCCAAGGTTGCCCCCTCTCTCTGCTACTCTTTGCCCTCTCCCTTGAAGCTCTGGCAGTACAGATTAGAAATCATCCTCATATTCAGGACATATGGGTGGGGAGGGAGGAGCAGAAAATTGCCTTATATGCTGATGATGCGTTTACTTTTTCCAGGAGACTCCCCTGCCTTACTCCCACATCTGCTTTGGGTGTTGGACCAATTTCACAGGCTAGCAGGTTATAAAGTTAACCTTAACATATCTGAGGCCCTTATTCTCCGTAGTTCCCCTCCATCTAGTTTTAAAGATCAATTTCCATTTGCCTGAGCTCCGAAGAACACAATCAGATACCTTGGTGTTCAAATTTCTGTAGACCTGATTAAATTGTTTTCTAACAATTATTTAAAACTACTATACACAATTAAACAAGATCTTGCCAGATGGAAGATTCTCCCTCTGGCCCTGTAAGGAAGATCACAGACAGTTAAAATGAATGTTCTTCCTCGCTTCCTGTTCCTCTTCCAAATTCTTCCCATCCCTATCACACAAAATTACTGGAAAGACTTGCTTACATCCATCCGATGGTTTCTGTGGGGAGGGAAAAGACCTAGACTCTCGTATACCTTGTTGATTTTGTCTAGACACAGAGGTGGATTAGGACTGCCAGACTTCAAAAATTACTACTTGGCTTCCCAATGTCCATGGCTTTATTCTTAGCTAAGGCAAAGAGAAGAGTCAGGCTGGTATGTAATGGAAGCAGAACAGTTTTCCCAGTACCCCCTTTGGACCCTAGTCAAAGGGAAAATTCCTACAGCACTTCTGTGTCAGATTACAAATCCATGGACTAAGCACACATTTACTATTCTAGGTGGCTTGAGTCACTTGACGGGTACTCCAAATGATCTTGACCCCCTGTCACTGATTAGACATCATGTAGACTTCCCACTCCCAATGCTGGACAATGGATATGCCTATCAGGAGTCACAGGGACTTGTCCACTTCTCTCAACTATCACAAGAGGACGCATGTATGAGCTTCCATCAGCTTCAACAAAAATATGGTCTTTGGAGGGAGGACCACTTTAGGTTCCTGGAAGTCAGGAACTTCATTTTGCAGGACCCCAACCAGACCCAAATTTTAAGACACCGAACCGATTTGGAAGAGCTATTTTATTGGTGGACATGGCTGGCAGCTAAGATGAGGCCTGTATCACAACTCTATAAACTCCTATCTAGCAGCCCCCCCCTTCAGATAAAATTCACCAGACTTGGGTCCTTGAGGTAGGTCATCCTGTACCGCAATCCAGTTGGCTTCGTAGACTCAGGAAAGGCTGGGCAGTTGCCTCTTCTCCCACATGGCGGGAATTTGACTGGAAGATTGCAATACGGTTTTTCCTTACCCCAAGTCGCACTAAACACTTTGGGTCTACCAGTACGGACAGATGTTTGATTTGATTTTTATTTGTATATGGGTAAGTATTCTGGGATACAATCCCTTTTACAGGTACAGCCCGTGATCAATAGAAAATATGCAAACACGTAATACCATAAACAACTTTTACATTACATACAATTACATAATTGGGAATACAAATTCCACGTCATAATAAAAACAATTCCTAAAAACAATCACACTAGATAAATCCCTGAGATATACTTTAAGTACCTTGAAAACAGTTTATGATTTCCTATACTTCTGATTTGTACAGGAATATTATCCCATACTGTTGGTGCAACAAATGCAAAGGAACGCTGACCACTTGATGCATGCTTAAATGGGATTCTCAGCAGGGTTAAGTCCCCTAAGGATCTTGTGTGAAGTTTTGTGCTAAATATCACAGGTTGATTTTTTAAACTAAGAGGTGCACCTGTTTGTTGTATTTTATAAATATATTGTTGGAAACTCTGTGGGCTAAGGGGATCCCACTGGCACATTTTTTGGAGCTGTCCGATCTTAGCACCCTTTTGGCAGCAAGTACATACCCAAATTCAATCCATTCTGGGACTCCCCTTTCCTTTACTTTTCAGGCTTTGGTCCTGGGTCTGGATGGGGTGTTTGATGGGACTGGAGGATGGTACAAGCTTTTCCAGATTTTCAGAGTGGCAGCTCTGAAGTGCATCACTATAAAGTGACTCTTGTTGGAACTTCCCTCCCTCCCATGTGGATACAGAAGGTCAACAAGATTGAGACTATGGAGCGGCTCACAGCTGCCTTTGACTTGAAAACAGACAAGTTTCTGGAGGTGTGGCAGCCCTGGCATTCCAGGGTCCAGGGCAGTGGAGGCGATGAACATCCTGAAGACCATACCTGACACTTGTGGGGAATTTCTGCACAAGAGAACTGATAATAATCCTTTCATCCCCTCCCCCCCACCTTGTCATAACCACAGGCACCAGTTGTCCACTCTTCCTTGGTGGAGGACTTGGGTGTTGAGGCCGGGGGGAGATAGTCAGTTAACAACACTAGTAATCCTACTAATAGGTCAGTAAAAATCACAATCTACTATTCCAGTAGAACAAATGAAGCACAGCATACCTTTAGGTTTTTTATACTGCATTTTAATTTATTTATGTATTTATTCTAACAGTTGATCAGTTGTATTATCCCATTTCATTTCCTATACCACAGATATGGATTCTTTTAATATATTCTCATGCCTGCTGCTTTGCGGCTGACTGTATCTTCCTCCATCCTGTCAGTGATAGATTATGGCCTGGTAGTGTATGGGGTGGCATCTGACACTGCACTTAAGCAAGTATCAACAGCCCTCAATAAGGTCTGTAGACTCATGCTAGGAGCTGACAGCCTAGTTCACTCCTGATCACTGTATGAGAAAACCTGGTGGCTCAATCTCAGCAATAGAATAAAATACCAAATGTGCATCCTGGGAAAGAAAGCCTTGTTAGGAAAGTCTACACCTAGCCTTATGGAAATGTTTGCAGTCCACTGCTTTAGCCACCAGACTCGAGGTATAACAAGGTGCTCGTTGGCTATCCCCTTCAGGAAAATGATATTGGATCAGCGCTCCTTCGCATACAGAGCTCCTGTTTGGCTTATTGAATTCCCTGTGCAAATATTCCGCAACAACTCTGTCCCCTCTCCTCCTTCAAGACTGAGGTGAAACTCCAAGGCAGGAGTATGCAACTGCAGGTAGTCCTTGGCTGTTGTCAGTATGCATATAGACCCCCCCAGTCTACATCCTAAATTACTCCAACACTGTATTTTGTGATGAAATGGGCCCCCAATCTTATTTCTTGCACCTCTCTCCTGTCCTGTTTTCTCTCCCCTTCATCAGTTAGTCCCCACCATGGCCCCTCTGCCTCATCTCCTCCTCCCTGTTTCTCCAGCTCCCCTAATTCCTGCACCTCTTGCCCGCCACTGTATTCTCCCTTTTATCAGGTGGCCCAACTTGGCCCCTCTCCCTCATCTCCTCATTGGCCCCTCACCCTCATCTCCTCCAGCTCCCCTGCACTTGCCTACACTTTCTCTAGCCTGGTTAACACCACCCCTCTTCCTCCTCACTTTGTATGTTTTGACTAAGCCTGTCCTCCAGGCTGCTGCTCCCTTACTGCACTGCCCTTCCAGTACCCTTTTCTTTCAGTGGCTGTATAAAGCGTTTCTGAATCATCAATTTCCTTATAAATTTGTTTATTGTTTATTATATAGAATCAGAATTACAATCCTTTGAGTCATAGACTCATTTGCAAAGGCTCCACGTCAGTTAAAGAAATAACAATACAGTGTGTAAGAGAAAAGAATACAGAGTAAAACAAAATACAGAAATTAGACATATACAGGTAACATATATTTACATGAACTTGTCTTAATACATGGACCGTATGTCCAGGTTATATAGTGAGTTACCTTATCTGGGAGTATAGAGAAGTTCCCTGGTCAGTGCCAATATAGGAAATAGTTTTGTAGGGTCATGGAGGACCCAGAGTTGCACTGGCAAGACAGTGGGGGAGGGGCATAAGAGGGTGGGGTGGCAACCTGCTATTCATTTGCTACAGATTAGTAGGCTGAGCTGGAGTAGGCTCCTGTGTGGCCGCGGTTTCCGTAGTTAAGGTGGGTGGGGTGGTAACAATGTGAGTGAGATGAGTTACAGTTACAGGTTAGTAGGCTGAGCTGGAGTAAGCTCCTGTGTGGCCGCGGTTTCCGTAGTTAAGGTGGGTGGGGTGGTAACAATATGTGAGTGAGATGAGTTACAGTTACAGGTTAGTAGGCTGAGCTGGAGTAGGCTCCTGTGTGGCCACGGTTTCCGTAGTTAAGGTGGGTGGAGTAGTAACAATATGTGAGTGAGATGAGTTACAGTTACAGGTTAGTGGGCTGAGCTGGAGTAGGCTCCTGTGTGGCCATGGTTTCGGTAGTTAAGGTGGGTGGGGTGGTAACAGTATGTGAGTGAGATGAGTCACAGTTACAGGTTGCTGAGTCCAGGAGCAGGGTTTTGAGACCTGTCTTGAAATGGCTGAGGCTATGGGTCATGGAGACGGAGGACGGAAGACTGTTCAGCCATAGGGGAGCACAATAGCGGAAGGATCTTTGTCCAAGTGAGGTTCTGCAGTGGGGGACTAGAAGGGTAGAGTTTGCTGAGAGCATCTTAGGGTCCGCCTATGGGGGGCTGTACGGATGAGCGGGTGGAGGCCGGAGGGGGCTTGCTTAAGGTGTATCTTTTTGGCAAGGAGGCATGTAAAGTACTTAATCCGGCCTTGGAAATTTAGCCATCCTGTCTGATTATAAAGCTCACAGGTATGCGTTAGCTTGCTTATGTACCTTATTACTTATTCACTGTTAGTGCCTCCATGTGTTTTTTCTCTGTGAAACCTGTTAATGGTGTTGTAACATTTTAATAGCTCTTTTTGTTTTAATGATTATTCAATTCCTGTAATTTTTTTGTATATCGTCTCCTGACGTGGAACCTTTGTAAAAGAGCTGTTGCTCACAGGTTTTTCCTGAATAAATTAATTAAAGAAATAAATAAAAATAAAATTCGACTTCTGATGTGTTTGGTTAGTTTTATTTTTAACATCTTGGGGATCAAAGTTCATAATCTCAAGTTTTAAAGTTTACTGTTCAAGTTCAGATAAAAGTTTCTTGTTTTATTGTCAAAATGTTGCTTAAAGATACAGATAAACAGTTTTTTCCTGCAGCACCTGAGACTGATGTAAAATATGCTCCTTCAATGGCCCTCCTTGAGGACAAAAATTTGCTGTGTAAGTTTCTGTTGGTAGTATATCCTTTGTTGGGATTCTCCTGAACATCTATTCCTAGTCCTGTAAAGAGAACATTTTAAAATCAACTACTTTTAGATTGAGCTAAACGTATCTGTATCTATAGATGATTTACAATGTTTGTGCTGATTGTAACAGAGAAATAAAGATTACGTTTAAAAAAAAAGAAACATGGACAATGCACTGGCTGAGTGACTTGATATCTATTGTAGAAGAGTGGACTGACAGGCTGAACACTATCCTCAACATGGAAAACATAAGAGCAACACTCCATCTCACAGAAGAAAGATTCAGGGAAGGCTAGAGACCCGAGCTTACCTACTCGTGAACAGGAAGACGGCGAATAGGGAATAACATGGGATACACAGATGGGAGATTTAGTGGGAGAGGGTTCAGGGTGTTAGAAAAACATAAGGCTGACACAGGAAGAGACACAACACATGAGGTTTAGTGTTATCATTTTCAATGGTTAAACCTGCGTAGTTATGAAGCACAGAACATTTGAAATCCAGTTTTAATCATGTCCCAACCTGACTGCTGTTTGTCACAGAGAATCAGCTTTATAAGCAGGCTACAGTAGAAACAGTAATGATATGCATATCAACTTGAAATCTAGTACAGAATATAGAGAATTGTGTATGAGCAAGCATACACAACAAGGCAGTTGTGATCGAGAGGTTTCCGTGGTAACCAGAGACCTCGAGAGCATAGCTCAAGAGGGTCCGTTACCACGGAAACCTCTAGATCTAACAACTGCCTTGTTCGTGTATCTTGCTCATCCTAATCTTTATGGTAATATGGGCAACCATACGCAGTGCTAGATTAACACAGAAACAAGTATTTTAAAAGCTTACTTGTTTCTGCCACCGCATGCTTACTTCTGCGTTGCCGTGCGGCACTCAATTGCGCATGCACGAATGTGTTCGATCTTGTTGTGCTGCACCGGTGACGTACTCGGTGCAGCACAACAAGATCATGACGCACCGAGTGCAGGAAAACAACGCTGTTCCAGGCATGGATTTCCATGCGGAACAGCGTTCCACCATACACTATAAATAGGTGTTATAATTGTAGTAGATAGCAAATGAAAACTGAGTCATGAAGTGATGTGTGTTTAAATTATTTCCTATACCACAACCTTTGGAATGAGAACTAACATATTAGAATGAGGAAGCTTTGCAGCTGTTATAACTCACAGTGACAAATTGCTTGATGTATTTAATTTCATTTTTTTCCTTTTTTCATTTTTTAATTTTTATACTTGTAAGCAGGATGAGCAAAACTGCCCATTTTCACCAGTGACAAGTTACAAAACATACTTGAACATATACAATTTTAGACACATTCAATAATTAACACAGTACAAAACTACAAAAAACAAACAATTATTTAATATGAACAAATATCATTTTCCATCAACCAAAATTTCAATCTGGTATTAAAAGACCAAATTGTCATACTCTCTACAATGTCAATAGGTAATGAGTTAAAACACAGGGGGGCTCTGTATAAAGTAGAACCTAAATATTGAAATAAAGTTGTATAAAGAAAGAAAATGCAATCTCTGGGACTCATGCTTGCATTATGTATATCTACCAGGACATCTGTACATATTTTCTGTAAATAGAGTCAAATTATTCACTAATTATGCCTCTGAGTTCAATTTCTTTCCATGCCTGATACCTGTCTTGGTAAGATCAAATGGGTCCACAGAGCTTATGACCAGCCCTGGTGCTGTGGAGAGCTGTAGGAAGCATTGAGTGCAGGGAGGACAAAGAACAGTAAGCTGCTGCACTAGAGAAAAGCAGGAGCTCAATACTATAGCCAGAGAACAGCAAAGAGACAAACCAAACAGAAGCTGAAGGCAATGCAAATAAAAAATTACTAAGGGAGGCAATATAGCGCAGTGGTTTAAAGCTCTGAGATGCAAATCTGGTGACATCCAGCAGACCAGACCTCATTAGCATAACCTTCGCAGTGGAAGTCACCCAAGGTGCGTGAGATGTCCGTCTGGGGGTCTGTCACCATTATGGAATGAGCAAGTCTTTTTCATTAAAATTCTGGGGCACCAGGTAGTAAAAAAATGTTCTTTCATGTTGAAAGCCCTAACTGGGTGTTTCTGCAGCCGCTGCTGCACTGAGGGACTCGATAGGAGTTCCCCTGCTTGTTTTGCCACACAGATGCCTTACAGGACACATCATTGCGTCCTTTTAAATAAAATAGGATGGCTTTCCTTGGACTTAAGATTTCAGCTTCAACTGGGGACATTGGCAAAAAAGCAGTTACAACGAAGGTACCAGAATCCTTCTACTCTACTGTTATAGGCTACATTGATAAGGCAGGAACATGCCTATCTGAGCAAAACATTTTTAGAATACCTAGAATGAAAACATCTATGCGGCAGAGAACTTTGTTCTATAATCTACCTGTGTTCTTTAATTCTATACTAAAAGCATTTGACTGTATCAATATTGCTATGTATCAGTTTAGAACCTATTTGAAAAAGTACATTTTTTCTAAGAATCAGTGTACATGCTATAACTAGTTTGTGTTCGTAATACACTCTATGTCTGATAGTTGTATTTATTGGAGTATGTATGTAACTCTGGTCGACCTTGAAAATGGGCCATTGACTCATGGACTTACCAGACTTTAAATAAACAAAACACACAAACAAAGGCCCCAAAACAACTGAGAAAGCAGCAACCATAGTGTCTGTGTGTGTGTGTGTGTTGGGGGGGATAGCTTCTGGCAGCATCAAGTGGCCTGAGCAAAACACCTAGGGCCATATTTTCAAAGGTCTAAGACCGATGCAAGGACCTTGCATTGAAAGAAAGTGATGCCAGGGGGACCTGAATCAGACTTTGTGGCAACCACAATTTTCAAAGGGAGCTTGCAGCAGTACTGGCGGCGGAAGTCACCCGAGGTGCATGAGATGTCCGCCTTGGGGTCTGTCACCAGTATGGAGTGAGCAAATCTTTTTCATTAAAATTCTGGGGCACCAGGTAGTAAAAAAATGTTCTTTTATGTTGAAAGCCCTAATTAGGCGTTTCCACGCCAGACCACTTTACGCAGTGGTTGCAGCAGCTACATCGCTGTGCCATGGTGGTAGGGAGCTTGCGCCACATCCCCTAAGACAGTATTCCAGAAACTCCCCAAAGTCTGCATGGGTCGCTGGAGTTAGACCAGCCAGGAGCTGGTGTTATTGTCCATGCACCATTCTGAGTACCAAGACAGAGTGGGAGGTGGTCTATGCCCCCCCCAATGTGGCCACTACCAGAAGACATCTGTGGCCCCTCATAACTGGCCAAGTGTCCTGGCAGTGGTGGAGCCACAACTGGTGACTTCCATGACTTTTCCCCTGTCGTCAGTCACATGACTGCTCCCTCCCACCAGACCCTGGCACCGAGGCAGCCATTTCCTTCCTGTCCAGAGTCTGTCACCACCTTCCACCCCCCAAGCCACCATGGCCAGCCCTCCATGGGCCCAGCCAGCTGTCAGATGCATGGCTGGTGGGTCCCTTCCATGGCCACCACTGCTACCCAAAAGAGTCGCAGCTTGCAGCATTCCCCTCCTGTGCACCAACTGTGCTGTGCACAGAACGGTTGGCAGCCAACTCAGGGGATTTGGTGCTGGGACCCCAATTCTTGCAAATTCTGGCACAGAGTCCCTGGTGCACCCAATTTTTCACAGTTGGGGTTTCAGTGCACAGTGTGCCAATCTAAAAGGGGCTTTTAAAATCTGGCCTCTAGTGCTAGAAGGCAGGGGGCTGCTGGGTATTTATAGGAGTAGGCAGGGCCCTCAAGAGGGTGGGGAAGCAGGGGATAATTCCCAGGGCCCAGCACCAAGAGGAGCACAGGTCACCCAGCATACTGTATGCAGGAAAGGGGCTGTGAGCTGGCAGGAGCCCCAAAGTCTTAACTTTCCCTGGGGCCCAGAATTCCTCTCAAGGAGCCTGGAAGTAGGGGATGTGGTCAGACAGCTTCAAAACCACAGGCAGTAGCCTTTCAATTCTCCCTGTCCAACATTTTCCAAGAGGAGAATCAAATACTAAATTTGTCAAACAGTGCATTCTAAAACTATGACATAAAATAGATATCAATAAGGCAGCTGGGCCAGAAGGGTTGCACCCCAAAATGTTAAAGAATACAGCAGAGGAAATTGCAGGACCAATGACTCACATTTTCAATAGGTTATATCAAATGGGAAATATACCAAATGACTGGAAGAAAGCAATACTGATAGCCATATACAAAAAAGGAAGCAGGACAGAAGTAACAAATTATAGACCTGTGAGTTTGACATCAGTTCAGGTAAAATAACGGAAGAATTGATTTACTGATTGATTGATTTATTGATTGACTGATTTAATTTGATCTACAGTATTTATTTAAAATCTGGTAAATCCATGAGCATAGAACCCATTTTCATGAGTGACCGGATATAAAACAAAACAAAACAAAAAACATATGATATACTGTACATAACAAATGAACGATACACAACAAATCTTAAAGAACAACACCTGATACAGTAAATATTCACTTATATACATAACATGAAATAAAAACAAGTGAATAATTAACAATAAGACTTTTAAATCATGAAGCAGGAACTGGAAAATGAAATAACTGAAGGGGATTAATTAAGCAATATACCATGACAGAGAGTGGGTATATTGGTGGATTTACTACGCCTGGTGTGGTTCGGTCACAAGGTGCAGCCGAGTGACTTAACCATACCAGAAGTGGTAAATCCACCCATATACCCACTTTCTGTTATGGTATATTGCTATTATACAATGTTCAACTTGTTTTTTTGTATTTATAATGATATAAAACTTTTACAGTGGGTATACTGGAGGATTTATCACGGTCATGTAATGTGTTTTGACCAGTGAGGTTACAGGATTTTCATACCCCATTGTATAACTGATAGTAATCAACATGACTTAAAAAAATAGATCTGTCACAACAAATATGTTGACCTTTTATGAAACAGTAAGCAGATGCTTAGATAAGAGTATACCAGTGGATGTGATATAATCTGTCTGGACTTTAGGAAGGCATTCAGTGTTGTTCCTCATGAAATAATAATAAGAAAACTAAAGGAAGCAAAAATAAATAACTCAGTAACAAACTGGGTACAAAACTGGTTGGAGAACAGGTCACAACAAGTAAGAACTAAAAGCAGTCTCTCAGGCACTGCAGAGGTGACAAGTGGGTTGCAGCAGGGATCCATACTGGCACCTGTACTTTTTTTCATTCTTTATTTCAGATATGCATAAAAAAGCAAAAGGACTCATTGTAAAATTTGCAGATGATTCAAAACTAGGAGGGAGAGCAGCTACAGAATGCAACAAATAAATCTTGTCAAGGATTTAACTTACATAGAGGAATGAGCAAAGAACAACCACATGCAATTTAACATAGCCAAATGCGTAGTAATTCATATTGGGAAAAAATAACAGTAGAGAAAAGTATACCCTATATGGAAATAACATCCACAAAGTAGATTTCGAAAGAGACATAGGAATCATCATAAGTGAAGACCTCAAGTTCACAAAATATTGCAACAGAATTTTTGGGGTGGCAAACAGATTAGTAAAAAATATAACGTAAGCATTTGTCCACAAGTCTAAACAGAACAGTGTACAGGACATACATCAGACCAAGTTTGGACTATGGATCACAAATATGAAACCCATGCAAATTAAGAGAAATCAAGCAACTGCAGAATGTACAGCATATGATAACGAAAATTGTGCCTAGATTGAAAAATCTTAGCTGCCAGGAAAGTCTCCAGGCATTGGATTTATTCTCCCCAGAGGAAAGAAGAAAAATGGGGTCTTACTTGAACTATACAAAGTTTTAAGGATTCAGGAAATTAAGAATAATGTAGAGATTATTATACAAACAAAAGAATACAATCTAAGATCGCATACTCAGCAAATACTTTTACTGAATTCAATAAAAAAACAACAGGCATTGATTTTTGTACACAAAGAGCGGGTAAGTTATGGAATAGATTACCATGGGAAGTGGTGGAAGTAGGAAACCTAGAGAATTTCAAGAATCAGACGATTATATTTTGTCAACAAGAGGGGAAAGTTCGGCCTATTGAATTGGGGGGACCGATTACATGAGCACATTGCATTCTGCTGTCCTATACACCCAGTATAAGACTCAGTATACTCAGTGTAACGCCAAAGAGACATTAGTCTGAGCTAGCTCAATGGAACAGTGCAGTGATAGCTTGTCACACTGTTGTCTGGGAGACTAGGGTCTGAATGCAAGCTTCAACATTGATTGATAGATTGATTTAGTTTTTGCTGACTGGGAAAGAAGGGTTAGGCAATTCTGCCTATTTTCAGCCTTGTTGGGCGGGGGGAGAGCTATAGATTCAAATTGACATACTTAATCAGGTTAAGCTGTTGGTGATATTTTTAGTGAATGGGGGAAATTTGGCCAGGACAAGGGGGGAATTCCTCTACTCTTTTCAAGAAGTGCCATGGGATCATGGGATCTTTATTGTCCACCTGAACAGCCACCAGAACCGCCAGAGAGGACCTCAGTTTGACATGTCATCTGAAAGATGGCACCTCTGAAGTGGCAGCACTTCCACTGAAGACACATACCACCACAGCTGCTGTGATTGTTGGGGTGGGGACTGTGGGAAACACATGGGGGAAATTCCCCCATGAAAGAGACCATAGTGCTTCATTTTCTTGAAACAGACCACCAGTGTCTGCTTTTATACCAGAAACTCTCGTTTCTAAGCCTGTGTGGTTTTGTTACATCAAAAACCACATTATCAGCCGACCTGGTGGAGCCGAGGATTGAGGCACAGGACGCCACACCTTGTGTCACACTGGTGACCCGGGTTCAGGAGCGAGCTCGGGCCATTTGGGGTCGGCGGGGATGGGGAAGGATCAAGCATCCTATGGACTGCTCTCCTTCCCCAGGGAGGGGGGTTTCCACCAGCCAATGCACTGGTGACCTCTGGTGGCGGCTGGAGGAACTACAGGGCATGGCCACAGATAGCAAGGGGATTGGGCTGCGGCGGACGTCTATCGGGCGTGCACGGGAGTGTGCACACAATGAGCGGGACATCATTACACGTCCAAGCCCAGGGGAGAAAGCCTAAGAAATACCCCTACCCCGGGGAGGCAATGGAACCTCCAGTGGCCTGGACCCACATGTACAACATCGGCCGTTAATCCCAACTTCACTGTGGGGATCTCAGGCCTCTCCTAGGGGGTCAGGAGAGCTGAGATCCTGAACCTGATTAAGCGGTCGGAGGTTGTGGTTCAGACGGGCGGTTAGGAGTACCAGCAGCCAAGAGAGGATTCCTGAGAGATGCCCCGTCAGGTAGGAGCACAAATAAAGTCCACAAAAAAAAAACGTATTATCGGCTGGCCTGGTGGTGCTGAGGGTTGAGGCACTGGATGCCACACCTCACGCTACACCAGTGACCTGGGTTCGGGAATGAGCCTGGGTCGTCAGGGGTTGGCAGAGGAGAGGGAGGATTGAGCATCCGTAGACTGCTCTCCTCTCTCTCTGGGGAGGGATCCCAGGACTGCCTAGTGCAACAGCAGCCCCCTGTGGAAGCCGGAGGGATGTGCACACGTCTAAGCACAAAGTAGAGGGGCGGAGTTGCAGCAGATGTCTAGAGATGCCATTGCATGACTGAACTCCGGGGGGGGGCAGGGGTTGTACAACAAAGGAAAATCACCACCTCAGCTTGTGGAGATGAAGGGGGGGCTCCAGGGATGCAGCCCACTTCCCAACATTGGCCCAATGCCTCAGGAGACTCCATGCCCGACCTGGCACCCAGGTAAGGCCTCTCTAATTTCAGATAGGCCGTCAGGGGAGGATGGACTCACCCCGAGGGGTGAGCCGGGGGCCTAGGCCTGCCTGGGTGGCCGGGGGAGTCCAGTCGAGGATAGTAGGATTCAGACATGGAGTAGAGGCTCCAGTTGAGTGAGCACCCCGGAAGGATGCCCGGGCTGAGGAGGTGCAAAACCAGAGTTAAAAAAAAAAACACACACATTATCCACTGGGTTAGGTATTTGTTCCAGCTTGTTCAGTTTAGAGACTACAGTGTCAATGAGTCCACCGTTGCTGCATTTGAAAGATAGCTTAGTATTTTCTGTTGTCTTTTTGGTGGTTTGTGTGGGATGCTCGTTTTCAGCCTGCTCAACATGACCTGACATTTAGGAGATGGGCCAGGCAGGGCTTTTGCTTGCTAAAACAAATTATGAAGGGAGATATGTACCCCTTTAGATTTCCGCACACTTCAACAATCTTTTCTGCTTTCTAATTTGTATCATTTTAGATATCTACAACTGCGTACTTATATGCTGGAGCAACGCGCAGCAGCCCCAAATAATCAGAAAGTGAAACCTCTACTGTATGTCATGGACGTGATTCTGACATGCATTCTTAGAACACGGCTAATTTTGGCTTTATATAAAGCTCTTAAATCCCTACACAATAATTATGCTTCTCAAATAAAACAAAAGTGGCAGCAAGAAAACAATAAAGTGTTGCTGAGCCTGATTGGGCTGATTTTCCATTCAGAATTTAAAACTATTTGCTTGCCTTTGTGGCAGGAATTTGCCTGGACAGTCAGGACTCATTTTTTCTGTGCACCTGCCATACAGGGAAAGTGGGGCACTCGATTTTCATTAGCATGCTGGAGGAAATGTGGGGAGAGTCAGGCCCATTACACACACATCTTTTGGACCTGTCCAGCAGTGGCGGACTTTTGGCAGCAGATTATGATCTTAGTGTCAGTCCTGTTTGCTCTTGAAATCCCACTCACTTTTGAGAATGCTATACTGGGCCTCCCCCCTGCTGGCCTGGTAGGACGTGATAAGATGTATCTTTGGAGCATATTGTTGGCTGCTGCTCATAAAGCCATTGCCCTACATTGGTTTCAAACTGATCCACCAACATATCAATTGTAGTTAACTATCATCCATGACATATAGACTATGGAAGAATTAACTTATAAAATTAATCTTAAAACCCACGTTTTTGCCCAACGATAGACGCTTTGCCTGCTGTGCGATGACACTTAGTAATCAGTTCAGCTTCACCCCCCCCTTTCTGTTTTTAAAGAAATTGTTGGGTTGTGGTGCCATTCATATTGGGCCCTATGCATGAAACTAAAAGTTGCCTATGAGCCACGCAACTGAAGCATGTAGATAACCTTACAAGTGAATGCCACATGGTGGGGGTCCCGTGAAGCCCTGGTGGCATTCACCAAGGGCACGCAAGACACTTGTGTGCCTGCCATCCTAGCCCCTCAGGGAGCACCACGTTGTGGGCATGTCAGGGGTGTGTCTGCACTACATGGCATACACTATGCCACGTAGTGCCAGGCCAAGAGGGCGCCGGGTATGCCAGCCTGGACCAGGCACATCCCAGTGTGCTCCCCTATTTGCACCATTCACTGGGAGCGGCAGTACTGGGATACAGAATTGTGTGCTACCCCAGCCCACTAGGCAGCAGTGGAGGGCTGAAGCAGTGGCTGAGGTGACGGACCGAAGTTTTGTCTCCTCGCCACTTTACGCACACACCCTTTCTCCCTGCTCCCTATGCATGGGCGCAGGGGATCCACTGTGGGACCTAGTGTGGGCATCTGATTGGATGCCCGGCTAGGTCCGCAGCTCCACCCCCCCTACCATTGATGCGACCTTGCTCGCAGAGGGGGCATGGCCATGGACAGGCACTGTGCGGGTGCATGCCTTTGTGCATGCCATGCTCCCTGTGCCTGTCCAGGGCCGTGCATGTATGTGGGTGGGTTACACACCTCAGGCGTGCATAACCCACCCCTTCATGCATATGGGCCATTATGCTTAAAGTTTGTGTTTGAGATAAGGAAGTCTTTTTATTGGAGTCTGTTGTGCTGTACTGTAAAAAATTTGTCATGATGCTGTGTAAACATGTAAGTGCCCATGTTACATAATAAAGATGAATTTAAAAAAGAAGAAAGATAGCTTAGTATCTCAAGTCACTATAGTTTTGGTGGGTTTTTTTTTTTAGCACTGACACAGTAGCAAGAGATTGTACTTTGATGAATCCACTGCCATGTAAGCTGAAGAGGCCACAATATCATCTAGGGTGGTTAATATTTTTTTCTTTTTCTTTTTGTGCAGTTTACTGGTCATCTATAAAACTGTGTCAACAGTGAAAAATAAGTACTAGAGTCCCAGCAGGGAGGATGGGAAACATCCTCTGTGCCATGGCCTTCTGGTAGCATAGTTGAACCCTGGATGTATAGGCATGAGAATGTACAGGTCGAGATGTCACATCTGCTAGGAAGTAGGTTGCATTGGCCTCTCCAGATGGTAAGGAGGTGGTGGGAACTTACAATGAATGGAAAAATTCCTCCTAGTATATACTATATGATGCCTCTGATCTGTTGTCCTTGTCTCAGTGGATCAGTGTTGCTTGATGGCTCTGGAGTGTGTGTGTGTGTGTGTGTGTATGTGCGTGTGTGTGTGTGTGTGTGTGTGTTTGGAGGAGTCACAGAGTCTGTTTTAGTGTATTAAAAAACAGTAATTATGAAATGAAGCAAGCCACCTGGTGGAGAATGTTGAGCTTGCTATATGTAAAATACTAGAGGTGTGCTTTATAGTGTAGGAAGATGGTTCCCCTGATGACTGGTCTGGGATCAGACTGGGCTGAGACCAGTTTCTGAGCAACCTGGTCTGAGACCAGCCTGGTCTGAGACCAGTTTCAGAGCTGCCTGGTCTTAGACCAGTTTCAGAGCTGTCTGGTTTCAGACCAGTTTCTGTGTCACCTGGTCTGAGACCCATTCCGCCTTCCAGCTAAATTGGTCTGGGTTCAGTTATTATCACGTGTGTGTCTAACCACAGGCTTGCTAGAGAGCAGCCAGCATATAGTGGATAGTGCACTAGGCTGTGATCCTGAAGTCTGGGTTTGAATCTCACTTTCCACTAAAATTCTTTTGACCCCAAATTTTTCTGTTGTGGTGAGCCATGGTGGTGTGGAGTTGGTAATAGTAAATCTACATGCAACCCTTACCCTGGCCAAGAGCAGCATTTACAACCAGGACCCCCCTGACCTGTACACAGACAAGGCAACAAACCACAAGTTGATACAACATAGGTATCACCCCTAGCACTGAGGCAAATACCTGGCTCGGTACCTTAGAGGTCGGAGGGTTAGAACGCAAAATAACATTTATATTTACACCGAGTTCTGGGAGAGAGGTGCTAGGGCTATGCTGTCTCCTATCTGAGAGGGCCCATAAACTGGGAAGCACAGATGGAATGTCCACTTCTAGAAATGGGATTGCATAAAATGGCTTCATTTTGACACAGATGGAATGTAGAAAGAGGTGGCCCCGCAGGTTGGCACTGTGCATTACAGAACACACATGGTGGCACAACAACTTTTCCTTCTCCAGAACAAACAGTTTGGACTTTCTCATATTTTTCTGTTCCATGGAACTACAGACGGTCCATCCCTCTTTTCAAGGGATCTCAAGGACATAATTTTCCCGTAAGTGTCTATTATGTGGAGGTTGTCATACACATAAAACACATTCCTCCTGGCACGATGGGCTTAGTTAACATCTGTAGAGTAACCTTGTGCCCTTCTGGTAACCAGTTAGCCCCGACTGCCGTTTAGATGAGGTTCTGCCCACTCTAGCCCAAGCTAGCCTCTGCCATTCCTTCTGGGTTACACAAACTGAATCCTTCAACCCCCTCAGATTGCTAAAGGCATCCACACATTTACTTCCACATTCAGTACATTTTTGTGGTGAAAACTGGGGTCCTGAGTGATGTAATCTAGCCTTGTCTCTGGGCACATACACCACCAGCCAACTCCCTCTGAAGCATTGCCATGTAGGTGTACTCACAGTTTGTTTGTCCCTTTGTTACAGATGTGGACCTTGGAAGAAACACACTTCTCCCCTTTTTTGGTAGCTTTCACTGAGACTCTGTCAATCTCTGATCTGGGCAGCTGGACAATCTTCTGGTCCCTCATGGGATTGCCCCTTGGAACCATTGGATTTCACAGTCCTGTTAATTCTCACAGAAGTGACCCACTGGGGTCTCAGAACTTACCGATCTCCACCACTTCCTATGGTACTGCTGTTGTCTCACACACTAAGGTGAGAAAAATGACCAGAGGTCCTTCACCCAGCCTCAGGGCAGGCTGGCAGGCACCTCCACCCTGGGAGCTCCTCTCTCTACTGCTCCCACACTCAGACTCTCCACTCAACTGAACCCAACAATCTAAACTGTCCCCAATCAGGTGATTCCATCGTGGCTCAGGCTGCTGCGAAGTTCTAAATGACCTCATTCATTTTTCACTCAGCATAGCTAGGTAAACAATGAGAGGTCTGTAGAAAGCTTCTAATAAACTCTCTACCAGCTTCCCACTACCTTCCTAGTCTAACACTGATGGGATTCTAGTAACCCCAGGGGACTGGGTGGTTACATACACTTGTAACTCCTAGGTGGCACTATCCCAAGGGCTACTACCCCTGCCTGCTTGACTAGTAGCAGGTTAAGGGGCCTGAGTTCTGAAACGGGTGCCTCCACCCATAGGTCAGAGTTGATAGTGGTCAAGCTAACCTGGGCACAGCCCTCTGGGACACTGTAATCCCCCCTCTTTCCTTACTAGTAGCCGAAGCAATACACAATAATCACTTTCACAATACCCCTGTTACACCACACAAGTACCCACACTGTTTGCACTTCCACCAGGGCTTTCCTCTGGCTCGGCCCTGGGGATCCCCTGTAAAACAAGGTTATATACAGCAAATAACAGCAGTACAGTACTCTTGCACAAACTGGAACCACAATCAAGGTAAATGCAAAAAAGGGTTAGATCTGATTTATTTAAAGGACTTGAACAAGGGAAGGGTGTAATCAGGTTAATTTGCATAAAGGCTCTATCAATCAAACAGTTATGCATGCACTTCAGGGTACATTAACAGTCACACACTCTGGGTGCCCAGATGGAGAATGGTGGGCTAGCCAGGAACGTTGCAGCTGGTTGGGGCCCTGTGATAGAAGAAAACAACATGCACAACACACACTATTTGTAATCCAGAGCTGGAGGGCTCAGTTCGT
Source organism: Neoceratodus forsteri (assembly GCA_016271365.2). Taxonomy (NCBI): domain Eukaryota; kingdom Metazoa; phylum Chordata; order Ceratodontiformes; family Ceratodontidae; genus Neoceratodus; species Neoceratodus forsteri. The sequence continues at coordinate 841,024,932 of CM028134.1, forward strand.
GAAAAGAAAGCAAGAAGACAATCAGAAGACACACTTTTAAATTTGGTTGTTGTTGCAGGGAGCTACCCTGATGATTTCTCAAGATACCCAAGACTGGACACAGGATGGACAAAAATCGAGACAGCAGGTGGTTAATCTGGAGTGCCAGGAGAGGCAGGGCCCACACGATTCGCTGAGGCATCGTTCCTGTTCAAGCGTGGAGCAGGGGGCTGATCCCCAGGCAGGTCTCTTGTTGGTGGATTTCTCTGTGCAGTGGGGTAGTCCGGCACAGCCAGCATGGCATGGCCCAGGCCAAATGGAGATGAACACAGATTCAGTCTGATTAGGCTGGATAAAGCTTCCAGCAAGCAGAACACAGTTCACACAGTGGGGAACCAAATCATGACCCACTTTCAATATACAGCACATTTGCATGTAAAGGATTCTATGGTACCAGCAAGCAGAACGCAGTTCACACAGTGGGGAACCAAATCATGATCTACTTTTGATACACAGCACATTTACATGTAAGAAAATGTTATTGTACCAGACAAACCGCTCTCCAGTCACGATCACAAAGTCTCTGCACAAACCGGGGATTCAAAGGCAGCTGGAAATCCTGACAGGCCGATCGCATTCAGCAAAATCTTCAGTCTTCTTCAGGTATGAGCCTTGTAAACAATCAGTGGCTTACTTTGTTCTCACAAACTTGGATTTAGTCCGAATAATTCTCTTCTCTCCCTCTCAGGGGCAGCAGGCAGACAAGCAGGCCACAACTCAATCCTTTCCAGTTCTCCCATGCGAAACTACTCAGACGGCTGCTTGACTGTCTCAAGCATGTTGCTTTTCCAGCTCCCAACTTAGATCTGGCTCAAACTGCATCAAGCCTGGGAATTTCCCCAAGATCCAAAAGGTTCGGTTGGCTGATTCATCTGTCAGTCACAACAGGAGCTCCCCCTTCAGGTACAAAAAGGCGCTAAAAGCCCCAAACTACAATTCCTACAGATTTTGACTAAAGTCAGCTCCTGTAGTCTGGCTCCATTTTAGGTCCCACCAGAACTGACTAGTCCAATTCGCAGTCCAGGACCAAGATAGTGGAGATAAACAAAACAGTTCTTGCTGCAAAGAAGGCAGGTTAGGCAAACTACATTATCATTATCACTCTAAATCATTTTCAGCAAATAGTTACATCTTTCAACAGAGCTCCCTCTCAGATTACTTATGACTGCAATCCTGGCAGCTCTTAAAGAGACAGTACACAGAGGCTATACAGGCACTCTCTGGCAATCACATTTAAACTGCTAAAACGCAGGACACCAGCCTGGCAGTGAGCATTTAGGCAAGCTCGAGGAAGACTTTTCGGGAACCCCCATTTGCAGGAGGGTTACACCCTTCCTTGCCTGGAGAAAACTTGGCGTCCGCATCAAGTCTGTAGCATTATCCATCAGTTAACATAAACTTATTACTTTACTATACACATTCACTACACTTCATGATACTATATCCATTCTGACAACACATTGTACATATTTCACACAGGTCAATTGAACATTACTATACTGAATCAGGTAATAACTTCATGTACCTTAATGCAAGAGGGGGCCCTTCCCTATCAGTTAACTTGGGGCTAGAGGGGGCAGGGGCACCATGGTGAGAGGGAAAGACACGCAGCCAGGAATTAACTGTCAAGTTCAATTTGGGCAGTGAGCTTGGTGAGACATAAACACCTTTGTGCACCACATTGAGAGGCAAATCCACTGGCCTCCCGGGAGAATCATAACTGAGGCGTACTACTGGCTTGACAGCTCGGCCAGTCTTTCTAAGGGGGAACAACTACAGTATCTGTACTCCCAGCACTGGTCTGGGGACTCTCGTCACTTGTGAAGGGTGCCTCTGCCTGGGTGGGAACGTCCAAACTTGGGCCACTATCGGCTCCTTGCTCTGCAGGCTCTGTTTCTACATCACTTGACTCATTTTGCGAAGGCTCAGGCACAATCAAACTTTGAGGCACTGAAGGGTGGTGGTCAGCACTCTCACAGTGTTCTTCAAGTTCTGATATGTCACCAGAAAGACTCAAACCCTCAGCCCCTTCTTCAGACAAATCATACAGGTCCACAATACACAAAGACTCAACATCTTCTGACGTGATACTTTGCATTTCACTTTCTGGGAGCATTGGCTCCAAGGACAAAGCTGGGGGGTAAGGCAGTCCAGAAGGCCCAGCTTCATCCTCACAATTTATCAGAGGGTTACCAAGAAACAGCTGACTCAGTTCATAAGAGGGGTAATATGCATGGTCGTATTCACTGTCGTCAGAAGTGGACTGACAGTCACTATCATTCTGGGCCTGCTGCAGAGGAAACCCTAAATCTGTGACCACTGGGGTAGGTTGACTCTGTCTCTTTCTTGCAGCAGCACGAGTCACTGTCCCAGGGGGCTCAATTTCTGGGGGTTCAGCCTCAATCATGACTTGGCCGATAGGTAGCAAGTGGTTACGGTGCATGGTCTTGACAGCTTTGGAGTTGTTCTCTGGGTGCACCTTGTACACAGGTAAATCATCCAACTTTCCAACTACTACATGGGGAAGATGGTGCCACCGATCAGAAATTTTGTGTTTACCATGCAGTCCCAAATTGTGTAACAACACACTGTCTCCAGGTCGAAGCTCTTAAGCCTTTACTTTTTTACCATGCCTCTCTTTGTTGGCTAGATTTCTCTTGGCGGCCATTGTCTGGGCCAGTTGATAGGCATGGTTCAATTGAGGTTTCAGTTTTTGTACATATTGCAAGTAGTTTTCGGCTCGGACCCCATCTGGAGAGACCCCAAAACAGACATCAACTTGCAGCCGGGCTTCTCTCCTGAACATGAGGCAGTAGGGGGAGAACCCAGTAGCATCATTTTTCATGCAATTGTATGCGTGTACCAAGGTGCTAATCTGCTGGCTTCATTTATGCTTGTCTTCTGGGTTGAGGGTACCCAGCATGTCTAGAAGGGTGAGGTTAAAACCTTTTGATTGAGGGTCTCCCTGTGGGTGATAGGGGGTGGTTCTTGATTTTTGCGCCCCCCATAGAGAGAGCATTTCTTTGATTAGTCAACTCTCAAAGCCTCTGCCCTGGTCAGAGTGGATCAGCTGGGGGGCACCATAGTGGATGAAGAAATTTTCCACTAGCACCTTGGCCACGGTAGATGCCTTTTGATCTTTGGTGGGAAAAGCTTGTGCATACCGTGTGAAATGATCCGTAACCACTAACACATTGCCAATGTTCCACTGATCAGGTTCTAAACACAAGAAGTCTATGCAGACTAGTTCTATGGGGGTGCTGGTAGTAATATTAACAAGGGAGGCAGCCCTCTGAAGCAGGGCTTTTCTTTGCAGGCAGAGACTACAAGTTTTTATGTGGTGCTCAACATCAGCCCCTATTTTGGGCCAGTAGAAGTGAGATCATTCCAGGTCAAGTGTTCTGTCAATACCGAGGTGCCTCATGTGATTGTGGAGGGACCCCGGTACCACATTTTTAAAGGCCGTGGGCAGGACCAATAGTTGCTTGTCTACTTTGCCACTATGATCTACTGTCTCTCTGTAACCCCCAAGGGGTGCTATCCCAAGGGCTACTACCCCTGCCTGCCCAAACTGTAACAGGGTGAGGGGCCCAGATCCGTTGGCGGGTGCCTCCACCCAGAGGTCGGGGTTAGAACAGTCAAGATTGACTCGGTCACAGCCCTCTGGGTTGCTGCAACCCCCCTTTCTTCCCACTAGTGGCCCACACAATTCAGTTACAGTGTCCTTACCATATACACTTACCCCCCGACTCGAACCACTCAGCTCACTCCGGGGAACCCCTGAAAAGTAAGGTACAGTTACACAATATTCACTGTGCAGTACTACACCATTAATACACAAACTAGCCAGTGTGCTTTTGCAGAACAAGTAATCTGATTTATTTAAGGGGGAATAACAAGGACCGGGGGGAATCAGGGTAATTGGCTTACCACTACAATATAGGAGTATCTACTAAGGGCTCTGTGCACAGGCCTAACCTATAAGTTACTGTCTATGGGTACCCAAGCCCTAATGGCTAGTTCCTCGATGCAGCTGGTTGGGGCCCTGACACACATGAGCATTTAATTCCTACGAAAATTAGATGGAGACAGCAGGCTCAGTTAGTATAGTCTGCAAAGTAACCAGGAGATCTTGCCCTTGCTAGGAACATTTAACTGGGAGCTACCCTGATTTAGTACTCACGACTCCAGAAGAAAAAGTGCTCTCGCACCACTTGCAGAGCCGAGCCTGAACGCCAGACACTTCTCCACACATTTATATGGAAAGCAACAGAGGGGTACCATACCAGGCAGCTGCTCCTAGGGCCCAACTGAACTCACAGCTAATCGGGGAGTCAACGCAGCTTCACTTTTTCCTGACAGACTGAGCGCGATTCAGCAGATTCTCCAGTCCTCTACAGGGTGAGCCTGGTAGGTAGCTGTGCCCCATGCACAGCCTCCTCTGACCACTACCCTGCGGATTTAATCCAATACTCGTCAGTGACCGAGCCACCCAAATCTGGCCTTCCACACATGTGCTTCCCGCGTGAAAACTCAACGGTGCAGGAGCCCGGAGCTCCTTCCTCGCTCACAGCCACAATGTCTCTGCCCCTCGGCAGTTAGGGCAAGATCCACCACTCAGGTGCCACCTGATCCCATAGGTGGGCTGTAGATGCCAGTCACTTAATGCGGCCCCTATTGGTGCAAACAAGGCGCCATTCTTTAGAACTCCACTTCCCAGAATCACTAGTCGTATCCCCATTGGTCAGGCGGCTCCAGTTTGAGTCCTGATTCTGATTGGTCACTATATACACCATTTTAAGTGCCCCCTTGCTTCTCTTGGACCCTTCAGAACAGTCCTGGTCCAAAATGGAGGGGCACAGCACAAAGTCCCAGCTGCAATAAAGGCAAGTTAGTCAAACTGCAACCTTACCAATGCTCCACATGTTTTTTTGGGGGCACAATTACATCTTTTAGATGGACTCCCTCTACGCTCTTAGTGACTGCCGAAATGGAGTGATCAGACAGCAGCCCAGGGTGGGATTCGAGCAGAGAAACCCCAGTCCCCCCATTTAAACCACTAAAGCCTGCAAGCAGGCAACTCTTAAAGAGACAGTACTGGAGGCTTTAAGAGCACTCACAACGCCCGCATTTAGTGGCCTTACGCCAAACACCAGTTAGGCAGGGAGCATCTAGGCAAGCCCCGAGAAGACTTTTAGGAACCCCCATTTGCAAGGGGGGTTACACCCTTCCTGGCCTGAAAAGAACTTGGTGTCCATGCCAAGTGATTACCCTTTAATCACTTTAAGGTAAAACAGTTTAGATTGACAGCACATTAGACCTCTTGTTACATACATTGGCCCTGTATTCACAGTTTACTAGGGTTTATGCAATATTACACATAGACAACCTTTTCTTTTTAAATCAGGTCATTACTTCCTGCCCATGACACCTGGAACGAGGGGGCCCTTCCCTATCAGCTACCTGCGGGCTAATTGGGGCAGGGTCACCATACTCAGAGGGCAGTACTAACAGTTGTGCATCGTCCCCCAAAACTAACTTGGGCAATGAACTTGGAGACACATAGACCCCCTTATGGACTACATTTAATGGTAGGTCCACAGGCTGACCCAGAGACTCATAACGAAACCTTATTACAGGACGTACTTCTTGGCCAGTGCACCTAGGGGTCTCAGTAAAATCTGCTACGGGCCCTGGCTCCATTTCCACCTCATCTAGATTGGTAGGGGGAACCTCACCATGAGATGGGGACCCCATGCCCATAGTGCTTTCGGGGACACTACCCTCTATTTCAGGACCCACACTACTTAGTTCAGTCAAGGGCACTTCTGACACTACTGGGATGCTATCTGGGCATTCAAAGTATTCTTCTTGTTTAGGCAGATCCCAAACAGATTCCCCCACATCACTCTCCTCTTCTAAAAAATAAAACAGTTCAGCTAGTCCGGATAATTCAGCCAGACTCATAGACCGCACTTCGTTGTCTTTGAGGACACTCACTTCATCCTCGGGGAGTATAGGTTCCAAAGAAAAAGCTGGGGGCTCAGACAGTCCATAAAACCCAACTTCATCCCCAGAGCGAGCTAGGGGGTTGCCTTTAAAAAGCTGACTTGGTTCATAAGAGGGGTAATACTCCACATCATGTTCACTGTCTTCAGCCACAGATGGGGAATCAGTTTCAGCAGAGGGGAGAGGGGAAGGCTCCCGGGGTTGAAGTTCTGAGGAGTCAATCACTCTGAATCTCTTTTTGGCAGCAGCTCTAGTTATAGGCCCAGAGGGAGGGAGGGGCATTAGGAGGTGTAGTCTCTATCAAAATCTGTCCAATTGGCAGCAGGTGATTTCGGTGTAAAGTTTTGACATCTTTTGAATTGTTTTCGGGCCTTACTTTGTATACAGGTAGATCATCTAGTTTGCACTCTACAATGTGAGGGAGGTGGTGCCATCGGTCAGCAATCTTGTGTTTGCCATGCAGTCCCAGATTCCTTAGCAATACCCTATCCCCCTCCTGGAGTTCCTGTGCCTTCACCTTTTTATCATACCTCTCTTTGTTGACCAGGTTCCTTTTGGCAGCCATAGTTTGAGCCAGTTGGTACGCATGATTCAGCTGAGCCTTTAGCTTTTGCACATACTGTAAATAATCATCAGCTCGAACCCCATCAGGAGAGACCCCAAAACACACATCCACCGGCAATCGAGCTTCTCTCCCAAACATCAGGCGGTAGGGGGAGAACCCAGTGGCATCACTTTTAGAGCAGTTGTAGGCATGTACCAGGGTGCTAATTTGTTGGCTCCATCTAGGCTTGTCTTTTGGGTGGAGAGTGCCTAGTATGTCTAGCAAGGTGCAGTTGAAACGTTCAGGCTGGGGGTGGTAAGGGGTGGTTCTGGACTTTTGTACTCCCCACAAGGATAGCATCTCTCTAATCAGGCGGCTCTCAAAATCTCTCCCTTGATTGGAATGGATTCGCTGGGGGATCCCATAATGAACAAAGAAATTTTCAATGAGGACTTTAGCCACCGTGGTTGCCTTCTGATCCTTGGTGGGGAAAGCCTGGGCATATCGAGTGAAATGATCAGTGACCACCAATATGTTGCTGTTATATTTCAGATCAGGTTCTAAGCTCAGGAAATCAATGCAGACCAACTCCATAAGGACGCCGGTAGTAATATTGACCATGGGGGCAGCTCTCTGAGGTAGAGCTTTTCTTTGCAAACAGCGACCACAGGTCTTAATATACTGCTCTACGTCTGCACTCATTTTGGGCCAGTAGAATCGGGTCCGCACCAGGTCAAGAGTTCAGTCTATGCCAAGATGCCCCATGTGATCATGCAGGGACCTCAACACCAGTTCTCTAAAAGCGGTGGGCAGCACCAGTTGTTGTTTGTCTATTTGCCTCTCTTTGTCTATGGTCTCCCTATATAACAGTTTATTGTTCAGCTTCAACTTTGGGCCTTCTTTGTATAACAGGTCAGTTCTCAAGTCAGCGGACCGCAGTTGGGACACATCTCTCCCGGCTTGCAGCGCCTCTAAAACAGGTTGTACTCAAGACTGAGCCAGCTGGAGGCTATCATTATTGAACTGAGGCAGTATACTAGTGCCTAAAGCAGACAAATGGCAGTAAGCAGCAGGCACACAGTTCTCAGATGGACCCAAGCAATCCACCATGCAATCCACAGTATAAGGAGTCACCTGTTCCTCCTTGTCGAATTTCTGGCAAAGTGCTCTAATGTCGGGTTCAGACAGCCTGACCCAATCGGCTCAGGACACAGGCCTCCAGGAGAGAGCATCAGCATCTGTGTGGTTGAGGTCTGCTCTGTATTCAATAGTGTAGTTGTAAGTGAATAATGCAGAGAGCCACCTGTCACCAGTGGCATCCAGTTTGGCTGTGGTCTGAACATATGTCAAAGGATTATTATCAGTTTTCACCAGTATCTTAGCCCCATACAAATAGTCATGGAATTGATCAACAATGGCCCATTTTAGAGCCAGGAACTCTAGTTTATGCACTGGATAATTCTTTTCAGAGGGAGTCAAACTGCGGCTGGCCAAAGCTACAGGTCTCAAACCATTCGAGTGCTCTTGGTACAAGATGGCCCCCAATCCTTGCAGGCTGGCATCAGTATGAAGAACATAGGGTTTAGCTGGGTCAGCATAGGCCAGTACTGGGGCGTGAGTAAGTTGATATATAATGTCATAGAAAGCCCCCTTGCAGTCAGCAGTTCAGCGAGTACCAAACACATCACTGGGGCAGAAATAAGTCTTTTCAGTCCCAGACTGTGCAGCCTTCTTATATTTCTTATGGGTTGGGGGGGTACCCTTGAGTGAGATTAAGCAGGGGCCGGATTGCCCGAGAGTAGTCTTTGATAAATCATCAGTAGTACCCACAGAACCCCAGGAACCGCTGCAGCTCCTTCAAATTTCTGGGTTGGGGCCAAGTGGTTAAGGCTTCCACTTAGCTGGGGTCAGTCTCTGTGCCTTCAGTGGATACTGTGTGGCCTACATACTTCACAGAAGTTTGAAAGAATTGGCACTTGTCTATAGATAACTTAAGACCAAAATCCTCCAGCCAGTCCAGGACCTTAAACAATCGACTTTCATGTTCTTCCAATGAGCTGCCAAACACTATGACATCATCTAAATAAACCAAACACTCGAGCAAGTTCATGTCCCCCACAGCACGTTCTTTCAGGTGCTGAAAGGTAGCTGGGGCACCTGAAATGCCTTGAGACATCCGGATAAACTCATAAAAACCTAGGGGGCAAATGAACGCAGTTTTCTCTCAGTCCTCTGGAGCCATTGGGATCTGATAGTATCCACTGCAAAGATCTAACACAGAGAACCACTTACTGCCATTTAGACAGTCCAGAGCGTCCTGTATGCGTGGCATGGTATACTGGTCAGGGATGGTCCGCCAGTTCAGGGTACGGTAATCCACACACAACCGAACAGCCCCATTCTTTTTCCTCACTACGACAATGGGGGAAGCATAAGGGCTCCTGGATTCTTGTATCACACCAGCAGCAAGCATCTCTTGCAGATGTCGTCTTACATCGTCTATGTCAGCAGGGGCCAGGGGCCGAGACCTCTCCCGAGAAGGCCTTTCATCATGCATCGAATGTGGTATTCAGCCCCCTGCACACATACCACATCCCATTCTTTTAGGGAAAAGACCTGGTCTCTTTGAGCAAGCTTCTCACTGACCCTTACTTTCCATTCAGCAGGCAACGGGGGGTCACCAAAGTCAAACAAGTCTGGGGTCACTCTCTCCTTCTCATCAGTGTGCTTGTTGTTGGGCAATACTGCAGTGTCTGTGCAGTGTACTGTAGCTAGGGTGCATCCTCTGTTCACCCAGATCTTCTGATCTGACACATTGTGAATCTGGACCATCACTCGTCATGCATAGGCATGGGCACGATCAGGCAAGATGCTGGGCTTGACCAATAATCCTTCTGGCAAGTTTCCATCGCCTGGCGCATCCAACATCAGTATTTTGTTCTTGACATCTTTCCAGAGGTGGACCTCCTATTGAATGGTACACTGGGTGTTAGGGGCCAGTACCATTGAATCAATATCCCTCTTCCACATGATCCCCACTGGTTCAGCCTGGTCTACTTCATCGGGTTTCTGTTGCAAATCATAGGCCTTCTTGATCAGAGCCGGAATTCTCAGGGCCCTTCCAGTCCATCACTTTTGTTTCTCATGACAGAATTGTGCCTGTCACCCAAACATATGGCATTTGTCCTAATTAGCAGGGGGACCCCATCATACAGTCCAGTGGGGGGACACACTATGGCCAATGTTTCTGCTCAATCCTCTACACCAGTTACAGTTGCAGGAAAAGACAACCAGAGGTGGACATACCCTAGGTAGGGATAAGACTTGTTGCTCAGGCCCCACAAATGTAGGCCTTCCAGGGATTGTAATGGCACATCAGATAAGTGTTTGTCATACCAGTTCTGAAATACAATGGTCACTTGCGACCCACTATCGAGCAAAGCCCAGTATGGATACTATCGATAGTCACAGAACTCTCCATCGAAGGGCCCATTATTCTGGACCAGTCTGGAGATGCAGTAGCAGAGACCTGGACAGATGATTTAGCCACAAAGAAATTTGAGTTAGTATTTCTTGAACCTTCACTGTGGTCATTATGGGCACTCCTTGGCCATTAATTTGCTTTTCGGAGATCTCCTTAGAGTCTGTTTGCTACCTTTTCTAAGTCTTTCTGAGACCGGCACTCTCTCTTTATATGGCCATCCTTCCCACAGTTGTGACAAATGATAGACTCCTGGGTCATCCTTGGAGAGAACATTGCATGAGGGACTGAGGCAGTAACAAGGGATCGGGGTCCAATATCTGCTTGCAGTGGTGAGAGTGGTGCAACTTATCTTACCAGTTCCTTTAGTGTGGCAACCAGTTCTTGGATTTCAGCTTGGGAGCTACCCTCGGTAGAGGATGCCTGAGGGTACACCCCCACCCCCATGGCAGTCATGTCCTGAGAGGGACCAGAATCTTGTTCCATGGGAGAAACCCATGCAGAGGCACCCATCTTCAAGTCTCGGACTTCTTTTAGTAGCTCGTCTTTCCAATGCTGGGCCCAGGGCGGGAAGTCCTTTGCATTCTCAGAGTGCTCGTTAAGTGCCAACTTTTGCCCCTGAGCCTCACTTGGTTGATCACTCTCGGTCACTTGCGCAGCAGCAGCAGATATGGATGCAATTCCTCCATGGGGTCGCCTTTGCTCAACCCCCTGAATTTCTTTCATTAGCTCATCATAGGAGGGGGGGGGGATGATTCCAGTCAGGTGGCAAGGCGCAACAGAAATAGTAACAATTCTGAAAATGGAGCAGACTTAAGGATCCGGTCCAGCCTAGCTTGATCTAATTCATTTGACAGCAAACTACCCTTTCTGAGGCACTCTTGTAGCAGCTTTTCAAGCTGAGGTACATACACAGACAATGGCTTAATTTGCTTAAAGGCTCTATCAATCAAACAGTTATGTATGCACTTCAGGGTCCATATACAGTCACACACTCTGGGTATCCAGATGGAGAATGGTGGGCTAGCCAGGAGCGTTACAGCTGGTTGGGGCCCTGTGATGGAAGAAGACAACATGCACAACATGCACTATTTGTAATTCGGAGCCGGAGGGCTCAGTTCGTGAAAAGAAAACAAGACAATCAGAAGACACACATTTAGATTTGGCTGCTGTTGCAGTGAGCTACCCTGATGATTACTCAAGATACCCAAGACTGGACACAGGCTGGACAAAAATTGAGACAGAAGGTGGCTAATCTGGAGTGCCAGGAGAAGCAGGGCCCACACGATTCATCGAGGCGTCATTCCTGTTCAAGCATGGAGCAGGGGGCTGATCCACAGGCAGGACTCTTGTCAGTGGCTTTCTCTGTGCAGTGGGGTAGTCCAGCAGGGCCAGCATAGCATGGCTCAGGCTGAATGGAGATGAACGTGGATTCAGTCCGATTAGGCTGGATAAAGCTTCCAGCAAGCAGAACACAGTTTACACAGTGGGGAACTAAATCATGACCCACTTTCAATACACAGCACATTTACATGTAAAGGATTCTATGGTACCAGCAAGCAGAACACAGTTCACACAGTGGGGAACCAAATTGTGGCCCACTTTCATTACACAGCACAATTACATGTAAGGAAATTCTACTGTACCAGGCAAACTGCTCTCTGGTCACGATTGCAAAGTCTCTGCACAAACCAGGGATTCAAAAGCAGCTGGAAATCCTGACAGGCAAATCGCATTCAACAAAATCTTCGGTCTTCTTCAGGTAAGAGCCTGGTAAACAATCAGTGTCTTACTTTGTTCTCACAAACTTGGATTTAGTCTGAAATAATTCTCTTCTCTCCCTCTCAAGGGCAGCAGGCAGACATGCAGGCCACAACTCAGGCCTTTCCACAGTTCTCCCATGTGAAACTACTCAGACGGCTGCTTGACTGTCTCAAGCATGTTGCATTTTCAGCTCCCAACTTAGATCTGACTCAAACTGCAGCAAGCCTGGGAATTTCCTCAAGATCCAAAAGGTTCGGTTGGCTGATTCATCTGTCAGTCACAACAGGAGCTCTCCCTTCAGGTGCAAAAAAGACGCCAAAAGCCCAAAACTACAATTCCTACAGATTTTGACTCCAGACAGCTCCTGTAGTATGGCTCCATTTTAGGTCCCACCAGAACTGATTGGTCCAATTCGCAGTCCAGGATCAAGATAGTGGAGATAAACAAAACTGTTCTTGCTGCAAAGAAGGCAGGTTAGGCAAACTACATTATCATTATCACTCTAAATCATTTTCAGCAAATAGTTATATTTTTCAACAGAGCTCACTCTTAGATTACTTATGACTGCAATCCTGGCAGCTCTTAAAGAGACAGTACACAGAGGCTATACAGGCACTATCTGGCAATCACATTTAAACTGCTAAAATGCAGGACACCAGCCTGGCAGTGAGCATTTAGGCAAACTCAAGGAATACTTTTTAGGAACCCCAATTTGTAGGGTGTTACACACTAGAGGAGTCTGGTGCAGGAAAACAACTAAAGTGCAACAAAGAAAGCTCCTGTACAGCGGTGAAACTGGTTCCAGACCAGGTAGCTCAGAAACTGATCTTAGACCAGAATGCACGGAAACTGGTCTCTGACCAGTCATCAAGAGAACAAACTTTCTGCAGCGTGCCTCATAGTCCAACTAATGAGAATTTCCCTTTAGCTGGATGGTTAGAGCTGCTGTCTCTAAGATGAAGGATGGCTAGCTCAGTCCCAGGGTCTGAACTGTACTATTTAAGGCCCTTAATTCAGTTTACCACAGGTGCCAATCCACAGGCTGGGTAAGGACATTACACTGGTCCTAAGTGAATTGGGGTGGGTAGGGAGTGGGCAGGGTGGGGTGTGCAGGACTGCCTAAAATTGGATGGGAGAGCTAGCCTAGTGCTGGCTAGAAGAAAGAAACAGTAAATTACTTAGAAATATAAATAGTATAGTAATAGTAAATTACTTAGCTTTCTTAAGGATTTAGTTCAACATTTTTCCAGATGTAGGCCAGAGACCTATTTTTGAATTATTTTTGCCATAGGCACAGCATTGGAAAAAACCCTTTTGAAAACAGGGCCAGGATACACCAGATGTCAAAGCAACATGACATCCCCAAGCAAAACAAAAAGAAAATAAAAGACACAAGTTAATCGCTACAGATTTAGAGCCAGCCTATGCCAGGTTAACTTCTGGCTATATCTAGTTAGGGTTGCATCTTCCATGCTTACAACTCCTGAAAAAAATCATTCACAGATCTCATACTGCCTAGCCAGTATTAATTACAGAGAAATGTTTAAAGTTCCAAAAACATTTTCTAACAATATCATTTAGTTGTTGGACACTACGACTGAGGGAAGGGACCTGGAAGTCATCATGAATGACTTCCTAAAACAATCTAGAATATGTAACAAGGCCTACAGCAAGGCAACCACCCTAATTTCACCCTAAACTGCTTCGCCTCTCTACCCCTGTAATAGTCTACCCTCTAGCACACCTCCTAAATCTTTCCTTTTCCTCCTGCAATGTACCCCAGGCTTGGAAGATTGCTAAAATGCTGCCCCTCTATAAAGGTGGGGATCCTTCCATCCCAGACAACTTCTGGCCTATCTCCCTCCTCCCTGCACTTGCCAAATTACAAGAAACTCTTGTCCACTCATGGCTGTCTGGTTTTCTATCCTCCTCTGGTTTTCTTTCCCCTTTCCAGTCTGGGCTCAGGAAACAACATTTAGCTATCTCATCCATTTACATGTCATTGATCACATTTATTCAGCCATGGACCAGGGCAATATAACTGCTGCAATTTTTGTGGACCTGGCCAAAGTATTTGATTCTATCTCTCACCCCCTCCTGCTCAACAAGCTCCTCTCTGCTGGTCTGGCTTCCCTCTACTGTCACCTGCTTCAGCTCATATCTCTGTGATAGGCTGAAATTGTTGCAGATGGGTAACTTCTCCTCCCCTTCCCATCCTTGCATGAGTCTCTCAAGGGTCCATATTGGGCCCTATCCTATTTTCAGTGTTTATAAATGACCTCCCCTCTGTCTGCTCCAACTCCTGCATGCAGATGTATGCGGATGACACCATCATATTTACTTCAGGACCATCCATCGCTGACATCCATGCCCCTCTCCAGCAGGACCTCAGTAAGGTGTTGTCATGGTTCTGAGCCAACCACCTAAAGATCAACACCAAAAAGACTGCTACCATGATCTTCGGCACCATGCAAAAAATAAATAGAATCCCTTCCCCCCAGCGTTCTCCACACTGGGTGGCACCCTTGAGTCTGTCCCTGCTTTCAAATACCTTGGGGTCTGATTGTATTCCCATCTGGATTTTTCAGTCCCTAAAGATGCTATAAACTCCAAACTCCACCCCAAACTCGGGCTACTCTATCGTAATAAAGATTGCCTCTCCCTCCCTATTCACTGCAAATTAGTTTCTAAAATGATACTTCTAATTTTAGACTGTGACAACATTGTCTACGGAACAATTCTAGCTTCCTCTCTCTCTCTCCAAGCTAGATAACCTTCTGAACTCATTCTGTTGATTTGCTTCCAATGCCCCCTTCATACTCATCATTGCATTCTCTTCTCCTCTCTCTTCATCACGCCCCTATCCCATAGGCATTCTATTCACTCCCTGACATTCATTTCCAAATTCTAGTTAGGTCTGCTCAGGGGTGCCAGGTTTTGAAAACTTTTGTGGGTGCTCAGGGTAAGAACAAAAGACTGGGGGTCTGTGAGCTGCCTAGGCCCCCAGAAGCTATAGGGTTTTTCATGCTTTCTGGTGCATTTTGGTGGTATTCTGATACATTCTGGAATGATTATGCTACCATCACAACTACTCCACTAAAGAGTATGCCAGGGTGCCATTGGGGGCTCTTTGATGCCTTCAGTTAAGGACCTATGGAAGACTGCCCTGGTGGGCTCTTTGATGCCCTCATGTGCTATAAGGATGCCCTTAGTGATGGTTACAGTGCCACCAATCCATAGGGTGCAAGAGTGCCTTGGGGGGTTCTTTGATGCCTCCAGGACTCCAGGTCCAGTAAAAGGATGCCCTTTGAGATTTTAGTTTGCATCCACCAGGTGCTACAAGAAGACTAGGAACTTCCAAGTCTTCTTGCAGCACCTGGAGGCATCAAAGAGCCCTTCAGGGCACTTTATCATCAGGGCACCATCAAACAGGAGACCACTCACAATCCAAGGTCCATACCAGGAGTTGTGGTCAAACAGGTTGCATATTTTTGTAACTGTCTGTTATCACGCAGCTTTGAAGGGCATTGCCCTCACTACTTCAGTTTCAATCACTGTTTGCCTTAACTTCATCATTCTCTAGCATGTTCAGTCACCACCATTATACTGTGGCAGTGTACATGTACTTGTAATTTCTGCAATGTGATTGGCTAATATAGGCTGAATAGGGTTACATAAATCTTTGATTGATAGCCATGTACAGACGCATCATGTGCAGCATGATTCCCCTTACATAGTCCATCATGGAACACAGTAGCATTCCATTATATTTCATTGTGACTGCCATTGCTCAGCCTGCTTCACCAGTTCTTCTGCGTAGGTGTTAGTGGCAATTCACACTAATCCGAGAGAGCTCTCTGCATAGGTATTTGTAGTGTGAGAGCATTATACCCTACTCAGGAGAGCATCAGAGTGGGATTTGGTGATTAGCACTAACCTCTGGCTTTGTTACTCTGGCTGTAAATTTCTCTGCCCACTTTGCTTGTTCTGCATATGCATAAGTGTCTGCAGTACTTGCGGTCAGTGACTGTTTTATTTTTAAGTTATCATTAGAAACTAGTAGAAACCCCTAGATTTTAGTCCTGTTAGCTCAAACTGTTGCCATGAAGACAGCAGTTTCCTTTTTGCAGTCAGCCACTGCCTGCCATGAAAACCATTATGGTAACTACATTAAGGGCACAACTGACTCACACTGAATGTCAGTGATTTAGTGGCAACTGGCAACCCAGGTTGCTATGATAATGATGCCAGATACGTTACCACTTCAAAAAAATTATGGAGCTACAAAAATGAAATGGCAGGCACATAAGCACATTCATCAGTCAGTACAGATGAATCATCAGTACTTAAGTTTTATCATCAACTAAGCAGGCAGCATACAGTCTACTAAACCATCTTAACAAATTAATGGAACAAATAGCTCTTAATAGAACATGGTGGAATTCAGCATTTGGAATGTACTGTAGGAAAAGGACATTATAAAATGGGCAGAGAAAATCATCCTTTTTGATTGGTTGGTTCTTACTTGTGCAACAAATGCAGATGCACGGGTTAAAAACAAGTACTTAAAAATAGAACCTCAGTGCAAAAATAGAACAACGGAGACAGGTACTTAAAAGTAGGACCTCAGAGCAAAAATAGAACAACAGTGTGCCATTAGGATGCTAATTTTTATGTTTGCTTGCACGCATGTGCAAGAAACATAGTGCGATCATCCAAAATGCAGTGCCATACAGTTGAAAGGGAGAGCTCCACTTCAGTGAGCAGTATTCCCCCCACACGCTGCATTATATGGCATGCTCATGCACTCCCCCACCATGCACACTGTATTGCTGACAGGGTGCCCAGTCCCCCGCGGCTTCGGCCCCTCCAAAAGCTTTGCAGGTGCCAAGCTGGGAGCCCACCCCAGCATGGCAAAAATTGTTATGGCAGATGGGGGTGCCCAATCTCCCATCAGCTCCAGGCCCCCCAAACAGCCTTCCAGTTGCAACACTGGGAGCCCACCCCAGCGTGGCAAACGTCCAGCGTCATCTTCCTAAAAAAACCAAAAACCTGTGAACAAAAAAAGTTCCCTTGGCAGTCTCCCTGCCCACCTGCACCCACCCTCTGTGCACTCTGGCTGCCCACACCCCCACCTCACCCCATACTTACCTTCGGAGTCCGGCGCAACAATCTTCGGTGGACTGGGAACATGTCTGCACTCTTCAAAGCGGACCATAACTGAGGAAATGCCGATAAGCTGTATAATGTAATAAATAGGGCTTTTTCAACTTTGGTGCACATCTCAGGCATTTTTTGGAATTTTGGCATCATATTTTCAACATGGGGTTTTGGGACCCCCTCCGTGAATTCTGGAACTGTCATGGCATTAATCATGCCCGAAGGGTGATTTCGCGGTCACTGTGCGAAATCACCTTCGGGGATGATTAACAATTACAGTGCCAGTGTTCATAAGGTGGACTCTCAAAAAAGCCTATGTTGCAAATTTGGTGAAAAATTCCTAAAATGATTGTTTTATGAGCGTCGTTACTGGCGGTTCTTATGCACGCTAAATAAGTTGCACATTTTAATATTTGCACTCCAGATTTTCAACATTGCCATTTTACCACACCTCCTTATAAGCAGTACAGCTGTAAATTTTCACATCTCGCCCAAAATGTGTTTTCGCACATGTAGCGCACAATGGTGCAGTCGGTGTGTGAAATCAATGTATGGGACACATTAAGAAAATCACAGTGACACTGTTCATGAGCAGAGGTATTAAAATCGCTATGTTGAAAATTTGGTGAAAAAATTCCCCAAAATGACTGTTTTAAGAGTGCACGTTGCGCAGTTCCTATGCACCCTCGCAAGTTTGCACATTTTTAATATTTGCATGCCAGATTTTCAGCATTGGCATTTTACCACACTTCCTTATGAACAGTATAGCTGTCATTTTTCACATCTCGCCCAAAATGTGTTTTCACACATGTAGCGCACAATGGTGCAGTTGGTGTGCAAAAGCAATGTTTGGGGCAGATTAAGAAAATCATAGTGACACTGGTCATGAGCAGAGGTCTTAAAATGGCTATGTTGAAAATTTAGTGACAAAAGTCCATAAAATGACTGTGTTACGAGTGAGCATTGCACAGTTTCCACGCACCCTCGTAAGCTCATAAATTTGTAATATTTTCAGTCCAGGTTTTCACCAGTGGCATTTTTCCACACTTCCTTATGAACAGTATAGCTGTCATTTTTCACGACATGACTAAAATGTTTTTTCATACTTTCAGCGCAGAAATGCATGGTCGCTGTGGGAAATCATTGTTCGGGACAGATAATGAAAATCACAGTGACACTATTTATGATTGGAGGTCCCAAAATGCCTGTGTTGACAATCTGCTGTAAAAAATCCCCAGACTAATTACATTACAGGTGTGCGTTGCACAGTTTCTACACACGCTCGTGACTTCACCAGTTTTTTTTTATATTTTCACTGCAGATTTTCAACATTGCCATTTTTTACACCTCCCCATGTACAGTACAGCTGTCGTTTTTCACATCTTGTTCGGAATGTGTTTTTGCATCTGTGGTGACAAATGCCGTAGTCACTGTGCAAAAGCAGCTTTCGGCTAACAAACTGATTTTGCCACTGTTCATAAGGTGGGGGGTCACAAAAAAAACATGTTGAAAATTTGGAGTGAAAATACCAATGAATGCCTGAAGCGTTAGGGTTTCCGACCATAACACCCCACCCTGTAGAGAATGATAGGCATCAGGGCTGTGACTTGAGATTGTCGCCTGCAATGCTTATACCATTCCACCCCCACCCACACCCTGTAGTCACTGAGAGGCATCGAGGTGTGCCTTGGACTCTTCTGCCCGAAGTTCACCCCATTTTTCTATACCGCACCAATCTCACCGTGTTTCCTGATGGAATGGGGTGCACATAAGGGCCAAAGACCCCAAGGCACATTGTGACACTTGTTGGTGTCTGCAGGGTAGGGTGTGGTGAAATGGCATGGCCATTATGCCTGACGACCCAAAGACACACCCCAATGCCTGTCAGTCTCTGCAGGGTGCTGGTGGGGTTGGCTTCAGTTCAATACTTCACTGCCATTCCTATTATGCAGCTCTGTAACTCCTACACTACCAGTGCCAATGCCAGCAAGCAAACATTCGGCATTGACAAATGCTTGTTTAAATACAGAAATTGTTTTCCTTTGTTAATGCAGCTCATGGTCACCCCCACAGACTTGTGGCCGATTAAGGAAACTCTGAAGCTGCTCGGCGCTGACTGTTCACATTTTTTCTCCTTTTGCAGAAAAGTAGTCAAGTGTGCAAAAAAAGTATGGTCCTCCGTGTCATTTTACCATTTACTCTAACCAGATCATCCATCTCTGTCGGCCGTGCTCTTTTATTCAGTTCAGTCTCTCTCTCCCTGATACCCTGCATGCAGGAAACCTTGCTTTGCTTATAAATTAAAGGGTCAGGTGGTGCAATGTAACTGTAAGTCTCTCAACAAATAACTAATATGGTTCTTTAACCTTTAGAAATTGTCCCTGGCTGCTGACATTCTGCTTCGCCTGCTGTAAGTCCCCGACCGTTCTTTCCAGTTCCTGTCTGCTCCTGCTGTTTTTAGTTTTTTTGTTTTTTTTAAACAGAAACTCACTCATAGTAGACGGGGTCCGGGGCGATGAGAGGAAACATGTAGTTGCCTTTGCTGGGAAACTGCTGGATTTGTCAAGAAAATTAGTGGAATGGACCGGGGAGGGTGGGGGTCGTTCACCTATGTTTTCGGCAGCCACTGGGGGAGCAAAAGAAGAGCAAGAGGGATCTCTGGATGCTGATCATAGAAGGCAAAGCCAAGGAATGCTACTGCACCAGCACACTGAAGTGGCCGGGAGGACTTACTGCTGCTGCTGGTATGGTAACTTGACAGCTGTCAGTGTCGGCTATCGGGACTGCGCAGCAGCGGAGGAATTATGCTGGGGGAGCCTACTGCCCTCTTGCTACCTTCATGACTGGCTGACTCTGCTAAGTCAGGAAAAAGGATCCGGGAATGGATCAAACAGGCAGGAGGAACGATCAGGCTGGGGGTTTGGGAGGGAGGCTCGGGGAACTGAACTGTAATTGAGGGTGCTTGTTTCAACTTTGTGGGTGTTCAAGCACACAGAAACCTGTGCTGTCAGTGCCCCTGGGTCTGCTTCCTCCATCTCTCCTCTATGCTGTCCCCTGCTGCCTCCCCTTCCTACACTCTGCACACCAGGAACCCTTGCTTCTTCTCCCTGCCCCCCCAACTTCAGCTGGCTAGTCTGCCTTCTCTTACAGGCTCCCCCTCCTCTGGAACCATCTCCCCCCAACTCTGCAATTTTCCTCTTTTTCTCCATCAAGCAGCATTTACACCTCCCCCCCTTTCTTCTACCACTCTACCTCCCCAACCTTACTCTAACCCAGCCCCCTCCTCTTGCCTACTCCCTGTCCCCCTCTCTGACCAACAACTGCTCGCTCAAATGCTTCTGCACTTAACCTGCCCTGCAGGCAAGACCTTTGTTCACCTAAGCTACCACTTCTTTGTTGCTATGCTGCTTGCTTTGTTGTATCCTTCTTTGTCCAATCAACCATTGTATATGCTCTTCCAACACATACTATTTTGTTCAACCTTATGTCTGCTTACTTTGTCCCCTGATGTTCTGTAAACCCTCCCTTGGGTCGTACCTGGAAACGAGCCTCAGCTCAGTGTGCCTATCCCAGTTACCAAAATTTTAAATAAATAAATAAATAAAAAACAGGATGTTGGGGTGTATTGGGAGGGGTTTGACAGCAGGAGGAATGAGGCGACTCTGCCTCTCTATAGATCACTTGCGAGGCCACATTTGGAATACTGTTCCCAGTTCTGGAGCCCCCTCCCAAGAAAAGACAAAGGCAGATTTGAGAGGGTGCAGTATAGGGTAACCAAAATGATTAAGGGCCAGCAGGGCAGATCTTGTACAGATCAGCTTAATTCCCTAAACATGTACTCGCTGGAGACTGGAAGGGAGGGAGAGATATGATACAGACCTTCAAGTTCCTGAAAGGAATAAACATGGTAGATTGTGGGCTGAACTGGTGAATCAAGAATGCAGGGACATTTATTTATTGATGTTTATTTATTTATTGAAATATTTCACCAGGAAGGCATGCTGAGCAACAAGTTGCTCATCTCCCAGTGCAACCTGGGGGTGCTAAGGGAACATGAGGATAGTTTACAGAGATTTGGTACACAATATAAATTTACAGTAGATTACATTCAAATAATTTGAGCAGATTGTACGGAAGTAATGAAATAGTGGGATGCTAACAGCTTTTAACTAGATAGATACTACGCCAACACTTTTGGACTAGATAGTTACAACAACACAAAATAACATTTAGGCACACACACTAAATGACATATAACTGTGTAGCTAGAAAATGGCTGAACAGAATTGTTGTAGTTTGATCTAGAGAAGTTAGTGAGGAGTAAACACAGGCAGAACAGGTTGGCTAAAGTATAACAGAAGTGCAAGTTAACTATAAGTGCATTAGAGATTAGGGGTCAGTCATCGCTAGGGCTATATAAGGGGGAGAAGGGAAGGGAAGGGAAGGGAAGGTGAGAGAGAGGTAGATATGTCGGTAGGCAGAGAAGCGGGCGAGGGTGGTGGAAGGGGTTTGAATGAGGAGGCAAAGGAAGAGGTAGGAGGAGAAAGGTCTGCTGGAGCCTGACCCCTCCAGTATGCTGAGGACCCTGCCTGCACAACACAGGGGCAAAGCACAACAGGAAGGGAGCAGGTTGTGGCAGCGAGAGATGGAGTACGTTAGGAGGGAAGCAGGTTGTAGGCAGCGAGGGGGAATAGGCTTTGGAAGAACAGAAGAGAAGGTGAAGGTGAAGGTGAGAGAGGAGAGGCTGAATCCCAGCCCTTCAGGATGTGGAGAAGTGGAAGGAGGAGTTGGGTTAATGGTGTAAGCATAGGGTAGGAACTGGCGCTTGGTACAACTTTGGATGATTGAGAAATCACAGTAAGAGAACAATGGAAGGTCTGAAAGGAAGGAACTGGGGGAAGGAATGCTGTTTTTAGGTGGGTGCGGGGTGAAGCTGCAGCAGCGGCATTGCATGGGTACTGAAAAGGGGTAGAGTTCGTCAGGGGCTTAGAGGGAGGAGTTAGGGAGGGTTGTAGCAGGAACAGCTAGGTGCAAGAAAGTTTTTAAGGGCAGAGCTGATGTAGTAGTAGGAGGATGAGTGATGAATTTGAGGGGGGAGGGAATTCCATAGTTCTGGGAGGTGGTGAGAGTAACCGGATTGGCTGATGAGGGTTGCTCTGCAGGAGACCACCAGAGTATGGGAGTCAGATGATCTAAGGGAGTGAGAGGGAGTGTGGGGTGTTATAAATGCTTGGAAAGTCCCCACTGTCACCCCTATCTTTAAAGGTGGTGATAGGACTGTGGCTGGAAACTATCGACCGATCTCCATTCTCTCTCCTCTCTCTAAGGCCTTGGAAAAAGTGGTGGCCTCTCAAATCTCTGACTACCTCTCCACCTACAATGTCCTTTGTCCTGAGCAGCATGGCTTCCGAGCGGCCACAGTACCAACACAGCCCTCCTAGAGTTCTCCAACTTTCTCCACTCCTCCTTAGACACTGGTTCTCTGGCTGGTGCTGTTTTCATTGACCTCGAAAGCTTTCGACACTGTCTCCCACCCCTCCTTCTTGATGCCCTTAGTCTCTCTGGTTTGCTGCTGGGCCTATCTCCTGGTGCACCAGTTATCTGTCTGACCGCTCTGGCGTGTAAAATTAATGGGACCTACTCAGACATCTGTCCCATCTTTTCTGGGGTTCCCTAGGGCTCCATTCTGGGTCCCTTACTATTCTCCTTTTACCTTAACACCCTTCCACGCTCTTGCTCGGGGAACATTCTATTGTACGCTGATGATGCAGTCATCTTTGCCTCAAGTCATAACCCTATTGCCTTCCAGGACTCACTGCAGAAGTCCTTCACTGAAGCCGAGGGCTGGTTCAAGGAACATAGATTGGTGATAAATCTTAAAAAAACAAAAACCATGTTCTTCACTCATCCCCAAAACAAGTCCTGCAACTTCAAACTCCTCATTCACTCTGGGTCCTCTTTCCCACTCGAACAAGTTTGCTCCTATAAATACCTAGGGATCCATTTTGACCCCTCCCTCTCCTTCCATGGACACATCGCTGCCCTAGCCATTGCCACTAATATCCGATTGGGCATCTTACATCAGTATAAACACTGCCTCCCCCCAGAGGCTCTTCGACTATGATCACCTCCTCTATCTGTCCCTAGTGGACTATGGACTGCGGTGTATGGTGCTGCTGATCAGACCGCCTCCATAAAGTCCTTTTCTCTGAATAAGGCCTGCAGGTTAATTACTGGAGCACCTAGACTGACACACACCTGTCACTGCACGCTAAAGCGCTGGTACTTGATCTCACGAGCGCCTCAAATATCTGACCTGTACCCTTACAAAAAGACCCTCCTTGGGCTATCCCCACCAGGATTGACCACCACCATACACCTAGCTCTGTCCCACTAGTTCATACTCGGACCTCTGGGAAAACCTCTCTTGTTATCCCTAGAGCTAGGACCTCTCACGGCCAAAGAGCCTTCAGCTTTAGGGCCCCTCCTGGTTCAACACACTGCCCCCCTCCATCTCTGAAGCTCCAACTATATCGTGCTTCAAAACTTCCTTACGTAACCACCTTATTAACACCCGATGCTGTAATTGCCACTAGTCAAAGCCGTACTCAATACTTATGACAAAGCTTATTACTAAGCTGCTAAGGACAACATAACTCTGGTATTGTTTGCATCCATCCTACCTGTACCAGCTTGTTTGTATCTATGTCTTAATTTACTGTTATACTTATGTGTTGTACTGTTATACTGTGTATTTTCGTTTGTCTTACTGTGACAAGGTACCTTTGTAAATGAGCCTATGGCTCAAAGGTTTTCCAAACTGCTGTTTAAATAAAATAAATAAATAAATAAAAAAATGAGGGGAAGAGGTAGAAAAGAAGTTCACCCAGCCACTGAATGGTACGAGTGGAAGATGGCAGGGGGAGATTCTGGAGGTATGTTAGAAAGTTTTATTTTACAGAGAGTGGTTGAGCCGTGGAACAGCTTACCAAAAGAGGTGGTGGGTGCAAGAACTATTAATGGTGCCAAACATGACTGAGATTGCATAAAAGGCTTGATAGTTGCACAGCAGAAATGCAGTAAGGCAGGGGGCAAGGGGGAGAAGTGAGGGCAATGACCCTGACTAGACATTAGATCCCAAGGGTAGAATAGGGTAAAACAGGGCAGACTGGATGGACCAGTCATCTTTTTCTGCTGACATCTTCTGTTTCTATGTTTAGATAAGTTTATGCTTACGATCTCCCTTCCTCATCTAAAAGTAATACAGCTGTAATGACCTGTCACAGTCCATGAACTCTCACAACATTCGTAATGGAATATTATGGTTACATGTGTCGAACATGTACAGTTCATAAACCTTGGTACCGACGAATGATGAGAGTCTGTTCCTCAGACAGTTCGCTGTTGTGTAATTAAAGCCTTGATTCTGAATCACTTGTCTTTGTGTCTCCTTTTTCCTTTCACAAGACTAATCAAGGGCAGCTGAAAGATGGGATTATTTCTGTCATTTTTAGATGAATTTCAGGCAAACAGAGTAACTGCAGTGCAATATTTTCTATCTGTCTTCACAGGATACTCAATTAACCTTGGAACAAAAAGTATCATTCTGTCCTTTCATCAACATCAGAAAACAATGGAATGAAAACAAATTACATTTTTAAATGTTGGACTACATTGTACTGGACCACATGCACAGCTCACTGATCATAAGGCTAAAAAAATATTAGGAACTTTAAATTAGAGCAATGTGACATCTAGTTTAGCTTTTCTTAAGGGTTACATAAACCTTGTTTTTTTCCGTTTTAAATTTGGGCATATGTAAAGTCTGCTTAATACCTCCAGTGTATTGTTTTATGTGTTTCTTTTGCAGTAGTATTATTTTTTTCTTTTGTTTAGGGTACTTTGTTAAAGGGACATGGCCAATTATTTTTGCATCATATTGTTTCTAGCTAAAAAAACACATTTTATGATTCTTGCCTTCTCTAAAATTCATTAATGTTTCTGTTTGTTTTATCTGCTTCACTTCGTAGGCCCCTTTACATGACAGGCTCAACATCACAACCAGTGGAGCAGAGCAACTGGACCGTTACCCTTGTTATCATGTACAGGGGATCCGCAACGCATCCGAGGTGAGCGTTCACTAGCCTGGTGTTCTCAGCTTTCCTGGTTCATTGTTGCATTTTCTTATTCTGTTGCACCATGTAATCAGACCACAGCAGTTAGAACGATCCCTGAGAGAGTCTCGCGGGACCCTACGGGATGCCCCATGGCCTACCCAAGCTACATTTCCCTACAGTGACTCCCACGGCTCACGGATGGAATTTTGTACTCAAGTTCAGCTAAATATAGCACCAGATACTAGCAAGAAAGCTCAACTCAGGAAACTAGCTACTTTTGCAAAATGGGGTCTGAAAAGTATTTTAAAAGTGATCGGAAAGTGGAGCAGTGATACTGGGCATGCACTTATACGTATTAAAAGCCCTTGGGATATGAATACACACGCCCAGAATCATGGCTCCACTTTGCAATCTCTTTTAAAGTACTTTATAGACCCCATTTTGCAAAACTAGCTAGTTTCCCGAATTCAGCTTTCTTGCTAGTACAGTATCTGAAACTAGATTTAGCTGAACTCGGGTATTGTATGTCAAGTGATCAGGAAACCTTCAGCCGGAAATGTGGCTGAAACAATGGAACAGCACAGGCACCAATGTGAGGGCTGCCATGTGAATGCACATGCTTTAGGTGCAGAAAAAGTGGGAGCAAGCGCAACTAAATGGTTGATTTGATAAGGTGCCATGTAAAAGTGCCTTTAGTAGAACTGAAATGCATGGTAATTGTGTGATTATATCCAACCTTATTGTGTTTCAAATCCTTGATGAACACTTACTGTATACTTCCTAAACATTTCTAACACTCCAAAACAATGCAGCCACTCATGATGCAGTGCCCTTCTCTCGTCGCACTGCATCACTGAGGACTAGACTGTGTTGGGTATTCCCAAGCCCAGGAAAGATGCAGTGGGAGTTGATCAAGGAATATAAACAAGCTTGTTTTTGTGTGGTAACACCAGAATGGTTGGCAGTCTGTTTTTCACTTTTTAAAACAAAAAAGGAATCAGAATCAAATAACCAGCTAGATCAGCAATCTCTACAGAATGTTATCAATCATAAAATGTGTTCTTACTAAGGACAATTAGAGACCTATGGGGTTGACAGTGTCCCTTTAATGCTGCTTTCTTCCCACCAGATATTCATTTTTTAATTACTTGATGAAGTTTGAAATGCATAGGTAGCATTAATATGGAACCCCAATTAAAGAAAACAAAATAGGACCATTTCAAAACAAGCACACAAAACAATGTACTGGGGGTGATAAATAGACTTCACATCTGCACAAATTGTTAATTATATCAAACAATGTGAAAAACAAGGTCTATGTTTCCATTAAGTGGTGCATTTAGTGCTAGTTTTGTGCTGGAGGGCCAATGCTACTAGAAAGTGAAGCCCTCTGTTAATCCAGTGGTCAATTTCAGCATGGGCAAGCACAGAGCAGTCCCCACTTCTGCTACTGTTTATGGAATACGTAATGGGTTGTAGTAGAACAATGTATTTTTTACCATGAGTGACTGATAAGACCCATAAGTCACGAGTGGCAAAACCACAAGTTAGTTATGAAAGTCTTACCATTCATATGTGGAGATAAATGTATTATTACACTGCAACCCATTATGTATTTGATATATATCACACTGTTTGTAATGTTTTTATGAGCATTTTACCTTGCTTTACATTAAAATTGCGTTATTTCCATTGTTAACAGTTTATGTGACACATTGGGCCCAATTTTCAAAAGACTTAGAGCAATGCAAGAGACTAAGAGACTTGTGCCAAAACAGTTTACGCAAGAGGTGACTTGCATCACAGCTTGCGTCAAATGTGATTTTCTATCTCAGTCTGCATCAAATCCAGATGCAGCTGCACCAAAACCCCCTTGTACCAGGGTTGTGTCAAACAAACCAGTGTGCCAGGTCGCAAGGGGGCTTGTGCAATGGCGAGGCTGCAACAGCCCACCTTTTTTTGGATTTTGCAAGCCCTGCCATGGACGCTGCAAGAAACACCTCTTAGACTGGCCAGGAGGTGATCTAAGTGGCCTGTGCCAGTGAGACAGGGTGGACAGTGGGCTGCAGGACACATAAGGGGCACAGGTGGTGTCATAGGGGGAATAGGGGTTGCAGCTGTGACTGAATGTTAGTGAAGTGGCACCTGGCAGTGTGCATTTGTATCGGTATAAATATTGTAAATGCCAACATGTGATCATACTGTACTACATTGTACAGTAACTAGTACCCAATTTGTCCAAATAGACCCAGCCCTAAACAACCATATTTGAACCATAACACAGTAGACCTCACAATTGTACAGTGGTGTCTGCATCACTGTACAGTTGAGAGGTCTGCCATGTTATGGTGCAATATGATGCTGTATTCTGCAGATTTATCACTTGCCCCTCCTTCATTGTGGTTGTTTAGGGCTGGGTCTATATGGACAGTATGGGTACTAGTTACTGTACACTGTAGTATAGTACAATTACATGCTGGCATTTACAATATTTATACCGATGCAAATGTACCACACCAGGTGCCACTTCACTAACATTCAGTCACAGCTGCCCCCCCGACATTCTCTATGCCACCACCTGTGCCCCTTATGTCCCCTGCCCCCCTCCTGGCAGACTGTTTCACCGCTTCCAACCATCCCGGCCCCTCTAGTGTTGCACTGGGCAGGGGGGGCAGGATTCGTGTGGCAAGTCCTGGAGGTGCACCAACTGTTTGATGCAGCTGTTGGCTTGTGACAAACCCAAGGAGTTTGGCACCAGAGCTCTGCTTCTTCCAAAATTGGGTGCAACCTGCATCGCTCTAAGGGCTCTTTGAAAATTGGGCCCATTATTCTCTTCATTCTGTTTCCAGATTCTAAATGAAACTAACATTTTGTAAGTGAAATAATGTGTGTTGTAAGTGAAAACAAATGCTGCACATATAGCAAAATAACACAATGTATTTACCCAATTTATTCACCACTGGTGTGCTATGTACTGCTGTATGGATCTGGAAAGACCTCCTTGCTGGGTGAGAGTGTATCTCAGCTTCCACACTTGCTCAGTTGAAGTTCCCTTTAAGGAAATTGCCACCAGTTGTGCCAACTCTTGTGGCATTGTGTATGGCTTTATTCGTTTTGGGAATGTGCCTGTCTTATCCATTGCACAGTATAATGAGGCCATCAAACTCAGTTCACTTGGCACCCAAGACAAGCTTTGAACTCCAGCCTCCAGAGGGGAAAGTAATCCAATAACCAGACTTCCCAGATAACTGCTGACTGCTTCATGAATTTGTCTACACACCTGCGTTTGGCATGAACATCATACAAAACTTTGATTTGACTTGGTGAACATAAAGAATCATTTGACTGTCTCAAGTTTGGAGGACTACCAGGCTTCAAGTTCTCCCTTCAGTGACATTAACAGCTACTGTCTACCACTGTTAACTGATGTGTGGGTCACAGAAATATTGTGTTTTACCTAAACCTGGACCACTGGCCCAAGTATATGCCAAATAACATGTGTTTATGTACAGTTTTGTAAGTTCCATCATACAAGCATGTCTGATACATTCTCTGTACCTGAGGAAGGACTGTTTTATCAGTTCATAATTGCAATATGTAGGAATTTTACTAAGTAATAAAAACATTTTCTGCCCACATATTACAGTTGATACTGTTCTGACAGCAGGAAAAAAATATTTCTATTTAATTCCTAATGTACCACAGAACAGCTCACAAGAATACTATAACATGTTACATAGTTTTAAACATTGTTTTTTTTTTATATACCTAGGTTTTTATCTCCTATCCAGCAGTGCATCCCTTCTTCACAGGGATATACCCTGTTCAGGCCATGTTCCAGCAATCATTTAGACAGCCTACTGGGGTTTTCTCTCATGTTGTTTTTTTTTTTTTACTGGCCCTCCTTCTATGACGTGAGCGATTCCTTTTATGGCCTTGCACATATACAGCTTCCCCTGCAGCAGTAGAAAGCACCCTAGCCCAGTCACAGGGGTCGAAGTTGTGGCAGAGCTTGCCACCAGCTCTCCTTGGCTTAGACGCACTGCTGGGTGGCAGCTGTCCTGACTCTTGCCTGCCTGATGACCCAACTGTCAGGTTCACTTCTGAACCTGGGTCGTCAGCACCGCAGCACAATGCACTGCAGCTGGGCCATTGGGGTGGCCAAACGTGATGTTTTAGTGGAGTTCTTTAGTCCACATAAAAAAAAAAAATAATTCAGAGTATATATTCACTAAGTATATCAAGGAGTGAAATGAATTATCACTTAGTAGATTTGGGGAAAGATACAATAAGCTACAAGTAGCTCACAGGAAGGCAGCCTCCTGTCCAGCAGCAACAACCCCCTGCTTGAGCAAGCTAGTCACAGGTTAATCATAAAGATACACCCATGATATTTTTCCCCCAGAGGCCTTGCGCTTTGTTACTCCACTTGGGTTTGCCCATCTGCACACAGTATATGGAAACCTCCCATAATGGAAGCAATTACATTTTTATTTCTTGATTATCTGAGAAGTGCGATGATGTAGCCTGATCCAAGGCCTTCTTGTACAGAGTGACTCAGATATGCAATATCCTACTATTTAAACTGAGCCACTCAGAAGTTATGCTCTCGCCCCCTCACTCAGGAAGATTAATTGCGTATCTTGAGTTAGCCTGTTGCATGTTTCCTATATTTCCTTAAGCCAGCAGTGGAATGGGAGACACAACACACCATAGGAGTCAAAGAGAGGCTTTTGCAAATCTAGGAAAACGTTTACCATATTTAGCTATAAAACTAAAAGCAGCTCTTTAAGCAAATGACTGTTTTAGTAAAATTGCTACTGGTAGATGAATAGATTCCAGATAGTAAAACATCTCAAACTCACGGTGACACACACACCTTATTTACATATGCTAATTTTATTCTGATTCAGAGCAGCTAAAAGCAGATTGCCTATCATGTAGCTGAGGATTTATAACATGACAAATTGACTGCCTTCAGGGAAGGAGGTATGGGCCAATAATTAGAGCATGGAATTGTGAAGCTGAGGGGCCCAGTTCAAATTCCTCCACAGTCACTGGTTCACTTTGTGACCTTAAGTAAGTCACTTGAGTTCCCTGTGCTAAACTGTATCCCACTGTAAAACCAGGCAGTAGACAGTCCCCACGTGAAAATAAGATGCTACATCTCAGTAGGGAAGTCTTTAGTAATATCACTCACAATAATAAAAAACTATATGAGAGAGTTCAAGAAAAGCTGGCTAAAGCTGATAAGCATGCACAGAGGTATCCAGTCAAAAGAGCAACAACAGATATGTGCAGTCAAAAACCATGCGGGCATCATAGCATATGCAGTTTTGAAGTTTGTTTATCAAATCTAGTGTGGCTTCTGACCATACCATTTTGTATGAACTGTGCGGTGCTGCACAGGCATGTTTGGTAGCTGTATGATATGCTTTTCTCAGTTTAAGTTAATAAATGATGGTAGACGGAGGGTGTCCAATAGCAATTACCATTCTGAGAATGAAGAGACACTGGCACAATAAGCAAGGACAAGGAATCTTCTTGTCAAACAACAAGAAACTCAGATGCATTGCTAATCAGACCGTCTTTAATGTTTGCTAATTCAGGATTCTGTTACCTTCAACACTAGGAATATCTATAGATTCTCCATGTATCACGCAGCAGGTCTGGGTATCTTGAGAAACTCTAAAGCACACAATCAAAGCTGTGTTCAAGTTAAAATATAAACCCCCTAATCACAAGAAGTCTTTGAAGTTAGTGATCCATTAATATGAATGGAGGATAAACGCATTTATTGCTGCCAATTGATGGCAGACAGACATTGTGAGCCATGCTGCTAGACACATCAGTAGTACATTGACTTGTATGATGGAAGCTATATTTGTAACAGAAAGAGACCAACTGTTGAAGTGAAAGTGAGTTCTTTCCCTACATCCCCAGCATTAGGCCTTACTTACTTACTTTTATTTTTTTTTATTTAATACATAATCGGAATTACAACGTTTGAGTCATAGACTCCTTTGCAAAGGCTCCAGGTCAGTAACACAGAGATGGGGAGGACATAGTAGTGGGTGAAATACACAATAACATATTAAACACAATAGAGAGAGAACATTAACCACTAATGGAAGAGAAACAGTCAGTAGATCTAAGGCCAGGTGGACCCTAGTTACATAGTAGGTATGCCATATTACACAATTCTAGGGTAGACCTTACCCAGCATCATCAGTAGTGAAATGCATACTTGCACTATAAGTAACATAAAATGCTCAGTGAGTACTCTATCCTCAGGGTTCCAGGTTAGGTGTACAAGGAAACCAAGGGTGTGGGCTGGGCTAGAGGCAGTCTCAGAAAGATTGCTCAAGGAGATAATTCTCGGGGGATGTTTTGAAGAGGCCAAGTTAAGGTTCCTGGGAGATGGCGGCTTGGAGGCCATTTAGCCATTTAGGTGCCTGGTGAAGGAAAGCCCTTTGACACAAGGAGATTCTGCAGTGGGGTATGGTGAGGGAGGACCTAGTGTTACTTCTGGATGCTCTTGTAGGAGGGGCTATCATGGTAAGTGAGTGGAGGCTCAGTGCAACTTGTTTGAGAGATATTTTTGGGCAAAGGTCCATGTGTGATATTTCAGCCTTGCATCAAGATTTAGCCAGTTAGCGGATTTGTAGAGACCATGAGCTGTGTGTGTGTTTGTCGCAGCCAGTGACCAGCCTACAGGCTTTATTTAGGGTGTTTTTTACCCGGGAGAGGGCAGTTGGATCCGCCATGCCATAAATCACTATACCGTAGTCCACGAGGGAGAGGGCCAAGCTTGATACTGCAAGGCGGAGGGCTTCAGGTAAGTGCTACATGATCCTTGTTACACCTGTTTAGCTTTGTTATGCCCATGTAAACATACAATGCCTTGTAGGTTGTACACTACACGAAGCACTCTTTATGCCTGTAATATGTTCTCTTTTCATCAGAAGTTTTGCCTTAAGAACTCATTTATGCCTGGGCAGCCATTTTGTATCAAGGTTAAACAATGGAATTTTTGGACTTCAAAAAGTGTCTCCAGGTAATAGGACCCAATTATAAACAAACTCTGCACAATGGTTTTTATCTTGAACAAACTGAATTGATTTAAACTATAAACTGCTAGTACTCTGTCCAAACCAGATATAGATACATTCTCCCACAAGACTTACAAACCTCCCTAAGGCTCACAGGTGTAGCAAGGATCATGTGGTACTTACTTGAAGTATTGGCGAGTACCTGACCATTTTGAACAATGCAATGAGTAAGAAGCTTTATTTTTAATGAATGAGTAGATACTGTAAAACACAACCAAATCCTCAGGAAGTTCACAGGAACAACCCAAACTTTTCCAAGCCACTGGCTTTTTTCTCATCCAAAGACTTGTGCTGCTTGTCTTTGTCTCTTCACTTTCCCTTGACTCGGGAGGGTATGGGTGGCAGGAAGAAGGTTAGACTTGGTTAAAGCAATGCATCATAGGAGTGGAAGTACATAAGATACTGTTGGTTTTGGAAGTCAGATTAGAGGAACTCAGATGGAAAACTACATCTCCCGGTGTAGCATTCATCCAGTGTTAGTTATATTTAACTTGGACTACTTGAAGCAGGATTTATTGATTGATTTGCTTTTGATAACTGAGTGAGCCCATTGAGAACAAAGTCCCTTACAGGAGCAGTCGGGATGGGTTACAAACAGTACAGAACGGGACAGCAAACAATATACAGTATACAGCATGAGAGCATGAAAAACATTTGCATGTGTTGTTTCAGCATATATTTTTTAAATCTGGTTTTAAGGGTTCAAAAAGTTCTAACTTCCCTCAGAGACAGGGGTATCGAGTTCCGCAGCTTAAAGGGACACTGTCAACCATTCTTGCATCATACTATTTCTGGTTGAAAATCCACAATTTATGATTGCATACCTTCTCTAAAATTCATCGGTGTTGCTGGTTGTTTAAACTGCATTCTTTCATAGTAGAATTGAATGCCTGGTAATGGTGTAATTATACCCAACCTTGTTTTGTTTTAAATCTTTGATCTACTTTTACTACATATATCATGAACATGAGGAACACCCCAAAACAGTGCAGTCACTCATGATGCAGTAGCCTCCTCTCCTCCCACTGCATCTTGAGTGGGTAGACTGTATTGAGGGTGTACCCAAGTCCAGAAAAGATGCAGTGGGAGTTGATCAAGGAATGTAAACAAATACATTTTGGTATGGTAACACCAGTATGGTGGGCAGTCTGTTTTTCACTTTTAAAAGGAAAAAAGGATCAGAATCAAACTGCCAGCTATATCAGCACATTCTACAGAATGTGAAGACTCATAAAAAGTGTATTTTAAACAAGGGACAGTTTGGACCTCTAAGGGAGGTTGACAGTGTCCCTTTAAGCACTTAAAGCAAAATCAATTTATCCTAGTGTACAACAGTTTGAATTCAGATAATGTGTTGTCTGACAAAGTACTAAAGAATTATAGTACCGGGTATGCTTCTTGTCATCTTTAATAATCACTGTATGATTTATTGTGTGAGTAAAATTAAAACCACCTAAAATTATCCTGGCCAGATCCTCCTGTAATTTCAATACTTTGACAAGGACTTCTTCATGGAGAGAGTGATGGAGAATAGATGGAACAGCTTGCCAGTGAGGTAGTGAATGTTGAGATGGTGACAGTTTTTAAGAGAGGATGGAACAGCTACAAGGGTCTGGTGAAAGCAAACACTGGAAAGTGAGACGCAAGAGGGGGAATGGGGCTGACCTGCCTTGAGGGCACTCTGCCTAGGCCTCAGATCAATGAAAGAATGGTACAAGCAGCGGCTTAGGCAGGAAATTTACAATCATGATAGATCACCAATTTGTTTTTCTATAGGCAGCTGTCTGTGTTTCTAATATTGGTTATTTGCTATGTGATTTATGTAACACAGATTGGGACCCAGTGTTGCAGTCCCATGACCCGAAGCTAGCCTTAGGGAATTTTCAAAGAATTATTAACAGTCTGCAATAAGCATGCCCCTGTTAAAAGGTGTAGGGTAGGAGGTGCCCACCTTTTAAGGATAACAAATGAGTAGAGTAGAGTCAATACCCAACTGGATGATGGAGGGCAAACAGATGTGCTAATCAAATGCCTCCCAGGTGCCTCAGCAAAGTGTGATACTGATTGCATTGGAAGGCTAGTGGCGAGAGAGAGGGAGATGGCCTTAACATCCTGATACACCTTGGGATGAATGATCTGGTTAATCTGTCGGTAGAGGAAGCGAAACAGAACCTAATGAAACTAGGTGAATGATTGGCAATCACATTGACCTCCCTGACCTTCTCAGAGGTTCTTCTAGTGTGGGGCAAAGGTGGAAGAGTTTAACATATGGTTGCAGAGCTGGTGTAATGAAAAAGGGTTCCACTTCTTAGGTGCTTGGGGTGACGTCTGGTAAAGGAGGTTCTTCAGATCCAACAGACTGCACCTGACCAAGAAAGGAGTAAGAGCACTGGTACAGAAGTTCGATGTTGGCATCAGGCATTTAAACTGGGTGGGGGAATAGATGCTAAAGAATCTATTGAAAACACTTTAAATACTACTACTAAGGTTCATATGGTTTACCTATAGCGCTGCAACATCCTCAACAGCAACAGTCACAATGCCGAGTGTTGGCATTGTATTGTCTGGGATGCAGGTGTGTTTTCTTTGGGGGGCTGCACCCCCAAGCCCCCCTTGTGGGGGGCTCCACCCCCCCACACACACCAGTCTCTATTTATGCAATTCCAAGTTGGAGTTGTCTCGGGGAGGGGGCGAAACACCAGAAGATGTACCGCAGGTATCTACGAGGACCATCACAGTGACCTGATGATTTTCGTTGGATTCTGTCACTGTGATGGTCTTCATTATGGTGGTGTTGACATGTGGTCGGCATACTGGTTCTTACTAAGGTCTTAGGAGCAAGAGAAAGGCTGGTGGCCCATATGTGCTCCTGTGATTATCTATAATAAGTCAGAGTATTACCCTTTGGTAGGTAGTTATCAAATCTGTTTTTAAATTGCATTTTGTCTTTGCTAAAGACAATATCTTCAGGGAGAGTGTTCCATGTGTTAATTATTTGTTTTGTATAGAATGCCTTTTGTTTCTCTGTTTTAAATTTATTGTGTTTTAATTGTAGTTTATGTTCCTTAGTGACCTTGTTATGATCCTTAATGCTTAAGTTCAGTTGATCCAGCAAGTTAGTGTCCTGTGTTAAGTTACAGCATAATAGCATGTCCCCCCATATCATTCTCTTATTGAGTGGCATTAAATTCAGCCTTGTCAGTCTGTCCTCATATCCTAGATCCATGCATTCATAGATTCATTTTTGTTGTTTGCTTCTGCACCCTCTCAGTACTGTCCCTTTTGACCCCCTTTATTGGTCCCCATAATGGGTTTCCATAATCCAGAAGAGACCTGATGTAAGCTCTGTGCAGTGGCATGATGCTCTTCACCTCCTCACTTTTGAAATTCCTTTTGATTGTCCATAGGACTCTTTTTACTTTAGCTACCTAGGCCCTACAATGTGTTTCATAGGTTAGCTTATGAGATATAATAATTCCTAGATCCTTTTTCTCACTGCTTGTTTTGAGGGAACTGTTTTTCATAAAGTATGCAGCTTCTGTGTTGTGATTACCAAAGTGCAGTACACTGCAGTTGTCTTGACTGAAAATCATACCTGATGAATCAGCCCAATCAATCATTTTGTTTGAAGCATCTTGTAGTATGTGACTGTCTATGTCATCTTTAATCACACTAGTCAGTTTAATGTCATCTGCATATTTGCTAACCCAGACTTCGGCATTGTGTTCTAGTTTTGATATGTATAGCTGGAAAAGTAAAGGTCCCAGAACCAACCCCTGTGGTACTCCACTAGTCACAGGGATAGGTGATGAATAAAACCCATTTATACTAACTTTTTGTACTCTTCCAGATAACCAGTTCTGAATCCACATAATCAGGCTTCCTTCAATTTCTAGATTAATGAGAGTTTGAATTGTCTGGTTGGGGGGGACTTTATCAAAGGCCTTTGACATATGTAGGTAAATGCAATCAACAGGGTATCCATGATATAAAGCTGACAATATATTTTCATTGAAACATAACTGGATCATGATGCATGGTCTCCCTGGCATGAAACCATGTTGTATAGGGTCTAACTGATTTCTATCCCTTAGATTATTAGAAATTTCTTCCTTAATTATGGACTCCAAGATCTTACCGGGAACTAATGTTAGGCTAATGGGTCTATAATTTGGCAGTTAGCCAGTCAGTTGGATCAATCACTCCCCCACAAGTAGGAAGTACACACAGAAATAGAAGCAAAGCAAATGGGTAAAAGAGAAGGCAAGAGGAGGGTCAATCAGCAATCGGAGGTAGAGAGGGATACTACACATGCCAGGAGTAGGGACAGGAGGGGTAAAAAGGGGGAGCATAGAGATAGGAGGGGTAAAGGCAAGAGGGGAGATAACATGACTTGGAAAGCCATGTTCACAAATGCCTGCAGCCTGGGAAATAAAATCCCAAGCCTAGTGGCCTTAATGTCAGTGACAGATCTGGACATTGTCATTATCATTGAGACATGGTGCATGGGAAACCATGACTGGGACAGGGTATACACTATTCTGAAAAGATAGGGTAGGAAAGAAGGGAGGAGGAGTGGCTGTATATGTTAGTGTAAGCCACCCCTCTTGGGGACGGCTTACTAATCCGTGCTCCTCTCTGGTTGGCTAGGGTCCTGTTTTGGGGCATCCGTGTGTCCTGCCCCTCTTGGTGGTGAGTGTTGCTCCAGGAGGTACAGGTGTAAAGGGGAAAGCAGGTTTTGGTGGGGGAAGGCTGCTGGGCACAATGTAGGGCAAGTAGGATTGGGGAGGTTAACAGCCTCTCAGCCCAGGAGGTTTCAGTCTGCAAAAGCACTGAGGCTATATGTATTAATTGTTTTCCGAAGGGACAGGTGTCAGGAGTGTGGCATCCAAGGGGTTCAGGTTCTGAAAGCTTACCAGAGGGAAGGACAGCAGGAAAAGGAGGTGAGGAGGTGACTAAGTTCTGGAGGCCTGGTTCTCAAATATTGCAAGGTATGGCAGTGGGGCTGTCGTGGAGGTGGCAGGACCATGGCAGAGCTTCTTTGGAGGTGGCAGCTCCAAGGGACCATCACCTGGTGTGGCATGCTGCTTTGGGATGGCTGGAGGGTGCATTTCGGGGATTCACTTTTATCGGGCCTGCTGTGCCCATGTCTGGGTCAGGGCCCATGTCAGGCCCATTTAATGAAATGTACAGTGTTTGTAACTGGGAAGGAGGGAGCCAGTTTCACCCATTTCTATATGCAACCCTGGCAACATGGTCCTGAATTGAAAGGAGGGTGGCGAGCTGGTGAGTTTAGGATTGTGCGCAGGGTGGTCACAGAAGGTATATAGGCCACAGCCACTGTGTTAGTGAATCTCGGGTTGGGGAGTAAGACACTCTTCTGGGGAATGGTGATTTGGTATCTCGCACCCTGATAAGGTCCTGAGCTTTGAAGATGACTTTGGGTATTTGCATGGAGTCTGCACCTGGTCTAACTGTCTTAGGCCTATGAATGCATCAGTACTACCTGATTCTGCATTGCCTCAAGTTTGCCCTACATATGCTTTGGCCTCCCTGCTCCATGGAGCTGAGCAAAATTATTTATTTATTAATTGAAAAGCAGAATTAAATTTATTTTCTTGTTTCTACTCTATGAGTGCTGAAATTTATTGAAAGAACTCATT
The DNA here is from genome assembly GCA_016271365.2 of Neoceratodus forsteri. Taxonomy (NCBI): domain Eukaryota; kingdom Metazoa; phylum Chordata; order Ceratodontiformes; family Ceratodontidae; genus Neoceratodus; species Neoceratodus forsteri. The sequence continues at coordinate 841,062,821 of CM028134.1, forward strand.
GATTTCCTCCTGAGATGATGTATGCTGTTTCCATCATAATTCTTTCCCCCCGGCTTGGCCATGAGTTGAAGTTAGTGGTGAGAGGTGGGTTGGAGGAGGAGCTGTACTCTGCACTATTCTGTAGCACCAAGCTAAGGTAAGGCCTTGTATTTTTTATATTTATGACTTTACCTCCCAGGAAGGTTTTCGGTCTGTACCCCCCTCCTGGTTATCATCAGGAGCCCCTAGACATAAAAGGGGTGGTAAAAGCAGGAAGGGGGGTCACAGATGTGGGGGCTTATCCAGGATTTTGATCTGGCATCCAGTGGAGTGTTTGGGTGGACTTATTGAGTTTGGGGTCCCTGCTGCTGGTAGACCTGGATTTGGTGGTGTGTCACAGAAGACCGCCATTGTGTTTGTGTTTTGTGCCATTTTCCACTTTCCAGTAAGAAAAGGTGTCTGGTAGCAAAACATAGAAGAACAGCTGGTAGAAGATGGTGTAGCTGATTGGTGCAGGTGCTGGCTGCATGGGGAATGTGCAGAGTAGGTACCATTTTTCTCCTCGAACATGTGTTAATAAAGACATATTCTGTAGAAGGAGAAGAGAACCAAAAAAGGGAGTGAAAGAAGAAGTCATGGTGGAGAAAGTACCTTCGGAGGAACTTTAGGCCACTGTGCCTGCTTCCCTTCTGTCCTGGCTGTGGAAATCAGTAGGAAGAAGGGATGGTGAATGATAATTGTGTAGGGTATGGATTTCAAGGACAGGGGGTGATCTGTCTGTCCATGTGCACTAACTGTTCCAAGGGGTCCTCTTTGGGATTATCTATGAGTTCCCTGTTTAGCTTTACTTGGCCCTAGCCAGCATTGGTCTCGGTTGGGGTGGTCTGCTTAGCCTCTCAAGGGGGCCCGGATGTGATGGATGAGTCTAAACCATTTGAGTCCTCAGAGGATGTAAAACCACCTATCCCTCAAGAGAGGGCAGGTGAGGGGTTGCCTGATGTAGTTGAGGAGGCTATAGAAGAGGATACCAGCGATGGTGCTGTGGGGCACAGCAGTCTGCCCAGCTTTACGGTGTCTGCCACTGCCAACCAACCACATGGCAGAGGAAGAGGTAGGGGATGAGGATTTAAAGTTAGTAACCCCCCTCCCAGGGCCCAGGAGGTTGGCTGTCAGTTCTCTGCCTGGAGACAGTGGTGCTGCAGAAGCCACAGGTGGAGAAGCTCCCTATGTAGACACCATAGTGAAGGTTCAAGTGGAAGATCCAGAGGTAGAGGCTGTGTAGGAATTGCCAGCTGCTCTGCCCCCTGGACAGGCCCCAAAATCATATACATTTGTGGATCAAGAAGTGTATAGAGCTAGCCCTCATCTACACCAGAATCCTGTGTATTGAGGCTACCAGATAACACCCCGCACCTCCTGGTGCTGTGCAAGGCTACCCATATCCAGTTGAATGGACATTTAAGCAGTGATCCCATGAATATGCTGTACAGGACGCAGGTGTGGCTCGAGCCAGGAACTGCCTGTCAGACCAGTGTCAGAGAATTGCCCCAGTGGTGAAAGGCTGAGCGATGGGTGAGGTGTAGGATGCATATTGAATATCCCACTGCTGAGTATCTGTACATCCCAGAGAGGTTGTGGGACATCATTGAAGAGAAGCAGCCTGATTGGGTGTTTTGGGCCATGGTCCAAAAGTTACAGCAATGGTCTGAGTCGTCCGGCACACTCACCCAAGAAATCATTCAGAAGGCCAGAACAATGTGTTACTCATCCTCCTGGGCCAGTTTGACCCTGTTTAAACACTTTGCACTTGTCCAGGATGTGGCTGCTGGCTGTCGTGTAAAGCACTACATCATAGCCATGGACTCTTTTGCTAACAAAACCATTAAACCGGACCCAGCATTCTATTTCCCCCGATGAGGAGGGCCCGCCATCTAAGGAGGACGTTCTGCACTCATGAGGTACCAGGACTGTTTGACAAGTTGTTCAATTGTTTCTAGTTTTGGAAGTAACAAGAACATTATTATGAAAGAGACTGTGCCCAGTGGATGGTGTTGCAGGACTGTTCCCTAGTGATCAAGATCTGGAATTGTGTGAACTGCCCCACTGAGACTGTTTATTGCTCTAAATTCTAAAGAAAAATGTTTTACTGTTCCCTGTTGGAATTTAATTTAAACAAATCAAAGTACTAGCCAGGACTCTACCTCACACTGTGAAGGCTTGAGTGAGAGAGTGCATGAGCTGGGGTGATAGGGTGAGAGAGTGTGGCGTGAGTGGGCTGCCATTATGTAAATATTTGTTTCATGCAAATATGGTTGTTAAGAACAGCCTGGTTATTTGCCTTTAACGAAAATGTTTTGAAAAATGATTTTCTTTCAGACTGTTCTAATAGTATTACTGGACTGGAGCAGCTCCACGAGGCGGTTTGTTAGAGTAGCCCTGTGGGGAGGATACAAGTTTTATATGATCTCCTGGTGCACCCTGGAGAGGAACTACTGGGTGGGGAGTGCACATACCCAACTGGTAGGCACTTCTCCAGGCGCAGGTGCACCATTTCCAGGAGGAAATGGTTTTCAAGGGGGGGAGAATGTAAGCCACCCCTCTCAGGACTGGCTTACTAATCCATGCTCCCCCCCCCCAGTTGGCTAGGGTCCTGTTTTGGGGCATCCACGTGTCCTGCCCCTCTTGGTTGTGGGTGTTGCTCCAGGAGGTCCAGATATAAAAGGGTAGGAGTCCTTTTGACGGGGGGGGGGTGCTTGGCACAATGTAGGGCAAGTAGGGTTGCAGGGTTAACAGCCTCTCAGCCCAGGATGTTTCAGCCTGTGAAAGCATCAAGGCTACACATATTAATTGTTTTCTGAAGGGATGGGTGGCAGGAGCGTGGCATCTGATGGGTCCAGATTCTGGGAGCTTACTGAAGGGAAGAACAGCAGGAAAAGGAGGTAAGGAGGTGACTGTGTTCTGGAGGCCTGGTTCTCAAATATTGCAAGGCATGGCAGTGTGGCTGTTGTGGTGGTGGCAGGATCATGGCAGGGCTTCTTTGGAGGTGGCAGCTCCAAGGGGCCATCACCTGGTGTGGCACAGTGCTTTGGGATGGCTGGAGGGTGCATTTCAGGGATTCACTTTTATCAGGCCTGCAGTGCCTGTGTCTGGAGCAGGATCCATGTCAGACCCATTTAAGGAAATGTATAGTGTGTGTAACTGGAAAGGAGAGAGCCAGTTTCACCCATTCTATATGCAACCCTGGCAACATGGTCCTGGATGGAAAGGAAGGTGGCAAGTAGGTGGGTTTAGGGTTGTGTGCAGGGCACCATGGAAGGTGTATAGGATGCAGCCTCAATGTTAGCGAATCAGGGGCAGGGGAGTAAGACACTTTTCTGGGGACTGGTGATTTGGTATCTCGTACTCTGGTAAGGTTCGGGGACTGGCAGTTTAGTATCTTGCACCCTGGTAAGGTCCTGAGCTTTGAAGATGGCTCTGGGTATTTACGTGGTGTCTGTACCTGGTCTAACTGTCTTAGGCCTGTGAATGCATCAGTACTACCTGATTCTGCATTGCCTCATGTTTGCCCTACATATACTTTGGCCTCCCGGCTCCATGGAGCTAAGCAAAATTATTTGTTAATTAATTTTATAATTGAAGATCAGAATTACATTTATTTTCTTGTTTCTACTCTATTAGTGCTTAAATTTATTGAAAGAATTCATTGATTTCCTCCTGAGATGATGTATGCTGTTTCCATCATAATTCTTTCCCCCTGGGTCGGCCGTGAATTGAAGCTAGTGGTAAGAGGTGGGCTGGAGGAGCAGCTGGACTCAGCACTATTCTATGGCACCAAGCTAAGGCAAGGCCTTGCATTTTTTATATTTATGGCTTTACCTGCCTGGAAATTTTTCGGTCTGTACCCCCAGTTGCCATCAGGAACCCTAAACACAAAAGGGTGGGGTCACATTAGGAATGAAATTCAGGCTACTGAGGTTCAAGGAATGCAGGAAGGGGCAGCAGCACTGTGGGTCACCTTAGAAATGGGAAATGGCACCGCCATTCGTACAGGGGTGATCTACAGACCACCTGCACAAGGGGAAGAAATGGACAGGGTCCTAGTGGAAGCTGTTCACCAAATGGCAACGAAAGAGAAAGTTCTGCTGGTAGGAGACTTCAAGTTTGCTGGATGTTAATTGAAGCACTCATGCTGCAGCCAGAGCAAGGGGCAGAGACAACATAAATGCCCTGCAGGGGACATGCCTTAGACAACTTGTGGTAGAGCCCACACGGGAAGGAGCGATATTGGACTTGGTGCTCACCAATGGGGACAGAGTCACAGATGTAGTATTGGGTAGCCACCTGGGATCCAGTAATCACTGTACAGTGTGGTTCAACATGAGGACAATAAAGGAGTCGAACCACACAAAAGAATGGGTCTTGGATTTCAGATGGGCTGAGTTTGCAAAGTTGGGGGAATGTCTCAGGACAGCCCTGGTAAGGAAGGAGGAAAGAGGGGGTGTAGAGGAACAGTGGGCAAATCTTAAAGAGACCATAGCAGAAGCAACAAGCCTTTGTGTTAGGCAAGTAAGTAAATCAAAGAGAAAGAAAAAACACTACGGTTCTCTAAAGAAGCGGCAAGAAAGGTGAGAGAAAAAAGTTAGGTTTCAAGAGGTACAAGGAAACACAGAGGGAGGAAGACAAGGGACTGTATCTGGAAAAATTAAGACAGACAAGGAAAGCAGTCAGAGGTGCAAAGGCACAACAGAGGGAAGAATAGCGTAGGCTATAAAGAGAGGGGATAAGTCCTTTCTGTAGGTATATCAGTGAAAGAAAAAAGTCCAGAGGTGGGATTGTGAGACTAAAAGGGGAAGGAGGGGTGTGTGTGGAAGGGGACCCAGAAAAGACAGAAATACTGAACAAATACTACTCACATACTATTGTAACTGATCATCCTTCATAATCCTATGTAACCCCCAACCAGGTCGCACTGTGAGATGAGCAACTTATTGTTCAGTGTGCCCTCCTGGTGAAACATTTCAATAAATAAATAAAATAAAATATTTTTGTTCAGTATTTACAAACGAAGGGGAAGGGGAGGGACCACAGTTAGGGGATAGAATCACCAAGGGAAAGGAGGTGGACACAGGTCCGATGGAGTAGAGAGTCCTAAAGGAGGTAGAAAACTGAAAGTAGACAAGGCAATGGGGCCGGACATAATGCATCCCTGAATACTAAAATAACTCAGAATGGAGCTGGCAGCACTTCTGACAACTCTGTTCAACATATCAATAGAAACAGGTATGGTTCCAGAGGATTGGAGGAGGGCAAATGTAGTCCCTTTCCACAAAAGTGGGAGCAGAGAGGAGGCTGGCAACTACAGGCCAGTCAGCCTGAACTCAGTAGTGGGGAAACTGGTGGAATCATTACTGAAGGAAGGACTTGTGACATACCTAGAGGATTGCAGGATACAGGATCCGAGGCAGCATGGGTTCACAGCGGGAAGGCCTTGTCAAACAAATCTGATAGATTTCTTTGACTGGGTGACCAGGCAAGTTGATCAGGGAGGGGCAGTGGTTGTGGCCTATCTGGATTTCAGCAAGGCCTTCAACACCTTCCCAAGTAGGAGGCTTGTGAACAAATTGGGTAGCCTGGCAGTGGGGACCAGGGTGGTAAAATGGGTCAGAAATGGGTTGCGTGGAAGGACACAGATGGTGGTAGTGAATGGAGCTCAGTCTGAGGAGAGGAGGTGACCAGCGGAGTGCCACAGGGATCAGTATTGGGACCAGTCCTCTTTAACATTGCAGAGGGGCTAGAAGGGAAGGTATGCCTCTTTACAGATGACACTAAGATTGGCAGCAGGGTGGACCCTCCGGGGGAAGGGAGGATTGGAGAAAATAAGGGACCTAAGAAAGCTGAAGGAGTGGTCAAGAGTGTGGCAGCTGAGATTCAATGCAAATAAATACAAGATCATGCATTTGGGGCACAGAAATCCAGGGGAGGAATACAGGATGAGAGGGGGGTTCTGACGGCCACCAAACAGGATAGGGACCTGGGGGTGATTATATCCAATGACTTAAAGGTGACCAGGCAATGTGACAAGGCTGTAGGGAAAGACAATGGAATGCTGGGCTGCATTGGGAGAGGGATCACTAGCAGAAAAAAGGAGGTGGTAATGCCACTGTACAGATCACTGGTGAGGCCTCATCTGGAGTACTGTGTCCAGTTCTGGAGGTCACATCTCAGGAAAGGCATAGACAGAATGAAAGCAGTATAGAGAAGGACAACTAAAATGGTGCAGGGGTTGCATCAGAAGCTGCATGAAGAGAGACTGAAAGACCTCAATATGTTTTCACTGGAGGAGAGAAGAGAGAGGGGAGATATGATAGAGTCTTTCAAGTACCTCAAGGGTATCAATAAGGTACAAGAGGGCAGCATCTTTCAGAGAAGAAGAGGTTCAAGAACAAAGGGACATGATATGAGACTAGAGGGGGGTAGACTCTGGGGTAACGTGAGGAAGTATTTCTTCACAGAAAGGGTGATAAACACATAGAACAGCCCCCCAGTGGAGGTGGTGTGGGCAAAAATGGTGGGGAATTCAAAAATGCATGGGACAAACATAGAGGAATACTAACAATAGGGAAGAAAGGGGAAGCTGCAGGTCAGGTAAGGAATGTGGTTTAAGCACTGGATAGGAAGAATGGGCAGACTAGATGGGCCCAGCAGTCCTTATCTGCCATCAATTATGTTTCTATGATTTTACTGATTTGTTTTGGCTAAAGGGTTCTGCTTGGTCTTGGCATAACACATCTAGTGTGCCTGCTAATAGACAGTATCATGATAACCTAGGCAACACTTACATGGGCATTACTGTACCAGAAAATCCAAAGTAGTCTATTTCCAGAACAGATGGTTCCATTCCACCTCTAGATAATTCTGGACTGTGGTCAATAATTTACTAAACCCAGAAGGCAAATTAACCACATGCTCTTTATCACGTGCTAGTCCAAAGCAGTGCAATGATAAGTTATCTGTCATCAGAATTTTATTAATAGTGTGAAATTCTGCCGGCCCGGTGGTTCTGAGGGCTGAGGCACTGGATGTCTTATCTCACGACACGCCGGTGACCCGTGTTCTGGAATGAGCATGGGCCACTAGGGATTGGCAGGGTTGGAGAAGGAGTGAGCATCCGGGAGGGGGGGACAATTGTGGTCGGTGCTTGACTGGCCCACAGTGGAGACTGGGGGACAGTGCACTGATCCTGCAGAAATGGGGCAGAGCTGGGGCAGACACCTGGAGGAGCACATGCGGACGCATGCACGCTCCCTCTACTGGTGTCATTGCATGCTCCTCCCTGCAGGGGAGAAAAGTAGAAATATCCCTTGGCAGCGTGAAGGCTGCCCCGACGGTGCCCAAGTTAGCTCCCTCATGAGCCCTCTCTCCAGGTCTCTGCGGTGGCAGGGTACGTACTCGCCATGATACGACCTGGGGAGGTTGTGGTGGAGAGGTATGAGCACTGGCCACAATCAGAGTGGCAGCCGTGAAGGCAGGCTGGAGTATGTGGAGGAACCAAAGGTACAACCCCCAACCCAGCAGAAGTACACAAAAATAAAATAAGTAAGAAAAAAAAATGTGTGAAATCCTTTGCCGCTGTTGTTCTGGCTGGCCATTTAACTACTCTCTTTCCTAGACTGCTAACACCCCTAAAGACCATATGATGGTATTCCTACTCAAGAAAGCTGATGCTCATAACGAGCTGACTTCAGCTGATCCCGATTTCAGCTCTGGGCCTGATAGTCTTTAGCCTAAATGCCTGTTTGTTGGTGCCCCTGCCATTACAAAGCAACTGACAGATATTTTTAAATGTTCAGTGATTCTGGGCTCCTTTCCAACCACATGGAAGCAGCAATGGTCATACCCTTTCATAAACATGGTGCCACTGACGATCTCAGGAATTATCACCCTATCTCTCTCTCTCTCTCTCTCTCTCTCTCTCTCTCTTATACCAGTGCTTTTCTACAAGGGTTAAGTCAACAGCTGGAAACCCTTGTATACAATAGAACAATTAGAATTTGAACTATGAAACATTAATTTTTAAAAAAGAAACACTTTAATAGAAGTATTATGATACTCCAGGGGTTGGTTATTTTTGTTAATCTAACCCTAGGGGCATAAACATAGAAACATAGAAAGAATCAGCAGAAAAGGACCCCTATTTTCTTTGCCTTACACTGTGCTATAGATTCTGTTTGGTTGCAAGTGTTCCTCCCTTCTCTGTTGCCTCTGTTTATTATACCCATGTACTTATTCCACACCTGTTTGAAACTCCCTAATTATCTTCACCTCTAGCACTTCTGGCAGGCTGTTCCAGGTGTCCACTACCCTTTCCATGAGGAAGTATTTCCTCACATCCCTCTTAAACTTTCCCCAATCAAATTTCATAGCATACCCTCATGTTCTCGTGCTCGTCTCATATGAAACAAACTCCTTTCCTACACCTTGTTTACCCCAGTGAGGTACTTATCGGCCTCAGTCATGGTCACTCTCAATCTCCTCTCCTCCAGAGAGTTCAAGTTGAGCTCCTGCAGCCTCTCTTCATATGGTTTCTCGTGTAACCCTGTTCCATTTTAGTAGCCATCCTCTGAACCACTTCCACTTTGTCGATGTCCATGCAGAGGTCCATTCTCCAGAATGGAACACAGTACTCCAGGAGGGGTCTCACAAGTGAATGATGCAGAGGCAACACCACCTCCCTTCCTTCTCATGCTAGAGATCCTCCTCCCTATGCACCCCAGCATCCAGCTCACCTTGCCTACTGCCCTGCCATTTTGAGATCATCAGATATGATCACCCCAAGTCCCTCTCTTGGTTGGTAGCTGTGAGTACCTCCTCCCCCATCTTATACTCAGCCCCAGGTTTGCCCTTCATAAGTGCAGGACTTTGCACTTTTTGGCACTGAAATCCAGCAGCCACTCCCTAGACAATTTTTCTGGTTTCCCCAGGTCCCTTTGCATTCTCTCCATTCCCTCCTGTGTGTTCACTCTGTTGTAGATTTTTGTGTCATTTGCAAAGAGGTACACCTTCTCCCAACAGTTCCTCAGCAATGTCACTTATGAAGACATTGAACAGGACAGGGCCCAGTACTAATCCCTTTGGTACTCTACTGGTCACTTTTCTGTCCTATGAATGACTGCCATTTACTACCACACTCTATCTCCTATCTTTCAACCAATTAGATACCCAGCTTACTATAAACAGAGGCAACAGAGAAGGGAGGAACACTTGCAACCAAATAGAGTCTATAGCATAGTGTAAGGCAAAGAAAATAGGAGTCCTTCTCCCCTACCCCCAGGCTGCTAAGTTTGTATATCAGCATCTTGTGTGGTATGGTGTCAGAGGCATTGCTGAAATCCAGGTAGGCCACATCCACTGCACTCCCCTGATCCACTTCCCTAGTTACCCAGTCAAAGGAAATCTATGAGATTTGTTTGACATGCCCTTCTCCCTGTAAAGCCGTGCTGCAAGTGGTCCTGCTACCCATATGTCTCTGGGTACTGCATCAGTTTCTTCTTCAGTAGTACACCCAGAATTTGTAAAAACATATGTTGTGCAGAGTGTTTTGATTTGTGCATGAAATCCTACTGTCCTTCCCTTGGTCTGCTATTAGGAGTTTTTCCTAAATTAGCCTGCTAGCTTTATGGTACTTTTATGACCCCTTGGGATCTCCATCTCAGCTAAATTTATTGCTTTTCTTGTACCTATAATGCATCCTGTCTCATGTGACAGTGATGTAGGGGAGCCCATAGATTCAGCAACAAGTACTGCTTTACAATACAACAGCAAAGATGGCTATATGTTAAAAAAATATAAAGAGTTCAGCTTGGTGACTACCCTCATTGTAAAGGTCTTTTTGTTGTGAACAATTTTGACACTGGTTGTGTATGTGTAACTTGTATGGTTTTCAAGATATTTACATTTGTTTGGCATGTCTACTTGAGTGTTAACTCGGAGAGAACAAAAAGCATCTGCTGTTTGTAAGCACATCTGCACACATGCCAAACAAATCTAAATATGTTGAAAACTATACAAGCTACACAAAAACAAGAATCAACAAAGTTGTTCAGCACAAAAAGATTGTTACAATGAGGGTAGTCACTAAGCTGACCTCCTTATAGTTTTTAAAATATTTGCCATTCAAAGTGGAACATTTGGTAAAAGAAAAAAACATGGTAAGAACCCACCCCCATCCCAAATGAGGAGTTAAAAAGTGTCTATGCTTTAGAAATTCAGGATGCCCCTGCTCTGAATGAGCAGAAAATCCATATAGTCTCTTGGGTCATTCTCCATATGACTGAAATAAATTCCAGAAAAAGAGTTTATAAGGACTAAATAGTGTTGTCAGAGGTATGGTCAACACTGTGGTCAGTTCCCTAAGTACCTTTGGGTGGATTCCATCCAGCTCCATTGCTTTGTTTTCCATTAAGGCTTCTACCCCCACCCCTATCAGACTCTCATCCATAAATGGACTTGTGTACACTTCCCCTAGTGCCTGTTAATGCATGTCTACCCATCACCCCTTGCTCTGTGAGGACTAAGCAGAAGTATTAATTTAAAAGAAGGCCTAAGGCACTAGATTTTGTCTCATATCACATGATTCTTCTAAGACTGGATTAACTAGCAGCAACCTAATTCCTGGTTGTGCCTTAATGCATAAAAACAGTAAGAAGGCTCATCTTACTTTATGAAGTGTTGGTAGTGTGATAAGCAGAAACCTTGTGTAATCCCCTTGCCCCCAGCTTGGGTTTACCTTGTTGGGCTTTCCCTAAGTCCTGATGCCACAGTTCTTCACCCTCTGGTCCCCCAGAACTGCAGAACAGTGGGGACGAGCAGGTCATTAGGAGCCCAATGTGGGAGCCGTACCATGGCTCCTTTTAATCTTTGAGGCTACAGCTGCCCCATGCAGTCCTGTTTCCTGGTTCAAAGAGCTTGGATCAGATCAAGAGGAGTGTCACTGTGCATGCAGAAGCTCCCTGATCCAAGGTTTGTAGAGGGGTTAGGTGTGGAGAAACAGCTATGGGTGCCAGAGTACCCTTTCTACCTCCACAAGCACAGCAGCAGCACAGGAATGGTGCCAGAGCTCTGCTCAGAAATGGATAGAGTGTTGGCAGCAAATGCTGCAATCCAAGCCCCAGTGCAGGCAGCATGGTCACTACAAGATAAAATAAAGCTCAAAGGAGCATTTCACAGCAGCTAGGAGATGTTGCAGTGGGGCACACAATGCCCAGGGAGCAGCTACAATGAATATAAACAAACATGGCTGTCATCATAACTATGAAAGCCCTCTCACCCCATAAGAACTGCTGAGAAAGGGTCAGAGGTTCTATAGTTTTGTGCCCATGATTTTGAATGATGAGCTCTGGATTTGCAGAGCCTGTCTCTGCAGTACAGGTGCATGGTACAGTATGTGCTATAAAAAGAATTTCTGAACTCAGATCTGAATTCAGTCTAGCTTAGCCTGAAGCCAGTGAGCTGTGTGAGTGTGATTCTGCAACTTACTGACTGTTACCACCAGGACTCAGGTGAGCTTGATAGGCCCAACAGATGCACATTGAAGAACTTTGGCAACTAGGAAACCAAGTGTACCCTGTACAAAGCACCAACTAAATGTGATTTCTGAGTAACTCAGCTTACTGATTCCCTTTCAGAAAGTTTCCTGATACCAGTAGGCCTAGTGATACTGACTGAGGCCATCACCTTATCCAGCAGCCCAGCAGGGTACATGCGACTGTGTTCCATCACTGGACCAACCTAGTTGCCCTCTTTCAGGGGTAGTGTCTGGCCCAGAGTGATGCTTTGACACATCACTGTCCCAGGGGTCTTGGATCACTACCCATAGTCTCATCAAGAGAGACAGAAATGCAGAAAGAAACCTGAGAGAACTCCTTGACAGTGGACATTGAGGGTTCATGAGGAATGACACTCTAGTCCAGAGAGTCAAAATTCTGTCCCCCACCTCAACTGATCTCTTAGACAGCTTTCCTTCCTGCACTATAGCAGGAAACTTCCAGTGACTAAATTCTGCAAGCTCAGTATAAACTGAGTATCTCAGGGCTCTAGAGCTGAAGTGTTTCTTGACTTGTGGTTAGCAAGGGATGTTAAAAAAAACCCTCTGAACATTGTCACTTTATTTTGTGAAGATTTGTGTTTGTGCACCCATGGACCCCAACTCCACAGTAGTCAATGCCTTCACATCGAGATACCTGTTGCAAAAGTTGAGAGCTCTCTCCATTGCCTTTGTGGGGGGAAGTAGGGTGCACTGCAGGTAAGAGGTGGAAAACCTGACAAGGAGAGCCCTGACAGCTTGCCATGTAAAGTTATAGAGTTATAGTGAATACGTTTCCTTTTTCCCATTTTCCATTTGCTACCTCATATTTTTTTCCATCCCTTCCCCTCTAAATAAGTTACTGGTTAGTTACATTTTATATTGGGCATATTTGCAATTTTTTTACAGCATCTTTACAGTGTTACAGTTACTGCTTGGGGGAGTTGTATTACTGTGTAAGAGGGGAACTGTATTATTTCTGGGGGTAATAAGTACACAGTCCAAGTACCCATATTTCTACCCCAGGTGGATGCACCACTTCATCTCATAAGTACACCCAGGTTGCAAGTAATTAAAATAATTCAGACTGGCCCGCTCACAGAGATAAAGGTAAAGGAGAGTGTGACCCCCACCCTGGGTGTCTGATGTTACACTTGCATGATTATTTATTACTTTCCAAGGGATTAAATAGTAGCACAGTACATAGTAACTTAAAGTGATGCTGGCAACCCCTTTTATATCATAATACTGTAAGGGAGGGGGCCAAAATATGGAACAGTGGTAATTCCCCATCTAGGGTATGAAAGAAATGTAAGGCGATGGATCATAAACAATGTAAAAGGGGTAAGAAGTTATCAAATAGTCTGGAAAATAATAACTTCCTTCTTATAAATGGTAGATCTAGGGGTGACCCCAGTGGGGTATATACCTACATAGGAACTAGGGGAGCTTTAACAATTAACTTGTGTTGGTTGAGTACTAATATACTGCCACTATTTAGGGATTTGAAAGTAGGTATTAGGGCCAAAAGTGAACATAGCCCAATAGAAGTACAGATAACTCTGTGGACAGAAACTCCCCCTGCCACTAAAAAGGAGAGGAGACTCATAAGGGTTAAAAAGGGGGTGAAGTGGGAGTTAATAGAAAACTATCAGTCAAATCAACACGTAACAGAATGTGGGGCTAAGGAGAGAATTATGGAATTGTACACAATAAGGATCCTGTAGAAAGTCTTCAGGATATAGAAAATATCATGCAGAAGATTTCTTCTATATTATTAAAAGCCTCGTGCATTAAAGAAATAAAAGGCAGTAGGTGGTATGACGTTGAGTGTAAAATGGTTAAAAGAGAAATTAACAAACTTGCCAGAGTCATAAGAATCAATCCAATGAGGGAAAATAATACCAGATTAACTAAAATGAGGAATAATTATAAATATTTGCTGAAAAATAAAAGAGACAACTTTAGGACAACATTATGGTCAGAATTTGTGAGGGCAGTCTGGTCAAAGTTAATAGAACTCATTGGCACATGGTGGCTATAGGATGGGAAGATTGCCAAGATATAATCAAAAATCACATCAATCCCAGTACTTGGGAATCTTATTATAGGGAATTATTCTTTGACTTTGAGGGAAATAAGATAGTCTGCCCCATCGAAGCATGGTTACCACTAAATGATGAGATCAAGGAAGAAGAAATAATTGAAGCATTGGCATCTTCAAAAAGGCACAAGGCACCAGGACCTAATGGAATCCCCTTAGATATTATTCTTAATGGCCCAGAATTATGGGTCCCCTGTCTGAAAAAACATTTATAATCACATAGTACAGATTGGGAAAGTGATTCCCTCTTGAAGAGAAAACATGATTATACCTATTTTGAAAAGGGGGGACAAAGCTAACCCCAAGCATTACTGCCCAGTTAGCCTTCTTGATGCATCCCAGAAACTATTCACTAAAGTATTACATAACAGAATGATGGATTGGATATTTGAAGCTGGTATAATTGATGAGGTTCAGGCAGGTTTCATGCCCGGTCACTCCACAATAGATCAATGTTTTGTCCTAGCCCACATAATACATAAGTATGTTTATATTAAAAAACAAAAATTATACTGTGTGTTTATTGATCTAAGGGCAGCCTTTGATAAAGTTAAAAGAGATAAGCTATGGAGAGTATTAGGTGGTTATACACTGGATTCAGCAATGCTGAGTTTGTTGATTACCTTGTATATAGACAATTTCACCAATATAAGGTATAACAGTGTAGGAGCTACCACTACAAAGTTCGCAACTAATATAGGATTAAGACAAGGTTGTGTTCTATCACCAGTTTTGTTTAATCTATATTTGAATAGCGTATTGAAGGAATTGTATGATCCTGGGTTGCACATGCCAAGAGTAGGCTCAAGGCACTGCCCATATCTGGCTTATGCAAATGATGTGGTCTTAATTTCCACCAGCTACTTGGGAATTAAAAGAAGTATTAATACATTTTATAAGGGCTGCGAAATTAGCTTTTTGGAAATAAATTATGGAAAAACGAAGTATGCAACAGGTATCAAGAAAAAATGGGGACGGATAGTAAGTTATTTTGCTACAATAATAAAATAGAGCAAGTAAGTAACTTTTGTTACCTGGGGTGCCATTTACTTACAATCTAAAATGGAATATACATAAAAAACTATTCGTACAAAGGCTTAAGAGATTTACACCTACTGTTAAGAAATGTATGCATAAATTTGGAGGACATTCTATCAAGGGTTCTTTGAGAGCATTAAGTGCTAAGTTAAGAAGTCAGATACTTTATGGAGCTGAAATTTGGAGGCAAGACAATATGGAATCATTAGAGATACCTATAAATAAGTTCTACAAAAGACTCCTGGGTTTACCTTCAGGGGCTTCCTCCCCGCTGACCAGACTTGAACATAGACAATTACCAGTAAAATGTAACATTGAGCAGAGATCAGCTGCATATTACATTAAGGCCTATAACATGGCAGAGGAAAGGTTGCCTAGAGCATTTTTAGAGGAGACTATAACTTACAGACAGAAAGGTTTTTTTGTCCAAGCTTAAAAATCTTGGAAATGATAATTAAACCATATGGGTTGTTGGGATGCCTACCGGAAAGTCTTATGACTCCCTTGAGACTCATAAAAATAACAATTAAAAACAGAATTGGGGATATTCATATACAAAGAGATATAAATTTAGCAAGGAACTATAAGATTATTTCCTGGCTGGCTAAGAATGAAATAAGGGATCAGAGAATAGAGCCATATTTCAATAAAAGACCCAGGAAAAAGGAAAATGATTATAAAATTTAGGTTTGGATATTATGATAGTCAGTCCCTAAGAAAATGTTATGGAAAAATTACTGTTATAATTTGTCAGTACATGCTTGGGGAAGACAATTTAGTACATGTGATGATATTGTGCCCACTATAGGGATATGAGATAAGTTATACCTTGGGGATTTGTTGGCATCTCTAGATATAGAACCTAGATATCAGCTCAATTATTTATTGAAATCTAATAATCTTAAAGTATTAGAAAATGTGGCAAAGGTTTGCAAAACTATAGATCAGAAAAAGTGGTACATTATCTCAGATCCTGTAGGAAATATGTAGGCAAACAGGAGAGACAGTGAACAGATATTGCACCTTAATATGTTTATATGATCCTGTTTTGTGCAATAGATTTGTTAATTAATTTAACTCATAATAGAAGGTCACTTTATGCATTTTAAGATATTGTAACTGTGGTAGGACTGAATGTATTTTTTAAAGAAATTGGTCTACATTATGTATATGAGCAGTTTTTAATTTTAGAAAAATCGATTATTTTGTAATTTATGTGTGTGTTTGTTTTTGTAAAGACAATATTGCTTGTCAACAATAAACCAAACTGAACTGAACCATCTAGGGTATGCCTAAGTCACAGATCTAATATCAATATCAATAATCAGGGATACAGCAAGGAGGACCAGGAAGGGAGGCTGGGGAAGATGTGAGGTTCTTGGAGCTGGAGCAGGCAGCGGGACATTGAGGAGGCATGGAGGCGGAGGTTGAATGGGGGGAAGCAGATCACAAAGGGGATTTGGATTGTGGTCAGCTGCAATGGGTGTAGGGCCACCATCTTCTTAGAAACATTGTGGAGAGCAGGTGGCTGTTCAGTGTGAAGGCAGCTTGGGCAACTTAGGGAAGATATATAGTGGATGAAATGGCAGCTGGGGAGGGGGGGCGGAGAGGCTGGGGGGACCAGCTGGGGCCAAAGGAGCAGGGGATGACTCCTCCACACAGCACAGCAGGTAGAGTTAGGATACAAAAAGGGAGGAAGCCAAAGGGTCCGGGGGCAGCAACACTCCAAGGACGTAGAGGAATTGGGATGGGAAGGTGGCAGGTGGTAAAGAACAGGGGGCAGGGCGGTTAAGGGATCAGAGCTAGAACATGGGAGGAAACCAAGGTTACCTCTGAAATCAGGGTTGTCATTGATCAAGGCAACTTGACTGGAGCAATCTTTGTTGATTTCTCCAAAGCCTTTGATCTGGTTGACCGCACCCACTTGTACTCTGCACTCCAGTACCTCAGCCTGTACTCCCCCCCATCTTAGCCTGGTTTACCAACTACCTGCAAGGGAGGCAGCAACTCATTAAATTCAATAAGGTTTACTCGAAGCCTACTTCTGTTGAAACTGGGGTTCCTCAGGTATGCCCTAGGGCCCATTCTTTTCTCCCTTTTTGTGAATCATCTGCCCTTGATCCCAGTCCATGGTAGTTCTACTCTGTATGCAGATGACCTTGTGATCCTAGTCCACTCTCAGGACATTAGGCTCATCAACTCTTAACTTACTGCTGACTTTGATCATTTACAATCTTGACTAAAGGCCCATAAGCTTGACATCAACCTGAAAAAAACCCAGGCTATACTTTCTGGATCTCTTGCCAAATCAAAAGCCTGTCTTGCACCCTTGAGAGTCACTGGAGCTGATGGTTCCCTTGTGAGGGTTGCCGACTCCCTTAAATACTTGGGTGTTACTCTTGACCCTTAGCTTGACTTCTCCCATATGCAAGACTGCAAATAGTAAGCTGGGCCTGGCCTATAGAGCGAAAAACAACCTTACTCCAGCAGCATGTCTTGCCTTAGCGAAGGAGGTTCTTCTCCCCATGCTCTGCTATTGGCTCGTGACCTTTGCTCGTGCCTCAAAATCCAGTCTAAGAAAAGGGAATGTTGCATGTAATAATATGCTGCTTTGCTCTCTCTGCCCCTCGGCTCACCCACCACTGTGAACTATACAATAAACTTGAATGGCTCTCTCCTGACAATCATCGAAATTTTGTAATGGGTAACTTCATTAACAATGTTGTCAGAGCAGCCATTCCCCCAGGATTTGCTGAGCTTTTCAAGCCTGCAAACCCTACCTATCTATTAAGGTCTGGTGGCTCACAAGTATTCCAAGTTCCCAAAACTCTGACCCTAATGGGTGATTGTGCATTCGACATCTGTGCACCCAGGCTATGGAACTCCCTCCCTGCCCAGGTTCGTACCTCCTCCTCCTCCTCCCACACCTGCTTTGAAAGCTCCTTCTGGGACCTCCTGAAACTTGCCTCGAACTGTCACTGTACCTAAGACATTATGTCCCCTTTTTTGCACTGTGCTGCACTTTATTGTTCTGCCCAGCCATTTCCTTTGCGATCAGTGTGTTATGAGCTTATAACCATGGCTGCCAAATGTTACTCGGTTATGTTACATTCAATACCAGTCTGTCAAATGTTTACCTATGTTAAGTTCTATACTTCACTGTCAAATGTTAACCTTTGCAGTGTTATGTTCTTACCTGCCTCCCTTATGCTGAGCCTGACTGTTGTTTTTTTTCTCAGAATTTCTGTAATACCTGCTTCTGCTTGTAATCTTCTTTGTAACCTCCCAGGTCTCACCTGAAAATAAGCATATGCTTGTCTAGTGTGTTTACCTGCTTAATAAAATCTAAATAGATAAACAAATCCATAAACAGGTTCACAGTGTTGGCCAGTTTGGAGGAACAGGAGGCGGGGGGTAGGTCATAGATCAAGAAAGTGTAATGGCCACAAACCGTGGTGAGGGAGGAAGTGGTGCAGTAGGATGTGAAGCGGAGATGATGAAGTGTAGGGGCGAGCAGCACGGGGTTATGTGGGAGTGGAAGTGGATAGCCTGGACAGGAAGTCAGGGAGGGGGGTTTAAGAAGGAGGACAGCACAGGAGATAAGCAGTGGGAAGGGGAGAGGCAAGAAAGGTAGGAGGAGGGGTGGTTCTGGACTGTGGACAGAAGGTAGTGGAAAACAAGAAAGGGGGCAGGTGAAAGGGGAGAGAGTCATCATAGTGGGAGATTCAATACTGAAAGGAGTGAGATGGGGAAGCAAGGGTGCAAGGAATAGCCGCACCTGGGTGGAATGTATGCCGGGCATGATGGCAGGGAGGGTAGGGCAGATTATACCTAAATCTGTGGGGCAGGAGCAAGAGAAACCTCTCATTGTGGTACACCTGGGTACAAACGACCTGGCAGGGTATGAAATTGAGGAGGTACAGGACAGGTTCAAGGGACTAGGAAGAATCTGCAGTGAGGCAGGAAGATCAGCTGCATTCTCTGAAGTACTTCCAATCCCTAGGGCAAGTACTGTTAGAAAACAAAGAATCAAATAATTCAACAGATGGTTGGGGGGGGGGGGTGACCAAGGGATATGAGCTGGTGGGGAGATGGGGTAGGATGTGGGAGAACAAGGACCTATATGCACCAGATAGGATGCATTTAAGTAAGGAGGGCACGGGGTACTGAGACATAAATTGGAGTATTTGTTGAAACATAGAAACATAGAAGTTGACGGCAGATAAGGACCGCAAGGCCCATCCAGTCTGCCCATTTCTTTTTCTACCTTATAAATGTGCCATCGGCCTTTGCTCTGTCAGTGACCTATCTATTCATAGTCATTTGTATTGCTCCCTTATGCCTATCCCATGCCTGTTTGAAGCCCTGCACTGTATTCATATGACCACTTCTTGTGGTAAGCCATTCATCCATCTACCACCCTTTCTGTGAAAAGAATTTTCTCACATTCCCCTTAATCGGCCTCCCTCTAATCTCATGCTGTGTCCTCTTGTCCTGCTATTTTTCTTGTATTTAAACACGTTAGACTCTTTCACCTTGTTTATGCCCTTAAGGTGTTTAAATGTCTCGATCATATCACCTCTCTCCCTCCTTTGCTCAAGGGTATACATATTGAGCTCCATTAATCTGTCCTCATATGTCTTCTGATGCAGTCCCTGCACCATTTTGGTTGCCCTTCTCTGGACTGCCTCAAATTAATTTAAACTGAAGGGGGGCAATAGAGTGTGTTCCAATCAGAGCCACCAGGAGAGGAGGGCCGAAGGGCTTTCTCCCAGTAGGTTGGGGGAGGATAAGGGGAAATTAAAAGGGGGACCTGGAAGAATGGGAGGAGGAAATGGGGTACAGGGGTCATGTTGGAAGGTGGTAACCTTGAATCCTAGGAGCCTGGCAAATAAGACTGCTGAACTACAGGCATTGATGGCAGAGAGAGACAGAGAGAGAGAGAGAGAGAGAGAGAGAGATGGACAGAGCGGCCATCACAGAGATGTGGTCCATCAGTACCATGACTGGGACCTTGTAATCCCTGGGTGCAGCCTGTACCAAAAGGACAGAGAGAAGGGGAGAGAGGGAGGGGTGACTATTCATAAGAGACAGGATCTTACGCATCAGGGAGGAGACAGAAGAGGGCAGGAGTGAAGCCTTATGGATGCAGCTTCAAAATTCTAAAGGGCAGAAGGTTAGATAGGGGGTGGTGTACAGATCATCCTCACAGAATGAAGAAATGGACAGAGAGCTGGTGGAGCAAATAAGAAGACCGAGTGGCAGGGGCAACATTGTCATAGTAGGTGACTTCAGTCTGCCTGGGACAGACTGGAACACTTCGACTACCTCCTATTTCAGGGAACAGGTTCTCCTGGAGGCTTTCCAGGACTGTTTCCTGGTGCAGGGTGTCACAGAGCCAACCAGGGAAGGTACCATACTGGATCTGGCAATGCTGGATGGTGAGCAAGTCCAAGACATAGTAGTGGAGGACCCCATAGCAGGCAGTGACCACTACATGGCGTGGTTCTTCCTCAATTTGGGCAAGGAAGCAACCAGGACTAAAACAAGGGTGGCAGACTTCAGAAGAGCAGACTTTGGTAGGGTGGGTGACATCCTAGTAGGGCACCTTGCCAAAATCATCCCAGAGATGAATGCAGACCAGAAATGGTCCATTATCAAGTTAGGTCTGATTCAAGCCATGAACACATGTGCTAAGACCCAGAGTAAGAAGTTCAGAACCAAAAGACTGAGCTGGCTCAGCAAGGAGGTGGCCAGGAAAGTGAAGGATAAGAGAGCAGCATTCTGTAGGTACAAGAGAACTGTGCAAGAGCTAGACAGGGAGGAATACGCAAGGAAATCCAGATAGGTGAGTCAAATGGTCAGGGCAGCTAAGGTCACAAAAGAACTAAGGCTGGCACAAGGCATCAGAGATGGGGAAAAGGATTTCTTTAGGTACGTAAGAGAAAAAAGAAGCTGTAAAGATAGATGGGACTGTCAGGATTAAGATTGGGAGGATGGGCATAAAGTGGTGTGAACCAGGCAGAGGCACTGAATGAGTACTTTTGTTTGGTGTTCAGTAGGGAAAAGGATGGTCTTATGTCAGAGGGGATAAAAGGGGTGGGAAAGGGCGTAGCAGAGGTAACTGATGAAGAACTCCCAGAAGACAGGGTTTTAAAAGGCCTTAAGGCCCTGTGGGTAGACAAGGCTCCAGGACCGGACGGAGTGCTTGCTAGAGTCCTGAGGGAACTGGCAGAGGTCCTGGCTGGCCCTCTGGTGGACCCGTTCAACACCTCACTGGAGTCAGAGTGCATGCCTCAGGACTGGAGAATGGTGCATGTGGTGCCTCTCCACAGGTGTGGACCCAGGGATGAACCGGGTAAATACAGGCCGGTCAGCCTTACCTCCATCGTAGGGAAGTTAATGGAGACCATTATGAAGGAGAGACTAGTGAACTTTCTGGAAGCCAATGGTCTTCAGGATGAGAGGCAGCATGGGTTTGTCTTGGGGAGATCCTGCCAGACCAACCTAATAGACTTTTTTAATTGGGTCACAAGGTCACTAGACAAGGGCCATGCGGTGGATATCCTGTATCTGGACCTCAGCAAAGCTTTTGACTTGGTGCCACATGGTAGAATGCTAAGTAAACTAAGGAACCTGGCAGCTGGGGAGAAAATGGTGGGGTGGGTCAGGAGCTGACTGCAGGACAGGATGAAGATGGTAATTGTAGGGTGGGGACTATCAAAACCCAAACCTGTAACCAGCTGAGTCCCACAGGGCTCAGTACTTGGTCCGGTGTTTTTTAGCATCTTTATCTGTGACATAGCAGATGGGCTCAACAGTAAAATCTGCCTGTTTGCAGATTATACTAAGATCAGTGTGAGAGTGGACAGTGAAGATGGGAGGCAGTAGCTCAGGGAGGACCTGGATAAGCTCGAGTTGTGGTCATGCATCTGGCAGTTGGGATTCAATGCTAGGAAGTGTAAGGTCATGCACCTGGGAGCAAGGAACCCTGGGACTAGCTACTGGCTGAGGGGGAGTACAGGTATCCATTTCAGAGGAGGAAAAGGATCTAGGAGCGATTGTCATGGCACTAGGTCAGAAGAGTACTGTCAATAACAGCACCATCCAGGACACTGCCATATTGACCGCGCTCTTCAGAACAGCGGCACAACAGAATGCCACCACACAACACAGTACCAACAAACATGAAACATACATTTATGTTGGGGACTCTGCCCCCAACCCCAATGTGTGGGGACTCTGCCCCCACACCCACAATCTTTAAGATTCCCACTCTGGGGGGGAGCGGATCTTGGGGAAAGAAGAAATATGTGTATGCCGGCCTGGTGGTGCTGAGGGTTGAGGCACTGGACACCACACCTCACGCTATGCTGGTGACCTGGGTTCAGGAACACACCCAGGTCATCGGGGGTCAGCAAGGGAGGGATAAGATTGAACGTCTGGAGGACTGCTCTTCTATCCCTGGGGAGGGATTGGGGACTCCATCGCTCTGCATCGACCCCTGATGGAGATCAGGAGCACTGCAAGGAGCAGTGCACTTGGGGCCGGAGTGTGGCAGACGTCAGCACATTGTGCCTCTGACATCATCGCATGTCCACACTTTAGGAGGGGATGCAAAAATAGGAAGAAAATGGAGTGGGTGACCGAGCAGCTTGATAGCCATACTTAACTCCGCTTTGGGGGGGCCTATCGTGGAATTGTACTGCAGGCTTGATCCCAGCCCAGCGTGGGGATATGGGGGATCCCCTCTGCAGGTACAATGGGTAGCGCTAGTCAGGTATGAGAGTGAGCCTGCAGGCTGCCCAGGGCACTGGAAGGCAGTGGCTGGACATTAGCAGGTCGTGCTGCACAGAAGGATAAAGTATTGATAAAAAAAGAAAGAAGAAATATGTGGGGCCAAGGAATACTGTTTCCGTGGTCCCTTGTACAAAAAAAAAAAAAAACAAGACCCCACAAGGAAAACCTAAAAGGAGACCAGGATTAAAACCCTGGTCTCCACCTCCATTCTGCTGAACTGCTTCCCGTCTTAGCCCTCCATGCCACGGGAGCAGCTCAGCAGTCTCTTCATTTCCTCTGTCCTTGTGGTGTTCCCTAGTAAAATGGATAGCGACTTGAGGAGTATTTAATACTAGCGCTGTTAATCCCCTATCACTGACCAGGGTAGCACTGTATAGACCGCGCTGTTCTTCTTGGCGCTATTATAGTAGCACTATTCTAATCAGGTAGTGACTGCTACGGGGGACATAAAACACTCTGCTCAGTGCCGTAAAGCTGCAGCCAAAGCAAACAAAATATTGGGATGCTTCGCAAGAGGAATCACCTCAAGGAATGAAATCTAGATTTAGTAGTTGCCGTATTGGTCCTTGCAAGAATAGATCCAGAAGCAAATGATTTGATACCTTTTAATGGACCAACATAGATGTAACAACAAGAACAAAGTGCTCTAGCTTTCGGACCAACCAGTCCTTCTTCAGAAGCTCATGGCAGTTGTTTAGAAAATACAATACTTATAACAGCCAGATAATTTTCTCTGCATTATCTAGCTGTTATAAGTATTGTATTTTTTAAACAACTGCCATGAGCTTCTGAAGAAGGACTGGTTGGTCCGAAAGCTAGAGCACTTTGTTCTCAAGGAATGAGGAAGTCATCCTCCCATGGTGCAGGTCATGGGATAGATCACACTTAGAGTACTGTGTGCAGTTCTGGTGCCCATATTTGAAAAAGGACATCAAACTGCTGGGGGAGGGGGTGCAGTGAAGGGCGACCAAGATGATCCTAGGCCTGGGGGACAAACCCTATGAGGAGAGACTGAAGGAGCTCAACATGTATTCCCTGGAGGATAGGAGGCAGAGGGAGAGGGAGGATATAATAAAAATCTTCAAATACTTAAAAGAGCTGGCCCTGTGGCACCAGGCAATAGGGGATCATCTGGCATGCTGGCCACCCAGGTTCACGCACGAGCCCGGGATGACAGGAATGGAGGCCAGCAGGTGGGGTCCAAGAGCGTCTCATGGACACTCTCCCTCAGCGGGGGCAAGGGCGCATCACCCTTTGGCAGTTCCTGGTGGCAGGTTTTGCCATGGTGCACTGTGGCATGGGTGACCACACATCGCATGCGCAAACACCAGGGCATCACAGCATGAGCTTCAGTGGGGCAGAACACCAGAAACAAAGAAGGTGTACCTACGTGCACACAGCAGTCTCCCCCTCCCAGTCCCTGCCATGGGCAAGGGGGCTCTCCCCGATAAAGGGATAAGCTGGGTTGATTGAGGACAGCACTTGATGGTGCCCCCCCGATAAAGGGATGAGCTGGGTCGATTGAAGACAGCACTTGAGGGCGCAGCGAACGGAGGTAGTGGTGTGATGAGGCTTGGTCGCCCAAAGGAGCAGGCAGCTGGGCTGGTAAGGGGGCGTACATAAACAAATAATATGAAAAAAAAATACTTAAAAGGTATGAGTAAAGTTAGAACAGAGGGCATCTTCAACATAAAGGGGGAAGGGTCCACAAGGGGACACTGTCTGAAATTAGAGGGGGGAAAATTTAGAAGGGAAATGAGGAGGCACTATTTCACTGAGAGAGTGGTGGCAAGGTGGAACAAATTACTGGAGGAAGTGATCTCACTGAAAACTGTGGGCAGTTTTAAGATGGGGTGGGACAGGGCCAAAGGGAAGGTCAGTGCTGTGGGAGGTTGGGGGGAAGAGGAGGGTGGAGGATGATAAATCTGGGATGGAAATGGGTGGGGGGGCAGCAACAGTAAAATAAACTGTGTGCTGCAGACTCAAACAGATTTGATAGACCATTATGGCCTGTTTCTGCTGGCATTTTCCACATTTTTGTGATAGCTTACCTTCTCTAAAAAATACTTATGTTGTTGGTTGTTTTATCTGCCATTTTCTTAGTAGAGCTGTAATGCATACTAAGGGTATAGGTATACCCCATCTTATTTTGTTTCAAATCCTTGACCTGCTCTTATAGCATACTTCCTGAACATTAGGAACACCACCATCATACTAACATACTATTTGCCAGCAGATTAGGCCTTACGGTCTATCGAGTCTGCTCAAACCTTAGATACATAGATACATAGATACATAGACAGTGTCGGCAGATAAGGGCCTATGACCCACCCAGTCTGCCCATTTGAGCTTGTGAGTTCAGTTTGTTTTCCTAGAAGTCTGTTGCCTCTTACCCCTGACCTCCAGAATTCCTTTATGTCTATCCCATGCATTCTTAAATCCTGTGATTGTTTCAGCCCCCACCACTTCCTCTGGCAGGGTGTTCCACTTGTCCACCACCTGCTCTGTGAAGAAATTCTTTCTCATGTTTCCTCTGAATCATCCTCCCTCCAACTTCATCCCATGCCCTCTAGTCCTGGAACATCTTTTTCGCTAAAAATAGTGTTTTCCTGCACCTGTTCCTCCTGTAAGATACTTGTATGTCTCTATCATATCCCTCTCCTCCTCTCCTCCAGGGAGTACATGTTCAGTTCCTTCAACCTGTCTTCATAGGACTTGTGATGCAATCCATGCACCATCTTTGTTGCCCTCCTCTGAACCTTCTCTACCCTGTCTATGTCCTTACGTAGGTATGGTCTCAGAACTGAACACTTGTACTCAGGTGGGGCCTCACTATGTGTCTTGTATAGCGGAATTATGACCTCCCTTTTCCTGCTGGTAATGCCCCTGCCTATACATCCCAGCATCCTATTTACTTTACCTGCTGCCTTGTCACACTGTTTCCCTACCTTGAGGTCATCAGAGATGATAACCCTAAGATCCCTTTCCTGCTTGGTGCATGCTATATCCTCACCCCCAACTGATATATTGTGCCAGGGTTTATTGCTCCATATGCATTATCTTGCACTTCTTTGCATTGAATTTCAACTGCCAAACCCTGACCATTCTTCAAGTTTCTGCAGGTCCCTTCTCATTCTGTCTACACCCTCTGGTGTGTTTACTCTGTTACAGAGCTTTGTGTCATCAACGAACAGTGAAATTCTGCCTTCTAGGTCCTGCACATGTCACTGATGAAGATGTTGAATAAGACCGTCCCAGCACTGATCCCTGTGGTACCCACTGGTCACTCTTCTCTCTGTAGAGTGACAGCCATTTACCACCACCCTCTGTGTCCTGCCACCCAGCCAGTTACCTACCCACCACACTACTGTCCTGCCCACACCCATATTCCCCAGTTTGTGTAATATTCTTCTATGTGGCACAATGTCAAGGGCCTTGCTGAAGTCCAGATAGGCCATGTCCACTGCCCTCCCCTGATCCACCTCCCTAGTCACCCAGTCAAAAAATTTAACGAGGTTGGTCTGACATGACCTCCCCCTGGTGAAACCATGCTGCCTTGGGTCCTGAGTCCATTGACAACCAAATGTTCCACCAATCTCTCCTTCAGTAGTGCTTCCATGATCTTCCCCACTACCGAGGTGAGGCTGACTGGTCCGTAGTTCCCTGCTTCCTCTTTGTTCCCACTTTTGTATAAGGGGACTACATCTGCTGTCCTCCAGTCTTTGGGTACCTCCCCTGTTTCCAGTGATCGGCTAAACAGGATAGCCAGAGGTTCAGCCACCACCTCTCTTAGTTCTTTAGGGACCCTGGGGTGCACCCCATCTGGCCCCATTGCTAGATCCTTAGTTGGGTGCCAAGACCCTCCCATCCCTTGTGCTCCAGAAACCCCTATCATCCATCCCCACCCCCCTGGGACAGGCCATCACCTGACACATCCACTTTCTGTGTCTGCCCCAACCTCTCTTGAAGCCCTCCACTGTAGATCTCTGAACCAGCTCACCAGGCAGTGCATTCCAAGGGTCCACCACCCTCTCAGTGAAAAACCTCCTCCTCTTTTCCCCCCTCACCCTTCCACCTTCCAACTTCAAACCATGCCCTCTGGTGATACCTCCCTGCTTTAATCTAGGATCCCCTCCATGTTTACCCTATTTATTCCTTGAGGTACTTGAAGACCTCAATCATGTCCCCCCTGTCTCTCCTCTCCTCCAATGAAAACAGGCAGAGCTCCTCAAGTCTGTCCTCATACTCCAAATCCCCTATCCCTCGTATCATCTTTGTTGCCCTCCTCTGTACCCTCTCCAGGAGCTGTATGTCCCTCTTCAAGTGTGGTCTCCAGTACTGTACACAGTACTCAAGGTGTGGTCATGTAAGAACATAAAAATGTGACGGCACATGGGGACCATGTGATCCATCTCGTCTGCCTGTATGAATAACCCCCTTCCTAGTAGCTTCGTTGCTTCAGGTTACTGCAATGCCTATCCCAAGAAAGTCTGAATTCTGCAACTGTCTTTAACTCCACTACCTCTTGTGAAAGACGATTCCATGGCTTCACCACCCTCTTGCTGAAGAAGAACTTTCTGATGTTTATCCTAAATTTCCCTCCTGTTAGGCGCCTACTGTGGCCTCTAGTTCTGTGTTCCTTGTTTTCTTTGAATAGGTTCTGATTCTTCACTGAGTTGATTCCTTTAAGGTACTTACATTTTTCTATCATGTCTCCCCTATTTCTTCTCTGTCCTAAGGAGCACATATTCAATTTTCTAAGCCGTGCCTTGTAGCATTCCTGGTGGAGGCCCTGAACCATTTTGTTGCTCTTCTTTGTATTGTCTCCAACCAGCCTACATTCTTTTTTAAGTAAAGTCTCCAGAACTGGACGCAGTACTCCAAGTGAGGCCTTACCAGGGCTCTGTACAGTGGAATTATCACTTTGTGCTTTCTGCTTGTGATGCCCCAGCCTATGCATCCGAGGATGCCGTTAGCTTTTTGTGCTGCCCTTTCACACTGTCTTTCTACCTTTAGATCGCTGGAAATCATGACCCCAAGATCCCTTTCTAAGTTTGTAACAGATAATGTTTTGCCCCCTGATGTGTACACCTTACCTGGGTTATTTTTTCCCAGGTGCATAGCCTTACACTTTTTGGCATTGAACTTCAACTGCCAAGTCACTGACCATTCCTCCAATTTCCTTAGGTCTGATTCCATCCTTGAGGATTCTTGTGTGTTTACCCTGTTGTAGAGCTTGGTGTCATCTGCAAAAAGGCAAACTTTTCCCTCCAAACTGTCTGCTGTGTCGCTAATGCATATGTTAAAGAGGACTGGTCCCAGGACTGATCCCTGCGGCACTCCACTAATCATTCTACCCTCTTGCGACAAGGTCCCATTAATCATTATGTCCTGCATTCTCCCCCTAAGCTAGTCCCTTACCCAGTTAATGATTGTTTCTCCCAACACTGTGTCCTCTAACTTGTTGATGAGCCTCCTGTGGGAGTTGGAATTGAAGGCTTTGCTGAGGTCCAGATATACTACAACAACTGCTTTGCCTTGGTCCACGGTTTTCATAACCCAGTTAAAGAAATCTATCATGTGTGTTTGACATGACTGCCCAGTTGTGAAGCCATGCCATTTAGGGTCTAACATCCTGCTGGTTTCTAGGTGTACCGCTATCCTTTCCTTCAGTATTGATTCCATCATTTTCCCCACTATTGAGGTGAGGCTGACTGGTGGTAGTTCCCTGCCTCTTCTTTACTTCCACTCTTGTGTAAGGGCACCACTGTGGCCTTCTTCCAGTCTGCAGGAACTTTATCACTCTCCAGTTAACAACAAAAGAAGAAATAGAAAATTTAATAAACAAACTAAGACCGTATAAGTCAGCAGGACCAGACTTATTGTATCCAAGATACACTGAGGAACTAGCACCACTGATATCAGAAATTTTAGCATGGATATGTAATTGGTCTTTTATAACTGGTGAGGTGCCAGAGGATTGGAAACAGGATTTTGTGGCACCATTGTTTAAGAAAGATAATAAATCTGAAATGGGCAGTTATAGACCTGAGAGTTTGACTGCAGTTTTAGGGAAGGTAGCTGAAAGCATACTGAAAATAGGAATGGAAGATAACTTGAAAATCTTAGGCTTTACTGATAACGAGCAGCATGAATTCAAGAAAAACAGGGCATGCATTACAAACCATTTATGCTTCTATGAAAACATTATTGAGATAGATAATAGAAATGTACTGATATACATCACATTTTTAGATTTTCAAAAAGCATTCAATAAGGTAACACATGATTTTTTTTTTTTAATTAGGTTTTGCACACATTTCATTATACTGCTCATACATATACTTTGGATGTCCATTGACTTTTACAATTTTACTTGTTTTTACATTACATTTCAAGAGAGTGAGTATATTTTATTCTGATACATATTTCTTACCTCAATTGGAGTCAAAAAGTATTATTTTATGGTCAATCAAGTTACTTACAATTACCTTTACTATTTGAATGTTTTCAACTCCATGAATCCCATTCCACAGACATCCTATTATAATTTTCTTTTCCTGATTGTTGTTTTGACCCTCCCCACCTCCCTTCCAATCCACATAACAAATGAGGGGGTGATAAATTTCCCTCCCCTCCCCCTGTCAAATCCACTGGTCTCTTTTGACACTTCCTTAATTTAGGGGGAGAAATCAGGGTCAATTGAGGCCTAGTATAATATCCAGATTTGCCATTTTATCATATGGTTTGGTCCCTTGTGTTGGATTTTGGAGTTGATAGTTTCTGTATAATATATTTGTTTCATAATTAGTCTCCAGTCTATAATAGATGGTATTACAATAGTCATCCAACGCCTGGTGATAGATTTCTTGGCTGCTAGGTAAAACACTGAAATAACGGTGTGTTTCCAGGGTGGAGAATGATCGGGGTAAACACCCAATAATATCTGTTCTGCTGTTAATTCGATAGTTTCAGTTAGACACCTCGAGAGTTCAGTCTGAAGTACCAACCAAAATGGCATCAAATATGGGTAAGACCAGAAGATATAACCCAGTGAGGCGCATCGACAGTCACAATTACAACAACACATACCAAACCTCTCCGGTAAATATTTACTGAGAACCTGGGGGGAATGGCAATATCTAATCCTGCACTTCCACGTGAACTCCCGCCACATAGGGGGTGAAGTGATCTTAACTGTTATCAAGTTTGTTTACAACTAGGATTCCAATGGAATTTCTAAATCAAGATCTTTATTCCATTCAATTATTAATGATGTTGTTTCCAGTACCCCCTCTCTAAGGACTCTGTACAAGTTTCCAATCAGATGGCCCTCAAGTGTCCCTTGTAAGGCTGTTATAAAAAAATTTAATAATCCTGGTGCCAGAGTCAATAGGATAGGTTGTATGTATGTGCTTCTCAAGATATGGTTCCGAACTTGAAATAGCGGAACTGATCTGAATGTCTATGACTAAATTTTGACTTCAGTACATCAAATGGGCTTATGCCCTGTGGTGATAGAAACTGGAAGTAGTGAGATAAACCTAATCATTTCCGTCCTCTAAAGGAGAGGTCCGATGTTGCTGAAAGAAAAGATTTGTTTTCTGATATTAGCTTACACTTCTCGTATGCTATACAGATATCACTCTTTTTTCTCAACTTCCTCCATGTCTGATATGTGTTGGCTGTGATTCCTAGGAAATCCCTGGAGGGAAGGGATCATCCGTCAGAAGAGAACAGTATCTTGGTTATATCAAATAAATCATTTATATTAAATTCTAACAGTTTCTAAGGTGAATTATAATCAGCAGCCAATCACATCATTATAATATGAAAGGAAGTTGCTCTTGCGTATAAGGCGAGGTCCGGTAGGCTGATTCTCCCCCACTGTGCTAAATATAGTTTCAGTAATGATAGTCTTATTCTCGGATGCCCATGACCCCAAATGAACGATGAAATTATCTTGTCCCAGGATTTAAAATAAAATGTTGAGGGAAAGTTAGGTATGCTTTGGATTAGATAAAGGAGTCTGGGTAGTATGCTCATTTTAATAGTATCTATTCTTTGATGAAACATAAAAATCAATGGCAACCATTTAACTAGGTCTGATTGGATTTTGATTGTCAATGGTTCATAGTTCACTAATTCCAAAACCGTTGGATTCTGTGGGATATGAATACCTAGATATTTTATTTTTGTTCTGAGCTATCTGAATGGAAAAGTTCTCTTCAAAGTTTTGGAGGGGGCAAAGTTACAGGTTAGAATTTCTGTTTTTGAATAATTTAGCTTAAAACCAGCTATTCTCTCATATTGTTTTAGAATCCTCCAGGCCTTGGATATGGAAGTTTCTGGTGAAGTCAGGGATAAAAGTATATCATCTGCAAATAGGCTTGTTTTGTACTCATGTTGGGCTAGTGGTATGCTCTCTGCTTCCCTTGCCCTACGTAAAGCCTGGTCCAATGGTACCATGTACAGAGCAAATAAGCTTGGAGAGAGAGGGGGCAGCCCTGATGAGTGCCTCGCTTTATTTGTATTGGAGATACCACTACTTCTCAGTGCATTTTAACCCCTGCAAGGTATATAGTTTTTTAAACCAAGGATGGAAATGAGAAAGGAAAATGTGGGCGCACCGAGATTTGAACTCCGGTATGCCATTCCAGCACTCCAATCATTAAGCTACAGGCCCACTGGTTAAAGTGTCCAAAGAACTTCCTATTTCACAGTCACACATTCCTTTCTCTAGTGTTGCTCAATTTTGCAACCAGAAACCAATTTAGAAATACCACTACTTCTCAGTGCAGTTTAACCCCTGCAAGGTATATAGTTTTTTTAAACCAAGGATGGAAATGAGAAAGGAAAATATGGGTGCACTGGGATTTGAACTCCGTACCTCTGGTATGCCATTCCAGTGCTGGTTGCAGAATTGAGCAACAATAGAGAAAGGAATGTGTGACTGTGAAATAGGAAGTTCTCAGACGCTTTAACCAGTGGGCCTGTAGCTTAAAGGTTAGAGCGCTGGAACGGCATACCAGAGGTAGTAATGTGATGATTCAATACTGTTTGTCCCCTTACTAGTATAGTATTAGAGTTCCTATGATATCTTTCATTCGCCAATCAGCTTTCCCCCTCCCACCCCATAACTTCCCCAGTCCCCAGAGAAACGGGGAGGGGTCCGGTCTACTCCCACCAAGATCTGAGTTCACACCCTGTTGTACCCCATCTTTTGGGTCAGTATTGGACTCAGTTTACCCATGGCACCGTCACTGTTCAGATTCGGAATCAAGAGCCAGGCAGGCTGGAAAATGCTTGTTTATTAATTCTGTGTTCTGTCATGGCGCAAACCCAGTCTTTCACCCCATGCACGATCAACTCAGAATAAAAGGGTTTAATCCCAAAATTATGTTTGGCAGTAATGGTAAGTCTGAGTCTTCTACTTGTTGATTGTGGGTGGCTTTTGCTATACAGATGGTGAAACATCATCAATATTCTCCTACATGAACCCTCCCCCCCAAAAGGCTAGGGGGAGTCAGTACCAGCCAGGGTCTCAGTAAAAGTCTCAATGCTTCTCAAACTTAAGTAAAACATTGTGGCTCCAGGCATTGCCCATATTTCAGGTTAGATCCTGGTCATTATCCTCTGGTATCCCCTTGTTGTAAGTCAAGGAGTCAGGTCATGCTTTTGACTCTTGATTTTAGCACCGATCATATGGTGGAGGCTTTTAATGTTTTCTTGTCCGTGGATCATCTCCCCCCCCCACAATTACCGGTCAGCTCTGCTCTCTGGTGAGGCAGTGGAAGGGTGGAAGAGACAGCCAAGAGAGAGAGAGGTTGCATCAGGCCCAGTCAGGGAAAGAGGGACAATGGCTTCCTAGTTCATTACTCCGTAGCCTGGGTAAAACTCCACCATCCAGGAGCAGACGTGGTCCTTATGACAACCTTGGCCAAATTTATCCATTTTGTATTCATTGTCTGGACCATTTAGAGGCGTCCCCCCTCCATCGAGACCCGACCACTCCCCCCTCCCCACCAGTCACCCACGACCTGCAAAAGGGAGAAGACTGCAATTTTTGCAATAAGGAAAACTTGGTCTCTGTAACCATATCTCATGTACCCAAAGATGGGTTACGATACTGATTCAGGTGCTTAAGGATTTCTGCTAACTGCATGCTTTGTTGTGCATCCGGGGATTGTTGTGAAGGCTGTTCGAGACGTGATTTCACTGTCTCAAGGATTTTGTTGGGAATTATTCCTCTTGTTGCTAGATCTTCCACTGCCTTGAGTGCTGTGGAGTATGTATGCTGACCCGAAGGTAAGTGTACCACATGATAATCTAATTAAAAAAATTGCAAACATAGGGCTGGATTGTCAAATTGTCACCTGGATTAAGAACTGGTTGAGTGACAGGACCCAAAGAGTGAGAATAACTTGAGAACTATCTGACAACATAAGGGTGGAAAGTGGTGTCTCAAAGGGCTCCGTACTGGGGCCAATATTGTTTTCTCTATAGATCAGCAAGCTGCATCAAAATATTTCTAACAGGTAGTCAAATTTGCAGATGACATTAAGTTAGGAGGACCAGTTAGTTCAAAGGAACAGCAAAGGGCACTAAAAATGGATTTAAAGAAAATCAAAGCTTGGGCAAATCAAAATAAAATGAAATTTAATGTGAAAAAATCAGGAATAATGCATTTGAGAAGCACTAATGGTAAGAATAAATATGCATTAAATGGGGAGGAATTATAGGAAGTGGAGGAGGAGAAAGATTGTGGAGTGCTCATAGACAACAAGCTCAATTTTCTCAAGCAGCAAACTCAGATCATACAAAAGGCTAATTACATGGTAAGGAACATAAAAGGAAGATTTATGAATAAATCAAAAGGTTGTTTATTACCAATGTATAGATCATATGTAAGACCATATCTGGATTTTGGTCACAGCTTTGGAGTCCCTATACTAAAGGTGAAAAAACAAAGGGCCGAGGCTGTACAGAGAAGATACAAAATCACACATGCCCCCACAATGCAAAGCATCATAGGCTGCATATGCAAATCACCACAGAATGTTATGCTGGTACAACTTTAAGCAGAATTGCATGGTGCCAAAAGGCCTCTCACACAGTTTGCAAAGGGTGCTAACAGAAGACATAGACACGTGTTTCGTCCTACCAGGACTCATCAGTATGCCTCGTCTGTTTGACACCCCAGTGGAATGGACCAGCTACCCTAGAGGCAGTGTGCCTTGGATATATTATGGTGAACCCATTAAAATAAAAAAACATTTAAAAGACAAAGAACCTCTGTGCGCAAACACTGAGGCAAGGGTTACCCCAAAGGGCATTTGGCTGGGAAGCCAAGTTTCAAGAAAATACAAAATCACACATGCCCCCACAATGCAAAGCATCATTGGCTGCATATGCAAATCACCACAGAATGTTATGCTGGTACAACTTTAAGCAGAGAACAGGTTCACT
Source organism: Neoceratodus forsteri (assembly GCA_016271365.2). Taxonomy (NCBI): domain Eukaryota; kingdom Metazoa; phylum Chordata; order Ceratodontiformes; family Ceratodontidae; genus Neoceratodus; species Neoceratodus forsteri. Next base: position 841,096,792 of record CM028134.1, read on the forward strand.
AGAATGATGGGGACCGTGGGTAAATATGGATATAAGAAGAGACTAAAGAGGACCAGATTGTTTTCTTTGGAACAGAAAAGACTAAGGGGAGACCTAATGGCTTTTTTTAGGATCATAAAGGATAAAGAACTAAAAGATGAAATAGGTCTAAATTTTCAGGCTAAACTAAAAGGACTAAGAGGACATGGGATGCAGATTAAGCTAGAGGTAGTAAAAAAAAAATAAAGTATTTTATTCATTCAAAAATTGGACAGGGAGAGTTTGGAATACCTTGCTGAAGGAAATTGTTGCTAGTAAGTCATTAACAGAATTTAAAAGGAGAATTGATGAATGGATGACGATAAATGGGTTAAAATGTATCCACTGAGGTGGGGAATGGTTCATATGGACCTTTGGTCTTCTACCGTTCTAGTCCTAGCGTAAGCATCTAGTATAAGCAGTGATTTGTTGACGATCTCGGCCAGTGGATCTGTGAGTTCCTCCCAAAGCTCCATTAAAATTTATAGGTGAATTCCATCAGGACCCATGGCTTTGTCAGTTTTTAACCTACTGAGCTCCTCAAGGATTCTCTCATTGGTGAAGGGGCTAGTGTATGCCTTCTCAGTGCAGAGTCCCTTTCTACCTAGTATTCGTCCACTTCCATTATCCTCTAGAGTAAATACTGAGCAAAAATAGTTATTTAGAAATTTTGCTTTCTTAGTGTCCTCCTGTACATATTGCCCCTCTTTTAATTTAGTCTAATTATTCCCCCCTTGTTTTTTCTCCTTTCTCGTATGTATCTTTAGGAGGTCTTGTTGCCTCTTTTTTTCCCTCAGCAATCCTTTCTTCTCTTTGTGCTTTTGCTACTCTGATTACCTTCCCTGTGTCTTTCAGTCTGGCTTTGTATACTTCTCTATTGTAGTCGTTCTGTGTTTTTTTATATATTTTGAAAGCTTTGCTCTTATCCCTAATTGTTGATACCATCTCTTTTGTGAACCAAAGAGGTTTCCTTCTCCTTTTGGATTTGCTGAGTACCTGTGTACATTAGGATGTAACAAGATGTAGTGCTGCCTTTAGAGCCTTCCAGCTTGCCTCAACATCCCCATGTGTCCCATTTACATGTATGTTTCTAAAGGTGGATTGAATCTTGTTCAAGTCAGCATTCCTAAAGTTGAGGATCTTCAGTCTCATGTGAGTGATATCTTCATGTTGGTTGACTGAGAACCAGACTGACCTGTGGTCACTGGCACCCAGACTGACCCCCCCGCTCTCACCCCAGAAACCTTGGTGCTGTTTGCAAGCACAAGGTCCAGGACTGCTTCCTCCCTTGTTGGGGTTTCCACCATTTGGTGTCAGACCTGCCCATTGCAGGGCAATGAGAAATTCCTTACTTCTTTCTAATGCGGCTGTGTAGGAGGACCAATTTACATTTGGTAAATTGAAGAGTCCTAGTAGCAGCAGTCCTCCTTTGTCAGTCATCATTTGGATGGATTTCAGAAGTTCTTTGTCCTTTTCTGCTTCCTGTGATGGTAGTCTGTACACAACCCCCACCCTGATTGGGACCTGCTGTACGGGTAACCCATAGGGTCTCAGCCTCGTTGTGATTCATCTGTGTCTCAGTGGCTTTCATTTCCTCCTTTACATATATTGCAATTCCCCCACCTTTTTTTCCTTTTCTGTCTCATCTGAACAGATTATACCCTGGGATGGTGACATCCCAGGTGTGGTTCTCAGTGAACCACGTCTCTGTCACTGCAGCCAGATCAAGATGATCTTCCACCATCAAGGTGCTAAGGTCTGGTATTTTATTCACCAGACTGCGAGCATTGATACCACATTGCATGCCATGCCAGGCTTCCTGCCGTGCTTTGCTTTGTGCCTTTTAGTGGTGGGCTAGCTTTTACTGTGTGCCCTGTGATTTTGTTGTTTCGTGTCATGTGGTGACTTAAGGGGGCCTTTGGTGGCTTGACTGGCTGGGAGGATGATGTGTTGGTTGGTGCTAGGGGTAGGGCATCACCCATTCTTTGAGGTGCGCTAGTTGATGATGCCCTCTCCACTTGTCCTTCGGCTATCTTAGTAGGCTTAGCTTGGCAAAAGAAAGATTTTGGAGGAGAGGCATCTACATTTCATTGAGGTGTGTTGGGTGATGTAGGTCTAACTGGATAAAATAAAGATTTAGGGTGTGTGTTGCATGATGTAGGCCTAGCTGGATGAAAGAAAGATTTTGGTGGGGCATCCATTTCCTTTCGAGGTGTGTTCGGCAATGATGCCTTTGCCCCCCTTTCTTAGTTTAAATGTTCTAGAAAAACACCAAATTTCTGTCCTAATGTTTGGGTTCCTTTCTTGGCACCAGTCTCTAAGCCAGGTGTTAAACTCTGTAATTTCCTTCCCTCTGACTCCCTGCCTGTTACACCCCCCCCCCTTTCCCCAGACAGGCAGAATTTCGGAGAAGGATAATCTGGACATAAGAGAAGTTAGCTTGTTGCCTAGCATAATGAAGTGTTTTTTAGTTTCATCTACTGAATGCATGGTGAGGTTGTTTGTTCCCAGGTGGATTAGTATTTGTGTGTTTTTGACTGAGTTGCATGCAATCTTCTCTATGCAGTCTGTGTTCCTCTATGCTGATGTTCCCGGGGAGGCATCTGACTCTAGTTTGGGAGTTTTGCTGGAGGAGGGACTCTATCCTGTGGATCATAGTCTCCTATGATTAGAAGAGAGTTATTTGTGTCTCTTTTGGAGACTTTATTGGCATTATTAGTTTGTGTGCATGTTGTTAGATTGAGCTCAGTGCTAATTTCCATTCCCTTGGTTAGACTGGACTCCAGTGGGGCGAATCCGTTTGTTGTGTGAATGGGGTAGCTGATGTATTTAGCATACGTGATACATGTCTGGCGGCTTTGAATGTATTCGTACCTACTATTTGCCAGCCCCAGGTTTGGTTGTCCTGTGGGGAAGAAGTTATTTTAGTGATGTTGTTGTGTTGAGTCTAGTGCACAGCTGTGAGATTTTGTCTCATGTGGAGTGGAGCTGGGATCTCAGGTCCCTGATAGTCCAGCAGGTAGAACAGTGCCTGACTCTGAGTGCGAATCCCCTGTATACTAGTGTGCCACACTGATTGCAATTGGTAATATCCATGACTGATTTTGTTTATAGTGGATGAAAGAAAAGTAGGGTAGAGATAAGTAGTGTGGTATCTCTGTGGGTCCTTAGTTATTGCGAAAGTAAGGAGGGTTGCCTGTCAAAACGGCGACTGCAGAATGGCGACCCATGAATTGGGTGACTGAACCACATCGCCAACACTTTCGGGCAACTGGCAGTTCCCTCATCCACCAGTATACCCCCCCCTTGGAGTTAGTATAATAAATATGGGAATGGGGGCCTCAAGTAGAAAGACGCGTTTAAAGTCATCACGCTGTGGGACTTGCGCCCTATTCACAGATCACCGTCCCACAGTTGCGATTTTGACATGGAACCAGTAAGGAACTTTGACAGTGCAGCCACTCATAATATAATAGTCTATTCTCCCACTGCATCTTGAGTGGCTAGAGTGTGTTAGGGTGTTCCCAAATCCAGGAAAGAGGCAGTGGACGTTTATCAAGGACTATAAACAAACACCATTTTGAGTGGTAACACCAGTATGGTGGGTAGTCTGTTTTTACTTTTAAAAAGAAGAAATTAATCAGAATCAAACTACCAGTTACATCCGCAATCTCAGAGACACTTTGAGGCCTAAGAGGGTTGAGGCTGAACAACAGGACGCAGAGGGTAATAGTCAATGGATGAATCCACTCTGAAGAAAGGGAGGTTACTAATGGAGTACCGCAGGGTTCAGCACTGGGACCGGTCCTCTTTAATGTCTTTATAAGTGACATTGCAGAGAGACTGGAAGGAAAAGTATGTCTCTTTGCAGACAACACAAAGATCTACAACAGGGTCGATACAGAAGGTGGCATGGAAAGGATGAGAAGAGACTTGGCAAGGTTGGAGGAATGGTCAAATGTATGGCAGCTTAGATTCAACGCAAAGAAGTGTAAAGTAATGCACCTGGGAAACAAAAATCCAAGGGAAGAGTACACAATGGGGGTAGAGACACTAACTACAACAAAAATGGAAAGGGATCGGGGGGGGTAGTCATATCAGATGACCTAAAGGTGGGCAAGCAATGTGAGAAGGCAGTAAGGATGGTTGGCGGGATACTGGGATGCATAGGGAGAGGCATCACCAGTAAAAAACATTAAGTTGTTATCCCTCTGTATAGACAGTTGGTGAGATCTATCTGGAGTACTGCATGCAGTTCTGGAGACCCCATCTCTGCAAGGACATAGACAGGGTGGAGGCTGTCCAGAGGAGGGCAACCAAAACCGTACAGGGTCTGCACCAGAAGACATATGAAGAAAGACTAAAGGAGCTTAAGATGTATAGCCTCGAGGAAAGGAGGGGGGGAGGGACATAATAGAAACTTTTAAGTACCTCAATGGAATCAGCAAAGTCCAAAAGGTTAGCATCTTTCAGAAAAAGAGATGTGCAAGAACATGGGGGCACAATTTGAAGATAGAGGGGGGATGGCTCAGAGGTAATGTGAGGAAATAGTTTTTCATGGAGAGGGTTGTGGATACATGGAACGGAGGTAGTAGAGTAAAAAACAGTAGGGGAGTTCAAGAATGCATGGGACAGACATAAAGCAATTCTAGTGGGGGGAAGGAGGAAGTAGGCTGTTGGTTAACTACTGTAGGATGTGCAGCTTATCCATTAGGTAGGGAAATAGGCAGACTAGGTGGGCCAAGCAGTCCTTATCTGCCATCAAATTCTATGTTTCTATGTCCCTTTAAGGTCAGAAGGGACCTAGTTTGATTATGTCTGCTCCTCCCACCACTTCATTAACAGGCAAGAGATAAGTATGCTGTGCAAACACATACCGGTTCATAGGGATTCCTGACATCCTCTACTACCCAGAGTACCCTGGGATTACCTTGCTAAGCAGAAATTTGTCTGGGCAAACTTTTAGGGTCATTACTGTCTTCATGTTCACTGTCTCTGCTGGTAGGCTTTTCCACAGGTTCACCACCTTCTGGTAGAAAAAGTGCCCCCATGGGTTACCCTTGAATTTACCGCCCCTGAGCTTCTGGGCATGTCTCCATGTCCTGCTGCAGGGCACCAGATCAGACATCTCCGACTTTTTAGTCTTGTCAATACCATTGAATACTGTACGTGAGAGAATGAGATCATGTCCCTCTCACACTCTTTAGACTCTGTCTCCAGGATAAACAGATTAAGAGCTTCCAGCCTCTCCTCGTACCCTTTGTCCTCATAAAAACTGATCATTTTGTTGGCCATGCATTGCCCCATCTTGACTTCCTCAATGTCCTTCTTGTATTGAGGAGCCCAGAACTACATGCAGTACTGCAGGTGGGGCCAGGCCAGGGTCTTGTAAAGTGGCAGGATTACTTCCACCGCTCTACTGGGTTCCCCCTTTTGATGAACTTTAGTATGCTGCTGGCCCTTTTGATAGCAGCTGCACAGTTTGTCCTGCTTCAGACCCTTGTCTATTATGCGTCCAGGTTCCTAGAGAAGTCCAACACAGTATGTAGGTCTTACCTCCATTTATCCTCCCCAAGTGTAGGGCCTTGCATTGGCCAGTGTTGAGTTTTATTTATTTTATTTGAAAATTGGTGTCTGAGAAAAGCATGCAGAGTGAAAACCCATTTCCAGGAGCGACCCAGGCTCCAGGAGTCAGATCGGTTGCCCAGCCTGATCAGATCCTCCTAAAATCTGTCCCTATCCTTAAAGGAGTCTACCACACTGGCCAGCATAATGAACTTTTGCAGCCTGCTGGAGATCCCCGCTTCCAGATCATTGATGAAGATGCCGAGCAGAGGCCTCAGCACCGATCTCTGAAGGACACCATTGAGTACTCCTCTCCACTAAGAGGGGTGCCCATTCACCACCACCATCTTTTACTTACTTACTTCCTCCACTTGATGAAGTAAACACCTCTTTTACAAGCGTGCCCTTGTGATGGGAATAGTACCAGAACTAGCACAAAATGTCATAATTCAAATTAAATAGCAGTACAGTTGTTTTTCAAGCTTCTGTAATGCTCCCCCCCACAAGTGAAGGTCACGAGGACCAGGAGGTTCTCCCCAGAGCAACATTCCATTTTTTTTAAGCTTCTGTAATGCTCCCTCCGTGGGTGAAGGTCATGAGGACCAGGAGGTTCTCCCCAGAGCAACATTCTGTTTTTTTCAAGGTACGGAATGAGGCGACTCTGCAGGGCTCCACCAGAGCCAACTCTTATTGATACGGAGGAGTCTTGGTGCCTTTTTTCATTCAAACAAAGACTGATGGTTAGCACCTGCTATAACTGTGATTTAAAAGTAAAACCTAATGCATAGCTCTCCCATGCCATCTAGGAATGTACTGCTGATTTAAGTTTTTAGCTTGCAATAGATTCAGCTGTACTGCTGATCTAAGTTTTAGCATGTAATAGATTCAGCACACTTTTTTACATTGAATCAAGCCGAATTTAAAACAAAAACCTAATGCTTAGCTCTCCCCTGCCATCTAAGAATATACTGCTGACTTCTGATTCTAGCTTTTAATAGATTCAGCTAATTCATGCTGCTTATAAAAACTGTTTCCTTACTTTACTGTGTAGATAAGTTCCCCACTCTGAGCCCCCCTTTTTTTTTCTTTGTTCCAGCATGCCCCTTCCTGTTAGCATACCTGAAGTTATTTCTCCTATTCTCCACTCTCCACAGCTTCTGTAATGCTCCTCCCATGGGTGAAGGTTGCGAGGACCAGGAGGTTCTCCCCAGAGCAACATTCCATTTTTTTCAAGGTATGGAGTGAGGTGAATCTGCAGGGCTCCACCAGAGCCGACTCTTATTGATACGGAGGAATCCCGGCACCCCCACCACCACCCTTGCTCAGCAAGTAGTTATACAGTAGAAGACATGTGGCACTCAGAACCAATCAGCAGTTTTCACCATTAGCAGGCTATACTATACCTCCACTAGGGGCAGTACACAAGCTCCTATTCAATTCCACCCTACTATAACTGCTCTCTAACTGCACAGTCATGCTGATAGCTATAGTAATTGTTTCCCTTCTGGTCCTGCAGGCGTCACTGCCTCCCTCCTCTTACCCAGTGGCCTGCCAGCCTATACTGAGTACCCCACACACGGGGATATCTCCAGCAGCTACCACCTCCACAGGAAAACCGTCTGAGGATCTCCCTCCTTACCTATACTCAGGGTGCACCATACTCCCACCATTCTGCCACGCAGGTCAGTTACCTCTATACCTTTTACACAGCCAGTAGCAACTCCTACTTGTAGGCGCCAGTGAGTGTGACCCTGGCCTAAACTACTGATCATTCTCCTGCTACTAGCATCTGGAAACATAGAGCAAAATTCTGGCCCCATCTCCCACCACACTAGCCTCTCTGCCCCCTCCCTTCAACTACCAAGAGGTCTGAATCTCATCCACCTCAACATTTGCAGCCTACTGCCCAAACTCACCCTACTATAGCCACCCATCCTCTCCCTCAGACTGGACATCCTGGTCATATCCGAATCCTGGCTAAAGCCTCATATTAGGGACAATGAAGTTGCTATCCCGGGGTATTCTGTCATTTGTCATGATCGACCTGGCCAAAAACGAGGTGGCGGCATCGCCATGTATGTCGCAGATGCACTTCAGGTCACCCAAATCCCTGTTCCCACACCTACAATGACCATTGATTCACTATTGATCAAGATAACACTCTCCCACACAGCAACCCTCTTTATTGCCGGCACCTACTGTGCACCTAACACCACCCTGGTGACCATCTCCCAACACCTAAGCACCCTAAAATCTTTGACCCCGGAGGGCGAGCTACACATCCTTGGAGATTTCAACATGAACTGGCTCTCCAACTACAATGCCAAACTTCGTAACCTAGTAGCCTCCCTAAATTGCTCCCAAATGGTCACAGAGCCCACTTGCTTAAACCATAAATCTCTAAATCACTCGTTCCTTGACTGGTCCCTCACCTCACACCCTCATAGGATAGTAGCCTAAGACCTTTTACCTGATGCCCTAAGTGACCACCACATGACGTATATGATAAGGAAAATCTCCAAACACAAAGCTGCCCACCCTCACATCATTTCATCCAGGTCCTATAAATCCCTTGATCTCTCCTCTCCTCTCTTCTCCATGCCCTGGCCTCTATAGATTGGTCCCCTGTACACCAGGCCTCCTCCCTGGACCCTGCATTTACATTCTTCAAATCCAAGTTCCTTGTGGTCTTGGACCGATACGTCCCTATCAGAAGGTCTAGGGTAAGAGGTGCCCACCTGCCCTGGATCACAGCGGATCTTATTGCAAACCTCAGGGCAAGGGATCTAGTATGGAAATCATTCAAAGTCTCAGGCTCCCACCTTGACCACCTAAAGTACCGAGTACTTCAGAACTCCTGCACACGCTTAATCCGTCAGGCTAAAGCCAAGTTTTTCAACTCAGCCCTGCATTCAAACCTTGGCCAGCCTACTAAATTCTGGAAGGTGGTCAAATCACTTCTCTCCCCACCTTCCTTGCCCCCCCTACACCGGCGTTAAACATTGGTGGCTCCATCGTTACAGACCCTTCAGTTGTGGCCTCAGCGTTCAATGGTTTTTTCACCAACTGTACATCGACACTCATGTCCTCTTTCCCAGCTCCAACCTCCTCCACCCTTACACCTGCACCCCACAGTGCCTCCCAAGACCCTCCACCCACCTCCTACTTCTCTTTCTGCCCTGTCACCCCTTTAGAGGTACTAAATGCCCTTCAGACACTAAACCCTTCCAAGGGCAAATGCCCCTCTGGCCTTGATTCCAAAATGTTGTATTTATCGGCCCCGGCCATTGCCTCCCCACTGGCTGCCCTCTTCAATCTATCTTTCTCTCAAGCCTCCATCCCATCTGAGTGGAAGCTCACCACCATCATCCCCCTCCCTAAAGGCAGGGATCACTCTGCCCCTGGTAACTTCTGCCCTATTTCTCTCCTCCCTATATTGGCCAAGCTGCAGGAACACCTTGTCCTCTCACAACTCTCAACCTGCCTTGACTCCACATCCTTCTTCACCCCTTACCAGTCTGGTTTCAGGAAGTCCCACTCCACCACCACCTCCCTGCTGAGGCTCACTAACAACATTTTCTCCGCCATGGATAAAGGCCATATCACCTCAGCAATTTTTGTCGACCTTGCTAAGGTATTCGACACTGTCTCACATCTCCTTCTTTTGACTAAGCTCCAAAATGCAGGACTTTCTGGCCCCGCCACAGAATGGTTCAGCTCATATCTGATAGGTCGGACACAATCTGTCAGAATCGGTAGCTCAACCTCTTCCCCTCTCCCCATAACATCAGGTGTGCCACAGGGCTCAGTACTTGGGCTGCTCCTGTTCTCCATCTTCCTCAATGACCTGCCCTCTGCCAGCCCACACACATCCATTCACATGTATGCTGATGAGACGGTGCTGTACTCATCAGGCCAATCAGCCTCTGTTGTGGTGTTCAGACTCCAACAAGACTTCAACAAAGTCCAGCACTGGTTTTGCTCTAACCAGCTCCACCTCAATGCCAAAAAAAAGTCTCCATGACCTCGGCACAAGGCAGAGACTCTCGAAGCTCCCCTCCAACCCTCTTCTTTTCACACCTTCAAGGGGACAACTCTGGAGGTTAGCTCCTCCTTTAGGTACCTCAGGATCTGGCTCAACCAGCACCTAGATTTCTTTGCATATATTGATGCAATCCACAAAAAACTGCACCCCAGACTTGGTGCCCTCTACCGTAATCATGGATGCATCCCACTGCCAGACCGCCATGATATGGTACAGAAAATGATCCTGCCAGTCATAGACTATGGGAATGTAGTCTATAGTGCCGCCTCCAAGTCCACCCTGGTCAGACTGGACCCACTCTTCCATGCCTTTTGTCATTTTGCCCTAGACTGTCCCTACCCCCACCCATCACTGTGTCCTGTATCAATCATTGGGTCTCCCCTCACTGCAAGAATGCTGCCAAATACACTGTGCCAAGTTCTGGTCTCAGTCCCTGCTCCCCTATCTCCGGTCTGTGCTCTCAGCCACTCCCCTGACAGCTTACGCACTCAGGCACAATGACACAAGACTCCTATCTATCCCGCACAGGTCCACAAATGCTGGCCAGGCAGCCTTCACATATTGCCTGCCCAAGCTGTGGAACTCCCTTCCAGTGGACATAAGGCATGCCCCTTTGGACTGCTACCTCCATGCCCACCTCAAAGAACAGTTTGCCTCCACCTGCACTTGTACCTAACCTAATGCACCGCTCCTCCTCTAGGCTGGAGTACTTAGGCTGTTTTGTGTTGCACTGTATTTTGCTGTTTCTTTTGTGCTTCGATGCATCATGTTGTCGTGTTATTCCTTGTACTGTTAGCTGCATCTAACACCTACTGTCTGATTGCAATTTATTTTTGCTGTAATAGGTTCTCCTCTCCCCCAGGATGCAACTGAAATCGAGCAGTACTCTGCTCAGTGTGCCTTCCTGGTGAAACTCTTAAATAAATAAATAAATATAAAGAATGGGCAACCATGCATAACCAGCCTGTGCTGCAGCAGATGGGTTCTGTTACATCAGACCTTGAGAGGTGTGATGTAATCAGAACCCCTCGGTGGCAGCACAGGCTGGTTAAGCATAAGGTTGCCCATCCAGTATTTTATAGTTTTTCTTTGTTTTCTTTTTCACAGTGCTCTGTGGCAGCAGCGAATGCACTAGTGCCACATGTGATGATATACATCTTTGCAGGAGGGAGGTTTTGTGAGATTAGCCAGGAGATTGGCTTTTTAGGCAGGAGAAAGTACCCAGCCACCTGCCTCGCGCAGCCATTAACAGCTCTCCAAGTGCCGATCACCGGCAGTGATGCCATTATTATATATATGCAGGTACTCACAGGGAATCCAATCAGAAAAGTCACACAATGTCATTATTGCTTTGAGTTGGTGAGGTTTCAAGGCTGTCGTCGGCCACGATAAACTGTGAGCTGTAATTTTTTGATAAACAGAGTCAAGTAGGCACTCGATCAGTACTTGCAGTTCCATTAGTTTGGCAGCAGGAACAGCGCTAGTGGATTCAGCTACAGCCTCCTCTTCTGTTGCAGGCTTGTAGTCACAGTGGGGCAGTATTTTAGTATGCAGCCAACCATTTTTTTTATGGTGCTTTCTGTCATGTATCGCCATGTGCCAACTGCCAGCCACCTGCAAGAAACCTGTAAACTTGGCACATTCGCCTTCCACTCTGCTCGCACCACCTGCGACTGTCTAAATTGGGAGATTTGCTTTCCCGTGCGGGGGGGGGCAGGAGTTCAGTTAAAAAAATGGGACTCTCCCAGCCAAAACCGGAGACATCACATGTATGTGGTGGTTTCAGTTCTGAACTTGAACTGACTGCTGTGCGTGTGGCAACACAGTGTGGTGTAAAACATCAGGTCAATGCTCTATAACCAGCCACCCCAGAACAGGGTGTGCTATCAAACAAACAATATAACTTTCAAATCTCAAAACAGGCCAGCACTACCCACCACTCAAATAAAGGCAATGACACAAAATGTATGTCTAAATTTTTGCAGTTTAATAATACAGCTCTAAACACAAAGGCCCAGATATTCAAAAGGGTTGCGCATGGCGCAACAGTGTTGTGCCATGTGCAACCCACTGATGCGCCCCGGCACAATATTCAAGCGGGAATTCGCCTGGCACAAATCCTGATGCACCGGGCGCATCAGTATGTATCGGCGCGCAGGTGGGGGGTGCCAGCCATACGCTGCATCCGATATTCAGCCGGGATATGCTGAGCCATGCATGCGCAACCCCTACTTGAGCCGCGCAAAGTTGATCAAAAAAAAGGACCAATGGCCGGCCACCCACAGGTGAGCTGCCATATTGCAGGGCGCAACACAGCAGCTACCACCTGTGGGTGGCCACCCGAGCTCCAGCAGCACCTCCGTGATGGCGCCCCCCCAATCGTGGGCATTGGTATGAAATAATAGAATCTGATATCCCTGGTGGTCCAGTGGACCGCTGTCAGCCCGATCGCGGGCTTCAGTAAAATAAAAGAAGAATCCTATATCCCTGGTGGTGCAGTGGACCGCTGTCAGCCCAATCATGGGCTTCTGTAAAATAATAAAGATTCCTATTCCCTGGTGGTCCAGTGGACCGCTGTCAGACCGATCATGGGCTTCAGTAAAATAAAAGCAGAATCGTATATTCCTGGTGGTCCAGTGGACTGCTGTCAGCCCGATCGTGGGCTTCAGTAAAATAAAAGAAGAATCCTATATCCCTGGTGGTCCAATGAACTGCTGTCAGCCCGATCGCGGGCTTCAGTAAAAGTATAATGATTCCTATATCCCTGGTGGTCCAGTGGATCCCCTCACCAGCCCACTGATCCCCACCGTCCTGCTCCCCAGTCAGCAGGCGGGCAGCAGCACCCATCCGCCTGCCACCCGCTGACTGACACCGTCGATGGGGCTGTCGCCCATTGGTCCACAGCGTGAGCCAATGGGTGTGCAACTCATCTGCCTACACTTCAGTTATGTATATGTATATCTGGAATGTATGGTACGCATGAACTACATGCCCATTGGCTCATGCTGTGGACCAATGGGCATACAGCCCCATCGACAGTACAGCTGGCGGGCTGGCGGGCGGCAGGTGTGTGGGTGCTGCCCACCGCTGACCGGGGAGCGGGGTGGTGGGGATCAGTGGGCAGGTGGGAGGGGTCCGCTGGACCACCAGGGATATAGGATTCTTCTTTATTTTACTAAGCCGTGATCGGGCTGACAGCAGTCCACTGGACCACCAGGGAAAAAGAATCTTTATTATTTTACTGAAGCCTGCGATCGGGCTGACAATGGTCCACTGGACCACCAGGGATATAGGAATCTTTTTTTATTTTACAAATGCCTGTGATCAGGCTGTGGGGAACATTGCCATGCTGCAGGGGGCATTGGTCCCCAATGGGTGCTGCCTGGCAGGGCGCCAGGCTCAAGTCTCCAGGAATCAGTGCACCTGCATGCAAATGGGGCCATAATGACATGCAAATGGCCCCATTTGTGCCTTGCATACATTATGGCCCCATTTGCATGTGCACTTTTGAATATCGCGGTTGTTGCACCTAGCACAATGGAACTTGTGCTAGCGCATCCCCCTGCTCCACTCTGGCCACTTGCGCTGGCACAGTACCACTGCTCCATGCACACTGCAGGTAGCCAGGGTGCGATATTCAATGATGCTGAGCCATGGCGCAACTCCGTTGAATATCGCCCAGTCAACACCCCTGTGCAGCCAAGTTGCACTGTGCCCAGGCTTGCGCCACAGCCTGCGCAGTTTGAATATCTACACCAAAAGGTGCAAAATACACAAACCTCATACATGCCATTAGCACTAGCTTGGAGAGCAAGGCAGGGCCCAACTGACTTCTATCAGTTTCGCAGTAGCCTCTTCAGGAAGTGTCCCAAGGTGCTTGGAAATGATCACTTTATATCAGTATCTTAAAGGGGCCTCACTCATTTTACTTAATATAATGTAGTTTAAATATACCACCATGTTATATTTACGTAAATATAAACTAATATGAAAAATACATAATAAACATACATATTGTAGCAGTAATTGTAAATGGAGTCCACTCTGAAGAAAGAGGGGTTACTAGTGGGGTACCGCAGGGTTCAGTATTGGGTCCAGTCCTTTTTAATGTCTTCATCAGTGACATTACAGAGGGACTGGAAGGAAAAGTATGCCTTTTTGCAGATGACACAAAGATCTGCAACAGGGTTGATACACAAGGAGGCATGGAAAGGATGAAAAGGGACTTGGCAAGGTTGGAGGAATGGTCGAAGTATGGCAGCTAGGATTCAATGCAAAGAAGTGCAAATAATGCACCTGGAAACAAGAACCCAGGGAAGAATACACAATGGGTAGGAGGTAGTAACAACAACAAAAGGAAGGGACCTGGGGTAATCGTATCAGATGACCTTAAGGTTAGCAAGCAATGTGAGAAGGCAGTAGGGAAGGCTGGGGTATACTGGGATGTAGTAGGGAGAGTGGCATCAGCAGCAGAAAACAGGAAGTTGTTCTGCTCTCGTGCCAGACAGTTGGTGAGTCCCCATCTGGAGTACTGTGTCCAGTTCTGGAGACCCCATCTCCGCAAGGACATAGACAGGATAGAGGTAGTCCAGAGGAGGCAACTAAAATGGTGCAGGGTCTGCAAGAGAAGCTGTATGAGGAGAGACTAAAGGAGCTTAATATGTATACCCTTGAGGAAAGAAGGAGAGGGGACATGATAGAAACTTTTAAGTACCTCAGTGGAATCAACAAAGTCCAAGAGGGTAGCATCTTTCAGAAAAAGAGACTTGCAAGAACAAGGGGACACAATTTAAAGATAGAAGGAGGGCGGTTCAGGGGCAATGTGAGGAAGTATTATTTCACAGATAGGGTAGTGAATGCATGGAACAGCCTTCCTGAGGAGGTTGTGGGGTCTAAAACTGTGGGAGAATTCAAGAATGCATGGGACAGACATAAGGCAATTCTTGTGGGGGGTAGAAAGAAATAGGCTGTTGGTAAACTAGGATCTGTGGCCTATCCTGTAGGTAGGGAAATGGGCAGACTAGATGGGCCAAGCGGTCCTTATCTGCCATCAAAGTCTATGTTTCTATGTCTATATTACAAACCTTCATTATAGTGAACCTCCCCAAAAAACAAAAAAGGGGGTTATTTTACTTTTATGTATTTGTCTTTATTTTATGACAATCTTAAATCACCCCAACACCCAAAAATCAATAAACTTGTTGAAAAAAAATATATATCCATGCACTAAATGTGAAGGATAATATAACAAAAGGGACTTAGAGCCCCTTCACTCCTCAGACATGCGCAACAAAAACTGAATTTTTAATATAACTAAAAATATATAAAATAAAACCCAAAGGGAGATTATCCTTACAACTAATCAAATAACTAATTTACCCTTACATATGTATAGACATACCTACCCTAAACTCCTAACAGAAGGTGGACCCCAAGTCCACCCGAAATAATTCATGTATCCATTCATAAGTTCACAGTTATGCGCATACCTCTTCATGTGCCACCATTTAAAGATTATATGCACATGATGCCACAGAACAAAAACCACAAAACTAACAACAAACATATATAAAAACCAAAAAAAAATGACTAAATAAACTTATTCTCCAATATCCTTACATAGGAATCCATACTATTATTATGCATATTTGCTCTGTGGCATACTATGAAGAGTATCAGAAATACAGGATAATCGTGTACAGATAAATCTCAATTCCCAACGAATCCTAAAATTCAGGAATTATACTGGTTCACACATAGGTTACTTATGAAGCTGTACTGTTAAATCAATGTAATCAATTAAACCTAGTGGTTTAAGTGCACCCAATGTGTAAATCCAGAAAGATTCCTCTTCAGTTAAAATCATTTTCACATTGCCACCTCGTGGTCCCACAAACACATGGTCAATTCCAATAAAAGAAAAATCATGACCACATTTATCCTCCAGTGGTGTAGCCAGGAATATCAGATCTGTACACGGAGCTGTCACACTTCTACCCCCCCCTTGTTCAACTCTTCCCTCCAGACTCAAAACGTTATGAAGTCTGCGTCAAATACTGCAAATACAAATGTAAAGGTGCGTATACTTGCATTCCCATATTGCAAGAAAAACCTCTCACTCAGCTATGTCAGACTACAGACTGGCGTTTAGTTACAATGTTTAGGAAACATTGCGACAAGCCTCTGTACCACATCAAGGTAGCCAGTCCCACAGAGGTCCACTCACACCAGCCAAAAATCTCTCATATACTTCCGCATGCTCAAACTAGAGCAGCAACAAATCTCTCATGCTTCAGCATAGCCGAACCAGATCATGCAGTCTCGTAACATATTGCACCTCTGTTACTAACAATTACATTATTATAATACCCATTTACTGTACACATTAGACTGTACAAGAGTGCTGGGGTGAGCTACCTGGTGCTCTGGTTTTGGTTCTGTTAGCATCTAAACCATTCACACCAAGCAGCTCCATGCCACCCATTCCCAAATGTTGAAATCTTACCAGTTAAGCACTGATAATATCAAATACCAAGATGAAAAGGAAACAAAGACACCCACACAGACACAGCAGCAGAGCTACGACCAACCAACCAAAAATGTGCATGAGCAGCCCACTCATACCCAAAGTACCTCAAATCACCCATTCAACAAATCTGTAATCTACCCAACTACCCAGAGCAGTGTTTTACTAATTACCTTCAAATCACAGTGCTTTACGTTACAGTACAGGAGGGCTGTGGTAAGCTAGATGGTGCTCTGGTTTTAATTTACTCACTTTAACTGATTAAAACCATTTGTGCCAGAAGCCCCAATACACCCAAACCTTGTTTTACAGTTACACAATTACAGTGATACAATTACGTCATTACAACTCACATTTGATGCACATAGAAAGACATTACATGTGCTGCACTCCTACCCAAAGCAACCAAAACCATCCACTCGGAACAGCCACAGCAGTGTATAGCACCAGTTTACAATTTAGAATACCAAGTGATGTGAACCAAAAAAGTAATACTGTGATACACATTGAAGCACCTTACAGCAGTACTCATGTTCACACACTATTTGCCATCTCAGGAAAGTTGATCACCCCAGATGACAATCATTCATAGTCACCCATACATACAGTATCTGAAATCAGTTGACAGAATAAATTTGTAATGTACAGTACCCCACAAACAGTGTACAATTACTGATTGACTTAAATCTACAGGAACAATATAATAAACCCATAGCACACAGGAACCCAAATTAAAAACAGGTATGATTACTTAGACATAGTGGCAACAAAATTAACTTTGAAATGACTAGAGCAGAAAAAGGGCGATGGTGGGCGACATGGCTACTTAAACCACTCTGCACCAAATAGCCACAAACCATCCAACGTGCAGTATGCTAGTTTACCACAATTTACAAATTATGAATCAACCAAAGATACCATAATGAAACAAGGATTCACTGCAATTCTGTAATACATCACCTTGTAATAAAGTTTATGCAGCAATTGTTGAATGGATCAAAATCTTTTAACACTTGAACAACATCAACTTCGATGTCTTGATGGATGTGTAGCAGAGTCAAACCAGTTAATCACAGTTTACTCATCATGTTCCTTAGCCAAGTCTTTAATCTTCTCAGTACACTGAACGACCTCTCTGCTGATGCAACACTGACTGGCATGGTAGCCAAAATGCATAGAGCAGTGTTGATTTCCGGATAGAATGCAGGGTTTAATTTCTGTAGAGTATCGAAGATTGTAGTTGGCCACTCTTCCCTGCAGACCATTTTCCATTTTGCTGTCCATCGCTGCAGATCCCGTTTCAGGTTTGCAAGACTAGAAAGATCAGTCTTGTAAGCTTCATAGAGTGCAGTCACCTTACTGTCATCCTGAAGAACATGCAGGGCACTGGGTACCAAATATTGTACCAGGAAACATGGGTGGCATTCAATGAGTTGCTCCCTTAGTTCAGATATAACATGATCCAAGAATGGTATGAAGGTGTTCCGGTGGTAGTACTCCTCTGGATCTGCTGCACTGATGTTGCTCCTTTGATACAGGCTTGCAAAACTCATTTCTGCATCATCCCTCATGCTTTTTCAGTGTCTCGATGACGACATTCGCTTCATCCGATGCCTGAATTAGATCAATTTGTCCACATTGAAGGTACAAATGAAGCGGCTTTGTTGTTGCAAGCACAGATTCCACACACGCCAAAGTAACATTAAAATCAAACTTCCTAATTGAGAATAAAAATCTTTCTGCATCGTTGTCATCAAATCCTGCAATCTTCTCTAAGGGGCTGGCTATCACAACATATTTATTTTTGAAACTGTAAAGTGAATCAGCTAGACTCATCCAACGTGTGTTGCCAGGTGCTCTTAAAGAAGTACTTCTATCCTCCTCCACGTCTTCATATTCAGTTGGCAAGCTTGCGAATTCCTTCAGTTCTGATAAGTACACATTGTGATGCTTCGCTGAAGTCTTTAATGAAGAAATGACCTTCCTGCATGTGTCGAACATGTTGGACACTTGACGTGTTGCACAAGAATGAACAATGGCTGTGTTGAGGTTATGTGCCTTGCAAGCACTATACATTGCTTCTAGAACTACAGCCTGAATTCTTGCCTGCACCCCATACAAATGGCCACTCATATTACTTCCTCTGCCACAACCTTGGCCTCTCAGGTATTCAGTTTCAACACCCCAGGCTGTCATTCGCTGTAGAAGGAGATCTGCAAGGCCTTTTCCAGTAGTGTCAAAGGCTTCCACAAATTCAATAAAGTCTTCTCGGAGTTCCACATTCCCATCTTCACTTCTGTGTACATAACTCAAAGCCATGGTGATCTGCTCCTTGTGTGAAATATCAGTTGTTCCATCCGCTATTAAACTGAAGAATTTCGCATCTTTGACTCGGTTGAGAATTTTCCGTTGAATCTGCAAACCAATGAGCTGAATCAGTTCGTTCTGGATTTGTGCTGAGATGTACTGTGCATTTCGTGGTGCTTCCTTCAAATGTTCTTCAAATACTGGGTCCAGTTCTGCAGTGTAGTCCAGTAAAGCCTTGAAGTTTCCTGTACTGTAGTCTCTTCCATGCAATGCAAAATTTCGTCTTCCACAAAGAATAGTTATTTTCACAATCTGTCTGAGGACATGCCTGGTGCGTTCAGTCAATTTTTTTTTCCTGTTGCATAATGGACTGAAATGCAGACTTCATTCTGCCACCACAGACTTCAAGAAATGCCTCAGCCTTTACAGTTGCATTCCCATGTTCCTTCGACTTTCTGTGTCGTTCCAATATCTTCTTTCCATTGGACCAGTCAGTCATGGGCGTAGAGACCAAAACAGCTTCTTTACCTGTGTTGAACACGAAGCAGGGGCCACAGAAGATAGCATCTAATGTTTGAGAGTACCATGCAAACTTAAATTCGTGGAGAAGATGTGGATTAAATCTTCTGTACTGTTGGCTACCAGCATATTCCATCAGTCGTTTCGGGAACTGGAAATCTGGAAAAGGTTGCCATTGTGTTGTTAGGATTTTCTTCTTCTCTCCTTTGGTCAGGTTCCTACATTTATACAAACCAATGTCGCCATCATTCTGCTACGGGGTGTCATGGTCCTCATTTGGTCTGCTGCTTTCAGGAGCAGCTGGCTCTTCACACTTCATGTAGTTGGTGCAAGGAATACTAGCCGGTTCTTCATGACATGACCCTGATGCATCCAAAGCAGTATGGCTACTGCATGACATAGTATCCAGTTCTTCACACAGCAAGACTGGTGCATCAGAGGTGGTCATATTCCTAAAAGGAGAGTGAAAAAAAAAATTAAGAAAGACAGGGAGAGAAGACCATGTTAGATTAACATTCTCATAAATAAAGCAACATACGAACTCTAGCTTGTTAAAATTCATACTTTACAAATATACCAATGGCAATAAGAACATGCTCCTAGTACGACTTTGGCATCAGAGTTCATATATTAAAACAAAACAGTCACCAAGTCTGAATTACCATTGTAAACATGTTTGCATTATAAGCATGCAGTGAGACGTGGAAGGTTTAAGAAATACCACCTACAGCCAAATCTTGTTCAAGCTTATCTGCCTCCCCAACCAGCTCCCCCTTCCCCAGTTGAGGCTGGAATACGTTGTATAGTTCCTGTTCCACCGAGTGTCCCAGTTAGCAGAAGTCAATATACAAATTTACAAAAAATGAGTATGCTTACTGAATCGTGGATGGATCCTCTGGGAGATCTTGTACCACAACAGGAGCAGGTTTGTCAGCAACAGGCCTAAAAAAAAAAAAAAAAAAAATGCTAAGTGTACTATTAGACAAACATTTATCAAGAAGGCAAAACATTCACAGGTTAGTCATCGATTCAATCGGCCATTATATTTTGCCATAGGCCAGTAACAATTTTGCAAGTTAATGACACAAATTTACCACTTGATCAAAAAGAATTCAGAGTGTAAAATCAGGCCTACAGTTCCTGCAGAAAGAAAAAAGGGTGGGGGGGAGTTGCAGAACAGCAACTAGACATACTTTAGGCATCATGAAAAAGATCTTTATACGTTGAGCATGCTTCAAGATATTCTTTACATACCGACTTAGGAAAGCTGCCATAACTCTGGACAGTTGCTGTGTCTCCTCCCGTCTAGCACGTTTTGCTTTTCTCTTCTGAGCCCCAGACACTTGTTTTCTCTTCACGGAGAACTCCATACTGTGCAAGAAGGACAAAACTAATTAGCGATACTATACCGAAGGCTGAAAACAGAAAATTAATGGGAAAACATTTTAATTCCAACTTACATTTGTTGGGGGCAAAAGCGCAGTGCACCACACAGTTGGGAACAGGCAAACGAGGTTGATGCAAGATGACGCACCACAGAATAGCAGTTTAAATATGGGGAGTCAATTCAGAAGTAGAACCATATAAAAAAGTATGACATTCCAGTCAAGTGACTGTCAAAACAGCACATTTGCAGTGAGGCACAGTGCCAGCTAACACTTTCTGGCATCAAAGAGACACCTATTTGAGCAACTTTTTCTACACATTACATAGCTGCTAACGAGTTAGCTTTCTGCACAACACACTCAAACATTGTGAAAAGGTTCTGTATTGTACTATGGAATATGTCTCATTTGCCTGTAATGACTGCCCCCAACTCCAGCACAGATACCACATACACCACCCCCTTGCAGCCTGGGAATGGGTCCCAGTGTGATAGCCTGGGTAAAACATTGGCTGGACAAGACACAGAGGATAATAGTAAACAGTTCACTGTGAAAAAAGTGGGGTACCGCAGGGTTCAGCACTAGCTCCAGTCCGGTTTATTGGCTTAAGGTGACATTGTGGAGGGACTGGAAGGAAAAGTATGTCTCTTTGCGGACACAAAGATCTGCAACAGACCGGGTTGATACACAAGGGGGGTGTTAGAAAGGATGAGCAGGGACTTGGCAAGGTTGGAGGAATGGTCAAAAGTATGGCAGCTTGGATTCAATGCAAAGAAGTGCTAAATAATGTAACTGAGAAGCAAAAGCCAAGGCTAAGAGTACATAATTGGGGGGGGGTATGAACAACAGAAATGGAAAGGGACCTGGGGTAGTCATATCAGATTACCTAAAAGGTAAGCAAGCAATGTGGGAAGGCAGTAAGTATGGCAAGGGGAGGATACTGTGATGTATAGTGAGGCATCACCAGTAGAAAACAGGAGGTACAGACAGCTGAGACCCCAACTGGAGTACTGCATGCAGCTTCGAAGACCCCATCCCTGCAAGGACAGGAGGAAAGGAGAGAGGAGGAGGGACATGATTGAAACTTAAGTACCACAAGGTAAGAAAGTCCAAGAAGGTAGCACCTTTCAGAAAAAAGATGTGCAAGAACAAGGAGGAGGCTCAGTGGTAATGTGAGGAAGTATTTTTACATAGAGAGGTTGGTGGATGAATGGAATGGCATTCCCGAGGAGGTTGTGGGGTCAAAAACAGTGGGGGAATTCAAGAATGCATGGGACAGACATAAGGCAATCCTTGTAAGGGTAAGGAAGAAGTAAGTTGTTGGTTAGCTAGGATCTCCAGCTTATCCAGTAGGTAAGGAAATAGGCAGACTAGGTGGGCCAAGCAGTCCTTCCTTATCTGCTGTCAAAGTCTAGGTTTCTGTTTATATTGTGAAACCTGCAAGGGTATGGCTTCCACAAGCTTTCAGCACAGATGCCCCCACCAAGCCAGAAATGACTGCCTCACCATCCTGTGTGTTATTTCAAAACAGTGCCCACATGGGAGGACTTTGACATAGTGGCACTGCTTTTCACCAACGCTCCCCTTTAGTTTTCTTGGATGGGACAAGGTGGTAAACAAGATCAAAAATTGGCTTAACAGTACAGATGGTGGTGGTAAGAAGACTTCAATCTGAAGACAGGAGAATGCCCAGAAGTGTGCCAGAGGGTTCAGTATTGTATTAACTGGAAAGGGACTTGGGAGGGTAGGTATGACAGAATCGATGATCTAAAAGTAGCCAGTGCGGCAACTGGGGGGGGGGTACGTGGTGAGATTATCACAAGCAGAAAACAGAAGGTGGTGAGGATGCTGCACAGGCAGTTGTTGAGGACTCATCTGGAGTACTGTGTGCAGTTCTAGAGACTGCCTCTCTAAAAGGACAGTATTGCCTTCTCCACTACAAGCCCAAAGGGCTAGTTAAATGAAAATCTTACTAGTCAGATATAAAAAATAAATCTGCCAGCATTTGGCTCATGGGCAGGTGCCAGTTTAGACCCCTGAAGAGGGCAGCATCTCTCAGAAAAGATGCGCACAAACAAAGGGTCACATTAGGAGGCTGTGTGTGTGGGAGGACCTAGGGGCTACGTAAGAAGGTACAGTTTTAACAGAATGTATGGTGTATACAAGGAACAGCCTCACTGAGAAGGTTGTGGGGGCAACAGTAGGCAAATTAGGTCAGAATGCATGGACAGGCAAAAGGACACCAAAAAATCTTCTCTAGAGCCCTGGTTACAGATATGATCTGGAAGGGCCTGACGAGGGGCATGCTGTAAATCATCTACAATGATATGCAATAATAAAACAAATTGGTTTCCTAAGATGTGTAGTTATGTTAGTTTCTGGATGGTTGTAGTACTGTTTTGAGGTGATAATACCCTTTTCACCCACTCCACACTCCCAGGAGGGGAAAAAAAAAAAAATAACACACTAGTTGTTACCAATTGACAATGCTTGAATTCTGTTGCATTAAAAACCTTAGTAGCAAACGAAATGTAACTGAAGATTGCACTTCACTGTAACAGCGTTACCCTTTGTTTTGCTGCTTCAGCGTGAAAGATTAGGCTAAACATCTGCTAATGTCCTTAGTGGTCTGCTAGGAACCATCTGATAATGGGCTCATTAAACCCCCAGCTCTATACTGAAAAAAAAAAGTGTTTGTAACTGGAAAGTAGGCAAGCAACCAATATTCCTACCAAAATAAGTACCCATTTGTTTTCTTTAAAAAATTGCCAAAACTAACGCAACTTCTTGATCAGTATCAAGGAGCAGAAATCACCTCTTACCCAGAAAATTCAGTCATAAAATATTTACATTGGTAACCACAGTGCACATCACATAAGATTTACACATGCTGTTAACATAAAATACAGGATAAGGGAACGGACCATTTTGGAGACAAGATCCCTATGCGGCAGCAACCAAACAATCCCCAAAACAATGGTGCATAAAACAAATCCATTTATACTGATAATGGTCAATCCAAAATATGAACCACCGAGTGTGAACCAGCGTTTAAAACTGAAGATGACTGCTATCCATGAGCACAAAACCCACTGCAAAAGGGATGTAAAAAGCCTCACTTGTGTCAGCAAATCCAGCACAAGTGCTTGCATGGTCTGTGGGGAAATAAAAAAAAAAAGTTGCAAATAACCAAAACTGTGCACACAATAGTGCCCCAGGCCACACCCCACCACCTACAACAGAAGGGAAGACAGTGCAATAATACTAGACATGCCAGCAACAGCTTAATCTGGTTCAGTGTATATCAGTTCTCAGCTGGCATCTATCACCCCTCCCGGAGGGGTGCTGTATGCCAGCTGAGGGCCCTCCCCAGGAATGAGGCTGACAGATAGAATTGTTTAGTCCTCCTTTCCTAGTGAATAATACATGCTTTAAACATTCAGTCAAATCTGGGGGAAAAAAACAAGTGGAATGTGCAAGTTTTCTATAGTAAATGAACAGCTAGAGTGAAAGGACGTACTAAAGTGGCAAGCTGCTTTTTAAACGGGTGAGCAGTGGACACATTTCCAAACCAATGAGTGAATGAAGGAATGATGAATGAAGGAATGATGAATGTAGCAAGACTAGTCCAAAACATGGTTTCAGCAGGAAGGAAAGTAATAAAAGGATTTCATGCATACATTCAATGACCCTTCTAGATTACTCCCATAGCAGCCACTACCCCACCACACCCCACTAGTACCATGTAGACATATGCACTTCTTTATTACAGTAAATTTCCTCATCAATATTTATTTAAGAGTTTTATCAGGAAGGCAAAACAAATACAAAAAATAAATATTGATGAGGAAATCTACTGTGATAGGAACCACTATATTTCATATACGTTCAGGATGGAATTACATTTGTACATATAGTTCATAGTGTACCCTCAGTTAAACTGCAAGGCAGAATGGTGGGGAGTTAACATGAGACAATGGCCCATACTTTGGCACAGCCGGAGATGTGCAGTGCATCTGCACCCTTTGAATATATCATGCTGTGACGCATTTTTTGAGATGCTCCAACACATCTTAGATGTGCCAGCGCATCTCCTTTAAAAATGTCCTGCACTGCTTTCAATTACGTACTCTGACACTTCACTTCTTAGTAGCCATAAAGGTAAACATTGGTTTATATAGCTCCATTCAGTGGTTCCTTGTATGGTTCTGGTGTGTTTCTACAAGTATCTGGTTTGTGCAGGAATTATTCAGAGTTGCCACGTGTCCTATATCAATACTGTACCAGCCATGTCAAGCTATCATTTTCCCAATTGTAGAGTGCAAGTAAAATGTCATGCCATCTTCCAGTGACAATTTTATTGAAAAGTTAAAAATTATAAATCTCTTAAAATACCATTATTGTATGATTCAAAAAGTAACAGAATATGAGTGCTAAATTCAACGTATTGATGGGTTGCCTACAGGTATACAGTTCTGTAACTTACATAAAAGGTACTGGTATACTTTAAGTTTCCTAACTCACTTTTTTTTTTTATCTGCATGACTGTTTTCTTACCACTTGAGATTTGTGATCACTTGTGTGCTAGCAGACAAGCATTAGTGGTTGGTAAGCAGTAAATGCCTGACATTTAAATTCACAGTGTGAGATTAGTGCAGTATGTGGTAGCATGCAGTGTTATATAATGGCTTAGAAATATTAATGAATATTAAGAATGGTGCACTAATGGTATTTACTTTGCCACACAGTCTGAAAAATTCAGTTATACCTGCATTTAGTAAGGAGTACTGAAGACACACAATGGTATGTTCGGGCACAGTACTGTGTAATGGATGTTTTTAAAAGAACTGCTCCGTTATTATTGTTTTCATTGGCAATTTTGTTTGCATTAAAAAAAAAGTTCTGGATTCCCTGGAAGATGCCATTGGAGTTCTTGTGAAATGCTGGGATGCTCAAATAAAGACTTTAAGAGACTATTTTGTGTGTGGGAGTCATGGCATTTGCTAAGAGCGGTCCAGGACCACCACACTATCAGTATTTGCCCTTGGCAAGGACCAGCTCCACACCTAAACATTTTCCCACCAGATCACCTTTTCTTCCTGACTTGATAGTACATCTTGAAAGCCTGCCAGAGACAGAGTACGCTCGGTCCTTTCCTCCAGACAGCAACATAAGAAACCTTTTTTGTTTTACACTAAAATTACATTGTCAATAAATACCTTTGCTACTAGAACTATTGAAACACTCTTTTAATCTGAGGTTGCTTTTTAATACAATATAGTCATATCGTGGATAGATTATAGCAATATGGAAGCAGACATGTTCTCATTTATGGCAAGCAGCACAGTACCAAACCAATGTGAGTTAACTACAGTCTTGATGCGCCTGACCAGAAAAGAAACCTTTAGTAAATTTTAGTATCTCAATCTCAGGAATAAAATGCTAAGACAGAAGTGTAAATCTCAAATTGCCTTTTTGCATGATATCCCGTCTGTTTATTTCGAGGATAAAACATGGCTCGGGTGTGATAATCTTTTACTAATTTAGCAGCTTCCTGGTTTGCAGTATGGAAAATGACTGCTCATGTCCAGGTAGCAGTTTGTATGATGTTTGGTTTCGGAGTCCTTTTCCTTTCCTGGGACAAGACAGTATTTCGCATCAGCTGCGTCTACCTCCTCTCGCCCCCCGGCAGTGAGTCCGCATCCTGTTCGATCCCTGCCTGGAGTCAATATTTTGCCTCCAGTCTAACCACCTTTCTGTTTGATTACAAGACATGTCAAAATCTTTGAAGACTACGGGAATGGTTGAATGAAGTATTAATGGGGATGGGGTCAGACTTGTGTTTTAAGCAGCACTGTCCAGTCTGTCCACCTAGAATATGGAAGACCCAGTCCCAGACCGATAACTATGTTACTTACTGATGCTCTCCCTCTCAAAGAGTATTGCAAGCGTCCAGGGGGCTGCTTGGTCAGTGAGGAGTACACTGGATCAATGCATATGGTGGGATTTGAACATAACGTAACTGCCTAAGGGTTACATTTATACGCTAACTCCCCCCCAACACACACGCGGTGTTCCGTTTCCTCAGCTGAGGAAGAAGAGAAGAGTAAAAAAAAAACGGACGGAGAAAAAATGCCCGTCACAGTTCTCGGGGGCAGCGTGCCCCACCTGCCGCCCCAGAATCTACACCACTGCCAAGTGCCACCTGCCCCCAGACTAGTAATGTACACCACTGCCAAGTGCCCCCCCCCAGTAAGGCAGGTGGGCGGGCTGGCTTACCTGTTAGCTGCCGACAGGATCATCAGTGGTGCTGCTGCCGCAAACAAATGCAGAGACTGAAGATCAAGATAGTATACTAGGTCTGGGTCGGGACGTCGGGTGATGATGGGTCTCATCTCGCTCTCTCTGCTGCACTGCTACTGCTGCTATACGAATAATAGATCCTCCAGGCTCCTCAAGAGTCGAAATGTGTGCTTGCTGTCTGCCGGTGCCGGTGCCGGTGCCGCTGCCTCGTAGTTGCCTCATCGTTGCCGCTCACCTCACACAAAGTCGCCAAGGTTCTCCAGTTGTGATGATCGTCCTCACCTCAGAAGAATCCTCAAGGATAGGGAAAGCCAAAGCCAGGACCAAACACCGAAAAACTTGCCCTTTTATCCTGTACATTTTGAAAAGCCCGCTGCTTTGACCATGCCCCTCAGCCAATCCCAGCAGGAACTCGGGCTAATCTCTTCTGCATAACCAATGGGTAGACAGATCACTGGCCAGCAAGAGTTATGCCCACAATGGAGCGAGTGACGAATGAAACGTCACTTAACCACCTCCACCCCCCCTCCCCCCTCCAGTTTCAGCACAGAAAATGGGCATTACTGTTTTGGCTGCTAAGATAGAGGGAGCACAAAAGAAAATATGCAGACTGTGTGGGTGGAATATATTATGACAAAATGTTACCCCCTCTGGGAAAAGTGTACTCAGCTGAGTACACTGTGTATGCCTGCCGACATCAGTGTTATCCTTCACTTCTTGTAGGTGCAAGCTTAAAGCACTCTTACAATCATTTAGTCTAACTGAACTCAAATGTTCACTTATTCTAGTTTTAGGTGGACGAGTGGTCATGCCCACATAGACGGCCTCACATAAACAAGTAGCCAGATAGATGACATGATTAGTACTGCAATTGATAAAATGTAGAATATCATAGGTCTTGGAATTATTTTTTGTAGAAAAAAACCTTTGTTTTTGTTACAACCCTGATTTGTGCACACCTGCCACATTTATAACACCGCTTAGGTGCTGAAGGAATCCAGCCCATGGAGGCCAGCTTACTATAGGGTAAGTAACTATGGACTAATGTGTCCCTTAAGTTTTTACCTTTCTTATAAACCATCAGTAATTCCCCCTCTACCACCTCTTTTAATGCTGGTTCCTTGGCCAAGATCTGCCAATATTTCAGCAGGATTTTCTTAACATCCTCACTATCCATACCAGACTTGGCGATAAAACTTTATCCTGAATAGTATCATGCTTACCTTTATACTGTAATGGTTCCAGTCTAGACATTTGTTCTGTCTGTTGTCTGACCTTGTCCAAATGCTCTGAACTACATCCTCTATCAACAGCTCTCTGGCACAATTCCCTACACCTTACTTCACAGGTTTTAACATTAGAACAGATCTGCTTCACCCTATAAAATTGCAATTTTGGGATGTTGTCGATGGTGTGGCGGGGATGGCAGCTGCTAGAAAGTAAAAGATTATTGCAATCTGTCTCCTTACAACAGAGATCTGTCACAAGCTCACCATCTGGGCCCTTGCAAATATCCAGATCCAAAAAATGTAAGACACTTCCTGAAAAGGCTACTGCGAAACTGGTAGAAGTCAGCTGGGCCCTACCCTACTCTCCCAGCTTGTGCTAACAGCATGTACGAGGTTTGCGTATTTTGCACCTTTTGTGTTTAGAGCTGTATTATTAAACTGCAAACATTTAGGCACACATTTTGTGTCATTGCCTTTATTTGAGTGGTGGGTAGTGCTGGCCTGTTTTGAGATTTGTAAAATACCAGGTGCCACAAGGATTTCTGATCAGCTGGAATGTTGTTGTACCACAGAAGGGTATAGTGATGATCCATGACCTTTGAACTGTGGTACAACAAGATTTCAGGCAGTTTTTCTGCAATGTACTTTTCTTTTGCCAGGAATATGCTGTACAGTACACTGTAGATACTGAGCAAGATTCTTCAGGAAGGCCCCCAGCTGCTTATTGTTTGCCTGTTGGAGCTCAAATCTCTCTGTTTGGCAGATTTGCTTATCAGATCTGGATTAGGCTGTGTTTGTGGACAAATCAATTACTTAGCAGATTTCAGCTGCTACAGGATGAGCTCAATGTTAAAGTTATTACTATATTAGGAAATGTAGTTGCTAACCGAGAAGTCCAATTGATGTTGCTACAAGGACTTTCATCTCAAAAGAAGCATGATTCACAGCACATTCTTGTAACAGCTTCAATAGGTTACTCAAGTCTTGTCAGTAGTATGCTAGAATCTGAACTTGGATGCAACTGGGGATCTTGGCTAGCTCATAAATCCCCTCCTCACATATTTGGAGGACTTACCAGAGTGACTTGCCATCTACTTCAGTTGCAGAATAATATAACATTGAGAATCCTGAATATTCTCCCAAGACATGTGGCTCTGCACAAACATTGCTGTTCCTCATCTGAAATACTAATGTGAGAATGTGCAGTTTTTCCTGGAAGTGTTACATTCAGAGATTAATAAACATTCAACACAAGTTTTCTATGATTTGAACTGAGTTGGCCCAGCAGTCAGTGGGCACATTTTTTTTTACATTTTACTTGTATTGCATTTTATAGCAAATACATACCATATATGCATAGGAGAAATGACATTTCACAGTGCATTACATTACTCTCCAAACGTTAATACAGGTTATAGTGATGCACATTACTATTTAAACAACAAATGGGAAAAGCGCCAGTAAAGATGTTGCTAAAAATACAGCATGTTGTGGTCAAACTGCAGCTGAATTAACAATTAGGGGCTTTAAGACTTGGAAGTAACAGCAGCACATCTTCAAATCTTAACAAATAATCTTTTTAAGTAGTAAGGTTGGCAAAAAAGCATAGCTTAGCAAAGCCTCAGCTTCACTGTATGGTCCCATGATAAACAATGAATGCATTAAAATAATATATAATTCAAGTTATTATGTCATCTGTGTTTCACTGCTCATAGGGGCCTTGCCAGTACTTCTTTTGCCAATAAATGCAATGGATTTTTAATACAGTGAATTATGATTAGTTTCATGACTGAACTTATTCATTGCAAATTATTAACAAATAACAAAAACAATATTAATTTTAAATATTTATCATTGCATGTTTCAGTTTTGACAGAATCTATTTGTAAAAGTAGACTTAAAATGCTAACACCATTCACTATCTTTCATTTAATCTCAAATATTAAGATTGTAGTATTTCTGGAGTAGAAGCTTGAGATTTTTCAAGGTCAAATAAATTCCTTGTTGGAGGGTGGAGGCAGTATAGCGTGGTGGTTAAGGGCACTGAGCTGCAAACCTGGAGACCTGGGTTTAAATCCCATCAGCCCCCACTTGCATACTATGTGATCCTGAGCTAGTCACTTAACTTCCTTGCACTCACAGGTCGCACCTGGAAACAAGGCAGCTCTGGCTTAGTGTGCCTTTCCTGGTTAAATAATCTCCTCTTTCCTTATTATTTAAGATCTTTTTTTAAGTCGTGACTGAAATATTTATAATATGGCACTGAAAGGCTGTAATAGAACTTCAGATGAATTTCACATCTACTGTTTTCTTTTGCCAGAACCATGTAGAGTGTAAAATGTTTTCACGGGCATTGCTCCTCAGTGAGTGAAGACCGAGGGCTATATCCACAAAATTGATGTATCCCATCGTGCAGGTGCACAGGAAGAGAGAAATGAAAGTGCATATATGCAACACATGTGGGTCCACAGTGGGCTGTACGCAGTGTGCATATGAGAACTGTGTAGTTATCAGCACAGCAGTGATGTGGCATACTGGCCCAGGGCATGGTCGGCAATACACATGTGCGCCAGATGTGTATGCCAATCCACAGCCCTACAAGGACTGCCATGCTGGCAGAGTGAGGACTCAGCACCTATGCATGCAAGTGGACTGCTGTTGATGAAACATCCGCGCTGAACATGACATTGAGGGATGCCCACACAGCATGCACAGTGCATGCCTGCCACTGTAAGCACCTGTCTTGCACCTGAAGTTCTCCCTGGAACACACCCTTAGCATCCACCCCGGAACACAATGGTATCTCCTCAAAACACACCCATCTCCCTCAGAACACACGCATAACCCCCACACCCACACCCAAAAGAACATAACACACACCGGATATTACAGCATAGGGTATGGGAGGCACACCAGGTTTAATACACTGGGGTGTTACATCACACCTAACGTGGCACATGCCAGGTGTTTACCACCTGTATACAGTAGGTGCTGCACATCCTGGCATGTCCTGAGTCCTACACAGGACAACTGCAATGTTCTCGCCTACAGTAGGTGGTATGATATCCATGGCCTAGGACCAGTCTGTGGGCAGCTGCAGCAAATGTTCTTGCACTTCCCAGCCATAGGCCTGTGCACCCTTCTCCTGGCTCATCAGCCCAACACCAGCTATGCTGCCATTTCTATCACCACTATCACCCATGAGTGGCCAGTATTCAGGATCCCTAAGCAGTGCCACAACATATGTTGGTGGCTGATCACGGGACCTCCTTGGCTGCCCCCTCCACAGCATCAGTGCCCCAATGGGAGTAGTTGGCCCTCGGAATGACAAAGTAAATGGCAGTCTCTAAACAGCAGGACATGCATCTAAACAAGATACTACAGCACGGCAGATGCAGCAGTGGTTACAATCACAGTGGAGCACCTCCCCGAGCCAGCTTCCAGTAGACCTCATCTTGGCCCCTGTAGCCTTTTCCCTCCAGGGTCGGGGTCATAGAAACATAGACTTTGATGGCAGATAAGGACCACTTGGCCCACCCAGTCTGCCATTTCCCTACCTACTGGATAAGCTGCAGATTCTAGTTAACCAATAGCCTAATTCCTGCCACCCCCCACTACAATTGCCTTGTGTCTGTCCCATGCATGTTTGAATTCCCCCACTGTTTTAGCCCCAACAGCCTCCCCAGGAAGGCAGTTCCACGCATCCACCACTCTCTCCATGAAAAAAGATTTCCTCACATTACCCCTGAGCCGTCCCCCTCTGTCTTTAAACTGTGTCCCCTTGTTCTTACACATCTCTTTTTCTGAAAGATGCTACCCTCCTGGACTTTGTTGATTTCCTTGAGTTATTGAACATTTCTATCATGTCCCCACTGTCCCTCCTTTCATCAAGGGTATACATATTAGGCTCTCTCAGTCTCTCTTCATATGATTTCTGATGCAGACCCTGCACAATTTTAGTTGCCCTCCTCTGGACTACTTCCATCCTGTCTACGTCCTTGCATAGATGAGGTCTCCAAACTGCACACAGTACTCCAGATGGGGTCTCACCAACTGTCTGTACAGAGGGATAACTACTCTTTTTCTACTTGTGATGCCCTTCCTATGCATCCCAGTATCCCCCTGGCTCTCCTCACTGACTTCTCACATTGCTTACCCACCTTAGATCATCTGATATGACTACCCCAAGTCCTGTTCCATTTTGTTGTTGTTAGTACCTCCTGCTATTGTGTACTCCTTCTCCTGGGTTTTGTTCCCAGGTGCATTACTTTGCACTTCTTTGCATTGAATCTAAGTTGCCATCTGTCTGACCATTCCTCCAACCTTGCCAAGTCCCTTCTCATCCTTTCTACTGCCCCTTGTGTATCAACTCTGTTACAGATCTTTGTATCATCTGCAAAGAGGCATACCTTTCCCTCCAGACCCTCTGCAATGTCACCTATAAAGATGTTAAAGAGGACTGGACCCAGTACTGAGCCCTGACATACTCCACTAGTGACCCCCCTTTCTTCGGAATGTGTTCCACTCACTATTACCTTCTGTGTCCTGTTGTGCAGCCAGTTTGCAACCCAGGCTACCACCCTGGGACCCACTCCCACGCTGGCTAACTTGATTATTAATCTTTTGTGCGGGACTGTGCCAAATGCCTTGCTAAAGTCTAGGTAGGCCATATCCACAGCCCCTCCCTGGTCTATTACTTTGGTCACCCAGTCAAAGAAATCAATTAGATTCATCTGACATGACCTTCCTGCTGTAAATCCATGCTGCTTTGGGTCCTGTGCCCTGCTGGCCTCTAGGTACTCAACAATTCTTTCTTTCAGAAGTGATTCCATCATTTTCCCTACCACTGAGGTCAAACTTACAGGTCTGTAGTTTCCTGCTTCTGCCTTGCTCCCACTTTTGTGAAGGGGAATCACATCTGCCCTCCTCCAGTCCTCAGGTACCACCCCATCCTCCCATGATTTGTTAAAAAGTGTGGTCAGTGGTGTCACTAGGTCCTCCCTTAGTTCTTTTAGGATTCTGGGGTGAATCCCATCAGGCCCCACTGCTTTGTCCACCTTGAGTTTTAGGAGCTCTTTCAGGACTCTTTCTTCTGTAAATGGACTGGTGTCAACCCCCCTACCCAGAGTGCTTCTATTGTCTGGTTTAGGTAACTCCTTCTCATCTTCTTTTGTGAATACTGAGGAAAAGTATTCATTCAGTATCTCTGCCTTTTCACTGTCTCCCTCTGCCCACCTCCCCTCTCCCTTATTAATCTTCACTATTCCTCCCTTAACCTTTCTATGCTCCCTAATGTACCTATAAAAGGTTTTATCCCCCTTCTTAACTGACTTGGCTATTTTTTCCTCAGTTTGGGATTTTGCTATTCTGACTGCCTTCCCCGCTTCTTTCTGCTTTAATTGATACAGTTCCCTGTCGTGCTCCTTCTGTGATGCCTTATACTTTTTGAATGCAGCCTTTTTCTCCTTAACCTTCCCTGCCACCTCTTTTGAGAACCACAGTGGTTTTTTACTCCGCTTTGTTTTCTTTATCTGTTTCACATAAAGGCTTGTTGCCTCTATGATGGCAGTTTTGATTTTTCTCCATTGTTCTTCCACCCCTCCTTTTTGCCCATTTGCTAGTGTATTCCTCAAGTATTCACCCATTTTGCCAAAGTCAGCCCTTCTAAAGTCCAGTATGCTTGTTTTTTTATGGCTTGTCTTGTCCTTCCAACACCTCATTGTGCAGCTCCAGCAGTACCAAGTTTATCAGGATGTTGGGTCATACTGCTTACTTGTCTGGGAAATGTAGGCCTCCAGGGCATAGTGGCTATGCCTATGTACATACTGATATAGCATTACCTGTCTACCCTGTCTGCACATTGTCACTGCATTACCACTGTTCTCTCTCTCTCTCTCTCTCTCTCTCTCCGCCCTTGCTGCCAGCTGTTGGGCATGCATGTATTATATCTTGTAATTGACTGTTTGTACCTGCACCTGTTTTTTGCCACCTTGTGTCCCGGGTTGTGACTGAAAACGGCCCTCTGGATCAGTGTACCTACCAAAGACATAAATAAATAAATAGATAGATATATAAATGTTCACTTGGTACAAGGCATACTGGTAGCCTACCCGCATCCACTGAAGCACTATACCTCATGTACAGGAGCATGGTCATAGCAGAATGATGCTATGCCCATAGGTCCAGCATACACCAGTCTGCCTATAATTGGCTATGGAGGTGCAAAACTAGTGTTCAAAATGGCCAGGTGGTGGGTGCCATTGTCGATGTATTGGATGCCTGACTGTGCATGTAGGCACAGGACTGCACGGGTAAGAGTATGACCCAACATCCTGATAAACTTGGTACTGCTGGAGCTGCACAATAAGGTGTTGGAAGGACATGAATGCCACACAAGGTGTTTCATTATCTACTCACCAAGGGCTGGCCCAGCACCACTAATGGAACAGCAGTGCATAGTCAGGTACCAAGGGCACCTTAGCCAACCTGTCAGCTACTGGCATCACAACTGCAGACCAGGACCCGCCATAGCCATGCACAGGGAGTATAGAAATGTGAGTTTAAGCTTGGCCTACGATGTGACAGATGGTTTCAAATGCATGACAGGGGCCATGGCTGGTATGAGCCAGTTCTACATTAACAGGTGCTTCTGGCAGGTTACAGTTGTGCTGATGGCATGCTGCGGTGACATCACATTTCCGTGGATGTAGCAGGAGCTGAGGGACAGCAAAGCATGCTTCAGTGCTGTGGCAGGCATGCCAAATACCATGGGTGCCATTGACTGTACATACATGACAATCACTGATCCAGCACAGGCAGAGGAGGCATACAGGAACTGCACGGTACTTCACTGCATGAACATGCAGCTCATGTGTGACGCTGCAGGTGCAATTACTCATATCTGTGTCAGGTACCCAGGCTCAACACATGACTTTTACATACTGAAAAACTCTGGACTGTGGGCAATCCTGTGCTCTCTATCTGCCAACTAGGGCTGGCTCATTGGCAAGTGCACATGAGCAGAGGCAGTTGCTGCTAGCAGGGCACACACGTGGATCACACATTAATGATATGCCTCTCCCACAAAGGCAACAGTAGATACCCGTTATGCACATTCTTGCTGACCCCATTCCTGCAGCCACAGACTGAGGTAGAGCAGCAGTACAATGAGGCACATCACCTGACAATGGGCATCATAGAGATGGTGTTTGGAGAGCTGAATATGCGCTTCAGGTACCTCAACAAGATCGAGTGGACACTACAGCTCATGCCTGTCAAGTTGTGCAAGGTGTTTTTTGTATGCTGCATGTCATACAACATAGCAGTATGGAAGCACTTACCTTTGCCAGAGGGCAGTGAGCCATGTCTCTGTGACATGCCTAGTGATGATGATGTCCACATGGCTGGCAGCCATGGATGACATGGTAGACTGGAACCTGGCTACTGTGTAGGGCATGCATGCAAGGTTAGGGTTGTGCAGAACTACTTTACATAGTGCGGGGGTGTATGTGTCAGGTCAAGGGGTGAGTTGTAGTGGAAGTTAGCGGTACAGTCAAGTAACCTGAGCATTACCAAGCATGACGCCTACTGTGTAGTGTTGTGGTGTGTGGTGTGGTTAGTGTGAATGCTTTGTGTGGTGGTCCCTGTGGTGCTCACTTATGCGATGGTGCTTTGCCATTTGCTACCCTGTGTCTTTATTGTCCTCTTCTTTGTGGGCCTCGGACCCCTCATGCATCAGTGTCACCCTGGGGAGGGGGGGTTGCGCCATGTCACTGTTCTGATTCCTTCTCCATATGGGTCTCCTCTTCCATGGGAAACAGGATGGGGGGGTGGCTGTGGATGGGATGCTTATGGCCCATGCCTTCCTGCCTTTGTCAGGGTGGCAAGGCCTCGGCTGAGGATATCTGCTAGCTGTGCAAAGCCACCATCCACTGACCACGTGATGGCCACTAACTTCTTCTGCATGGCCACAAAGTCCCTGCATAGCCTGCTGATACATTGGGTGACATTGGGTGAGGCACTGCAGCTGTTTGTGGCCAGTTCTAGTCTGACCGATGTACTGGTACTCCAGGCCACGCAACTCAGCATACATGCCATGTAGAGTCTGCCACCTAGGGTGACATTCATGAGGGGTAGTCCCTGAGGTCCCCTCTGGGGGGTCTTGAGCCACACAAGTAGGAGCAGCATGACACACTGAAATGAGACTAGTACTACAAGAATACTGCTGCAGAATTAACTTATTGTTCTAGAGGATGCAACATGGGTAGTGCTGACTTCCCTAGGGCTTCCACTCACATTGAGCCTTCATCAAGAGGCCCTCCTTGAGGGGGTCAGTGTCTCTGCCAAGCAAACCATGTGGACTATACGCACCCCATGCCATGCCCTGTGTCTGGTCACTTGTGGTGGTGGTGTACGGTGCATTTGGCATTGTGGGTGTTGGTATTCCCTGCGTACCTGTTCTGAGTATGGTGGTGCACTGGTACCAACAAGACTATACAAAGGCAAAAAAATAACAACACACACACACACACACACAAAAAAAAAGCTACTTACCACACCACAACTTTAAACATTGTGGGGTGGTGAGTAACCCTTTTTTATTTTGTCTTTGCAGTGTCCCCTGTGTTTCTGTACCATGTGGTGACTGGGGGGGGTCCTGTATATCCTGGGTCATGTCTGTGTGGTGAGTGCTCAGTGACATGTCACCAGGGCTGCCTGCATCACCAATGTCATCCATGTCAAGATCGAGGTGTCCTAGGTGTCCTGTGAAATGGGTGATTTTGCACCATTGGGGGATGGATAGTTACAGCATTATACCCCTCTGACAGCCACTGCCTGCAGCTGGATGTGAGATGCCCTTTATCTGTGGTGTGCTACCTGTGTCCCGTGTCCCATGTCCCTTTGTCCTCTGTGTCCAAGTCCTCCTTCCAGGATAATGATGATAGGCATATACCTGTGGAGCACTGCTGGACTGGCCACAGTGTAGCACCTTGGACTGGCCACAGTGTGGCACCTTGCCTGTACTTGCCCTCAAGTGTGTTGACACCATCCTCTCTACCAACTGTCCCCTGGCTAATGGTGTGGATTATGATATTCCCCACCTCCATTAACTCTGGGTCCCCCTCTGAACTGCCACTGTCTATCACCAGGTGTGCTTATCTCCACCGGGCCTACTTGCGCTTTACAGCACCCCACAGGTCACACCACTTGTGCTTAATGACAGTGATGATGTATGCATGTTCCCTGCTGCATTCATCATATCTTGCATGCCAGTTTACACAAGATGTTTGTGGGCTGGTGTGCCCTTCAATGCCCTGGATCCATGGGGCCTTACAGGGTTGTGTAGTGTACAAGGTACCTCCAAAGCTATGATGGTGGCCTTGGCCAAGAAACTCAATTTCTGTGGCATGTGGCAGCAGATACTGCCACCTCCACTGATCTCCCCTTGTCCCATGCTTATGCACCAGTTGGGTCATGCATCCCTACTGCCGGTGGCTGTGCCATCGAATTGCTGGCCCAACTGGGTTCCATGGACTGCTACACCTCTCCCATGGCATCCACATTTGACATTTCTGCATCATTGTCCAGATGTGGGGCATCTCCTCTTATTTTGGGGTTGAGGGGCATTCCGTGGGCATGTGCTGCTCCACGCGGATCCCTGCCACATCCCCTCTGTGCTCCTTTGCGGTGCCACCCACACCTATCAGCCACTCCCCTGGTTGCTATGGATCACAACACCTGTGAGGCTGGTGCAAGTCGCATAACCACACACTTGCTTTATGCACAGTTTCCAGTGGATCCATGCTTTTCCATGGATCAAGCCCTGTATCATTAGCTTATTAAAAATGAAAAGCTAGATACAATTTGTAATTACACATTTCATTATTTTTATTAAAGTATTTTCTGGTATATGTTACAAAAATGGAGCTAGGCTGCTTGTTGCCCAGTAGACCCCAAACACCCCTCCCAAGCCCATGTTCTTGCCACTGCATAGGTGAAAGCTAAATTGCAGTCTTGGGTGAGGGTATACATATCAGTGGTATTACTGTCTTGGAAAGGATATGCAGAGAGATATTAAAAATACTTTAATTTATGTGGACATTATTAAACATGGCAAAAGCCGTTGTGGTTTGGTGGTCACAGACATACACATAGCACAATATACAGATGCATAGACACAAAGCAATATATACACAGATGTACACACTACACGTACGCACACACCATATACAATACAGACACACACCACATACTACACAGACATGCATTCACAGCATCTATCTGGACAGCTCCTCTTCCC
The DNA here is from genome assembly GCA_016271365.2 of Neoceratodus forsteri. Classification (NCBI taxonomy): domain Eukaryota; kingdom Metazoa; phylum Chordata; order Ceratodontiformes; family Ceratodontidae; genus Neoceratodus; species Neoceratodus forsteri. Next base: position 841,134,989 of record CM028134.1, read on the forward strand.
ATATCAGGGCACACTCTTGTTCTGGATTGATTCCTGTTTTCAGTAAGTCTCTCTGTGGGGGTCCTCCCTTACTCCCTTTACCTGTGTGGGTCTTTCTGTCCCTGCCTACCTCGTGCCCCTTTGGTTCCCACCTCACCTGTGTGGGTCTCCCATTTCCTACCTCACCTGTTATCCCCTGCTCCCACTTACATGTGTGGAACCCTCTGTGCCTGCCCTATACCTGTGGTCACCTGTTGCCCCCTTATTCCTCCACTATGTCACCTTTGTCTGTTACCTTCTCTGTGTCTATCTTCTCCAGGCTGTTCGAACTCACAGACAAATGCATATGTTGTACAATGCCTCAACTGTGTCTACTTGTGTGAACCTTTCTGTAACTTACTGTACCATCTTTGTAAATGTATAAATTGTTGTTCTCTGCTATTTTCTGTTCAGCTGATGTGGAACCTACAAAAGAGCATCTGCTCTCAGTTGTTATCCACGAATTCAATAAATAAAACATAAAAAAACAATAATATGTCCTTACACCTCATGAATGAATAACTGTTTACATCTGAATATGTATTTTTTATTTATTTATTGAAGTCTTGGATACACCTGTGAGAGGATGCTCGTGGAAAGGTTCCACATTAAATACATTAAACACCAAGGCAAAAAAAAAAGACTGAAGACAATTTACAGATAATACAATGAGAGTTCAGCAAATAGATAATGAGAGTATTAAACGTACTGTAATGGGTACAAAAAATCCAGCCAGGAACAGGTAAGCTGCAGCATTGTACAAAGTATGCCTGCGTCAGTAGGAGGAGCAGGAGAAGGAAGGGGGAAAGAGGGGCAGGGTAAGCATGGCAGTGTGGAAAGAGGCAGGAGTTTGACTGGGACAGGATGGGGTACAAGAGGTTGGGGGGGATTGCTAAGTGCCCGGGTTTGCCTATCCCAAGGGACAGGGACTGGGAAATGCTGGTGGTAGTCATGTGTGATGTGCGGTGGCTATATATTTATTTCTGCCTGCTCGTGTTAAGAGATGTGCATGGGTTGGCAACCCTGGTCCCTGCCCCACATCTGTTAAAGCAACCTCCAAAATATTTCACCTGCTGCTGCTAGGAAAAAGCTGCTGCTTAGCTTGGGTTGGCTGTCTCTCCATATCAGAGTACAATGAGTCTTTGTGTAGACAGGTCCCTCCCTCTGTCAATTCTGTGGTTCCAACTGTGAGTGTAGCCATCAGTGAGAGACAGGTTGACAAGATGGGATGCGACGCAGCAGTGGAGAGAGCAAACCAGATATTCTCCAGCAATAAGGAAGCCAGACAGCGGGGGGGCTGATTATAAACAAGTCCAGTGTTTCTAGAGATAGAGTCTATGTCTGTCACTCACATACACAGATGACAAAAAAGCTGACTAGAGTTTTGTCTGTTGTCCTGCTAGTGCAACTCAGTTAGTTAAATTACAGTACCCCTATCATACCAACCTGCTCTGCGTGTGTGTGTGTGTGTGTGTGTGTGTGTCTGACACTATTCCAAGCAGTAGTAATGTTTTAGCTAGCAAAGGACCCTGATAATGGACCCAGCCACTGATTCTCTGTAGGCTGCTGACAGACTCGAGCAATGAATGGTTTGTTTCAGACAGACATTGTTACAGTGGCCGTGTGACCCCCCCCACTCCCCATCGCCATCTTGCTGAGCCTGCTCAGATGCTAATCATTGGTGGTGATGGTGGTGGTTGGGGGGGGGGGCTCAGGGAGGCTGTATTAGTGGCCTGTGAAAGTGTAGTGACCACACATAAAACCAGAGCAGTGGATAGGGTAGTGGTCAGGAGGCCGGTGGGATGGGTGGCATTGGGTGGGAATATCTTAAATGTGATGGGGGGCCAGCAGAAATGGCATGAAGGGCAGCATTGATAGATCTTGTTATATGCAAACGGAGGTGGACCAAGCAGAGACCTGCTGCATACTGCAGTGTTTCCTATCTATAGTGAACCCCGCTATAACAAAATCCCTGTTATAGTGAGCACCTGTGATAGCGCCCATCATTCACTAAGTAGGCATATTAAAACCTCACTATAGTGAACACCTAGCTATAGTAAACAAATCAGCTGGCTCCAGAGGTGTTAACTATAGAGAGCGATCACTGTACTTTTGGTGATGAGATTCCACTCACAGATGTCAAAAGTAGTATTCATTGGTTCCAGTTCCGTTTTCCCACTTATCCTGTATCATTATCTTGCATAACTACTGTAGTATCTGCCTGGGGCCATGGGATCCTCCTCTCCCAATACTCTGAGGGAGAGGCCTCTGTTACTAGTGTTGTGCTACACTGGATACTCAAGTGTTTTATTGACACAGTGCCTCCATCTAGAGTAACAATAATGGACAGCGGATGGCTGACACTTGAGGCTGTTACCCACCACAGGAACTGCTGCACGGTTATCCAGTGATAAGTGAAGATTTTGGATGGGCCGGAGCTGTCTGCTGTTCTATTTGAGGCAAGATGGCAGTCGGTTCTCAGAGATATTAGAATAAATCATGGATGAAGCCTCCCCGGCGATCTGGAAGTGACTCTTGATATATAAACTGAAAGACAGTACCTTTTTATTTTGAAGATTTTCAATGGATGAGACTTCCAGCCTGTTTATTTTATGATTTATTCCATACATATTGTGTATGGATCAGATTGTGTTGAGTCGTGCACAGAGTTGGACCTGGGTACATTGGACCTACCTGGAAAGTTGATACAGGGGCCCACCTGGAAAATCAATAAGGGAGGGCCCAGGGTGAAACAGTCATATCAGTATTCCACTTCAGTATGATCACAAACTCTGGGTTTGCATCTTACATTTACTTCCAGGGCCAATTTATTTAAAAAATAGATGATAAAATGAAAGATTCTCAAAGTTCAGAAGGTGGCCAGGTATGCAAGAGAGGGGGCCCACCTGGAAATTTCCAGGTATATTGGTGGGCCAGTCTGACTCTGGTCATGCAAATGTGGTTTTGAGCACTGTATTGGTAGTTAGTCAGTAATTATACTGGGAGCAGTACTTTGTGCAGCACAAAGCAGTCTGCATCACAGCACAAATGCATGTGTGGAGCATGGGCAAATGAAAGGCAGAGTCATGCATACAGTACATGGCACAATGGCATTTTACTTTCCAATATAGACATTTTATGCTGTGCTCAAACACCTTAGGATCTCATAAACAAGAGGTCTGTGGCATGATTGAGAATGTGGTAATGCCTATTGAATGTTCCTAGCTTGTTCCACTTGGAAGCCCCATCAGGGCCTTTGCCCAAGTACATGCTGTGACTGGTCTGGGGTTTTTCCCTTACTTCTCACTACTCTCACAGAGGAAATATTTAAACTGCAAGTGTGCTACCAAACATTGCTCTGCATATGTTTAAATAATACTTCCCACACCACCCCAAACATTCTAGTTTGTACCCATGAAAAGGGCTTTATGGGTAGCTCTGCAGCAGGTTTGAACATGTTGCCCAATATCGTCAGACCTTATAATTAGTGACAATCTCTTGGTACAGAAGCTACATTTTGTGTGAATCATTTTGGATTTTTAAACCCGCATTTGATTCTATTATATGAGAACTTTTATGGAACAAACTTGAGTCAAGTATAGACCCAAATCTTTATTGGTTTATCATCCGATATTCCCCTTTCGCCTTCTTTGAAATGAACCCAATGAGGGACACCTGAAGATACAGCGGTGGGGGGGGGGGCATGAAGGGATCACTGCCCCTGCCCACTGCAACCTCATTGTCTAACTTGGCCCTTAACACATCTGGTCATTCCTTGGCAGACTTCAGGCTCTCTGCCTCGTAAGCCTTGTGCAAACCTTGATACAGTATCCAGAAACCCAATCTGAACCATTCTGCAAGGAAACAAGTAGCTGTGTGTGTGTCTGCATGAGAGTGCTATAGAAAGCCTACGTGCCTGTCTCTTTAAGAGAGTCATAATGCTGCAAGAGTGAACAGCTCGAGCCATCGAGCAGCTGCTCCTGCATAGAAGCACTGGAGAATTGGTGAGAAGGCTGCACTGGCCTGCCTGTCACATCTTCCAGTGAGAAATTCGGTGAATGTGAAAGCTGAACTTAAATCTAATTCTTTTGTCTGAGATCTGAAGCCTAAAGAGAAAGAGAATGATCATTGCCTGAATTTGGGACCAAAGACTTGCTCCAGAAGTGATCGGCCTGCCACGTACCAAAGTGAGTCATGGATTGAGAGGTTTGCATAGAACTTCTGCTAAATTGCAACCGAACTTTACCCGAACTGTGACAAAGAGTTGTGTTGCTTATAAGTGAGCTGAATGTGCTGCATGGGTCGTGGAAGCTGCTCCAGCACTCGCACGGACTAAATCTGAACTGCCTGCTCTGGTCTGGGCCCTGCCATCTCAGCCTAGACTGCTGCTCCCAACACAGAGACATTTTCCAACAAAAGACCCACTCGGGGATTTGACACCCTGCTCAATACCATCAAACAGGTAGCGACCACCTCGGTGAGTCATGTGGGCCCTGCTTCCCCAGGCAAATCAGAACACACCCAGAGGTCTTCATCTCGTCTGCCTCCCGGTCTGGGTAGCGTGAGTACCAAACAGAGTAGCTCCCTGCAACAAAGCTGCAATCGTTGTGTCATCTGATTTATTTGTTTGGGTTTATTACAATGAACTGAGCCATCCGGCTCCGGATTACAAATTCTGAGTTGATGTACATGCTAATTATTTTCTTTCCTAAGGGACCCAACAACAGCTGCAACACTGGCCTACCCTGGGTATCGCTTCAGGCTAGCCTGCTTATAACTGGGTACCCAGGGTTGTGTGACTGAATACAAGGGACTCTTTGTACATGCATTTTCAGCCTGAGATAATCAGATCTTTAAGTCATCTGCTAGATTCGTGCCATGCCCTGTTCACATTCCCTGAATAAATCAGATTGTGTTGTTTTTGCATTTAATCTGGCTAGTGTGTATCTTTTTGGTGGGGGGTATTGTACTGCCATTGAACTGTTGCATTACAGGTCTTATTTTACAGGGGGTCTTCAGGGCAGCTGCAGACTATCCAGCTCTGGTGGTAAGTGCAAGGGGTTTGAGCAAGTAATTACTGCCATATAGTATATGTGAAAGTCTTGCTGCTGTACTGCTTAGGCCACTAGAAGGGTTGGTGGGGGGGTTATAGCATCCCGGAGAGCTATACCAACGGCAGTTACGCTACCCCAGAACCATTCCTCCGGGTGGAGGCACCTGTTCAACGAGCTCAGACCCCTCAACCTGCACATAGTCATGCAGGCAGGGGTTACAGAATGAAAGAATGTTGTCCCTCTTTTATACTGGTTAAAGGGATACAGGCGATTACAAACTACACACTCGTGCTTAAACCTACATGATGCCGCCTTACAACTGCCATGATTGTATTGTAATATGCCCTCCCCACCACCCTCCCCACTGTCATGCACCCCATTCTTAAAAGACAAAGGGTCTTTGCACTGGAAACTCGCTGCCTGAATGTTGCAACCCCCAAATCTATCGCCCCCAAGAGAGGCATATCTGGCATGTCCCAAGTCCTGTCTGGCACATTCTGCTTCCACCTGCAGAATTCTTCATCATATTTAAGCCACACCCACCTGGGCTTGTTGGTATGTATGGACATGATCTGACTAAAATACTTCCACAGCCTAGTTGCTTTTGCTGGATTCATCTGTGTCAGTAGCCCTGCCAAGATTGTGAAGCTGGCTGACCAATTCTCCCACATGTGACAGATCATCATTTTTTGCTTTTTCTCTACACCCTCATTGTTTTCTCTTTTATCATTTTCCTCCTCCAGGTCCTTAGGCCTGTTTAATAAAGTAAACACATCCACATATTCTCCATTAACAATTTTCTGCCAAACTTCCCCTAACAAATGGGACCCCACCAGTTCGCCCAGGCTCACAAAACACGCATATGTCAGCTGTACCACCCCCTGCAGTAGCAAACTAACAGCTGCTCCACAAGCTGAGAGCTGGTCCCTCTCCCCCTGGTTTCAGCAGCTGGCCATGTGGCATCTGGCCTGCTTCTGCTCCTCCACCGCTATGAAAGCCAAAACCATATCGAGCTTTTATTCAGGAGAAGTTATACTCACTGGGATAAGGAAAGACAATGGGCTGCCTGGAGGCTGCAGGTTTTCTGGTTGGAGCAAAACCAGTGTTGGGTAGAAGATGTACCTGGCCCTTGTGGTAACTTGTGGCTGCAGAAAACCTGGGACCGATGGTGGCGGTACCAGAACTGGTGACACGGGCACTGGCAAAGGCAGAACCAGAGCCAGAACAGGAAGGGGATTAGGCCAAATTGGTGTCACAGGTGCTGGCAACAGGGGTACTGGTGTCCCTGGGGGGAGCTGGTTCCAGAGGTTCAGGACCCACTACTTTGGAGGGTGATGGGCTGGAAAGTCCCTTCACATCCCTCATGGCTGCCTTGGTGCCCTTGACAAGGGAACTTCAAATGTCTTCTGCAATAACATCCTCATTCATATTTTCTAATTCAGACATACCTAGTTGAGGGGTCACTGGATCTGGGTGTTCCTTTCTGGGCTTCCTGGTCCTGGGTTTTTTAGCCAAGGGAGCCAGTGCTGGAGCATCCGGACTTAGCCTGCTGGAATCTCTGGCTGTGGCTGCTGTTCTGGGTTCAAAGGACCTGTTGGTTGTGGGCCATCTGGTTCTGGAACAACACCTCCCATCAACCTTTTCCTTTCCTATGAACTAGAGCTGCCATCTGCCTTTCAAACTTTGCTTCTCCATTTGGCCCCTGTCCGAACATCTTGTGTCACGAAGCTGTTAAAACACAAGCACTACCAACAAGATAGCCCTATCTGCAGTTTTGGCCTCCACCAGTACCACACCACAAGGTATACTGCATAGAACACAGGCATTAAGGACACTGCATTTCTAAATTCAGCTCATCATGCAGCACTGCGCCTTTTACCAAATAGTACCACAGTAAGAACCCCTTTGTTTTATCTGCTGACCAGTCTGTGCAGTGTGCGAATTGTAGCAATGCTATCTGCTTTATAGTTTTCTCAAATATTAAGGAAAATTCCAAGCCAATGAAGCAACCAAAAGCTAGTCAACAAATGCTGTGAACATATCTGAATGAGAAGCATATCCTGTACTGAAGCAGTGCTCCAACTATTCAAATCCTCTTGCAAGCATCCCCTTTTTACCCACAGAGTTCAACCTTCATAGACGTAACACTGTGAAATTAGGCCAGTTAAAAATAACTACTAAAGCACAAAGATTTATTTATTTAAAATTTGTTGACTGGGTAAGAAACACTGGGCCACTTGGCCCTTTTATAGGCTTGACCCAGGTCATAAAAAATGAAAGAAAATGCATTACAATTACCACAAAATACATCTCTCAAATGACAGATATTATACATGCAAGTAAGCATTAATCACCAACAGAAGAGGCTCTGCCGGTGGATTTAATGCCTGCTGGGGATTGGCGAGCCGGGCGTAAGCCGAGTGTTCAACCTCGGCGGCATTAATCACTGGTGAGCCCGACTCTGGAGGTGATTAATGCGCTTGTAACATAGGCTCATTGCAGCGGCGATGAGCCTATGTTACCGGTGTGTGAACCTTGCTGACGGCGACCCTAGGGGCACAGGGACAGTTTGCTGCCCAAGACTGGTGTATGTCACCCACAGTGACAGCAGTCACCAGAACCAGCCACAGGGCTCAGTCCAGCATGCATCGGCAATTGTGGTGCGGGGGAGACCAGGGGAATTGGAGCGATTACACAGGTGCAGGGTGGCGGATGGTTGTGTAGCGCACAGATTCACCGCACTTCCAGCTGTCGGGTGCCTGCCAGGCAGATTTGTTGGTGGGGGGGGTCCAAGGGTATGCAGCCGTGTGTTGCTCTGGTGAGCACGACATCATCTACCATTCCTTGCGGAGGCCGGGTGTCCTGCGGCGGGCAGTAGAACGGTACTGGCTTGTGTCCTACCAGGCTGCGGCTCGCGAGCACCGTGGGTGACGTGAGGGGGTGGTGACGGAGCGGGCGGGTCCCCTCTACTGCTGTGGTGGCCACAAGTGGCACTAACTGAGCCGGGTGTTAACTGTGGTTAACACACTGCCGGGCTTGTGTCACCTGTACCACTTCGGCCAATGCGGCTGCTCCATTTCACTGCTCTCTGGTGAGTCGTGTTACAAGGCAGTATTAACAAACGACACAAAATTCTAACATATTACTAAAATCCCTGTCTACAGCAAAGTGCAAGTAAATACAAAAGCAGTAGAAACAAACAGTGAATCAAAATTAAAAACCTTGCCAGACAGCTAAACAAGGTGTCTCTGATGAATCAGTCACAGCTTGAGTCCTATCTGCTCAATGTTCTGCTTAACAGCTAGCTAGTGCCACATGTGATTAATAATTATTTTATAGTGCTGACTAAAGTCCTGCACCGCTGCTCAGCATAAACTTTTATTCAAATGTCGAAACCCAGTTCCAGCCTGTTTCTGCAGAATCAGTATGATAAATCAGCACTTAAAGTGAGGCTAGGGCTAGCGGTGGTTTTGTCCCCCCATTGCCTAGATATTGAGTACCATTAACAAAACAGGGTGCTCTGCCTCACCATAAGTAAATTTCAAGAGGACATAACTTTTGCTGCCATTTCCATATCAACATTATTTGCTAAGAGCTGCCACTCAAAATTGGTTATCTGGCATATGAAGCATACAGTGCTAGTGTAACAGTAAAAGGTGCTGTAGTGTGCTAAATAAAATTATCTAATTGAATGTACCTCCAGTCCTGCTGGAAAGGACTGAGCTGAGCAACACTATCCACACAGAGAGTTTCTAAGTGCTGCTCATAATGTTTGGCCTTGAAAAGGTGTTCCCAGCCAAAGGCACCTGAGAGCTGAAGCATAGCATGCAGTGGGAGGGAGGGGCACCTGGTGACTGCTAGGCCCCTCCTTTCCCACTGCCAGACCCACATGGGTAACCATTGCTAGGCAACCCGCTAACCCATCACGTGGCCCTTGACAGCCTGAGCTGAACACTCTGGAAAGCTGGAACACTTGCACGGCTCTTTGCCGTCAAAAGCCGAGCCGCCTGCTGCGTGGTGCTCAGTGGCTAGATGACAGCAATAATCCTTACAGGCTGCTTCATGAAGTTGAAAGTAATGAAATCTGAGCATGAAGCAAGCTGAAAGTTAATGTTACAGTTATACTCTGCTCCTAGAGCTTCTGCAAGTTGGTCACATTTGATTATACAGTAAAATGAAGGAGCGAGTGAGTCTCAAAATTCCTCCTTTATAAATTACTGCCATAGACAGACCCTTGCAATGACTGTAAGTTGTAAGAGCTTTTAAGATAATTATGATCCTTTTTCATTGCATCTCTCTCCCCTTATTCTCCTGAGGTATCACGAAAAATTTATATAAAATATAAAACGACGACCTCCGCTTAAATATTGCAGCACTGTTTGACAGCAATTTTGGTCCTGTTTAAGTGATTCAACTGTGGGAGTCAACTCCCCAAAGGCAGCTATGAAGCACATGCTCCTGCCTTGCTATCCTCACTGACCCAGGGTAATTCTGTACATAAAACAACTCCTGCAAGGTACCACAGTCCATCTGAAACTGCTGAATAAAGTTGCAAAAAGCTGGAAAAAAACTGAAATCCTCACATAAATCCAACTTTTTACAAGGTACCACAGCCATTACAGAGATTTGCAGCACTTGTAAACAGGGCCGGCTTTAGGGTTTTGGGGGCCCCCAGCAGAATTAGTGAAGTCATGGGGCCCCTCTACTTGGCCCACCTTTAGCCCATGTGTTTTACTGTAGCCCATAAGTGCAAAATTTTATTTGTGGTGATACTATAGGCAGAGAAAAATGGGCAGACTAGGTGGGCCAAGCAATAGTTATCTGCCAGCAAATTTTACATTTCTTTGTTTCTATGTAGAGCTTTAGTATAACCTGTAGTATTTTAAAAAAATTAGGAGGAAACAGCAGTGTCAGTTCTTGGGGCTGTTCTTCCCATCCCATCCATTGCTGCCTGTCCACCTCCTATTGACTGGATCATATCTTGGTGAGGTATTTCATGACAGAACCAGAAAGATCTGCACAGTCCTTTACTGATGTTTTAAAACTATATTAAGATAAAAAAATGTTTAAAAATGAATAAGGTAAACTTCTCTGGTTGGGGGCCCCCAGGAGGAGGGGCTCCCAGCAACCACAGGGTTCGCTGGTGCCTAAAACCAGCTATGCTTGTAAATCCACTAACATGTCAGTATGTTGCATACACAATGCCACAGGACAAAACCATGCAACAGTAACAGTGTGTGGAAGAACAGCTACAGGGTACACAATGCCGCATGACACAAATAGTGTGGAGTGGTAGTGGTGATCCTGCAGCTGTTTCCTGGAAAGCACTGCTGCAGAGGGTAAGCATTCTGATGGAAGGGTGTCCACTGGGCAGCTGCTGTGGCTCAGGGAGTAGCACCATCTGTGTTGGAGGACAATGGAGAGGCTGTGGACCAGCGTTCTATTCCTGGTCCCAGAACTCCACCCTTCTCTCAGTTCAGCCTTGCTCCACTAAAATGGGTGAGCAGGCTTTTTGCTATTTTGCACCTAGGTTCTGGAATTCACTCCCCCTTCATGTGAAGTCCTCTACATCACACCTAACATTTAAGAATGCACTTTTTTTCCACCTAAACATGCCAGGTGACTACGTCTGCACTTAAAGTACTCGCGGCATGCTCCTGTCCCACAGCCCTATCCTGCCTCTTCAGCATTTGCTTTAGTGTATGCTGACTACCAATCTCCTGTCTCCACTGCGTTGGACACAGGACCTGGTATTTCTTGTTTTCTTGCAAGTTATGTATGCCTGTTCTAATGTTTATTCTCGCTTATGGTACTACAAAGATGTTAATTAATGTTGACATTATGCTGTGTCTTGGTGTTTTGCCATATGTACTCTCCTCTTGTCTTGCTATATTATTGTGATTGTGTACTCTGTGTTGTCTTACTGTACTATTGTAAATTGTATTCTCCCAGGTCGTGCCTGAAAACAGGCAGTTTTTTTGCCTAGTACACCTACCCGGTTATCAAAAGCAAATAAATAAATAAACAGATTAGGTTAGTTTTTCTTTTCTCTTTACTTGTGTGGTTCATGATGCCCCACCCGAGTTTTCCTCAATTTGTCCCTGATTTCCCCAAGGAGGTTATTTTTATAGGGAAGTTTGGGGGAACAGCACCACATAATGGGCGGAGCCACCCACAAAAAAACTTTACTGTTTATGTTTGTAGTTGCTGTTTTGACAGTGCGGTATAGTGCCACACTGTTTTTGTTTGCTACAACATGACCCCATGCTTATAAATCGTTACCCAAATTGCTGGTCCAGCCAGTGAAAACAGGACCTGAATTCACCTAAGAATTCCTCTGGCTCTTCTGGAATCTTCTGTGACTGCAAAGTCTTGTAATCGTCAGCTAGGAGAAAAGGTATTTTCTGGTTGGAGGGCATGGAGCAAGACAGTAATCTCTTGTTCACTTTGCTAATTTATGTGCCTAAGCTCCACCCTCCAGCCCTAAGTCACCCACCCCCAGAGTACATCTATCTGCATACCTGTCTATCCTCTGCCCTAGTGGGTGTCTACCTACCTACTCAACCTGGTAGCTCAGGTATCAGTCACGGTTGTTCCCACAGACAATGCCCTTCTTGCTGCAGTTCTTTGCGGCTCCATAATTCTCTGTGCCAAAACATAGAAACATTGAAAGAGAATTTTTGCTGGCAGATAAGGACCACTTGGCCCACCTAGTTTGCCCATTTTTCCCTGCCTGCGTTACAGTCATGGCAGTCTTAAGAAGTGTGATATACTGGGTTAAGATCTTTAATGTTCCTGATCACAGCCATGATATTTTGCTGTATTGAAGCTTTAAGTTATGAGGGCCCCATGCATTAATTTAAATCTGCATTAAAAGCTCATCTTTTTAGTCTTGCTTTTCCAGAGTATGATTGAACCTGCTATTGCTGTTAATTGATTGTTTTTATTACGGTCTTATTTATTGTTTCAACTATTGTACAAGCGCTTGGATACAGGCGCTTTGACATGTGCTTTTTAAAAATAAATAAAGTTGAAGTTAATGGACCCAATATGCACACATACCGTGCCACACAGCTGTGCAGTGCATAGCCAGTGCTTGTGTGTTGTGCAGGGCCAGGATGTACAAACCCCAGCCCAGTGCATGGCTGAGTAGGTCTGCACATGGAGCAGGACTAGCAAAGGAGGATTGACCTGGTTTAGACTGTGGGTTTCCAATTTGAAGCCCTGACTAGCACCTCAGTGTATTCCCCGGCTCTGGACATTTTGCACCATCACCCTGGATGAAAAATGTGGGGCACGTTCAGAGCTCTGTCAGGTCCCCTCTGTTGTTCTCTCTGGTGCTTGTGCACTTAGCGGGATGAGTTCAGGTTTAAGAGAGACAGTTTAGTCCATGGGTGGCATTTGAAAAATAATTCCTCTGGTATAATCTCTGTAGCCATATGTTGGGTGTTCCATTATTTAAAAAGAAAGTTTGACATCTGTTGGGTTACTGTGTGAGTGCCTTGAGTGACCTCTTTTGTATAGCCTGTCTTGAAAGTTTTTACTGTCTGGTCTGCTGGGGGTATGGTGGAGACAGAATGTAATGGATTCCAATCCTTTTCAAGAAGAGCTTGTATTCCTGAAATTGGAACTTTGTCTGACACCAAAACCCACATCTTAAGCATAGATGTGTGGCACTTTCCTAGATGTGCGGCACATCTCCAGACTTGTGCGGCCCATTAGGGGTGTGGCAATATTTGAAAGCCCCTGCTCACCCCCACATAAACCTGGACAGTTACCCTCATTAGAATAGTGTGATGCATGAATGCAAAACAAGGGTCCCTCATGCATATACTGTGCATCACAATATTCAACCTGGCCTACAAACTATGGCAAGCTGCACTTCATGTAGTTACACTTTCAAGACTCTACTTTAACTATGTGCAGGGACAGTAGGTGCTCCGCGCATAGTCCAGGGCAGGGCACACAGTCCCACCGCCAGGCCCCAATCACTGGCATAAAAAAGCCATTCCCCCTCCCCAAGCCCCGATCCCCAGCAGAATAAAGCATTCTCCTTCCCCAGACCTGATCACCCGTACATGGCAAATCAACACATATCCCCTTTTCCATAGTGTTGTGCCCCCGAACCCCAGTCTCCTGTAATATAATGTCATCCCCCACCCCAAGCCCCAATCTCCTGTAAAATACAGTCATCGCCCTCCCAGAGCCCTGATCCCATGTAACATAATGTCATACCCCCTTCCTGAGCCCTGATCTCTTGCAGAAAGATGTCAGCACCCCTCCCCAGCCCCATGCACCTGTACATATGAACAGTGCAATGACACCTTTTTCCATAGTGCAGTGGCCCCACCTCCCCAGTCCCGATCACTGGTGTACAGTATCTATAAATTCCCCAGTCTTCTTTTCTATAGTGTAGGGACCCCTCTCCCTGGCCCTGATCACTGTTATAAATATAAATTCCACGATCCTCTTTCCATAGTGTAGGGACCCCCTCCCTGGCCCCAATCAATATTGTAAATAAAAATTCCCGATCCCATTTTCCATAGTGCAGGGATCCCCCCCCAGCCCTGATCACTATAAGACATAAATGAAAAAAACGATTTCTGTTTCCATAGTGTAGTGTCTCTCCACAGCAGTAGGCAATAACCCACCACCCCACACCCCCATCCCGACCCAAACTGACGACCTGCACAGCCTTCCTCACTCTGCCATGGCCAGCCATGTACTGTTCTGCATCCGAGCACATACAGTACATAATAAGCAGTGGAGTCATGCCCATAGGGCCTGAGGGGGCATGTCCCCCCCCCCCATATCATTGAAAAATTGTAAAAAATACATTTTTTTTTATTTTATTTTCCACAATCCTAAGGTATAAAACAATATATGCTTTTTTGAAGTTGGTGGTGGGAGTGGGTTGGGGGTCTGCTTACTCAACTGTGACTTCAAAAAAAGCAAATATGCTAGCTGGCTGGAGTGTAAGAAATGACTGGTGGCCTGTGATGACATTCAATATAGTTTCCACCAAGCACTTCTACTTTTTGTGCTGTCTGTCTCCAAGGAGCTCATCAGCTCAGCTCTCCAATCCCACAGTTGGTGCGGTGCACAGCAAAGCATGCATCTTCCAGCAGCATATCCATTGTGCGCACGAGGATGACAGACACAGACTGAGGAGGAGACTGGAGCTCTACTATTGCAACCGAGGAGTTTAAGCTTTCACTGGTGGGTGTGGTGGTAATTATCCAACTCGTCAATTACCCCAAGAAGGTTAAGCTTTTTTAAATGGCTGTTGCGAAAGAGGCCAAGGGAGAGTCTCCTTCTCAGAAACAGTGTGAACGAGCTTGAAACCTGGGCTCCTGCACAGCAAACCTCCTTTTAATCAGCCTCTGTGATGGAAGCAAAAAAATTGGTTGAAAAAAACAAACAAGCAAGGAGGGCTGTCAGATTTATAAGGGGGTGTTGCTGGCTGCTTGCCTGGCCGAGGGAGGTTGGGGGCTGGGGCTGAAAGTGCGCCATTGCCACCATGCAAATTTTGCAAACCCCAGGCCCAGGCATCGCAGTAAAGGAGCACTGGGATCATGGGGCAGCAACAGGGCCAGTAGTCCTAAGGTGAGACAGGGTAGGAAGTTCATTTTTATTATTTTCTGCCTTTTCCAGCACCACACTGCCGAAGTTCCTAATGTATATTATTTTCCTCACCTGCATTTTTAGTTTGAGCAAATAAACGAGAAGGGGGAAGCTGAGCCATTGGACAGGGGATGGTGAAGATGACAAAGTTATTTTTGGGAAAGGTTTCTCTTCCGTGACCTTAAGTCGGTTGTTTAAAGAGCGGCTGACACTTTCAGGACAACTATAACAAACCGTAATATTTAGATACAGTTCAACATGTGTTTCATGTTAGTTCTGTATTCCTCCTCCCCATTATTTATTACTGAGTTCATCTGCATTAAAACAAAATCTTTATTCCTGAGGATTTCATCTATTTTGAATGTCTTATTTCATCGGACATTCAAAAATACAAAAGAGCACAGAATGATTGCACAAGGTCCATCCACCTTGAAAACAAATAAATACTACAAAGGAGTGCTTACTGACACATGGGGAAGTGGTAAAGCTTTCTGGAATAATATCAAAGAGGTTACAGGAAACAAACCCAAAACATCACCCACTTTACTTGACGTTGATGGGACTACAACTGTGGACCCCCTAACTATTGCCAATACTTTTAATAATGCATTCATGGACCTTAGCAGTATTCTTCCACCTGACTTTTTTGATACAGATGTCACCTTGGCCAATCCTGTAAGCTCTCTCCCAATGATCAGTCACCCGCCATTGTACTTCAAACAAGTCTCATTGCATGAAGCCCGAAAACACATCCATAAAGCAATTGGCAAATCTAGACACAGTGGGGACTCCCTTGACCTCAAACTGCTGTCCCTCACCCTTGAGAAATGTTAATGCCTTTAACCAGGATCTTTAACCACTCACTCAGACTCACACAGTTCCCCAGTAAATGGAAATTAGCCATGGTTACCCCGGTCTACAAAAGTGGAGACAGAACTCTTCATGTGAACTACCGGCCTATCTCCATATTATCACCTCTCTCTAAGGCTCTTGAATGCATTGTAGCTGACCAGCTTACTGAATATTTTGACAAACATAAGATCCAATGCGCCCAACAACACGGGTTCAGAAAAGTGCATAGCACCACCTAGGCCCTTATGGAATTTACCAGTTTTATACACAGCTCCCTGGACCATGGTCAATTAGTTGGTGCTGCCTTCATCGACATGACAAAAGCGTTCGGCACGGTCCATCATCCTCTACTACTGGAACAGTTACTTAATGCAGTGCTCTCCTCTGACTCCACTGCCTGGTTTAAAAGTTATCTGGACAACTGCACTCAACAAGTCAAAATTGCTGACGTCCTCTCTGACTCAAGACCTGTTCGCTCTGGGGTTTCTCAAGGGTCCATCCTGGGCCCACTCCTATTTTATTTATTTTTTTATTTATTTATTGAATATAATCGGAATTACAATCCTTTGAGTCACAGACTCTTTTGCAAAGGCTCCACGTCAGTTACAGAGGTGGAGGGTAAACAAATACAGAAAACGAACTTAAACAAGCAGTATTTGCATAACAGTACTGGTAGTGCAGTCGAGGCTTTATCTTAGTTAACCGGTGACAGTAGTAGGCAGCATTCTAGATATCCCTTGTCAGAGATGTGCAGGATGTTGTTTTATGGGATCTAGAGAGACCCTGTGTCAGGTATTTGGTCGGGGGGGAGGGTTTGAAAACACAAGAGGAGGGCAGTGTGTTAGCCACAGTCACATAATGCTGACTCAAGGAGTTGTGCTTTAAGGCCTGTTTTGAATAGGGAGAGACTATGGGTCTGTGAGATGGGGGGGAGGGTAGAGTATTGCGCCAAAGAGGGGCACAGTAGCGGAAGGATCTTTGCCCAAGGGATGTTCTACAATGTGGGACCAGAAATGAGGAGTTTGCTACGAGTCTTGTATTACGCCTGTGGGGGGGCTGCGCTGACAATAGAGAGAAGGCCGAAGAGAGCTAGCTGGAGATGAATCTTTTTGCAAGGATGTAGGAGTGGTACTTTAGTCTTCCTTGGAAGTTTAGCCAACCAGCCAAAGCATAGAGCTTACAGGTATGAGTTAACCTGTCACTGCCGGTGACTAGTCAGCAAGCTTTAGTCAAAGCAGTGTTAATGCTACATAGGATGGTGGGTTCCACAGAGCCATATATCACTATCCCGTAGTCTACTAGGGAGAGGATTGAGGAGGAGACTGCAAGATGCATGACCTGTGTGGGTAAGCAGTGTTTAAGTCTGTAGAGGATACCCACTCTAGCGTTGACAGCGGAGGAGAGAAGTTGTATGTGACTATGGTAGGAGAGGGAGGTGTCTAATGTGATTCCCAGGTATTTAAAACATGTAACATGTTCAAGTGGGGTGCCATGTGAGTTTTTGATTAGGAGTGCTGATTGACCATGTGGGCTTTGACGGTGCGCAAAGATCATGGACTTTGTTTTTTGATAGTTGATGATCAGGCGGTGTTCAGTAAACCAGGTTTCTAGCTCCTTGAAGAAACCCTGTAGGGCTAGTTAGAGGGCGCTCGGCTGTGGGTGTTTCCAAAACACTACCGCATCATCAGCGTAGAGTAGTAGGTGACCACTGCATGACTTGGGGAGAGAGTTTAAAAAGAGGGTGAATAGTAGAGGGCCGAGTATAGACCCCTGTGGGACCCCAGAGCAAACTGTTTTTCAGGAGGAGATGGTGGTGTTTATCCTGACTTGTTGTGACCGGCCTGAGAGGTAATCCTTGAACCAGGCAGTAGCCTCTGGGACCACATTTAGTCATGGAAGGACACAAAGCAATAGCTCATGACTGATCTTGTCAAATGCCTTGGTCAGATCCACATAGATCGCCCCTGCTATAGAGCCTTGGTCGAGGGCCTCATGGACGAATGAGGTTAGCTCAGTAAGTGCTGTGATGGTACTGTGGCCGGTCTGGAAACCATGCTGTTCCTAAACAGTCTCCCAAGCTCCTGCCCTGAATAAATCCTACTCTGTGCAGATGATGCCATAATTTATAGAACTCACCCAGAACCTATACCCCTTGAGAACCAGCTACAACTCGGATTTGCCTCAGTAGAGAAATGGTTTAGTCATCACAAGTTGGTACAAAACTGTAAAAAAACTAAGCTTATGCTCTTCAGCAGCTCCCATAATAAGCACAGGAAACATCCTCTGACTAGCACTAACTGCCTTGGTACTGCCCTCGAACAGGTACAATTCTTTAAGTATCTTGGAGTCACCATAGACAGCAACCTATCATATGGGATACGTGTACTGTAGATGACATCTCTAAAGCTGTAAATATTTGTACTGGTCTACTCTACAGACACAGGCAATCTCTGACCCCTAAAGCCTTAAGGATAAATGTGCAGAGCTCTACTATTTCTATAATTGACTATGGCTTGATCATCTATGGCTCTGCGACTGATACCACCCTCCAGCGTATCTCCACTGCTCTTAACAAGGCATGTCATCTCATCTCAGGAGCCCACCATCTCACCCACAGGTGTGACCTCATTGTCCTAACTGGTTTGCTACAGCTTAAAAATTACATCAAATATCAAACTTGCCTGATGGCCAAGAGAATTATCTTAGGCCTCTTGCCAGCTGGAGTACAAGATCTTCTAAGCCCCCCTCATAATTCACGCTGCACCTGAGGTTCTGACTCTCAGCTCCTACAGGTCCCTCATTGCCGAGCCACCCAGGCTCAATGATCATTTACCTACAGGGCCCCCCTCTGGATGAATGCTCTCAACAGTGAGATCACCTCCGAAAGTAAGCTGGGCCCATTCAAAGTCAAGCTTCGGTCACTACTCTCTACAGCTAGCACCTGCAACTGTCTCCCTTAACCCTGTTTTCCCATACCTCAACCTTAGCATTCAACCTTTCATAGTACTTAGCACTCTTGTCTCCTACACCTCCCCCTGCATCCCCCCACACCCTCAACCCTTCCTCCCCCTCTCCTTGCCCCACCTCTCCTCATGTCCTCCACTTCCACCCCCTTCTTACTATTCCCAGCCCACCTCCCTCATCCCTTCCTACACTTTGTGCCCTGTTTGTCTTGGACAAAGCCTGCTGGCCAATAGCAATGTATTGTATGTATTTTCCTGTGCCCGAAACTGATTACCAGGGCCACTGGAAAATTGAGGCCACAACTTTCACCATTCTCCGCAAAAACTGACATGTTCCACAATTTCTTGCAAGTTTTGAGTTTTTATACGGAACTGTGTAAAAAGTATTAACATTTTTAATAAAATACTCTCAAATATATTGACAATTTTGCATGCCGACTTGGGTTTGGCTGAAACTAGGCAGAGTAAGGTAGAGCAAGGGTTTTATGTGACACTGATTTCTTTTGAATCCTTGTCTTGTTTGGTTTCAAAATCCACTGGCCAAGCATAACTACACTTAAACACTTAACATTTGTTTTGTGTTGAAGCAGTCTATCAGTAAACTTTTTGTTGCCACACAGACTGAAACAAAAGATGGGAGAGAAGGTACAAATTATCCCATTCACTTAAATGGGGTGCTAACTATGAAGCCCTTTTGTAAGTGGCAAGGCAAGTTATTCCATGTGAGCATACTTGCATCCAGACTAGTTTTGATTCAAACAACTGAGGATTTTTGGATGGCCTGTCGATTTTAAACTTGACTAAGCTAGTTGCTAACAGTGATCTGACTCTTAGCAACTACCCCCTAGATGCACACATGCAAAGACTACAATAAAAACCTGACTAAAGTCTAAAAACAAGCTTATAAAACACAAAATGTATCTGAACATTTATTTATTTATTTATTAGCTTTTGGCAACCGGGTAAGTGCGCTAGGCAACAGACCTGCCCATTTTCAGGCATGACCCGGGAGAGCACAGGACACTGGTTACAATATGCAGAAATGCACAGACATAATATAGGTGTACAGGAGCAAAACAAGATATACATTGGGTAGTACAGTAATAGTTACATAAGGGTACATTTTAGGCATAGATCATAATAAGGATGTAAATAAAACAATTAGGGTAACCATAGGACAGCTGAGGACAGTAAAGACATCAAGGTTCACAGCCACCTAGACAAGCGATTGCATGGGAGAACATTAGTGTAGTACTCAGGGTCAGACCCGACAGCCTGTAGTGGACAAAGCAAATTAAGAGCATTTGCATTGGCCAGAGGCTAGGAGGTGGGTGAACAGCTAGTTTTTGAATTCTCGATGGGAGGCTGAAGTTTTACCATAAGGGGAGTGAGTTCCAGAATTTGGGAGCAAATGGCAAATGCCTGTTCACCCATTTTGTCATGCAAGGTCTAGTGGAGAGCATGGGGACAGAGGAAGACCTGAGGGTACGGGTGTGTGAGGCAGGAGTCAGGAGGTTGGCAAGATAGACAGGGCAGGGAGGTCTAGACAGGGAGTCGATAAAGCAGCCCAGGGAGTAGGCTCGAATATCCTTAGGTGACAGCCAATTTAAGCCAGCGTAAATGAGACAATGATGGGTAAGACGTGGGGCAGTTAAGGCAAATCTACAGATGTTGTTGTAGACAGTATTTATCTTTAACTAAACAAAATCATTGCAGCCAGAGTAAAACAAAGGTAAATTACAGGGTATCCTGACTACTGTACGAAGCAGTAAAAATATATTAGTATTTTTTTACATTTTTTGGTAACCACGTAAGGCCCACTTGGCGTAAGTGCCTGTTTTCAGGTACAACCCAGGAGCACTGATGAGGTTAAGTGACTTGCTCAGAATCACACAGTATGCAAGCAGAGGTTGTGGGAATCAAACCCAGGCCTGCTAGATGTCGTCAGCTCAGTCACAGTTTGTTACTCTTACCTCTAGATTATACTGCCAGCCCCATAAACCCCCAGATTTAATGTTTAAATATGTGATTTCAAAAATAGTGTACAGTACCTACAATACAAATTATGACCATTAAACAATTTAACAACATTTTACTAAAACTCAATTATTCACCACTCTGTCTGTTTATTTTTTCTTGTACCAAAGTGGGTGAATAGCTGGAAGAGCATTGTAAACAACTGTTGATTACGCTTCATTATTCTACAGCCAGAAACAAAAAAAAATATTTCTTCTGGCTTTATTTAATATTGATTTGCTGTGGCTCACTTTATAGAATCTATTTAGCACTGTATGAGGCAGATGCCTCTAAATTTTGGAAGATAGGCAACGCTTACGATAGCTTATCAGTTTAGCATTCTTTTTAGGAACATAAACTTTTCTTTATGTTTTAAACATAGTCAGGTGTCAGTGTATTCATTTAGCAATTTATACTGACTAATATATGCTGCAGAAAACATTAAAAGATTTATTGTGAAGTTCTCAGGTCTATAGTAGAACCCCCGCAATTTCCCACACTTTTTGCAAAACGCTCTGCAATTTTGGGTAACCTTTCTGCAATTTTCCAGTGGCCCTGCTGATTACCATAATGTGTCTCTGTCATTTTACGTTGACTGTCCATTATGGTTTTGTGTCCATTATGACTTTTGTACCTCCTAGTTACACTTTATTGTACCATACTTTACTGTCCTGTTTAATCTGTTGTCCTTTCTACTGACGTGGAACCTTTGTAAAAGAGCTCTTAGCTCAAAGGTATATGTAATCCAAGAATTAAATAAATAAATAAAACATAGTTCTGTTGCTTTCTCCCTCCCTGAGGTCAAAATGAACTGCTTGTGACATCACAGTTACTCTCATGGCAACACACTGTGATGTCACAACAGAGGATTATGACTGGAAGTAGGGATTAAGCTATAGAGGCAGATGACGTCTAAGGGAACTATGGGATAAAGATCATGTAATCATGCAAATTTACTCAGTAATAAATAATGGGGAAGATAAATACATAGAATATATATGGAATGCAAGCTGAATTGTACCTAATCATTATGTTTTTCAAAGTTTTCTTTGAGGCTTCAATAGCTCTTTAAGGTCTCACCATTTCATATTCACTGGGGCAGCAGTATATAGGACAAGGCAGGGTCGAGGCTGGAGTCAGTGTTTGCAAAGGGTGGCTCGTATCTGCTAGCACTGAGGACCCGGGCCCCTCCCCAGAGTCAGAGTGGCCCACCAGGATACCTGGACATTTCTAGGTGGGCCACCCACTGTTGAGTACCTGTTCACTTCTTAAACTCTTAAATTCTTCAAGTTTATCATTTATTTTCTAATTAAATTGGTTATTTGGGTAGTGCCAGTAAATCTGAGATGCAAACACAGAGCTCCTGTGTCCTATTGAAACTGAATAGTGGTATGAGTGTGTCACCCTGGGACTTCCCTTATTGATTTTCCATATAGCCTCCTGTATCTACTTTGTAGGTGGGCCCCCATACCCCAGAGTGACACCCAACTACCCAGCCATCCCTCCTCCACCATTCCTGTGTTTTAGGGGCTGAATTTCATACAGATTAGAAATAATCTATGACATGATGTTGGCAGTTGCCTGTGAAAGCTCTTTGGAGTATACAGTACAGTACAGATGTGAGTCTAATTTATTCTGCATGTGCACTTGAAATTGTGCATTGAAAGGGGGAGGCTGCTGCTGCCACAGTATAAAGTTATTTAGCTTATTATTAATATAACAACTGTAACACATACAGTGTTGAACTTGTCAGCATTTAAAATTATTTCAACAAATTAGCATACATGTTTCCAAAGGAATAGGAGTTATTTGAATTGGCCAGAAGTGTCAAGTTTAAAGGAAAATGCAGAGATTTGGACAGGTTCAATAAATGTAGTGTAGTGAGGGTATGGCTAAATGTGTGTGTGTGTGTGTGTGTGTGTGTGTGTGTGTGTGTGTGTGTGTGTGTGTGTGTGAGTTCAAAAATAACCTCATAAACTCTTTAACACAGCCTGATGTATACTATTTCATTTATTAAATAGATTGTTTCTAGGCTTAACAATGAGACTGAGCATCTATTTATGCACTGGTATTTTCATTCCATAAAATTTGAGTAAAACATGAGTTATGTGTAAAAAGATAACTTGTTATGGGGCCCCTGTCATTAATTTCACTGGGGACCCCCAAAATCCTAAAACTGGCCTTGCTGGCAGTAGAGTCAGAATCTATGTGAGCCACATTTGAAGCAGTGTTAGAAGGTGGGTAGGCTAAGAACAAACCACATCAACCACCAGAGAACCCCCCACACACAGATTTACAAGTAATAAAGCACCTGTATACCCATAAGGACAGTTCTTGGAGAAGCCCACTGCCCATCATCCCCTGATGGTCGTCAGTCAAAATAACAAGAGGACTTAAAAGAGAGAGAGAGAGAGAGGCCAAGCACCTTTGAAGACAAATATTTTTCAAACTGCAGAATGAAACATAGAAACATAGAAGTTGATGGCAGATAAGGACCGCAAGGCCCATCCAGTCTGCCCATTTCTTTTTCTACCTTATAAATGCGCCATCGGCCTTTGCTCTGTCAGTGGCCTATCTATTCATAGTCATTTGTATTGCTCCCTTATGCCTATCCCATGCCTGTTTGAAGCCCTGCACTGTATTCATAGCCACCACTTCTTGTGGTAAACCATTCCATGCATCCACCACCCTTTCTGTGAAAAAGAATTTCCTCACATTCCCCCTCAATCGGCTCCCCTCTAATCTCATGCTGTGTCCTCTTGTCCTGCTATTTTTCTTATATTTAAACATGTTAGACTCTTTTACCTTGTTAATCCCCTTAAGGTGTTTGAATGCCTTGATCATATCACTTCTCTCCCTCCTTTGCTCAAGGGTATGCATATTGCGCTCTGTTAATCTGTCCTCATATGTCTTCTGATGCAGTCCCTGCACCATTTTGGTTGCCCTTCTCTGGACTGCCTCAATTTAGTTAATGTCCTTGTGAAGGTGTGGTCTCCAATACTGCATGCAGTACTCCATATGGGGCCTAACCAGTGTCATGTAAAGAGGGATTATTACCTCCTTCTTACGGCTTGTGATACCCCTACTAATACACCCTAACACCCATGGCTGGCAACTGTCATTTATTTAGAGGGTGGTGCTACAGAAGACCTCCAGTCCAGTGCAATATGGGTCCTGAGAACAGGCCACATCTCTGACAAGTAGAAGCAACTGCCACTGAAGGGCAGAGGAGAAGTTTCTTTGAAAATACAAAAGGTCACTGTCCACAGACTTAACAAAGACAGAAAAAAATGTATCATTATGATGGCATTTAGCATGTTGGGGAACAGCTTCCTGACATGCTAAAAGTCACCAAAATGTACCATTTGACTTCAGTTTTTAAAAGATTTTCCTAGGGCTGCATACCCCTGGACCCCCTAGAGAGGGATGGATTTTGTGCCCCTCCAAAATTTCTGGTTGCATGACACCCTGATGGTAAGCGCTCATTGGTTGTCTGGCAAATATAAACAGAATAGTGCAACATCCTAAAGGAATGATACAAGAAAGCCTCTTGAAGGG
This sequence comes from Neoceratodus forsteri, assembly GCA_016271365.2. Taxonomy (NCBI): domain Eukaryota; kingdom Metazoa; phylum Chordata; order Ceratodontiformes; family Ceratodontidae; genus Neoceratodus; species Neoceratodus forsteri. The sequence goes on from CM028134.1 coordinate 841,159,074, forward strand.
GGATGAGTCAAAGCAGCAGCCAAAGTGCAGGTGCAGACACCCCAGGGAGGGTGGGGGACTTGTAGGAGGCACCACAGATAGATGCATACTAGGGAGTTGAAATCACTTAGAAGGTAGGAAAGTGAAAAGATATAGCAAATAGATCACTCCATACTATTTGAATTATGCCAGATGGGCTATAAACTATGCAGTGTGTGTGCAGGGACATTTCTGAATTCACAATAGGCCCACAATAGATGTGGAACCCTGTCACTTCACTGGGGACTCTACTTTTTTATCTGAATATGTAAAGGGTGGCTCCACCTGGAGACAGGGAACCACTTGGTGGAAATTTCCCCTAGACCTGGAAAGGGTGACAGGTGGAAGGGTTGATGTGGAGCCCATTATTTCACACTCTTTCCTCCGAGTGGCCAAGTGGCTCCATTTTGCTGCAACTGAGTTACCCAAACTCTCATTAAAGTGCAGTATACACATGAAACACATCATAATGAGGGCACAATAGACTGGACAGTGTCACATAGTTTTCAAAGGTTGTTACCACTGAGTATCAGCGGTCTGGCCTGTTTCATAATGTTTACATTTTTGGCACCAATGTTTTTTAGTAGTTAGCCCCATCCAGTATTCTCATGGGAGGCCATTGGCAGAGTCTCATAAAAGCCAAATCCCAGGTTTCACTACCGAAAAATGCTCCAGTACTCATCTTTGTTCATTCCCTTTTTTTTCTTATTCAATATATCCTATTTATGAATCCACCATATCTCCCTTCTCCTTAAATGAAGATCTCTGTTTCCTCCTCTTGGGCCATCTTTCATCAATTTATGATCCCAAAAGTGCAGCAAGTCTGTATTATGACCAGCTTGTGAGGATTGTGATGCTACCAAGGATTTTTTTGTCCTTATGAGTTATACAACTTTCACATTTGGAGACCCTTTGTTTTAGTTCTCTGGTAATCTTCCCAATGTAATGTTTATCACATGGGCATCTCAGTATATACACCACATGTGTAGTGTATGGTATGAAGTCCCATATCTTGTACACTTTGTTGGTGTATGAATCTTCAAATCAGTCTTCCTGCTTGTATCTGAACATTGTGCACAGTGACCACACAGGTAACTACCCAGATTTAGTAAACCCAAAAGGAGTTGATGATTTTCCTTGGCTGGGTACTGATGTTGCATATTTACCAATTTAGCTTTGATGGTATGTGTGTCTGTGCGAGTATGCGTGTGTGTCAACTAATGGTCTTTGGTTACAAAGGATAAAACCCTTAGTGTGATATTCCAATACATGTCAGTGTTCATTTATGATTTTTGGATACATAGATACATAGACAGTGTCGGCAGATAAGGGCCTATGGCCCACCCAGTCTGCCCATTTGAGCTTGTAAGTTCAGTTTGTTTTCCTAGAAGTCTGTTGCACCTTACCCCTGACCTCCAGAATTCCTTTATGTCTATCCCATGCATTCTTAAATCCCATGATTGTTTCAGCCCCACCACTTCCTCTGGCAGGTGTTCCACTTGTCCACCACCTCGTCTGTGAAGAAATTCTTTCTCATGTTTCCTCTGAATCGTCCCTCCTCCAACTTCATCCCATGCCCTCTAGTCCTGGAACATCTTTTCGCTTAAAATAGTGTTTTCTCTGCACCCTGTTCCTCCCGTAAGATACTTGTATGTCTCTATCATATCCTCTCTCTCCTCCTCTCCAGGGAGTACATGTTCAGTTCCTTCAACCTGTCTTCATAGGACTTGTGATGCAATCCATGCACCATCTTTGCTGCTCCTCTGAACCTTCTACTCCTGTCTATGTCCTTACGAGGTATGGTCTCCAGAACTGTACACTGTACTCCAGGTGGGGCCTCACTAGTGTCTTGTATAGCGGAATTATGACCTCCCTTTTCCTGCTGGTAATGCCCTGCCTATACATCCCAGCATCCTATTTGCTTTACCTTGCTGCCTTGTCACACTGTTTCCATACATTGAGGTCATCAGAGATGATAACCCCAAGATCCCTTTCCTGCTTGGTGCATGCTATATCCTCACCCCAACTGATATATTGTGCCAGGGTTTTGTACCCATATGCATTATCTTGCACTTCTTTGCATTGAATTTCAACTGCCAAACCCTGACCATTCTTCAAGTTTCTGCAGGTCCCTTCTCATTCTGTCTCACCCTCTGGTGTGTGTCTACTCTGTTACAGAGCTTTGTGTCATCAGCGAACAGTGAAATTCTGCCTTCTAGGTCCTGCACCATGTCACTGATGAAGATGTTGAATAGGACCCGGTCCCAGCACTGATCCCTGTGGTACCCCACTGGTCACTCTTCCTCTGTGGAGGACAGCCATTTACCACCACCCTCTGTGTCCTGCCACCCAGCCAGTTACCTACCCACCACACTACTGTCCTGCCCACACCCATATTCCCCAGTTTGTGTAATAGTCTCTGTGGCACAGTGTCAAAGGCCTTGCTGAAGTCCAGATAGGCCATGTTCACTGCCCTCCTGATCCACCTCCCTAGTCACCCAGTCAAAAAATTCAATGAGGTTGGTCTGACATGACCTCCCCCTGGTGAAACCATGCTGCCTTGGGTCCTGTAGTCCATTGACAACCAGATGTTCCACCAATCTCTCCTTCAGTAGTGCTTCCATGATCTTCCCCACTACCAAGGTGAGGCTGACTGGTCTGTAGTTCCCTGCTTCCTCTTTGTTCCCACTTTTGTATAAGGGGACTACATCTGCTGTCCTCCAGTCTTTGGGTACCACCCCTGTTTCCAGTGATCGGCTAAACAGGATGGTTATGGTATATTCATTATACCATTTGTTGAAGGCTAATCAGATGGGTCTGAATGAGGAGTTTTTGGTATGATTACTAATGTACTTTATCTGCTTACTATATCTTTTTTCCTGTTGATCTCCTTGAGGGTCCAATTTGAATATCTTATCTCTTGGACTCTATTAATGATTGTTTGTCTCTCTTGTTGGAAGCTGTCTAAGTCACTACAGCTTATTTTCACTCTCAATAACTGAAAATATGATATTGATTCAGTGAGTTTGAGGTTGTAAAAAGTGTCAGAATGCAGTGTGTTAATTCTATCAGTTGTTTTTTGGTGTAGCATGGACACTATTTTGTCTTTCTGCAGTATTATATTAAGGTTAAGAACAGAGACTGTGTTTATTGCTGCATCTGGTGAATTTAATGTGTTGATTCCTTGTATTTATATATTCATCAAATTCTGACAAAATTCTGTCATCTACCTGCTATATCAGAAGAACATCATCAATATAATGTTTCCATAATACAATGTATCGGCGGAATAGGATTCTAGATGTGTGCAAATTCAAAGGCATGCGTATATAGATTTGCATATATAGGAGCTATTGTGCTCCCCTTGCTGTACCCTTTCTTTGTCTGAAGAAATCATCCTCGTAGAGTAAATCATTTCTTTTAAGTGTGATTTCATCTAACTGGATCAGAAAGTCAGTCAGTAGGAATTCAACTTGTTTTCTTTCTTTGAAAGCCTCTACTAGTGCCTGCAGGCCCCCTTCATGTGGGATCAAGGTGTAACGATCATTTACATCCATGGTCACTAGTAGAAGGTTGTTTTTGCCTTTAATGATGTCATTTACTCTATCAACCTGAGGGTATGTTTGGTATCTTGCATGTATGTATATATGTATGTATGTGTGTATGTATGTGTTCATCTTATTGGCCAATGTTTGAGTGAAATGGTTAACATAGCTGGATAATGGCTCCAAAGTGGAGTCTATTCCTGATACAGTAGGCATACAGGGCATTGGGGAGTGTTCGTATGGATTTTTGGTAGGGTGTAGAATGAAGGGATGCTGGGATATTGTTTAGTGAGAATTTTGCTTTCCCACTTGCTGATCCATCCCATTTGCAGTGCCCAGGACACTACATGGTGGCTTTCATTGGCAATGTCTCTTTCTGGTAGTATGTAATTCTCTAGGTTCTGGCATTGCCTTATACATTCTGACTTTTAGTTTCATAGTTTTGGATGGCCATTTTGTCCTCTTGTCTGCATGTTTGATCATTGCTGTGTGGTCATTTTCTAGTTGGTCAAGGGTCCTAAATTGTGCTTCCATCAGGTTTGGTTTAGGTTGTTGGGTCATTGTAAATGTTTTTTGTTATCTTTAGCAACCATTTTGACAAAGATTTCTATTGGCACTGATGACTGTCCCTTCTGGGGGTTGTAGGTGGAAGTGACCTTTAGGGCTTGTCTTAACCACCTTTTCTTATCACTTTTTACAAACTGAGCCTCCAGTCTCAGTTTTCTACAGATTTTTTATAGATCGATGCATAGGCTTTTTATTTCTCAATTTAAAGTTTATTTATTTTTCATAAAAGAATACAAGACAATGTCTTTACACATATCGAAGTCAGGAATAAATATATACTATCAGATGATAAATCACTGTAATACATATTAATGATTTAGTACATTCTAATCTATGACTAAAAGTAATCTTTAACCTGTAAAGGACAACACAAAGAAAGAAAGAACCATGCCTAAATAGTACATACCATCTAATCTATTTCACTTTCAAAATGACATACTGATATACCATATCTAGCTCTCCTGGGTACAAAGGGCTATAAAAGAGCCCCATATGCTTTCAAATGTATCATTTTTATTCATAAGAGAATAGCAGATTCTTTCATTATTTGTAGTAGTCATCAAATTAAGTCATTGTTGCATGTTAGGGGGATTTATATCCTTCCATTTCTGAAGAACCAGCCTTTTATCACCTAAAGCACATGTTAATATCCAGAAGTTCTTTTGCTTAGGGACATTTGGAATCAAATTACAAATTAAATTAAATTGTAACTGTAAATTAGTGTCCCCATGGATGAAAATGGGGGGGGGATGTATATATGACCCAACAATTGATTGGCAAATCGCATGTATTTGCCTCCATTGAAGCGATATCTTCTTACAATGCCAAAACAAATGTGCCAAACCTGCATCCGGATCCCCACATCTCCAACATTTGCTATCTGTCCCTAATCCTATGTTAAACAGTTGAATAGGGGAGTAATAGTAATAGTGCAGAATTTTAAACTGTAAAAGTCACCCCCGTATTTCTCTGGAAGATTTAACAGCACTTTCCTAAGTTCTATCCCACATCTCCTTTGAAATGACTAGGCCTAAGTCATCCTGCCACTTCAACCTTGCGTATTCTGTCAAATGAATATCTGTTTCATTCATTGTATTAGACCAAAGCCCTTAGGCAGATAACATATGTTAAAGAAATTTTGCCAAACGGAAGAAGAGATAAGTTTGTAAGATGCATCCAAACATTTGTTAAGGAGAAAATTTCTGATTTGTAAATAGAAACAAAAATCACATTTACGCAGATTAAATTTACATTTGAGGTCAGTGAAGGAAAGCAGTCTGTCCTGATTATCTAACAAATCTCCTAGCAAAATAATGCTTTTCCAACCAATATCTCTAATGGGTTTATTGTCTGCGGTTATCTTGGGGTTATCCCAGATTGGCATAAATTACAAACTGACAAACTCCACCTCTCTGAGAGAATTGAACTTCCTACAAACCATTACTGAAACATGAAGGGCAAGTTGATTTAATAAATTATAAGGAGCTTTGTAGAAAAATAAATCAGTCAACTTTAGAGGATATACAATCTATTTTCCTATCCTTACCCATAGAGGGGTATCCAATGTATCACTTGGCAAGAACCAACTAGTCCCTTGTTTTTTAATTGTCTGTATTAATTTGTCTATCTATTTGTCTGATTTTTCTGATTCTTCTTCTTATTATTACATCTTGAAAGCCCAGAAGCAGCTTTGCCACCAAAGTAGGGCTAGACCACCTTTTCTAACTGGTGCCCTCAGTTTATATTTAGAGAGCCTTGGCGGTATGTCCCCCCATAAAAAGGAGGAAACAACTTTCTCGATTTTGTTAAACCAAATATTGGGGATGTTCACTGCAAAATTATTTATAAAAAAAAAATAATTTGGGAGCAAAGATCATTTTTAAAGAATTAATCTTCCCCCAAAGAGATAAATGTAATTTCACCCATATATCTAAATCACACTTTAGCTCCTCTATAAGCTTTGACATATTATGGGACTAGAGTCTCTCTATAGAATCAAATATTTTTATCTTCAAGTATGTCAAACCTTCAGCAGGCCACATCAAACCTGGGAGAATTGCTGATGTGGCTGATTCTGAGACAGATGACACTAGTTTCAGGCATTCATTTTTGGACCAATTGACATATAGTCCAGATATGTCCCCAATATTTTGTAAAAAGTCCTTCACATTTTCCAGGGAATTAACAGGGTGGGTTGAGGTAAGAAGTATATCGTCTGCAAAGGCAAGGACTTTGTTAGTGTATTCACCTGTAATAATCCCACCTGTATTGTCAGATCACATAATTTTTCTGATAAGGGGTTCTGTTGCTAGCACAAATAATAAAGGGGAAAGTGGGCATCCTAGTCTGGATCCTCTGTGCAGCCAAAAAGAAGAGGATCTGTCTCCATTAGTAACTACACAAGCTCTAGGGGATGCATAAAGTGTCTGTATCCATTTTAATAAACCAGGCCCAATGTCATTTTTCCCTAATGCATTATATAAATAGCACCGTTCAAGCGAATCAAAGGCTTTTCCTATGTCTAAAGAGATATCCAGGGAAGGGGAGGAATAATTTTTTGTGGAATGAGCTGACCAAAGAATAGAAAATAATCTCCTGAAATTATCAGCCGCCTGTCTGTTCTTCAGAAAGCCAGCTTGCTTGTTACCTATTAATTTATTAAGGATTTTAGATAATCTAGTAGCCAGAATCTTTGCCATGATCTTGTAATCAAAATTCAAAACAGATATCAGTCTATAATTGCCGCATTCCAGAGGGTCTTTCCCTTTTTTGCTTAGAAGGCATATATATGCCTCGTTCTTAGACTCAGGCAAGGCTCCATCCACAAAAGAATTCTGGAAAGCATTGAGTAAATGAGGAGACACAATGCTGTTAAGGTGCTTATAAAATTCACCAGATAGCCCATCTGGACCAGGTGATTTCCCTTTAGGCATCTGCGCAATAGCTTCTGAGATTTCCTCTGTATTAATTTGTCTATCTAACATTTGTTTATCTTCCGAGGGTAGGCAGGGGAGTTTAACTGAGTTAAGAAAGGCATCTATAATATCTGCCTGTACACATCCTTTAGATCTGTACAGGTTCTCATAAAAAATCTTAAAACAATTATTAATTTTCTTAACGCTATATGTAATTTCCCCTGAACTGTCTTTAATTGCTTTAATAGTATTCTGAGTTTGGATTTTGCGCAGTCTATAAGCCAATAGTTTACCCGCCTTCTCATCTGTCTCCCAATAATTTTGTTTCACACTAAAGAGAGAATACTCAATTTATTTCAGAGCAAATTTTGTTAATTTCAAATTTAAGTCCCATGATCTTAAACAGCATTTTTTTTATTATTAGATGGATTTTGTTTTAATTCTAACAAAATGTTCTCTAAAGAGTCCTCTTTTTCTTTTAGTGACCTCATTTTCTCTTTTCTCTTTCTAGAGGCACAACTGCTAATTGCCTCCCCCCAATGAAAGCTTTATGTGCCACCCATATTATTTTAGGGGTATCTGCCCCATTGCAGTTTACCTTAAAATATTCTTTAGATTCCTCTAGGATCCATTCTCAGAATTTGACATCTGCAATACAGAGATACTGAATTTCCATCTGGTAGATCTATCAGATTTGTTTTCAAACAAAATTGAGCTCTTCAAAAGACAGTGGTCTGAAATAAGCAAATTCTCTTATGAAATTTAACTAGTAATATTACATAAATTTAAAGGCAGAAAAAGGTAATCCAGCCTGCTAAATGTCCCAAATCTGGCTGACAGAAATTAATAGTCCCTGTCTCTAGGATGTGTTAGCCTCTAAATGTCCAATAGGCCCAAATCATCCAACACTGTATGCAGGCATGTTTGTGATAAAGTTAGTCTGCCAGAGTTGTGAATATGTGACCTATCTAACAATGGATCCATTACTGAAATCCCTTCCCAATATGATTTCATACTCCCAACATTAGCTAGAGCAAAGGCAATGATTTGAAAAAAATAGTTTTGCCGCTTCTGAGAATTAGGGGCATAAATATTGCAAAGAGCTACATTTTTACCATATAACTTACCCAAAAGTATTTGGAATCTTCCTTCTTAGTCAGTCAAATGGCTATGTTTAATAAAATCAACACCTTTCTGGATTAAAATGGTGACACCCCTTTTCTGATGAGAAGCAACAATGGTTTATTGTAGCTAACCAGCTTCGAACTAACTTCTCTGCCTCCTCTGGAATAAGACAAGTTTCTTGAATCATGGCAATATCTACTTTATACTTCTTAAGATGATTGAGCACCCTATATCTCTTAATGGGTGAACCTAAGCCCTGTACATTCCAGGAGCTAATATTCACCGAACTCACATTATAAAGTAAATATTATATAAATAAACAAAAAACTAAGTAGTATTAAACAGGTATACAGTAAATACAAAGACTTCCTCGACAACTGTGCTTAAACCTTTTCAGCACAAATTAAAAATTATGAAACTTATAGCTAAACCAAGTATAAGAAATGAAGCTTCTAATGCTTCTGCAAACAATGATAAAGAACAGTAATCTTTAAAAAGATATACAATCTGCACAAAACACAAAAATAACTCACACCTAAGGATGAACACACCAATACACACCACACCACAACAAACACAGTAAGAAGATGCATGAAAATTCATTGAGGAGCCCCTCAAAGTGACAACACACATCCTATAGGCAGCAAGTCGAGAAACCCACCTTTGTCTTGTAATGGCTAAATTAATAAAAAACAAACTAGGCAGTTATGATAACCTAAATTTCATTCTTTACCTCCCTGGATTTTTGTCAGTTAGCAATCTTTGTACTATTGAATCTGAGAGGACACTAATATTTGAAGTGAACGAGGCAGCAAAAGCACCTACAATATACAGGGAGTGAATGTGTCAAACCACAACATAATTGTATGTATTTGATTTCACTTCCAATTCACTTCAATTCACTTTGTTTACCAGGTACGATCACTGGGCAGAAGCCCTTTTTCAGGATTGACCCGATTTTAAATCAAATCAATACAGCACCAAGTCTGCAAGCATACATTCCTCACTATTCTGTACTTACCTTGCCCTTAGTAGCAGCCTATACCCCAGCTTCGATGCACTTAGTGGACCATACACACAACTCCATGTTCTGGTCATATCTCCTTCTACAAGATTAACAAGTAATCAGGAGTAATGTCTATAGTTCATAGCTTGCAATAGAAGGTATGCAAATTGACCATCTGCATCTTGTCTGCATTAACTTATAAGTCCAGAGCAACAAAACCGCACTCACCACTGTAAGGTTAAACGCTTTATTATGCAGTATAGAAGATTAAAATGTGCTGTTCCTTTCCAAGCACCAAAACGCTGACTGAAAGATCCCCAACCAGTTTCGTGCCTTCTAGCACATCATCAGGGGGAAGTACAAACAGTAAATGCCCAAGCTCTTAAATAGATACTTGGTTAAAGTGACAGTGCTAAATTACATCAATTTGTGTCTCATATATATATATATATATATATATATATATATATATATATATTAGTTCATAGCCAAACCTCACATAATTTACAAACATAGCATCAAATTTATATCAAAACCTATTACTATCAACCTAAACATATAATCTAATTGCATACCACTTGTACAAAACACTATTTACTACATTTCTATGGGAATATTGGGTAAACAGAACAGTACTTCATAGTCCTGTGGCTTCACTTGTTCATCATGAGGATGCCCTACATTACCTAGAACAAAAAACAATCACAAAATATAATTGTTAGTTACAATATTTACTATCAGAGCTTGCCCTCAATAGGGACCTAGCCAGGGAAATTTTAATTTGTATTTATTTATGAGCCTAAAAGGTTAACTAATGGATGTCCTTTTATATCCAAACCAAATGTGGACAGGACCCAGGCTACTGGATATCATTCACTACTGTACAATAATATTACTGTATCTCAAATATAAAGCAAGCAGATCTAACCTACATAATCTTTTCTTAATACAACTCATTAAGTTAATTTTGTCATTGAGGCCCGGAGGTTGTAGGGCTCCCAATGTGAAAATCCAAAATGATTCTCTTTCTGCCAGTTTCCTTTCAATGTCACCATCTCTAATGCCTATTCTCACCTTCTAAATCCCACAACATTTGAAAACATGTAAGTTTTTCTGTTCACTACTCTTGATGTGTTTCGAGATGGCACTTCTATCATCCAAATTTGATATTGATCTGGTGTGTTCCCCAATCCTAATCTTAAACAGTCTAGATGATCTTCCAACATAAAATGCTCCACACTGACAGGTAGATAAATAAATAACACTCTCCATGCTGTAATTAATGAAATTCCTGATTTCATAAATCCTGTCACTGTTGCATACACCAAAGTTCTTGCAATTGTTTGTATGGCAACAAAACTTTCAATGTCCACAATAATACATACCTTTGGGAAATGCATAACTTTGTTCCCCTGCTGTTAAATTCTTACCCAAATTGGACAAATAGCTATGTGTCATCCTGTCTCCCAGACTTGTGCCTCTCCGGAATACCATCCTAGGCCTAACTTGAAAAGACTCCCTAAGATTGGGATCAGACTGCAAAATGTTCCAATTTTCACTTAAGATCTGTTGTATCTCCCCCACCTGGCAGATATAGGTGGTGACAAAGTTCAACTGGTTACAATTACTGCTTTCTTTTGGTGACTTCCTTTTATCCAGTAGCTGGGATCTATCCACAGCCTTCACCTCCTCGTATGCTTGAATAACAGTATGTTTACTATATCCATGAGTTAAAAACCTACTACACATCTCTCTACTGCATGCCTCAAAATCTTGTTTCTCACTACAATTATGATGAACCCTCAGAGGTTGGGCCTTTGGGATATTTCTAATCATGTGACTGGGATGACAACTGGAAGCCAGCAACAAAGAATTCCTATCCATCTCCTTCCTGAATAGACTGGTCTGCATGATACCATCTGGTTTCTTAGTAAGCTGTAAATCCAGGAAGGAGACTGAACACAAATCACTCTGCACTGTAAATCTAAGGTTCTCATTACTGTCTTCCAGATATTTAACACAAATTTCCAGTTCACCCTTCATGCCACGCCACACCATAAAAATATCATCTATAAAACGACGCCATCAATCAATCTGATTGAAAAATGGATTGCTCTGGATGTCATAGACCATTCTTGTCTCCCATTTGCCCAAATAGAGATTGGCATAATTTGGTGCAAAAGTAACACCCATAGCTGTCCCTTTCTTCTGTAAATACCAGTGATCCTTAAACAAAAAACAATTTTTTGTAAGTACATGTTCTGCAGATAGTAGAAGGAAGTTCATAAAACCATAATCCATCATGGGATCTTGTGCAAGCCAATACCTCATAGCATCCAGGCCCCTCCTCATGTAGAATATTCATGTAGAGAGAGGTAATGTCTAGAGAGACTAAATACCACTCACTCTCAAGCTGCATATCCTCAACCAGTGCCAAAATCTGCATAGTGTCTCTGACATATGAATGTAGACCACTCACATATGATTTAATGTGGTGGTCCACAAACTGGAATAGTGGCTCCAACAAGGACCCCATACCCAACACAATAGGTCGACCAGGTGGATCGTACAGATTTTTTGTGTATTTTGGGGAGGACATATATGCAAGCTCTCACTGGATGTCAGACCACCAAGAATAATAATTCATCATGGCTAATTAAACCCTCACATGCAGCATGATACAGAAAAGCATCTATTTCTTTCTTAAATCCTGTAGTGGGATCTGAAGGCAAATGACAGTAAAATTCCTGACATCTCAATTGTCTCTCTATTTCACTTAAATATTTCTAGGTGGATAGGACTACTATAGAACCTCCTTTATCTGCCTTTTTAACAGTCAGTTGTTTGTTCTCTTGAAGTTGTTTCAGTGCTTCTGCCTCTTCCTTAGTTACATTCACAAATGAAGGCCTATTACCTGTTTCCAAAATCTGTTTAAAATCCTGTTCACCACAGAATGTTATGCTGGTTCAACTTTAAGCAAAATGCCCTTTGGGGTAATCCTTGCCTCAGTGTTTGCACACAGAGGTTCTTTGTCTTTTAAATAGTTTTTTATTTTAATGGGTTCACCACAACATAACCCAGACAGACCGTCTTAGGGTACCTGGTTCATTCCACTGGGGTGTCAAACAGACGAGGCATACTGATGAGTCCTGGTAGGATGAAACATGTGTCTGTGTTATCTGTTAGCACCCTTTGCAAACTGTGTGAGAGGACTTTTGGCACCATGCAGTTCTGCTTAAAGTTGAACCAGCATAACATTCTGTGGTGATTTGCATATGCAGCCCATGATGCTTTGCACTGTATGAGCGTGTGTGATTTTGTATTTTCTTGAAACTTGGCTTCCCAGCCAAATGCCCTTTGGGGTAACCCTTGCCTCAGTGTTTGCACACAGAGGTTCTTTGTCTTTTATATAGTTTTTTATTTTAATGGGTTCACCACAACATAACCCAGATAGACCATCTTAGGGTACCTGGTTCATTCCACTGGGGTGTCAAACAGATGAGGCATACTGATGAGTCCTGGTAGGACGAAACACATGTCTATGTCATCTGTTAGCACCCTTTGCAAACTGTGTGAGAGGCCTTTCAGCACCATGCAGTTCTGCTTAAAGTTGAACCAGCATAACATTCTGTGGTGATTTACATATGCAGCCCATGATGCTTTGCATCGTGCGAGCATGTGTGATTGCGTATTAAGAGCTTGGGCATTTACTGTTTGTACCTCCCCCTGATGACATACTAGACGGCATGAAACCTGTCGGGGATCTGTCAGTCAACGTTTTGGTGCTTGGAATGGAGTAGCACTTTTTTATCTGCTATACTGCAAAATAAAGTGTTTAAACTTACAGTGGGAGTGTGGTTTTGTTGTTCTGGACTTGGGTTATATTTACTCGCACCACCTATATTGTGGAGTAGTCTTTGTTGTGAGCTGGAATTACCTTATAAACCCTTTGGTATTCCTTTCTTACTTTGCCACCTTGCTTAAGATAATTACCACTATTAGAGCAGGCAAAATGCTACAGACATATTGGCTAATGCAGGAAGATGACATAGGAAAAAGAATAATGATAAAAAGTAAAGTGTAGTATATGACCGTTGTTGTCTCCCTACCACAAAATGTCCTGATCCAGCTTAGATAAAACTTTTTAATTCTGGACCTTAGACTAACACACATCTCCCCCTCCCCCCCACCAAGGAAGCAAAGTGCAAAACATTTTAAACGCAAAGTTATATCCCTTGAACTCCTGAGCTAATTCTAGTATTTAGCCAATTCAGCATTTATTTAATAATTCAATAGTTATTTACCCTGTAGAAATCAGAGCCCTTCCATGCTTATCATTAAACCGGAAGCAGCCTTTGACGTATGATTTCTACCTTTGACTCCCGCCCTTCCATGACTCATATATAGAAATAACGAGCCAAAAGAACACATTAAAAGCACTTATGCAGTTGTTGGTACCTGAACACAACAATAATTATTTTAAAAGCATGTGCACATAAGAAACAAACTCTTATAAGTGTGCAAAAACATTAAAACCTAAAGGCATCATGTGTTCAATAGACACCAATCAACTGGGAGCAGTCTACTTTAGAACTTCATGTTGCATAGCTTAAATAGAGCAAGAACGCCATGCAAGCATTTTCAAGTGACTAAAGCTTTGATTTCTTCAGTCAGGAACCCAGGAGAGGACAGCTCTGCAAATATGTGAGCGACTGGACTACAGGGGTCCTTCAGATACTCAGGTATTTCTCTATGAAATTAATTTGCAAAAGAAAACTTAGCAGATTTAGCTGGAGGCATGTGCCACTCGGATTTACCAGAACCCTTTAGAGCAATGGAGGAAAGCATGGCTTGTTTATTCTTACAGAAGGTTTGTGACTTGCGAGTTATTTTTGAAGGCCAAGTCACAGATTTTGAAATAGGAGTTGTACTACTAGATTGTTTTGTGGAATATTTGGGGACAGGAATGTGTGTATTCCTGGTCAAATCCACTCGAGGTGAGGGCAAGGATTTTGAAGGCCAAGATGCATCACGTGGGCTTCTCTGAAGAGTGGAAGCTCATGCTTGGTGTTCTAAAGCAAAATGTTCTGTTTTTTGAAACACTGAAAGTAGTTGAGAGACATTAGTGATTGAAATTGTTTTTAGGCCTTTTGTTCAGTATGCGGTGAGCTTTGGGCCATGATTTTGTGATAAATTCCCATGCCTCCTCAGGAGATTTCAAACTATGTTAACCTTCCCCTCTAGTAATCATCAAGATTGCTGGATACTTAACATAGTATGACACACTAAGTTCCTGCAAAATATAGCGAATGTCACTGTACGCTTTTCTTTTTCTACAGTTTCTGCTGAGTAGTCCTGAAATATAAATATCCTCTCTTCCCCCAATAAAGTGATTTATTTTGCCTGGCTAAAGCAAGGATTTCTTCTTTGACATTGAATCTTAAGAATCGAACAATAACGGGTCTTGTTTTTTGTCCTTGTTTGGGAGGCGGTCTTAAGGATCTATGCTCCCTTTTTATCTCCAAAGGCCACTGCCAAAGATGCATTTAGAATAGATGGTATAAATTCCATTAGAAACCTCACCATGTCATTTCCCTACACAAATTTCAGAATCCCTACCAAACATAAATTATTGTGCCTACTTCTGTTTTCTAGATCATCTACTTTAGAACCCAGATATTCAATTTTTGCACTGCTCTTTGTGATGGTATCTTCCATTTTACAAAGCATCTCTTCCTGAAATGCTAACCTTTCTTCTATAACATTTAACCTCTCTTCCATGACCCCTGCTATATCCCTCTCAGAGTCAGCCTGTTATTTCAAAGACTCAATGTCATTGTGCATACTCTACAGTTTTTCTTTAAAAAAATTCATATTGCTTAAATTCGTATCTGTACCACTTTTATTTGCTTTTATTGTACCCTTAGAGTTCCTTTCTCCATGAGCTCCCAGAGATCCAGTCGGTGAAGATCTGGGTTGAGTGGAGTTTCCTGCCGCCCCGCTACGACTGTTAGACGGCATACTGTAAGAAAGGTAAGTGCTAACTTACTAATCAAATTGTGACTTAAATGAAAAATCCAACTGATATCAAATTTTCAAGTAAGATGCAGGTTTGTATTAGTAAATTACTGAACTGCAGACGAACACTATTAAAGGTTAAAACTTAGCTTAAATCACGAAAATATTGTGGTTGGTGGGAGAGCTCCTGTTAGGCTGCCATTTCCTCAGAGCACCAGTGTGCAACCCCAGATCAATGCATAGGCTGAAGTCATCAAGCTTGTTTATGGGTGTGAATGATAGACTTTTACTTAAAAATATCATTTCTGTTTCTGTTAGTACTCTGTTACTAAGGTTATAGATCACCATCTCCCTCTCCTCCTCCTCATTTCCTGGGTGTTGTCTGTATTGTCCTCATTTTCCTCTTTCTTCGTCTCTTCTGTAGTGGTCCTGGCCTGAATAATTGGGGACCCCTATCATCTGAACTTTTACCTGGGACTTGTGAAATGTGTGGTGATTGTTCTTTCCTGTGTTTGCTTTTTGGTCCTGTTCCCTCCTTCCCTGACCATACCAGGTGGAGGCTTCAGCTCCCTGCCCTGCTCACAGCCCTCCCATGCCCAGGCTTACCTCTCTGGTGGGGCCGCCGAACTGGTGCCCCCTCCACAAGATAAATGATCTCTCACCCTAGCTTACTCCCTAGGGCAGGGCCATGGGAGCGGGACCCCCCAGTGGACATAGGTCACAGCAGGAGCCGTGGTGGAGGCGGGGGCATCTTAAATGGGGCTGGATTTTTTTTGTATGCTGATAGAGATCCCTTGGGGCTGGTACATGCAATAACGGCCAGCATCCACCCCATCCCCCTGATGTGAGGTGCCAGCAGTGGCAGTACCCCAGACTCCGCTAGAGGTTCACAGATCGCCGACACTCTTCCTCCTCCCCCTGGAGAAGGAGAACAGTCCCTGGGATGTTTAATCCTTCTCCCTCTGGCCATCCCTCCAACTCCCAAGTCTGTTTATGAACCTGAGATGTTGGCGCCACAATCAGATGCCTTGCCGATGTGCTGGCAGAACAGACATTCTTTCCTGTGTTCTCTGAGTATCCTGTTCTCGTCCTAAAAAATACTTTGTCCCTCGTGGGGTTTGTTATAGTATGAACTTTCTGTGTAGCAATTTGCACTATCACTGTCAGAGTTGTACCTAGTTGTTGTGGTATGGACTTGTGTTTTCCACATGTATACCATGTTGTCCCTGTAGTTATTTATGTGTCATTGGAATTTTCATAGTTTCTACTTTCTGGTACTGCATAGCAGGTATATTTCACTTTCCATTCAATTTTGCTATATTCACTCTTGGCACTGAAATGGCGAATTTAAATGGAATGCAATAATTACTTGCCTCTAAAACATTCTACAGCCAACAACGGGTGATACGTGGAAACACAGTAGTAATAAACAGGGGGCTGGGCAGCACATCAGACAGTAACTATTAACTCCATCAATTAAACCAATTCACACCCTTTTTCAAATGGGCACATGCGCTATTGTTAATGGCACTCGGTAAGTGGGTGACAAGTAACAGTCATTCACAGCCATTCACAGATCATTCAGAACTAATTCAGCAACACAATAAGATTATTACAACATGGCAGCAGTGTCATGTTTAACTTAAGTAAGCAGACAAAGTAATAAAAAAAACAGAATAAATAAAATAAGGAGACACGAGAGGAACTGGCACTTTGGCCTTCTGGTTCTCTAGTGTAGTTGAAACCTCTTGTGCTTTGTTCTGAAATAAGAAAAAAAACTGAGACACTCCTACTGCTGAACTTTACCAATAAACAAAGGAATCCCTAACGTAAAAAAAAGGGTTGGAATGTACTTACAAAATTCAAGCTTGCTATATCCCGGCTTGGCGAAAGCCTTGCATGATGTCATCATGCCGGGTACCTAAAATGTTAAAGCTTGCTTCTATTCATCAGGCATGATGCTCTTCAAGCATCAGCTGTTCTAGTTCAATGTTAAAATCATGGACACCAGAGGCAATTTTATCTGACACCAATCCGGCTTACCACTGAGTGAAACTGTCTTTCAAGAGATCGTTAAAGATCCTGTTTACAGACGCATCAAAGGGCTGTAGAGAGTCTGTACATGAAGCTGGGACATAGACTGGAATTATGGAGCTGTCTTCCATTTTTTGCAGTACATTCTGTGTACTGTGAACACGGTACAAGTCAAGAATCAACATGCATTTCTGCTGTTCTGATAGTCCCAGTCTGGTTTTTCTGCACTCGAAATACGGCAGGAGAACATTATCAATTAATGCAATCAGTTTCTTCATTTGCCCAGTGGTTTTCTGATTGGGTTATGTGCCATGCAGGTGAGAACTTGTATGATGGGGAACACACTGAGGTCCCCCCTTATAGATCACCTGTGGCGCTAGCATTTCTCCAGGTAATGCACAAGCCAGGATGACCAAAACCTGACGTTTGTCACCAAGTCCAGTTAAAGAGACTTGCCTGGACCCTGTTGCCTCCATGGTCCACTGTGAGGCTGGAAATAAGTTAACTCCAGTCTCATCTAGGTTGATTACCAACTCAGCGGGAATAAGCTCCTGAACACATGCCTTAGCAATGCATTTTAAAAAAACAGCCTTTAGATTTTCAGTCAGTAGAGACACTGCAAGCAACCTGCAGTATCAGTGGCTCAGCAGGTAGCACACTCACCTCTGAGGCCTGGAGATCAGAAGGCTGTGGGTTCTATCCCCACACCAGGCACTTGGGTTGAATCCCAATACTGACACTATAGTGCAGGGGGGGGGGGTGCCATCCTTCAGATGAGACATTAAACTGAGGTCCCATCTGCCCGTTCAGGTGGATGTTAAAGATCCTATGGCACTTCTCAAAAAGAGTAAGGGAATGTTATTGAAGAGATGGACTTCATTACATACGAATACAAATCAAAAAGAAATATAACCACATTTCATTTTATACATAACATATACTTAAAAGTAAATTCTGCAAACATAAAAAAAGAAATACACCTAACTATTGCAACCAGTTATAACATGCAAGGTAGACCCATTACACAAAGGTCATTGTCCTTTTTTCACAGAAACCATAAATCACAATTTATCCATAAATGCTTTGTCTTCTCTGGTGAAAATCTTGATGCATCCAACCTTCTGGTAGTACAGTACTTACAGTTCCCTGTATATTATGCAGAAGCTCTATATGAGTTATAACACTTTGCTGCAACGCCCATATGCATCTAGCTTGCCAAATATAATACTTAATTATTCCTAGTACTACGTGCACTGTGTCTGCATGATATCTGCTAAAAGTGGAACCTGGTGGCCCAAACATCAGACTTTGGTAGTCCATACCTAAAAATAGGGGTTCTTTCCAAACTTCAGCTAATAACGACCAAAAAGGTATAATATATGCAGAATCAATATACAAGTGTTGCTGAGTTTCCACTGTTTGCCCACAACCATTCCTTGGGCAGTACCTTTCGTCTAGCTGTTTATGTTTATTGTTGCCTTTGATGCTTACACATCCAAAATTACTTAACCAGATACAATCCTCTGGTTTCTGTAAAGTAGAACAGCCAGGAAAGTCTAACTCTGATTTACATTCTGCAGATAACATAGCCTTGTATATGGACTTCCTGTCCATTGTCTGGAGTTGTAACGCAGTAATACCCCACTTCATGGCTAATTTTATACTATCTATCCCATATCTTGGTATATTGGTTATACCATTCAAACTTCTAGGTTTCTTAAGTCCCCAGGGCCCAAGACTAGGTAGGAGCCAAGTTTCCACTGGAATTTTCCATACATATTCCCCTGGCTTTAGTGCACGAGTAAAATTATAGTCTAAAGAGATACTTAAATAAAAGGCCCCAGATGGATCATATCCACTCTTCCCTTAGCAGTGGGGAGATACAGTATGTAAATTCCTTCTTTACCGGGTTCAGCCTAGATCCCCAGAAGGCCTGGAAAAACACACTGTATAGAGCTGTCACTATCTCTGGGGGGGGGGGGGATGCAACTACAATATAAAAAAATAGGAACTAACAGGGTTTTAATTAGTACCACCCTTCTCTTTTTTGATAGCTGCTGCCCCTTCCATCCTCCCACTAGCCTGTTTGCCTTTACTAAACATTTTTCCCAATTAGGGGTAGAGATTTCAACTGAGCCCATAATCAATACCCAAATAGAGATCAGTTCTGCTGTTGCCTGAATGCCTGCCAACTGTCTATCTGGAGGGAGGGGGTGTTCCCAATGAAAACACCCTTACTTTTCGTAAAATTAATTTTGGATCCAGACACTTCAGAGTATTGATTTAAGAGAGTAGAAAGTGTGCGGGTTGCAACTGTAGGTGCCAAAGTCAAGACCAAGTCATCTGCGTAGGCCAATATCTTTATAGAGGGTGATCTTGGTGTCACTACTACCCCTTCTAAGTCAGCCGAAGAAAGCAACATATGAATAAAGATATCTATTCCAAAAGTGTAGAGCGGGGGAGGGGGACTCAAAGGGCATCCCTGCCTGACTTCTCTGGAGACCTTAATATTCCTGCCATACCACCCACTAACATTGGGCACAATAGTGGCCCCTTGGTACATATCCTGTATCCAACTGACAAATACCTTTGGGATCCCATATGCTTCCAGGGCTGAAAAAAGAAAGGCATGGGAAAGCCTATTGAAGGCTTTCTCCTGGTCTAGACCCAGCACAAACCCTTGTAATTGCTCTGATTCCCCTCTACTAAATATTTCCCTTAATAAAATTAAGTTGTCTTGCTGTCGTCAACCAGGTATGGCACAAGATTGTGGGAAACTTATTAAAGCGTGTGTAACATTTGTGAGTCTTGTCAACAATACTTTACTCAGGATTTTTAAGTCTGTGTTCAGCAGTCTCAGTGGGCACCAATTATTAATATCCATCCTATCTCCTTTCTTATGAATTAAAACTAGTATAGCTTCCTACATAGAAACTCCATATTCCCCAGATGCAAGGATGTGATTAAAGAGTATAACCAGAGCCGAGGCTAAATCTTCCTGAAACTTTTTATAAAACCCAGAACTCAGTCCATCTGTACCCGGGGCAGAATGAGAAGGTAACTGAGATATAACTGACAGAACCTCGTCCAAAGATACTTCTGAGGTCAATGTCGCCATGTCCAGTGTGGACACCTCATGGAGTCCTAACGCCAACAGGAGGTCCTGAGGGTCATAATGGGGGGCCAAAAAAGACAATCTATATATTCTTCAACTACTTTTAATAATTCCTGTGGAGTGTGAACCCACTGTCCTGTTGCCGCGGTAAGGTCCATTATGATCCTATTTTCCACTCTTTTCTTACATTCCTTATAAGGATCCAAGGAATGTTTATGAACTTGTGTTCCAAATCTGAGTTCTTGATTTAATGATTTGGCCCTGTTGTTCTGATGCTCCATCATTTCTTTTTTGGTGGTATTAAAGAACTGTAGTCATGCGTTGTAAGTTCTGATTGCAAGATCAGGTGTTGTAAAAAGTGACGTAAATGTAAATAATGGAGGTAGTCTTTATTTGCCACATATTGTGACCTCTGCTGAAACATATTTTGTATTTTTTTTTTTGTATCTTCCTACCACTCCTGTATTTCTTCATAGAGTTCTACAACTGCAAGCCTAGCTGTCCAGTGCTGTGCCCAGATTTTCTGCATGAAAGGGTCTTCTAAGAGGGACTCATTAAGTCTCCATTTATTTTTTCTGTAACGGGGGGCAGATTCCCATGTTACACAGGCTTTCAATGCCACGTGGTCAGACAACTTAAATGGGTAGGTTGAGACCTCTATGACATCTAACACTGAAGAAGTAAATATAAAATCAATTTGAGTTTTATAACTTCCTCTAAAATATGTAAACCCCCCTGTGGGGTGTATTTTCCTGTACGCATCTACCAGACCAGCAGTATCAATTATTTGTTTTAATGTAGTTGAATCACAAAACATTTTTTGTGTTTGTAAACCTCTGTCCACTCTATTTAACCCACAGTTGAAGTCCCTCAACCACAATAAAAGTCTGGAAGTATGAAGAAATGTCTGTACTTCTTTAAATAAGGCCACTCTCTGGGCTTTGGTTTTGGGAGGGCATAAATCACTATGATATGGAACCTTTCAGATAGGTAAGAAAGGTCTAGAAGCATAGCTCTACCAGAATGGATGTCTGCCAGTCAAGTTACAGAGATTAGAGGGTTCACTAAGAGGATGCCAAAACCGTCACACATGTCTGTGCCAGTTGACCGAAAAGAGGTCCCTAGTGTCCACTCCCTTGCAGATTGGTGAAGTTCCAAGTGGGTCTTAACTCTGGTATCTTGAATGCATATGATGTCACTCTTAACATTTTGTAAAGTAAATAAAGCTCCTGTGTGCTTCCTCTCACTTTTTTGTTGTTTAAAATTTTTATTGTTATTATTATTTGAACAGAACGCACATCCATGAAGGAGTGTTATAACATTAGTTCTGAGTCTTACCGCAACATTTGGTAGGACCAGAATATGTAATCAACATGGATAATCAACCAACTAAAAAATGCACATTAGGAGAATATGACATAGGAAAGACCCATAATACGGGTGATACAATTTAAGGATGACACAATATAGGTAAGGCCGCTACCCCCCCCCCAACGGGCGGAGAGCCTAGCGGTAATTACATGACTCACTAATGGAATGTAACAGTTGCAAAAGAGTAAAAAAAAAAAAAAAAGAAAAACCTGAGTATCAATAACTTACATCACCCAGGGTGCAAACTTCTAATATGCATAGTTATAATATCAACTATATACAGAAAGGCAATCTTTAACTGTAGAATGGGCTCATCCAAAGTGGGCAGAAGACAAGATAAAAAAGAGAAGAACCTTGGTGTCAGGATACCAGTCTTGATAGACAGGGCAGAGGGCTAAGCAGTAGCACTGGGAGATGTATTGTGACAATACTTGGACCTCAAATAAGGTTGCCAGCATTTGTCATATTGAGCTAAGGAGCCCTGAGCAATACTAGAGATCCTTTCAAATGTGGCTCCCTGGACAAGAGCCCCCAGAAACTCATGAAAGGTGGGTATCTCAATAGTTCTCCATCTCATCAAAATGAGTCTCTTGGCAATTGCCCCAACTAGAGTGATCCATTGTGCAGCTAGACTATACTTCAGCGTGGTAATACTACCACAGCCTAGAAGGAGTAAAAGGAGATCCGGGGCAATTTTGGGAAACACTTGTCGGCACATATCCTGAATTGCTAGCCAGAAGTGTTGGAGTTTGGGGCAATCCCATAGGATGTGGAACAGATGAGCACCTGGCTTACCACATCTCCAACAAGTGTCCGCCAAAATGAGTCCCATCTGAAATAATTTAGCCGGATGTCTATACCATCTATGAAGAGTCTTATTCATAATAAGTCATGTGCACCCATCCCGGCAGGCTAAATGAATCCTTAACCAACCATGTTCCCACTGTTGCTCAGAAATGGGCGTCTGTAGTTCCTTTCCCCATTGGGATCTGGCTTTCTGGGAAGGATCTATAGTAGCTTCTCTAAGGGCACTATATATGCAGCTAGCTTTACTTCTGGTGAGTTTGCCCCATAACAATAGGAGATGAGGATCTTCCCAAGGCATTTGATTGTGAGGAGAATTAGGAAGGTGAGATATGGCATCTCTAATCTGGAGATGTCTCCAAAAATGGGAAGCTGGGAGATGATATCTCACTTTTAAAGATTCAAAAGAATCTATGGCAGTGGTTCCAGGGATTAGGAGATCTTGTATAAATGAGATGCCGTGCACCTCCCATAATTTCCAGTGTAATGTAGAGTCTCCTACTTTCAGGGCTGGATTATCCCATAAAGGCATATAGTGCCAAGGAGCCGGATCATGACCTAACAGTGCCACCGCTTGTTTCCAGTAATTTTTTGATAGTGATATAGAGAGGGAAAGAGTAAGGCCCACCGATATGGTTTTCTTGCCATATAAGGTCACCGCTGGGGAAGATGCACGGGTTAGGAAAGCTTCTAACTGAAGCCACAGTGGGGAGGTCTGTATGGGTTTCGAGAACCACCTAAGGGTCTGAGGGGTCTGAGCCAGGGCAAAGGCCATATGATACCATTGTAACCAGGGGAGTCCCCATCCACCCCTTTTCCAATGTTGTCGAAGTTTGAGTCTACTATATCGTGGGGGGGACCTTTCCAGAGGAAACTGCCCGTCAGAGCTTCCAATTTGGAAAACCATTTCTGTGGAATAGGTAAGGGAAGGTGGGCCAGTAAATAGAGCATCCTAGAGGCTGCCATCATCTTGGTCACATTCATTTTCCCAGCTAGAGAGAGCTTAAGTGCCTTCCATCTTTCTATATCTGGTCTGAGAGAATCAATCAGGGAGTTGAAACTAACCGCTAGCATTTTAAGTGGATTTGGGTGCAGGATAATGCCTAAATATTTTGTGCCATTAGGGGACCATTTTAGGCCGATGGCTGTAAATTCAGCTCCAGAAGATAGGAAGTTGAGAGGAAGGACTTCGGTTTTGGACTGATTCAATTTTAGACCAGACAACTTGGAGAATTTAGCCAAAATGTTAAAAATCATTTGAATCCCTAATGAAGTATGTTCGGTAGTGATGAGATCATCTGCGTACAAAAATGTTTTATAGTTGACAGCACCCATTTGGATACCGGGAACTGAACTAGAGGATCGAAGTGCAATAGCCAAGGGCTCAATAGCTAAAAGGAATAGGAGGGGGGAGAGAGGGGACAGCCCTGTCTCGTGCCCTTCCGCAATTGAAAGGGCGGAGAGAGGGTGCCATTTGTCAGAACTGAGGCTAAAAGAGACGTATGCAGTAATTTTATCCAGGAGATATAACCTGCTCCAAATCCCATCATGGAAAGGGTGTGAAAGAGGAAAGGCCACTCAACTGAGTCAAAGGCCTTCTCAAAGTCTATAGCCAGGGCTACCAAGGTTTTTTTTGAGCTTTTGACAATATGCATGAGCGAAGCTAAGGTTCTGTGGTGGTCCGACCCCAGATGGCCTTTAACAAAGCCAGCTTGGGAAGGATTAACCAAACCAAACCCTGCAAAAGAGGTTCAAGCCAGCTAGCTAGAACTTTGGCCAAAATCTTGGCATCAGCATTAATGAGGGAAATGGGGCGATAACTACCTGGGAACAAAGGGTCTTTCCCTTTTTTTGGAAGCATTGTAATTGTAGCTTCCCTCAAAGAGGGAGGTAGCATTCCTATGAGGAGAGAATGTCGAAAAGCCCAAACCAGATATGGGGCCAGATTTACTCCTGGGAGTCTATACAAATCCAAGGGCAACCCATCTTTCCCTGGAGTTTTGCATAGATTCATAGATTGAATCGCCCGGTTTACTTCCTCAACCGTTATCGGAGCTTCTAAGAATTTAATGTACTTCTCAGGAATTCTAGGAATGGGTAGTGAGGATAAAAAGGCCTGGATCTTGGATGGATCAGGGGGACAGGGAGAAGCATATAAATGCTCATAAAATTGAGACATAATCAGATTTACTCCACTGTTCGTATGGCATTGGACCCCCTCTGTACCCACTAGTGCACATATAACCTTAGAAGTTTTGTTAGCGTTTAAGACGGTAAGCCAGAATCTTACTGGCCTTTTCTCCCCCTTCCCAGAAAGCTTGTCGGACCCATCTGAGGTTTAACTCAGCCTGCCAAGTTAGGTGAGCATTAAGTGAGATACGAGCACTAGCCAATTGTGCTAAAAGAGCAGGGGATGGAGTTTGGTTTTTAAGGGATTTATACTGGGACTCTAAGGTGTAAAGTTACTTTTCTAACACTCTCTGATCCACTTCCTGATAAAATAGGGTCTCTTTTCTGATTGAAATCCAGCAGGGCCTGGTTAACAGAATGAAAAAATTGCAGGCAGTCCTGATTGGGGGCATATATATTAGCTAGGGGGCCACCGGGGGTGTCGACTTCGGCTATTATCCACCTCCCATCCTAATCCTGTATATGTCCCTTTATTTTCTATCCCAAACTCCTATGAAAGGGTATAGAAACTCCCCTTTTATGAGAGTGTGCCACACTATGTAGTTCTTCGGTTACCCAACCCTGTTTAAGCTTTATGTCTTACCTAGATGATAGTTTGGTCTCTTGCAGGAAGGCCACCATTGGGCCTAATTTTTTTAAATGAAGCAAAACTTTCTTTCGCATAATGGGCGAATTGAGCCCTCTCACATTCCATGAAAGAAGCTTAGTCTCCATTTAGACCCCAGTAAGTCATGTCTGAAAAAATATATGATAGGAAACAATATATGCGGGGTCTGGGTCTAGCATAATTCCCCGTCCCTTTCTCCCACCAGATAATTAAAGGGCATAGCCTAGCCCCAGTAAAAAAAAATGCCAGAGAAATATTTAATGAAACATGATAAAACAAACATTTTAACCTGAAACAGCAAAGTGCTAATGGTTAAACTAACCAGTAACAGAGGTAAGCTTAAACCAACTACTGTATATTCACATAATCCAAACCCCCACCCCACAGTTGACTGCAATACAATCCCACAAATGACCAGCATCCACCTCTTGCATTGGCTAACAAGGAGCCCAGATACCAGTGGAGGTCGCTGGGAGGCAGGTAATCCCGCAAGCTCAGTTAAGGGGTAAAACAATTCACCTTACAACCCCAAAGTTGTTCCGGCGGCTGCGATTTTCAAGATCCTCAACACAGGGCCAGAGATGGTGTATTAGCCTTTTTTGATCCTGCAACTTAGCCCCGACCTTGTGCCAGCCATCCTCGGCCTCCACAAGTCGATGTTCAGAAACACAAGCGCGTTGTGATAAGTCGACAATGTCCTCCGTATTTTTTTTGTGGTTACATCTAGTCTGTCCATTTGGTGGAGAATCTCGGTGAACATCTGCCAGATTTCAGGTAGATTACCCTCTGATTGCATCGGCGTTGGGGTAGACTCCATCGCGAGGACGTTGCAGGCCTAATGGCAGGGCCAGGAGACAAACTGCGCAGCTGAGGGAACTTCAATGTTCTTGTGCCGATCGAACGATGCCTAGAAGATAACTGAATGGGTGCTTGTCAGGTAACAAAAAAATAATAACATTGTGCTGTTTACAGTGAAAAATTCAGAAATAAATGCAGGATTTTAGGGGTTACTTCTGGATCCAGATGTTTAGACATCCATTCAGATTGGCTGTTGGCCACGCCCCCCTTCCTCTCACTTTTAATACTATTTATGTTAACAGAGGTGATAGCGAGTGAGTGCATTTGAAAACTGTATAAAGTAGTGTGAAGCCCACATATGACCAGTAGATATCTCTAAGGGGTCCTATTTATTTGCCGCCATACCTCTCAACCTCCCAACTTACCAATGTGTGACAGAGGGCTACAAAATGTGTGACAAATGCCAAAAATGTGGTACACCTCATTTTTCACAGCGCGCTGAGTCATGCACTGGCTGTCCACGTAAAATGAATTTTACAACACTGAAACTATTGTTTGTATGCTTGGCATATGGTTTGTGTTGCAAATTAAAAGAATGTTGTGTGTGTGTGTGTGTGTCCTTGAATAAAATAAAGTGATGCAAATCCTATATGTGTGTCCTTAATTAAAATAAAGAGTGATGCAAATCCCATATGTGTGTCCTTAATTAAAATAAAGAGTGATGCAAATCCTATATGTGTGTGTGTCCTTAATTAAAATAAAGAGTGATACAAATCCTAAATGTGTGTTAACATTTTATCGATGTAATCTATAAATACACCTCTAAAGAATGAAACAAACACTGCTTATTCATTTGAAATCATGACAGTTTATTGAAACTATACTAATGCAGCAGTACTGGAAGAAACAACTATTTGTAGAGCGTTTGCAGCTCTTATAAAACTAAATGCATTCTGATTTGAACCTACGCTAATACTACACTATAATATATAAAAAAAATGTGAGTTGAATACTGCTCTGCAACTATAATACTATTACATACTATACTAAATAAATGCACCAGTGAATAAAACAATTAATTACAAACTGATTGACAGTTAAACCTTAAAAACCCAATAAGCACTTATTGCACTTAAATAATAAAATGTATTCACATGCAACCACAAACACCTGCTGGCAGCTGGACACTAATAAACAGTCTATGCAACTGCAAACCTATAAATCACAGCTGTCGGATCACAAAATGTCAATGTCTTTCTTTGAACACTGTGGGAATAGTGGGGCATGTTGTCTCTATCTACGTTGTGGTCTGGTGTTTCTTTATTATAGGCGGCCGTTGCTTTTCTGGCAACTGCAAGAGTCTCCTTCGAGTACTGAACTTCATAGCAGTCTTGCTCCTCGTTCATCTTGATTGCCAGCAAAGAGTTCAGCATTTTGAGATGCAGGGACTGTCTTAGTTCTGTTTTAACTTTACGCACCATGCTAAAAGCGCGCTCTGTGTCTGCATTTGAATGCAGCAAGCAAAGTAGTACCATCATTAGTCTTTTAAAGTACTGCAGTGAACCATCTCCACCAACACATTTGAGGACTGTGGCCCAATGTTTTGGGAGGGCTGAATGGGGTCCATTTATTGGTCCAGTTAGGGTCCCTGTATCAGACAACTGGTACACAGAAAATTCATCCAGCAATGTGTCCTTCTTCTATAGTCTTACAGATTCCGAGATGATCTGCCAAGTCTGTTACCATAGAGGGTGTTACCTTGAGCTTCGAGGAAGGATTGAGGAGAAGTCCTACATTTTGCACAAACTTGCTGTTCACAGGAAATTTCTTTAGTATTTTTGATATGACAGTAGAATAAAACACAACTGCTTTCTGGTAGATGTTGGTTTCAATGACTGTTCCAGCAATGCTGTCTTCCTGCTCCATCATTTACTGTCGTATTTCTGCTCCTAGACGAAGGTCACTGTGGATAGGAAAACTGTCAGATTGTCCAGAATGTAGCATCATTGTAATTTAGCAATTGCCTGGCTATCTCAGGCTGCAGAACTCTGCCAGCATATATGTGGAGGAGTCGAGATGTCAGAGTGCAAGTCATTAGTTGGCTGTCACCTTTTGCATCTGTTGATTGAACTGGCACAGAGGTTCAAGTCCATATTTCAGGAACATAAACTGCATTCAGATTTCATGGCTCTCCAGTCTTTTGGTGATGCTTTCCACTTTTGCTGGTCTTTGTTCTGCTGACTGGAAATATGACAGGAGTGCAGGCCACAGATCCAGCATCCTCTTGACAACCTTATTCAGGCTGAGCCAAGGTGTTGGTGCATGCTTTATAACCTTGAGTGGTTCAACATCCTCAAACAGTGCAAATTATTTTAACTTATGTTGTCTTTGTGCACTTGAAGCAAAGTGGCAGTAGACATCTGACACACGCCTTCAATCTTTGTTAGAGTCTACTGCTGCTTTGTTGCAGATATTCAGGTGGCGGCAGAGACACCATGTTGACAATATGTGGATTTAGGGTTTGGAGCCTTGATAAAACAGAGTTCCTCTTGCAATCATGGGCAGCATTGTCAGATGACAGTGCAACAAGATTATCTGTTGAGATGCTAAATCGGTTCAGTGTGTCCATAAGACAGTCAAACATGCTTTGTCCAGTTCCTGAGATACACTCGGGCATATCCAAGAACTTGATTGCATGCTTTCCTTGCTCATCATCAAAATAACCCACAAGAATAACTAGCAGTTTTTCATCTCCCATGTCTGTGCTTTGATCCATGTAGACACAGTATGGTACCTTTCGGCACTTTGCTGCAACATCTTCCTGGTACATAGGCCCCATGACATCCCTTGCTATGCAGGTTGCTTTTGTGGCACTGCAAGTCATCTTTTTTAGTACTTCAGGATCAGAGCAGTATTTCTTCATATATTTAATAATGTGATCGCCACATGAAAATGACAAGTTGTGCTCTGCAAGCATTGCAACGAAAGCAGCTTCTGCCTCTATGACTTTGGAGCTTGCTTGTGCTGCAAACAAGTTGGAGAGCTTCTGTCCAGACGTGGCATGCTTGACATTGTTGCAGTGCTTCTCCATAGCTGCATGGTGCTGCAGATCATGGTGTCCTCCATGGCCTATGGTGAAATCACAGGAGCATATCTTGCAGAATGCATATGTTCTCCCTTTCCTGCTGTCACTGACCCAATCAAATGAAGATTTCCAGGTAGCCTGGAATGTTGTGTACCGTCTTTGCTTCTTCACTGGGCTGTGCACACTGTAATTATCCGATTCTGAGTCACCCCCGCAATCTATGCAAACATAAAAGGCAAACATCTAAACCAAAGAAAGGCAACGCTCCTCGACTTTGCCTCCACTCTCAAGAGACTGATCCCTTCAGGCAGACAATAAGTTTCAACTTCAAATACTTATTTCTTCTCTGGTATGGCAGGTGGCAAGGTGTAATGCCTCACCTCCACGCCACTGGGCCAGCCTGCCAACCACGCCATCACCATCTACCACTACAGCCATTACAAAAAAAAAAACATCGGCCATTGTTTGGACGCAGCAAGTGCCCCCCCCCATGCACCCAAACACCAGTGCAAACAATTCAGTTACACGATTCTGACTCAGCGTCAAACAGCAAACAAATCACGCAGTCGCCATGAAAAATACGCCATGTACCTTTGTTTTTTGGAGGGGGGTCTTGCTTGCTGTGTCCAGTCAACTTTATGGTTTATTAGCATGACTGTAATGTGTTAGTGTAATACCTACAATCATACTCAATAAATCAGACATTGTCTGGACACGACTAGCACCCCACCCAAGACTTCTAAAACAGTTCCATTACACATGGCATCAAATAATCCGATGCAATGTCATGTAGCAAGCAAGATACTCACTGCTAAAACAGGACATGCACAGCATCATTTTTGGGTTGATGGGAGGGCCATGCTTGCTGTGTGCATTCAACACTGATGGTTTATTAACACAGCCATACTGCATTTTCCACAGTTCACACTGACATTATTATTATGAACTGAGGGCATAAAGAGGAATCTGATTGGCACGGGCTCTTTGAAGCCATGATGATATTGGGCTACATCATCACGGCTTCAAAGAAGTTCCAGCACCACCAGCTTCCTTGCTCTGTTCTGTCTGAGAACTATTTTTTCAAAATGTATTTCTACATCAACCAAAATCTTGTTCATAAAACATTTAAAAACCTTTTTTTTTTATGTTATGAAAATTCAAACCCAGCTCATAATAGCAATAAGGCATGACAGGGCGTATATCATAGATATCGTTACTTCGGGTCGTTGAACGCGATTCCGCGCTGCATGACGATATTACATGATATACCACACCCTGTCATGCCTCATTCCTTAATTATACCACCTTGTGTCACACAGCAAGCTGACCCCCACCCCATGCATAAAACAAGGCATACCGCATACTACTTGTACAGTCAATTTATAAAGTAACCAGAAATATGATCGTAGCAGGCAACAACCTACCCCCAAAAAGCCAGTTACCTTAAACGCCATGTGCAAAAACAGTTCCACTTCAAAAATCCCCAGCAACATACCTGTGACACAATTCAACTGCTGCTGCTCCTCCTCCTCCTCTTGCCTCCTTTTGCTAGTGATGAACGCCTGCATAGTGGTGTAGTCTGTGATGCAGTTCCTCGCCAGATTAGTGGGGGTGCTGGTTGGGCTTCTTTATGCGTGGTGTAAGTTCCTCACAGAACCTCCAGTACAGTCGCAGCTGATGTATCTGGTGAAGAAGAAGAAGTATTAGCACAATACATATTCCCCCAACACTGCAGGGACTTTCTCTATTGGACTCTTGACATCTAGGGTTACCTTAGTGATGAGGGACACTGCTCCACGCCAGGCCAGTTTCCCTGATAGAACAGAGAGTTCACCCTAGCACTGGAGAGCAAGCCCATTACACTAGGAATTAACCACTTCTGTGATGAGAGCTTGTGAGGAATGCAAGTCGACTACACTCAAGGTTACAGAACCTAGGCATAGGTGTTAGAACCTACGGGCGAGGGGGTGTGATAGCCCGCCCTCTCCACTTTTGTCCATGAGCATTCAAACTAAGTGCCCCTTTAATACATGCAAGGTTAGAAGGGAAATAATCATGGTCTCTTTTGTAATTACTACAGCAACCCCATATTTCCCCTATGTTCCGGCACCCATAATCCTAGGTCCTTGAAAGCCAAGGGTAGGGAAATCCTCTGGAGATGTGGCTGACTTAATGGCAATAGGCAACCTAAACAAACCCACTGCACTGGGAATTAAGTGGTTACTTGTGAGCGCTAAGGTCTAAAATCTCTTAGCCTAGTGGCTGAAATGCACCAATGCTTTTAGCCATATGTGAACTGGATTAGCCGCTATATCAGGTTCACAGAACAGCAAAATTCATAATGGCCAAATTCCTTAGCCAAAATTGCAATGGAGACCATAAAAAGGTAACCAAATTCAATTTACTGTAGCCACACTGACATTGACAGGAGACCAAAATAGTCGTAGCAGGTAGAGTACAGGCGACAGGAGGGACCCCTCCTCATTCCCAACAACGGGGACAAAGGAGCAGCTCAGCATCAGGAACTGTCAGTCAGACCACATATTGCTGTTCTTCAAATCCCACGCCACCATCCGCAGTGCACTGAGACAAAGAATTAGACTCATCTATGGTGATGCCTGTTGAATGAAAGGGGCAAAGATGACATGGATAACACAAACAGGAGGAGCAGAAAAGGGATGGGAATGTAAACCCCGATTTATTTTGGGTACATCTATTTAGTTTTTGATTACTGAGCAAGTGTGCTAGACAATAATATGCCTTTTTTCAGTCAGGAGTCAGGACCTGGGAGATTACAGTTCCAACAAGCACAAATACAGTAAAGAAGCAATAATGGCATCACATCAGAAATGTTATAGTTTTGTTTCACAATACAGTAATGCAGGAGCAGCAAAAACTTCAATAAATGATCCCATCCAGGTAGCAAGGAGACAGTACATTGCACCAAAAAAAATAACACAAACCATAAGACTACCTCTGCAGCCGCCAGCGGTAACTTACTGTCTGTTGCCTTGCTTGCTCAGGAGTCGGGACGCTCGCTCAGCTGGTGCGTGGTGCGGTCCGGTCGGTGCCTGACTTGAAGGCTTCTCCTTCTCCAAAGACTCTCCAGTAGTCCAACTCTCCAAGTCGACTTGAATTGCTGTGTTTCTGCTTCAAATTCAAAATCCGAGGGTCGGGAGCCTCAGTCAGCCTGTTTCGTGGCGGCTTCCTCTTAGCTCTTCAGTTCCTTCCTGGTGCTGCTGCACAGCGATTGGTAGCTGCTGGCAGTGGTGGTCCTTCTCGAGCAGTGTCTTCCAAAAATGCTCCTCCTGATGCTATGGTTCCCCCTCAGTGGAGTCAGGCTGCTTATAGTGGGGCAGCAGACCTGAGGGGGGACCTGAAGTGACGATGAAACACTTTGTTAATCTGTTTGGGGGGCAGGGGTATAGGGTAGCCTTGGGGGGCCGTGCCTGACATCATCGGGATTCGCAGTCCTCCAGGCACTGCAGCCTGAGCCAGCCAGTAGTCCTCCATGACTCAACTAGCCCCCGACGTCATCATTTGCGAGGCGTGATGCAGCGAGGCGAGCCAGGTGCCGCCGCACCAGCCAGGCAAGAGTCAGGAGTCGGACAAACAAAGGGGATTAATGTGCGCGCGGTGCAGCCGCGGTTTTGGTGGAAAAAAATGGGCGAATGCAGGGCAGCGGTACAGGCAGTCTACCAGCTCCAGAATCCGGGACATCACGCGCAATCCGGTACACTTGAGAGGTATGTTTGCCGCTTCCTGGTTCTTTTAGCTATTGAGTCCTCCCCTCCCCTTTCTGTGTCTGTTGTGGAAGCTATAGAGGAGGTGTCAGTCCCTTCTTCGTCAGAGTCACCCTCCATGCTATCAGTGGTAAGGGGGCCTAATTGGTTCCCCCATTTTAAGGGGGTTGGGGCACCATCATCCCTAGCTCTCACTACTGGGAATATTTGTGTAACCCTCTTCCCTTGTCTGTTCCTTTTTTTTGTGCCACCACTTTGAAGGGGTGATCTTTCTCTCCTGGTGGGGTTGGAGAGGGCATTTCAATACCAAAGCATACCGCACTGTTTGATATTACTTGGGTGTCTTCTGCTCTTGCCTTGGTAGGAGGTCTCTCATCATGGACTACAGGTTGGGAAGTAACCATCTCTAATTCAGCTGCTACTCGGGGATGATTAGGGAGAGTGTCTAATCATTGAGCCTCCTGTGCTGCACACTGAGCTGCCACTCACTTAGTCTGTTGGTGCTGGGCCTGATTAATAAGTCCCTCATGTGAGGGGTAATCCTCCCTATTATGGGATGCCCACTGGCATCTCCCATAAGCATGACCAGTGTGCTCACACAGGTTACATTTGAAAAGATTTAAACATGAGGCTGCTAGATGTCTATGTTCCAGGCAGTGGTTACAACATGGAGTATTGCATGCAGCGCTCAAATGTGACCTAGACCCACACTTAAAGCAGGACCTAGGCTGCCCGCTATAAAATATTGAGCCTCTGTCTTTCCCTAGAAAAAAGGAGCTAGGCAAATGCACCAGACCTGTATTAGTGGAAATCAGTTTTACTTTAACTTTCCAAATCCCGTCCCAGATTTGCTCACTATCCAGGTTGGGTACAAGCCTCCCCAAAATTGCACACTGCTACCTCAACCAGAACAAAATGTCTTCGACGTTAACTCCCTCATTCTTAAATAGTACGTTAATAGTTTTCACCAGTGGTTTAGTCAGGGGGACGGCATTAAAAGGGGTCCAAACTGGAGTGTTCTTAAGGTTCTGGTATAACTCCCAGAAGTAACCTAGACTAGAGACATTTTTAAAACTGATGTCAAAATTTCCACTCCCCAGATCTATCAATGCAAAGATTTCAGATGAAAAAAGCTTCATGGATGTTTTTAACAGTATTTTTGCAATGTGTACCCTAGCAGGAGGGTTCTCCAGTCCACCCTTATACAGCAGCCAAACTGCGTTGCACCAAGGGGCGGGTTCACCCTTATTCGCAAACATGTCTGACAACTTGAACAGAGGGTCAAGAGAAACACCTGACTGTGCATTTTGCAATACCTCCGGCCTAGGCCTGAAGCGAACTGTTTCCTCACTACCTTGCAGACTGCTATGTGAGGCATCCCCCAAGTCTGAATTCTCAACAATTGTAACATTTTGAACAATGTCTGAAACAATATTTACTGTACAGTCATTAGATGGAAGGTTTACATAATTGCCCCAGGGTACGTTGGAGCTCATCTCCCGTTCTGTGGTGGTGGCCACTGTAGTTGAAGCAGAGGCTAACATCCATTGGTAAGAAGGTTCAGCAGGATCTGGGATCCATTGTTCAGTCTACCCCTGAATCCAGCCAGCATCCTCAAGAGCATGTTCAGGGGACCAGTTTCCTGACCCTATTTCAGTGTTGTGAGGAGAAATTGGGGGCTGACTGTCCTGTGCAGTATCTTGGCAACTCCATTCTTTAGAACGAACTCTATCAGTAAAGGAGTAGTTTTTTCTCCTACTCCAGGTGCTGTTTCTTTCAAAGTATTCTCTTGTTGTGTATTGCGTGCCTGTCTCCCAGCACCAAGACGCTGTTAGGAGCTTTTTCCCTTTTATTTGTTTAATTTTAGTTGGAGAAATGTTCGTTTCCAGTGGCTGTGGGTGCACAGATTCCTTATCTGTTTCACTGCCAGCCACACCTTTGTCAAAGCTTTTAGCTGTCTCTAATTCCGACTCCCCACATACTGAACTGGTCCCTGCATTTTCGGGCCTTAGTGGTGAGTCATCTCTCACCTGACTCAGCTGCACGTTGACAGCCGGACTGGGAGCTCTGACAGCCATTCGCACTGTCAATTCCTGTAGCACTGCATCTAGTTTCTGTGCCTGTCGCAGACATCTTTCCTTTTCTTCCAATAATTGTCGTCGCTGTTTACCATGAGAAGAGGGCGTCTCTTCCACAGTCTGCTGCTCCAATTCTAAAACATGTGTGGAAGTTTGCATACCCAGCCCTTCTGGGTTGTTTATTTCCAGCTCAATCTCACTCTCAGAAAAATCTGCTGCTGCAATTGTCAAGTCAACGGCCTCCTGAGTCGACATGACAGGGGAGGAGGCCATCTCCCCCGCCACATCAGCACTTCCTCCTCCTCCTCCTCCTGTGTCCGGCTGCAAACTGGGTCCCTCCATCCTGTCCGCAGGAAGTGACAGCACCTCTGCAGGCAGAGTAGGGGAATTTCCCTGGTGTCCTGGCCAAAATTTCCCCCCATTCACTAAAAATACCACCAACAGCTTAATCTGGTTTAAAGTCAGTCGGCATTCATATGTATCCCCCCCTTCCCGGGTTGTGTCTAAAAATAGTCAGAAGTTGTCTACTGCACTTACCCAGTCAACAAAAACTAAATAAATAAATCGTGATCCCTTTTCTCTTACTGAATCTCACCCTATTTGGGAACCGCTCTTTGTCCATTTTAAGAGAGACATCATGTGACTGAATACTGGATACTGGATTAGGAGACACTGGAAATGGGAGAAAGTGCAGACTACAAGGGGGTGAGTAAGTGAAAACTGACTGATTTTAAATGTGTAGGGCGCTTGACTGATTGTACCGTATTACCTAACAGAATACTACTGCGATATCAAACAGACGCAAATATGTATAGCAGGTTGAACTCTGCGGAATCTGTGTGACGTGAATTCCCTATTTTTTTTTCTAGGTTTGTCAGAAATTCTTGTTCTGATATCTTTGAAATGTACTCATCCTTCTGTGTGTTGATTTCTGTGGCCACTTTGTAATGTTCGGTGATGATTGCTGCTACAAGGCAATCATAAAATTGTGGGAATACTGAAATCTGATTCCATCCCATCTTTCACTCAGGATTTTGTTATTTATCCTTAGATTCAGTTCCACTAGAATACTGAGTCCTCATGGTATCCTTTCATGTTTCACATATTGGGGGTTATGTTTTTTTTTTTTTTTACCTTTGTTTTACCGGGTGAGACACACTAAGCTGAAGGCTTGTTTACAGGTGCAACCTGGGAGCACAGGGAAGTTAAGTGACTTGCTCAGGGTCACACAGTATAAAAGTGGGGGCTGTAGGATTCAAACCCAGGTCTCCAGGTTTGCAGCTCAGAGCCTATGTACTAATGGGAACTGGGTATATTCAAGAGGAGCATACATAGTCTGCACAGCTCTGCACCTGAGGACAGGCACATGGAGCTCAGCATTCACGATAGCCAGCCAACACACGGCATCTGTCCATGGCCTCACTCCAAGCACTTTGGTGCTCAGGGGCAGACTGATGGACACAGGCAGGCATCCAACTGGATGCCTGACCTGGTCTGGTGCTGGTACTGGTCTGGTACCCTGCTTTGCACAGAGCAGGGGATTGTGGGACACCCGCGAGTCCCAGTATTTCCATTGCAATAAAGGGTTGCCTCAATGGCTGCCCCCAGCCTTTCTGCTGTATCGCAGGGCTGAGGCAATAATGTAGGGGGTGTACAGTCTCACCAAGGCCAGCGGGTGGATATGGCAGGGTATCTGCTGCTGTATCCTGTACCCACTCACACCAAACTCAGTGCCTTTATGAATGGTGCAGAGTGCAGGCATGCCCCCTGGACACTCTCTCAGACTTTCTGAATGCATAGTAGCATAAACAGCCAGGGAAATTAAATGTGGAAGGAGCATGCACCCTTTAGTGCATTCTGTGGGGTCTGCAGGACCCCCAATTGCACGGCTTTCAATAGTAGGGTTGCCTGTATGCCATAGATATGCTGCCTGCAGGCATTTTTAATATTAGGCCATCGCCCCCACTGTGCCAGTGTGATTGCATGCCACTGCAGTTTTTGTCCCTCTGAGAATAATGTTCTGTTTTGTTATGTGTACAATGGCTACTGTTACTGAAGTTCCATAATTCATCTGAAATTACTTGATCAATTACAGATTTGCTCTGTTCATCATTATAGGCAAATGGTATAATTTGTCCTACAGATCCTTATATAGTTGAAGTCATTCATACTACTTTATTTGTGCTGTGTAGTGAACTAGTTAAGCTGTATGTTACCAGGTGTCCATTAGATAACCACCTTGGCATCCAAATAGTGGAAAACTGATTATAGAGGCCAACAATTATTTTTATTATTTTTTCAATAAGATGTTGTCATTTTACTTCAGCCACAGGAATCCACAAAGGAGTGCTAGCCTCCTCTGCCAAAAAGTGAAACTACAAGGGGAGGGGGTGATCCCTGGATGCTGTGACACTGGTGAGGATCACACAGTTATAATATAGGAGTCTCTTATAGTAGGCAT
Organism: Neoceratodus forsteri; assembly: GCA_016271365.2. Classification (NCBI taxonomy): domain Eukaryota; kingdom Metazoa; phylum Chordata; order Ceratodontiformes; family Ceratodontidae; genus Neoceratodus; species Neoceratodus forsteri. Next base: position 841,196,554 of record CM028134.1, read on the forward strand.
AGAACTAAAAAAAGAAGAATAGAGAAAACTACTACTTTGCATATTATTGTGGCAAACTAGGCTTCCCCAGACTCAGCCTGCCAGTGTTACCAGCTTTCTCAAACCCTTCAGATGACTGAAAGGGTATCAGTAGCTGCCACTACTCAGCATAGATACTCTTTCAGGGTATCTCCAGGTCTTGATCCCTCCAGAGTCATTGCTCACACAGTACAGCGAACCTTGCTCAAGGGGGGCAACTGACCCATCCCTCAGTGCATAGCTCAGAACTCCTTACTTTAGAAGCAGAATATGGTAATAGCAGTTTTCTCTTCAAAGTCAAAAATACATTTTTTTTGTCAAGTATAAATCGGCTTACCTCAAAGGACTTAGTCACAGAAACATGAAGTAGGTGGAAAAAAGTAATAGTATTAATACTTCAAGATATTGACACATATAATGTAGGATTCCACAGATACTTCAGAATATTTACATGTGTAATACAGGATGCTACAGAAAGACTATGGGGAAACAGTTAAGTCTACAGAAATAAAAAGAAAATTTAGAACATTAGGTTATGCAGAGAAAAAACTAACTCTCTCTCTCTCTCTCTGTTTCTATTTAGCAAGATAAAATAGCTTACCACACGAGACACTTTGATTAATCAGGGCAGACTCGAACCAATCTATGTTGCCATGCTGCAACATGCTACAGTGTCCATATTATAGGATTGCAGGACCAGATTCTACCTTAGCAATTTTGAGTTCTGGTCACTGGGTCTATACAACCAGGTACAGGGGTTGAGATCAATAATTAGGGTGAACTCCCTCCCATACAGAGAAGGTTGCAGCTTCTGCAAAGCCCAGACAATCCCTAGGCACTCCTTCTCAATCATGACATAGGCCTCCTCTCTGGGCTGCAGCTTTCTGCCCAGGCACACAACTGGGTGTTCCTCTCCTGAATGCGTAACCTGACTCCGAACTGTACCTAGCCCATGATCAGATGTTTCTATATGTGCAATAAACCTAAAAGAATAGTCTCGGCTGGTGAGCACAGGTACCTGACACAATGCCTCCTTCAAGCAGTGGAATGCAGTATTACAGGTTTCTGTCCACTGGACCTTTTCTGGGATTTTCTTCCTAGTGAGATAGAGTAGCGGTGTGACCATGCTGCTGAAATTTGGCACAAACTTACAGTAGTACTCTACCATCCCTAGGAATACATGTACATTCCTTTAGGTCGTGGTTGTGGCCCATCCCTGGATGACTTCAGTTTTCACTGGCTCAGGATGGATGTACCTACTCCCCACCCTGTGCTCAAGTACTGTATGACACCTATGCCATACCTATCTGGCACGTCTCTGCTTTGACTGTTAACCCAGCAGCCTTCAGTCAGCAGAACTCCTCAGTCATGTGCCTAACTTGATTCTCCCAAGTCTGGATATAGATGGCAATGTCATCCATGTATGCCAGAGTGAAGTCTCCTGCTCCATTCAGAATGTGGTCCATGAGCCATTGAAAGGTGGCTGGCACATTCCTCATTCTGAATGGCATTAGTCTGAACTCCAATGATAATCAAAACAGGGTGAAGAAGGCCAGCCTCACTTTGACTTCAAGGGTACCTGCCAGTTGCCCTTTGTCAGGTCTGTGGTAGACAGGTAAAGTGCTCCCTTAACCTCTCTAGGACCTCATATCACGTGGTATGCATCCAACTTTGTACTCCTGTTGAGCTTGTGGTAGTCGGCACAGAACCTCATGGTCCCGTCCTTTTTGGGAATCAGTACCATTAGGGAGGTCCAGGGACAAGTAGACTTCTGTATCACCTGGAGAGCCAACATCTCTTTGATCTCCTACTTCCTTCTGGGACACTGTAGGTGTCTGTCTCAGCAGGACTTGGGACCCTGTATTTACGTGGTGCTCTGCCAGCATGTCATACCCCAATTTCACTGTGAACATTTCACCAAATGTATGCAGCACCCACTCATTTCAGCAATTTGAGCTGATGTCAGCCACTCCAAGAGGGTGACAGCATCCACTGAGGATTCTCCTTAACCTCTCCCGGAAGATCCACTTGCGGGTCTGCTTCTGCCCCCTCCTCTGGATAGCTGCACACAGCCAGGACCATCTCATGTATGTCATGTTTATGTGGTACACTTGCTGTTTATAGAAACATAGAAACATAGAATTTGAATTTGACGGCAGATAAGGACCACTTGGCCTACCTAGTCTGCCCATTTTCCTACCTGATGGATAAGCTGCAGATCCGAGTTAACCAACAGCCTACTTCCTCCTACCCCCCACTGGAATTGCCTTATGTCTGTCCCATGCATTCTTGAATTCTCCAACCTTTCTTGACTCCATGACCTCTTCAGGAAGGCTGTTCCTTGCATCCACAACCTTCTCCATGAAAAAATACTTCCTCACATAACCTCTGAGCCATTCCCCCCTCTATCTTCAAATTTTGCCCCCTTGTTCTTGCACATCTCTTTTTCTGAAAGATGCTATCCTTTGGACTTTGTTGATTCTCTTGACGTACTTGAAAGTTTCTATCATGTTCCCCCTCTCCCTCCTTTCCTCGAGGGTATACATATTAAACTCCTTTAGTATCTCTTCGTTTGTCTTCTGGTGCAGACCCTTCACTATTTTGGTTGCCCTCCTCTGGACAGCCTCCATTCTGTCTATGTCTTTCCAGACATGGGGTCTCCAGAACTGCACACAGTACTCCAGATGGGATCTCACCAACTGTCTGTACAGAGGGATAACAACTTCCTATTTTCTACTGGTGATGCCTCTCCCTATGCATCCCAGTATCCCCCCAGCCCTCCTTACTGCCTTCTCACATTGCCTGCCTACCTTTAGGTCATGTGATATAACTACCCCCAGGTCCCTTTCCATGTTTGTTGTTGTTAGTATCTCACCCCCCCATAGTGTACTCTTCCCCTGGGTTTTTGTTTCCCAGGTGCATTATTTTGCACTTCTTTGCATTGAACCTGAGCTGCCATACATTTGACCATTCCTCCAACCTTGCCAAGTCCCTTCTCATCCTTTCTACTCTCCCTTGTGTATCAACCTTGTTGCAGATCTTTGTGTCATCTGCAAAGAGACATACATGCTTCAAATCTGGTAGCTCCAATGCATAATTCACATCATTCATTTTCCTGACCACTAAGTAAGACCCCTCCCAAGCCACCTGTAATTTGTTGTGCTAGGCAGGCACATGCACCCTCACCCATTGCCCAACTTCATACCCTGGGGCTCTAACCCCACAATGGTAGGATGTCTCCTCCTCTGTTATGCACTGGCTAGGTACTCCTAGGCAGGCCCCATGAGCTCCTTGAGCCATGGCGTCAAATTCAGGATATACTCCACAATAGATTCCCATTGAGGAACAAGCTCACCCTCCCATTCATCCCTTACCAAATCATGGGGTCCCTTACACTGTGGCTAAACAGGATCTTGAAGGGTGAGAACTCAGTGGACTCCTGGAGAATTTTCCTCTATTTGACTAGGAGAAGGAGTAAGTACTTGTCCCGGTCTCTCACATGCTGGTCATAGGCATAGAGTTTTGAGGGGGGCTTCCAGGCTCAAGCCCCCCCCCAGGGAAAACTAACCCCCCAGATAGGTCAGTCTAAAAATAGGTTAACTGTTTAGGCCAATAGTTTTAAGCCTGAGAGCCCCCTTCCCCTGAGAAAACCTAAACTCTACACCAATGATGCTGGCCCGTGAATGCCATTAACATAGTCTTAAGAGACCCATAGAATCACTCAAACAGACAGCCTGTGGTGGTATGGCAAGGCCCTGAGCTGCATTACCCCACACGTCTTCCAAAGACTAACTATCAGATCACACATGAGGTTGTTGCCCTGGTCTGACAGAATCTCTGTGGGGGAACCCACCTGGCTAATTATCCCCAGCAGTTCATCGGCCAACTTCACAGCTTTGATGGAAGACAAGGGCACTGTCTCTGGGTACCTTGTGGTTTAATCTATGACCACCAAAATGTACCACTTGCTGGAGCAATTTGGGTGGTAAGTGGCCCCACAATGTCCACAGCAACTTGCTCAAATGCCTCCTCAATAACAGGCAGGGGAATCAAAGATGCCTTAGCTATGTCCCCAACCCATCCCACCCTCTGGCACAACAGAAAGTCCAGCAGTAGTTTGCCACATCTTTAAAAATACTGGACCAGTAAAAATTATTAGTCAGCCACCTTTTTGTAGGCTGACCCCTAGGTGCCCCGGAAAGGGTATTGTGATGGGTTGAATAAGACCCTGTCCCATTTGTAATACAGAAAGAGTTAAAATGAGGATCTGTTTTATCCTCTCCTTTTCTGTCTCTTGGTCTGTCTGATTACGTAATAATATTTTCTTGTGAGACCTAGGAGCTGATCACTCTGACAGTCTTACGATTCTCTGCATCCCACTATCTCCCTGCCTTCACTTGCTGTTCCTATCTTTTCTTCCCCTTTTGCTTGCTTATCTGTGGTTATAAAATATATGTGGATCTTTATGTGATACTGGGTTCTCTGGTTTGAAAATGTACAGTATATAATGATATTTTGAAATCATTGCAAAAAGCTATTTGGAACTCAGGGGGTTAACCTTGAGATGCAGTTTGACCTCCACAAACTCTTTTGCAGAGTTGTCAACAGGAGATCAGTTCTGGGGCACAATGTTCTATTTTTTGCACGTGCAATAATAGAAACTAAAAAAGTTCTGATACATTTTGTGAGAAACAGGATGTCACTGAACAAGCTCAGGATATAGAAATGTATTGCCAGGCAAAGACTTGTTATGAAAAGAGCAGCAATGTTTGTTAGAGAGAGAGGGAGAGAGAGAGAGAGAGAGATTGAAATTTAGAATTAGAGGTATCCTCAGGTGAAGGACATTGTTTTCTTTGTTTGTACTGCCTTTGTGAATAGCTATCCTGAACAATTTTATATTTTTATTTTATTGTTATTGATAATAATAAAACACTACTTGCAAATTTTATAACTGCTCCTGATCTTCCTGTGCTTCCTGATCTGTGCCTTCCAATACACCGTAGGAACCACTGTATGCTGGAGTACACTTTCCTCCAGTCCTCCCTTAGGAACACACTTATGGCACAGGAGTCCATTCAACCAGTACATGTCCCTTTTCTCAGAACTCAGAGAGTCACCTTCCACACTGGTGGCTAACTCCCTCAATTTTTGTGTAACCGCTAGGTGGCGCTATCTCTAAGGTCACTACCCCTGCCTGTCTTCCTAACAACAGGTTGAGGGAGCCTTGATTCAAAACTGGCAAGTACCAGGGTTTCCCTACCCCCAGTAAACACAATACTTTGGTGCCTCCATGCAGATCAACAATAGTGGGGGGGGGTATCATAACCTGGTATAGCCCTCTGGGAAGCTATAACCACCCATAAGCCCACCTAGTAACCAATTACCCAGATATAGTCAGTGACCCTTAACAGCATTCAGTAAACCATTTGCAATAGGCATTAACAACTAACTATGGATTTACTATCTATTCAGGACGACTGCCTAGCAGTGGGCACTACTGAAACCTAGGAAGACACTTAAGGTAAGCCCCCAAATTGAGGGGGGCCTACATCTCTCTCCTGCCTGAAATGCTTGGTGTCCGCACCATGCCTATAATAACCAGGATTTGCAATAACACTCTAATATATGCACTATTTACAATACTAGGTCTAACACGTAACATAAGCATCTACCCTACATAGCATGCTGTGACTTTAAATGATACCGTTTAACACTTTACTTAATTTAACCATGTAGCATTTTTGTTGTGACATTTTACATGTAACTTTCTCACTCTTAGATTGGCTAATCATAGAGACATTTGACCTTTTCATTTACTCTTTGATATCAAACCTTAGTTTTACCATATTTCAGACTTTTTGCATTTCCATTTTCACATGTTATCTTCCATTTCTATACCATTTTACATAGTTAGACATATGCATTACACTTGTCTGCACCACTCTTTGTGCACACACTTTTTGTACACAAACCCATGTGGCTGATAACCTGACCTTGTCAGCTGACTTTGGACATTTTGGTAAACTAACCCCAAGTATATTGGTTAGAGGGTTTTATCACTAACTTGGAAGCTGCAGTGTATCCTATTTTAGGAAGGGAATTAGCTGTAACATACATCCCTATATGGACCACATTCATAGGGAGGTCTACAGATGTTCCTGGAGTATCATACGTAAGGCATACTACCAGTTTGAGATTTCTTTCAGATCTTCTAGGTGGAAGGGGCACAGGCACAATCATTTCAACACCTGCATTTGGGTTGATCAGTTGCAGGTTATTGTCTACCAATAACACAGCTTCTGACGAAAGGGGCATCTCTATACCCTCTGTTTGTTCAGAGTTGGAAGTATTATTTACATCGGTATTTGTTGTAGCATTTGAATTTACTTGCTCTGTAGACTCTAGTTCATCCGTAAGTGGTATTTCAACAAAATTTGAATCATTTGGCACACTGCTGGCACTTTCAGAATCAGCATTACTTGTCAAGATGAGGTCAGGTTCACTAGGTCCAGGTATTTCAGCTTCAAAGGAAGATTCACTAGTGGGGTTCTCACTTTCTTGATCAGGACTGGTTAGTTCAATTTCAGACAGTTCTACAATAGCTAAAGAGTCAGCTACCTCTGAAGTTATACTTTGTACCTCACTATCAGGTGGCGTGGGAGTGGTTGAGAGTGCAAGATTATTTGATACTTCATGACAGTTAGCACTGTCTCCCATATTACACATAGGGTTGCCTTGGAACAGTTGGGCTAGTTTGAAAGAAGGGTAATACATGATTCCATACTCACTGTCATCAGACTCAAAATGATTGTCATCATTAACTGCAGCAGGACGTGACAGAGGCTCTGGTTAAGGGGCAGCAGAAGGCTGATTTGATTATTTCTTTCAAGCAATAGATCTGGTAACAGGCCCAGTGGGAACATCAGTTTGAGGTGCAGAGTTTATAATAATTTGTCCAATGGGTAAAAGGCGATTTTGGTGTATTGTTTTTACAGCTTTTGGATTATTTTCTGGACCCACTTTGTAGACTGGCAGGTCATCCAGCTTGCTGATGACAATGTATTGGGTATGACTCCACCCATCAACCATTTTGTGTTTTCCTTGTAAGCCCAAATTTCTCATTAATACATGGTCTCCGGGTTGTAGCTCCTGAGCTTTAACATGTTTGTCATGTCTTTCTTTATTGGCGAAGTTTTTCTTGGCAGCCATTTTATGAGCAACTTGATAGGCGTGATTAAGCTGCACTTTGAGGTTTTGTACATACTGCAATTAATTATCTGCTTGAATTCCATCTGGTGACACTCCAAAACAGATACTTGGTAACTTGGTTACTTGGTTTATAGGACAAAAGAAGGCTAATAGCCCATCGGGATTTTCCTCCATATTGATGGATCATTTACCCAAGTCCCATTCATTCATCCATTTATCTAATTTATTTTTGAATATTGATATGTTTGTTGAATTGACAATTTCTTGAGGTAGTTTATTCCATAATCTGGGTGATCTAATGGAAAAGAAATTTAATCTCTTGTTGTTATTTACTTTTTCCACTTCCAATTGTCTGTTATGTAGCCTTGGTACAATTTTTCTTGCTGAATAAGCAATACCACATTGTTTCATCTGATCAGGTGATTTTAGTATTTTAAACAATTGTAAGAGATCACCTCTAGTTTGTCTACGCTCAAGAGAGTGTAGTCCAGTTATTTTTTAAATCTAATATCATATTCCAAGTGAGAAAGATGTGGTACTAGCTTGGTAACTCTATGTTGAATTTGTTCAATTTTGTTTATATCTGTCTTTAAGTAAGGGCTCCAAAATGGTGATCCATAATCAAGATAGGGCCTTGTGTGTGACCTGTACAAAGTTAATAGACATTCTTCTGATTTAGAAATAAATGTTTTGTTGATTCTGTACAGTAACGCATTAGTTTGATTAGCAATTTTTGAACAATGTGAGGAAGGTGATAGTTTGTCATTAACCATATTACCCAGGTCCTTTTCTATAGAAGATGCCCTAACAATACTATTGTTCAAGTAGTATTTTTGTTTTGGGTTATCTTTTCCAAAATGGAGTACCGCACATTTAGCTATATTAAAATGCATTTTATTTATGCTGGCCCATTGTTCAATTAGTGAAAGATCCATTGTTAAGTTATGACAGTTTGTAGGGGTATTTACCTTTCCTCCAAGTTTGGTATCATCTGCGAATTTAACCATTATATTATGTGGTGAAACATGCATGTTGCTGATGAACAGGTTAAACAGTACCGGGCCCAGGATGGTTCCCTGCGGCACACCACTTGCCACCACCCCCACCCCCGAAAGCACCCCGTTCACCCTAACCCTCTGTGTTCTGCCACTCAACCAGTTATTTATCCAGGATATGATGGGTGCTGAGAAGCCTAGACGGTTAAGTTTACTGACCAAAATACCATGAGATACTTTATCGAAGGCCTTGCTGTAATCCAAAAGAATGATGTCTGTAGGTATTTTACAGTCAAGGTGGGAACTGATATAGTTGTAAAAAGTAATCAAGTTTGTAGTACACGAGAATCCTGGTCTAAAGTCATGGTGATACTCATCATTAATTTTTAATGTAGACATTTCTTTTTCGAGTTGATGTTTAATTATTTTCTCCATGAGTTTACATGGTATTGATGTTAGACTGATGGGTCTATAGTTTTCCATTTTAGAATGAGAGCCTTGTTTAAAAATGGGTGTGACAATGGCAGTGCGCCAGTCAACTGGGACTGAGGATTCATATAGTGATTTTTAAAAAATAATAATCAAAGGGGGAATTATTGTGTCCTTTGTTTCTATAAGGAATCTAGAGCTAATATTATCGGGGCCAGAACTAGTATACTGTTTAAGGGTATCAAAGACCCACTGGATATCTTGAAAGAGAATTTCATATGGTTTGAGTTTAAAGTCCGCTGTAAGAGGTGTAGTATTAGTAGGTTCAGGAGTAAAAACAGATGAAAAGTATTTGTTTAACTCTGAAGCTGTTTCAATATCGGATGTTATAGTCATGTTATTACAGATTAGGGGACCTATCATATTGTTATAACTTTTCTTACCGTTTAGGTAAGTGTGTAGTGCCTTATGACTATCCTTGGTATGCACAATTTTAAATTCAAAATTATGTTTAGCTAATAAGATGGTTTTCTTTAATTGTCTAACCACCTCTCTGTATTTGAGGAGGATGACATTTTTCTGATTGGTTGAGCATTTTTTTAGGACTGCAAACAATTTATTTTTCTGTTTGATTAATGTTTTAATATTACCATTGAACCATGGGGGGATTTTCCCTTTGTTGTTATACTTAAGTTTGTCCAGGACATATTTTTTTTCAAGTTTCAGTATCTTAGTTTTTAAATAGCCCCAGGCTGTCTCAGTGTTCATTGGATGCATTATTTGTTCCCAGTTAAGAGATTTTATCTGTTGATTAATAGCTTCAAAGTCAGCCCTATTATATTGTTTTATTTTCAGTTTGTTTGTTTTTGGTAATAAGGGCAATTGGATGGAGAAAAAAAGAGACAAATGGTGGCTATTTCTCAGAGGGCTGAGTAGTTGAATATCAGATATATGTGTCTCCGGGTTAGTTATAACTAGGTCCAATATGTTATTTCCCCTTGTTGATTAATTTACGCATTGAATAAGTCCCATATTGATTATAACTGACAAAAATTGTTCATCGTGTTTATTAGTACCAGAAAGTGCATCCCAAGGAGGCAGTTTAGCACAGTGGTCTAAGGCTCTGAGCTGCAAATCTGGTGACATCCAGCAGACTAGACCTGGGTTTGAATCCCACAGCTTCCACTTGCATACTGTGTGACCCTGAGCAAGTCACTTGTGCTCCCAGGTCGCTCCTGTAAAAAAGCTTTCAGCTTAGTGTGCTATACCTGGTTAAACAATTACAAAAAAAAAATTTATAGTGGGAAGGTTAAAGTCCCCTAAAATAAGAACTGGATCTTTGTTAACTATTTGAGTAATTTCACTGCAAAGTTGTTTAATTTGATCAATATCTGAGGAAGGGAGGATGATAACAGGTACCTATAAGAAACTGATGGATGCTGGTGGGTCTAATATGAACCCAAATACTTTCAGAATGTATGGTAGTTGTTGATTCATATGATGGAATGTCATCTCGAACGTACAAACTGACCCCACCTCCTTTTTTTGTATCCACTCTGTTTTTGAAGTAGTGTTTAAAACCAACGATTTCTGCTCTCCACTTTTTATCCGTATTCCCCCAGGTTTCAGTGATTGCTATTAGAGCTAAATTTAAAATTTTAGCTAAGATTTCAAGTTCAGCAAGTTTGGTGATTGTGAGTGATCTGGCATTTAATGAAAGAATATTGAGATTTGTCCAATAAGATATATATGGACTGTCTTTACAAGAGATAGGGGTGGTCCCTATCTCCCCCCTTCCTATCAGTTTAAATGATTGTTTATGAAAGTTACTATTTTTCATCCTAATACTGTGCTTCCCCTTCTGCTGAGATGTAAGCCATCCCAACAGAAAGTGAAGGCCTGACATCAAATTCCTCCCAGTGAGTTAAGCAGCTTATGCCCTGTCGATAAGTCCACTTACAAATCCATTCATTTAATGCTTTTATTTTATTGTTAATGTGTCTAGTTGCTCTTGGAATAGGTAAGACTTCAGACAAACATATACTGCAACCACGATCAGTTAATACATTACATAGAGCCACATAGTGTTGTTTAATCTGCTGGAGTGGGGATCGTGTGATGTCATTTGAACCAACATGGACAACCACTAGGGGATTTTCTCCAGCTGTTGACAGAATTACTTTTGTCATTGATGTGAGGTCCACTATTTTTGCTCCTCTGTAGCTAGAGTTAGTCCGATTTTCTTTGTCTGGATTACAGACTATTCGATCAACATATTTTGTTATGGAGTCACCTAGTACATATATCTGTTTTTTTGAATAGACATATCAGGAGTATGCAGAGACTGAGGCACAAAGGGGGTGTTCAGGGGGTCGGTAGCCTGGGAAGATTTAAGTGCTGAGGTTCCAACGTGCTTCTTGACCAAACATTAGTTTATATGATGAAAATCTGGCTGCACCATTGCTAGTACAGTTATAAGCGTGCACCAAAGTACTTATTTGTTGGCTCCATCTTTGCTTGTCTTTGGGGTGAAGTGTGCCCAACATGTCCAGCAATGTTCTATTAAATCTTTTGGGCTGCAGATCTCCTTATGGGTGATATGGAGTGGTTCTTGACTTTCTTACACCCCAGAGTGAGAGCATTTCTTTAATTTAATGGCTTTCAAAGTCCCTTCCCTGATCAGAATGGATCTGCTGTGGGGCACCATAGTGGTCAAAAATGTTTTCAACAAGCACTTTGGCTATGGTGGCTCCTTTCTGGTCCTTGGTCCAATAGGCCTTTGCATAACGAGTAACATGGTCTGTCAAGACAAGCACATTGCTAATGTGTTTGGTATCAGGCTCCAAACTTAAGAAGTAAATATGTACAAGCTCCATGGGTGCACTAGTGGTGATATTAACCAAGGATGCTGCTCTCTATGGCTGAACCTTTCTTTGGAGGTATCTGCTACAAGTTAAAGTCTATACCCATCTTGGGCCAAAAGAAATGGGTACAGGCTAAGACCAAGGTTCTCTCATAACCCAAATGTCCCATCTGGTCGTGGAGAGCTTTTAAAACCACATTTTTGAACTTTGACAGTAACACCAGTTGTTTTCTTATGACTATTCCTTGGCTATCGGTTATTTCTCAGTATAACAGTTCCTCTTGGAGCTTGAGTTTGGGACCCTTTCTAAACAGTAAGGCAGTTCGCTGATCATTGGATCGTAACTTGGAGACATCTTCGCCTTTGTACAGAGCATCTAAGACAGGTCTAATCATGGGATCCTGATACTGTTCCTTCTGGATGTCATCTGGGGTGAGCTGCAGTAAAGCACTTAGGTCTAGTGCTGCGAAATTACAGTAGGCTACAGGAACACAGGTTTCTGGAGGTCCCAGGCAATCAACTAAGCAATCTACAGTTTCAGTGGACAGGTGTCCACCATTGTCAAACTTGTGGCACAGGGCCATCACGGATTGTTCTCACATTCTCACCCACACAGGATTGGATGCAGGCCTTCTGAACAGGGCATCAGCGTCAATGTGATTGAGGCCCAGACAGTACTCAACTGAATAATCATACATTGAGAGAGCTGAAAACCATCTGTGCCCCATGGCATCCAACTTAACTGATATTTGGACATACGTGAGAGGGTTATTGTCTATTTTTATCAGTATCTTGGCACCATGTAGATATTTGTGAAATTCGTCAGCTGTTGCCCATTTCAAAGTGAGAAATTCAAGTTTATGGACAGGATAGTTTTTCTCAGATGGAGTCAAGCTTCTACTGGTGAATACCACCGGGAGTAATCCTTTCTCATACTCCTGATAAAGCACGGCTCCAAGTCCACTCAGGCTGGCACCTGTGTATAATATATACATTTATTGGATCTGCATAGGCAAGAATTGGTGCATGTGTGAGTTGATAAATGATGTCATAAAATGCTGTGTCACAATCAGGGGTCCATCTGGTTCTGAATGGTTCATTAGGCTTGAAATAGACTTTATCACTTTCTTTTACAGCACTTCTTCTATACTTCTGATTGGTAGGTGGATACCCTTGGGTTAGATTTAGCAAGGAGCAAATCACTTTGGTGTAATCTTTTACAAAGCACCAATAGTATCCACAGAAACTAGAAATCTTTGCAGCTCTTTAAGGTTGTTAGGCCTTGGCCAGGTAGTTAAGGCTTCTGCTTTGCTTGGGTCAGTTTGGATACCCTCAGAAGATACGGTGTGGCCCACGTACTTTATGGATTTCTGATAAAAAATGACACTTGCCAATGGACAATGGACAATTTCAATCTGAGTTTTTCTAACCGGTCCAGGACCTTGAACAGATGAACCTCATGCTCTTCGATGATATCATCCAAATAAACTAGGCATTCAAGGAGATTCATGTCTCCTACAGCTCATTCCATTAATCTTTGAAGGGTTGCTGGTGCTCTAGATATGCCATCCTGGATGCGAGGCATTGTGTTCTGGTTGGGTATGGTTCTTTAGTTAAGGGTCCTGCAATCCACACACATTCTCACTGAGCCATTTTTCTTTCAGACCACTGCAATGGGGGATGCATAAGGGCTGAGGGATTCCTGGATGATTCCAGCTGCCAACATTTCTTAAAGGTGGTGTCGAACACCATCAATGTCAGCAGGTTCCAGTCTGTGTGACCTTTCCTGAAATGGCCTCTCATCATGGAGTCTGATATGATGCTCAGTGCCTGTGACACATTCAACATCCCATTCCTTTAATGAAAATACTTTACTTCACTGTGCTAGCTTGTGGCTGATTCTGTCCTTCCATTCACTGGGGATAGGAGACTCTCCAAAGTCGAACATATATGGGGATACTTCATCGTCTTCCGCTTTGCGGCACTTGGTTGGCAGCACTGCAGTATCCCCACAGTATACTGTGGCCAGGATACAGCCCCAGAGGACTTCAATATCTCTGTCAGTGACATTGCAGAGTTGCACTACTACTCTCCTAGCATGGGCATTGGCTCTAACAGGTAGCACACTGGCTTTAACCAAAAGTCCTTTAGGCAACCTTCCCTTTTCTAGGGCATCCAACATAAGAATCTTATTTGTTACATCTTTCTAGAGACGTACCTCCCCACCTATGTAACACCGTGTATTAGAGGGGCAAGATGAGAGGTGAGAGATCTTTTTTTTCAGACATACCCCACTGGCTCATCCTTATCATTGTCTTGGCTCTGCAGGTGTTTCTCATAAGCTTTGTGTACTATTGCATGAATAGGTAAAGCTCATCTGGTTTTCTGAGCTTGTTTCTCTTGTTGCATCTGCGCTAAGTGGCCAAACATGTGTGCATTGATGCTGATCAATATGGGAATCCCATCATATAGTCCAGTTGAGGGGCAAACCAAAGCCAATGTTTCCACAGGTTCATCCATACCGTCCATGGTAGAAGGAAAAGATAGCCATATTCGTAAGAAACCAAGGTAAGAGCAAGATTTATCACTTTAACCCCATACGTGCAGTCCATCTAGGGGTTGTAGAGGGTAGTCCATCAGATGCTGACCATACCAGTCTTTAAATATTATAGTGACCCAAGATCTGCAGTCCAATACAGCTCAGGCCAGAATACCATCAGTTTGCACCATGGTATCCATGGAAGGACCTACTATTTTGGACCAGTCTGGAGGAGCATTAGCAAGAACCTGGATGGACGACCTAGCCACAAAGAAATTGGATTTTGGGTTACCTGCACTTCCGAGGCAATCATTTCTTGCACTTATCTGAAGTTGTTTTGTTCTTTGAAGCTCTTCCTGTAGTTTGTCGATGAGACCACAATCTTTTTTCATATGCCCGTCCTTCCCACAGTTGTAATAGAACACACCATCCCTAGGCTGTGACGAATAATTGGGAATTGTCTGAATTTCATGAGTAGTGAGTGGTAGTGGATACATACCAGCAGTTGGCACCGGAGCACTAACAACAATAGGCCCTTGGTGGGTTTGCACCCCATGCCCTCTCATTTCATTTACTATGGCATACAATTGGTTCATCTCGGCCTCTAGATCTCCACCCCACACTGTCCATGGGAGCCTGAGTTTGCACTCCCACTCCCATGGCAGATGCTGTCTGGCAGGTTTCTTAGTCATTATCAGAGGAGGCAGCCTTAGCGGTGGCACCAATTTTTAGTTCTCTGATTTCTTTAAGTATTTCTGTCCATGGTGGGGCATCCTTAATGGTCAGTCTCTCTCTCACTGAGCTCCTTAGTAATGGCACTAGTTTTTAGTTCCCTTAGTTTCTTAAGTATTTTGTGGAACTCAGAACCATGAGTGACTGACCCCTTGACAAGGGCAAGGGTCACAGTAGCTATGGCTATACAGAGATCTGGGGAGTCTGCTTCCTCCTCAGCCACAGCCTCTTGGAGTTCTCTTATTAGTTCACAGTAAGTAGGGGGATTATCCTTCCTGTCCTGGAACTTTAGCTGAAGACTTAGCAATCAAGAATATTTGGCAGATTGTAGTATATAAGCTAGTCTTACATGATTCAAATCACTGGTCGATACCTCACCTTTCCTGTGAGCTCTTTGTAGGGCCCTTTCCAAATGAGTAACATAAGCAGACAAGCATTCACTTTTCCACTATTTGATGGCTTTGAATTTCCACATTAAAGTTTCCCCAGCCTCAATACTACCCAAAACACCTTCTAGTGCAGACAAATATTCCTGGGCCGAAGCATCAGAGTTTGTGGATCTGAAACATTTAATGACTTCGAGTGCAAGACCCCTTAAACTTTCCATGAGCCTTGCCCACTTCTCCACCTCGGGACACTGCCATTCTTGCACTAGTGGGGCAATATAGTCTACCCATGTCTTCCAATCATCTTCCCCATTCAGTGTGGGCACAGTACCAGAGAACACTTTTAGCTTGTGGCAATAATCATGACTAACTGAAATTACCACCATAGGTGCAGGTACTGATGCAGGTGCCAGAGGCAGGGTACCCCAGGAGGCAGAAATAACTTTTTTACATCCTTGAGGGTTTGGCCTTCCAGTAACCACTTGGCAAGTTTCTCCTCTAAACTTTCAGATTAGTATTGGGGTTCTGAGTCTGAAAGATCATCACTATTCTTAGTTACCATGCTCCAAGTGGCTGGGGACCCATCAATGACAATAGTTCTGGGCACTTTAGTACTGTCCACTGGGTTGCTGCACTCCACTAAATCCATTAAAGTTTATGCGGTGTGGTCAGCCATTCAACTGGCTAGCGCATCCTTACCCACACACTCAATTTTCATGAGGGCTTCCTCGATAGTGCTTTTGTCAGTACCCAGGGGTATATCTAGCAATAACAGAGCATTGTGGGGATCAATGTCATTCCCAATACACCAGTTAACTAACTGCTGCACAGTCATTTCTTCAGTGGTACCCATAACATTTTGAGTTGCAATTTTCATTTTGGGCACTGGGGGGGCACTACTTCCAGTGGTGTCTCCAAGCTGTAGTCCATAAGTGGCACTATCTCTAGGGTTACTACCCCTGCCTGTCTTCCTAACAACAGGTTGAGGGCCTTGGTTCAAAACTGGTAAGTACTGGGGTTTTCCTACCCTCAGAAACACAATACATTGGTGCCTCCACCCAGAGCAACAACAGTGGGGGTATCTACCTAACCTGGTATAGCCCTCTGGGACACTATAACCACCCACAAGCCTGCTTAGTGACCAGTTACACAGATATAGACAGTGACCCTTAACAGCATTCAATAAACAAATTGGGGGGGCTACATTTGCACAGATGGGTGATCTTGCTGAGCGCTTCCTAGTTCTGTAGGCCCAACCTTTCCAAAACACACACTGCTGTGGGAGAGCCGCCCATGTCTGGGCTCTTCTCAATTTGTAGCTGTGGTTCAGAAGTGCTGTTCCCAGCTTGTTCTTCAGCTGCAACTTCTCCTGCTACTGAGGAAGGGGTTGCTTCCTCATGCACTGCCCCCTCTGTGTCCTCAGGAGCTGGTTCCCTTGCCATAATATGGGTAATGACACACACAATATTGGCCCTACTGTCGAAGTCATTACCCATGATTTTATCCAGGGGCAGGTCTGGTACCACACCCACTTCCTGTATGCCCTGACCACCTTTCCAGCTTAGAAAGATCCAGGCCATTGGCACTGAGACTGCAGGATCCATCACTCCTCTAATCCTAGAAAACTAGCTCAGCAGGATCTGTTCCTCTTGAATAAAATCCTGCTTCACCAAAGAAATGGAAGCCCCAATGTCCCTCAATCCCTGGGTCACCATCCCATTTACACAAACAGGGTGCATGTGTGCAGTGGAGTTAGAGGTACTGCACTCTGTGTACAGGCTACTATTTGCTGGGAGCTTCCCGAGCTACCCCTCCATCTGCACTCACATCTTTTTTCTCATTTCTCAGACAATCTTAAGACAAATGCCCCGGTTTCTGGAAGATATGGTACCTGCTTTGACCCATCTTCATGCTTTTGAGACCAGGTGACTTCCCTTTTTGTTCAGGTACAGGCTGGCTTCCTTTAGGCTGCTTCCCTGGGGTTCTCCTAAACCACCTGATGTCCCACTCCCATTACCTATACAATGAGAGGACTGTCAGCTAGATATGAACTGATCAGCCCTCTTGGTTGCCTCCCTTGCGGATCTCGGAGTTCTACCCAATAATCGTATTCTCAGATCCTCAGGCACAGTTTTTAGAAACTGTTTCAGAAGATATAAATCCTTTATTTCCTTTATAGTGTGAGCTTTTGCACATTCTACCCAGTATTCTAACAAGTCACTTAGCTGTAAACACATTTCTGCAGTTCCACCATGCTGCATCGATAGGAACCCTGTCAAATGCCATTACAGTGACAGCACAATGCTGACAGTCAGCACTGTGCCACCTAGGAGCACAAGTGTTTTTTTTGCGGGGGATTTGCCCCACACCTCCTGCACTAAAGATTACCAGTTCCAAGTTGGAGTTGTTTCGGGGAGGGGTGAATTCCCCGGAGACAGCAGTGTCAGTAAAACAGTGGACCAGTACAGCGAACAGCTGATTCTATCAGTGTACTGGTCTTTGATGTCTTACCGGTGCAGTAGCAATGGTATACACATTTCAGCATAGCTGTCCTACAGTGCCTTTCTTAAACATCTACATTTTTGCCTATAGGCCTTGGGGGTTAACTCAAAACACTTTAGCAAGGCTTTTTTCACTTTATTATAGTCCATGCAGTCATCATTGTCCATTTGGGTAAAAGCTTCTAATTCCTTGCCTGTAAGCAGTGGCAGTAGGTGAGTCACCCAAGAAGCCATGCCCAGTTCAAATTGCCCACAGATTTTCTTGAAAGACAAAATAAAACAAGATGACCCCCCCCTCCTGAAATCTGGGAAACATTTTAGAATTAATTTTTGGCTTTCTGGGTCAACCCCCTCATGCTGTTACTCACAGTTTATAGTGATGTTCTCTTGTGCAGAATCTCCATGTGATTGTCCTGCTCAAGCTTCTTCATCTGGATCTCAAGGCTTTTCCTGCTCCTTGCTCAGCTGGATCTTGTGCTAGCACTCTTTCTTTCACTCCTCCGCCTTTTGCTTCTTCTTCTTCCCACCTTCCAGCTTCATTTTTTTGCATCTCAAATTCTGCATTCACCTTAACCAGGGCAAGCTCCATCTCCAAAACGTGTACTCAGTCTGCTTGTGCAGCTGCCCAGGTCACAGGCTGTGGGTTATCAGCATTCTCCTCAGCCTCTGTCTCACCACTTTGGTTAGCAGTGACCCCATGCACATGACTTTTCTGGTAATTGTTTTTGAGGATGAGTATGAGTTCTGCCTGTGTTTGGCCATTCTCACTGCCCACTTGTTTTTTTGGCACAGCTCCAGCAGGTTTAGCAGTGAGTGCTTCTCATAAGGCCCTGACATAATGTCTTCTATCTATCTATCTATCTATCTATCTACTCTTTCTTAAAAAAAAAAAACTGGTATAATATACAGTTCTGTTTTGTATATCCTTTTCTGTGACTGGACAGATAATCTTTATACTGACAAAAGTGTTTCAAACCCTACTACTGCCATCAGTTTGTGGCAAACTAGTCTCTCTCCCAGACTCAGCCAGCCAGTGTAACCAATTTTCTTGAACCCTTCAGATGTCTGCAAGGGTACTCAGTAGCTTCCACCACTCAACACAGGCACTCTTTCAGAGTATCTCCAGATCTGAATTCCTCTAGATCCACTGCTCACATAGTACAGTGATCCTTGCCCAAGGGCAACTGACCCACCCCTTTATATCACAGCTGGGAACTCCTTACTTTAGAAACAGAATATGGTAACTGTAGCCTTCTCTTCAGAGGCAGATGTACAGTTTTATGTCAAGTATAAATCCATTAGTTGTACCTCAAAGGTCTCAGTCAAAGAAACACAAAGTAACACAGTAGCACAGAAAAAACAGTATCTGTATTTAGCAAGGTAGAATAGCTTACTGCATGGGGCACTTTGGTGAATTAGGGCAGACTTGAACCCTTAGATGGCAACTGTTCATAGTCCCAAACCTGACTGTCTCTTTCATGCTCTGCCAGAGCTTAAGACCCTCCAGTGTTTGGTTTAGCTAGCAGCTTCCTGAGATGAAAAGATAGTTCCTAAAGTTTCCCATAAATTGTCCATGGACAGAACAGATAGTAAATTGCTTTCAAAGCCAGTGTGTGTGTCTGATAATAATCTTGACTTTTTCCCAGGAATGCCAGGTTTGTCCTGCTACATTCTAACTGGTATCTGTGCAGAAAGAACTGAATACAATTTTTTAAAAAGAAAACAGTGACAGGTATACATAGCAAATTATAAGTATCATTTTTTTTCAAAACTGCCACCATATAGCTGTACCAGTAACTGTAAAGTATCTAAAACAGAAAAGATAAATAAATTGGTTATTTAGAAACATGATTGGTATATTTTCCTGCATGTTTTCCTCATTTCGACCAATACCAGCTCTATGTTTTATGTGGTAGTAACCCTACAATGGTATTGTTGTTTGATTGTAGTGTAACCCCCCACTGCCCCCCCCCTTGTTTAACTAGCAGGGCTGCTCCTCTCACCATGTAGCATCTAGGGGCAAACAAGAGGGGTGGGGGTTTACATAACATTGTACACACATTTCTTTTCTAAGCCTGGTATTACAGACAGGCAACCAAATACAGCAACCACCTGGCACACACCTGGTGGGACCATTTACCATGGCCAACAACCCAGGTTCCTGGGAGAAAAAGGCTGCTCACAATTGTGCTAGGTTTGCACTTCTGGACAGGGGCAAGCAAGTAAATCCAGACACAATGGAAGAAATAACATTATTGTCCAAACCAGGTTGGGATTCTAGAGTGTGGCATTTATTCACGTACACAGAGTAGGAGTAATGCAAAGCAAAGATGGACCCCCACTGGGTAACTCATACTGGTAATGCAGATTACTGAGGTACAGAAATTCCTGAAATCCCATTTAGCATAGGAATAATGAACACAAACTGTGAACTCTCAGGTTCTGAAATGCAGGTTGGCACACACGGTCAGTTACTGGTACATTTCCCCTTGACTAGGCACATATGGCCAGTACTAGGACATGTTCCCATCGACTTGGCACACACAGCCAGTACTAGGACACTTTCCCATATTTCACGAGGAATACTAGTGGCACACACGACCACCAAAGAGCACATACAGGTTCACAGAGAATCCAAAACCCACGTCTGGGTGACTATTTCCATCAGGCGCTGGCCAAATGCACTCACTGAAAATTGTACTGGTGCCTAAACTGAACCCAGAGAGGTAAACTGGTTACTCGAGATGGGGTGTCTCCCACCTTTTACTTTCAAGTTTATACTCGGCCATTCATCTGGTTAATAACACCCTCACAGAAACTTACAGATGCTATCTTGAAATGTTTTTCACATTTAACATACTACATAACTAAAAGTTCTGTACTTAGTCTCTCTCTCTCTAGATATCCATCATATGCAG
Organism: Neoceratodus forsteri; assembly: GCA_016271365.2. Classification (NCBI taxonomy): domain Eukaryota; kingdom Metazoa; phylum Chordata; order Ceratodontiformes; family Ceratodontidae; genus Neoceratodus; species Neoceratodus forsteri. The sequence continues at coordinate 841,217,144 of CM028134.1, forward strand.
ACACTTTTAAAACAGAAACCATCTAGGTGACAGGGTCCCTTTGTCAGAGAAAAATGCATCAAAGGTATGCAGGTGCCCCTCCTGGGCTGACACAAAAGTACTCACAGTTTCTGAAGTTGTCATAGGCAGCTTCACTAGACAGACTGGGTGAGGGGATTTGCACCAGAACCCTAAAGATCGCCCCGTCCCTCCTGGGATGAGGCAAAGAAAAACCCACTTGGCAAGGTCTACACTACTTCAATCACTGTCTTCTATGTTCTTCTTTTAAGGTGAGAACAAACTACCCAGACCTAGAACAGTAGCTCTCTGTCACAGCTACTGTAGGTGAGGAGCTGCACAGAAAACTGAAGCCTCCTCCTTTAACTCCTACTCAGGACTGACTCCACTCTAACTCAACATTCTAACGCTATCTCCCTAGAGCTGGCAACAAATGTGGTTTATGCCGCTGTGAGAGTTCTATGAGTACATCATCCTCCAGTTCAGCTGAGACTGAAACACAGAGCATGACAGTGTGAAATCCATTTAACTGGCATTTCACTAGCTGCCTTTTACTGCCTGCTACTGGTTCTAACTGGGATTCTAGTAACCCCTGGGAACAAGGGGGTTACAGTAGCATGCTTAACATAGAGTACCACAGAATGTTTACACTCAGTATAGAAACTGTAGCATGATCAGGGCCTATATGCACTATCTGCTGGGGAATCATGCTGCTAAAACTATGTATATATGACTGCATAACTTAATGTGAAGTGTTCGAAAAGCATTAAAAAATTGGTGCATTAAACAAGCACATCATTTTACATATGCATTAAGGCACTCCATCATGATCTGTGACTGGTGGTGGGAATGAATGTAGGAACAACATTGAAAATTAAGGTTCAGATTCTACCTTTTTATGTTTATTATACAACCTACCACCATACATTGAAAAAGTGGAAATGTAGTCCACAAAATATAGTTTATGGTTACAGATATAGCCATATGGTGGCACTTTTGAAAACAAAAATATCTCTTGATTGATAATGTACACAGGAGTAGCTGTCTCTATTCTTGCGTTTTTAGTCACTACATGACTGCAAGGTACTTCCATAAGGTCTGTACCACATGTATTTCAAAAATGACATCATACAGTCCTAAAATGGTACTGACCTCCAGTGTGCAAAACAGAAACACCCACTATGTTTACTGAAAGCCCAATAAAGATGGACTAATAACATAATGTGAATTAATATTTGAATCACAGCTTCTACAGAAAACACAAGCATACAGTTCCAAAGCAGTTCCCTTTTAAAGAAAGAAAAGATCCTGGCCTTGTGGTTGTCAAGAACCGAAGTCTTTAAAACATTACTTATTACCTCGTCCTTTATATTAGTACATAAGAAAGGAAATACTTGATCCAGTATTGTCGAAACTTTGCCTAGATCCTGTGTCTTTAAGAGACTTTCCAGTATTCAGCAAAGAATTCACAGATGGCAGCCACATCGGCAAAATTCAGTTACACAAAATGTTTATTAAATGTTCTTCAGGGACATTTTAGAAAATCAAGGCATACATTGTATAACCTTGGCATTTGTGCAAGATTCAAGTACTGTTCTGACTGGTAACTTCATGGATAATCCTGGCAAGGATTTCTGAGGATAATATTCAATAAAACTGAGCCCTGCAGTGCACTTATCACTCCACAAATAATACTATACTTGACTTTGCCACATTACAGCTAATTTAGAGTACATTCATAGCATGGTATTCACATCTGTATTTGAGTATGTACACGATGTACAATATGGGAATTTCATGAGAAGCTGTATCTTTATATGGGCACAGGATGGCTTCTTAAAGCTATGAGTGTCCCCTCTTGCATTCATAGAATAAGAGGAGTACGAATCAAAGGAGAGTAGTTCTGGACCCCTAAGGATGCAATGGGGATACTTTTACAGCCGTTAGTGATTCCTGTATCCATAGCAGTATAAACAATCAAACAACAGTATGAAGACTTTCATTAATATGATGTTTCAGCTACTGCCAATTAATTAGAGAATACCTTTTTTTTCTCAAAGTTCCTTGCCAAGCTTTACAGCACATCTTGGTAGCTTATCAAAAAGTCTGTATAGAAAGCATTTCACCTCCTCTCCCCATTTAACATCACAGTACTTTTGATTATGACAAGACATTTGCTCAACATGACACCAGAATGTGATGTCACAAACAGCAACTGTGAGGTCAGTAGTGGAGAGTCAGATATAGTTTGAAAGACACGGTGAACTAAGCACTGCATTATCTGCAATATTTAGTAGACCAACAATAGGGAAAAGTAAACAAAATTAAAAAAAAATAGAAAACAGTAAAGTTAAAATGCAGTTGGTATAAATCTAATGGTTTTAAGCTTTTTATTATAGTAGAGTACTGCTCTTTAAAGGAGGACTACTGGCTCACCAAAAACTGAAACTGCTCCATAGATCAGGGCATCTGTATCATAGTCACTCATGCAGGCTAAATCTTTTTATAATAGTTTTTAACATGCAACCCTCATAAAAACTGACACTTCATAAGTAGCAGGAAGGTATTTTATGCTATGCCTGTGCCCGGCCCCAAGCTCACGCTGGATGAGAGTGCCAGTACCACTTGATGATGACATGCGACAGCCCTTTCTAACACAGTGTCCTATGTATGGAAATTTAACGTTCTTCATGTCTCCTGATGTATTTACCAAGGCTAAACCTAAATGCCATGTTAATTATAATTTATTTATTTGAAAATTAGTAATTGGGAAAGACACACTGAACCAAGGCTCATTTCCAAGTGTGACCTGAGGGGAAAGAGAAAGAGGTGTGCAGTAGTACAACAGCACAGCTTTAATGATTATAAGCATAAACATATGTCTCCTCAAGCCCTCTACCAGAGTCAGCATCTCCAATGTCCATCCAGCTTGAGATTCCCCACAGAAATAGTAGGCTCATCTCCTACCTGTATTAACAGCTCAGTCTTTGTCACCAGACTTCTCACCACCTTCAGAACAACTGGCAGCATCTCTCAGGAACAAGATCAAAATTATCCTTAAAGATAAACACCCACTTCAGTGAGATCCTGTCTGTGCCACAATGCCATCAGGAACTGCCCTTGAGGGGCAGCCCCTTAGGATACTCACACCCTTCTGCTATCTGTCTTACACTTCCATCAGAATTAATGGTGATCTACACTAAACTACCTTTAAACTCAAAACCTTCAGAGTCTTCACCACTATTTTGGTGTCTGTTCCTGGAGGCAACCAGATGACTAGACAATGAGTTCTGTTGTTCTCACACATTGAATCCATAGACCACTGCTGCAAGCGAAGGAACCTTGCCTCCTCAGGGGATCTGGCAAGCAACCTGAGGCAAGAGTGCTCCTGGGTACACCTGTGTCCTCCTAGCACTCTGCCATCTTCTCACTTCTGTCTCACACCCAAAGCTGACATTCTAAACTCCATCTACTGTCTGTCAGGTGCTCTACCAATCTGTGGGCTCTGTGGTCTGATATTCTTGTTTGAAAACAAGTTTTTTATTGAATTTGATAAAAGGGCAGTGATACAGAAACAAGGATAGGAGTACAGCAAAAAGGGGTACACGTTTTGGTTGTGTACAAGAAACACTCCAACAATGTTGCAGTTGTTGAAGTTACACATTCAATAATAAGACAAACAAAACCATATAGTGTTCGAGGTACATACTGGTTAATTCAATCACAGGCTGAGTTCAGGGTGCCCTCATACATACACTGCCTGACCTCTATACCTATCTCTCCCAGAGAGACAGAGCTGTAGTCTTTAATATCCCAGCTCTACTGGCCAATGTCTAAGGGAGAGGTATAGTCTTCAAATTTCAACCAGGTTTCATCTTAGGCTCCCAGTTGGTGTCTAGAAGAATACACCAACCTTTCCAGGGCCACAGCCATAGAGAGTGTAGTAAATCATTCCTTACAGGTAGTAGTTGAGGCATCTTCATAGTGGAAGCAATTATTCCAGCCAAATAAATGTATTATCTCCTGACGAGAACTCCAAAAAGAGGACACATCTTGCATTCAAAGCAACTGGACTACACACTATGCTGTCTGACTCTTTTCAGTAGTGTCCCAGTAATTCTTCAAACCTGGACTGGCCCAGAACATGTGCAGAGAATCCACCTGAGAATCTCTGCATCTTGAGCAACAAGAACAGGACAGGATAGAGGCTGTCCAGAGGAGGGCAACTAAAATGGTACAGGGTCTGCACCAGAAGACATATGAAGAGAGACTAAAGGAGCTTAATATGTATACCCTCAAGGAAAGGAAGAGGAGGAGTGACATGATAGAAACTTTCAAGTACCTCAAGGGAATCAACAAAGTCCAAGAGGGTAGCATCTTTCAGAGAAAGAGATGTGCAAGTACACGGAGACACAATTTGAAGATAGAGGGGGGGCGGCTCAGAGGTAATGTGAGGAAGTATTTTTTCACAGAGACGGTTGCGAATGGAACGGCCTTCCTGAGGAAGTTGTGGAGTCAAAAATAGTGGGGGAATTCAAGAATGCATGGGACAGACATAAGGCAATTCTAGTGGGGGTAGCAGTAAGTTGGCTGTTGGTTAACTAGGATCTGCAGCTTATCTATTGGGTAGGGAAATGGGCAGACTAGGCAGGCCAAGCTTTCCTTATCTGCCATCAAATTCTATGTTTCTCAGAAGTGGTATCATGGAAACAACAAGCAAGTTTGTATGGGGTGTAGTAAGCATGCTGCACGTAGAAATGTTGGGTATGCTTCACATTACAACAGATTTGGAGACAAATTGCCTCTGCCAACATAGAGGGTCAGTATTTCACCATGTATGGGTAGTCCAACAGTGTCAACCATTTTTTTCTCATAACCATTTTTGAGATAGTCATATGGTGAAGCAGAGTGGAGTAGAGCCTGGAAATTATTTCCTTTTCCCAGTCTGGGCCATCTGATGATTCTGCTGTTGCCCATGGGTCATCAGGTATCATTGGTTTACCCATGAGCAAATGCAGGCAGTGCAACATTTGCACGTAATTAAAAAGGTGGAATGAAAGGACTAAGGGAGATTATAAGCAGATTATAACTTAGAAAGGGAGAGGAGGGAACTGTTCTCAAAAAGATGGCCCACCAGTTCTATACCCCCCCCCCAGCTCCACAATGTGAAATGCTATGCTTGAATGATATGGGGATGGTAGGCATGATCCCATATAGACATCAGTATATTAACTCCCTGAGGGCATTGAATATGACAATAGGTTCTGCATAATTTTAGCATTAGATGTTTAAGAATCATTCCCATCTTGAGCTTGCACCCTATTTATCGTACTCTGGGCCCCAGCCCTACTTGTCTGCTTACTGGCAGCCTTGAGTCACTAGGGCCAGTATACAAGATTTTTAGATGTTCCCTGTGGGAATGTATTAGAATCTGACTGCTGCTATTGTGCTGTAACTTGAGCTTCTCTCCTAGCATTTTCTCCTCCCTATGGCACTTACTGATTTCCTACTGGTCTCCAAAATCTGAAAGTTTCCCACATCCAGCAGAAATCCTATTGGTATAATGCTACTTCATTTAAGTTTTGTTTGCTGTTTGTCATTTCAATTTAGTCACTGATGTATCATCAGATGAAAATAATTAATGTAATGTTATCTGTTTCTCTTTGTCGTTACTGATAATGACTGCACCTGGCTGTATACTGTTGAAATGTTTGTTCTCACCTCATGCTGCATCATGAAATACTCTTTAATGTTGACTCTGGTCTCCCCTGTCTGTACTGTCCCGGGTCGTGCCTGAATATAGGCAACATTGTTGCCTAGTGTACTTACCCGGTAAACAAAAAACAAATAAATAAAATAAATGAGAACAGGAAATGCACCAAATTCAGTTTCCTAGCCTGTGAGGTCGTAAATAACTCTGCTAATCTAGGTTGTCAGCTGAGACCTTTGGGGATATCTAAGGATGGATGTAATGAATGTAGAAGGAACCAGAAGTGCTGAAAACTTAACTGAACCACTCAGTAATATAATTTAAAGTCTGGGAGGCCTAATCCCCAGGCAAGGTACTGTGCTGTGAGCTGCCAATGCTAATGTCGAGATGCCTTCTGCTCAGGAGACCAAGAGTGCCATGAAGCACTATAACATGGTTCCTGTGGCCACTTTGCATTCCCTAGCACCCTACCGTTTCCATCCCTTGAACCTTTTGGCACAGCTAACTATGGTGCTGTGAGAAGCTGAGGTGGTTGAAGACTAAGGGATGGAAGTTGGAGTATTCTTGGTGAAGATCCCACTCTGAAGAGGCCAAATTGACCCTGAGAACTCACCACGGTAACTATCAGAGAACAATCACTCTGTAAAAGACAGTTCCTATCAGGAATGATTTCTGCAAGCAAAAATCAACCAGCTCATCTCTTTCCCACCATGGACAGATTGATAAATTCAGTCTGTCTTTGATCCGATTGAACTCTTTTAGCAGAGAAGTGCAAAGAGTTTAGTACATTTTTCCTTAACAATGTGACCTCCATTAAGACCGGGATTTCTTCAAATAATCTAACATGAGCAAGTGGTGTCCAGGAAGAGGCAATGGCACTCTGTCATCCTGGAGGGAGTTCCTTACAGTAGTTGAAGAGGAGGTGGTCTGGCCGATCTTGAGCTTGCACCCTATTTATTGTACTCTGGACCCCAGCCCTACTTGTCTGCTTACTGGCAGCCTTGAGTCACTAGGGCCAGTATACAAGATTTTTAGATGTTCCCTGTGGGAATGTATTTTCACATCACCTCTAAAAAGCGTGGTGGTAGAGCACCTCCTAAGGAAGCCCTCATTGAACCTAGACTGTCTGGTGAATTAACAGGCCTGTCTCTAACCCTCTCTTTTTGGGGAGGGTAACTGATAAGGTAGTAGTAGCACAGCTTGTGGCTCATCTGGAGTTATTTGACATCTATGAGCTTCTCCAATCAGGATTTTGCCCTCTCACAGTACTAAAACTGTTCTAGTCAGAGTGCTCCATAATTTCCTCTTTGCAAGAGACCAGGGACATTGTACCATCTTGGTTCATTTGGATCTCTTCTCAGCATTTGACTCGGTGGATCACGGTATGTTGATTAATCACCTGAGGAACTATGAGCGACTCAGTGGCACTTTTTTACACTAGTTTGAGTCCTGCACTACCAAGAGATCACAGCAGGTGGCTCTAAATAAATGTCACCTCTGGAGCAGCTGTGGTCACCTGTGGGGTTCCTTAGTGATTGGATGGCCTCCAGTTAGTTGTGTCTCAGCCCAGGTAAGACAGAGGTGATGACTGTCAATCTAGCATGGTTTGGGTCAGTTATGACAAGTGGGGACCCTTTTTTGCCATCTGTGAATGATTATACACTTATAGCTGTGAATGTGGTGAAAGATGAGGGGGTTGTTTTGAACTGCAGGCTGACACTAGAACCACAGGTGTCAGCGGTATGTCTGAGGTGGCTTTTACCATTTACATAACATTACCTGGATCGAGTGACATTCAGCACCAGCCAACCTGGAGACAGTAGTTCATGTCTTTGTCACCTTCTGACTGGATTACTATAATGCTCTTTACTTAAGGTTTTCTGGAGGTTTGATGTGCTGTCTTCTGTTGGTCCAGAGCACAGTGGCCTGGCTGGTTGTGGGAACTTCTCGGAGGGACCTTATCAGCTGGTTCTATGTGCTTTGCACTGGCTGCCTATTCAGCAGCATGTCACCCTCAAGATCTGCTTGTTAACATTCAGGGCCCTACATAGTTTGGGCACAAGCTAACTGAAAGACCTCTTGTTGTCCTACACGCATACTTGCCCCTGCACTCCACAGATACAGGCTTGTTGCAGGTCTCTCGCTCCCTCCTGAGGCCATCAGGGGACAGGGCATTTGGGCCTGCTGTCCTCTGCTCTGGAATGTGTTTCCATTTATCCCACACTATTGAGGCCTTTCATAACCCTTTCAACATCTATTTATTCACACAGACCTACCAAGAATAGAATTAGTTTTAAATTCTGGTGTGATTGTTTTAATACATTGCACAAAACAATAGTTATTGTATATATGGTTTATTTGTTGTTTAAAGAGCTGGTGACACATTCAGAAGAACTTTAACAAAACCTAATATTTAGACACAGTGCAGCTTATATTTCCCATTAGTGCTGTATTTCTCCTCTCCATTGTTTATTATTGATGTCATCTGTATGAAAACAGGATCTTTGCTCCTGAAGAGTTCATCTATTCCTGCTGCTTCCTCCCTACCTGAAGTCATAAAGCACTGCCTGTGATATCTCAGTTACTCCCATGGCAACAGATTGTGATGTCACAAAAGAAGACTATAACTTGAAGTAGGGAGTAAGCTATAGAGGCAGATAGACTCTAAAGAAACTCTAAGGGATAAAGATCATATATTCATGCAATCTGCTCAGGGTGAGAGGAGACCAGCCCTTCCCAAACTCCTACCACAGAGGGCATAGCCATGGGGGATACTAGAAGGCATCATGTAGTTGGTGTTTGGGGCTGAATGATATCTGAGACCCAAACAGTACAAATCCTTGATGATGGAGGTTGGCTGGAGTGGGATAAAAGTCTATATTAAAAACAGAAATATACAGCTTTTTGTAAAGTGTAGGTCCACAGATTAAGGGGCATGAGTAGTGTCTGTTTAGCAAAGGATCTGATAACAAAAATAATTAATGTATGTGATGCTAGAGACAAAAAGTCCTGGGGAAGACAGACTCAGCAAAGTTATATGGTTGTTCATCAGAAGTTATAAGAATTATCAGGTGAGGGAACTAGAATGCCTGCTGTGAGCAAAGGCATCTTGCAGCCCCTTTGGTTTCCTGTCTATTGGGGGTCTGCTTTGAAGAAATGACAAAGAAAGCATTTTTAAAGCAGTCACAGTCTGACTGGAGTTAGTCAAGTTCTGACACACCAGCAAAGTAGACAAAATAATAACAATATTTCTCCAGAGCAGGAGTCACAAATCTTTAAATAGAACTGATAACTTGAGATGTGATTTAAATGAGTTTACTCTGTAAATTTCTATGTTATTTATAGTGATCAAAATGCAGCTTGCTTACAACAGAACATTTTTCTAAAGCCTGGAGCCAGAGTGTCGCATTAGCCAGAGGAAGAAGCAGTGGTGGTATTATCTGCCTTTAGGAAAGCAAACACTACCAGATTCTAAAGGTTTAAAGTTACTGGAAATTTTACATCAGTGTTTCTGACTCATGTACATTTAAAGAACAGAAGTGTAACAGTGGAATGGTCAGGACCTCTGACCCCCACCGTGAGCCCTGGTAACCAGCACAGAAGGCCCTGTTACTGACTCCATGCCAGCCAGGACAAATTGGGTCTCACATTGTAGTGAGGTTGGAGTACATATAACAGACACCCCCATACTCATCTCATTCTCTCACAGTAGGTAACGTCTGGGGTAGTTGGTGGTATGGACCACATTTGGCAGTATAGTTAGCTCTATGAAGTACCACGGGGATGCACAAGAGCAGCAACCAGGAGTGGTAGTCACCTTTGAAGTGCTGCAGGAAAGCAGCTGTGTGTCAGATATTCGAGCAAGCCCCTCTGAAGTGCTGCCAGGAAGTAACAGCAAGTAGGAGGCTTGGGCAGCCCACAGAAGTGCTGGGATGGGAGCAGTAAGCCAGAGTTCTCAGTAGGAAATAGCTGGGGGTCCCACAAGCCAAGAAGAAAACCCAGGGAAGTGATCCAGATGTCCTGGAAATAGCATAGGTAAGCTGGAGAAGGAAATGCAATCAGTTAGAACAAGAGGGATCCTGTGAGGGGTAGCCAGCAAAAAACAGCAGGGAGATCACCAGCCCAGTTGGGTGTATCAGCTACACACATGGTTGAGGCCCTGATGTGAATGTTTTCTCAAGCGTGGAGGCCAATTGGTGAAGGTATGGTGGCCTCAGGGTGCATTGGTGGCAGTTCTCATCCCTTAAGTCAGGCTGTGATGGTAGTGTACACCACTCACTTCTGTAAGTACCCCCCGATATGTGCCCCTTCCCTATAAGTCTGAGGGCCTGTCATGGTGAGTGAAATGCAGGGACTAGTGGCAGTAAGTGTGAACTTGTACGTGTCACCCTCAGACCAACTCTGAGTGAGTGAGTGAGTGAGTGAGCGAGCTAGAGGTCATCCTGGCCTGCGGTTAGGTCCTGTGTTGGCCATACCTGTTTGGGTGCTGGCCCAGTGGAGAGAGCGGCCTGACTGCAGACAGCAGTGGAGTTGCAACCAGACACTGGAGAGCAGCAGAACTGCAACATCAATTACATCATGGAGAGCAGTGGAGTTACCACATGGCCTGCAGCATGACAGCAAGGAGTGGGGCAGCTGCAGACCAGGCTTCACCTATGCTAGACACAAGGTACCACACCTCGTCCTCAGAGTGGTAATAAGAAGTATGTTTCTCTGACAGTACACTAAACTTTTATAGGCCTTACAACAGGTGCTGGACCTGTGTCCTACCCAGACAGTTAGGGGTAGGAGTCTGTGTGTTAGACTCTGCACTCAGTCTGATCATTCTTAAAGAGCCACTGACGCCTCAAGATGAACTTCAAAAAACAATATTTGGACACACAGCAGCTTGCATTTGACATTAGCTCTGTATTTCTTACCCCCTATTATTTATTACTTAGGTCATATGCATGAAAACAGGATTGTTGTTCCTGGAGGGTTTCATAGTGTTGTTACAAGTTCTATAGACCAAAGTCCTTTAACGAACTTGCCACCATCTCTTACTCTTAATGGTGGTCTAAGTATTTTTTATTACCCTTAAATGTAGCTAGCCTATGCTTGAATATTTCATCAGCTCCTATTGCTTCTTCACAACCTGATTTTTAGAATATTCTGCTTGTGACATCACAGTTATTCCCATGGCAACGGGCTGTGATGTCACAACAGAGCATTATTATTTCAAGTAAGGAATAAGCTATAGAGGCAGATGAACTCTAAGGGAGAAAAATCTTATTTTTGTGGGAACTTCTTTACTAATAAATAGTGGAGAGGATAAATATGTATACGATATATAAAATACAAGCTGAATTGTGTCTAACTAGTACATTTTCCTAAGTTTTCCAAATGGTATCAGCCTCTCTTTAAGGGACATTTCTGGGACTGCTGAGTTTATATCTGGGTGAAGGGTTGTCTTTTTTTTGTGTGCTGAACATTGTACAAGTTATTCTGACTGAGACTCTAACTGACATTTCCTTCCCTAATTACTGTTTGTTTGTAAATTTTTAATTTTTGTACAGCAGAACTGTGTTAGTTTCAGATTATGTTTTTGCTCTGTAGCAGGTGAGGGGCAGGGAGGGGAAACTAAGGGGCCATGACTACAGGCTGCAGTTAAAGATCTAGATCCCAGCCGGCCCAGTGGCACTGAGGGTTGAGGCACTGGATGCCACACCTCGTGCCACGCCGGCTACCCGGGTTCAGGAATGAGCCCTGGCCATCAGGGGTCAGCAGGGGAGGGAAGGGATTGAGCATTTGGTGGACTGCTCTCACTTCCCAAGGAGGGATCAGGGGATAGTGCCACTCTTGGGTGGCCCCCGGCATCAGTTAAGGGCAGCACAGGTAAATATGTACACTCACAAGAGTGTGGGGATGGAACTGCAGCAGACGTCACTTCCAACGTCATTGCACATCCAAGTTTCCACACGGGAAACAGCAGAAAAATCCCCCGCAGACCAGAGAGGTGATGAGGGCTCCAGTGGTTGGCCTCACATCCATAATGCCGGGCCATCTCTCCGACAGCACAGCCGACCCCCCCACCCCCACCGGACAGACCCTCTAATCACAGGAAGGCCACCAGGTAGGAGAGGTGATCCCTCCCCTGGAGGGTGATCCAGGAGGCTGGAATGTCCAGGTGGGGTGGGGGCAGGATGGGAGAGGGATTCAGGTGTGGAGTAGAGGAGTCATGCTGAGAGGGCATCTCTGAGAGATGCCTGGTCGGCGGGTGCCAGGAAATACAACTGATAAAAAAAAAAAAGACTCTAGGTTCCCTTGCCCACTTACACAAGATGTTGAACATTTTTTAAGACAGCATACTAATCATATCTCAAGTCATGAGTTGCAGATATAAGGGCTTCAGATGTTGTTCAAAGGTGGCAGAACTATCAAGTAAAGTGACTTTAAAAGACAAAAAAGCACCAGTCTGCCAATTAATGAGCAGAGGTGGCATGTTTAAAGCTGAGCAGTAGTACTATATATTTTATTCATAGAATATGTGAACAAGAATGGCAAAACTTGAGCTGATGCTCATTTAAGTGGGGTTTGTTTGTTTGTTCGCTTAACGGGTAAGCACACTGGAAAACTAGTTCCTTTTACAGGGGCGACTCACATCAAATTACATATATTCAATACAAAAGACATACATATACAATACAAATATGGCAGACAAAAATGTCTTTGTTACAAAAAAAAAATCATAAAAAACATTTACAGTTAGATTGAGATTCAGAAAACATCCTTAATTCATCTGCAAACATTTTAGCAGAACGTAACTGTCATATATCACAGGGAATTTCATTCCAAATGAATGGAGCAATATAAGCAAAGGCTCTCTGTCCACTTTTAGTTCTCATAAATGGAATTTTGAGAACCAAACCATCTGTCCTATGTCTAGACAAATAGCCCTCATTATACAGCCTCAACAATTGACACAATTTTTGTAGAACTCCAGAATTAACAATTCTATGTGTAAATTTAGCTACATAATACTGAAAATGTAATAAAACCGGAAGCCAACCCATCTCTTTCAAAATCTCGCAATGATGAGATAATTTAGGATAGTTTAAAGCAAATTTAGCAATCAGCTGAAGTAAAGTGGATTTCCTAGAGATCACTGTCGCAAAAGCAGTATTAGTTACAATAGCAGCATAATTTACAATAGGAGCTAAACAATGATTAGAAATAGCTAACCTAGACTCCATAATAAGAAATGAACGAATTCTATATAAAGGGACCATTCTACAATGAATTCTCGAGGTTACCCTCATAAAATGAGGTTCATAGCTTAAATTAGAATCTAATAATATCCCAGGATACTGAAATGTATCTACTTGATCAAACAATGATCCATCAAGAGATTTAACCTCTAGACACCGTCCCACAGTTCTTAATCTTGCCGAGGTTCCAAAAATCATCACCTTTGTTTTCGATTTATTTAAGACCATTTTACAAGCAATGAGGGATGATTGAAAATTACACATTTCTTCTGTTAGAGAATCACCTAGGTCCTCAACAGAAGAACCCTGCATATATATAACTGAATCATCTGTGTAAAGAGTTAGAAAAGCATTATTAATTACTTTCACTTGTTGATCAAAAAATAAAGAAAATAAAAGTGGTCCTAGTATGGAGCCTTGTGGGACCCCACACTTTACCATTACAGATTCAGAAATAACACCTCCATATTTAACCCTTTGAAACCTATTGGTTAAATAATCCCCTATCCAAACCAAAAAAATCTGCCCTGTTCCCAAAGACTCTAATCTAGAGATTAACAACTGATGATCCACTAAATCGAATGCCTTGGTCAAGTCCACGAACACGGCACTGGTCAAACAACCTTTATCTATTCCGTCCAGTACCGTGTTCGTGAACTCGATCAAGGCAGTCTCAGTACTTCTTCCTTTATGGAAGCCATGTTGATTCTGGGACAGCAATCCCAAAGAATCTACATAATCAATCAACTGATTATAAATTATCCTTTCCTGGACTTTAGCCAGGACAGACAAAATTGAAATCGGTCTATAATTACCAAACTCCTGATGTAAACCAGACTTAAAAATGCGAGTCACCAAGGAATGTTTCCAAATATCAGGTTCAATACCCGTCTAAAAAGACAGATTGAAAATAACACTAATTGGATATGCTAAGACTGAAGCAGCGTCTATCAATAAACGTGGACATAGGCCATCAGAGCCCACTGAACTATCCCTTTTGATATGTCGTAACAACCTCTCAACCTCTTTTGGGGTAGTAGTCTTTAAGTAAAATTTACGATTATCTTTAGGACCATCAGTAAATCCTTGATGAGTCACATCAAACTGGTCACTACAAGAATTAACTGGAGCAGTAAATTTTACATTAAACTCATTAGCTATTTTTATAGGACAAGTTAACAAATCACCATTCAATTTCATCGGACTCAGTTGACCAACATTAGATTTTAACAAAGTATTAATTGTTTTCCAAAAAGTTGTAGCATTAGACAAAGCTTCATATTGTTTTTGATAAATAAATTCTATTTTAGAATTCTTTATCTCAGCCTTACATTGATTCCGTAGTGTCCTGTAAATATGATAACTAGAAACAGTCATTACAGCATTTAGTTACATTAGATAAAAGAAAATTATACAATAAAATTCAGCACTGAAAATACACAAAGGACATTCAATATTTCTTGACAAGTAAGTTGCTACCTAATAAATTGAAAACATTCTTACACGGTGTCATAATCACCATAAGGACATAAAATAAAGCAATGGAGGCCACAGAAGTCAAAAACAATAATACATCAATTTACAAAGGTAACAGTAGTAATAATAGGGCATTAGAGATAGTAAGAATACATTTTGCTGGAGCAGAAGATCATCATTTTATTAATTTAGGGGGGAAGTTAGTTTAAATATAATTATAATTAGACAACAAGGTAAAATTTTGGATGCTTGATCCATGGCCTGACAAAACTGGAAGAGGTGGCCTTCGTGACTACATGAGGGGAAAGTGATATGTCAAACTGGGAAAAGAGGAGGAGGAGGAGGAAGAAAAGGAGGAGAAGAAGCAGGAAGAGGAAGCTCAGGTATGTGTACATAGGATATAGTAAGGAATGGGAAGAAGGGCATAGGTAAACTTGGTTGATAATTAAGTGATAACATCCAGCGAGTTGGAGTATACAAAGTAATAACTGGCTTCTGTGGGTATTAAGTGCTGAGGCGTTTTATCTCCACAAAAGCTGGTTATTGTGAGTATACTTCAACTTGCTGGATGTTATTACTATCATGCGAGTTGGAGTGAATTTTACAGTTTTTTTAAGGACCCTGGTCAGTGTCATGGGAGCAGTGTAAATTTAAGCACCCAGGTTAGTGTCAGCAGAAGCAACAGAAGCACGTACCTTCATGTTAAGAGTGTGAGCCAGTGCATGTGGCTGTTGGAGCCTGTCTGCCAGCAACTGAGAGAGATAGGGATTTCAAAGAGACCACCAGTAGTCAAGTAACCTGTTGTACCAAGCAATAAGAATCCGGTGAGTGTGAGCTGGGTGCCCGATCGGGGGACTGTTAGGAGAACTGAGTGCAGTGTTGTTGTTGTCTGCAGTGGTGGAGTGAGTGAATGAAGATGGGGTTCATGGTCAGGATGTGGTGCAGAAAAAAACCCGAGGTTTTTCAGCTCTACAGTCACAGGATATTTTTATGTGCAGGAGCCCAGCATTGTTCGAGGGGAATTACTGATGCAGAGGCAGGGGGTCGGAGGGTTGCGGTCAGAATCTGTGTGAATAAGCGGTCGTAGATGTCAGAAAGGTTTGATTAAACGACTGTGGGAGGGGCTTACTTCAATAACCAACTCTGTGGGAGGGGTTTACTTGAATAAACAACTCTGGGTTTTCCTTGAGGTAGTTTGTGGGAAAATAACTGGCAGGTATTCTGCACTGTGACTGGCTTAGAGCAGATACCTGTCGTATAATACAGCATAATTAGGAATGGGAAGACAACTCGTCTGGCAGGAAACAGTGAACCTGTTTATGGTATCTTGTTATAATCATAGTATAATGGGATAAAAAGCAAAGTAACACATCTAAACATAATAATGATAAAAAGAACAAATTAGGGAAATAATTAACCATTTAAAGAAGGGTAAAACTTGGCTGCCATACAGATTTTCTAGCACTTTATTTGGTGGATATATGACAGCCTAGAATTGATAGGGGCATATCTAGAGCTTAACAATGGTTACAGATTTTGTTGAGGTCCTAAAATCTCTGGGCAGTCATTTATTCACCATAGCAGTTTTTCTTAATTTGTACTGACAACCAAATTGCAAAAGCAAATGTTCTGACCATCATGCCTGGGATCCCCCCAAGCTATTATGTTA
This sequence comes from Neoceratodus forsteri, assembly GCA_016271365.2. Lineage (NCBI taxonomy): Eukaryota > Metazoa > Chordata > Ceratodontiformes > Ceratodontidae > Neoceratodus > Neoceratodus forsteri. The sequence continues at coordinate 841,233,243 of CM028134.1, forward strand.
CACAACACATCATATAACTGTTCTGCTTTTCCATTGTGTTGATTCTATTTTTGTGAGTGCCATCTGAATGATGTTGTAGTTAAGATGAGAACTAACTGTAAATTGGAATTCAAATTCTAACAGAGCAGTGCTTGTCTAAATAACAATGGTCAGATACTGCTTGATTCATTAACTGCTTCCCTAATTTGTTCTTTTTAAGTTTGAGGGGTAAGATATCAATACTTTATGTATTGCTATGTGATATCTTTCTATGGCCCTATATCAAACAAAATTATTTTGAACTATGCAAAATATGTGCAAGCCCCCATCTGTGGGGGCTCCCCTTGTTCCCAATAGGGAACTGTTGGTACTTGGGAATCTCCAGATGCCAGCTTATGAAATGTCTTACTTATAATGTATCAGAGCATCTGTGTGTGATGCCTCTGTTTCACCCCAGGGTCCTCAGAAGCTCCTCTTCTCTTTCTCCTTTGCCTTGCTGAGGGGGATGGCCTAAGCTTAGGCTGCAAGCAGCCAAGGTTTCTGGTTAGTTATAAATGACAAGGTGTCTCCACCTGGAGAAGTTATAAGTGGAACCTGATATACACTTAGACCTACGCTTCCCAAGAAATAATATATATCCATCTGCCTCCTGCACAATTTCATCCACAGTAACAGAGTACTCAGGAAATTAAACAACATAAATAGATAAAGAATGATAATGGTACAACATTAAAAAGGAGGGTTGGGAAGGATACGGATGATTTAGAGAAAACACTTGAAGAAGATCATATACTCTATATGCAGTTAGAACAAAACAAAGACCAACAGGGCCTTCCTAAAAAAATTAATAGTCCCACTTTGGCGTGTACATCCAACTTTACCTCTTAAAGGCCATGCATGGGACAGCCTTCCTCTTGAGGCAGGTTGATACTATGCTGAGAAGAACAGTGGCTAGTGATGTGTTGGGGCCCACAGACTTGCAAACAATATTCAACACACTTGCTGGTAAACAACAGTTTCAAAAACTGGTCTCCTAACCTTCCACTTTTTAAATAAAGGTAAGAAAGGTAACAGAGCCTACACTCTGAGTTTCTTACGTTTCATTGACCTTGAGGAACTTAGTCACTATAATAGTTTTTTTCATTTGTTAAGCTTTTTTAAAACTATTTATTTTATTTTCATTATTTCATTTACATAGTAAACATTTAAATTCAGAAGGTTATATCACTACTTAAGAATTAATTTTTAAATAAATAACTTGAAAAAAGATAAAGTACCATAATTAGTTTGAAGGTGGTGGTCCAAGATCTATAAAGTCATATCTATCACCAAAGATAAATTTACATTTTTTGTTGGGGGTTGCTGCATGTCTCAGCTGATGCTGCATACACTTAGGTACAATAGCACAGAAAGCGTAGCAAATAAGGTGTGGCTTTAGTCCCACCTTATTGAAATAATAAAACCCCAATAAATATAAATAAAATAACACTCCTTCTGCAACCACTCTACATACACATCAACCCCTGTATGCAGAGAAACTGCATTTTAGAACATAAAGAAGTGCTGGTATCTCGGTACTCACTGTCAGACTCTGTTGAAGGGGTATCACCAATCTCAGTCTGTATATCTTCTGGTCATGGTACAAACCTTTTTTTTTCCCTCTTGTTTTTTTCTCTTAGTTTCTCAGTCTGTGTAATCTCCAGAAATGTTTTCAACTGATCTAAATCATAAACAACTGTATCCGCTGTTGAGTTTCTGTTGTATTAGAGACTTGGCTGGAAACAATGTTGAAAAGCTTGTTCCAAGCTTAAGGAAATCATCATATTTCAGGAACTCATTTTTTCTCCATAGAAATATGAAATACAATGTTTTGATATATTTTAATTATAACTGGTACATTATGTTGAAGTTTTTACATTCAGGCAAATAAACTGTAGTAGAACATAAACAATATTCCACTACTAGAAATCAAGGAAGAAAGAGACCTGGGAGTATTAATTACAGATGATTTGTCATTTAGTAGGCACAATCAAGAAACAGTTAAAAAATGCCAGAAGTTAACAGGTTGCATTCTGAGTAATATCAAGAACAGAGACAGTGAGGTTATAATACCACTTTATACCAGCTTGGTCCACTCCCACTTGGAATACTGTACTCAATTTTACGCACTGCAGGATTAAAAAACTCAGACATTAGTGAAGGTCCAAAGAAGGATAACAAAAAAAAAATCAGCTCAATGAATCATTTGAGCTACAAAAACAGGCTTCAAAGATTAAACATATATGCAACACAATATAGATGTACCAGAACATAACTTTGCCTCATCTATAAGTTTATTAATGTTCCTTAGGAACAATAGGACTTAGAAAACACTTGGGTAGGCATTCTACTAGGTCCCACACACACAAATTAATAGGAGAGCACTCAGTTACAGTTAAAAGGAGTAAATGTTATACTCAAAGAGTTATTACAAAATGGAATACTCTGCCAAAAGAGATTATTGAAAGTAACAGCTTAGATATTTTCAAACAAAAATTGGACTACTACATGGGAGAAAAAAAGTTTGCATTCCACTCATGAGAGGGTGGCAAGCTTGTTAAAGGGCCTTGGCTCACTGGACTTGAATCAAAACTATAGAAAACACAGCAATACAGGAATAAAAAATGTACAAAACTTCATACATAAGATACACATTTCAAAGGCATATTCACTACATGAAAAATAAGATAAATTAGCCATTTTGAATGCAATAATCTATCATCAGAATTATAAACATCATCCACAACTAATAAGAAAGTTGCAACATTCCTCTCAACAAACACCCGAGAATATAAACCTGCAGGCTTAAACAAGCACTTAGCATCCTCATGATACTGATAAGATCCATGTGGTACTTACCAAGTCTTGGAAAATGTGGAATAACACTCCTTGGAACTACAGAGGAGTTCCTTTCTTACAAGTTGCCTTTATAATCACCTCTTAGTCAGTTTCAAATGTTTATGTTCTTATAATGCTGTTTCTACCACTCCCTCCTTCCTGTGTTTGCCAAACTTCTAAGAGGAGATCCTGCGTAAATTTAAAGTTCAAAAAATATAATGGATTTATACTGTCCCCTCAGGTCAGTGGTTTTAGGTACAGTGGCCCTATGCCCCCTTTTGGTGTTCAAAATATAATCTTGGGGTATGCAGAGTAGTTCTTTAAACAAGCCTACCAACAACTCAAGCCATTTGTTGCTTCTTGATATACTTATGCACACTATATAATCTTACATTGCTGCAGCGTGACCTCCCTTGCAAGCAGTGTCAGATCCAGGATTTTACAATGGGGGTGCTGGGGTGGTATACATACCTGATACACAATGTTTTTTTTAATCCTTTATATATCCTGCTGTTACCTTTTTCCATTACATTTTTAATAGAAAATACAAATGTCATCTACATTTTCAAATGTGTATTTCCTTATAATCAATAAAATCAGACCTCAACAAAGTGAAATGAAGCGGAAGCAAGCAAGTAAGTTACAACGGGGGGGGGGATGAAGCAGCCTCCTTTGGCCCCCCAGATCTGTCATTGCTTGCAAGTCTTTCTGCTTTCAGTAGAAAAAGGTTTGCAAGCTCAACCTCTGTATTTACATTACAACTTTGTAAAATTAATGGGGTGGCTCCTGGTGTGACCAAGCAGAGACATATAGTTTAAAGTACCAGCTCTGGTACTTTATAAGTCTTCCTGCCTTGCCTGCTGATCAAAAACATGTAGGAGCACATGCTGTGCACTATGGTCCAGATTTTCTTTTCTAGAGATTATTTCTCCTGTTTTCATTAAGCTAACATTTCATTTGTCTCATTTCAGTTTTTATACATTGCTGATCTGCATTGTGCTCTTTCTGAAAATCCTAAAGCTAATTTTTATTTATTTATTTATTTATTAATTGATGTCTGGTAAGACCATGAGCAAAAGATCTGCCCCTTTTCATGGGTGACCAGAAAAAGGTAGATACATAGGGAGCTGTAATTCAGTACTGTCTTCTAGACATCCCCTGTTGGGTCCTCAGATTAGTATCCAAGTCCTGGTTTACAACAGTTAGTGCAAAAATGACACCATCTGAGCTGATATCACCCACTTCAAGTCCCTCTCTACCTCCTGTCTGTTTAGCATTTAAAACATGTGCGTCTGCATTCCTATCCCTTTTTCCTCAGGCAACACCTTCTCACCGGATTCAAAGGTATATAATACAGACCTCCAGTCACTGCAGGTCACTCACCATCATCTACTCCTATTTTTTGTAAATTTCTGAAGGGTGTAAATCATCGTAATCTCTTAGACAGAGTCCAGCTCCCTTCATGGGATCCTGACTCAGTTCTTTCAAAAGATATGAATCCTCTTTTTAAGCCACTGGATTCCTGCAGACTTAAAATTTATTTCTTGAGAGACAGGATTTTTGGTGTCCCTGATGCCAACCAGTGGAGAAAGTGAATTTCTGGTTATACGTATTGATCCCATCTACCTGAAGTTCCCAAAGAGAAAGTACTCCTGAGGACACATCTGAGATTCTTATCTAAAGAAGTTTCTAAATGTTATGTCAATCTGTGTTTTATTTTAAACCCCATGCAAACAGAGGTGACACAACCCTTCATTTGGAGATTTAACACCCCCTCCCACTTGCACTGTTTCATTTGGGAGCTTGTTCCATAGTTCTGCTTCTCAATTAAGATTGACTGTATCTTGCAACACTACCCCAGGATCAGTTTACAAGTATCACTGCTATAGGGTCAGTTTACAACCAACTCAGACCCGGGGTCAGTGCTGGTGACCGAAAATGACCCCACAACTGAGTAAGTCAGCAGCTGGTCTAGCCTGGTTGGTTATGGCACTGGTTCCCACAGTGCACTGACCCTGGTGCAGTATGACTTGTAAACAGATCTAGAAACAGTGCTCTGGGGAACAATCAGGTCACCGTTTACTGCTTTCTAGGTTCAAAAATACATTGTCACATTATGCCAATTATATCCACATAAGTGTAGGGTGAACCCCTTTAGTCTGAATAACCTGAACAAGCTGAAAATATTTTCTCTGATCCACCTTATTCAGCCTGTTAAAAAATAAAAAAATAAATGAAATCATATCTCCTTTTAGACTTCTATTTTCCATGAAAAAACATACTTAACCAGGTCTACACATGCCCTACAATTTAACTCTACATTCCCTTAATCACATCAATTGCCCACTGCTGTATCTTCTCACTTGCTACATACTGTGATGGTCAGACCTGCACACACTACTGCAAGTATGACCTTACCAGTGCTCTATACATTTTGAATCCTAACATGTAGACTTCAAGTGGAAAACGTGAGAAGTATGTCAATAACATGCTTTTCCCTGAAAAAGGGTGAAATACTGGAAGTGATGGTGCGGAGTGCTTGTGAGAGATCATAGCAGCACTGAATGAGTTTGGTAGAGAGACAGACAGAAATATATGTCCCAGAAAAAACCATTAATAGCTTCTCCAGCCAGAAGACAGAATGGGGGTCACCAGTAAGGTATTAACTTTACACGTCCAATTGTTCTAAGTAAATTCAAGTGATTTTTTTTTGGAAGATTTAACCTTAATTATACAAAGGGATCCAAGAATCCTACTATCTGATTGGTATTTTTGAATAGTGGTAAATTCCTGCATAACCACCACAAAAGGTGCCAGTCAGTTCATTTATCAATCTAAAAACCACTACACTTTTTACAATATGAAAAGCTCCATTTAGTCACATCTAATTTTTTTTTAAATCTGTTCAAACTTCTGAAAACAAATCACCGCAGCCTACAAATGCAATTTAAGGCCAAGAAACACCAAAACATGTTATTGAAGTGTTTAACAGCACCATAACTCTCATTTGTGATCCTTGCTTACTTTCAGCTGAAACCGATAAAACCACCTGCACTACCCAACTTCCCCGCCCACTCAAGGAATTGCTGCTCTTTACTGCAGATTCAGCACAAACTCTAGCATTTTCTTGCCACACTAAAAAAAAAAAAAAAAAAAAAAAAACAGGAAGATTATCCAGTCCCAGTCTCAACCACGCTGCATATTTCAATCTGCAGTTGCACTCCAACCCCTCATATCATGTTCACTCACTGCGGCACTTGCTCCCAACACTCACGCACACTGCACCCAACTCCCCTGCTCACAGCTACCTTAACACTGCAGTGGCGCTCATTCTCCCCTGGCCTGTACCTCACACTATCACACACATTTTGACAAAGCCTAAGTAAAACACAAAAGACAAATGTAACACTTCTTTGGGGTGGGGGTGGATGGCTTATTTACAGTTGTTCACAGCCTCGTGTGGGGGCACTATTTGTTATTTAGAGGAAGGATATTTCAATTTTCCAGTTTAAAAAAACTGAAAAAATGTTTTCTCATACCTTTCTCATCTCCATTTAAAAAAAAAAAAGATACAGGTACTTAGAATTGTATAACCACAATAATTCTTTCCAGAATGTGGGTTATGCTTGGATTTACCCCTTATGGTGTGGTTTAGTCAGTCTGCCTGTGGTCACATAACCGTACCAAACCAGGTATGGGTAAATCCCAACAAAACCCAAACCCTAACATGGATTATTGCTTAATCAGCTCAGTCAGTCACAAGCCACAAAACTCATACATAATGAGTTTACCAAGACAGAGATCTGAATTTCTCAATGAGCATCACTATAGTATGTCTTTGGCAGTTCTGACCACAATTGGATAAATGCTTCTCTTGACAGAACCAAAAAGTAACAATCCCAGATCAGAATGCATGCATACTTACTGTAGGTCACCATGACCAAAATTCTAAAACCCTCAAAAAGAAGTACTAAGATGTGTCTGCACTGCCTGATTACAATATGATAAGTGGTTCTCAAGATGCACCCAAAAATGTAACAGCCAATCACACATCAGGCATTGCACATAATTAAGGCATATTATACAATGGTGGTAAAAAAACACCATTTCCACTGGCTGGCTGGCAACCTGGCATCGTTGTAAAATGTAACCTTACTAACAAACCAGGTGCCAGCCAGTGAGTCCCTCGTGCCTGCCACATAACTGAAATACCTCCAACCTCATCTCAGTCCTGCAGTGGCGCCATATTTGATTTCCCATTCACAGAGGAAAAAAAGAAATGGAACAGAACAGATACTCGCTCCAAACAAGCTTCGAAGTAATAGACAAAGTGGAGCTCGACAACATTTTTGAAAGTTTATAGGGGATAAGTTCAATCCGTGAGAACAGCCCCATACACAGCCCTCCCATGCCGCCGTGTACTCCGAGAGACATCGCACCTGAAGGCTCGCACAGTAGTACAATACCGGTTCCTGAAACAAGCAGTTTGGCAGTATTAAAAAATTTCAGCAAAACGCCTCAATAAGCTGTAACCCATGAGCAAGGAGGCACAATGTTGTCACAGGCAAGGACTATGACTACAGATATTGATGTAAAAAATCATCACTCACCAGTGGCAGTTCACTCTCATCTGTGCTGTGGGGAAGCAGCCCATAATACATGTCCCAGAAAACTGTTAGCCCCCATGCCACATCAAACCACTCCCACCAACACAGAGTGCAAATCAAATAGTGAAGGTCCCTCTACATCAGCAGGCCCATCCCATCCAAGAAAAAAACAATGCAAATGTCACCACGACGTGACGGATGAGGACATGACTGCTTGAATTACAAAGACATGAGCAGACAACACTAAAGCAGACATGCTGAGCAGTAAATGTATTTTTAGACTGGGCAAAAGAAAAAGCGATAAAAGTAGATGTTGCCACAATATCAGTAGCAGATTTGAACAATATACTTCGGTATTTCTATAGTACAGTAAGAAATAGCTCAGGGGAACAGTATGTCCTAAGCAGTTTTGTCAGCTTAAGGTATGGTCTCAATAGGTTCATAAATGACCCACCAATTAGCAGACAGATAAATCTCATGGCAGATGTTGATTTCACCAGTGCCAACAAGATTTTTAAAGGGGCAGTAAAAAAAATATAGAAAATCTGGCAAAGATAAAGCCCAACACCATCCACAACTCACACTAACTGAACTGTCTGCTATAAGAAATTCTCCTGCAGTTTCCCCAAATACAGCAACTGGACTTGTAAAGAAAGTCTGGTTAGACATCCACTTACATTTTGCCTGATGTGGGAATGAGGGGGGTCAGACAAATAAACACTGAATCATTTGAAGTAAAAACAACAGAAACTGGGTTGTGTTACCTTACAAAAGCCTTCAACGAACAGACAAAAAATCACAAGGAGTTTAATGACCCCACTAGAGAGCTAATTAGAGGCTGTATGTTTGAGCAAGCAAATGACCCATTATGTCCACTTAGAAGTTATGAGAAATACCTGAGCAAGCTACCTCCATACCTCCCCCTCATTATTCCTACACCCCAAAAGATTTCCGAAAGATGTACTGGAAAAAATGCAAGTGTGATACTCAGCAGAGCCAATGGGAATTAATTATCTCAGGAAAATGTTACCATCCAGTTGCAAAGAAGCAGGACTAACCAGTACATATACAAACTATTCACTCCGAGCTACCGCTGTCACATTACTAAGCAATGCTGGAATGGAAGCATGCCAAATTATGTCAATAACTGGACACAAGAGTGAAACCTCCCTGAGGAGCTATTGGAGACCACGTATAAATGACTTTAAAAAATTGGGAAACATAATAGCAGGTGAAGTCGAACAACATAATGAAACTCAAACAGCAGACACTCCACAATGAATCTCAAACTGTCAGCACCATACTCACTGCTCCCAAAACCATCAAAAAAGCTGTGATGTCTTCACTTCCAATAATACCACAAATCAGTTACATCAGAGCTATCAGCCACAGCAAGATAACAAGTCGAGAAATGCCTCAACAGCTCAACCAATCAACACAGAAGCAATGAATACACATGAAGCACACCTGCCTCAAGGCAACTCACACCAATCAGATACAACCAGTCACCCTGGCAGACCTTCTCTGGAAAACCTATACAACTATGGAACAGTGAATTTCTTCTACAGCTGAGCACAGGTTAGTAACCCCCATCCCCCTAAAAACAACACTTCTGTACCAAAACACTTCGCAATACTTCCCCCCCCCCAAAAAAAAAAAGAACACAATACCTATACTTGTAAGAAGTACAAAGTGCTCATTAACGAACTTATTTTTCCAATACAGGTCAAGCAGACTTATGTGTGCTCCCCCCCACCCTCATGCCTCAAATACAGTATTCCAAGATCAACCAGCATCAGAAAGAAATCTTTTTGAAATGTTAAAGCTACAAACAAGAAGAAAAAAATGACAACAGAACTTCAAGTTTAATAGAAAAACAAATTTATTAGATAGTTTTACCAAAACAGAAGGCCACGTTTCATACTGAATAAACATTATTAGAGCAATATTAACAGTTATGAACAAGTTTATTAACATTCTACAAATTAATTTCAAAATTACAAAGTTGTATGTGTTCTTAATAAATAAAAATATTTTCATGGTTCATAACTTGTGGACTATTTTCTTCAGTGGAAGGTTATTTACAACATCATAATTAATTTAAAACAAAAATAAAAATCCCACTATTTTTTTGTAACTATTGAATGAAAGACAGAGATTGTATAATAGTAATAACACTCCAGGGTGTTGGTAATACTGGATTTACCAAACGCCTGGCTAGGTTTACTCACTCGGCCTGCGGCCTCGTGACCGAACCATGCCAGGCATGGGTAAACCCAGCATCACCAACACCCTGTTGTGTGTTATTGCTTAACTAGTTAAGATTCTGTAACCCTCAAAAGGTAGCACAAAGGTATGGCTATAGCATGTTGAGCACAATTGCATAAGTGGTTTTCTAGCTGTAGCCATGATTGTAAAAAATCTATAACAAGACGTAACCTATTCATGTAATTAGATTACCAAAGCAGATATTTTGAAAACTTCATATAAGGACTCTGTCAATCCATTCTGCACCCCCACCCCAATTCATAATCAGGAACATGTATACTGTGCAAACATGTATTAATTTATAAATTCCGCTCCACCCTACTACCCAGGGTGCTCTGTGATTACCTTGGCAAGCATGAGAGAAATAAAAACAGTATAGTCTTGTTAGGTAAATATGATACTTTCATGAAGCTTATGAAATGTAAATGATGCACGCTATTGAGGCTTCATGCCTCTTTGTCAGGTACGTTGGTCAGCAGGAACTCATCCAGGCACATCTTTTTTTTTTTTTTAACTTTCTTTCTTTGCTGAGCTCCCAGAAACTCTCTCAGGCAGGCCCCTTTTGCTCCTACAGCTCTACCACCCACCTGTTACTCACTCTTCTGGGAAATCGGGTACAGACATTCCCCACCTCACCCGGCCAGACAGACCCCCCCCTGGCTCTGAACCCACAGGGTCAGGGCCACTGACCGACCTTGGTGCTCTATCTGTGAATCTAGTGTGCTGAACCAGGGCAAGGTGAGGGATCGTGAGAGCCAGAGAGACGAGTCTGGCATTGGGTGTGTGGCTGCAGGGTCCTGGAGGCTGCCGTTGCCTATCCTGGGACTCAGGGTTTCTGCTAGGTGATTGCCCTTGAGGAGGCAGATATGCAGTGACGTCAGTGTGGCAAAAGAGTGAACTGCCCCCTCCCACACATGTCCACCACTGCCTCCCCCAATGTTACATCACTGCTTGGTGCAGTCCACCCCCGACCTCCATCTGGGGCCAGTGGAGATGGAAAAAAAAACTGGATCCCGCCCCTTGAGAGGAGAGCAGTCCTCTGGATGCTCGATCCTCTTCTCCCCCACCGACCTCTGATGGCTCGTGTTCGCTCCTGAACCTGGGTCACTGGCATGGCGCAAGGTGTGGCGTCCAGTGCCTCAACCCTCAACACCACCAGGCTGGTGCATCCAGGCACATATTGAAGGCCTGTGCTGCCTTGATGTCTGCTGTCTCTGCTATTAGATTGTTCCATAGGATCACCACCATCTGGGAGAAAATGTGCCTTCTGAAGTCATGCCTCTATCAGAGCAAGATGTCATGTTTGCATCTTGAAGTTAGACTGAACACATCAAATAATGTGATGTGACCCAAAATAGACATAAAAAAACATGAATTAAAAAGTAATGAGCTTTAAAATCAGTTAAATTATTCCAGACTTGCACTACTGGCTACCTGTGGTGATCAATTGGTAGCACATGTACCTCCGGAACAGAAAGTCATGGGTTCTACTCCCACACCAGTACTGGGTCACACCACATATGCTGACACCCCAGTGCATTACTAAGAGGGTTCTTTACTGTTGGTATGTGCTGTCCTGCACATGAGATGCTAAACCAAGCTCCTGTCTGCCTTTTCAGGTAGTTATTCAGGTGGACATTAAAGGTTCCAAGGCAAGCCTCAAAATGGGTAGGGGTAATTTTATTAAAACAAGAATAATACAGAAAATAACAGAAATTGTGCAGAGTACATCAAAGTGATACACAAGAGAAACAGAAGCTTGAAACTAAATAAGTACAGTAAGTGGTAAAAGAAAAAAAAAAGATGTATGCATCAACTCCCTATCACCTCACCCAGTTACATTTTTTCCAGACCAATACAAACATCTTCTGAGGCATTTTCACAAATGTTTTAAATACTTCTTAACACATTGTTTATAGTTTCAACCACCGTTGATGAGGCATACGTTTTTGCTGAGTATTCAGGGCACATCTCGCCTGCTACAAATAGTTTACAAATAGCAAAAATCAATTGTACAGTGGATGAGTGATACTTTGACCAGGCAATTGTGAATAAACATAATGTTACTCCTTGATAGTAGGACTGTGAAACAAGGGTTCATTCTGTTTATTACCCAATACCACACAAAAGGCTCTGGTATAGGGACATGATATTAAAAAGTGAAGCTGAGTCTCAGGTATTCCACTGCAGGAAGGATGTGAATGTATCCGTTCTTCCACACTTTTATGTTTCAGAGGAGCCTTGACCGCCATCCTGCCGTGCACTCCTAACCAGGAAATGTCCTACAAATACTTGGGAATTCTGCGGTTCCTTAATTGAGCCAGCATTTCATCCACTTTGTCAGGTGGGCACTCTTTGACATCCAAGTAAACAGAAAAAGCCAATGCCACTATGTAATTATACAAGTGTCCTCTGACAGTAGCTACCTGATGCCTCCATTTCTTAATTTTCTTAAAGGGCAAAATATATATATATATATACCAAGAATAACATAAAAAGATAAAAGAGTAGGGGCATTTTTATTAGAGAATTTGGACTTCATTACAATACACATCAAATATAATTCATATGTCAAACACAATAGAAAAAAAAACAAAGAAAACAGCAAAAACAAAAGATTACATCATGCTCTTACATAAACATCAAGAATAAAAAAAATGTCCTATTCCATCTAATGTGTGCAGTTGAGCCATAGAAGGTTATATCTCTCTTGGGCATTCAGAGACTTATCAGATGTCCCTACCCTCTGTATCGATTTCTTAATATATCCCAGAACTTCAAATTGCGATGACCATTTCTGCTGTAACAACCACAAGCACCTGGCCTGCCACATGTGATATCTAATGATTGCTAATACTAAAACAATAGTATCTTTATGATAGTTCCTATCAAAAAGTGGGTTCTCTTCATACATAACCTCTGCATATGTTAATCCATTAAAAAGAGGTTCTTTCCATTCTTTAGCTAAAAGCACCCAGAGAATTCTGACAAAGGGACATTCAAGAAACAAATGCTGTTGTGATTCTACTATAATTGGACATGAATCTCTAGGACAGTATCTTTCCTCTAATTTCTTATGTTTATGATTCCCCTTTATGCTCAACCTTCCATAATTTCCTAACCATAAACAGTCCCATACCTGCTGAGGAATTCTGGGGTTACTTAATTGTTTAATTACAAAGGTTAATTGTCTCTCAGTGCATAAAGGAAAATCTACCATAGCACTACATTCAACATTTAAAATATTCCTATAAATAGTCTTTCTGTCCAATGTCACAAAATTAGTAGGTGTAAGACCCCATACATTCAATTACTTTACAGAGTCTACCCTATATTTAGGAATTTGTTCTTTTTTACCTATCTGTCTCAATTTCCCTTGTTCCCAATATTGAACACTAGGACCTACCCATAACATGACCAGCTGTTTCCATGGCTTCTCACCAGGCCTAAGAGTGCTCCCAAGTGTGTAGCTTCCAAATATACTAAGACAAAAGGCCACTGGATTAAGCATACCGATCCCCCCTTCAGTTATAGGTTTATAAGTAAATTCTCTTTTAATAGGATTTAAACATGATTCCCATAAGACCTAAAAAAATACCCCATACAATCTAGTAAACAGGTTCCTAGGAGGTGGGAAAACAATCTTTATAAGGATCTAACCCTCCCTTTGGTAATTATGTCCTGAATCTAGTTTCTGTTTCTAAAGACTTAACTCTGTTGTACTGTATGTCCCTCATTTGTGCACTTGTTGTGGATATCTGTTCATTAAAATCATACGGATTTGTTTCTGCTAAAGATATCAGATATTGCAACTGATGCCTCAACTTTAAATATTGTATATATAAGTCCATGTTCCTAATCTGTGATGTATTTTGGAACAGCTTTTTCCAAGAATCTTTAGTATCCTCCCACCAATCCTCCATTTTTTCATAGCAATCCACTACAGACAATCTAGCAGTCCAATGTTTCTGACACATTTTCTGTATTTTGGGGTATGTTAACATAGCTATATTCAATTTCCATTTACTTTTCTTACATCTGGGACTACCTGTCCAAGTGATCTTTGCTCGTAAGGCCACATGGTCCAAGCACTCATGTGCATGTGCTGAGATATTCATTACTTTTAAAGCCTGCGTAATGAAAATAAAATCAATCCTAGTTTTTATAGTTCCCCTAAAGTAAGTGAATCCCCCTGTGGAATGTAAACTCTGATAGGCATCCTTTAAATTAGCATCAGAGATTATCTATTTTAGTTTATTGGAATCACTAAACATCTTATCTGTTTTTAAGCCTCTATCAGATAAGAGTATCCCACAATTGAAATCTTCCAACCAGATGACTAGTCGAGATGTATGCAAATGTGGTTGTATATCTTGGAATAGGGCAGATCTTAAGGCTTTTGATTATGGAGCATATATGGCAATAATCCTAAACCCTTCAGTAAAAAAGGAAAAATCTAATAATAAGGCTCTCCCAGTCTGTATTTCAGTCCATCTAGATGCACTCAAGTCTGGGTTAGAAAAGAGAATTCCAATGCCATTGCATTGATCTGTACCTATAGACCAAATGCAGCTCCCAATTTCCAAGTTCTTGTAGCTTGTTCTAGCTCTTTATGACTTTTTTTTTTTTTTTAAATCTCTTTATGCACCTACCTAACCGTGGCATGTCTCGGGGATCCATGCTCTGTTCCTCGGCTCAACCGCCCATCTGAACTGCCACTCCTGTCACTACATTGGGTTCACGACCCCGGGCTCTCCCAGCCCAAGGAGAGGCCCGTGAGTCCCCAAGGTGAGAGTTGAGAGTTGCGGCCGACATTGTGTGTGTGGCCGGGGCAACTGATGGTCCCATCGCCTCACCCGGTGGTAGGAGATTTTTCCATGTTTTTCCCGCTATTGGCTGGGAAGTGCAATGCACACCCATAGGAGCACCTCCCATCCAATCCCCACTAATTCTGGCTTCTGACTGCTGTAAGCCCTCAGCACCATCAGAGGCCACTAGACTGCGGGAGCATGAACCCCCCCCCCACCCCAGGGAGGGAGAGCTGTCCTCCAGACACTCAATCCCTCCCCTTCCCTGCCAACCCCCAGTTTCCCGTCACTCCTGAACCCAGGCCGCTGGCATGGAGTGAGGTGTGGTGTCCAGCACCTCAACCCTCAGGGCTACCGGGCTGGCCCTTTATGACTTTTCAATCTAGTGTCTAATACGCAAGTGATATCACCAGCGTTTTCTTGTAAGGAATACATAGTACTTAGTAACTTTCTTTCTCCCTAAAATACTATTCACATTTAAGGAAGTAAATGTGAGAAAGTCCTGCATTGTAAAAAGAAAAAAGAAAGGACACATAGACCAATCATTATGGAGTTTTAACTTTTCGACCCTAGCTAGTCCTTTTTGCAATTGAATCAGACCCTCCCCATCCTTCAGTGTCAGAGGAGGAAATTACTGATGAGGAATCCATTCCACATCCTCATCTTCTGAGTCCTGATCAGACGTGTCAGTATTTAGGGCTGCAAATTTATTTCCTGTTGCCCAGGACCCTCTGTGTGTAGAAGGTGTCTATACCTTAGCTACTGCCTGCCCTGCCCTATTTTATTTTATTATTTTGAACAGGTTTAAAATCCATATCTTTGACTGTATCTGCCATTATATCTGAAGGAGGTGGAGGGGTGGCCGCACAACTGTCACAGTAGGAGATACTTCCTCAACTTGCGGATTTTCTGTAGAAGGAGTGGGTACCACAGAAGGAGCATTCTCCTTAGTGTTTTGCTCTACTCCTACTCTAGAACTTTCCACAGGTAAAATATTTTCCTGCCTCTGGTCTGTACCTTGTGAGTGGTGCTGTAAAGAGTTCAGGCCAGCCCGTATACTTTGTTTAGCTACCCGCCTTGGCCTGCTGTTGTTGGGCTTGATTAATAATACCCTCATGAGAAGGACAATCCTCACGATTATGTGAGGCCCAGGGGCAGCGTCCATATGCATGCCCTGTGTGTTCACACAAATTACAGTTAAATAAGTTTAGACAAGCTTCTGACTTGTGTCCAAATTCTAAACAATGACTGCAACGCATGGATGCACAAGCTGAGCTCAAGTGTGTTCCTGCTCCACATTTAAAATAAAAATTTTGCCTGTTCTACATAAAAGATACTCCCTCTATCTTTCCCCAAATAAAATATACTAGGCAGGTGTACTGTTCCTGTATTTGTAATAAAGAGCTTTACTTTTAAATGCCACCCCATCCCATATTTGTTCACTGTCGAGGGTGGGCACAGGCCTGTTCAAAACTTCACACCTTTTCCTGAGCCAGAACAGAATATCCTCGATATTGACTCCTTCATTTTTGAACATTACAGTAATGTTCTTCACTGCAGGTTTAGTTAGTAGTATCACAAGAAAAGAAGTCCATATTGGGGTACTCTTACATTTTGCTTATTGAGCCCAGAACCTATCAAGACTCGAAACATTCTTAAAGCTCACGTCAAAGTTTGAATTTCCCAAACGAATGAAGGCAAAAATCTCTGATGCAAAGAACTTCATTGAACCTTTCAATAAGGTTTTGGCAATATAGATAAAATTTGGTGGGTCTTGTAACCCTCCTTTATAGATTACGCTGTGGGGCTGGTTCTCCCCTAGTTTGAAACAAATCTGACAGTTTAAAAACAGTTTCTTCCCCATCCTCATCCTGAGCTCTATCTATAGGAGGGCCTAACCTAATCGGGGCCTCAGCATCTGGATGAGAAGTATATGCAACAAGATTTGCCCTGCTTCTACCCCTATTATCTCCTCCTACAGCTCCTTCTACACCACCTGTTTCTTCAGAAATTGTGTCAGTAGTTTCCATTAATACTGCTTCAGCCCCTCCCTCACCCTCAACAGAAATTACATTAGGAACAACAGTAGCAGAAGAGATATCACTAGAAACAACAACAATGTCTTTACCCCAGGGTTTGTTGGAGCTCTCTTTGTTGGTGGCCACAGTAGTAGAAGCATTCTATAACATTTTTATATACACTGGATCTTGGGAATCAGTAGTCCAATGTCCTATTTGCGTCTCTTCCCAACCTGCATCGAGCAGTGCTTTAGTATGAGTCCAATCCCCATTTCCAGGGATTTTGTCAGTCTGTCCATTATCCGCGGCTTTACTCCAACCTTTTGTAAGCTTTGACTGAGGAAATGAAAAAACTCACTCTTCTTGCAGCTTTTGTGGACTAGCTGCATTTTTAAATGGGTAACTGTCCACTTGTATCATAGGCTCTCGGCACACAGAAGTTCTGTTTAAACTGCCAGTCTGTTCCCTTGTAATAGAAGTTTCAGCTCATTGCTTCTGTCCCGAGCAATCATGAGGAGCTACTGCCACGTTAGCACTCAAATGAATCACTGGGCTTCTGACAGAAGCAAAGCTCATTTTGACAGCTTCAGCTGTCTCAGCCAGGTCAGCCAAATCTTTTTCTACTTGTGAAACTTCTTTTAATAAATGCTCTTTCCTTTGTAACAAACTTGATTTGGTATCAGTCAAAACAGTACCTTTTTCATTCTAGAAGAGCACTTAACATTACGTGCCTGACACTCCTTAACTCACTGGCATTCTACCATTTCTTCCTCGTCTCTCTGAACAATTTCCAAATCCGCCGATACCAGCACTTTGTCAATGGCCTCTTGCGACACGGATACAGGAGATGAGGCCTGCTCTCCTACACCAAACACATCCATCCCCTCCTGAGTCACCTCCATTTTGGCAATCCTGCAGTGGATGGCCAAAGAGTCCCCCTGCTGGCAAGTAGGGGAATTTCCCCAGTGTCTTATCCAAAGTTTCCCCATACACTAAATACCACCTCCAATACATCCTGTTCAATTTTCTCCCTGGGACAAGACTGAGAATATCCAGTGTTGTCTAGCCCTCCTTTCCCAGCCAACAAAAACTAAACAAAAATACATAAATGTAGCCTATTTCATGGAATGCAGAGGAGTATTTAATCTGTGGCTGCACCCAGAGCACCTTGCTTGGATGAAAGCATACATCAGCACAGATATGTGAGATGTAGCATGTGTCCAATTTTTCACCCTGGTTTACGTATGTACCACACCAGGTGTGGTGAGTGAAAGGGATTTTTCTGTTTGTATATTAGGACAATACTGTTCTACTAAATGAATTAGTGAAGTTCAAACTACTTAAAGACTCACTGATGAACTTTAATAAAATACAAGTTGTGGTAATAAGACCTAGTTAAAAAAGTACTTTGTTAAACCTGTGTGTGCCGGCGTTTCCTGTTCAGATGAACAGCTGCCTTCAATATAACATCAAATCACAAGCAAGAAAGCACATGCAGTCACCATGGCTGATATTCTATTATACTAAGGTCTGCTTGTACCACATTGACCACAGTTGGATAGATAATTTCAAAATATAGCTAAAAATTTGACTCACACACCAGAATGCATTCATAATTAAGCCAACACAGCTGAGAGTCTGACACTATATGTTGCCAATAAATGTCTACCATGCTTGATCATGGCTGGAGAAGTTTTCAAGATATATCCAAAAATTCAAATATGACATATGCACATGTGTTCAGAGTTCTCCACTTTATCCCTGTTGCCAAGGAATTCTCCCTATGGGATGATAATAAAATACTACCAATATGGCTTTTCTATAACACAACTTGCACGCAAATTTAGTTTAAAATGGAATTAGAAATGTACTGTAAATTATTGCCAATTTAAAGTACCTCGCTAAAAACAGCTAGAGGTGCATTTTCTGTGGGAGGGGTGACTAAATCTGTTTTGTGACTGTCAATAAATAAAAAAATCACAAGTTTCTGGAAATGCTTGCTTAGAAATTAACACATATGAAACTAGCTAGCCGTTCCTATTTTTTAACTTTAATTTTTAATTATAAACACACAGTCACACATGTACTGAAATGTTTACAGTGCATCAAGAAGCATATCAGCAAACTGAAAACAACAGAATAAGCAAAATATACAATTATGTCCTCAGGCGAAGTGGTGGTGGTGGTGGGAATAGAGGTTACTTACCTGTAACTGTAATTCTACTACGGGCATTCAGTTCACATCCACACTTAGGCAGTTCCATCTAGACGTAGCTCAGTCTTCAGATGTCTTCCAGCTTGGCTCCTCCCACCACTCATTTTGTAGTCCTCCAGCTCTGCCCCTTGCAATATTAGATCCGCTTTTCTGCTGAAAGGGACAGCTCCTGCAGCACTAAACGATTCGCAATTTTCTTTTTTTTTTTTTTGGTGCCTGCCCCATGTCCTCCATTTGGAGGTCAGCCCTGCTCTGTCTGCCATCCTCCCATGCCCAGGCTTGCCCCCCTGGGTGGAGCCACCAGGTGGGCTCCTCCTCCCAACAGACCCTGTAGGCAAGCCGCAGCTTACCACCGGGTCAGAGGAGCGGGACCCCCCGATGGACATTGGTGGGAGTAGAGACAGTGGCAGCGCAAAGTGTCATAGCTGGGGGCCAGCTTTTTTTGTGAATGCTGGATCCCTGGGAGCAATGACATCCAGCATCCACCCTGCCCCCCTTAAGTAATGGCGCTGGCCACAGCCTCTGCCAAGGGTCTATAAAATCCCAGGCACTCTGCCCCTCTCCCCCTGGAGGAGGAGAGCAGTCCCCAGGATGCTTGATCCTTGTCCCCCTGGCCAACCCTCTGACTCCCAAGTCAGTCACTGAATCTGGGATGTCAGCACCACAAGCAGACACCTTGCTGCTGCACTGGTGGGCCAGGATTCTCAATTTTGAAACACATTTTTTGGCAAATTTTCTTGATTTAATAATCTGGTCTTTGACTGATTGTGTGTGCATCATTTTCCAGTTGCCACTCCATCAATAAATAGAAGATAGAACACAAAAAAGCAAGGATTTCAGCATTGCATTCAGTGAAGGAAGAAAATGTCTGTCACTCTAGCAATAGCATGTCTCTCTACTGTTTGGGGGCTGACCACCCACATACAGAAGTACAAAGTCATCTTGCATTTGGTAGCATCATCCCAGGAGGCTAAGCAGCCTTCTAAGCCTAAGAGTTATTTTTGTGAACTGATCCCAGTTGGCAGGGGCGTAGCCAGGGATTTCAGATCTGCACACCAAGTGGACTCACTGCTACCCCCTTCCCCTTGTTAGTGTGAGCTACCCCCACCCCCCCCCGTGTTGCCAGACAATATACAAATGTACACCAGGACCATGTTTGTTGCCTCATTTGGTACAATAAATACAACTTTTGTATCTCATGACAGTGGTTGCTGCCATGCATGGGTAATTACAAATGGCATGCATTGTTCCCCAAGACACCCACATGCCAGCCCAGAGCCTGTAAAGTTGTATTGTCCTTGGGATGCAAAGAGTATTAGTGTCCAGTCCTTCTAGTTTTGACTCCTATGAATAAAATTACAGAAAGCTTCAGTAATTTCTTTTAGTTTTCATGGAAAAAGGAAGCAGTTCAGAGCCTATTTGCTACCCCCCCTTAAATAAAATTGCACACCATGGAGTGCTTGGAGTATGCCTGCCTACACCCATGCCAGTCGGTAGACACAAAGATAAGTAAGCAATAAAACCCGACAGAATGGGCGGTATTGAGCAATACTGATCTGCCCGAGGGTGTAATGAGGCCTGACACCACAGGCAGAGCTTATAACCCCTGAAAGGTGCAGTATGCTTCTTTTTCCACTTGTGATATGTGCACCACACTTAACTCTACCTGATCCTGTCGTAGTGGTCTGAGAAATTGCATCTGTTTAGCTCTTGAAAAGTGTTTCAAAGACTCCATCATATGCATTTCTAGTATCATACATAAGTTGAAACAATGCTGTCATGGTAGGCTCTCGCTGATCCATGCTGATCTATGCTGAATGGCTTGGTTTTCATCCGTGAACAGTTTAACTCCAGTACGCTGTGACTCAGCAACTTCGGGGCTAGAGCATCACTTTGGATCCATTGTGAGCCCCAGCTTGAGACTTCCCCAAGGTCACCATGGCTGAAATTCTATTATACAAAAGCATGTTTGTACAAACTTTGATCAGAGTTAGATAGTTAAGCCTCACTTATAACCAAAAGTGTAGAAATTACTTACATGCCAGAACTCATGCATACTTTTAGCTAACACAGCTGAGAGTCTGACATGGAACAACTGGTGCCAACACTTGTCTATTTCAAGTTTGATCATGGCTGGATAAATGATTTTCAAGATATATACAAAAATTGTTATAGACATTTGCACGTATGTTTGGAGTCATTCACTATCCCCATTGCCAAGAAATTCTCATACATAGGCAGATAATAAAATGCTACCTATATGGCTTTTTCTGCAACACAACATACACACAGATTTACTTTAAAATGCAGTTAGAAATGAACTGTAAATTGTTGTAAATTTAAATACCTCACTAAAATAGCTAAAAGTGCATTTTGGGGTGGTGTTACCATTGAGGTCTGACTCAAAAAACAAACAAACTGGAAATGCATATACAAGAAGGGAATACTTTTTACATATGTGAAACAAGAAGGGAATACTTTTTACATATGTGAAACAAGCAAGCAATATCTAAAGTCTTGAACCTCTAAGCAGTTCATTCAGAAAATACTGGGTTTTACGGCCTAAGTGTACCTTTACTTATCCAGTAACAGTAGATCTTTGAGAGAATCTCCTCCTCAGAGAGGGGATTGCCTCTGTTGGAAATGGATATTGTCTTTGATGTGGTAGGTCCACACCAATAACTTGTAAGAGGGTGTTCATTCTACCACAGTCATGTTTGTTTTTGGCAAAGGCGTCCCGGTACTTTTCTAAAATAGGCCTCAATTGAGGGAATAATACATGTTGCTATAACATGAAGATGGCATCACATTTCATGCCATTGGCCTTCACTGCTACCATGATGTACAAGTAAGGAATGAGGAGCAGATGATTCAGGCCAGGTACCTGGAGTAGTAGTCTGTTGGCTAGGTCCACCATGCACCTGTATCGAGAAAGAAAATCTATACCGAGGATGCACTGATGATGACATAAGACCATGAGGTCAAAACAGTGTTTCACTTCTAAGGTACCGATGGTGATGGGCAGGGCCACTGGAAAATTGAGGGTCCAATTTTTCCACAATTTCCACAATTTTCACCCTTCTCTGCACAAAATCCAAAATTTCTTGCAATCTCTTACATTTATGGAATTTTTGACTGAAATTGTATAAAATATTTAAATTGTCAAGGAAATCTACTCAGATATACTAACAATTTAGTACACAGACTTGGATTTGACCAAAACAGTACAGTGTGAGGTAAGAAGGGGTAAAATGTGACTCTGCTTTCATGTGATTCACTTCCCTGCTTTGGTTTCAGAATCCTCTGGTCATACACATGTAGACTTGAACACTTAAAATCTGTGTTAAAGCAGACTATCAGAGAACTTTTTGTGACACAAGGACTGAAACAATAGGTGTGAGAATAGGTGCAAAGTGCCCCATTCACCTAAATGAAGCCTTGACCACAATGCTTGTTTTTGAATGGTAGGGTAGATTTTCTTTGTATAAATACTTTCATTCTGAAAGGATTTTGATTCAAATGTGTCAAGAGTTTGGATAACCTTGCTAATTATAAAGCTGAATGTGCTTCTGAGGGGGTTGGTGACAGTGATTCCTTACATGTCAGTCTGCCACAACTGCATACTCATATACAAAACCTACAAAAGGAAACATTTCTGAAAACATGCTGTACAGGTTAAGTATAGTTAAACGGTTACCTTCAAATAGACAAAGTAATTGCAACCCAAGTAAAATCACTGCAAACCGAGTAGAACAAAAGTAGAATGTATTGAAAACTATTGTATGATGTAATGAAAAGCTATTGGTATGATTTGATACTTTTATCATGTGATTTTAAAATGTACTTACAGTGCTGATGAAGAACAGTAATTATTTTAACAAAATAAATATTTTTCTTACTAGACCTTTATTAGGCACCCTGCTTATCTGTTTATTTTGTTCTTGCACCAAAGCAAGTAGTTTAAACAGGCTTCATTATTTAACATCTAGAAACTGGCAAAATATGTTGCTTCAGGATGTATTCAGTACAGATTAACTGTAAATTACTGAATAAAATCTAGTTAGCACTGCATGACTTAGATGTCTTGAGTTTTAGAAGATATGTTACATAATGATTAGTTTACAGTGCATTTCAAAAACAAATCTTTCTTCATATTAAAAGCATTTACAAGTGGCAATACATTTATCTAACAATTTATGTGATCAGTACATGCTGCAGCAAACAATAAAATATTTATTAGGGGGCAGTTGGGATGTATAGTGAACCCCTGCAATTTTCCCACAATTTTTGCAAGAAAATCCCCTCATTTTTGGGTAAAATTTTGCAATTTTCCAGTGGCCCTGGTGATAGGTATTAGCTTGGATCAATAAGTTGTGATGATGATCCCCTAGAAGGTCTAGGTGAAAGTGGCCTTCCTTGTTGACCAACAAGAAGGCTAGGGATCATCTTGCTGCAGGAAACAGCAGCACCCATGTCCAGAAGTAGTTCAAGTTTGTGGTCCCCAACCAGCACTTTTTCACTTGGGCATCTGGAATTATCGGTAACTAGAGAAGTGAGAATTTGAACCAGGGTGTGACATGTCAGTCCGATACATTTTGCTCCTGAGAGGTGTCGTAGAAGGTGGGATTCTCTGCTTGGAACATCTGTACTGCTTCAGTGTGTGGAGATTTTGACTGCCCTCCCCCATCAGATTCCTCCTCCAAAGTGGGAGCAGAAGGAATGGCTGCCACAAATTTCGCAGGAGATTGGGCCATGAGAGATTGAACCTTGGCCTGGTACTCCCAAGGCCGTGCATTCTCTTCAGCCAAATCTTTATAGGAGGGCACTGACCATTGTTTTCATCTGTCATTGCCCTTTTCATTCTGCTGGTTTGACCTTTGTCGGTACGTCTGCTTGTTGTTGTATCCTCCTCAGTTCTGATACGAGGATTTATCTTGTTGGGGATTTTTGGATTGCCCTTTCACCGTGTACTGGGTGGATGAATCTGTGACACTTCGCACTTTGGCTACCTTGGGTTTAGAGCCTGAACCAAGGTCCCTCGCATGGACCTGGTACACATGCTCCATTTTCTCCATGATCTCATGGAGGTATTCCTATCTGAGGAATACTGCCACTTCCACCTTTTCATGGAGGGCAGGTTGGAGACTTTTCAAGCACATGCATTTGTACTCAACTGATTCCTTGTCCAGATGTTCACTGTCAAGATCTTTGCCTGCACTGTACATGAGCCACAAGTGGCTGTCATAGTGGGCTGGTGTTTCTTTGACACACTGCTTCACCTAGGTTGTTAGCATCATGCCGACCATGTTAGGGTCATGCACCGCCAAGACGTGAGCTACAACTCTATCAAATGGGGCTCTGACATCATTATGTATGCTTTCTGGCAACTTCACCCACAAAACACGGTCCACAGTTTGTTTTAAAACCTGTACCCTTGCAGCTGAGCATTTTGCATTGATTCTGAACTTTCTCCAAATGGCAACTGAGATTGTCGTCAGGGGCCATATGGCCTATTTTGTCCACAATGTTCTGGATGGCTTGTGTTGACTGCAGGACATTTGGACTTGCTCCCTTCCTAGTGATGGTCTAGGTGACCACCTCAGCCATGGCAGTGGTCATGCCCTGAAGGAGGGTCTGTTTCTCCACCTCTATTTTCAACGTATTGCTGACTGCTTGTTTCAGCACTTTAGCCTGAGAGTTGGAGATCACAGCTTTTGAGATCGCCCTTTGAATTAAAGCCTTCTCCTCGTCCTTATTCTTTTTGTTCAAGGTGGCTACTGGTGAGTGAGGCCTCAATGCTCCGGCATCCCAAGGTCCTCCATCTTGGACGTCTCTGTCATCGCTGTTGTCACCCTCCGATGATGGCAAGGCAACTTGCGGGGCATACAGCATAGCTTTCTCATGACCCTTCAGGATTGCCAGCTGCTGACATAATTTCATCATCTTAATTCTACACATCGAAAGATCCACTCTGCCTTTGTACTGTCCTGACATGATCCTGCAAAACTCTGTACGCAGTGCTCACATTGCAATTTTCCCTAAACTCCTTGTCAAATGCATTCTGACATCTCTCAAACTCCTCCTCCAACTCCTCATACTCACTTTGCAATGTATCATTCATACTTGTAAGCAAGTCATTCAACTGTATCCTGCTGCAATCTTTTTTTTTCCTTGTTTAGCTATTTTTTTCTCCTATTTTCACCCACCTTCATGTCCTGTAGGATGCCCCACCCTACCAATCACCCCTTACCTGCCTGTGCCACCATCAGACCTCCACCTGGAGGTGGCAGGAATGCAGGAGGGCATCCCCCCTCCCTGGGAGAGGAGAGCTGCCATCAGGCAGCTTGATCCTGCTCCCACCATGCCTCCATGCAGCTCCCCCATGACCTGAGTCCATTCCCAAACTCGGGTCACCAGTGTGGCACGAGGTAAGGTGTTCCGTGCCCCAGCCCTCTGCACCACCGGGTCGGCATCTGCTGCAATCTTTCACAATTCGAACAATAAAAGCAAAGTGGTCCAGGGCAATAGCTCCACATCTGAGCATGGTCTGTGCATTTGCTGTAAGCAGCAAGATGTAAGCTGACTTTTAAAAAATCGGCAACTACTATACCACACTAGCAAACAAGCAAAATGGAGCTGTTGCCCCGGACTACTTTGCTTTTATTGTTTGAGCTGCTGCATTACAGAATACAGCAGAGGTAGGCTGATTCCTCATTACTTTCACGTTGATTACAAAA
This sequence comes from Neoceratodus forsteri, assembly GCA_016271365.2. Taxonomy (NCBI): domain Eukaryota; kingdom Metazoa; phylum Chordata; order Ceratodontiformes; family Ceratodontidae; genus Neoceratodus; species Neoceratodus forsteri. Next base: position 841,258,752 of record CM028134.1, read on the forward strand.
GGTGCTGACCCGTTTGCTACAGCAGTTTTTTCTGTGAAGTAATCATAGACAGGGTGCCAAACACACACGAGTGCAAACCAGCAAAAAATTATATGCCATATTAGCATAACTGAAAGCTCTCTCACTGCCACTTTGCAATGCTGTGAGAAAGAGTAAGATCAATACTAGCTATAACGTTATCTGCCCTTCTGACCGAGGGCTGATGAAAAAAGGTGGAAACATCAAGGTACTAATAATGGACATGTGACATCTAGAGATTACAGCCTTTTAGAATAAAAGCATTCATAGTTAACATTAACAAAGCTTAAGGAAGCCAAATCAGTAGACCAATTGGATATCATCAGGGGTTCTTTAAGACGGACTTGTACCTGCTCTTCTAAAAAACGGAGAATTTAACTCCAAATAAAAAATATTTTTTGGTTTGCAACAATTGTGTCATATGGACTTCCTTCATTAGAGTTATTTAAGGTAAACTCCTGGCTCTGGAGTGCTGGTTAAATACTTTGTGTGTGTAATCATAAGGCAGGAGCCCTTAACCAGCACCCTGCCTGGCTGAAGAGCGCAGCAACTACTTCTGTTTCACCTGTTTGAATTTTCCCATGCCAGTGCTGCAACCCAGGCACTGCTTAATTACTTTGAGTGGCGAGAGGTGAAGGAGTAATGAAGGAGCCCTGAATTATATACAGCAGAGTGGAGCAGGACTTTACAATCCGGGTTGGACATAGGTGCTATGAGTCTAAGTTACCAATATTCTGGGAATGAGTTGGAAATGAATCCAAAGGACCAAACAGATAACTTCTCAGAAGGTGAAAATATTGCACTGCAACCGGTCTGTCTGTCCGTCTTGGATAAAACTGCCAAATGGAAAATTTCAGTGAAACAACGCCTTACAACCAACAACAGTGGTTCAGGTGGAGGTGAGATAAAAACTTTATTTAGAACACTGGAGGCAATTGTTCACAGAGGTTAATATTATTTATAACATTAGCAGCCTGAAACAGTATCTAGTAAAAGAAATTGCACCGCGTGGACTCAGGCTGACAATAGTGCCTTTGGGGGGTTTGGAAGAGTTCAAATTCAGAGAGGCATGGGAAGAAGTAGCCCAGAAATGTGCTCTAATTTTTGTTAAGCTAATTATTCAGAATGACACAAAAAATATGAGAAACTCTTAAAAGAAATATCTGAGACTAAAACGGCACTTCAAAAATATCTATCACATACAGAATACAACTTGGATACAGATCTCCAAGAAAAAATTAAAAAACATGAATTAGAAACTATAGCACATAAACAACACAAGATAGAGAGAGATTTGCTTGACTACCAGGAAGGGAGAAATTTTAAATGGTCCCGCTTTACTGATTAAAGGTCGGAGTCTAGGGGATGCTCCAGGTCTCGTAAAAGAGCTCAAGCATTCGGCAGGAAACAATGGGAGAAAAAACAAGAGAAACAACTGAGAAAAAAACAAACTACTAATAATAAAGACACCCAAGCTACTGAACCCTCCACTTCAGGCATGAGTCAAACAGTCTAATTTTCAGAGGAGAACAGAACGCATACTGAGCCACAGCCAAAAAACCGGGCAAGAGAGGTGACAAAGGAGATTATAAAGAAACATACAACCAGGAGTAGAACATAATTAATCTCACAGACTATGAACTGAATGAAAGACAAATTAGGGTTTTGTCAAGGGGACTTTCATTTGTGCCTACATCACATCCTAATGAATTTGAAATTACAGTGGATTTAGAACAGCTGTTCAGAAGAATAAATTTAAAAGATTTATTTTCTAAACAAACTCAGAGGGAAAATACAGTATATGTTTTTTGGCCAGAGAAGAAGAAGTAGACTTAGACTGTGATGTAACAGGAGATTTTTCATTTTTGGACTCGTCAGAAGAGGTGCTAAATTTGGGTGAAGGACGATATTTGGATTCCTTTGAGTCTTCGGATAATCGTAATCTGGAAATTTTGAACAAACTCTGGGCAGAAAATTAAGAATATGAAAACTAGAACAAAAGGTACTCAAATGTACATCTTTATGATATTGATTTAGATAACTTGACAAAAATGAGGAAGGAAATGTTTAAACAAAAATCAGAGTTTTGCCCTCCCAGTCAGAATAATTGTATTTTAACATACAGAAGAACGATAATAAATGAAGTACAGAAATTATTCATGAATGTTCAGAATAAGGGTAAAGACACTGGCCCAGTTATACAGAAGGGTTGTGCATGGGCCCTGGCGTGATATTCAAACAGGGATTGTGCCTGGCACAAATCCCAATGTGCTGGAGCGCATCACTAATGTATGCAGCACAGGTAGGTGGGGCGTGCCCATGCATACTCCGCACATCCCGATATTCAGCCTGGGATGTGCTGAGCCCATGCATGCGCAACCCCTACTTGCGCTGCACACAGGTGAGCCAAAAAAGGGAACACGAAGCTGGCCACCCACAGGTGAGCTGCCGTATTGCAGGGCGCAACACGGCAGCTGCCACCTGTGGGTGGCCACCCGAGCTCTGGCTGCACCTGGTAGTGCCCCTCCATGCCCGATCATGGGCATACCATAGGAAAAGGATCCTCCTAAATCCCTGATGGTCCAGTGGACCGCTCGCAGCCCGATCACGGGCATAAGTTAAAATAAAAGAAGTCCAATATCCCAGGTGGTCCAGTGGACCACTCGCAGCCCAATCATGGGCATAAGTTAAAATAAAAGAAGTCCAATATCCCTGGTGGTCCAGTGGACTGCCCGCAGTCCAATCACGGGCATATGTTGTAAAATGTAGAGGTCCAATAACTCTGGTGGTCCTGCGGTACCCCCCTCCCCACCTGCCCACTGAGCCCCACCGCCCCGCCCCCCCAATCAGCGGCGGGTGGCAGCACTCCACCCACCTGCTGCCCCACCGCCCGCTGACTGACACCATACGGAAGGGCTGTATGCCCATTGGTCCACAGCATGAGCCAATGGGTGTGCAGTCCATACCGTACTACACAGTCCAGATATGTGAATGGTAACTTATGCCCGTGATCAGGCTGTGAGCAGTCCACTGGACCACCAGGGATATTGGACTTCTTTTATTTTAACTTATGCCCGTGATCAGGCTGCAAGCGGTCCACGGGACCACCAGAGATATCAGACAGTTATTTAAATCAACATATGCCCACGATCGGGCAGTGGGGCACATTGCTGCGCTGTGCAGCGGGCGTCAGTCCCCGACGGCTGCTGCCTGGCAGGGTGCCAGGCGCAAGTCGCCGGGGATTGGCGCACCTGCATGCAAATGGGGCCTTAATGACATGCTAATGGCCCCATTTGTGCCTTGCATGCATTATGGCCCCATTTGCATATGCACTTTAGAATATCGCAGTTGTTGCACCTAGCGCAACAGAACTTGCGCTAGCGCATCCCTCTGCTCCACTCTGGCCACTTGCACTGGCACAGTGCCACTGCGCCATGTGCACTGCGAGTGGCCAGGGTGCGATTGAATATCACCCTGTCAATGCCCCTGCGCAGCCAAGTTGCGCTGCACCCAGGCTTGCGCCACATCCCGGCACAATCTGAATATCCGGGCCACTATGTCTACAGCTGAAAGAGATGCCTTATCTGAATTAGAAAATAACAAAAACATTCGATTAAACAAGCTGATAAAGGTGGAAATTTAGTGATTATGAGTAATGAATTCTATAAGGGGAAAGGTACTGGATTTGTTATTGAATGTTTTAAACTATGAGAAACTAAGGAGAAATCCATTATCACAATTTATCTTACAACTTATTCCAATACTGGAAAAAGCAAGAGATACAGGAGAGATTTCAAAGAAAGAATTTGATGACTTATTAGTAAAACACCCTGTTACACCAACATTTCATATACTCCCTAAGATTCATAAAAATCTAAGGGAATCACCAGTTGTCTCTGGATTCAACTCATTAACAAGTAATATGTGTTTTTATAGATTTCTTTCTGAAAAGAAGTGTCTCTGGCTTAAATTCATATGTAAGAGATGCAATGCATGTAGAAACATAGACTTTGACGGCAGATAAGGACCGCTTGGCCCATCTAGTCTGCCCATTTCCCTACCTACAGGATAGGCCGCATATCCTAGTTAACCAACAGCCTATTTCTTCCTACCCCCCACAAGAATTGCCTTATGTCTGTCCCATGCATTCTTGAATTCTCCCACAGTTTTAGACCCCACAACCTCCTCAGGGAGGCTGTTCCATGCATCCACAACCCTCTCTGTGAAAAAATACTTCCTCACATTACCTCTGAGCCGTCCCCCCTCTATCTTCAAATTGTGTCCCCTTGTTCTTGCACATCTCTTTTTCTGAAAGATGCTACCCTCTTGGACTTTGTTGATTCCACTGAGGTACTTAAAAGTTTCTATCATGTCCCCCTCTCCCTTCTTTCCTCAAGGGTATACATATTAAACTCCTTTATTCTCTCCTCATATGGCTTCTCTTGCAGACCTGAACCATTTTAGTTGCCCTCCTCTGGACTACCTCTATTCTGTCTATGTCCTTGTGGCGATGGGGTCTCCAGAACTGGACTCAGTACTCCAGATGGGGTCTCACCAACTGTCTGTACAGAGGGATAACAACTTCCTGTTTTCTGCTGCTGATGCCTCTCCCTATACATCCCAGTATACCCCCCGGACCTCCCTACTGCCTTCTCACATTGCTTGCTAACCTTAAGGTCATCTGATATGATTACCTCCAGGTCCCTTTCCTTTTGTTGTTTTACTACCTCCCCACCCATTGTGTATTCTTCCCAGGTTGATACACAAGGAGGCGGAAAGGATGAAAAGGGACTTGGCAAGGTTGGAGGAATGGTCAGAAGTATGGCAGCTAGGATTCAATGCAAAGAAGTGCAAAATAATGCACCTGGGAAACAAGAACCCAGGGGAAGAATACACAATGGGTGGGAAGGTAGTAACAACAACAAAAAAGGAAAGGGACCTGGGGGTAATCATATCAGATGACCTTAAGGTTAGCAAGTAATGTGAGAAGGCAGTAGGGAGGGCTGGGGGTATACTGAGATGTATAGGGAGAGGCATCATCAGCAGAAAACAGGAAGTTGTTATCCCTCTGTACAGACAGTTGGTGAGACCCCATTTGGAGTACTGTGTCTAGTTCTGGAGACCCCATCTCTGCAAGGACATAGACAGGATAGAGGTAGTCCAGAGGAGGGCAACTAAAATGGTGCAAGGTCTGCAAGAGAAGCCGTATGAGGAGAGACTAAAGGAGCTTAATATGTATACCCTTGAGGAAAGAAGGGAGAGAGGGGACATGATAGAAACTTTTAAGTACCTCAGTGGAATCAACAAAGTCCAAGAGGGTAGCATCTTTCAGAAAAAGAGACTTGCAAGAACAAGGGGACACAATTTAAAGATAGAAGGAGGCGGTTCAGGGGCAATGTGAGGAAGTATTATTTCACAGAAGGGTACTGGATGCATGGAACAGCGTTTCTGAAGAGGTTGTGGGGTCTAAAACTGTGGGAGAATTCAAGAATGCATGGGACAGACATAAGGCAATTTTTGTGGGGGGTAGGTAGAAATAGGCTGTTGGTTAACTAGGATCTGCGGCTTATCCTGTAGGTAGGGAAATGGGCAGACTAGATGGGCCTAGCGGTCCTTATCTGACGTCAAAGTCTATGTTTCTAGGTGCATTATTTTGCACTTCTTTGCATTGAATCCTAGCTGCCATACTTCTGACCATTCCTCCAACCTTGCCAAGTCCCTTTTCATCCTTTCCACGCCTCCTTGTGTATCAACCCTGTTGCAGATCTTTGTGTCATCTGCAAAAAGGCATACTTCTTTCCTTCCAGTCCCTCTGCAATGTCACTGATGAAGACATTAAAAAGGACTGGACCCAATACTGAACCTCACGGTACCCACTAGTAACCCCTCTTTCTTCAGAGTGGACTCCATTTACAATTACCTTCTGTGTCCTGTTATAGCAGCAATGTTTCTTGAGGCTACCACCCTGGGACCCACTCCCAGGCTGGTTAATTTGACTATTAATCTTTTGTGTGAGACTGTGTCAAATGCCTTGCTTAAGTCTAGGTAGGCCATGTCCACAGCCCCTCCCTGTTCTACTACTTTGGTCACCCAGTCAAAGAAATCTATTAGATTCATCTGACATGACCTTCCCGCTGTGAACCCATGCTGCCTTGGGTCCTGTGCCACACTGGCCTCTAGGTACTCAACTATTCTTTCCTTCAGAAGTGACTCCATCACTTTCCCTACCACAAAGGTCAGACTGACAGGTCTGTAGTTTCCTGCCTCTGTCTTGGTCCCACTTTTGTGAAGAGGAATCACATCCGCCTTCCTCCAGTCCTTGGGTATCACACCATCCTCCCATGATTTATTAAAAAGAGTAGCCAGTGGTTTCACTAGTTTCTCCCTTAATTCTTTTAGAACTCTGGGGTGAATTCCATCAGGACCCATTGCTTTGTCCACCTTCAGTTTTAGGAGTTCTTGCAGAACCCTTTCTTCTGTGAAAGGACTGGATCGACCCACATCAAGAGTGCTTCTGTTAATTGGATTAGGCACTTCCCCCTCCTCTTTTGTGAATTCTGAGCAGAAATATTCATTCAGTATCCTGCTTTTTCACTGTCCCCCTTTTCCCACCCACCGTTCATTCTATTCAGCCTCACTATCCCTCCCTTTGTCTTTCTACCCTCGCTGATGTACCTATAAAAGGTTTTATCCCCCTTCTTAACTGAGTTGGCTATCTTTTCCTCAGTTTGGGCCTTTGCTATTCTGACTTCCCTCCCTGCTTCCTTCTGCCTTAACTGGCACAGCTCTCTGTCCTGCTCCTTCTGTGTTTTCTTATACTTCCGAATGCTATCTTTTTCTTCCTGACTTTCACAGCCACCTCTTTTGAGAACCATAGTGGCTTTTTCTTTTGTTTTGATTTGTTTATTTGCTTCACAAAAAGGCTCTGTGATGGCAGTTTTGATGATTCCCCATTGTTGCTCCACACCTCCTTCTAGACTGTTTGCTAGTGCTTTTCTGAGGCAATCTCCCATCTTGCCAAAGTCAGCCCTCCTAAAGTCCAGTACCCTCACTTTTGTATGGCTTGACTCTGTAGCTGAGTTTAACATGAACCACACTGTTTGATGGTCACTTGTTCCCAGATGGCAACCCACTTCTAGACCTGAGATCCTCTCACTGCCCCCGTTTGAGAGTACGAGGTCTAAGATTGCTCCCTCATGAGTGGGTTCTGAAACTAGCTGTCTGAGGCCTGCCACCTGTAGGGCATCAAGAATGGCCCTGCTCTTGGCTGTGGCTGCAGCAAATGTGCACCAGTTAACATCTGGCATATTCAGGTCTCCCATCAACAGTATCTCCCCTTTCTCTGCCATTCTAAGAATGCCTTCTATCATATCCTTGTCCATTCCCTCCCCCTGACATGGGGGTCTGTACACAACCCCTGTGCGGATTGTGGTGCCCTTTCCAGTCTCCAAGGTGACCCAGAGTGCCTCCTCTCCTCCCTGTTTACTCTTTTGTTCAGTTGCTTTTATCCCTTCCTTTACATAGAGAGCTACTCCTCCCCCTCTTCTCCCCTGCCTGTCTCTCCTGTAGGTTACGTACCCTGGTATGTTAACATTCCAGTCATGGTTCTCTGTGTACCATGTTTCTGTGACTGCTATGATATCCAGGCATCCCTCTTCCATCAAGGCCACCAACTCAGGGAGCTTGTTGCCCAGACTATGGGCATTGGTACTCATTACCCTCCATTTTCTGATGGCCTTACTCCTTTTTGCCCCATCCCTGTCCTTCTTGCCTTTGTCACTTTCTCCATTTTCCCTGCCCTTCTCCCTATCGACACCTCTATGTTGGTGTTTGCTGCACTTACTACCGTGATTTTTGGGGGCTAGGATTTCCCTGCTCCTTTCCAGTGCCTCCCCCCTTGGCTAGTTTAAATGCTTGCCAATGAAGCATTTAAACCTATCACCTAGGATCCTGGTTCCCCTCCTGGACAGATGCAGCCCATCATGCCAGTATAGGCTTGCATCACTCCAGGTGGACCCCCAGTCCCCAATGAAGCCAAATCCCTGAGCTCCACACCAGTTTTTCAACCACTGATTGAATCCCATGGTGCGGAACACCCTAGCCTCTCCTATGCCATAGATGGGCAGCACCTCCGAGAAGGTTACCGTGTGTGCTACTTGACTCAGGCCCCTCCCCAATTCCACAAACTCTTCCTGCACTTCTCTAATCCCTTTCTTAGCCAGGTCATTTGTCCCTAGGTGGACAATGACATCCAGCTCCCTCCCCTGTGCAGCTGCTCCGGCAATCCTGAGGATTCGCTCCCTGTCCCTCCAAGCCATGGTGCCAGGCAGGCACCTTACCTCCCTCTCCCCTTCCTACCCCAGTTCTACCTTCCTAACAATGGTGTCCCCCACCAGGAGTTGTTTCCTTCCCCTACCACCCTCCTGTGGGTCTCCTTTGTGGAGGTTCCCAGCATCCTCCTTGGTCTCCACTGCGGGTGCCTCCATAGAGGAACTACACTTTGCCAGAATGGCATAGGAATTGTGGAGAGGTACAACTGGAGGGATGCACCTCTGTTCCACCATCCTCACCCTCCCTGAGCCCACTGTGGTCTAACGCTTCTCTTTCTTGGCAACCTCTGAGGCAATGGCAGTGGCACTGGTGGTCCCTGGATGGAAGAGGAGGTCCCTGGCCAACTCAGCCTGGAGATGAGCAACCTTCTCCTCAGCCCAGAGAGGCACCTGCAGATGGGACAACACCGCATCCTCCAGAACATCTCCTGGAAGACTGCTGCTCCACAGCCACTGCACTGTACCACTCCAATCATGTCTTATTTCTGGCCCCTTAACTGTTTGCAATCCTTACTCTTTCCTCTGTTTTTTCTCTCTCCTTACTTCTGCCTGTGTGCCCTTTAAGCTCCTGATTGTCCTGTTCTGAGACAAGAATATCCTATATTTCTCAGTAAGCGCCTTACTTGCTCAGAGACAGACCTCCAGCAGCTAGAGGGGCCAGAGAGCTACTCTTGCCCTTCTAGGATGGTGGGTCTTTGGTGGCTCTGTGATCACTCACTTCCTGCTCCCAAACAGGAAGTTCCTGTTGTCAGTCAAATCCTGTGCCTATAAAAGTAGAACTAGCTTTGGGTGGGAGGGTGGAGGGGAAGGAAGGAGGGCAATATAGTCCCAGTAGAGAAGTCCAGTCACACAGCAGTCCTTTCTCCTGGTGTCTTCTGCCAAGCTATTAGCAGAATCTTTCTAAGGCAGTCTTTAAATGTAGCTTCCTTCTAGCTAAGCCACTCCCCTACTTACTAGATCTTTCTACAAGTAATTCAAACCTCACAGCTATTAAGTCCTTTCAATCACCTGAGATTTACACCTAGATAACTGTTCAGATAACCATTCAGTTCAGTTAACTCAGACAAACACACACTTTTTTTTTGTTTTGTTTGTTAGTTTTTTTTACCCTAAATTAAAGGTCCAAGTACAAAAGTTCTTCTTCTTTAGTCCCAGCAGAGAAGTCCAGTGACACAGCAATCCTTTCTCCTGGTGTCTTCTGCCAAGCTATTAGCAGAATCTTTCTAAGGCAGTCTTTAAATGTAGCTTCATTCTAGCTAAGCCACTCCCCCTACTTACTAGATCTTTCTACAAGTAATTTAAACCTCACAGTTATTAAGTCCTTTCAATCACCTGAGATTTACACCTAGATAACTGTTCGGATAACCATTCAGTTCAGTTAACTCAGACAAACACACACTTTTGTTTTTGTTTTGTTTGTTAGTTTTTTTTTTACCCTAAATTAAAGGTCCAAGTACAAAAGTTCTTCTTCTTTAGTCCCAGCAGAGAAGTCCAGTCACACAGCAGTCCTTTCTCCTGGTGTCTTCTGCCAAGCTATACTGGAACAGCTTAAAGAGTTTGAATTCACAGAAGATATGATGTGGTTAGTAACTAATGTGGAATCACTTTACACATCGATTAGACATAATGATGGGATTGAGGCATGTAGGAACTTTTTACTGCAAGATCCAGTAAGAGAAAGCATGCCCATTATCCTGATTCTGGAAGGACTGGATTTTATATTAAACTACAACTACTTTGAGTTTGATTCAGAATTTTATTTGCAAAAATGTGGCACAGCTATGGGGGCAGCGATGGCCCCCTATTATGCAAATTTGTTTTGGGGGCTGTGGGAAGAAAAACATTTTCTGAATAAAACAATTAATCCATTCCACACAAGAATCAGGAAATGGGCACGCTTTATAGATGATGTACTTTGCATCTGGACAGGTGATGCAACCGAAACAGCAGAATTCATTAAATGGCTTGATGTTAATGACAAGAACCTGCCGTTCACTTACAAATGTGATCCAAATGAAATATAATTTCTGGATATACTCCTGAGTAAAGGCACAAATAATTAAAAAAAAATAGTAACAAAAGGTTACAGAAAACCTACAGCAACTAATAATCTACTGCTGGCCACAAGTTCACATCCCAGATCCCTGAAAAATTCAGTTCCCTACTCACAGTTTCTGAGATTGAACGAAACTGTAGTGAGGTTGAAATATGCAAAGTTCAAGCACAAGAACTAAAAGAATGGTTCCTAACAAGAGGTTACTGTCCCTTGGTCTTGGAAAAAGCCTATAATAAAGCTTTAACCCAAAATGGGGAAGAACTATTAAAACCCAAGGAGAGGGAACAGAATCAGACCCAGAAAGTAAATTCCATAACTATATATAATAGAATGGCAGGACAAATTGGAAACATAGTTACCAAATACTGGCCAATTCTCTTAAGTGATAAAAGTCTTGCACCACGTATTGGAGAGAGACTGAATGTATCTTTCAGGAGAGGAAAAAATATTAGATACAAAATTGTGACTATAGTCAGTTTCAAGAAGAAAAAATTCATCAGGGGAGAAATACATGGTTACCAGCAAAACCTAAAGGAAAGTACAAATGTGGACATTGCAATGTTTGTTCGTTGTGCCATCAGGGGAGAAGTTTTATCTCACCAACAAATAATAGAAAGGTAAATATCAGACAATTCATCACATGTGTAACTACATACACAGTTTATGCCCTCTGGTGCAATTGCCCCAAATTATATGTAGGAAGAACTGTTCGTCCATTAAAAATCAGAATACATGAACATGTGAGGGACATCAGGAATATTAATACTGATAGTCCAGTTGCAGAACACTTCATGTTGCATCACAAGAGTGATTCTACGAATCTATGATTTACAGGACTAGAACAGGTGAGAGTTAGCACCAGGGGAAGGGATACATTAAATAAACTATCCCAAAGAGAAACATATTGGATTTTTTAATTTGAGAGAACTTACACCTGATGGACTTAACCAGGAAATAGATTTCAGACCATATTTATGAAGGTTCACTTTCAGTATGAATTAAACTGACCCTACTGTAATAGAGGAAGGGAATATAACCATATAAAAATAAATGTTCTCCCCCTCCCAAAAAAAAATGAGTATAACCAGGCTGCCTATTGTTGTATCTCTATTACAAGATCTGTGAATCAAAAACCTAGTGAAAGAAATAATCCCACTGTACACTGTCTGTTGTGGCATGTTGATTAATGAATTGTAAAAAGAAATAATAAGAGCTAGCAGTTTACTTATATATGACTCATATTTTGCTTCTGCCTTTATATTTTCAGTGCAACAATACCGGAAACCTCAGGATCTACCTGTAATTCACCAAAATGTGTACAGATAAAGTTGGCTGAGTGGATGACTCCTTACAATGGCACTGTTAAAGTAAACTATTGAATACTTCAATCTTTGATAGGATTTTTCTAAGTAACAATGAAATTAAGGGCAGATCAATGTTGTAAACCAGTATTCATTGATGTTTGTCTAGTCTGGCATCAATAGAAACTGAGTTGTTTTTTTTCATGATTTGTCTGAGTATCTAATGAACTGAGAGAAAATACTCAGGAAGAAATACAGAAATTATTTATAATTTAAATAATAGAACTGTGTAATATGAACATTAGATACATAACACAAATCAGAATTATTTTAGATGTTTAGTAATTAATTTTGTACCCTTAAATCTTGAGAAAGAAATTGCAAGAAGAATTATGTGTATTATGTTATTACTGTGATGTAATGATGATGTCATTCATTTACCTGTATTTAAGGGTCTGTCCTATAACAGAGTAACACCCTCTGATGAAGCCCTTATGTGGTGAAGCACCAGGGCAGCCTGATTACAGACGGACTTGTACCTGCTCTTCTAAAAAACAGAGAATTTAACTCCAAATAAAAAATATTTTTTGGTTTGCAACAATTGTGTCTCATGGACTTCCTTCACTGGAGTTATTTAAGGTAAACTCCTGGTTCTGGAGTGCTGGTTAAATACTTTGTGTGTGTAATCGTAGGGTGGGAGCCCTTAACCAGCACCCGCCTGGCTGTAGAGCGCAGCAACTACAGTACTTCTGTTTCACCAGTTCTTTAAGATCTAAATGTTTCTTTACTTACCCAGTAACAGTAGATCTTTGAGAGAATCTCCTCCATGCAGCCACACTTTTGGAACCGTAAATCAGGATGGCTCAGAAACTTTTGCCTAACTATGGAGCACACATTAATGAACCTTAATGCTTCCTACATAACACGAGTGGCCCTATACCTCCTCAGTTTATCACTAGAGACAATCTCTGAGTTATATACCTAACTGAAAGACCACTTGGCCTGGTATACTCCCAGCTGTTCTCTCTACTCCCCCTGAGGAATTACTGCTGCTCGGATTGTCCTGAGGTCATGCCTGAAGCAGTCTGAGGATAGAGCATTCTCGGGCCCTGACTGTATGGAACTCCTTGCCCTTCCATTTGAGCTCTTGCTAGCAGGTGTTCTCTCATAGTCCTTTGGGCTAACAGTGCCTCAGGCAGGGGTCTACATGCCTCCATGGCGAGAAGAGCCTGCTGCTACACTCCCCGAGCCCTTGCTAGCAGGTACAGTCTGGACAGCATTCCAGGAACTCAAGGCTGTGTGGCTGTCTCTAAATTTTCTAAGGACAATTGCCTTTATCTTGGGACAGCTCTTATTGATTGTCCATGGAACACAAGCTCCTTGTTTGGTTCCTCATGCTGCCAGGCATTTCCGAATTCCTCCTGACTGGACTATGTCACTACCATCGGCCAGTTTATTTAACCTTTTTTTCCCCATATCCAGTATTGCCTCTGATATCTGGTCTGTTTTAATACTGAGTGCTGAATTTCTTCAGTTTAAAGTGTATTTTAATTGTATATATATATATTTTTTTAAGTGTCTACTTTTCCATTTGCAGATTATGCTGTAAAGCCACTAGAGGGCAATAAGATGTGTAGGTTGCAATCCTCTTCCCACTGCTCCCCACTAACACTTCTGTCCTGCATCATTCATACCTAAATTCTCTGCCTTTCACCCCTCTCTGTAACGTCCCTTGCACAGTCTCCCAGGCTATCACTAGGCATACAACGTGGCATCCAAACCGGGGTTCGAACCAGGTACCTTTTACTCCAAAGGCAGCAACCCTACCACTGCACCACTGTGTCTACCACAATGTTAGCTGTCAGCAAGACCCACTCATACCTGCTCATGGTCACATCTACCACCACTGTACTCCCTCACTACACCCACCCACACAAACTAACCAGGCTACTGTTGCTAACCACGTTTACCCTGCTTAGCAACAAACCCCCAGTTGCCTCTGGTATGTACACACCTTTGCTTCTGGGGGAGCACCTCATCCCTCATAGCCTCTCCATCACCCTGTCTCTCCCCATAGCCCACCTGCACCCCTCCAATCTACCCCTCCCCCATCTCTCTGTGCTTTGAGACCTCCATGTCTGTTCCTCCACCTGGCCATCCCAGCCCTCACGCAGCTGCTCATCACCTTCTAAGCTTGCCAGCCACTGCTACCCAGCAAAACTCCAATTCATGGCCCTTGTCAGGATCTTCCATTTGCTTCTTCTACTATCTGGCAATGTTCACCCCAATCCTGGCCCAGCAGCGCACCACCCTCTCCAACTGCAGTCACCCCTGGGGCTTTGAACAGCCGCTATGAAAATCTGCAGCCTGCCTAAAAAAAAACAGCACCCCTGCAATGCTGGACAGCACAGCACCGCACCAACCAGACATTCTGGCTGTAACAGAAACCCGGCTGTCAGCCAAGACCCCAGACTCATTTGTCTCTATTCCTGGCTACTCTCTCTCATTAGGCTTGATCGTAATGGCAAGAGAGGCGGTGGCTGTGGCTTCTACGTAAATGACTCACTGAATTACCAAGCCTTGCCTGCGCCCTCCCTAGACCACAGTGCCCAAGCCCTCTCAATAAAACTCTCCCCTGACCCAAACCATGCTCCTCTTACTCTCACTGTCATCTACATCCCACCCCGCAGCCAATCCCCTGCCTATAAAATGCTCTCTGGCTACCTAGCCAGCCACCCCCACAAAATGGAACAAATCCTAGTTGGGGATCTCAACATAAACTGTCTGGCAAGCTCATCAATCCATGCCAAAGATACCTCTGCTGCGTTAGATATGACCCAACTAGTATCCCAGCCTACCAGGGCCAACCCCACTAATGGAATCCACACCCTACTAGATATCCTGCTAACTAATCGTTCCCACCATATTACCGACTTGGGTGTCCTACCCAACACTTTAAGTGACCACTCCCCAATCATCTTTAGCTGGTCCTGTCAGCTACCTAAACCACCACCAAATATCACCTTTCATCATCGACTACACCCAGGAGGCATAGCCAAACTCAAACAATATCTAATTAACCGGGACTGGTCCCCTATTTCCCAAGCCTAGCACATAGATGATACATTACACTACTTCACCACCACCTTTAATACCGCCTGTGATGCTTTTGCACAGACCATCAAAGTGACCTCTAACAAATGTAGTGCCCCCTGGATCACCCCAGAACTCCTACAACAGTTCAAAATGCATGACAACCTCTGGCATCGTGCCACTGCCTCCTGTTTGCTAAGTGATAGGCAGGCCTATAATGCTGCCTGCAATAAGTGTACCTGGGCAATCCGCAAGGCCAAGGCGGAGCACTACAGAAGTGCCCTAGCCACCTCCTGGGGTAGCACAAGAAAGTTCTGGGATAACTTCAAGGAGCTTAATGGTAAATCCCACTCTCCCCCCCCCACCACTAGTTAGTGTTAACAGTACTACCACCACAGACACACTTCACATAGCTAACTGTCTCAACCCCACCTTCTCAGACCTCAGCTCAGTCCTCCCTAGCAACTTTTTCAATCCAATTCAGCCTACCCCACCGCCTGAGCTCCTCCACCCCCTTTCAAACTCAGAGTCATTACCCCTACAGAAGTGAAAGCCTACCTGTCCAAAGCCCTCCAGAACTCCAATTACTGCAAAGACACCTCTGATATGCATATCCTATACCTACCACTAGAGTCAGTTATCTCCCCACTCACAGACCTTCTAAATCTGTCCCTGCTCCTGGGCCAGTTCCCAACCTCATGGAAAACGGCAGTGATAACACCAATATTGAAATGTGGTGACAGCTCCCTCCCAGATAAGTACTGGCCCATCTCAAGTCTCTCCCCACTCTCTAAAGCCCCTGAAAAGATCATGGCCAATCAGCTCACTGACTACCTCCTCGCACACAACCTCTTATGCAGGGAGCAGCATGGTTTCAGAGCTGATCATTGCACTACGACCACCCTCACAGAATTCACTAACTCCCTGCACTCCATGCTTGACAAGAGGCACCTCACAGGGGCTGTGTTTATAGACCTCTCAAAGGCCTTCAACATGGTTTCTCACCCCCTCCTTCTTAATACATTACAACAAATTGGGGTCTCTTATTGTCCACTCTCATGGTTCTCCAGCTATGTTTCATCTAGAACCCAATGTGTTAAAATTAATAATGCCATATCTACTATGCTGCCTGTGTGCTCAGGAGTTCCCCAGGAATCTATCCTGGGTCCCCTGCTAGTCAGCATCTACCTCAATGCCCTGCCTAAATCCTGCCCCGGGAATCTTCTCTTCTGTGCAGACAATGCTGTTCTTTACGCCGCTTATCCTGATCCTCTCTCTCTCCAGCATACTTTACAAAACTCCTTCTCTCAGATTGAACACTGGTTTGCTGAACACAGATTGGTGGTCAACATTAAAAAAACTAAGATGATGCTCTATGCCCACCGACAAAACAGATCAAAGGATTTCCCCCTGGAAGTACTCTCTGCCTGTCTCATCCCACTGGAACAGGTCCAAAAGTATCTAGGTATTACATTTGACTCTTCCCTCTCATTCCACGAACATATAAAAATCCTCACCTCTGCCACCAACACCCGCATTGGTCACCTGTACAGACATAAAGACTGCCTGCCACCTGAAGCACTTCACCTAGTCATTACCTCCTCAGTCTTATTGCTGGTGGACTATGGTCTCACTATCTATGCTGCTGCCAACCCTACGGTGCTTCAACAAATACAAGTAGTCATCCATAAGGCCTGCTGGCTCCTCTCTGGTGCTAACAGAAATACACATACCTGCACCCTATGCATGCTCACCAATATCCTCTCCCTTGAGGGAAGACTATTATACCACACCTGTTTCTTCAAAAAAATCCACCTGGGTTTAACCCCAATAGGTGTCATGGCTTCTCTTCAGGCAACCACCATCTCAGCGTCCACATGGGCCACCCCAAAAACTATCTGGAAGGTGCCTAGGGTCAGGACCACCCCAGCCCAGTGATCCTTCCCCCTTAGAGCTCCATCCTGGTACAATGCCCTCCCATGAGCCATCACATCAATCACCAATCTAGGTCCTTTTAAAGCTGCCTTAAGGGCCCATATCCTCTCCTCACGTCAATGCCACTGTAACTGGTAACCTGTGGATCCTGCACCACACCAACAGGCCACGCACCCACCCTTGGCCTGGCAATGGAGAGCCCTCACTATTTCTAGCATACAGGCTCCTCACTTCCCTCAGTTACCATATAGTTGCACTGGACTATGAATGCATTGTATTATGTATAAGACAAGGCCTCCCTGAGGCAGCTTACTACCAACTCATATCATGCATTGCTTTAGCTACCAGTTGTATAGGTCTTAACCACTCATTAGGTAAATATGTCGATAGCTCTGCCCTGTTTCAGCTACCAAATGTATAAGCATTAACCAGTGCTCATTGTACTTATGCTCTGTATGGTTGCTCACTCACATTTATTCTATGTATGTACTGTATGAATGTCTTTGTTTTATTCTGATGTGGAGCCTTTCTAAACGAGTCTATGACTCAAAGGGTTGTAATTCCAATTTCCTAAAGAAATAAAAATAAACAAACAAAAAGTTCCCCCTCATTAGATGCATTTAAAAGGAGCTTGAAAAACTATATGTTTGACTAAACCTTTGGTGCTGATCTTTGATCTTACTGAGATGTACCTCCAATTTTAGATGTATTTAAGATTGTATTTATTTTGGCATTTTATTGTATAACTTATTCTATGGTATTTTATTGTATAACGTATGCTATCTGCTGAGTGATCTATACGTGTTAAGTGCACTGAGCCCTTGGGATAAGGTGCTTTAGAAATAAAATTGCCTTGCCTTGTACTATACCAATAAGAGAGGAGAACAGAACCCCAACCATGCCAACAAGAGATATGATGGATCCAGGAGGAAAAAACAATTTGAAAGGACACTGAAAAGGAGAAAATCAAGCATAAAAGAATGGTAACATTTCCCAGAGTATGCCATCTGAAACACAAAAGGGAATAGGTGGGAGGGTGATCTGTAACTGTATAAGAGGAGATTTTGTCAAAGATCTACTTACTGGTAAGTAACAGAAGTATATTCTTCAAGGACATGACCTTACATAGAGTCACACCTTTGCAATGATTTCAAAGCAGTACAAAACAGTGGTGTAAGGCAAGCCAGACAGCACAGTCAATAAGTAAATTTATTGATAGGCAAATTGAGGGGAAACCCCTCTTTTACAATTGCGACCAATGACAATACAAACATTAAGTGATAAATACAAATCATGTGTTCAGTAAAATACAGTGCTCATTTGTAACATTCCCAATGGTTTTATGACAAATTGGAAATCTGCACTTTAAAACAAGAAATTGTTGGTAAAGTTCTGAATTGTAAAACTTTTAACTTTATATTTATTAAAAAAAACATAGGATAGATACAAACAAACCATAGAACAAGGTACTGATCCATATAAAAGCTGTTGAATTTTAAAACATTTTGCATTTGTAACCAGGTATGTAAACCCTGATTAACCCAGGTATGTAATAGCCGAAGTATTAACCTTATTGTACTTAGTCAATTAAGGTACTACCATGTAAGATACTTCGGCTAATATGGTACCTTGAAAGATACTGCAGTTAGAGGAAGTGCTGTTATGCAGTATCATAATTTGATAAAACTGTTTGGTGATAATGTGGAAGATAAGGATGGCTGCCACTCTGTTATCTACTGAGACTGAATGAAAACAAGCCACAGGAGCAGCCATGCCACAGGTAGCATGCCAAAGACTAGGATCAGGAACCTCCTTACCGTGCTTCTGGCAACAAAAGTAAATGCTGGATGGTAACCATTTGGAAAGGCTCTGCTTTGAGACAGGATTGCTTACAATTCTGGGGGGCAAATAAAAAGCTGCAAGGACTTTATGCGTCCATATGGACTGTGCAAAGGACTGTAAAGCAAACCCCTACTGACATCAAGAGAACGCTGGATGACTTCTTCATCATTCCATGGGAAAGAAAAAAATGTAGGATGGTGGGTAATCTGGTTTAGTGTGAAACACGACTGTGGTAAAACATGAGGTACAGGGAATCTGCAACCCAAGTCTGTAGCTCAGCCCCAGTAAAGAAATCAGCACCAGAAAATGCATTTCCATGGCAAAAAATGCATATCATAAGTGGCAGCAGGTTCAAAAGGTGCTTGTGCATAGAGTCCACAGTGATCTAATTTCTTATGTAATCTAGGGATGGATGCTGTGCTAGACTGAAGTCTACCCATGCTTTGTCTGACTTTTATGAGTATGGATAACTCAGAAATGTTTGTAAAAAAAAAAAAAAGCAATACATGCAGCCAAGAGTGAATTTTTTAGATCCACCCTATTGTCCTCTGCCAGGGACCCCAGTAACTTCTGACACAACATTAAAAGTGTAATTATTGGCTTATTCAAACATCAAACTAATGACATGATTATTGTGGCGTAAACTGTAATAATACATTTGAAAATGTTTTAATTAGACCATTCTCCAACCTGTCTGCCTTTACCTCCTTGTTCTTTTGCCCTGTTTCACAGAATGAGTCTTTGTCCTCCTTCTCTGCTCCTTCATCCCACTCCCAATTTACCTTAAAGTTGTGACAGTAGGAGAGTTTTGTAGACTTTTGGCTAGTCTCTCCCCTTATACCAGTGCTGATCACAATACTATGGAGTCAAAGCTTATCCGATTGGGTGCACCTTTTCTTGCCTTTCCTATCTTCCACATCTTTAACACTTTCCTACTTACTGGGGTAGTTCATGACCCTTGGAAAATAGCTAGGGGTGTCCCAGTAGTTAAGCAAGGGGATCTGAAATGTATTGAGCATTATTGCCTCATAACCATCATGCCTGCCATCAGCAATCTACTGCAGAAAATTGTGACATTTCAATTAACCGAGTACCTCAATAAATATGATCTACTGTCCCCAGTGCAGCATGGTTTCCTGAGGGGGCATTGTACCTCTACTGCTATTGCTAAGGTCATGTCTGAGATCAGGGTCACTATGGACGATAGCAAGCTCACTGGATCAATCTTTGTAGATCTCTCCAAAGCTTTCAACTTAGTAGAGCATAAACTCCTTTGCTCCAAGCCACATTCCTTTGGGCTGTTTCACCATGCACTAGCCTGGTTTGCTAACTTTAAAACAGTTAAATACTTACTGTAACAGTAGATCATTGAGAAAATCTCTTCCCTTATGCCACACCTTTGGAACATCAGCCGTCGGGCATTAGGACTACATGGAAACTTTTGCTAGCTGGGGCTGCCCACATCAGCATCACGCATCAGCGTGTATATAACTGTGGATGACCCTATCTCTCCTTAGTTCCCTGATGGAGATTAGACTCAGGGCTGTCATATCTGATGAACCAGGAGGGTATACCAGCACCAAGCATACAAGGCGAGTGTAGGTGTTGGGTGAACCACCATGCCGAAGACCAAGTGAGAAATCTGTTATGCCACCCTAGGGGGATGAAGGGAGGACAGGTATGGCTTAAGTGAAGAGATTCTTGAAGATCTACCATTACAGTAAGTACATAACTGTTCTATCTTCTTTAAGGACATCTCTTCCCTTAGGCCATACCTTTAGAATGAGTCCCAAGCAGCATCAAAAGGAAACTGGGAGGATGGCAGAGTCTGGATCAAGAGAGAAAATCTTGCAATACAGCAAGGCCACAACCAGTACATCTGTGAGAGGCTATGTGCAGACTGTAATGTTTAGTGAAGGTGTGGACAGTGCTCCAAGTGGCTGTAGCAGGGACATTTTTGAAGAAGGCATCAGAAGTGGCTATACCCCTGCAGCAGTTCCCACAAACAACACTAGGAAATTCCTTACTGTACTTCCTGCAACAGAATGTAATACAATGTGCCAACCATTTGGACAAGCACTATTTAGATACAGGAGCACCCTCTTTCCCAGGGCGAATGAAACAAAAAGCTGTAGTCGATGTTTGTTTCCATAGCATGTCTGACAAGGCAAACTGACAGCAGGAAAAGAACTAAGGAGAGAAAGGGGCACCCACATTTATATACACACTGACATGTGATGTTGACATGGGCAGCCCCAGCTAGCAAAAGTTTCCATGTGGTCCTAGTGTCCGATGGCTGAAGTTCCAAAGGTGTGGCCTAAGAGAAGAGATATCTTCGAAGAAGATCTGCAGGGTAGACAGCAAATGGTCAAATGCAACAGATTGCTTTCAGAACTAACTCTTGACAAAGCTGGTGTCCCTCAGGGTTGTATCCTAGGACCCATCTTACTCTGTTTATAAATGACCTACCCCTGGTGCCTACCCATGGCAGTTCTACCCTTTTGACTTGGTGTTACTAGCTAGTTCCCAGGATACTAAGGTCATTAACTCCTAACTGAAAGCTGACTTCCACAAAATCCAATCTTGGTTTACAATAAATAGGTTAGTTCTTAACCGTAAGAAGATGCAAGCTATGCTGTTTGGCTCCCAGGCTAAAATTACATCATATCCAGAGCCCCTAGATGGAGCTGGTGCTGATGGCTCTTCCATTACTATTGCAGACTCCTTTACATATCTTGGAGTTACCTTGACCTCAGCTTGATTTCTCTCTGTACATCTCCGATGTGTGCAGGGCAGTTAATAAATTTGGAATGGCCCACAGGGCTAAACATATCCTCACTCCCCCAGTGCATCTCACCTTTGCTAGAGAAGTGCTCTTACCCACCTTAAATTATGGGCTCCTTATTTTCGCCCATGTTGTAAAGTCCTCCTTATTTAAGTGGAACATAGTTTATAACAATGTTTGCCAATTTGCCCTCTCAGCAGCCCATCTCACACACCACTGTGAGTTCTGTGATAAAACTGGGATGGGTCCTCAGTGTATTGTCATTTATTTGCCTTGGGTTGCTTTGTTAATTAATGGATCAGAACTGCTACTCTTCCTACCCTGGCTGAGTAGCTAAGGGTTGCTAACACATGTCATCCTCTTAGACTTAGTGATATGTCTTTGCTTTCTGTCCCAAAAACCCATACAGCTATGGGAGACCAGGCCTTTGTTGTCTGTGCACCCAGGATTTAGAACCCCTTTCCACTATCTGTTCACAGTACCTCCTCTCATTTTAGAAGGTCCTTGAGGGACTAGCCAAAGGCCAATTAGGCTTGAAGTTGCACTTACTGTAGCTCTAGTATCTTCTCACTCTCATTGACTCTGGACCCTAGTATTAGCCTGATCTGCTCAGAATTAAGATCATGTATATTGTATTATATGCCTATACTGTAATCATTACTGTACTACTATTGTATTCATAAGTTGTTTTTATCCTGCATGCTGTTATTACTTGTTTACCTAGTCACCATATAAACTCCCAGGTCACACTGGAAAAGATGGATTTATTCATCTAGTGTGCTTCTCTGGTCAACAAAAGCTAAATAAATAAGTGTTCTCAGGAGCCAGAAATGAGGCTGTATGGACTGAAGGTCCAAGTGCAGCAGATCCACTCTCAGAGAGAGTTGAACTGGGCTACCACTGTTGACGACAAAGGGACAGAGGTTGGAATGTTTTTGGCAGATGTCCTATTCCTCAGAGAACAGACTGGCTCTGAAAACTCACTACATTAAGTACCCCCTTGCCTACAGTCCAGGTAGGTTTTTTCTGCTGAGAAGTGTGATGAGTTTTATTAGTCTTTTCTGTCAAGGTGTCCTCCATTGGAAATGGGATCTCCTCATGTGGTTTTCCATGGGATGGCAGTAGCAGTCCTGAGATGGGTCAAGGCAACTGGTCCAACTGGTCAACCTGGGTGGAGTTTTGCCCAGTTTTGGATAATGAGGGGTTCCAGGTGATCTTGGGACAGCGTCCCATCTACTGCACAATTAGACCTAGGGCCCACACAGCTGGTTACTGACTATGGAGGAGGGGGAACCTGGGTCTGATTATTTCAGAGACTGTCAGGTTATCTCTGGGGGAGGGGGGTTTCCCTGCCACTATGAAAATGGGGGCTGCGAGGCCCCTCCTAAAGAAACCATCTTTGGATCCTGATGTTCTCTTGAACTACAGGCCCATCTCGAACCTTCTCCTTTTTGGAGAAGGTGGTGGTGTTGCAAATGGAGACTTACCTGGAAAGGTATGACATCGGGTAACCTCTTCATTCAGCGTTTTGGCCTCATCACAGAACTGAGATGACACTTGTCAAGCTGTTCACTGATCTTCTCATGGTGTGACAGAGAGTGCATTGCTTCATTATTGTCATTGTTGCTCTCTCATCAGTATTTGACACAGTTAACTATGGAGCAGGTAGTCTTTAGTAATTCAATCTCCAAGACAGCTACCTTGGACTATGGTGTACCTCAAGGTTCAATCCTGGCCCCTGTACTGTTTGCTTTGTATATGTTTCTTTTGGGTGAGCTCATCAGATGGTATGGGTCGGAATTTCACTGCTATGCAGATAAAACCCAAATATACCTGTTGTGTGCACCTGACAGGATAAATGCTGCCTCAGTGTTGTGCCATTGCCTTAAACATATCAGTGACTGGATAGCCTTCAACTGGTTAAGCCTCAACCCAAGCAGGGCTGAGATATGATTATCAAATCAGGCCGAGAGAGTCGGCTATGAGAGGATGGGACACTTTGCTGCCATGTTTAAAGCTGACATTGGATAGCCAGGTGTCAGTGGTTGTTTGTAGTGGTTCTTTCCATCTTCAGAACATTGTCTGGATCAAACTGTTTCTATCTCCTGGTGTCCATGCCTTTGTCAGATCCAGGCTGAATTATTGTAATGCTCTCTATCTAGTATTATTTCAGAGTCTGATGTGCTGCCTGCAGCTGGTTCAGAATGTGGCAGCCTGTTTGTTCTCCAGGACATCCTATAGAGATCATACCACCCCCTATATGGTCTAGGTCCTGGCTGTCCAAATGATCTCCTGACCCACTTGTCTCAGTCCAACTGTCTGCTCTACTCATGCTAGCTAATGTTGGCCCTGCAGTCCAGGTTGAAGTTTTCTGTGGACAAATGATTCAAGGTGGTTGAACCTACACTGGGCATGCTTTACCTCTCCATATTAGATCTGCCATCATGATGGGGCATTTAAAAGGGCTCTGAAGTATAATCTTAATCTTGCTTATTGTCTGACCTAATTTGTTACTCTTATTAGTCTTATCTGGAATTAGCTAGCAAGGAACATGTGCTTGTTACGATATTATTTATTTTAAAATGTTTGGTTATTTATTTATTTTTTCATTCATTCATTCAATGTTCCATTGATTTTTGTTTGTTTTGTACAGCATCCTGAGCCCCAGTGAAAGGGTGTCAAAGAAATAAAATTTGTCTTGCCCTTACCTTGCAATTGGCAAAGTAGAGGGAACCAAATTTGTTTTGGCCAGAAGGGGGTGTCATGAACCCACTCCTTGGGGTCATGCCCACTGAGCTCACAGTGCCCACCCTTCAGTGCAATCTGTGATGGGGGGAGAGAATAGGGATACCCTCCTTGTCCTTTCTGAATGCTCACTGAGGTCATGACTGCACCTCCGTCACAAGGACTCAGGGGGTCCCTCAAGCTCTGGATAAGGGCACAATACCAGTCTTGAGTCTTGTGGCCAAATATGAACCTTTCTCTGGCTATTACACAAGGGAGGAAGACCCAGGCATTGCACTCTCTTTGGGATAGCAGCTTAACACTTGATTTGGCCTTCTCCCTACAGGACATGCAACAGCCTGGTTCAAAATCTTTTCACACTCATCCCTGAGACTTTGGTATTCTACCTATCCTTTCAGATCCCTTACAGACCCTTTCCTCAGTTTGGTTGCTTATGGTGGCCCCTCTAAGCAATTAACAGTTGTCACAGATTATTAATACTGTTTTCACAATTCACACACAAATATATATAAACCTCCGAATTTCTTTGGAAAAACAAAAGTTTTTACTAAAATACTTAAATACAGTTACAACTAAAAAGAAATTACATTAATTTGAGTTACAGTATGCAGAAACAAAATGGGACAGTTATATACATGTAAATGCTCTAACACTATTAGCTAAAAGTCTACCTTGAAATTGCAGTGAATTGAAGACCAGAAAAGTGGATGAAAGTTTTCAGTGCCTTTTGTCCTTGTAGTCACACTGGGTTTCAGCAGTTTGGGTTCTGGTGTGTGTCAAGCAGAGTGTCCAGATGAAAATGTGTCTCAAATGCCCTGAGTTGGGCTTTTTATAGGGATGGCCGTCCCAGTGTGTAATTTACGGTGTCATCAATTCCCAGTTCAGAGCAACTACTCTGTTTGGCCAGGAGATGTCACTGTTCTGCTCTTTTCAAAAAACAAATCCTGGCATTTAAAGTCTAAGCCTTTGAAGTCTTCTGTAGACAGTACCCAAAAGATCAAATTCACACTGTCCTTTCAGAATGGTCATCTGCTGTTCAATTCCTGGCTGAAACATCCTGGGCTTTTGTACTGGCTTAATTTAATTAGTTACAATGAAGATCCTGTAAGGTTTATGATTATACAAACTGATTTTATTACCCCTGTTTCCCTTGGGTAGTTAACTTAGAGGAATACTCTTTGATCAGTTATCCACAAGCTTTTTGACAAGAACTTGTCAGATTCCTGACAAGCAAGGCTGGCCTGCAGGTTAAAAGAAGGTTAAACCTTAAAAACAAAATCCAGTCTTTTTCTCTAGGTGCCTTGAATTAACACTGGTATTTCTGGGGCATGCACATATACATAGAATTACTTAAAATGAACATATATACAACAGAATTATATCTACAAATAAGGGCTAGCAGTGGGGTAGCTCGCCACAGGGGGACACCTGTATTCATATAGATTCCATTTAATGGGGTCCTCCTCCTTAGCACTAAAGCCTAGCTTGTCCTGTATGAGGCATAGCAAAGCCTGAAATCAGCTTTCCTCAAGGGGAGACCTGGGCATACAAACACAGTGTCCTTACTATAGGTGGAGACAGTGGAACTGGAGTCACAACCATAAACAGACTGCTCCTCTTCAGCATCCTCTTCCTCTATATCTAGAAGGTCAGAATTATATTCATCCTGTTCCTCTGCTTATAAAGAGGAGGTATAACACATGCAACAGGCTGTGGAGGTAGCAACAGCTGTGGCATAGGGTCAAGAACAGCATTCCCAGAGGAAGCAATAACTGATGTTTATAGGAATGATGGCAATGGCAAAGCTGTCAACAGCGTAATCATCGATGGCAAGGAAAGCAAGAGTTGCTGAAATAATTTAGAGACAGTAGCCAATACTACAGCACTAGCACTATAGTTCACAGTGCCAGCTAGCAGAGTTGGTGAAGAAAGCAATGACAGGACACTGTATGCTGACAACATGCCATGAACAATTTGCATACCACTGACAGTGGGACAGCTAGAGGTTGCCCACAAACTTGGTGTCTGAGTGATGGTCATGCTGGTGACACAAGCAGACAATATAACTGGAGAATTACCCTTATTGGGATTCAGCAGTGACTGGAATGAGAGGGAGACTTGGAGTATTAGCAGTAATGCTACATTGAATCAGTCTATTTTTGTTTTACTTTTCTTCCAATGAATGGTGCATTTCTCATAGTGGCTACAGCACAACCACCTGACAAGGATACCTGTGGGATTCTCCTGAAGTGCACCCTATGGAGCCACTCAGGGATCCTGGGGTAGACGCCAAAGCCAAATGCTTGCAATTCTCCATTTTCTGCAGGAGTTCCTAAAAAGCCTTCCATTGATGTCTCCTCATGACTTGGTTGAAGCCTTGACAAATAACACAGTTGTATACATTATACAAGAGGCCCAAGCAGCAAACACAAAATGTGTGAGTGTCTTCGAGAAATATCTTCATGCTGCACAGACAGAAGCATAAAAGTGATGGCTTCTTTGAGGAAGCGATGACGTCAATCAATAACATTTAGAAAAACACTGACTAAAATAGATGTAAGCATTTTCCATGACCAAATGATGGTGATCATGTATTATTCAGCATCCTGTCTCCAAGCCAGCCATATGAAAGAAAGTACAGTTACATTGGTACTTACTATAACAGTAGATCATCAAGAGAATCTCTTGTAGCAGGTCGCACAAACAGGAACATCCTGCTGTAGGCACCAGATTCACTTGGGAGGATTTTTACCAGAAGTTCGCCTGAAGACCACCCATGACGATGACATCATGTGCAATGGTATAGCCTTTATAAGTGTGGGTGGTCTCTGATCCTCCTCGGTTCTTTTCCTGGCTGTGACCGCACACTGCATGTGCACTCTAAATGTGCTCCAAGGGAACTGAGGAGGAGGGAATCAATGTGTATTCTATAGAGCAAAAGGTGTACCCTGCTAGAGTGGGAGATCACTAGGCAGGCTGCATGGGGGGGGGGGAGGAGAGGGATGGCTTGACCTGCTGCAAGAGGGTCTCTCAAAGATCTACTGTTACGGTACCAATGTAACTGTGCTATCTTCTTCAAGGACATGTCTTGCAGCAGGTCACACAAATAGGAATGAGTCCCTAGCAGTTGGGATGAGAGGAGTGGCAGACCCTTGGTGATTAGGAAAAAAGGCCCTGTAATATTACACGACGAAATGTGCTCATCTCCTGGAGATTATGTCTAGACTGTGATGTTGAAAATGTGCACTGTAGTTCAAGTGGCTGCCTCGAACATTTCGGCAGCAGACACTCAACTGAAACAAGCTATTGAGGTGGCCATGCCACTAGTGGAGTGCAGTTTGACTACTCCAGGAAGTTGTTTACCATACTTCTTGCAACAAAAGGTGATGAAGTTGACTAGCCATCTGGACAAGCACTGCTTAGAAACATGCTCACCCTCCATTTCTGGGGTGATGGATACAAAACGTTGCATGGACTTGCGCATGTCTTTGGTATGCAAAATATAGTACCTTAAGATTCTACGTACATCTGAGGTGTGGAGCAATGCTTATTTGGATTGGCATGCTCCGGATAGTACAATGGAAGTTGTATGGACTGGTTTAGGTAAAGATACTCTATCTTTATGGAAAATTAAATTGGACTGCTTGCACCTAAGCACCTGTAGCTCTGAAATACATCATGCAAAAGTGATGGCAACTAAGAATAACACTTTCCAAGACAGAAAACGGAGCTCGCATGTGGCTGTTGGCTCAAATGGGGCAAAGCAAGCTTTTCTAACACAAAGTTCAAGTCCGAAGGTGGGAGGGGGTTACGTAGAGGTGGTCTGAGGTGTAAAATACCTTTTAGGGATGTTTTCATAACGTCGAGTTGAGTCAGTGGGTGATCCAAAACTAGGACATGGAACACTGATATGGTAGAAAGACGTACCTTCAGGGAGGCGTAATTAAGGCCAGCATCTGACAAAGACAGCAGATAGTCTAAAATTTGTTGAGGTGGGCAGGTATACAGTTCCACCACAAGATGGGAAGCCCACGCAGCAAATCGTTTCCACTTCACAGTGTAGGTAGCCCTTGTGGATGGCTTGCAAGCTGCTCTCAAGACCTCAGCAACCTGAGGCAATACCCGGTATCACACAAGAGCTACATGTTCAGGAGCCAGACATGGAGATGAAGATTGTGGAGGCTGGGATGTGCTAGGGTGCCCTACTCCTGGGATAGAAGAGTGAGACAGATGAGGAGGGGAATGGGGTCCTCCACTGCTAATTGTCGTAGTAATGAAAAACAGATCTGACAAGCCAGAGGGTTGCCACTAGGATTATCATTGCCCGATCCTGAAGTAGTTTGAGTAGCACACTCTGAATAAGTGGAATGGGAGGGAATGCGTAGAGGAATTTCTGTCCAGAGGAGGGACAATGCGTCTAACCAGAAAGCTCAAGGCCCTTTCTCTAGAGAGCAGAAATGCTGCAGTTTTGCATTTTGGGGAGATGCGAAGAGGTCCAGCTCTGGGACCCCATCTTTTAAAAACGTCATTGGAGACTGATTGAAAGCATTCCTATTTGTGGGTGTGAACTCTGGGGTGACTAAATGTGTCTGCAAGGATGTTCATGTTGCTGGGAACATGGACAGCGATTAGGTGTATGCTGTGGTCCAATGCCTAGTACCAGACTGTCATCACTTCCCTGCAGAGAGGATACAAGTGCGTACCTCCCCATTTGTTTAGGTAGTGGTGTTGTTCATTTGCACTAGGAGAGTATGAGGGAGCAGTGAATCCTGGAAGGCTTGCAAGGCATAAAGGACTGCATGCATCTCTAGTATGTTTATATGGAGTTGAGCTTCTCCAGGATGCCAGGTCTCCTGAGTTTGTGTGGCCTCCAAGTGAGCCCCCCAACCCAGAGAGGATATGTCCATGGTGAGAGTTTGACAGGGAGTGGTGATCTGGAAGGAAACTCTAACTTGTGGATGTGTGGGTTCCATCCACAATAGGAGGACTCTTTTTGCTGATGTGGAGAGTGGCTGGATTTCGGTCTGCAAAACCACCACGAGGTCGGGCAGATATGAGGTGTGCCTGGGTGGCACATCAGGGGGTATGGCTGTCAATTCTAACATTTGGCCGTACTATCAGTTGAAGCACCCAGGCATCTGTTGTGATGGCCTGCCATCCCTGAAGGTACAAAGAAAAGTGGCCCCTTCCTCCATAGTTTGGGGCCCAAGAACCACAGGTTCAGGGAAGGATTTCTGCTGAGTGGGGTTCCGGGGGGGCGACTGAGGGGGGGACGGGACAGGTGAACTTGGCGGTAGGGGTGGGGCCAGGGAAAAGACACTGTGGCTTTGCATTTGACTGACTGTTTACTGGTGGGTCTGTTTTTAGTGACAGATTTAGGAAAAGGCCCTCTGTAGGGACGCTTCGGCTGCATATGATATAAAAATTGGACGGACTTCAATGTTCTGCCTGATAATTGCAAAGCCATCAGTATATCTTGGGTAGTTGCCCCAAACAGCTTATGCCCTTTAAAAGGGACGTTAAGAATCAACTATTGGACAACTGGTGCAAAACCAGAGATGCGCAGCCAGGAATGTCTCCTGAAGCATACGTCTGTTGCAAATGCCCGTGCCAAAGAATCAACGGTGTCATATGCTGCCCCAAGTCGATGACACCCCCATCACAGCACCAGTCTTAAGAGTCTTTGCTAGCTCATGTTTTTCAGGTGTATCAGGGAGTGAGTGAGTGAGTGGTGGGCTGTGTGGCAATATGGCCCTGTGGTCATATTTCTCTGTAATTTTCTTTATGTTTAATTTCCCAAAGGCCAGGACATGAGGTTTGTCAGAAAAGGTGCCCATTTTACTGCAATGGTACTTGGGGAGAGTTGATGTGTATTTCAGTGTCTGACATCTCCCCTTGCCTAGGTCAGAGGCTAGCTTAGAGGTAAACAGGAGTTAAATTTCAACAGGGGATTGGAGTTTCTTGGTAGCTGATCAAATGGGAAGATTCCATAAATGACAGGAGATGGAAGGGCCATCTCCTCTGTTCATAACACTTTGAATTTCAAAGAGAAATAGCTTTAGAGATGGGTTCTGCAGATGCCCAGACTAGAAAGTTGTTAAATTTTCTACCAACTGCCACAGTCCATCTCCATTTTAATAAGTGTTAGGAAGGTAATGCAGATCCAAAACAAGCCCAGGGAGGTGGGGGTGTGGGAAAGCAAAATACTGTTAATTTTGGTTCTCTTAAAGTTTTGGGAATGAGCAAGAGAAACCTCTGCTGGCCTAGAGATGAACAGTTGAACCTGGAAATATTAAGGCCACTAGCCAATCACAGGCCAGTTTTGCAGACTGCAGAAAGGGCTATATAAGCCCCCTAAAACAGAAACTCTTGGCAGAAGCCAAATTTCCTGACACGCTGAAGACTTGACAGACACACTGAAGACCACTGCAAGAAAAGCTGGCACTCTGAGACACAGCAGAGAGAGAGAGACTTTGCAAAACTCACTTATTTTCGGGACTCTGATTCTCTACAGAAAAGGTAGACATTATCCAGTTAATTCACTAGTTCATTTTGTATGTATTTTCCAACTTTGTTTGTAGTTATCATGTAACCAAATATCTAAATCATTTATCTGTAGGTTTGAATGGTAATTATTTAAGTAATCAGTAAAAGTTCTTGCTTTTATTTTAAAGTACTACTGACTGGGAGTGATTTGTTGTGTGTGAAGTTTTTGGGAAGGTTTATTCAATCTGTAACATGCCTATTAAGCATTAAGGTGCCACACACTAACAAGATTAGGATCTTGGAAGGGAATCTGGGGCCCTAAATTTGGGCAAATGTACACAAGGTCTCTGGAGGGGGTCTGAAGGGTTCAAATCAGGTTTGTGCACCCCTGTGGGAGAAGACCCAATCAGGGCTATGAGAGCAGCCCCGAAAGTCTTGTAACATCTGGGTTTTCCCTGCAACACAGCAACCAAAGAGGATTCTCACCTGGCTACAGACTCGTGACTATATTTTTCCCTTACGCAGAGAGAGGAAGCCCTGGGCCCTTGTGGTGAGTGTTCAGTTGTGAAATCAGTGAGCACTCTAAAAGGATGTGAGGAGGGTATTTCCTGACCCCCTGTCATGGATTGCACTTAGGGGAGGGCACTGTAAACTTAGTGGACCCAGCCCCCAGGAGAGGGTTCATGACAGCCTGAGCTGCCTTCCAGAGCTCTTCCTGGTACTTGAGAAAGTGACCCATATAGTTTAGTATCCGTGTAGCGAATGTGGAAGAGGGGAACACTTGTTTCCCCATGGAATCTAATTTTCTAGATTCCTTTTCAGGAGGCAGTGCACTGAGGTGTTTGGGGCACACTGACCTGTCATGGGCAGCATTAATGACAACCAAGTCTGCCTTTGGCAGCTCAGCAAAGAATGGTTGCCCCAATGGGCTTGGTATATCCTGTCTGCCTTCCTGGGCACCGACAGGATAACATGAGGCTGATGCCAGGCTGCTAAAATTGCATCCTCATATGCCCTCACTAGTGGGGGAATGAACAGAGCAGCAGAGTTGGGCAGTCCCAAGTAGTGGGCAAGTTTTCTTCTTGAGGTGTCTTGATCCACTGCCTTGAAACTGAAAGTTTGCTGCAAATGCTACATTATATTAGTGAAAGATGAGTCATCAGGGATTGAGCAGGGGAGGTATTGAACCATATCTTCCCTTGAGGATGATCTAGCTGTTGAAATGGATGGGGTGAAGATGTCCAACTCCTCATCCTCTTCTTCAACATCCTGATAAAGGGCTTGATCATAGTCCTCAGCAGACCTAGTACCTGCATAAAATGTCCGTCCCCAGGAATTAGAGTGGTCAACAACCAGGTTTGGCTCACCGGAGCATTATAAAAGGCCGGGCACAACGGCAGAGGCAGTGGCAGCTACTACAATACCGGCACACTGGTCG
Source organism: Neoceratodus forsteri (assembly GCA_016271365.2). Lineage (NCBI taxonomy): Eukaryota > Metazoa > Chordata > Ceratodontiformes > Ceratodontidae > Neoceratodus > Neoceratodus forsteri. Next base: position 841,290,781 of record CM028134.1, read on the forward strand.
AGGTCATCACTGAGTGAGTCATCGCCGGGCTCAAAGAATTTAGAGGGGCCATAACCATTGATGATGAAGGCCTGAACAAGGCCTGTCAATAAAGCAGAAAGAACAGACTGCATATTTAAAACTGCTTGTGGGAGCAGATATCGTCAATGACGAGCTAGGCGTTGATAGAGTATGAGGAGGTTTTCCCTGCTCTTGGAAGGACTTGGGTTTCTCGCAGCAGTGGTTTTTCTCTGTCAGTGATGCTTTGTCCCAGGATTTAGAGTGGTGGGATACTGAGGATGAGGATGAAGACATGCAGGAGGCTTTAGCGTGCAGCTCCCACTCTAACAGGGCAATTTTCTGCTCCATTAAGTGCTCTCTCAAGGTCTGTAGACCTCGTCGGTGAGTGACCTTGTTAAATCTCTTAAAAAGGGCATACTGGCAAGTGTTGTGAGTGGATGTCAGACAATGCACACAGACTTCATGCAGGTCTTCTATGGTGAGTTTCTGTCCTCTGGCGCACAGGCAGAAGAGGGAATCCAAAGACATTGAAAGGCAGGGTGATGAGGCACTTTACTGAGACTCATCAACGACAACGATTTGTTTTAGGTTGCGCATGGTGGGACCCCTCTGAGAGAAGAAGAATGCAGGTTGGTCACAAGAAAAGAACTGAGGTGGATTCGGGACTGCCAACACATACAGGCTACACCATAGCACATGATGTCATCGTGAGCGGTTCCCAGGTGAACAGCTGGCGAAAATCCTCCGGGTGGACTTGGCGCCTATGGCGGGAAGTTCCTATCTGTGTGACCTGCTGCAAGAGATATCCTCAAAGAAGATAAAATAGTTAGCTACTGTAACAGCAGATCATTGAGAGAATCTCCTCCATTGAGCAACATCATGGAACTGTAAGCTGTTAGTGTCAGAATCACTTGCAAATCTTTGTTAGCTGGGGCCACCCACATTGACATGCCTCATTGGCACCTATATAATGTGGGTCTCCCCAGTATGCCTCAGTTCCCCATTGAAGACAAGCTTGGAGGATCATCAGACCGGCAGGAACTTAAGCAACCAGGACCAAACCAGGCACAAATGGGAGGATATGGAAATCTTAAAGATAGTGAAAAAGGCATAAGAGGAGAACCAGCATGAGAGAGCAGGTTGGACAGTAACCCATCACATGACAAGGAGAGAAGGCAGGAGGGAGAGCTGTGGTTCAATGAATGAGATTCTCTTGAAGGTTTACTGTTACAGTAAGTATTTTATCTTCTTCAAGGACATCTCCCTCCACTGAGCCACATCATGGAACGATTCCCAGACACTAGCAAGAACTGAGGGAGGACAGCAGGACCTAAGGATCCTGAATAAGAAGGCCTTGCTGAACAGTACGGTCAAAGTTGGAACGCCTACGAGAGATGGTGTCCAGACTGTAATGTTTAGTAAATGTATGAACACTACTTCAAGTGGCAGTAGCATGTATGTCAGCAGCGGACACATTGTGAAAACAGCTCACTGAAGTAGACACCATGCAGGTAGAGTGAGTATGGACTGGAGCAGAAAGCTGCGTGCTTCGCTTCCAGTAACAGAAAGTAATACAGCTGGCCAACCATTTGGATAGGCCTTGCTTAGAAATGGAGAGCCCACCATATGGTGGGGCAAAAGTCACAAACAGTTGTGAGAATTTTCTGCAATCCTTCGTATGATCCAGCATATGCAAACAACATTCCCCACTATCTGTGGCAGTCAAGGAATAAACAAGAAGGAGAATGGTCTGATTTAGTGTCCTCTCAGACAAGCCCTTTGGAAGAAAGTGAGGATTATAATGTAATATTACCCTTTCCTTGTGGAAAACAAGGAAAGAAGGGTCTGCAACCAGAGCCTGCAACTCAGAAATGCATCTAGCAGTGAAGAAGTGCAGCTCACAAGAAAGGGCTGGATTGAAGAAAGGGGCAGTTAAGAGTCTCTAGGACCAAATTAAAAGTCCCACACTAGAACTGGATTGCAGACTGAGGGGTGTAAGAATACAGCATTGTTGAGGAACCTATGGGAAACTTCAAGCTGGGCCACTGTCTTGCCATCTGTGAAGGCGTGAAAAGCTGACACCGTAGCCAAGTGGACCTTAACAGAGGAATACTTAAGGCCTAAGACCTTAAGGGATGAGGTAGTTCAGAATTAGATTAACTGGATATTTAAAGGGATTCAGGTTGTGAGCACCACAACAAACTGTAAAACATTTCTATTTTTGCAAGTAAGTGTATACCATGTAGACTGCTTTGTAGCTGCCAGTAGAACAGCAGCAACCACCAGGGAAACCCCAAATTGGGAGAGATCTATGTCTTTAGCAGCCAGGCATGGAAGTGCAGAGACAGCAGATCCAGATGCACAAGAGCACCCTGCTCCTGTGTCAGAAATCCTGCCCTCAGACGGAATGGGACAGGGGGTTCCATGACAGTTGCTGGAGCAGAGGGAACCAAATTTGTCTGGTCCAATATGAGGCTACCAGAATCAGGGTGGCCGACTTGGCCTATGGCTTGACCAGAACCATCTGTATTAAAGGGAATGATGGAAAAGCATACATAAATCTCCCTTTCCATGAGAAGGACAATGCATCTCACCAGAAAACTCTGGGCCCTGGAGTGAGCAAGGAAGCAGAAATGCAGTAGTTTTGCACTGTACAGAGACGCAAACAGGTCTATGTCTGGGCTACTCCATTTTACAATGAGGTTATCCACGATGGAGTCTAACAGTCCTCACTTGTGACACAGCACCCAAGACTGGCTGAGGTGATCCACTAGGGCGTTAATGGTTCTGGGCAGAAACACAGCAGATAGAAACACGTGTTCTACTGCCAAGCTCTCATTGTCTCTCTGCACAGAGTTTAAAAGTGGACTCTGCCCCGTTATTTGATGTAGTACTTCACCAGAATATTGTCTGTATGAATCAGCATGTGAAGGCCTGGAAGGAGGGCAGCGAAGGCCTGTAGACCATGCAGAACAACCCTCACATCGAGTGTTGCTGTGCAGAATCATGCCCAAAGGGGTCCACTGGCCGTGAATTCAGAAGGGGCCCCAGTTGGGCACCCTGGATTGGACCCATGGCATCCATCAACATCACCAGGAGAGGGGATGGATAGAGAAATTGAGAACCTGTTTGAGGTTGGAGCAGTCCAACCACCAGAGCAGGGACTGACGGAGTGGAAGAGTCACTGCTATGAGACACTCCCAACTCATCAGAATGCTGTGCCTACTGTGCCCTGAGGAACCACTGTAGGAATCTTATGTGCAGACCTGCCAGAGGGACAGTCAGTGTTACAGCAGCCATGAGGCTGATAAGCCATAGCAGGCATGTGGCCAAGACAAAGTCACCGGAGGAGACCAGCTGAACCTGGGCTACCAGTGCCATAGCATGGTCTGAGGACAGAAAAGCCAGACCAAGCTCTGTGTCTAAGACAGCCCCTATGTACTGTAGGCATTGGCATGGAGTAAGGACCGATTTCAGCTCACTGACTAGGATGTCAACTGGTCAACAGCTGTCTTGTCCAAAATGACGGAGCCTTCAAAAGCCAGTCGTCAAAATAAGGGAAGACATGGAGTCCTCCCAGTGGAAGGTGGCTGCTACCATGGCAAAACACTCAGTGATGACAGAGTGCAGAAGACAAACTACAGGGCAAGACACGATACTGAAAGTGTGAGCTCTGAAGCATGAAACGCAGGTATGTACTCCCCCAACTCTGTTTATCCTACTTCCTTCAATGACTCCCAGACTCTCTTCAGTATGGTCACTCGGTGCTACCTTGTCCCACCCTGCCTGAAGCTCCAGCCTTACCTTCTAGAGGGGACTTCCCCTCGCTCTTCTGGCCACTCCGACCCCCCGGATCTAAGCCCCCAGGGCGGGACCACTGACTCCTCTGGCTACCTTTCTGAAGTCTAGACTGAGGACCAGGGAGCGAGGAAGTACTGGAGGCAGGCCAGAAGACCCGCTGTAGGATGTGGAGGTAGGTCACTGGACCCACCTTTGCCTACTAGGGGACGGGGTACTTTTTCCATATTTTCTGGATCCTGAGAGTGCAAAGTGCACTGACTACCAGTGCAGCATGGTCACGCTCCCACATCCACCTGCAGGATGTCTGCCGCAGCTCTCATACCCCTTTCCACAAGCCCCACAAACCACTACACGTGGTCGCCGCCAGGAGCCACCAAAGCTGCACAAGGCCTTCAACCCTTCCCCGAGAAAGGAGAGCTGCCAGTCGACAGCTCAATCCAAGTCTGCTCCCTCCCCCCTCAGCTGACCCCTGGCAGCCCAAGCTCATTCCGGGTCACCAGCGTGGCGTGAGGTGTGGCATCCACGCCTCTACCCTCAGCACCACTGGGCCAGCTGTAACGCAGGTACTTTCAATGAGTCTTTTGGATTTTGACATGAATGCACTGTATGTATCCTTCATATCCAGGGTTACCATTCAGACCCCTTTCAGTAAAAGGGGCAGAAGGGACTACAGAGAGATCATTCAAAACATTTTGTATTTGATGAATAGATTCAATCATCAAAGGTCTAGTATGGGCAATAACTCCCCAGCCCATTTTGGTACCAGGAATGATATCCGAGGTGATGTTCAGAAACATGGATGGGCTCTATAGCCCTCTTGCAGATGAACGTCTGAACCTCTTCCAGCAGGAGGACAATACCTCCCACAGGGTACTGTTTTGGTAAAAGTGGGGGGGAGGCTCACTGAAGGAACAGAAAGGATCTCTAGGGTGTGTCCTACCTGAATTACTTCCAAGACCCAAGCATCGGTTGTAATCTCTTTCCACTTTTATAAGAAAAAGGAGATGTAGCCACCCACTAGAATTTCCTAAGGCAGTAAGGCCAGAGGAAGAGGGAGTCAGAAAGCACCGGGGATGGTGTGGGTGCTGGAAATGCCTTGACCTTTTGTGAGTCTGGCATGGGCATCAGAAGGCATGTTAGTGGCCTGGGGCTGGGCAGGCTGAGGCTGATGGGAACCACATCCCTGACCTCTTGAACAGCCATGGCTTAGACGTCCATATGGCCTGAATAAAGAACCTCTGTCCTGACCACTGGGCTTAGGGTTCAAAGTGTGACGGGACCTCAGATCCTGTTTGAGGATTGAAGGTCCCAGAGAGCATTCTTAATGTCTGATCCAAACAGTTGCTTCCCTCTGAATGGGGCATTGAGGGCCAAGTATTGCACATCAGAGGCAAAACCTGTGACACGCAGCCAGGAATAGTGGTGCAGGCAACCATACCCACCAAAAGAAACAGCACAGGCAGCTGCATCAGAGGTGTCATATGCAGATCTGAGCAGATGCTTTTTGGCTTCCAGGCCATTAGCAGCTGTCTGTTGAGCCATAATCTTGTCAAGGCTGTCCAGCAGAATATCAGTCAAGGAAGCCATAGATTTCCATAGGCAGTTCTAATACTTGATCATGTACAGTATGTCTGATAGTTAGCAATCCTTAGCCCAAGGGAAACCAAAGAAAAGGTTCTCTTTCCCATCACACTCAGTTTCCTCAACTCCCTGTCAGGAGAAAGAGAACTCATAGGTTAGGTGCCTCTGATCTACCATGGAAGTCATTATGACTACCGAATCTGTCTCAGGCTGAGAGGACTAGTAAGGCTTGGCAGTAGGAGCAGGATATTGTTTATTTTGCCTTTCTAAGGATAGTAGACAACTGAGCAGGTTGATGCCAGGGAGCCAAAGTACCATGCTCCAGAGCTGAGTGGACAGAAGGTATAATGACAGGAAGGGCAGACACCTCCAGGACCTCACATAAGTTCTTGGAAGAATTCTCCTTGTCAGCATCAAAACCTAATTTTATATGAACCAGCTTAAGGAAATCCTGGAAGGAGGCATCTTCTCAGGAGGAGACCTGAGAGTGTTTTTCACACTCTCTTCAGGACAGAGTAAAGCTGGACCCAACTACATCCAGCACTTCCTCTGATTCTTCAGCCATTCCTTCCACCTATTCTATGTATTTTGGATTGTATTCCACTTTGTTGTCACCAACCATCTTTGGGAGAGAGTTGACAGGATGAGGGAGTAGAAGAGAAAGAACCATCGATGCTGATTGTTCAGGGTGTTTTACAGTTGCAGGAACTGAGAACTGCTGTATCATCAATGAAGCTGATGGCAGCATCTACAAAGGCATTGAAGGAGGCAGTGGCATTAGCAATTGATAAAACATCGACGTAGTCTGATAAAGGAGCTCCATGTCGACAGGCCCCAAGGGGATCGACAGCGGAACCATCGACAAGACAGTCCCAGACAATGGTATGATCTGTGAATCTCCAGGCAGTGGACGTGAGCCTTTGTTAGACCCAGACCTTGGTGTCTGTGAGATGGTCAGGAGCAGCAGAACCGGAGGCGTTGGCCTGGGACCTGTCTTTTTTGACTGACTTATCTTTTTTTTTTTTCAGAGGAGATGATGAACATTCTGGAGAAGCAGCCTTCTCTTTATGTTGCTTCTTTTCACAGTAGTGGTGCTTTTCCTGCCGACTTTTGGATTTTTCTTTCTTTTTTTGTGGAATCGGAAATAGACGCCATTGACCGCTGTGAGTGGCAGGCTGTCGGAGAACTAGAAGAGGTGGTTGATGATGGTGAAGCCACCTTCGAGACAGGCTTTTTCTCCTACATTACTTTTATCTTTAGCTGAAGCTCTAAAACTTTCTTAGATCTCCTGCTGGCTTGGTTAAAGCTCTAGCAGACAGTGCATGCTTTAATGTCATGTTCGAGGCCTAGGCATCAAGTACACATGAAGTGGTTGTCGTCCTTGTAAATCTTAACATCACCACAACAACAGTACTGGAACAATTCCTGGTTTTTGATGGAGACATAAAAGTTTTAAATCACAAACTCAGGAAGTAGCAGCATTAGTGAATACTTGCAGAGGTCAATAGCATTTTTCAGCAGCAGTGGATCAGATATATATATTTTTTTATTTATTAATTTGTTCTAGGATTTCAAATACCTTATATGATATACCTTAGATATATGAGCGGTTGATGGTGGGAGAAAAAACTGAGGCATGCTGGGGATGCTCACGTGACATAGGCACTGACAAGGCTTGTCGATGTGGGCAGTCCCAGCTAGCAAAAATGTCCAGGTGGTCCTGATGCGGATGGTTTACAGTTACATGATATAGCTCAATGAAGGGAGATGTCCTCGGAGATCAGTTACTTACCAGTAACAGTAGAGCTTTGAGAGATTCGCCTCCATTGAGTCACACATTTGGAACAGTTCCCAAGCAGTACACAAGGTACCCAGGGAGGAGGCCAGTGTCAATCATGACATCATGACTGGAAGCCTTGGAGCACAGCAAGGCCAAAGCTGGCATAGCTGCAAGAGATGATGTGCAGACTGTAAAGTTTATTAAAAGTAAACGGTACTCCAGGTGGCAGCAGCACATGTATCAGCTGTAGACTCATAAAAGCATGCCACAGAAGTGGCCATGCCACAGGTGGAATGACCATGAACAGGAAGTTCCTTACAATGCTTCCTAAAACAGAAAGTAAGAGTTTGTCTACCATTTAGATTGAATCTGTTTAGACACAGGGGAGTCCTCCTTACTGGGGGTGATCAAATAAAAAAACTCAGGGGACTTTCTACAGTCCTTGGTACAATCAAGATAGGAACATAATATTCTATGTACATGTACGCAACACTAACCCCCATATTTGTCAGACAAGACAACAAACCACAAATTGGCAAAAAATAGGTATCACCCCTCACACTGGGGAAAACACCTGGCTCGGGGCATCTTAGAGGTCAGGGGGAAGAGCATAAAACAACATTTTTATTTTACCCAGGTTGGGGAGAGAGGTGCCAGGGTTATGGTGTGTCTCCTATCTGTGGGGACCCAAAAACGTCACACAAATCAATCAAAGATGGATTGTCTGCAACTAGAAATTTGGGATGTTACTGTATGGCTTTTTTATTCCTGAGACTGTGTTAACAAGAATAAGGTGGTGCCCTCAGGGCTTATAACAGTACAGACAAATGACACTTTTAGTAGCAGGCAAAAACATTTCCAACCTCTTGCAGGAAGTACTGACTTCTACACAAACATTTTCCTCAGATGTCCAGCCCTATGCAGGGTATCATGGACGTGTGGAAAGAACATTTTTCATGAACGTCCAGCCCTATGCAGGGAAACAAGAACTATTTTGAGTGCCACCAGGTGACTGAAGTTATCACCTAAAACTATTCCTCTGGGTAACCAGTTAGGTCTACTTGAACCCTGAAATGAGGGAATAGCTCACTCTGGCCAAGCTAGACTGTCTCTGCCATTACTTTAGGAAACAGGATTCCCTAGCCACACAGGGGTTACAAGAGACATCCTACTGCACAAAGAAGTGTATACCATGGTCCTGAGTACCTGTATCTGACAAGGCACCAGCCAACCCCATTTAAATATTTAACTTGCTATATCTTTTAACCCTCAGGACACTTGTAAAGAACACTTGAAATCCACAGATCTCACTAAAATCCATATCTTTACATTGCACACACACAGTGTCTACATTTTGGGCAGTGCTGATAGCTCTTAGAGTCTTTTGGGGGTTGCCTCAAAGTACTCACTGAACCTTCAGTCCCATTTCTCTTTTCTGTGAAAAATCTTCACCCCTTGGGGCTTCACAGGATCTGGTAGCCACCACTTCCCAGGAAACCAGCCATTGGTTAGTTTATTATGGCAGAAAACAACAAATTGAGGGTCCTTCTCTCTAGCAAGTGATCTCTGGGCAGAGCACCACTTGCTGTCGAACTCTCCACTCGAACTCTGACTTCAAAACTGACTCACAGCTCAAAAACAGCTGCAGGCACAGTGTGACTTATGCTGCTGTGAGAGTTTTGAACATTACATCATCCCCTGCACCCAGCTGAGCTGAGTAGATGGTGATATAATGTTTTACAGAGAGCTTTTAAACCTTCTGACACTGCCCAAGCTATCTGCCTGATCTAAACTGATGGGATTCTAGTTACGCCAGGAACTGGTTGGTTACACTCACTACCACCAGACAAGCTTGCTATCTGCAGCAAGGACTTTGGACTGCAACACAGGCTATCCAACCCCTGGGTGACCTACAAGGAGGGGTAGCCAGGCCCTCCCCTACCTATGACTTAATCTAGGCAGGTTACACCAGGGAACATGGAGGCATGCTGAAATAAACTTCAGCCATCTACTTACAAACTAGCTTAGAGAAACCCCACTCCATGGTGTCCCAAAGGAACATGCTGAAGTACTCCTTGAAAAGACAGGACTAGTCACCCCTATCCAGATCAGGGTGATCAGCCTATCTACACCCCAGCCCACTAGGGAAAGCTATCACTACACTACCCAAGGGTCAGCCTGTACCTTTACACATTTCACTCTGCACATTGGTTTAGGAACATACATATGACATTGCTATGCATTCCCCAAACCCAGTACTGCACACTTTACACCTGTAGTTAAACAAATGCTTAAACATTTCTAAATCACACTTTCAAACACTTTAAAAGACTATGGAACACCAGAGCTCTGGCTGAGCCCCAAATCCTCTTCTTTTCTTCTTCCAGCCGCACCTGTAAAAGAAAACCTACAAGAAAAACAACAGCAACAAACCTCCCACCAGCAGATACAATACATTCCTAAAAACCTTTTAAAGGGTTATCCTACAAAAGGCAGTATAAAAATACAAAAATAATACATACGAAACACTTTTGGGTGGGGGGGATCCTAAAATGTCCTTCTAAGGATGTAATGTCCTGAGTGCACAAGGCACTCCCAGACAAGAAAAAGTCTCTTGAAGATAATGTCCAAATCCAGTCACAGAACTGTTCCTGTAGCAAGCACGAGGCCTACTGGAAATGTCCAGACCAGATGTCCACTGGACCAAGGTGATAGGGCACTATACTTCAGAAGAAAGTCATACTAATAGAAAAATGAGAGAAACTTTGCCCTACCATATCAGATGCGCAGGCTGACTGTTCTGCATCACCTCTCTCACACGTTTGGGACTTCGTCTCTCCTCAGGCTGAAGACAGGTCTTCGGATCAAACTCTTCCACGACACCTCTGGATCTGGTTTCTGCTGACCAAAGAACACACAGCCACAACCTCCCTCATTGCTCCGGGGGCGGGGGGGGGAAACAATGTACTTTGACCTTCCGGATCTTCTATCTTTGACAGATTGCCTGCTGATTGTGTGTCCCGCTGACCACGGATCTTGCTCATAGCTGGCTCTTGCTGATGTTGTGGCACACTGACCACAGATCTTGCTCATAGCTGGCTCTTCCAGGTACTTTTAGGGGTAATACCACCGGGGATGAGGATCATGAATGATTGTCCCATCTGGACGAACAATCTTTATGGAATGCACTGTCTCTTTGCCCTTACAATTACTGAGTCCTTGTGGAGGGTGCGACCCACCTTCAAAAAAGTACAGTTACGTAAGAACTTATCGTAACAGTAGATCTTCGAGAGGAGCTCTTGCAGCAGGCTATTACAATCAGGACTACGCCACAGGCGCTAGGACCCTCCGGTGAAACTTCTGCCAGCAATACACAGCAGGGACTGCCCCCGATGCCGGCCCCGCCCTGACGTCGGTCAGGGTACAAGAGGGGGCGGACCCAGCTACACCTCAGTTCTACCACCAAGACCCAGAAGGAGGCCTGACAAGAGAAGGAGACGAAGTCTACTATGAAGAGAATTGGAGAAGAAAACAAAAATAGATCTGCACACCTCGAGGGGAAAGGTGGGTGGGAAGTAGCGCCTGCTGCAAGAGCTCCTCTTGAAGATCTACTGTTATGGTAAGTTCTTATGTAACTGTACTATCTTACATCAAGTGGGAGCTCTTGCAGCAGGCTATTACAATCAGGACTGAGTCCCAAGCAGTCTCACAACAAGGAGGTAGACTACCCCTGAGAGGTGGAATATGCTGACTCCAGAGGCCTTAGGACAAAAGCCCTTGTAATATGGCTAGGCCGAAGCCAGTTCGGCGTCTGGAGACGATATCCAAGCTGTAATGCTTGACAAAGGTATGCACCGAGTTCCAGGTTGTGGCCACACAGATGTTCTTTATGGTGACATTTCGCAGGGCGGCGAAAGAAGCTGACACTCCTCTGGTGGAGTGACCCCTAACCGGGCCCGGTAGGGGTTTAGTGTGTTTCTTGTAACAAAACCAGATACAATGAGCTATCCATTTAGAGATAGTTTACTTGGACACTGGTCGACCCAAGCAATGTGGTGCAAATGCCACAAAGAGTTGCTCCAATTGATGGTGCTGAGCCATCCTTTTGAGGTAATACTTCAAAGTCCTGTGGACATCCAATGTGTGGAGGAGAACCTCCCCTCTATTGAAAGGGGAAGGAAAATACAACAGGAAGGTCAACCGACTGGCTGAGGGTCAATTCTGAGACCACTTTCGGAAGAAACTTAGGATTTGTTCTGAGGGAAACCCTTTCCATGTGGAAAACCAAATAGGGCTCTTTACACATCAGAAACTGAAGCTCAGAAACCCTTGGAGCTGAGGTAACAGCAACCAAAAAACAAACCTTCCAAGAAAGGTAACGCAGCTCACAATCCACTGCTGGTTCAAAAGGAGGGAGGGTAAGTTTCTCCAACACAAAAAGGAGGTCCCAGGGTGGGACAGGGTCCTGAATGAGAGGTCTCATATGTAGAATTCCCCTAAGGAAGGTGCGGGCTACATCCAGTTGTGCTAGTGCTCTATCTCCCACGACAGCATGATAGGCAGAGATTGCCCACATGTGCACCTTGATAGAGGAGTAACTCAGACCCTTATCGTACAAGAAGAGGAGATACTGTGAAGCTGAGTTCACAGGGCAGGTGACGGGATCCAAATGCTGTGGCAATGCCCAAAGACAGAAACGCTTCCACTTCATAGTGTAGGTGGAGCGTGTAGAGGGCTTTCTTGCCGACACTAGGACCACCGCCACTTCCGGGGAAACCCCGTATCTATGTTGAGCTACGTCTGAAGGAGCCAAGCATGTAGGTGTAAGGATCGAAGATCCGGATGGACCAGCGACCCTTGGTCCTGGGACAGTAACTGCGAGCATATGGGCAGCGGAATTGGAGGTTTCATTGATAACCGCTGCAGTAGTGGGAATCAAATCTGCCGAGGCCATTTGGGGGCCACTAGGATCATTCAGGCCCCTTCTGCCTGTAACTTGAGCAGCACCCTCTGAATGAGAGGGAAGGGTGGAAAGGCATAAAGAAACCTCCCTGCCCAGCAAAGGGATAATGCGTCTGGCTAGAAAACTCCAGGCACGTGTTCTCGCGAGCAGAACGTTGGCAGTTTGGGGTTGCGTGGTGACGCAAAGAGGTCCAGCTCTGGAAGACCCCACCTGTCGAAGAGCTGGTCTGCCACGGACTGTAGCAGCTCCCACTCGTGCGCTCTGGAACGCGACCTGCTGAGGCTGTCGGCCAGATTGTTTAGGACGCCTGGAACGTGCACTGCGGACAGCAGAATGCCCCGCTCCAGCGCCCAGTACCAGACTCTCATCGCCTCCCTGCAAAGAGGATACGAATGAGTGCCCCCTTGCCTGTTGATGTAAAAGACGACCGTCATGTTGTCTGTCTGAACTAGAAGAGAGCCTGGCACCAGGTCTTGTTGACCAAACCCCTTGCGTTCGATGTGCACCCAGGTGCGCCCCCCACCCCAGGTCCGAGGCATCTGTTCTCAGAGTTTGACCTGGTGGCTCCGGACAAAAGCTGACCCCTTTCTCCAGATTGCTGGGGTCCATCCACCAAAGCTGAGTTCTCCTGACTGGCTCTGAGATCTTGACCGGGGAGTCTAGATCATTGTGGCTTTGGTCCTACTGCACCCTGAGCATCCATTGTGGGATTGTCATGTGGAGGCGGGCCAAGGGAGTGTCAGGAATGGCCGGCGCCATGTGCCCCAGTAAACTGAGGAAGTTCCGAGCCGGAACTCGAGGAGTTATGGAGATCCGATCTGCCATCTCTCGCAAGCGAACTCCCCTGTCCTGGGGGAGGAAGGTCATGCCCTGGACGGAATCCAGGATCACTCCTATGAAGGTGAGCTTTTGGCTGGGCTCCGGGGATGATTTTCGTAAGTTCAGGGTGATCCCCAGCTCTCGGAACAGAGTATAAGTGTCTTCAAGAGCTCGTAAAAGGCTTACTCTTGATGGGGCTGTAAGCAGCCAATTGACTAGGTAGGGGAACACATAGTGCCCCATACGCCTTAGAGCCGCAGCCACCACTGCCAGGCATTTGGTGAAGACTCGCGGAGCGGAAGAGAGGCCGAACGGAAGCACTCGAAACTGAAAGTGCTCCCCTTGGAAGTGGAATCTCAGAAACTTCCTGTGGGGAGGATAGACCCCGATATGCATCCTGCATGTCGAGAGAACAGAGCCAGTCCCCTTGGTGCAGCAAGGGAAGGAGTCCTTGAAGAGTCACCATCCTGAACCTTTTGTACTCGATAAAGAGGTTTAGAGGACAGAGGTCCAGAATGGGATGAAGGTCCTGAGTCTTCTTTGGGACCAGAAAGAAGTGGGACTAGAACACCTGCCCTTGCTGATGCAAGGGGACCCTCTCTATTGCTCTCTTCTGCAAGAGGGTCTGTATCTCTCCTTCTATTAGTGGGATGTGAGAAGGAGGATAACGGGAGAGCTTTGGTGGAGTATGTGGTGGAAACTCTGTGAACTCCAGCGTGTGTCCTCTCCTTATGATATCCAAGGTCTGCAGTGAATGACTTCCACCCTTCGAAATGAAGGGAGAAGTGGCACCCAACCGGCTCCCCTGGATCTTCCCACAGAAGAGGGGGTAGAAGGGAGTCATTGGGCAGAGCTGGGAGTGGGGAGAGAGGCCTGGGAGGACTTGGGCCCACGGGCAGGAAGTCCACCAGAATACTGGTTTCCGGATCTCCTGCGAAAGCCTCCTCTCTGCCCCTGTTGGTTGCCATGGGCTGGACCTTGACTGCCTGAGGACTTACGAAAAGGCAGTCTATGGTGCTGTCATCGCTGGTCACCATGGTATAATCTGGCGGACCGACCAGATTGACTTGCCCGACTCCTGAAGGTGGGAGATCAAGGCCTCTGTCTCCTGCCCAAATAGCACGGTACCCTGGAAGGGCAGATCCTGGTAAAAGCCTGAGACTCTCAACCAGGTATGGTGCTGGAAGCACACCCCGGAAGTGGCTGCCCTGTCTGCAGTGTCATACGAGGCCCTCAGTACATGGGAGCCTACGTCTGAGCCCGACTGGAGGAGGGCCAGGAGCTCTGCCTTTTGGTTAGAGGCTGGCATGGTCTTCGCCAGCTCTAGTCCCTTTTCCCACATCGCATTCTGGTACTGTACCATATGCATTAGGAAATTGAGGGAAAGAATGGAACAGGTGGAGGTAGCATATACCTTCTTTCCCACCTGGTCCAGGTAGCGAGACTCTGGGTCGGGAGGCTGGGAGCTGAGGAGCTTCCGTTGCTGAGACTTGTCATGGGCAGCTATGATCACCAAAGAATCAGCCTGAGGGTGTTCCGCTAGAAAGGGTTTTGCCCTCGGGGCCTTATACAGCCTGTCCGACTTTTTTGGAACTACCGGGATTGAGGCCAGATGCATCCAGGTGGTTCTGGTAAGGTCCTGGAATGTATCGACTAAAGGAGGGATAACCAGAGGCCTTGGCTCCTTTTGCCTCAGGTACTTGGCCAATCTCCGGCGTTCTGGATCCAGGTCCTCCGTGTCCCACTCGTTGGAGGCCTGGATGTGCCTCATGATGTCCATAAAAGTAGAATCGTCCGGAGGCGAGCGAGGCTGGTCCTTCTCTCCTGGGGAGCGCTTGAGGCTGAGAGGGGAAGAAGAGGTAGACATTGGTGAGGAGCATCGACTATCTGACTTGGAGTAGTCTGACCCCGTCCTATGACCATGCCTTCGCTGATGTCGGTAGCTAGGGGACCGATGTCGGTCCGAATACCAACTCCGGTCCCTGGACTGGCGACAGAGCAATGACTGATGTTGGTCAGAGGACTGACATCAGGAGCGTTCTCGTCTGGAGCGAGAAGGGCTCCTGGAGCGTGACCTAGACCGACGTCGGTCACCCGAGTTCCGGAAGCGATGTCGGTGGTCCTGAGACCTTGTGTGGGAACGAGCCCTGGAGGGAGGTGAAGGCTGGTGCTCCGGCGACTTCCTCGGGGAAGACTCACCTCCCGGCTGTGTTTTTTCCGCAGGGCCCGGTACCGGTGTCTGGGCGGCGGCAGAGGGACCGCTTGTGGACCTGCCCCACCAAAGGAGAAAAGATCCTTGAGCTCATCCTTGGTGAATATTTCAGTCGCTCGTTTCGGGAAGGAAGTCTCTGGAACATCGGGGCGCAAAGGAGAGCTTTCCTGAGGGCCCAGGAGGGAGGAGGACTTGGGCGACGGGGACGTCAGTTCCTCCACAACCACCACCGCTGTTTTCGCCTTTGATCGACAAGCAGGTACGGACAGATGATAGGTGATGCCGGGGGGCGCCAGAGAGTCCTTGGTCTTCAGAGGTGCGCCTTTAGCAGGCGGCGTCAGTGCCTTAGCAGGTGGGGCCGAAGCAGGCACCTCTAAGGGCTTAGCAATGAACCTTAGCGGGGTCACTTTTAGCGTGGCCGGCTTCTCCCTCAACGGGCCGGCCCTAGCCTGAGTAGTCTTCGGAGGATCTCCAGAACCCGAGGGATGGACCTTTTTAGGAGATGGCCGCGAGTGCAAGCACGACCGGGACCGGTGATGGGACCGACTATGGTCCTTGCTGTGGCGCTTTTTCTCCTTCTGCTTCCCCTCCAAGGACTGCAGATCCATCTTCTGCTCCAGCAGGTAGGCTTTAAGGGCCTTCAGGCGGCGGATGCGGGTCTGGCTGGTAAAGGCCTGGCAATCTGCGCAGTTGACGGTGTCGTGTTCCGGGCCTAGACAAAAAACGCACCACCGATGGCTGTCTTTCACTGGGATCTGCCTCCCACACTCACACTTGTTTAAGTGTTCAGGAGATGCCAACGCCCGAGAAGACATCGATCTCGGCCAGGAAACGGCTGATGTCGGGCTCGGTAAACGGAGCTGAAAGCGAGGAAAACAATGCTCTAAAGGCGGAAAACAACCGACGGGCAGCAGACTGACATCGGGTACCTGAGGACGAGAAAACCCATCGAAAATGAAATAATGTTGATTGTAGATCAAATCTATGAGGATCTTTAGCTGTAACTGCAAGCAGAAGCTGTTCCTTCGACTTCATGTACAGGACGTGGTGGGAAAGAACTGAGGTGGAGCTGGGTCAGCCCCCCCTTGTACCCTGACCGACGTTGGGGTGAGGCCGGCGTCGGAGGCAGTCCCTGCTGTGTATTGCTAGCAGAAGTTTCACTGGAGGTTCCTAGTGCCTGCGGCGTAGTCCTGATTGTAATAGCCTGCTGCAAGAGCTCCCACTCGAAGTAAGATCTAGACTTTATCTTGACAAACTTTTTCTCTACTAGACGGTTTAAGTCCTTCCATCCAGCACCAAGCTCATTTGTAGATGCTCTGGCTTTTTCCAGCATCGATTGCTCCCTCTGGTCCTCACTTTTTTCCCCAAATCAATCTTGGCATAAATGGATATTTGACTCCAAACTCCTTTTTCTCTCTCCTCCAGATCACTCATTATTCTTTGTTGCTCTTTGGCAGATGCAGGCCCTCAGTCTGGCTTGAGGGTGGCCAGGTCTGATGCAACCACGCATCTTTGTTCCACATAGGTAAAAGGCAGTCCACACCTGTGTCCTCCTCCACCTCTTGCACACTTGAGTCCCTCCCTTCTGCATCTGATGGCTGAGTCTCACCATCAGATGCCTCCACCTCCTCCAGTGCTTCCATATGGGCCGCCCAAGAGCCAGTTACTGGCTCGACCCCTGTGAACACCCATTTGTCACCTCTGATGGAGGCCTGGGCCTCCCATGTGATGAGGTCCTCCAGCTACTCATCTTCCCCAAGCACACCTGGACTTGGACCCTCTGCTTGAGGATCTACAGGTTCCAATACTGCTACTGCCAAACCCCTCTCAGCCGCTTGCTCAGCTTAGGGGATACTCACTGCTTGCACCTCTTATACATTGCATTCAGCCACATTTACAAAACATTCCCACAGAAAATCCTCAGCTTTCTCCTGTTTACACTGTGTACCAGCCTGTCTTCCACAGTTATACTCTGCTCTGAAGGTCCACATAGTGGCTAACCGGACACACTGGACAATCTCTTTGGGAGGGCCACTAGCCATACTGATGTCAACATTTCTCCTGCAGTTCTGGCAGTGGGGGTGGCTATTACATCTCATCCAACTTTTAAGCATACTGCACATACACTAACTGAATAGCCAAGGAGTGCTAGGTCAAGGGGAGCACCTACACAGCCATACTCCTCTACAGACTTTCTCAATTCCTGTTCTTTCTGTGCCACCCATGTCTTAACGTGCAATGGATAGAGTTTGACTCCACTTGCCAAGTTTAGCTCTCTGCAAAATACATCCAGAAAAATAACTGTTACAAAGTACACAAATTCTCACTGCTTTTCAACACTTCGAAAAGTCTTTCTTTTAGCCTGACCACTTTATCTAGTGACCTGCGTTTCGTTGCATTACTGTTACTTTTTTCATTTGTGCGCCTGCCCTAGCATGGCTGCTGCATTTCTCCACTGCATCACTACTAGACTCACACTGTTTTACTCTCATTCTGTTTCTTTGCACAAACACTTGGTTTACTTGCTCAGCAGTTGGTTTCTTGCTCAAACACTGCCCAGAAACATTTTTGCTTTTCATCATAGTTTTGAGGATACTTAGTGAAGTCGCTTGCTTCACTTTTATGGATGTAGCCTTCAAACTAGTTGATGGCACTTGAGCTCATTTCTTGGGCAGTCTGCTTGATGATCAGCCCAGAAACACACTGTGGTAGCTACTGAAATGATCGCTTTTACTGTTAATATGGGAGAAACCAGACTTTTACTGTTTCCAGCACTTTTTGAGCAAATACTGAACAGTCCACCGATACAACTTCCTTCAAGCCTGATGCCTAACATGCTCCTCTCTCTCTCTCCCTCATGAACACTGCATAGTCCAGAGAGCTCCAGCCATGGGGTGGGGCTTCACTGAGAGAGCCAATCACTCGATGCCATGCAAATGTGCTTGGGGCAACTTCTCTCTCCCTCCACTGCGATCCTCGAGCCATGAGAGCTGATTTTAAAGTGCAACTGATTTTTGTTTCTTGACAGTTTCTGTTTACAGCCTCAAACAGTGCTTTCACTGAATTTTAACATTTCAACACATTTAAAATAAGTTCTTCATAGTGACTGATACTTTCCTCCTCTGGCTTGGGGAAAAATTATATCCACAGTACACAAATATTTCCTGGCCCAAAATCACTTTGCAGCTGGCAATTGTTGACCACTTTTAAACAGTTTTAAGCACATTTTAGGCACAGTTTCTCACTTCCACTAAAATAGTCCACAACAGCACATTTTTCACAAGAGTCCCATACTGTAATCCACTCTCAAGCTGTACATTGCGCAGCAAGCATTTTTCTTGGTAAATTGCAACTTTTTTTGCACAAAACAATCCTTTGTCAGGCTGCACCACCACCAGACAGAAAGACCTTGGCCATACCCCCTGCATGGCAACCTTTTTCCTCTCCCTCAATTCCTAGGACAAGCCCCCAATTTTGTAACACTAACCCCCCTATTTGTTACTCAGACAAGGCAACAAACCACAAGTTGGCAGAAAATAGGTATCACCCCTGGCATTAGGGCAAACACCTGGCTCGGGCATCTTAGAGGTGGGGGGGTAGAGCACAAAACATTTCTATTTTCTCCAGGTTGGGGAGAGAGGTGCCATGGCTATGGTGTGTCTCCTATCTGTGGGGACCCAAAAACATCACACAAGTCACTCAAAGATGGATTGTCCAGAACTAGACATTTGGAATGTTACTGTATGGTCTTTTTATTCCTGACACAGTATTAACAAAAATAAGATTGTGCCCCCATGGCTTGTAACTGTACAGACAGATGACACTTTTGGTAAAGGGAAAACATTTCCAACCTCTTGCAGGAAGTACTCACTTCTACATGAACATTTTCCTCAGATGTCCAGTCCTATGCAGTGTATCTTGGACTTTATGAAAATAACATTTTCCATTAACTTCCAGCCCTATGCAGGGAA
The DNA here is from genome assembly GCA_016271365.2 of Neoceratodus forsteri. Lineage (NCBI taxonomy): Eukaryota > Metazoa > Chordata > Ceratodontiformes > Ceratodontidae > Neoceratodus > Neoceratodus forsteri. The sequence continues at coordinate 841,309,908 of CM028134.1, forward strand.
TCATGGACTTACCAAAAGAACATTTTCCACAAACATCCAGCCCTATGCAGGGAATCATGGACTATTTTGAGCACCGCTAGGTGACTGAAATCAACACCTAAAATGATTCCTTTGGGTAACCAATTAAGTCTACTTGAACCCTGGAATGAGGGGATAGCTCACTCTGGCCAAGCGAGAATTTCTCTGCCATTACTTTAGGAAACAGGATTCCCTAGCCACACAGGAGTTACAAGAGACATCCTACTGCACAAATGTTGTGCCAGGGTCCTGAATACCTGCATCTGACAAGACACCAGCCAACCCCATTTAAACATTTTACTTGCTACATCTTTGTACCCCACATAACACTTGTAAAGAACACTTGAAATCTGAAGATCTCTCAAAAATTCCATATCTTTACATTGTACACACACAGTCTCTACATTTTGGGCAGTGCTGATAGCTCTTCCAGTCTTTTGAAGGTTGCTGCAAAGTACTCACTGAACCTTCAGTCCCATTCCTCTTTTCAGTGAAACATCTTCACCCCCTTGGGGCTTCACAGGATCTGGTAGCCACCATTTCCCAGTAAACCAGCCATTGGTTACTTTACTGTGGCAGAAAAATTGAGGGTCCTTCCCTTTAGCAAGTGATCTCTGGGCAGACCACCACTTGCTGTTGAACTCTCCATTTGAACTCCAACTTCAAAACTGACTCGCAGTTGAAAAACAGCTGCAGGCACAGTGCGGCTTATGCAGCTGTGAGAGTTCTGAACAACATTACATCATCCCCTGACAAGCAGAGCAGAGTAGATGGTGATGTAATGTTTTACAGAGAGCTTTTAAACCCTCTGACACTGCCCAAGCTATCTGACTGATCTAAACTGATGGGTTTCTAGTAACCCTAGGAACTGGTCGGTTACAGGTAAGGTATGCAGTAGTGCTTCACCTTTGTTAGCATGCTCAGCATAGTATGCAGGAAGGTGTAAAGTCTGATTCAAAGTGAAATCAGAAATCACTTTGGGAAGAAAACTAGGATTGGTTCATAAAGCAGCTCAGACAATACTTTGAGAAAAAAACAATGGCAACAAAAATAGTTTTCCAGGACAGAAAATATATTTAGCAGCAGGCTCAAATGGAGCCCCTGTCAGTTTTTCCAAACCAAAATTAAGTTCTGAAGGTGAAACTGCTTGCATATTAGGGGATGCATATGCAGAATACCTTTAAAGAACCTATGGGACATATCATTGTACTACTATTTTTCCATCAACAAGGGCATAAAAGCTGACATGGCTGCCAAATGCACCTTAACAGAGGACTACTGAACACCAGATTCAGATAACAGGTAATCCAGTACAGTATTTACAGGAAATGATGTGGGTCCACATAACGTGAAGCACACCATATAGAAAAAATGTTTCCATGTTTACGAATAAGTAGATCTGGTGGATGGCTTTCATGCCACAAGCAGGACATCAGACACCTTAGGAGATATTCCAAAACATGTAATTGCTATTTCCTCAAGGGCCATGCATGTAGGACACAGGGAGTTCAGATCTAGATGGTCCAGAGACCCTCAGTCCTGTGACAGAAACTCATAAGACTGGGAGCTACTAGATGCTGTAGATGTGGAAACCACATCTTATGGGGTCAATAAGGCGCCACTAGTGTCAGACTCTGCCCTCAGCTTGAGCAATGCTATCTGAACAAGAGGTATCAGTGGACAGGCATAAAGTAACCTCCCTTTCTAGTTGAGGGACAACATTTTGACAAAACAACTCCATGCTCTGGAGCGACAGAACAGAAATGCTGCAGTTTTGCATGTGTGGGGACGCAAAAAAAGGCCCAACTCTGGATGACCCTATCTTGCGAACAGGTCATGTGCCATGAAGGCTAAGAGTTCCCATTCGTGAATCAGGATCTGCTTAGCCTATCTGCTAAGATGTTTTTGGCACTTGTCAGAAACAGGTCTGACAGTTGGGGGTCTGTGAGGCATGACCCAGTACCACCACCTCATTGCTTCTCTGCACAGTGGACAAGAGTGTGCACCTCTTGTTTGTTGATATAGATGCATCACACCAACATTGTCTGTGTAAATTAGTAGGAGCCATGCACAGAGATAAGCCTGAAAGGCCTGTAGGCCAAGTAGAACAGCCCTCATCTCCAGAATGTTGATATGAAGAGAGAGGGCTAAGACCAAAGGCCTTATGTCTACAGGGAGCTCAGGTAAGCACCCCAACTGGACTCAGATGCATCTATGGTTAGGAATTGTGTGTGGGGTCCAGAATGACAGAAAGGAACCGCCTTCATTAAATTGCAACAATTCATACACCATAGCAGAGGACACCTGAGGGGAGACATGACCAAGACCATCTGCTCCAGGTTGTCAATCAGTTGATCCCACTGAATCCTGAACGTCCAGTGCAGTATGCATATGTGGAGACAGGCATAAGGGATGATGATGATGATGGTGGCAGCCAACAGACCTAGAAGCCTCAGCATGGATTTTGCAGACACATAATTGTTACTGTTGTAAACTAGACAAGTCTGGACTACTAAGGCATCTACCCAGTTCTCTGGCAGAAAGGCACTGTCACAGCCATGTCCAGAACTGCTCCTAAGTATCTGAGAGGCCGACGTGATAAGTATTGATTTTAGCTTGCCGACAGTGACACCTAGGTCTTCTAACAATTGCTGTGTCCTCATCATAGTGCAGGAGCCAATCATCCAGGTAAGGGAAGACAAAGACTTTTCCTCTGCAGAGACTCTGCAACTACTGCTAAGCATTTGGTGAACACCCGTAGTGCTGAGGACAAGTCAAAGGTCAAGACACAAAACTGATAGTTCATGCCCACCAACATGGACCCGAGATACTTCCAGATTTTGATATGGAGACATACATCCTTCATACCCAGTGCACACAGCCAATACACCTTTTGTAATTAGGGGATGAGGGCCTGCTACTAATGTATAAAATGTACAAAGACCCTACCCTAATGGAGCAATGTGGTATACATAGACTCCATAAAAAGGTTAACCTTAGGTCACATAAACAAATTCTAGTATCAAAAGTTCACACTGTTAAACGCCTAAATTTTTATAACATACGTACTGCCAGGATATGGAACAATCTTCCAGAAAACATTGTTGGGGCATCTACATTTGACACCTTTAAAAAAAAAAAAAAAAAGGCTAGATGAACATCTTTTGGGTATCAGACTGCAGAGATAACCCCACTATGAGTGGGAAACAATTAAATGGGCATTTTGCCTACTTTGTCTGAATCCCCTATGTTAAACGGCCATCCAAAACTTTTCTGCATTTGATGTACTCGTTCAGACCCCTGAGGCCTATGCAGCGCATAAATCTACTGTCCATTTCAGGACCAGGAAGTAACAGGAATAAAAACCTGTGTTTCTATGGCCTTTTTCCGGATTACTGACTGTACTTTTGTTTTCAGAAGAGACATGTGACCTGGAAGGTAATAACAGAGCTATGGAGCCAATCTCTCAACTGTTATGAATTTCACATAGTGCTATGATTTTCACACTCAAATTTACCCTTGCTCTGCATAGGTTTACTGACGTTCTTAATAATGTTAGAGCTATTTCTGGACACAAACTATTACATCTTTGAACTAAGTTGATAGAAACATTCCTTATCATTAACTATATAGGGCCCACTATCTGTAGAAATATTGTTTAAAATAAGATAGTGCTACACATTCTGGCCATTTGCTATGATTTTTGAAGGCCAGTGTTAGGATTTTTAATGCTGAGAGATTGAGAGGTATGCTGTGGAGGATGCACTAGAGGGGTAGACAAACTCCAGAGCATGGCTTTGCTCTATAATCATTCAGAACCCATTCATCTGTAATACTTTCCCTTCATTTTAGCAGAAAAAAAGGAGATCCTGCCCCCACCTATATTTCCAAAGTCTGCAGTGGAGGGAGAGGCAGTGAGGAGTCAGAAGCTACTGGTAAATGCAGGAGTGCCATTAGTACCGATACTTTTGGGGGGCTTGGAATGATTGCTGGTGGGGGTGGGTGGGACAGGACCTCTACCTTGGCTGCAGGGTTGCTGTCTAGAGGTACGGGCATTCCTAGCAGCTGGCCTAAGAAAATCACCCCTGCTATGATTATACAGGGTTGTTTGGTCAGTGTCTTCAGAGATCTTAGTGACATTTTGGATGACTGAAGCTCCCTCAGGGTCATTTTGACATCATTGCCAAATAATGTCTAACTGCTAAAGAGGGTATTGAGGACAGACTTGTTACACATTGGTAGTGAAGTCAGCTACCCTAAGCTAAGAACAGAATTGTAGGCAATGTCTGGAGGCAGCAGCCCTGGCTGAGGCATCAGAAGCACCGTAAGTGGAGCACAACAGGTGCTTCCCAATTTCAAGACCTGCAGTGGCAGTCTTAACAAGCTCAAATCCTATTGAACCATCAGGTAATGCAGCAATGCTGGACATAACTGACTTCTACAAATTGTTCTCCTATTTAATCATGTAAGCTTGGTAGCTGATCATCCTGAGTCCCAGGGAGGCAGAGGCATCAGGAGGCAAGGAACTCATGTACCTTGGTGCCTTGGATCTATCATGGGCAGCCATAACAACCACAGTGTCTGTTTCAGGCTGGAATGCAAAATATGGCTTGGAAGAAGTTGCACAATATTGTTTTTCTGCCTCTTAGACACAGTAGGCAAGGTAGTAGGCCTGTGCCATTGTAGCATCTTCCAATGCAGGAAATGCAGGAGAAATAACAGGGGAAGGGGCTATTGGGACCCTGAAAATTGCAAAGAGATTGACCACTGCAGCAAAACCGTTGCTGAATGCCACCATGATTCTCCAGTGGTGGCTGCCATTGATCTATAAGGGGAAGCCAGCATGGAACCTGCTTTCTTAGTAGCATCCATAACCTTTTTCACAGTGAAGGTTTTATATAACATTCCAGTGGTGTCTCCTCATGGTCTGGTTGAATCCCTGGCAGATCTCACAGGCTCTGACATTGTGGGATAAACTAAAACAATGAACACAGATATAATGAATGTTGTCCTTAAAGATCTTGTGGCTGCAGGCAGTAAAGCAAAACAAAGGTCCTTTTTACAATCAGCATGCAGCATTAAATAAAAAGTAAAACAAAAAAAATTGATAAACAGCAGCATTGTTTCTCAGCATGATATGACGAATGGTTGATGGCGTGAGAAAGAAATGAAAGTTACGCACTTACTGTAACTGTTGATCTTCCAGAATATTTTTGCCACTGATTACCATTTATGAGTCTGAGATGGAGGCACTAGGATCCTATGGAAGCAAAGCTTTTGGTCAGAGGGCCGGCAACAGCTACTGGGCAAGGTGTCCACAGAACCCTTACACAGTGCCACATGCTAGCCAATAACCATCATCAGCTTTCTCACCAATCTCAGTTCTGTTCACCAGAAAAGTAAAGTGGGGAAAAATAAAGAGGGTTAAAGAAATGTCTAGCCAAATGGATAGGGAATGGATATATAAAAAAAATAAAACCCCACTACCAACCTCCAGAGGGAGAGAAAGGTGCATAAGGTGCACAAAAAGGTATAGTAGTTGGATATGTGTCGTCATGGCACAGGTCAGAAAGTATAGGAATAAACAGGAGCAGTTGTAGAATTCACAAAAAGTGTTTATTAGTATTAGCAGTAACATAAAAAAAAATAAAACGGTTCAGAATAATTATTTACAAATGCAGAATAAACAGAGAAGATCCATCAGAGTTTTCCTTCAGTATCTGTGTGTCTCTTTTGCAAAACATTGCAGCTCCTTTTTTTAAAAGTCTGTCCAGGAGCTTGTTAAGAAAATAGCATGCTTCTCACAATGTTCTTGTAAATTTCTAATATTCTTGTCAATTTCATGCAGGTGCAACATAACATTACACTGCGATCCAGAACTAAGCTCTTGTTTACAGCTTCTGCAGAAGGCTTAAAAATTGCATCTGAGGTTAATCCCTTAAATTCCAAATAGCTTTGCAATCATCTCAAACTATAATTATACATTTCAACAGTAATACTATATAATTTCTAAACAAAGGGATCCCAATATTGGTTATATTTCTACATAATGATTTGCATATATTTTTATACCAGCAGATATGCAAGAGAGGGAAAGACAGAAAAAGTAAGGGAAGACTGAGAGACAGTGAAAGGCAAAGAACTGTGAGACTGCCGGGGTAGTCAAGTCCAAGGTCTCACAGAAAAATGTGGCTACGCAACCAGACAAGAGACAGGAAAGGAAAGAACAGAATAGATTCCTGCATTCAAACTCTCCATAACAACTGGGACAGGGTCATATTCAACCGTGTCACAGTATGGAAACAGAGCCTCAACACCACTAGCCTGATGGCGGCTGGGTAGTGATACTAAGGCTCTGGCAGGTGCCAGCCCGTAGGTGCAGTAGTACTGCTACTGCTTGTGACGCCAGTGACCTAGATATGGAAGCAACCTCGGATTATTGGAGGCCAATCGGGGGAGGAGGATTGAGCGTCCCAGAGGACACTCTCCTCCTCTAGGTAGGGAGGAGTGCTTGCTCCACTACAATACTGCCACACGGGTGACCACAGGTGGCAGTGTAGCAGTGCAATAATAGGTGGGCAGGTGCTTCCTGGCATCCACTTGGCCCTAGCCCACAGAGCGCTAGGGGAGGGAACTGGGGAAGAAAATACCTCCTTGCCTGCAAGCAGCATGATGCTACCTCTCCACTGCAGGCTCCACACTCACACTGCTCAATGGTCATCTGACCATAACCCAGCTCTAACACCTCCCAGGCTTGGGGAACCTGGGAGGCTCTGCTACAGGGTGGGAGGGCGGCAATCCATGCAGCACTGACTGGTCAGAAACTAAGAGCTGGGGACACTGGGTGAATTCAGCCAGGCAGGATGGTAGAAAGTGTAGTAAATAAAAAAAAAGGCTCTGGCAGGCAAACTACGAGGGTATGCCCCAAAGTTGGGACTCCCTTGTGACTGAGATGGCATGAATTTGCCCACAGCAGAAATAAACCACACAGATTTCTAAAAGGTAACCTCATGCCACCAGACAGAGAATAAACTGAAAAAAATAGTTACTATATGCTCCCTCTTTCCACCAGAGGGGAAAAAAGGGAATGGATTTCTGGTGCATGTGGAGTTGCAGGGCTGAACAGTCCAAGAGTCTCGAGATGTGTCCATCTCCCCAGTTACCCCTAAGGGTATTGGGCTAACAGCCCAACTGGCATAGTTGAGAAAAAAACGTTTATACCAACCAAAAGGAATAACCTGGCATAATCTGAAGAAAAACATTAGAGAAAGTTACCTGCTTCTCCTGCAACAACAGGGATATTCCCTGAACAAGGCTAGTATAACTTGATCCAGCCTAGTGCACAGCATCCCTCCACAGGCAGTGCTGCTGCCAAGTGGAGTAGATCTGGAGCATACATTGTATTTAGCGACTAACAGTGATATACTCAACAAAAAGGGGGTATATACCAAGCAGGGAGGAGGAGGAGAAGAAAAGAAAAGAAGGAGAACTCTACCACCCCCATTTGTTTTCAGTTGGTATGGGAGCACTGAAGAGGACCTTTACCCCAATTTTTGAAAGGTTTTTTTTTTGGTGGGGATGGGAACCTAGCAATGGGTCCCATGCCCCCCTCCCTCATTTTTTTAAACAAGTTACGCCATCTGGGGAAGGGGAAACAACTGGAGAGAGACACGTGGCACTAGATGGTGCCAGCCATCACAAACAGGTCGAGCTGCCCAGAGGTCCTGGTTCTGCTAGAGCGTTGTATGGCAGGTGGTTGTCTTAATGGATGGAGAAGATATTCTAGAAAATCAGTTACAGTAAGTACACAACTTTCATATCTTCCAAGAATCAATCACCAGTGGTTCCCACTTATGGGTCAGAGTACCAAGCTTTCCCTTCTTCCTGAGGGAGGATCTGGCTCACCCTGAGGATAAATGATACCCTGAGTCATCTGCGTGGTGAAAACACCTGAGGGCAAGAGCTCCTCACAGGTCTGGCAAGGCCTGAGACTAGTCAGGGCCAGGTGGAGAGGCTCCAGTGGCACAGGAGCAGCAGGGTTTCCTGACAGTTCCTGCCTGACACTAAGGGAGAAAGCAGTGGGGAGAGCCAGTGGGATGCTATGGTGTATAGGGAGGGGTATCACCAGCACAAAGAGGGAGGTGGTGATATCTCTGTATCAATCTCTGGTGAGACCCCACCTAGAGTACTGTGTTCAGTTCTGCAGCCATCTCCAAAAGGACAGAGTTGAGGCAGTCCAGAGGAGGGCAACTAAAATGGTGTGGGATCTGCATCAAAAGCCCTATGAGGAGATTGAAGGACCTCATTATGTAAAGACTGGAGGAAAGGAGGGAGAGGGAGAGGGGAATATGATAGAGACTTTCAAATACCTCAAGGGTATAAATAAGGTTCGAGTGGGAAGCCTTTTTCAGAGAAAAGGATGCACAAGAACAAGGGGTCATTCTATGAAGTTTAGAAGGGTGTAGAATCATGAGAAATGTAAGGAAACACTTCTTCACAGAAAAGGTGGTGGATGCCTGGAACAGCCTCCCCGAGGAGGTGGTGGGAGCGAAAACTGTAATGGCATTTAAGAAGGCATTGGATAGGTATAAGGGAACCTTAGAAGCAAAGAAGGGGTTAAAGATCAACTAGGGTCTACGGTGTGACAGTAGGTAGGGATCATGGGCAGACTAGGTGGGTGAAGTGGTCCTTATCTGCCATCAAATTCTGTTTCTTTATAATAAGTGCGAGTTAAGCACCTTACACCAGGCAAAAGGTGCCAGCCAGGAGAGGTGAATCTATGCCCTTGATGCAGACTGTGGTTCCTAGCAGTCTGGAGGCCACCTTGTTGGCATTGTAAGATGCCCTTGACTGGTGCCATGCTACCTCAAGATCCTGGGCAGAAAGGTCAATTGCCTGTCTCCCTTAGTGGCAGTGTAGCTAATAGGCTATGTAGCTGCAACTATAGACAACAGTTATAGGTCACCATATGTGCCTGATGTGCAGAGATGTACATGAGGACACATTCTAAGGTAAAATCATTCCTCCAAAATGCATGTGTGTGAGTGGAATATGCATCTGGGGGTTGATCATACATGAGGCTCTGTGGCACCGATGGAGTATGGCAGTACTTGAAGCTCCAAAGTGGGGTGATGTACCTCACCTGCTGACCCTGTGGGTGCATGATACTACATGAGGAGGTCACTGGGGATCACTGGATTGGAGCAGGGACTCCTACACAATGCCCTAGATACCTCCTCCATTGCCCTAGGTCAAGAATGGAATGACTATAGTGTTGACATTTGGAACTCCAAGCCCCAATAGCAGGGCTGTCAGATCATGGCTTGTATAGACCTCAAGGTCGTATTTGAATGATCTCCACCAGTAATCACTGGTACAGGGCATAAACAGCAGCAAAAGGGAGGTGGACAGATGATTCATCGTCCTGACTGGAGAATATCCATGAAGACAAGGCCCCACCTCTGTGCAGCGTCAGTAATGGAGGATTTGTCCTGGACTGGGTCCTGTCCGACTCACTATGCCAAACATCTAAGGCAGTGATCCACATACAGAGTTGTTCCTACGTTAGAGGCCCCTCAGGGCCTATCAATGAGGGTATCCTTTCCAGGAATCAACAAGTCCCTCTAGAAGGGGTTGAGACTTCAAGACTCTGGGGCCGCGTCCTGGGCTGTGGGCCTGCGTAGGGCATCTCACCCAAGGTGAGGTCCTAGAAGAGTCACCCAAAAGGTGTCATCCTACATCCAAGGTCTGACCCGATCGGTGCCCAGGGGAGGAAACTCCAGGTGAGACCTTGAGCCGTACAGGACCCAGGGGGCGACTCTGGTCCTCACTGATGACAATGTCGTCCACCAGTTCTGCAGAAAAAGTAGTCTCTAAGGCTTTGTCTGACCTTGAGATGACGAGGCCTCCAGCACTGGACTCAGTATCAGGATCAGCAACATCCCTGGAGACCAGCCCTTCCCTATCACCATGGTCAGTACCGTCCTTGACCCCTCGCTCGGTGTCATCACCTTTGTCTGTGTTGGGAACGGCGTCAGAGATGACCTCCAAGACTAAATCAGTACCTCACTCAGAGACAGGCCCAGGACCAAAACAATTGCCATCATAGCATCCATCACCATGTCCACAGCCGTCCCTATCCTCGGCACTGCTGGTGACACCATGGACAGGGGTAGTCTCCAAACCGGCATCAGAATGGACAACAGACTTTGTACCAGTCCCTTCCACAACACTGCAGAGTCGAGAGAGGACCGGTATCTTCCATACGGTCACTCACCATTTCTCACTGCAAAGGGTGATAACAGCACGGGTGACAACAGATGACGATGTTGAGGTGTCCACTGGTGTAGATCAAGTGTATAATTTCAGCCCCGCCACCAGGGATAATTACTGTTCAAGGCAGGCAGATTGTTTAGGGTTCATGGTCAACCCTCCAGAAGGAGTCAACTGTCCACCAGACCCATGCACTTGAGTCTCCCATACCTCAGCATGGTGAGATCAAGGAGAATTCCATACATCTATGGAACCTGAGGTCCTGGGAACAGGCCCAAGGTAAAGTCCTAAGGTCCTTAGCCTGGACACTTCCCTCCGTAGGTGGGGATCAAATGACTCCATTTCAGTATGCAATTCTCTAACGTTCGATGGTTCATAGAGAAGCAGGCATTGCAAGCATACATATAGTACTCCTCTGCACAGATTTGATCTGTTCCCACAGGAGCAACGATGCAAGATGGGAGGCTGTCGGACTCTAATTTATTTTTTTTTATTATAACTATTTGGTCCCAGTCACCTCCTACCAACTGTTGATGGGGACAGTTATTTTTTTTTTGCTGGTTTTCTCCCCAACCCCCCCCCCCAGTCCCAGCTCACAGCCATGCGAGCATGTGGAGGCACATTATGCACCCCGTGGTGCCAACTCAGCCCCTTCCACCTCTGGTAACATTTGCTGCCCCCTCTCTGCCTATGCTATCCACCGGACCTCCACCTGGTGGGAGCGGAACTATGGGGGGGGGAGCCAACCCACTCTCACCACCCTTGGAAGAGGAGAGCTGCCCATCGGCATGCTCAATCCTGCTCTGCCCTCCCCCCCCCGATGCCAGCACCCCAACGACCCTATGGTCGTTCCCGAACACGGGTCGCTGGTGTAGCACAAGGCAAGGCATCCAGCGCCTTAACTCTCAGCACCAACAGGTCGACCCAGACACACTTTTTTGACATGGCCCCTTTCTTTTCAAATTTCGGCATGGAGGAAAAACAAATAAATAGTAGACACCCTGAATCAGAGAAAAAGCATGGTGATGCAGGTAAAAGTGCAGCAGCAATGAGACAAACTGTGGTGATGCTCCCATGTTGTGCACTCAAGGTTGGAAGAACAGAACTGAGGTTGGTGAGGGAGCCAACTGGGTGCAATCACAGCTAAATTGTTACGGGGAACATGGATATATTGTGCCTTTCACATGGATGCCCATGCCACTGGTCATTTTGTAGGGCATATAAACTTGAGGGGGAAGTCCCTCATCCCCATCATGGTTGTGCCCATGCCTGCAATGGTTACTGGCTAGTGCATGTCACCTGGCACCACTTGGCGGTGTGTGCAGGTGCCATTGCCCAGTAGCCGCTGATGGCCCATTGGCCAAAAGCTTTGCTACTGCAGGGCCTTAGTTCCTCCAGAATAGATCCTAAGTGGTAATGAATGGTGAAGATCGATTCTTGTAAGATCTGAGGAGTGATGGGGCCAACCACATTAATATAGCCAATAACGTCATACTGTATGTCACATGGGAGACCTTTGGTTAGCAGAAGTTTCCAAGTGGCACCAGCAGCTTACAGTTCCAAAGGTGAGGCCCAAATGATGGCTATGTCATCAATGAAGACTGTGTACTTTTTTTTATTTGCAGTAGGTGACAAAGAAATGTGTGTGTACAAAAACTTGTCCAGGCCCCTCTAGAAGATGGCGTCTATGCATGCTCCCTTATGTCACCGGATCCTCTGCAGGGCCGTACCCGCTCACCCACCTTCAGTCCACAGTGCAGACACCATTTTGACTGCCCCCCCAGGTGGCAGCAGAGGAGGTGCCCCCCACCCAGGAGAAAGATCAGTAACTGAGAAGGCGCAAACTAGAGGATTGAGGGAGCACTTACGAGCACTGGAAGGAGGAGGTAAATAGGTAAAGCAAAAAAAATGTTTTCCATCGATATAGTGCAAGTGTATTATTTGTATATAAATTTATTACAAGTGTATTTACACTGTTTCAAAATATTGAAATACCTTATTTCAGGCAATACAGTAGATGATGCACATCAACAGTATAGCACTGTAGTAAAAGTGCTTTTTCAGTATGTCAATACATGATATACAACAGCAGGGAAGGGGCCTTGAATGCATGGTGGATTTTTCCAAGGCAAAAGAGTACACTGCATCAGGGCATTTAATGACTGCTTGAAGGCATGGTGCATGGAGGAGGGTTTCTGCTACATCAGGGACTGGGGGCTAGCCTGGCAGAATATGGGCCTTTGTAAGGTACAAGGTCTGCTTCCTTCTGGGAAGGGAACTGCAGTCCTTGGTAGGAGGTTTAAATGCTATTTGAATGAGCATTTAACTAGCCAAGAGGGGGAGGCAAAATTGCCCCCCCCTCAGGATAATGGAGGCAGCAGGGATGGAAGGCTGAGAGGTGCAGAAGGAAGGGATAGGGACAAGACAGAAGAAAATGGGGCAAAATGCAGGTAAGAGAGGGTAGAAGATAGGACAGAAGGAATGAGGATGTTAGAAAGGTAGGAGGAAGTCGGGGGGGATCTTCAGGGAAAAAACAATCATGAATAGGAGGGAAGCAGGGTGTCAGGCAAGAGGAAAGGAAGGTGTAGAGAGCCAAGTGCACCAATGCAGAGTGTCCTGGAAACAAAATTCCAGACCCGGGAGCCATCATGGCTAAGGTTGACCTGGATTTAGTGATCTTTAAGTACGGGACACCAGGAGGAAAAGGAAGGGCTGGAGGTGCTGTGGGACACCCTGGAGTCAGGCTACGGGGCCTCTATCCACACTGCAGTAGTGTACAGGCCTCCAGCACAGGGAGAGGCTTTGGAGCAACACTTGGGAAAGCCATCATCACCAATGGCGGGTAAGAGGGAGGTGCTGCAAGTTGGTGACTTCAATCTGCCGGATGTGGAGTGGAACATTTCAACTGCAGCTTTCGCAAGGAGTAGGGACATCTTTGAATTATATGGAACTTTTCGTCACGCAGCTAGACAAAGAACCCACTTGAGATGGGGCAGTGCTGGATCTGGTGCTTACAAACAGATGCAGTGTTGCAGATATCACAGTTGGCAGCTCCCTGGGTACCTGTGATTTCTGTGCAGTGTGGTTTAACATTAAGATAGAAACAGAGCAAAGGTGGTGAAGGAAAAAAGGGTGGTACTCAGGAGGTACAAGGAAACAGAAAGGAGGAGAGGGAGGCATACTTAGTAAAGCAGAGGGAAGCAGGCAAGGGGGTGAGGGGAGAAAAGGTCAGACAGAGGAAAGAACTGTCAAAGGGGTAACTAAGAGGAATAAGACTTTCTTCAATACATAAGTGAAACATGGAAAGCAAGGACAGGGACAATGGAGACTAGAAGGGCCTAGGGGACAGACTGAGGAAAAGAGGCAATGGATGTGGCCTATCATTACATCAAGAAGGCCTTTGACACTGTGCCGGACAGGAGGCAAATACAGAAACAGCAGTTTGGGAGTGGGATCCAAAGAGGTGACTTTGGTAAGAAACCGGTTGATGGATAGAAGACAGAGGGTGGTGGTAAATGACGCTCACTTGATTAATGGGTGGGTGACCAGCAGGGTGCCACAGGGCTCAGTACAGAAACTGTTCCTCTTCAGTGTCTTCATTACTGGCGTTGCTGAGGAACTGGAAGGGAAGGTATGCCTTTTTGTAGACAATACCAAAATCTACAATAGGGAGGACATTCAGGAGGGGGTCTAGAGAATAAGTAGGGATATGGGGAAACTCAGGGAGTGGTCAAGAGCACTGTAATTGGAGTTCAATGCCAAAAAATGCAACATCATGAACCTATGGCATAAGAACTCAGGCACTGAGTATAGGATGGGGGAACAGGTACTGAGAGTTACTAAGCAGGAAAGGGACCTTGGGGTTATATCTGATTACCTGTATGTGGCAGAGCAGTGTGATGAAGCAGATGGTAGGGCTAGTGGGATGATGGGTGCAGAGGGAAGGGTATTATCCATCAGGAGAAGGGAAGTGGCGTTGCCACTGCATCACTCACTGTTAAGTCCCCACCTTGAGTAATGTGTTCACAGTTTGGGAGGCCACATCTCAGAAAGGACACAGACAGTGTGTAGGCAGTCCAGAGGAGGGCAACTAAAATGGTTCTGGTGTTGCACGAGAAACCCTACGAGGTGAGACTGAGGGATCTCAACATTTACATTTTGGAAGACAGGAGAGGCAAAGGTGACATGACAGATCTACATGTACCTCACAGGGGTGAACAGGGAGCACCAGGATCAGGGGCATGCGATGGGGGTTAAGAGATGGGAAATATTTCTTTACCGAAAGAATGGTAGATGCCTGGAACAGACTGCCAAGTGGGGAAGGCAAAAATGGGGGTGGGGGCTTCAAACATACATAGGATAGACATAGGGGTGTTAAAAACAGGCAGGGAACATCTGGGCAGACTGTGTGGACCAGAAGAACAAGTTACTCACCTGTAACAGTAGCTCTAGGAGTGGTATATGTTATTCATCCCCACTCTCTGGCATGACCCGTTCCCCTTTAAATTCACTGGAAGTCTTCAAGCTGGCATCTCCCGCCCACCTGGGTGATAAATACCTTGGCTCCGCCCCATGACGCCAGATCTTAGCCCACTGGAAGCAAGGTGGTGCGCCTAAAGCTGGGGAGGTTGGGTGGGTGCGTGTGGATGAACATATACCACTCCCAGAACTGTTACAGGTGAGTAACCTGTACTTCTAGAAGCATGGATATGTTGTTCATCCACACTGGCAGACTCCAAGCCGTTATCCGGGAGGAGGGAGGCAAGGCGCACACCCCCTATTTAGGAAACAGAGATTGGAGAACTGAGGCCCCAAAACCAGCATCCCGGCATGACTCAAGGTTGATGTGGTAGTGGGTAATGAAGGTGTTTGCTGACTTCCAGGTAGCAGCCCGGCAGATTTCCTGGATAGGGATGTCCCTGGAAGCAGCCACCAATGCAGCAGTATGGCGGGTAGAATGAGCTCTTATCCTTCTGGGATGCTCCTTGTCCACCAACTCATAGCACAGACCTATGCATGATGTAATCCATCTTGCAATGGTCCATTTAGCTGCAGGCCTCCAGAAGCGGCATCAGCATAGGTAACAAACAGCTGGCGAACCTCTCCCCGAATTTCCGCCGTCCTTTCCTTATAACAGGAAAGAACACATCTCAGGTCCAGAGTATGGAGCCTGTACTCGGTGTCCGAGGTGTAGTTAGGGTAGTATACCGGCAGAGTCAACACCTGGTTAAGGTGAAACTCTTGACACCACCTTCGGAAGGAATTTCAGGTGGGGGCGCAGGACAACTTTGTCCCTGTGAAAGACCAGATAAGGGGAGTCTACCGACAGCGCCTGGAGTTCCCCTGTCCTTCTGGCTGACGTGATAGCCACCAGGAAGGCTGTCTTCCAAGGAAAGTGCGAGAGCTCACACTTGTGCAAGGGTTCGAATGGCTTGCCTATGAGCTTTGCCAAAACCAGCAACAGATCCCATGGAGATGGAGGTTCACGCACCGGAGAGGATATGTGATCCAGGCCTTTGAAAAGACCACTGTCTCATGTGCCAATGTCGGCTGACTGGCCCACACCCAGTAAGCAGAAATGGCTTTCAGGTGCACTCTAAGGGTCGATGACCGTAGACCCTTTTTGGAGAGAGACCAAAGGTAGTCTAAAAAGTTAGCCACAGAGCAGGATAAGGGGTCCAGACTCTTACCCTGACACCAAATGGAAAACCTTTTCCATTTGAAGGCGTAACATTTCCTGGTTGATTCCTTACGAGATGCCTCCACCACAGTTTAGATATCCTCAGAAACACCCAGAGTCTGGAACTCTAGCCGCTCAGGTACCAGGCTGTGAGGTGCAGGAATTGAAGGTCCGGATGGAATACCTTCCCCTGGTTCAATGATATCAGGTCCAGGCGTGTACAAAGCTGCTCCGGGGCCCTGCAGCTGAGGCTGAGGAGATCTGGATACTGGAACTGGCAGGGCCAATCTGGGGCTACCAGAATCACCTTTGCCTTGTCCCTCCTCACCTTGACAAGCACCTTGTGGATCAAGGGAAATGGAGGGAAGGTGTAGAGAAGGCCTGGGGTCCATGGCCTCAAGAAGGCATCCCCCTGCAGCGAGCCCTGCTGAGGGGGGCAGCCATGGTACAGTCTCAGCTTGGTGTTCTCCCTGGAGGCAAACAGGTCCACCAATGGTTTGCCCCAACAGGAGAACAGATTGTAAGCTACCTGTGGATGGAGAGATCACTCGTGGGATGTCTGGCCTATGCGGCTGAGAGCATCCACCAGTTGGTTCGAGACTCCTGCCACATGGATGGCAAGGAGATCCGCCTCCAACCGTCTGACGAGGGTCCAGATTCAGAGCGCCTCCTTGCATAGCAGACGGGAGTGCATGCCGCCCTGTTTGTTGAGGAAGTACATGGTCGTGAGATTGTCCGTTTGGACTTGAACCACTTGACCCCGGAGCTGAGGAGCGAAAGCTGACAGAGCCAGTCTGACTGCTCTGAGCTCCAACAGGTTGATGTGGCATCGGGACTCCTTGGGGGTCCAGAACCCATGGGCCCTGTTGTCCCCCAAGTGGGCTCCCCTGCCCATGAGAGAGGCATCGGTCGTCAGGACAACTGTCGGCTCGGGGTGGACAAATGGGATCCCTTCCTCCGATTGGTCTGGGACGGTCCACCATTGGAGAACATCCCACATCTTCTGGGTTACAGTGATCAGCTGGTCGAAGTGACCATACTGCTGAGTCCACTGGGTGGCCAGCTCCCATTGAAGGGGGCGCACGTGCCACCTGGCCCAATGGACCACCGAGGTGCACGCCGCCATGTAGCCCAGAAGGCGCAGAAAGTCGCGGACAGGGTGCAAGTGCCCAACCCGAAATGATTGGGCAAACGAGGAGAGAACCTCCGCCCTGTCCGCCGGGAGCTGAGCTCTGGCTTGGTGAAAGTCAAGCTCTGCCCCGATAAAACCCATCACCTGAGAGGGCACAAGTTCCGACTTGGCCTCGTTGATCAGGAGGCCTAGTTGGAAGCAGGTTCGGAGGGCCAGATCCCTGGACCTCTCCAGTTCCTGAAGGGAGGAACCCACCAGGAGCCAGTCGTCGAGATAGGGGTATATCCGAACTCCTCGATGCTGAAGATGGGCTGCCACCACTGCAATGCACTTGGTGATGACCCGAGGGGCCGATGACAGGCCGAACGGCATGGCTCGGAACTTGTACATGGTCCCTTCGACCCTGAAGTGGAGGAACCGCTGGTGGGATGGACGGATTGGGACATGAAAAAACGCGTCCTGTAGATCCAGTGAACAGAACCACATGTTTCGCTCCAGAGATGGTATGATCTGGTTCAGAGTTACCATCCGGAAGGTGCGAGACCTGAGATATTGATTCAGGTCAAGGAGATCTAGGATGGGGTGTCAACCCCCCGTCCGCTTGGGCACCAGGAAGTACCTGGACACAAAGCATGGATCTGTAGGAGGATCCGGCACTGGAGCCATCGCCTCCTTGTGGAGGAGCCGAGCAATGTCATCCCGAAGGGCTGAGTGCAAGCTGAGATCCTTTCCTCCTGAGGGGCGCAGGCCTGGCTGGGAGGGTACTGCTCGAATTCTAGAGGCAGTCCCTGGCCGACCACTTCCAGAGCCCACCTGTCCGAGGTGATACCGGACCAGGCAAAAAGAAAGTGGCGAAGCCGGCCCCCCACGGGAGGACCCAGAGCTGGTGTGACGGGTGTAGGGGTGGCAACCCCTGACCCGTCACTGAGCAGGCTTAGAGGAGGAGAAGGAGGCTCCTGGACTGGCTCCTTTACCTCCTTTACGGGGCTGTTGAGGACCTTACTTGGGCCTGGGGCACCAAGCTTGAGCCTGCTGCTGCTGCTACTGCTGACTTCCTTGATAGGAGGGCTGTCTAACTGCAGGGGAAGACTGCCGAAAGGACTTCTTGTGCTTCTGCTAGTTCTTGCCCGAAGAACCCTTTGCAGAGGTGGCATACAAGGTGGCATTGGACTGCTCTATATGCTGGAGGTGACCTGCCACTCCCGGACCAAAGAGGTCAGTGCCGAGGAAGGGCATGTCAGCTAACTTGTGCTGAGTATCCGCCGGAAAGGAGGATAACCTCAGCCAGGCCCTGCAGTGAGTGGCCACCGTGGCTGCTAAGGAGCGGGCACAGGAATCTCCAATATCTAGGGCAGTCTGGGGTTGCTGTTTGGCAACAGCACGGCCCTGATCACGGACCTGCTTAACCGTGGTCTGCATGTCCGCTGGGAGATGAGGGAGGACTTCATCTAGTGACCCCAGAAGAGCTTGAGAGAAGTGTGCAATGATCACAGCCGAGCTGGCCTGATGAAGGCCCAAGGATGAGGTTGCATAAACCTTCCAGGCAGAATGGTCCATATACTTGGACTCCTTGTCTGGAGGGTGGTCGGTGTCAGCTGAGCTACCCGTGCGTCTAAACACAGTAGCAATCACAAGGCTCTCAGCCGAGGGATGCTCTGTGAAACCTGCTAGGGACCCCATAGGTACCGTATGCTTGCGGGCCATGTGGGCAGACAGAGCTGGGCAAGAGGCAGGGCATTGCCATAGCTCAAGGGCTGGGCCAACAATGGCTTTGGCCACTGGAAAGGCCTCCATTGGGGTATCCCCCCCCCTTGAGGATATCCGTGATGGGGTACTCTGCCTTTTTTTGGATGGGCTCCAAGGGCATTCCGGTCGATTCTGAAATGAGGCGGAGGATGCCCTGAAAGGAGGAAGGACTTTCCTCCAAGCCTGCCACTGATGACTCATCATCCCCGGATATGAGTGCAGACCAGTGGCATCAGAGTCCGAAGAATCGGGATATAAGGGTCTCCCACCTATGTCTCCCTCGATATGCAGAGGGCGATCGGGGACTACCATAATGGATAGACAATGGGGAAGGCTGGTGTCTGTCCTATCCTCTTTCGAGGAAGCCCCTCCCTGAGGCTGCTGAGGCAGTGGTTCCACCAAAATCGGTGGGGAGACCGAAATAGGCCAAGCTGGAATGTGTACCAGCCCTACGGGCAGAGGAACTGGATTCTTCGGTTTCGGAGGGGTTGGCGTCCGCCTAAGAGGCTGAGTCCAAGTAATGGCCGGTGGTGCTGGCTTCTGACTGGTCAGAATCAGCTGTTGCCACATGAGATCCTCATAACGTTGACGGAGTTTCCGTCAAAGTCTCTCCTCGTTCGAGGAGGATGAGGATCAGTGGTGCCACCTCTTTCTAGAGTGCTTGTGACCTTTCTTCAGTTTTTCGACCGAAGGGGTCCTGGTCCTCGATCGAGACCGATGGGAGAAGCAGGAGTCGGTGAGAACCAAGGTTCCGGCACCTTTCCCTCGATCGGGATACCCGAGGGCTGGGTCTCCTTGTCGGGGAAGGAAAGGATAAGAGTCCTTTCCAAGAAGTCGTCGACAGGAGTCGGCGACAATGGCTCAATCGGGTTGAGAGAAATCTCGGCCAGTTCAGCCGTGTCCTCGGCTTCAGTGCCTTGGCCTGATGGAAGGTCTGAGAAGCCGGCGGCCGAAGAAGCGATCTCAACCAAGGTTGAGACCACAAGATCCTGGAAATTGGATCACTCTTGGTCCCAGGAACGTCTTCTTCGGGTAGAAGATGATTTAGGGTCCTTGTCCCTTTTCTTAGGGTGGGAGGAGTGCGAGCCAGAGGGCTCCTCACCCCCGGAGGAGAGAGACTGGCACAGCTCCCGGAAGGACCCAGTGAAGGTGGAACCCCAGTTGAGCAGCACGAAAAAACTTTGGCTGACCGAAGCTTGAGCAGCTTCCTCTTCGAAAGCCGCCATCTGGTTGAGCTGCTCGGCGGATCCCATGGCCATGGAAACCGCCCACCTGTCCTCCTTCGATTTCCCTGGTGGTTTGCGAAGCTCTGGTCTCCCTAGTTTTAGGCGCGCCTTGTGGTTGTCCAAGACGTTGGGATGGAAGGTCAGACAAATGGTGCAAGAAGTGGTGTCATGCACGACACCCAAGCAATAGACACACGAGAGGTGGGGATCGGTGTGCAACATTTTCTGTCCGCAAGGACACCAGCGAAATCCGGGGGATGACTTGCCCTCCATGTCCGATACGCTCAGATTGGAATTGTAAACTCTGATGAGTTTTAAAGAAAGTGATTGCGGTGAAAACCGTCGTTGAGAATCCAGGGCCTACGAACTGCAGAAGTAGCACGAGGGACCCTGAATCTTCCAGTGGAAAGGAAGATCTGGCGTCATGGGGCAGAGCCGAGGTATTTATCACCCGGGTGGGTGGGAGGAGCCAGCCTGAAGACTTTCGGTGAATTTAAAGGGGAAAGGGACATGCCAGAGAGTGTGGATGAACAACATATCCATGCTCCTAGAAAGTCTTTTCTGCCAATAAATTCTATGTCTCTTTACACCAATGGTTTATCAACAGATGCATCCATGTTGACCTTATTCCAAGCTTTCATTAAAAAAAAAAAAAAAAAAAGTACATTTTTAACCCTCAGTTCCAAATTTAGCCCTTTCAAAAGATAATTTACTTGAACAGTTCTAACTTTGGAACCATAAGGGCTAGGAATTTAATTTCTAAAATAAAAGTGTGAAGTTAGTTTGACTTGGTTAAAGGAGTAATACAGTCAGAATTTGCAAACACATATGTTGTGCAGAAAGTTTTGACAAGGGTGTGTAGTCCTAGTGTGGCCTTCTCTTTGTCTGCTATTATGAGTTTTTTCTAAATTAACCTGCTAGTTTTACAGTAGTTTAATGGCCCCATGGAGATCTCCATCTTAAAATGATGTATTGCTCGTTTCTACAATCCTTCCTGTCCCATGAGACAGTGATGTATCCAGGACCATGGATTCAGCAAGCACTGGTTTAAGCATCATTTTTACAACATCAGAGCTGCGCTTTTAAGTAACTTTCCTTACCCAGTGAGTCCTAATGGCTACATTTACAGTTTAGCAAATGCTTAAGGGATGAGTGGGTTATTCTGTAAGAAAATAGCTGGAGTCTTTCCTAATTAAAGCACTGATTAGCTGGGGTGATTTGTGTGCATTTTACGGCTGTGTGTAGTTTGATGAAATGAAGTTTTAAAAGCAAAACATTTACTTCTGCTGGCTAGACCTGATATACACACAGAAAACAAAAATATTTAATTAGAACTATTTAGTGGAGGCTAGACTATCAGGCTCCTATCTGTATTACTGGCTGAATCAATGGTCCCAGATGCATCTGTCGCATGGAACAGGAGGCACTGTAGGAAAAGGAAGAGCAAAAATCTTGCTAAGGTGGAGATCCCCGGGGCCATAAAACTACCATACAACTGGCAGACTAATATAGAAAAACTCCTAATAGCAGACAAAAGGAAGGACACAGTTTTCATAGAAGTTCCAACCTTTGCTGCGCTCAGGAAGCAGGCGAGGTGCATCTGTTAAGAGGGCCACCAGCCCAATAAACATCAGGAATTCAAAACGTTTTCAGATGCCACTCCATACAATAACACAAGGAGTCACTGCAACATTCAACAGTGATTACTGCTGTGTTTATTGCCCCCTGAGGAAGGCTAGGAGCCGAAGCGCAGGGACTAGTGTGTCTTTGTTGCACATCCACAGTGATTATTTAATGTACTGTATTGTATTCAGTGAGCTGCTGTTCAAGTTTTGTTTGCAATAAACACAGCAGTAATCACTACTAAATGTTGCAGTAACTCCTTATGTGACTGTATGCAGTGGCATCTGAAAACATTTTGAATGCCCAAAAGGAAGGACACACCAAGACTACACACAATCAAAACACTCTGCACATGTTTTTGCAAATTATGACTGTAGTACTTCTTTAAGTTCTATTTTCCTTGAACGAATACTGATTGCTACTATAAAAACATTTTTAATATAGTATATTGATATAGTAAAAGTGCATTTCCAGTATATCAATGCATTGAAAGTTTATCAACAGGACTTGTTCATATTGGCCAGACTTCAAAATTTAAATTTTCTAAAAATTTCTAGCCCTAATGGTTCCAAAGATAGACCTTTGTGAAGACCACTCCTTTGAAATAGTCTAACTTTGAAACCATAAGGAAAAGAAGCCTACTTTTTTAAATGTAAGTGTAGAATAAGGTCCATATGATTGTGTTCTGCTGATGCTGCAGTTTCATTGTGTCCACACACACTGATGCATACTAATCGAAACTAATGCAGTTTTAATCATAACATTATGTTTCAAAATGCACTGGCATATATAGATGTTTGTTAGTACATGGAGACTGTATCACAAGGACGTACCCATGCCAACCTGACTCTAAGCTTTTATTAATAAAAAAACAGTTTTAAGCCTGACATTTCTAAAGCTCTATATGCATCAATACACTTATAAAGTTATTAACTTTAATGGGAGCATAAACCCTGTTATTTATATTTTTTAATATAATTATAAATTTGGGCATGTGTGAAGTCTGTTTAATAACCACCTGTATTGTATTGTAGGTTTGTTTTGAAATAGCCATATTTGTTTCCCCTTATTTGGAGTCCCTATTTAACAAAGCCTTTTTTTGGCCCAATATTCATGTTTTATTAGTTGGTTGTTCCAGAACCCAGTGACAGCAACTGAGCAGAAGCCCTACATGGAAAGCTTCACTAGAGGCTTCCCCTCAACTGAAGTCTATGGGTTCTGCAATGGATAACAAATAAAAAAAAATGATTACCGGTATTTAGCAGCAAAATATAGCATTAGCATGGGATTCAAAATGAGAAAAAATATAACTTTTTCAAAACAAACACGCAAAACTGTGCACTGGGGTTATTAAAAGACTTCACAAATTCCCAAATTAAAACAAGATTCATGAAGAGCTCGGAGACTAGCAGACTCAAGGTTCTTTACAATAAAATTATCCGCTTCGCTGCTGGGGCTCCATCACTGCAAGATCCTAGCCTCCCTGAGCTGGCCCTCCCTGGCCAAGTAATGGCCGGTGGTGCCTAGCTTACAAGTTTATCTCACATTTTACCCTGCCCAACCTCTCTGGCTTATTAATACCCAAGCCTGAAAAGCATCTCCTCCAGGTCTTTAGCCTTGAACTGATCAAGGTGCCCAGAGTCAAAACAAATTTAGGGATGAGGTCTTCCGCTTATTCTGCCCCATCTCTCTAGAACTCCCTACCTCCTGGGCTTCAAAACTCCCCTCGTTTGGGTGCTTCAAGAAAAAGTTAAAAACCTTTCTACTCGACAGCTCGCACTGCACCTATCACTGATCACTTTCCCTTTTTATCTTTTTGCATGGAACCCTGCAATTTTTCTTTGATGCACTGTGCGCTAAGTATTGTGTTTATGTCCCTCCAGTTACTTGGTGTGATGTGTGGTACAAGTCAGTTAACTAATCTTGTAATATGTTCACATTATCGCCATCCTCCATCTGTAAATCATATGTATTTTAAACCCATGCTGTATGAAGTATTGTATCCTCGTATGAGTTCATGCTTGTAATTAACTGTGGGTCACCCCTGAAAAAGGGACCTCTGGTTTCAGTGGGCTCACCCAGTTACCAGTATTCAATAAATAAATAAATGAATAAATGTTTCCTTTACAATGAGCCAGCACTTTTAAAATGCATAACAAAAGCAGGTGTCAAGTTGCTCTATGGAGGTAGTGCAGACAATGCTGGACATAAATATTTGTCGCTGCAATGAAATATGCTAGTGGTATTCCATCAAGGAGAACCACATTTTTCTAGTTTAATCTTGCCATGCGACTTGATTGTACTAATATACAGAGACCCTCCATTTGTATTAAATAAAAGGAATTCAGTTTTATTTAAAATAAAAGCATTTATACACAGTTTTGTAACCATTGCAAAATTCCAATTTCTATGACATCTGTGGCACAGTTAAACTAGCTATTACAATGAAATGGAAGCAGCAAGAACATTTTAAATCCTTTCTACTGCAGATAATTTTTATGTATGGTCATCTATGCCTTTCAAAAGCTCAATATACTTACTAATATAATTGACCTAAGCAATTTTGGTAATTGGTTTGTGAGACTATACTTCAAAAAAACTGTACAATTTTATAAAACTTGTGTTTTTTTACATTAGTTACATAAAACTAATACTTCATATAGAATTGCTTCATATTGTACTGAAAAAAATTGCATATCTGAACAGGTGACTAATGCTGGTGAATATTAAAATACTTTGCATAATACTATACGGTTTAAAATAAAAAAGGCAATATAAATGGTATATCAAAATTAATTGTTAACCAGTACTAAACTAGCTATAACAAAATAAAATGCTTCATGCCTCAACACAACTCTCTTCAGATGGTCATGCATCTACAGTAGTCCTGATCGATGTAGTATGAAAAAAAAAAAAAAAAAAAACTGAACAAAGTAAATATGATACTATAAAACATGAGGTCAAATTTACAAATTAAAAACATGCATACAAGTTGATAAATATACTTCATACATTTATCTTCGGCCCTGGACATTTCCGTAAAGGATGGCTTATAGTTCTTAGGAGTTAGTGTTATGATTTTTGCTAAAAACAATACGACTCCTTATCTGTCCATTGGACTTGTTGTGTTGGATGGCGACTGACAAAGTTGCAACATATCATTTGGTAGCAGATTAACAGGAAGTGCTCTTGTTAGTGCACATATATTGTTAACTTGTCTTGTAATGCAAAAACTTCCATGGTAAAAGGTTACACTCCAAGCTTGCTTTATAAAGCATCACATGTCAAATAACAGCCCCTTATGGTCAGCAAAGATATTCGTATGTCCCAAGTTTATCTTCTGATATATATCTGAAATCACACCCAGCCACTAGTCAGCTTATAGAACATTTCTTCATCTAAACTTTCATTCTGGTCCTTAGCTCGTGTTGATAGAAAGATGTAGCCACCGATAAACTCATGGACCACTTTGCAATCTACCTCACTACAAATAAAGGCGACCTTCATTTCATCAGCAAACTCCACCGTAACCTGAAATGTAAAAAACAATTTTGTAAGATATACCATATTCAATATAATTCTGGATTGTTGCAGTTTATTGGACAAATGTACTGTCCACAATAATTTATATGGAAGGATGGCCCTTTGATATGGTTGGCTGTACTTTAGACTGCCAAATAACAGACAACAGTTTGATTCTCTAGTCCATCTCCCATCACCAGGGCAGTGGAACACCCAAGATGGACTGTGCATTCTTTCTTGGGTCTTGTATCTTGTTACACCTAACAAGGATATTAGTGATAACACAGACCACAGACGAAGATGGCAGAAAAAGACTGATCATCCATCCTGTCTGCCCATATTATCCTATCACAACCCAGGATCTATTGTCTCTATGGGGTCTTCACTTACATTATTCCCCCTTTTGTTATCCGTATTTCTGCCCCCCCCCAATTTCCTGTTGAGCAGCTAATATCCCCTTAACTCTATCCCAGCTGTGTTTGAAGCCATTTATGGTTTTGGCACCCACCACCTCTGCTGGCAGACCACTCCATGGCTCGACCACTCTTTCTGTAATATAATACTTCCTCACACCTTTTTAAACCTTCCTCCCATTAACCTGCACTTAATAATGTTGAGAATCCTACAGGGCATAGCGACCATACCTTTGTGATATTTAATATTATAAAAAAGGTCTGAGAAATGGAGCTTTCTGATTGACTGTAAACATTCTAACAGCACTGTGTTACTTTTATTTATTTATTTTTTTAATCACAACTTTCTTTTATGCGCCTACCGGCAGGGGCATCCAGCCACAGTCCTGCCCGTGGGGAGAGCAGGAGGCTCACTCGCATGATGGGATGGTCTGGCATGGCCATGGCCGACCCACTGGAGGGTTCCCCGTCCCTGCCAGCCGGACCGGCGCCAAACCCCCCCCCAGCGTGATTCCACGACAGTCCTCCCCACATGGCAGAGCGCGATCATCAAGCTGCTCGGTCATGCCCGACCTTTTTCCGTTTTTCTCCCAATGGGAGCACGGATGTGCAATGACGTCTGTGCACCAATGTGCAGACATCTGCCATGCACTCCCCTCTGAACACCCGCACATCCGCAGTGCCACCGGGTGTCCCCAGGGACCGCCAGAGCATGGTGTGGAACCCACCCTTTCCCCCAGGACTGGGAGAGCAGTCGTCAGATGCTCAATCCCAGTCCTCCCCTGCCAACCCCAGATGATCTGGGCTCGTTCCCGAACCCGGGTCACCAGCGTGGAGCAAGGTGTGGCGTCCAGCGCCTCAACCCTCAGCGCCACCAGGCCGGCCGTGTTAATCTTTTATTAACATACATGTAGTGTTTAATCATATGCTGAACAAGGTTTAACACTATTTAAAATATTTTTATTATAATAGCAATAAGGCACTCCCAGGGGTTATGTTGATGGTCAGTTAATCACCCTCTGGGCATGGCTTTCGTAGCCATGGCTGCCCATTACATCCTACAGGGTGATTAACAGACCATTAACATAACCCTGACCATGCCTTATTGCTTAACTGTTCAGCAGGTGTAAGGAATAAACATCAGTACCATGGTCCCCAACTTTGATTTAGTTGACATTACTAAATTGTGAGCTATATAGAGAATAATGGATGGGGAAGGGTTTGATATGAGGATTTAATGCACATCCAAGTTGTGGGATGCTACATAAACCCCGAGGGCGAAGCCCGAGGGGTTTATCAAAGCATCCCACAATGAGGGTGTGCATTAAATTCTCATATGAAACACCCTCCTCATCTTTTATTTTTTATAACAGACCAGCAATTTTTCTCCAGCAGTTCGTGAGACTGTTTGGCCCCGCCCACATACAGAATGTTGGCCAATGAGGCAGCAGCACAGTTTGACTGGCATGGCTCATGAATGTCGTTATGGAAAATATCAACCTGGTCAGTACATTGAGAGAAATTGCTGGCCAGTTATTATATTTAAGTTATATTTTATAGTTAGGGTGCTATGATAAGCAAATAAAGTGATTACTGAGTGAATAAAGTACAGGGCAAAAGGCCAAGTACTTTTTCTACACAAGACAATCACATTACTGTTGAGGATAGTGACCCAACTAGCACATTATAACTATTATGTTTCATGTGTTTGCTGCTGTGAGCATAGACCAATCAGAATGTAAGAAAGTAAATGATGTCACTACAGTCATTTTATTGAGAGTAAAATGACTGTTCTGAGAACTGAGCACACAGCTTATTGAGAAAAAATGACTGGTGTGAGCTTACTAAGAAAATAGTGTGTAGAACCCTGGCTTCTCATTGGAGTCGAGGGTTTATTTTAATATAATAACTGATAAATTAGAGAACATAGATGAAATAAAGGGTGTGGAAATCAAATGGGCTACCATAAAATGGGAACTACAGAATGCTTCACAGATGCATGTTCATAGGTACAGCATGTTAGCAAGTCAAACGCATAGAAAGCCAATCTGGCTTGATAGACAGGGAAGGGAAGCCATAAGAGTAAACATTTATTTTATAATTAACAAGGGGGAGCAATTTGAGGCCAAAAGGGTGCTGTATACGTGAAAAGTTAGTGAAATATAAAAAATCATTGAGACAGCAAAAGCTAATACTGAGTTATGTACAGCAGAGGGAGTTACAAACAAGCATCTGTCAATGCCGAATGTTTGCTTGCTGGCATTGGCAGTGTAGGAGTTAGAGAGATGCATAATAGGAATGGCAGTGAAGTACTGAACTAACGCCAACCCCCAACCCCACCCTGCAGAGACTGACAGGTGTTGGGGGTGTGCCTTTTGTCATCAGCAACAACGCTCACGCCATTCCACCTCACTCCACCCTGCACACACCGACAGGTGTCACGGAGTGCCTTGTGGTCTTCAGCCCTTATTCTCACCCCACTCCATAAGGAAATAAGCTGAGATGGGTGCAGTTTAGAAGAATGGGGTGAACACTAGGGCCGAAGACCCCAAGGCACACCTCGCTGCCTGTCACTGGCTGCAGGGTGGGGGTGGGGTGGAAACACATGAGCATTATGGCCGACGACCCTAAGTCACACCCCCGACACCTGTCAGTCTCTACAGGGTGGGGCATTACGGTTGGAAACCCTAACACCCTGGATGTTTGTTGGTATTTTTGCTCCAAATTTCAATATGGGCTTTTTGGGACCCCACCTCATGAACAGTGGCACTATCATTTCGTTACTCAGTCCCGAAAGATGATTTCGCAAAGCGACTGCGCCATTCTGTGTCACAGGTGGGAAAACACATTTCAGGCTGGATATGAAAAATGACAGCTGAGGAGGTGTGAGAAAATGGCAATGTTGAAAATCTGGAGTGAAAATATGAAAAACTGGTGAAGTTATGAGTGTGCGTAGAAACTGCGCAATGCACGCCAGTAACACAATCATTTTTTGGAATTTTTTCACCAAATTTTAAACATGGGCATTTTGGGACCTCCCCTCATGAACAGTGGCATGGCGATTTTGTTAATCTGTCCCGAAAGTCGATTTGCCACAGTGACTGCGCCATTCTGCACCACAGGCGTAACAAATGTTTTGGGCAGGATGTGAAAAATGACAGCTGTACTGTTCATATGGAGGTGTGAAAAAATGGTAATGCTGAAAATCTGGAGTGAAAATATTAAAAATTGGCGAAGTTACAAGTGTGCGTAGAAACTGCACAATGCACACTCATACCGCAGTCATTTCTTTGAATTGTTTCACCAAATTTGCAACATGGGTTTTTTGGGACCCCACCTCATGAACAGTGGCACTGTCATTTTGTTACTCTGTCCTAAAAGGTGGCTCCGTACAGTGACTGTGAAATCACCTTTTGGGACCAAGTAGCAAAATGACAGTGACATGTTCATGAGGTGGGGTCCCAAGAACCCCATGTTGAAACCTTGGGGCCCAATTTCCTATAAATGGCTGCGATATCAACCTAAGATGAAACCCCCCACTGACTCCCATTATACAGCGCTTACCCAATTCCTCAGTTCAGCTTTGAAGAATGCAGATGTGTCCCGGTCCAGAGAAGATCGCTGCTCCCAACCTCCAGAGGGTAAGTATGGGTGGGGAGCTGGGTGCTCAGTGGGAGGGGGGGACTGGTGAGATGACGGTTGACCATTTTCTTCTTTACAGTTTAAAAAAAAAAAAGCCACCGGTGGCATGGTTTTCTTTTATAGGTTTAAAAAACACATTTTGGCACACTGGGGTGGGCTCCCAGTGTGCCACAATAGTGGTGGTGGGGCATGCCAACATGGGAATTGGGCACCCCGATGTCAGCAGATTACAGATGGGTTTTAGGGGGCGCAACTGACACCGAAAGTGGGCATGCCGGTGTCGGAAATATTTCAGCACACTGAGGTGGGCTTCCAGTGTGCCACACTAATGGAGGGAGGGGGATACATGCTGACATGGGTATTGGGCATCCTGATGTTGGCTTTCCTTGGACTGTGGCGGGCGGCAGAAGCCACAGCTCATTACTTGTTTCATCAGGAAAGGCACACAGAACAAACAAGTTGTTGGTGAAGCAAGGGCCAGGGACAGGGTGCTGGGTGGCAGGAGCCGACAAGGTTGCGAGGGAGGTGCCGCTGCAGTGACGAAACTTCGTGACTGTAGTGCGGCAGATTCGTTTCAACTCCTTGGTTCTCTCTGAAGCTACTGTCATCAGCAGCTTCCCCCTTGATTGGTGGCGGAGGGTTGCGCCCAGTAAAGCGTCCACTGCATTGGCCACAACACTGACACACCTCTGAAATGTAGTACTGTCACAAGATGTTTCTTGCACACTTGCGCAAGCAAACATAAAAATGGTCAAGTCCTTGTTCAGGTGTGTCAGAGAAAACAGTCAGGTAAAGACGGCGTTAAAAGAATAATTAATAATGGCGTGAGGGTAGAGGATGATATAAAAAGAGCAAATGTATTAAGTGAGTACTTAAAGATCATGTGCAACGGTTTTTACATATTTTTTATAAAAGCTTGAAAAGCTTAAATTCAAGTCCCTAAGTCATGAATAGTGTTTCCTGAAAAGTTCATACTGTTTGGTTTTGTGGTTTTCTTTAAATCAGCATTTGCTAACTTGCTCTTTAGTGACTGAAAACAGTGGAGTTATTTCTGTTCTCTCAAACTTAGAGTGCAATGCCATCATTTTGGAGTAGCTTGCTGTTTCAGATTCCCAATCAGAGCAGTAGTTTGTAGAGTTAACGGTTTGCTGAGCTCTCCAAGTTTCTTACAAACACTGTCTCTGGCTTGTGTTTAGATAGATCAGCTTAAAATATAACATTATCTTCTCATAAAAAGTTAATCATTTTAATTTCAATGCTGAATTGAAGTAGTGGAAATTTTACTCTGTGAGAAATTATCTTGTCTGTATCACAGCACTCAGTTCTTTCGAATCAAAACTCACATTGTTTTTCTAACTATATAACACAGGGCTATTAAATGAATACAAAATAAATCTAAATTTTGTTCATTCACAGAAACAGTTTGTCTTTGATGTAGCCTCCACAAATAGATTTCAAGTAAGAACATTTTTTTTCATGTCAGATTGACAAACAGTACATGTGCTTGAAATACTGTAGCAGTGTGTGACAGGCACCTGTCAGAACTCACAAATTTTAGTTCTTTGGTGGTTTCTGTGTGAAAATACATTATGTTAGGTATTACTAGAAACACTATGTGGCATCCTGATGCACCGTCTCTCTGCCTCACAGTTGTGCTGCGCTAAGCCCTAGAATGCCAGGTCCCCTGCCTCCACAACTGGGGCTGCTGTACCATGCTGCCCTAGCCACCAGAGGTGGGGCTTTTGCTACACCCTGCTATTCACTTCCATTGCCCCAAATCTTCAGGGCTGCTGCATCATGTATACCCCATCTCACAGTCAGGACTGCTGTACCCTGATGCCCTCTGTGTTTTGCACCACAGTCGAGGCTTCTGTACCATGCTGTTCTCTATCTCCTGTCACCAGAGACAGGGCTGCTGCTCCCTGCTTCTTTCTACACAGTTGGGGTTGCTATGGCCTGCTGTGCTCTAGAGCCCCATGTCTCTGCAGTTAGGGCTGCTGCACCATGCTGCCACTGGCCACAAGATTCAGGGCATTTGCTGCACCCTGTTGCATGCCTTCACAAGTGAGGCAGTTGTACCCTGCTGTCCCCCTGCCACCAGAGTCAGATCCTTTGCTACACCCTGCCGCCCACATCCCTTGCCCCAAACAGGCATGGCTGCTGCACCCTATCCCAGTTTGGGCTGCTGTATCCTGTTGCCACCCCTATCTTCTGCCTGAACATTCAGGGCTGCTGCACCCTGCTTCCCTCTGTTCCCACACCCACAGTCAGGACCATGGCACCCTGTTGCCCCCTGTTCCTATATCCACAGTCAGGGCTGCTGTGCTGTGCTACACCCTAGAGTCTCATGCTGCCTACATCCACAGTTGGGGCTGCTGAACCCTGCTACACACTTCCATTGCCCCAAATGTGTACCCCGTGCTATTGTCAGGGCTGCTGTACCCTGATGCCCACCTGTGTCCTGCCCACAGTCAGGGCTTCTGCACCATGCTGTCCTTTGTCCCCAGACACCATTGTGCCTTGCTGCACCACAGTCCTTTGCCTCCACAGGCAGGGGACAGGGTGCAGCAAATGCCCTTACTCTTTTGCTGCATCCTTCCGGAACAGCTGGGGTTGCTGCATCCTGCTACCCTCTCGGTCTCCCTCTCTCTCACCCTCACAGTCAGTGACACTGCACATGTTGCCCCCTGTTCCTGTCTCAGCAGGGTGTAGCAAAGGATTTGACTCTGGTCTTAGGGAGACAGCAGGATGCAACTGCCTCAACTGTGGAGGCGTGCAACAGGGTGCAGAGGCATGGGGCTCTAAGGCACAGCAACCCCAACTGTGTAGAAAGGAGCAGGGTGCAGCAGCCCTGTCAGTGGTGACAGGGGATAGAAGACACCATGGTGCAGAAGCCTCAACTGTGGGGCAGGACACATGAAGCATCAGGGTACAGCAGCCCTGACTGTGAGATGGGGTACATGTGGTGCAGCAGCCCTGACCATTTGGGGCAATGGAAGTGGGTAGCAGGGTGCAGCAAAAGCCCCACCTCTGGTGCTAGGGCAGCATGGTGCAGCAGCCCCAGCCCTGACTGTGGAGACAGGGATGGGGCAACAGGTGCAGCATCCATAACAGTGAGGGTGGGGGACAGAGGGTAGCAGGGTGCAGCAACCCCAACTGTTTGGGCAGGAGGCAGCAGAGGGCAGTATTCCTGATTCTTTAGGTAGGGGATGGAGGCAGCAGGGCGCACAATCCCGGACTGTGTGGGAGAAGACAATGGGCAGCAAGGTGCAGCAGCCTCGAATGCGGAGCAGAAGGCAGGGGGCTTGTGGAGCAGGGGACTGGTGGCAGTGGACTGCAGCTGCCTCAACTGTGGGGCAGAGACATGGTGCATCAGGATGCCACATATTGTTTTTAGTTAAACACATACATGATGTATTTTCACACAAACCACCAAAGAACTGATATTTGTGAGTTCTGACAGTACATGTGTTTGAAATACTGTAGCAGAGTGTGACAAGCACCTGTTTGTTAATGACATGAAAAAAATGTTCTTACATGACTGTATTTATGAAAGCTACGTCAAAAATAAACTTTCTGTGAATGAAGAAAATTTAGATTTATTTTATATTTGTTAAACAGCCATGTTATATAATTAGAAAAAAATTGAGGTTTGATTAAAAAGAACAGAGATGTGATACAAACAAGGTGATTTCTCACACAAAAAGATTTGCACTACTTCAATTCAGCATTGAAACCGAAATTATCAGCTTTTTAAAGGAAAAGAATGATATATTTTAAGCTGATCTATCTAAACACAAACCAAAGACTGAGTCTGGAAGAAACCTGGAGAGGTCAGCAAACCATAAACTCTACAGAGTGCTGTCCTGATTGGGAATCTGAAACAGCAAGCTACTCCAAAAGTATGTCATCGCACTCGAAGGCCCTGTCCACACTATGCCTCTGTGACGTTACAGAGGGTGTAAAAGTTACCGTAACAGGTCGCGTTTACACCTGTAACGTTACAGGAGGCGTTTTCATAACCGTTGTTGAAACCACATATGAGGTGGTTTCAACAACGGTTATGAAACCGGTCCCGCCTGGTAACATTACCGCGCGTGGTGCGTGATGGCCGGTAACGTCCCCAGGCACAGCAGCCGAAGCCAGCCAGGGGATTGGTGTCGCCATAACGGTCGCCTGCTCCCATGTGTGGACCGCAGTGCCGGTCCCGAACGGACACCACCGAGGAGTGGACACACTGCACTACTCCCCGGCCGTAACAGATTGCTTTTGTTACCGGGCGCGAGCAGTGTAGTATGGAGAGGGCCGAAGCTTGACTGAGAGGACATAAATAACTTCACTGTTTTCAGCCACTACAGAGCAAGTTAACAAATGCTTATTTAAAGAAAACCACAAAACCAAACAGCATGAAATTTTCAGGAAACACTAATCATGATACAAGGACTTGAACTGCAGCTTTTAAAGCTTTTATTAAAAATATGTAAAAACCATTGCACATGATCTTTAAGCTCAATTTTTTTACCAAGGTCTTCCTACTACCACTGCTACCATCTGCAAGTAAGATTACATCAGATCAACCAGAAGAGGAGAAGCTGGAGATAGGCAAAATACCAATAAAAAATTTTTTTTTTTTGAACTTGTGTTTTATTATAGACATTAAAACATCAATACATTTCTAGCATGTGTACAAAGCACATATTGAATTAAAAGAGAAAGATGATTACACTGCAGCATAATATATTCTGAGATCGTCCAAGGATAGCTTGGTTAAGTGCAAAGTTTTGTTTCTCTGTTGGAGTAACATCTATGTATATTAATTGCTTGACCTTTATTAACTCCTTGTCTCTTTTTGCTTTTCCTTTCAGAGACTGTGTCCAGTATTATTCTCCAGTCATATTTGAAGTGCTAGATCCTGGTTCAAAATTGATGATCTTCTTGAAGAATATGTTTGTTTTCCTCTTTCCATCTCCTTAATAATTGTACCTATATATTCTCTTAAAGGAATTATTCCCAGGAATTGGCCTGTTATGAGCTTTGTTAATCTGCTTAACTTGTTAACAAACTGAGATAGTAAACAAACATAAATAAACTTTTTCAACAACAATAAACTCTTGGTGCATAATCCTTTGGGGTATTTACTTCCTTGCCAATTTACTTGTACAGGGTTATGAATTTAGAAGCCTTCTTCCACTATTACAGGTGACTTATTTTGGGAATACTCTAGCCCAGCTGCTAGTCGGCTTACCCCTATTCCCTCCCTCCCTCCCTTTTCAGTCATCTTCTTTACTTTATGTAGTGGGTCTAACCAGTCGTTGTTCCAGCACTGTTTGCCCCTATGATTCTTCTAAATAATTATATTATGGCATCCATCTAGAATTGAATTTTGTTACTTGTAGTACCAGCCTAGCCGTTATGGCCTCCATATTTTTAATAGTATTGACATTTATTTTCCATTGCTTTACCTTAAGCCTTCTAGGTGTTAACCAGTTTTGTGGTATTACTTTCAGTGCTGCCACTATAAGAATGTAAAACAGGTATCTGGTGACAACCAAGCCAAGTCCTTCTGGGGGTAGCCCCAACACCAAATTCGAGAAGGCCAGGGGTTCATCTGTATTTAATACCTTTTGTACTATTTGGCCTATCTTTAGCCAGTACCTTTGTATTTTGGGGCATTTCCAGATGTGATAGTGTGTTCCCTTCTGGCCACAGTTTATCCATCAAGTATCTAAACTGTGAGTACTATAGTACTTCGATACTGTAGGTGTAATAAAATATCTACCACATATTTTCCATCCGAATTCCCTCAAGTTAGCTAAGGCTGTGGTTTTATGTACTTCTCTCCAAATATTCTCCCATTCTTCTTCTCTCAATGGTTGCTTAGATTCACCCTCCCACCTGCCTTGGATCTATTGTATGGCTAACATCCCTATACCCTCTTGCAAAAGCATATATAGTTTTGAAATCAAGTTTTTGGTGTTGGATTGCCATCCCCTTTCCTGTATCACCTTTACTCCTGGCACTGGTTCGGCCTGTAACTCAGTGACCCCTGGGCCTGTTTGAATGTAGTGTCTACACTGTAAATAATGACAGTGATCTTGCTTGGGTATTTTATACTCTTTTTGTAAGGGTTAGAAAGTCCTTAACCCCTAACCCCTTCCCCATCTATCTTCTGATGCAGAAACCTCAATCCTCTTTTTTCCCCATCTTAAAAAACATTTATCTAGTTCCCTCCCCTGGGAAATCTGGCATGTATCTTAGGGGAATAAATTTCCAAATTGTAGTGGGAAGCTCCCAGACTTGTCTGGCCTTCAACCCAATTGAAAGCGTATGTTCTGACCACTGGTTCTGAATGTTTATCAAGTATTTTGATAAAATTAGCCATGGAAGAAAACAAAGGGGCACCTGGGGATGGGCTCGTTCTTCTAGTGTATACCAACCCCCTCTCTGTCTAGGATTAATTATCTTAACCAAGGACTAAAGCTGAGCTGCTATATAATAGTTGGGGAGGTTAGGTAAACCCAACCCCCCAGCTTTTTTATCTTCCAATAGTACCTGCCACTTAATTCTTGGTCTTTTCCCGGCCCAGATAAACTGAGACATTTTCTTTTTTTAAGTTTTTCCAATGTTTGGAGGGCATGGTTATAGGAAGGGCTGTGAATAAAAACAGGCATCATGGTAAAACATTCATCTTCAATGTTTCTATCTTATTGGACAGAATTAGAGGGAGGCAGTCCCATCTTTTAAAATCTGAGTATATCTGTGCGAGCAATGGAGTATAGTTATATTTGCATAGCTTGGATAGGTGCCTAGGTATCCATATTCCCAGGTATATTGCTTTATCTGTGACCCAGTGAAAGGTATAGTCACTTTCAGTGTTTGAGACACCTTACCTCTTATAAGAATAACCTCACATTATTTATTTTAAATCCTAAGATCTTCTCATAAAGGTTTAATATTTCTATAAGCGATGGAAGGGATTCATCTTGGTTGTCCATGTAACTAAGTGCATCATCTGTGTATAGAGAAATTTTGCAGATAGTACTACCCATTGCTATACCATGGATGGAGGTTGAATTTCTAATATCGCCAGGGGTTCCAAACTTAGAGCAAACAGCAGGGGTGACGGGACATCCCTGTCAGGCGCCACGTATCATGTGAAAGGAATCAGATATGGTGCCATTTACTCTGATTTTGGCCTGTGGTTGACTATAGCACATGGAAATCCAGTTAAGGAAGTTACCCTTCATACCAAAATGTTTCAGTACAGTGATTAAATAATTCCAATTAAGACAACTGAATGCCTTTTCTGCGTCTAAAAAATTGCTAGTTGAGCCGAGTTAGTGGGTCCTCCATATGCTAAGATATTCAAAAGTCTCCTAATATTGTCTGACAGTTGTCTATTTGGGATAAATCCCATTTGGTCCATATGCACTAGGTATTCCATATAATTTTGCAATCCGAGTGACAGTACCTTGCTGAGGATTTTCATGTCCTGATTTAACGACAACATAGGACGATAATTCTCACAGAGATCCCTGGCCTTGTCTGGTTTCGGTATGACCACAATCTTGGCTTCCATCCATGTCTGTGGAAATCTTTCCTCCTTCAAACATTCATTGAAGACCTGGGCTAGTATTGGGGCTAATGTATTAAGGTGCTTATAAAACTATGAACTGAACCCATCTGTTCCCGGGGTTTTTCCTGTGGGTAGTGCCTTAATAACTGTTTTAACCTCCTGTGTGGTGATAGGGGCGTTCAGTCTCTCTACCATATCTTGTGTTAATTTCGGAAGGCACAGGCCCTTTAAGAAATTTTCCCTCTGTTTTATCACCTCTGTTCCTACTTTCTCCTCTGAGTACAGATTATAATATTTTAAAAACTGATGCGCAATATCCCTAGGTTTGGTCCACAGTTGAGTAGGTTGTTTCCTGTTAACAAATTGCAGAATTGTCCTTTCTGTTTGTGCTTTACGTAGTCTATAGGCTAACAGGTGGGTCACTGTCTCTCCCACTTCTTGGTATTTATGACCTAGGAATCTCAGTTTTCCTTCTGCTCTTTCATTTTCTATTTTTTCCAACTTGGCTCTGACAGTAATTCCTTATATATTCTGCTGGAATGTGGATTTTGTTTATGTAATGCTTCTAATTCTTGCAAGTCCTTAGTTAGTTTTTTATGTTTGCCTTAAGTTTTTCTTTCTTTGAGGTGCGTAACTGATCAGTTCCCCTCGAACCACTGCCTTTGTGGCTTCCCATGTAGAAAGGTCAGAGCATTTTTGTTGGTGGTTCACTGCCACTACCTCATCTATTACTTTTTTGAGTTTTGCTATCAGACTCGTCATTAAGTAAGGAAGTATTTAATCTCCAACTTGTTTGGTGGTGTGGCTGGGCTATCTCCATATTTATTGATATGGAGGTATGGTCTGATAGGGTGACGTTATGGATTGTACATTTTAGAATTTTGTACATGTATTGCTGTTGCGTGTAGAACATGTCAATCCCTGAGTATGTCCTGTGTGCTGTTAAAAAAAAAGAATAGTCCCTCTCCCCTTTATGTTGGCTGCACCAAATATCTTGAAGCCCTTGTTCTCTAGCCAAACTGGACAGCATTTTTGTTGCACCCATATTGGCTGTTGTTGCCCCTGATGATCTATCTATCCATCCTTTGGTTCCCAACTGTATTAAAATCCAGCCCCCCCCCCCAAAAAATAATCTGTCCCACCGTCAAATCTGCCACCTTGTACATCATCTCCTGTATAAATTTATTTGTTTGTTGATTGGGGCATATATATTAATAAAATGGATCGGTTCCCCTCCTAATTCCCCTGATATTCCTATATATCTGCCCTCCATTCCTGTTTCTACTTTGTTAATAGCCATGGGAAATTCCCTTTTTATTAGAATAGTTACCCCTGCTCTTCTCGGATTCTCCAAAGCTGCTGCGTCACCCTACCACCCGCCTCTACAAAGTTTCTTATGCACTTTTTGTTTAAGTGTGTTTCCTGTAAAATATATGATGTCACCACCCATTTTCTTTAGTCCCCCAGCAGTCTTGTCCATTTAACCGGGGAGTGTATTCCCTTGACGTTGTAAGATACTACTGTA
The DNA here is from genome assembly GCA_016271365.2 of Neoceratodus forsteri. Taxonomy (NCBI): domain Eukaryota; kingdom Metazoa; phylum Chordata; order Ceratodontiformes; family Ceratodontidae; genus Neoceratodus; species Neoceratodus forsteri. Next base: position 841,348,283 of record CM028134.1, read on the forward strand.
AATTTGTTCATTTTTATTTACAATCAATATTCGGTTTCTTCTGTGTCACAAAAACCTTTTTGTGACTCCAAACGTATAACATTATATCCTTCCGCCATCTCCACCCTTTGTACAATCGCTCCTCCAAACTGTGAGTACCCCATTAAGCACCAGTTAACCATTTGTAACAACAACCATAAAATTGTAAAACATATTGTAATGAACATTTCAAATGTTCTTCCTGAACAACCAACCAGTTGCTTTAAGATTTTTAACAAACTTGCAACTTCCTAGGTCTGGATTCAATGCTGAAGGGTAGAGCTGGTGATGACGCACTCAGTTTAGTACAACACCTCCCAACCCCCTCAAGCACTAAATGTTATTAACTTCCAAACCACTAGCAAATGCTGGAGTAAGAGGTTTAGCAAGTAGTAGATGGTTATCTCGACCTGTGACCCTTTAGTAGAGTCCCCTCCCCTTCCCTTTTATTATAATCACAATTTTGGGGGCTTTTCTGGTTTACCTTTAGGCTCTCTACTTACTCCTCTATAACAATCATCAGCTTTCTAAACTTATGTAGTAGATTTCCCTCTGAGGTCTATTCTAGTACCCTCAGTACAAGTAATTTTTACCTTTTATGAAACAAGCGCACTTGTTGAATACCATTTTATTCCTCCCCTCTTTATTATTACTCTACCATTGTGCCTTTGACATTTTGTTCTAGTAATCTTAAACAATCTAACATTTGAAAAGCCAAGCCTCCTCTGGATAAATTCAGTGAATTCAAAGTAACAGTTCTCTCCTATCTTGTAGTTAAATTACCACTCGTTTTCCACCCCCAGACCCTCAGTTCAGTGTGGGGAGCTATAAAGAGTACCTGTAAGCCTCTCGGTTGTTAGTTCTACCATTCTTTACGGTTCCCTGACCAACACTGCGAGTTGAACAGGTTACTCACCTATACCAGTAGTCCTAGGAGTGGTATATGTTGTTCATCCACACTTATTGGCATGTCCCTTTCCCCTTTAAGAACTGCCAGAAGTCTTCAAGCTGGCTCCTCCTACCCACCTGGGTGGTATATACCTCTACTCCTCCCCGCGATGCCAGATCTTAGCCCACTGGAAGCCAGGTGTTGTGCGTCCGCAGCCGGGGAGATCGGGTGGGGCCGTGTGGGTGAACAACATATACCACTCCTAGAACTACTGTTACAGGTGAGTAACCTGTTATTCTATGATCGCGGATATGTTGTTCATCCACACTTGTTGGCCGACTCCTAGCAGTTCTCCGGGAGGAGGGAGGCAAGGCACACACCCCCTACTTAGGGAACAGAGATTGGAGAACTGAGGCCCCAAAACCAGCATCCCGGCAAGAATCAAGGTCGATGTGGTAGTGGGTGATGAAGGTGTTTGCTGACTTCCAGATAGCAGCCCGACAGATTTCCTGGATAGGGATGCCCCTGGAAGCAGCCACTGATGCAGCAGTATGGCGGGTACAATGAGCTCTTATCCCTCTGGGAGGCTCCTTGCCTGCCAACTCATAGCACAGACTATGCATGATGTAATCCATCTTGCAATAGTCCGCTTTGCGCAGGTGACAAACAGCTGGCAAACCTCACCCCGACTTTCCGCCGCCCTCTCCTTACAGTAGGAGAGAGCACATCTCAGGTACAAAGTATGGAGCCTGTATTTGGCCTCTGAGGTGTAATTAGGGTAGTATACTGGCAGAGTCAGCACCTGGTTAAGGTGAAACTCTGACACCACCTTCGGATGGAATTTCGGATGGGGGCGCAGGACAACCTTGTCCCTGTGGAAGACCAGATAAGGGGAGTCCACTGAAAGTGCCTGGAGCTCCCCTGTCCTTCTGGCTGATGTGATAGCCACCAGGAAGGCAGTCTTCCATGACAAGTATGACAACTCATACTTGTGCATGGGTTCAAATGGCTTGCCCATGAGTTTTGCCAGTACCAGTAGTAAATCCCATGGAGGTGGAGGTTCACGACCTCGGAGGGGGATATGTGATCCAGACCTTTGAAAAAGCACCCGACCACTGTCTCCTGCGCCGTTGGCTGACCGGCCCGCGCCCGGTAAGCAGAGATGGCTGCCAGGTGCACCCTAAGGGTCGATGACCGCAGACCCCCCTTTGGAGAGAGACCAAAGGTAGTAGAGAATGTTAGCCACGGGACAGGACAAAGGGTCCAAGCCCTTGTCCTGACACCAAATGGAAAACCGCTTCCATTTGAAGGCATAACACTTCCTGGTCAATTCCTTTCTAGATGCCTCCACCACAGTGTAGACATCTTTGGAAAGACCCAAAGCCTGGAACTCTAGCCGCTCAGGTACCAGGCTGTGAGGTGCAGGGATTAAAGGTCCGGATGGTATACCTTCCTCTGATTGAGAAATATCGGGTCCGGGCATGTACAAAGCTGCTCCGGGGGCCTGCAGCTGAGGCTGAGGAGATCTGGATACCAGAACTGGCGCAGCCAGTCTGGGGCTACCAGGATCACCTTCACCCTGTCCCTCCTTACCTTGAGGACCACCTTGTGGATCAACAGAAATGGAGGGAAGACATAGAGGAGGCCTGGGGTCCACGGCCTTGAGAAGGCATCCCCCCTGCAGCGAATCCTGCTGAGGGGGGGGCGGGCATGAAACAGCCTCAGCTTGGTGCTGTCCCTGGAGGCAAACCGGTCCACCATCGGTTTGCCCCAATGGAAGAACAGGCTGTAAGCTACCTCTGGATGAAGAGGCCACTCCGTGGGATGTCTGGCGAAGACGACTGAGAGCATCTGCCAGATGGATCGAGGCTCCTGCCACATGGATGGCTAGGAGATTCACCTCTAACTGGCCCACGAGGGTCCAGATGCGGAGTGCCTCCTTGCACAGCTGACAGGAGTGCATGCCGTCCTGTTTGTTGAGGTAGTACATGGTTGTGGTATTGTCCATCTGGACTTGAACCACTTAACCCCAGAGCTGAGGAGCGAAAGCTGACAGTGCCAGTCTGACTGCTCTGAGCTGCAACAGGTTGATGTGGCATCAGGACTCTGTGGGGATCCAGAGCCCATGGGCCCTTTCATCACCCATGTGGGTTCCCCAGCCCATGAGAGAGGCATCGGTCGTGAGGACGACCGCTGGCTCGAGGTGGACAAACGGGATCCCTTCCTGCAACCGGTCTGGGGTGGTCCACCACTGGAGAGTGTCCCACATCTTCTAGGTTAGTGACCAGAAGGTCGAAATGACCATGGCGCTGAGTCCAATGGGTGGCCAGCTCCCACTGGAGAGGGTGCATGTGCAACCGGGCCCAACAGACCACTGAGGTGCACGCCGCTATGTAGCCCAGAAAGTGCAGAAAGTCCCAGGCAGGGAGCAAGTGACCAACCAGAAATGATTGGGCAAAGGAGGAGAGAACCTCCACCCTGTCAGCCGGGAGCCGAGCTCTGGCTTGACAAGAGTCTAGCTCTGCCCCAAAGAAGCCCATCACATGAGAAGGCAAGAGTTCTGACTTGGTCTTGTTGATTTGGAGACCAAGTTGGGAGCAGGTCTGGAGGGCCAGATCCCTGGATCTCTCCACCTCCTGTAGGGAGTGACCTGCTAGAAGCCAGTCGTTGAGGTAGGAGTAAATTCTGATCCCCCCGACGTCGTCGATAGGCCGCCGCCACTGCAAGGCATTTGGTGAAGACCAGTGGGGCCGATAATAGGCAGAAAGGCATGGCTCGGAACTTGTACAGGGTCCCCTCGAGCCTGAAGTGGAGGAACCACTGATGGGATGGACGGATTCGGACATGAAAGAACGCATCCTGCAGATCCAGTGAACAAAACCACATGTTTCGCTCCAAGATGGAATGATCTGGGACAGAGTAACCACCCGGAAGGTGCGAGACCGGAGATATTGATTCAGGTCATGGAGCTCTAGAATGGGGCGCCAGCCCCCCTGTCCGCTTGGGCACCAGGAAGTACCTGGAGACAAAGCCTGGGTCTACTGGAGGATCCACCACAGGAGTTACTGCCTCCTTGAGGAGGAGCTGATCAACGTCATCTCGAAGAGCCGACTGGGTGTGAGCGGATATCCGGTCCTCCTGAGGGGCTTGGCTGGGAGGGTACTGCTTGAACACTAGAGGCAGTCCCTGACTGACCACTTCGAGAACTCACCTGTCTGAAGTGACAGCGGACCAGGTGGAAAAGAAGTGGCAGAGCTGGCCCCCCATGGGAGGACCAAGAGCTGTCGTGACGGGAGAAGGGGTGGCAGCCCCCAACCCGTCACTGAGCAGGCTTGGAGGAGCAGGAGGCTCCAGGACCTGAGCCTTGGCCTCCTTTACGTGCCTGTTGGGGTCCAGCCTTGGGCCGAGGGCACCAAGCTTGAGCCTGCTGCTGATGCTGCTGTCCCCCTTGGAAGGAGGACTGCTGAGCCGCGGGGGAAGAGTGCCGAAAGGGCTTCTTCTTCTGTTGGTTCTTGCCCGAAGAACCTTTGGCAGAAGTGGCGTCCAAGGTGGCACTGGACTGCTCTGTGCGCTGAAGGTGACCCGCCACTCATGGGCCGAACAACTCGGTCCCAAGGAAGGGCACATCAGCCAATTTGTGCTGAGTATCCACCAGGAAGGAGGAGAGCCTCAGCCAAGCCCTGCAGCGAGAGGCACCTGCGGCAGCCATCGATCGGGCACAGGAGTCCCCAATGTCCAGGGTCGTCTGGAGCTGCTGTTTGGCCACAGCTTGGCCCTGGTCTCGGACCTGCTTGACCGTGGTCTGCATGTTCGCGGGGAGATGTGGGAGGACTTCATCTAATGACTCGAGGAGGGCATGAGAGAAGTATGCCATGACGACGACCGAACTTGCCTGACGAAGGCCCAAGGAGGAAGCCACGCAGACCTTCCTTGCCGAGTGGTCCAAGAGCTTGGACTCTGTCGGGAGGTTGGTCAGTGTCGGCAGAACTGCCAGTATGCCTGAACACAGAGGCGATCACCAGGCTCTCGGTCGAGGGGTGCTCTGTGAACCCCGCAAGGGACCCCATGGGAACCGTGTACTTGTGAGCCATGTGGCCGTGGGCAGCCGGTGCTGGACAAAAGGCAGAACGTTGCCACAGTTCGAGTGCCGGACCAACATTGGCCTCGGCCACAGCAAAGGCCTTCGTCGGGGTATCCCCCTTTTATGGATGTGGTACTCCGCCTTTTTCTAGATGGGTTCCAGGGGCATCTCTGTGGACTCAGAGATGAGGCGAAGGATCCCTTGGAAGGAGGAAGGACCTTCCTTCATCCCTAGACCAACGGACGACTCATTATCTCCAGGATGAGAGTGAAGCCCGGTGACATCCGAATCTGAGGAGTTGGGATACAGCGGTCTGCCGCCCAAATCACCCTCGACATGCTGAGGGCGGTCGGGGTGACCATGACTGACAAACACGGGGGAAGCCCGGTGTCCAGTTTGTCTTCTTTCCAAGGAGCCCCTCCCACAGGCTGCTTAGGCGGCGGTTCCACCATGATGGGTGGAGAGTCCAGTTTAGGCTGAAGAGGTGGATTTGCCAGCCCCGCAGGCGGGGGAAATCGAGGGTTTCGACTCCAGAGGGGCTGGTTTCATAGGGAGGTAGCTGCTAATGGCCGGGAAGGAGCCGGAGTTGGCTTGTGCCTGGACAAGATCAGCTGTTGCCACATGAGGTCCTCATAGCGCCAACAGTGTTTCCGCCGGAGCCTCTCCTCATCTGAGGAGGATGAGGACGACTGATGGTGTCACCTCTTCTTAGAGCGCCTATGGCACTTCCTCGGCCTGTCGGTCGAGGAGGTTCTACACCTCGACTGAAATCAGGCGGGCCGACTCAGTTGCTCCGGAGACACTGACGGGACCGATGACTTCCAGGGGTCCAGAACCGGGTCCTCGACGGGGACACCAGCTGGCTGGGTCTCCTCATTGGGGAAAACAAGGACAGGAGTCCTTTCCAAGGAGTTGTCGGCTGGAGCCAGCGACAGTGGGTCAATGGGGTCGATAACAATCTCGACCTCGTCGACCGCATCCTCAGTCTTCTGGCTCGACGGAAGGTCTGAAAAGCCAGCGAACGAAGAAGCGATCTCGACCGAAGTCGAGACCACATGCTCTTGGGACTGGGACCTCTCTCGGTCCCAAGAGTGCCTTCGACGAGACGAAGGTTTAATCGGTTCCTTCTCCCGCTTACGGGATCGGGAGGTGTGCGAGCCTGCAGGCGCCTCTCCCTGAGTGGGAAGAGACTGGCACATCTCCCAGAAGGAGCCCGAAAAGGTAGAGCCTAGGTTAAGAGGAACGAAGAGGCCCTGACAGTTTGCAGCATGAGATGCTTCTTCCTCGAATGCCTGCATGCATTCCAATTGTTCAGCTAGATACAGAATCCTCAGCTCCACACACGCGTGCCACCTGCGTAATAGTTTGCGGTAAAGAAAGCAGTATCAAGAGAGGTTTTATCAGATACGATTATATACAAGACAGTAGTAGTAGAGGATCCTTGCTTATAGGACACCGCAGCCATCATCCTCCTGATGACGCACGGTGTGCAAAACTAGTAGAGGTTCCTTTCCCTGTACTGCAGAGCGGCTGTGCGATTTGTATGCACTAATTAAATTGTACGACGAACATACCTGTGGTGCCTTTGCTGCTTTTTTATACATTCCAATTGTTCAGCAGAGCCCACGGCCACGGAAACCGCCCACCTAGCCTCTTTGTACTTCACCGGAGTGTTCCCTTTCTCCGGTCTCCCCAACTTTAAACATACCAAGCGGTCGTCCAAAATGTTGGGATGGAAGGCCAAACAAAAGCTGCAGGATGAGGTGTCATGGCCGACACCTAGGCAGTAGATGCACGTGAGATGGGGATCGGTGCACAATATCTTCTGGCCACAAGGACACCGGCGAAATCTGGGGGAAGATTTTTCTTCCATGGTTGAAGACGCAAAAGGGCGATCGCTAACTCGACCAAGTTTTAATTTCGGTAAATCCAAAGTTTTGAAAGCCAGGGCCTACAAAATGCGTGAGCACGAGGGAGGCAACCTGAATCTTCCAGCGGAAAGGAAGATCTGGCATCACGGGGCAGAGCTGAGGTATATAACACCCAGGTGGGTGGGAGGAGCCAGCTTGAAGACTTCCGGTGATTCTTAAAGGGGAAAGAGACATGCCAACAAGTGTGGATGAACAACATATCCACGATCCTAGAACATCTACTGCACTGAAAGTGTTTCCTATTTGCGAGTGTGAGCTTGCCTTACTTGAGTTTTTTAGTATCTTGTTTAAGTCTTTGGCAATGTTCTTCGGTAATGATCCTGACAGCCCTCTCCCCGCTTTCTTGCTTGCACTCGGCCATGCATTTTGAAGCAGCCTCTGTTCCATCTTCTCCATTTCAAGGTCAGGCAGTGGGATTTGCCATTCTCGTAATAAAGGTGCTGCATCCACCAGTGACGAAAAGGTCTTTGGGCCCCCCCCCTCGAGAAATATCTTGATTTTAGCCAGAAAGTTCAGTTGTGCATGTATGCCTTTCTTTTCCTTTATAGTCCTAACAATTCCTCTGATTCTCTGTCTCTTTTCTTGTACAGACATGGAAAAATCGTGATCACAAAAGACTGCTGCTCCCTGAAAGGTTACATTTCTGTGCCTCCATGCCTCTTGTAGTATCTGGTCTTTGGCTTGGTAGTAAACCATTCTAACCACCAATGATTGTAGTCTGGCATTTGTGACTGTTGGTCTTGGTCCCAGTCCCAGGGAATGATGAGCCCTACCCATCTCCATATGTAGGTCTGAGGGAAGGGATAGCGTGGTTCGTAGGAGATTTTAGATGAAATCCATTACAGTGGGGAACCCTTCTTCTGATCCTTCGGGCACCCCATGCCCCTGAAAATTGTTTCGGCAGGCTCTGTTCTCCAAATCTTCCCTCTTCATTTTAGTTTGTCTTTTCTGTTGCAAAAGATAAAGTAGAATCCTATCTGATGATTCCTGTACTTCGGCTGCCAATGAGACCTTTTTAGTATTTTCAGATACCTTCTTGTCTAGTGGTAGAATATCTTGCCTCAGGTCTGCTACTGTTGATTCTATCTTTTGCACCAAATTCAGTGTTTTTTCGAGAGTTCTTCCTGTCTTTCTACTATGAGAGCTCTTTTCATCATACAAATCTGAAGAAGACTCCGTGCTGAATGAGTTTTTTGCGCGCAGGCCGCGAAGCCCTCTTTTTCCGCGCTTAGTAGCATTTTAGTCGCAGGAGGTCCCATTTTTTTTTATTTTTTATTTTGGACCTTATGCTGTTTAGGTGGCATCTAGATATACTAGGCTTCCGTTTTACAGCTTAAATTTTGTTTTTCTATGGGAGGATTCCAACCGATTGAGGGAGGAGACCGTGGAGCTCTTGAAGCAAGCAGCTTACATCTCAGTGACGTCACCGGAATGGGGTTTTTAAAGAACTGCAGAATTGTAAATTAACAAATCCACAGGGACAGATGGGCTTTATCCCTGGGTACTAAGGGAGACAGTTTGTGAAGAGTCAGCACATGTGTGAAAGCACTTTTCAACGCATCCTCATCAACAGATTAGTTGCCAATGGACCGGAGGGTGGTAAATGTTATCCCACTGCACAAGAATGGTAGCAAGCAGTATCTGGGGCATTATAGACCAATGAATCTGCCATGCACTGTGAGTAAATTAGTTATGGAACTCACTGCTGAATTCCAAGAGGAACAGTAACTTTATACATAGTCAAACTTGATACATTTTTTCAACATGGGGACACAACCAGTGACAGGAGTCAGGCAGTTTATATACTGTGTCTGGATTTCAGTACAGCTTTGGACTCAGAGCTACGTGGCATAGGAAACTGGCTGTGGTTAGGAGGACTCACTAGATGGATTATGAACTGGTTATCAGCAAGGAAACAGCTGGTATTCCTTAATGGCAAGTTCTTGGAGGTAAAGGGTGTGACCCATGGAGTGTCACAGGGGTCAGTTTGGGGACCTCTTGTTTTTAATATGTGTATTAATGACATTGGGGTCGGGCTATAGAGGAAAGCTAGTTTATTAGCTGATGATACAAAACACGTTGTGGGACAGTGACTAATGATAAAGGAATTAACACTATGAAGAGGAATGTGGAGACACAGGAAAAGTAGTCAAGCAAATGGCAACTAAAACTGAATGCCAAAAAGTGCAAAGCTATGCACAATGGGTACAGGAATCTACAGGTGAGAGTACAGGTTTCATGGGGTAAAACCAGAAGATGCAAAAACAGCAAAAGGGGACCTGGCTGTAATAATGACAGCCTAAATTGTCATCTCAATGTAGCAAATCATATGGGAAAGCAAACAGAATGCTAGCTTGTATCAGTAGGGAGTTGAACTCCAAACAAATAAAAATGTACTAGGGGGCTGAACTCCAATCACATAAAAAGTGCACATCAGGGCTCAGAGACTGTAGCGGTGCATAAATATTTATTGTCACAATAGTGGAAAAATACACAGGATTGAAACACACAGGCCCCTTGCCGTGGTGGGGCACCTTGATATGTGTGGGCATCTATACTACTATCAAGATGGCCACCTCTATCAGTATACACTTTAGCGATTTCAATCCTGTGTATTTTTGCATTTCTGCACTAGTGCGGTAGCAATAAATCTTTACACACCACTACACCTTGTGAACCCTTCTGTGCTTTTTTATTTTTGTTTGGGGAGTTCATTTAGTGTCTTGGTGACACCACAAAAACAAAAAAAGGCACCCACAGCTGTTGTGTAGCCTGCCCGCTTTTCTGTGTAGTAGGGAATTGATTCTGCCACACTACATGTCACTGGTACGGCCACATCTGGAATACAGTACGCAGTTTTGGAGGCCACATTTGAGAAAACAGGATAAATTGGAGACAGTACAGAGAAGTGTGACAAAAATGATTTAAGGAGTGCAGGATAGAACACATGAGGAGAGTTTAATGGATTTTAATATGTACTTGCTAGTTGTCCGAAGAGGAGTTGGGTGATATGATAGAGACATTAATAAGGTTTTGAATTTGTTGACTGTGTGATACAATTTATTTTTACACACCCATGGTCTGTTTTGCCATATAAAGGAAAAACACAGAGGATGTGTAAAAAAAGAAAGAATACAAATGAGTAAACACAGTCACCCAACTTTTATTTTTTAGAGAAGAAAAAAAAAAAGAGACAGGAGAAAGACAACTACAAAATGCTTGTGTTCTCCAATGAATGTTTCGAACATTGTGTCATCGATGTTTCGAGATCTGTTTTCCAGTAGGTCAGAGATAGCAGAATAATGTTTTAAATGTAGGTTAGTGACGATTTTACTTCATGTAAGCTTTGTTCTCATGGTTTAGAATGTTTCAAGTAGAGAGTCAAGTGTGAGGAGAAGCTGGTGACACCATCACAGCTGCAGATGATTTGTGTGACATCATCAATGGCTTGTCTCAACAACTGTAAAATTAAGTTATTGACAGGGAGGTGGTATCACATTGGTGATATTACACAGTCTGATGCAGGAAAAATGAAATACAAGTTTTGCAATTGTTTTATTTTGGTGTGATATATGTGAGAATATGTAACTACATTAAGGGATATAAGATGGTGGATTACATTAAACTGTAAAAATGAAAAACAGTTAAAACCACCCGGGGACACAGGCTTACAGAAGGGAATTTTAAAAGGCCATTTTTCATGGCTGGCACCCTACAGATACAGTGCAGCCAAGGATTTTATTTTATTTATTTCAAAGGTTTTTACCAGAAAGGACATACTGAGTTGGTAGCAGCTTGTTTCCAGATGCACTGGGACAATGGAACAAACATTGCAAACTAGCAATTCATTAATAAGGTGCACACACAATATAAAACATAGCACTGAAACTGTGTGGAGGAAATACAGGTTACTCACCTGTAACAGGAGTTCTAGGAATGGTATATGTTGTTCATCCACACTCATTGGCAGTATCCTTGCCGCTTTAAATCTTGCCGGAAGGTCTTCAAGCTTGCTCCTCCCACCCACCCGGGTGGTATAACTCGGCTCACTTCCTTGGCCAGATCTGGCCGCTGGAGAAGCTCAGGTTGTGCGTGAAGCCGGGAGGTCGGGTGGGTGTGTGGATGAACAACATATACCATTCCTAGAACTCCTGTTACAGGTGAGTAACCTGTATTTCTAGGGACATGGATATGTTGTTCATCCACACTCATTGGCAGACTCCTAGCAGTTCTCCGGGAGGAGGGAGGCAAGACGCACACCCCATATACTTACTTGGGAAAGAGAGACTGGAGAACCGAGGCCCCAAAACCAGCATCCCGGCGTGACTCAAGGTCGATGTGGTAGTGGGTAATGAAGGTGTTTGCTGACTTCCAGGTAGCAGCCCTGCAGATTTCCTGGATAGGGACGTCCCTGGAAGCAGCCACCACAGCAGTATGGCTGGTAGAATGAGCCTTGTCCCTCTGGGAGGCCTCCATGCCTGCTAACTTATAGCAGAGATCTATGCAGGAGGTTACCCACCTGCTTATTGTCCGCTTGGCTGCAGGTCTGCCAGATGCGGCTTCAGCGTAGGTGACAAACAGCTGGCGAACCTCTCTCGACTTCCCCCAGCCGCAGCCCTTATAATAAGCGAGCGCCTTCTAGGATCCAGAGTATGGAGCCTATATTCGCCTCCGAGGTGTGATTGGGTAGAACACCGGCAGAGTCAACACCTGGTTAAGGTGAACCCGCCACCACCTTCCGGAAGGAATTTCGGTGGGGCGCAGGACAACCTTGTCCCTGTGGAAGACCAGGTAAGGAGACTCGATGGAAAGCGCCTGGAGCCTCCCATCCTCTGGCTGACGGATAGCCACCAAGAAGGCGGTCTTCCACGACAGGTGAGAGAGAGCACACCTGTGCATAGGTTCGAATGGCTTGCCCATGAGCTTGCCAGTACCAGGCAGTAGATCCCACGGAGGTGGGGTTCCCGCACTGGAAGGGAAATGTGATCAAGGCCTTTGAAAAAGCGCCAGACCACCTTCTCCTGCGCCACCGACTGCTTCCCGCCCGCACTCGGTAAGCAGAGATGGCTGCCAGGTGCACCCTTAGGGTCACGACCTAAGCCCTTGACTAGAAAGGACCATAAATAGTCCAAGATGCTTGCCAAGGAACAGGAGGAAGGGTCCAAGCCCTTGTTCTGACACCAAATGGAAAACCTTTTCCATTTGAAGGCATAGCATTTTCTGGTCGACTTTACGGGACGCCTCAACTACATTGAGGACCTCCGCCGGAAGACCCAAAGCCTGGAACCCTAGCCGCCAGGAACCAGGCCGTCAGGTGCAGGGATTGAAGGTCCGGATGGAACACCTTCCCCTGATTGACTGAGAGCAGGTCCGGGCGAGCTGAAAGCTGCCGCTGAGTCCTGGAGCTGAGACTGAGGAGATCTGGGTACCAGAACTGGCGAGGCCAGTCTGGGGCTATCAGAATCACCTGCGCCTTGTCCCTCCTCGCCTTGAGAAGCACCTTGTGGATCAAGGGAAATGGGGGAAAGGCGTAAAAGAGGCCCGGGGTCCATTGCCTCGAGAAGGCATCCCCCTGCAGCGAGCCCTGCTGAGGGGGGCGGGCATGGAACAGACTCAGCTTCGCGTTCTCCCTGGAGGCAAACAGGTCCACCTGAGGTGTGCCCCAAAGGGAGAACAGATGCTGTACTACCTCCGGCAGGAGAGACCACTGGTGGGATGCAGCCCCTATCCGGCTCAGGGCATCGGCCAGGGTGTTGGAGGCTCCTGCCACGTGAATGGCTAGGAGATCCGCCTCCAGGCTGCGCACGAGTGACCAAATGCGGAGAGCCTTGCATAGAAGCATGGAGCGCGCCCCGCCCTGGCGGTTTAGATAGTACATGGTCGTGGTATTGTCCGCCTGGACTCGGACCACTTGACCCCGGAGGAACGGAGCAAAGGCGGTGAGAGCTAGGCGGACCGCCGGAGCTCCAGCAGGTTGATGTGGCATCGACTCCGCTGGGGACCAGAGGCCATGAGCCCGGTGTTCCCCAGATGGGCACCCCAACCCATCAGAGAGGCATCGGTCACAGAGAGACCGGCTGCTCGGGCGGACGAACGGGATGCCTCCTGCAATTGATCTGGAACGGTCCACCACTGGAGAGCATTCCACATCCCTGTGTCACCGGCACAAGCTGTCCAAGGGATCGCAGCGTTGGACCACTGGCTGGCCAGTCCCCACTGAAGGGACGGATGTTCCAGCGGGCCCAACGGACCACGCTGGTACAGGCCGCCATGGAGACCCAGGAGGCGAGGAAGTCCCGGCAGGGCGCAATTGCCCAACCAGAAATGATCGGGCAAAGGAGGAAAGAACTCGGCCCTGTCCGCTGGAGCCGCGCCTGGCTCAAGAGAGTCGAAGCTGCCTGATGAATAAAATCACCTGCTTGCCTCGAGTTCGACTTGGCCTTGACAAGGAGGCCCAGTTGAGAGCAGACCTGAGGGCCAGATCTCTGACCACCCGCCTCCTTCCTGGAGGGAGCTGCTATCAGCCAGTCGTCCAGGTAAGGGTACACCCGACCCTCGGCCAAGAGGGAATGCTGTCACCACTGCCATGCATTTGGTGAAGACCCTGGGAGCTGGAGACAAGCCAAGGGCATGGCTTGGAATCAAGAGAGATCCTTCCGCCGGAGCGAAGGAATCTTCTGGTGAGACGGACGGATAGGGACGTGAAAAAACGCTGTCCCTGCAAGTCCAGAGCAGAACCACACTCGCTGCTCCAAGGATGGTATTATCTGAGCCAGAGTGACCATCCTGAAGGTTCGAGACCTTAGGAACTTGTTTAGGTCGTGTAGGTCGAGAATGGGGCGCCAGCCCCCCGTCCGTTTCGGAACCAGGAAGTACCTGGACACAAACCCTGGGTCTGAAGGAGGGTCCACCACCTCTCTTACCACCTCCTTCTGGAGGAGGAGAGTGATGTCGGCTCGACGAGCCGCCAGTGAGGCTGGGGATCCCGGCTCCCGAGGGGCGACGGCCTGGAAGGGTGGTGCCTGCTCAATTCCAGAGGCAGGGCCTCTTCCCACCACCTCCAAGACCCACCTGTCCGTGGTAACAGCGGACCAGGCGGAACGGAAGTGCCGGAGCCGTCCCCCCACGGGGGGACCCAGGGGTAAGGTGACGGGGATGGGGGCGACACCCCTCAGCCCGTCACTGGGCAGGCTTGGAGGAGGGACCGGCCGAGGGACCTCCTGGGCCCTTTCCTCCCTGCCTCCTGTTAGAGGAAGCCGGCGGCTTGGGTTTGGGATGCCAAGGCCGAGCCTGCTGGCCCTGACGTTGCTGGGCACGGGCGCGGGCACAGAAGGACGTAAGGGCTTAGCTGTGGTTTCATGGCCTTGTCCTTCTGGAGCGGAAGAGACCGAGTCCAAGGTGGCATTGGACTTCTCGATCCTCTGCAGGTGACCTTCCACCCCAGGGCCGAAGAGGTCAGTCCCCAAAAAGGGAACATCCGCCAACTTGTGCTGGGTATCCGAAGTAAAGGTGGATATCCTCAGCCAAGCCCGCCGACGCATAGCCACTGCGGCCGCCACCGATCTGGCACATGAGTCCCCTACATCCAAAGCAGTCTGGAGCTGCTGTTTGGCCACTGCCCTGCCCTGGTCCCGCACCTGCTTAACCGTAGTCTGCAGATCGGCGGGAAGATGAGGATGACCTCATCCAGGAGCCCAACAGGGCATGAGAAAATGTGCCATGGAGGACGGCCGAACTGGCCTGACGAAGGCCGAGAGAGGACGAGCGTGAGACTTTTCACCGACATAGTCCATTTCTTGGACTCCTTGTCAGGAGGTTTGTCCACATCCTTGCGCTAGCCGGGCGCTACCGAAAACGCTGTCGGTAACCAACCCTCAGCAGAGGGGTGTTCCAAAACCGGACAAGGAACCGGTAGGGACCGCGATACTTCCTGGCCATCCTGGCCGAGGCGAGGGCAGGAAGCAGGCGCCTGCCAAAGTTCCAGTGCTGGACCCACTATGGCCTCAGCCACCGGAAAGGCCTCCGCGGAGAATCCCTCGGTCCAGAATCTCCGTGAGGGGATACCTGGCCTGCTTTGGAACGGGTTCGAGCTCCATCCCGGTAGACTCCGAGATGAGCGAAGTAGTCCTAGGAAGGACGACGGGCTATCGCCCATTGGCTGACCTCCTGAAGACCCAAGTCCAGTCGCTTGGAGAAGAAGGAGGAATCATCTTCGACTGGAAGAGTCCTCAAGAGCTGCCTCTGGCCTGAACCACCCTTCACCTGCCGAGGTCGGTCGGGAGTGAGGGTAACTGACAGCCGATGGGGTAAACCTCAGCCGACCGAGAATCCTTGGTCGGAGCCCCAATTGGTGGCTGTGGAGGCGAGGTTCCACCGCAATCGTGGAGCAGCTGGTTTTGGCCAACAACCGCCTGGGTATAGGCCTCGGGCAAGTCGAGGGTTGTGTCGGCGTTCGGTGACAGCCACTTAATGGCCGGGAAGGCGCCGGAGTCGGCTTATTCCCGGCCAGGAGGAGCTGTTGCAACATAAGGTCTCGATACGGCGACGCATTTACGCCGAAGCTTCCCTCATCCGGGAGGAGGAGGACGAGGATGCGGCGACGCCGCTATCGCGGTGTCGGACCCAGACCGCCTATGACGGTGGGAACGCTGACCGCCAAGAGGTCCGAGACCGAGACCGAGAGTCCCGGAATTTCGGGTCGGTGCAGGGAGGTGTCGCCGAACCGACACTCCTTCGCTCGAAGGTCCATCCGAGGGCCCGAACCGAGGCACAGGCGAGCCCACGGATCCTCAACTCCTCCCTGGGAACCGGGAGAGGGAATCTGCTGCTAAAGGCGACAGCCCGTCAATGGGTCGAGAAAATCTCGACTTCATCAGTGGGAGTCTCGGTCAACTGACCTGACGGGGACACCGTGGAGGCCAGTGGCCGAGCCGAGCGGTCACCGAGCCGACGGTCGACTGCCCGGGAGAGGACCTTCCGGCCCCAAGAGCGCCGACGGAGGGACTTACCTTGTCCTCTTTGACCGAGAAAAGGTCCAGCAGACGAGGCCCTTCTCTTTAGTGGAGAGGGACAGACAAAGCTCCTAAAGGAAGCCGTAGGAAGAACCCAGAGAGCGGGATAAATGCCGCGGCCGAGGAAGATACGCCCGCGCCGCCTCTTTCGAGGGCGACCATCCGCCGAAAGCGATCCGCCGAGCGCCGCGACGATCACAACCGGCTTCCTGGGACTTCACCGGAGGGAACGCTCGGACGGCCCAGTTGCAATCGGCAGCACGGTCTTCGGTGACGAGGTCGAGAAAGATGAGCACAGGTCCAAGCCCGCGGGTCGTGCTCAAGGCCTAAGCAGTAGACACGTGGAGTGTGGATCCGTCCGAGACATCTTCTGCCCGCATGGGCATCTCCGAAACGGAGTCGATTTATCCATCGCAGCCGCGAGGGATCAAGACTGAAGTCTTTTGCAAAATATTATTTTTAAATCCATGAACGGAGAAATAGGAACCAGTCACAAACGCAGAGCGTTAAGGAGGGAACCTGAGCTTCCAAGCGGTAAGGAAGATCTGGCGTCATGGGGCGGAGCCGAGAGTTATACCACCCGGGTGGGTGGGAGGAGCAAGCTTGAAGACCTTCCGGCAAGATTTAAAGCGGCAAGGATACTGCCAATGAGTGTGGATGAACAACATATCCATGTCCCTAGAACAAAGGTATATGCATTCACAAAAAATAGGAAAAATCAGTACAACTGCACCACGGTGATCGGTATAGTTCTGATGCTGACAATGCAGCAGTACATTTACAATAACCAGATTAGCAGATGCAGTCCTGGGAAGGGGGACCACTGAGGGCAGTGGATCAACAGGAGTGAACATCTGTGCAGAACAGAAGGGCTAGAAAGGCACAGAGGCATTTGCAGGAGTGAGCCCGGAAGTCCCAAAGGAGGGACTTGGTGGGGGGGGGGGGCGCAGAGTGAACAGCAGTGGAGGAAGGGTTGATCAAAACCTAGGGAAAGATGCTGGACCCAAAGAGGATTTCATGGGAGGAAAGGAAAGTAAGTAGCAGTCAGTGTTAAAAAGGGAATAAATGGGGAGAAGGGGTGGAAGAGGAGGGAACTATGGGAAGAGGAAAGGGAGCCAAGCTAGAATTTGGAGATAAAGGAGGAACAATGCCAGAGGCGTCTAGCTTTGAGAGATGGGAGAGCAAGGGAAATATGGCAGGAACAGTGGTAGTTGTGGTGGGGGGGGAGACAGGAGGTAGAGTGAAACGAGGTGTTCAGTCTGGCCAGGAAGGACTTGGGAATGGCACTGTAAACAATGTCACCATAGTCTAAGATAGGGAAGAGTGGCTTCAATATGATTTCTCTGCATACAGGAAGTGGGATACATGCTTTATTTCTGTACAGAGCCCAGAGTTCGCTGTGAATTTTCTGCTGGATAGCATCAACATGGCGAGAGAAGTCAGGAGAACAGTTTTACTGCTGGCGGATGAGCACTGTTTAGGGAAAGGCTAGGTTCAGTTGTTCATGACATTCAAGTGTAAATACTTACTCAGTGGTGGCTGTTTGAAAACGGTTTCGCCAAAAGCATATCAAATTGGGGGCTACCTGAGGGTATCTGGTAGTTGTGGAGCTAAAAACATTTTAATTATGGAAACACAGTTGGGGTTTCTGGTTAAAAAAAACAAAAGCATGTACAATGTTTGTTCGCAAACAAAAAGCGTTAACTAATTTTTGGGTCGACAAACGATCAGGCATTCACCCCTCTATTTTTAATCAAACACCACAACCTACTATGCCTGATGAGTTTTGGAAAACAATTCCTCTTCTCTTCAAAGAGAAGAGGAATTGTTTTTCTGCAACATGTCAAGCGTAATAGGATTGTGTTTGACAGTTTTATGCACTGAACCGTTATGCAGTTATCCACACTTGATACAGAGCAGCATCTTCAATAAGAATAGAGGGGTGAGTGCCCAATTGTTTGTCGATTTGTAACTATATCTATCATGAGCACCCCATCTGTGTACGACTCCTGTTTGGACTGCAGTACCTAATTTTTGCTTGCAAGAAATGAAAATTACATACCTACCGTAATTCTTGATCTTCTTGGACGAGTCTCCACCACTCATTCACACTAGTGGGATCTGCGCCGGAAGCACTAGGACCCATCGGGAGCAAACTTTTTGCTGGAGGGTCGGCGCGAGAGATGGCGCATGAGGCATGGCGCCCATGGCGGTAACTCGCGCGGTAATGACTATCTCGCGGCGACCCTCCAACCGCCTCAGTACCTTTTTAGCAAGGAGGTGCAGCGCAACTAACGTAAAGAGTAAACCTAACCTTACAAAGCGGACATAAGATAGTCCGGACGACCCGTATGAAGGGTCAGCAAAAAGTCTTCACGGCCTAAAGATTTGAGAGTGAAGACCAGCACAGCGGTGAGCTCGGGGATGGAGGGTGAAGCGAATGAGTGGTGGAGACTGTCCAAGAGATCAAGAATTACGGTAGGTACGTAATTTTCATATCTTCCTGGACATAAGTCTCCACCACTCATTCACACACTAGTGGAGAGTACCAAGCTGATAATCCCCAAAGGCGGCAGGAGCTAGAGCTCACACGCCTAGGACAGAAGTCCATTAAGGATAGTTCTGCCGAAGGCAGAATGACGCCTGGCATGAACATCCAGTGCATAATGCTTAACGGCGGTGCGCACTGAGCTCCAGGTGGCGGCACTGCAGATATCTGCAATTGGAACATTGCACTTCCATGGGATGCCGCACACTGCCCTAGTAGAGTGAGCGTACTCTACCTTCCAATTTAACCTGTGCCATGGAATAGCAATGTCAAGACATGCCACTAACCATGATGAGATGCATCTGATAGCGACAGGCTGACCCAGCCGGTCTCGCTGAAGGAAACAAACAATTATGGAGTTCATGCTAAAATTCTTGGTTTCTATCTAATAGAACCGTAAGGCTCTCTTTAACATCCAATGAATGAAGAGACCGCTTCTCCTTCATTTTGGAAGTTCAAGTAAGAGGAAGCACCAGAGGTTGGTTTAGATGGAATTCTGACACAACCTTGGGAAGAAATTTAGGATGAGTACTAAGAACTACTTTGTCCTTATGGAACACAGTATAATGGAGGGTCCGTAACCAGGGCATGTATCTCAGAGACCCTGCGGCTGAGGTAATGGCCACTAGGAAGGCTGTCTTCCAGGTAAGAAATTTTAGCTCACAGGTAGCTAGGGGTTCGAAAGGCTTCTGAGTGAGCATGTCTAGCACAAGGTTAATGTCCCAGGCTGCGACCGGACGTCTAACAGGGGGTCTGGTATGCAGAATTCCCTTAAGAAATCTCTTCACCATAGGTAACTGAGCTAGAGACAAGGAAGAAACCGGCTCATGGAACGCCGAAATGGCACTAAGGTGAACTTTAACCGTGGAGTACTGGAGACCTGAGTTTGATAGGTCCAAAAGGTACTCCAGAACCTTGTCTGGAGGACAGGAAAAGGGATTCCAAGAGGACTTTGCACACCAGAGAGAAAAGCGTTTCCACTTAGAAGCGTAAGTTTTTCAGGTAGCTGGCTTCCGAGCAGCCAGAAGGACGTCTGAGACTCTATGAGAGACGTTGAACCGGTTCACTTCTACTTCTTCAGGAGCCAAGCATGAAGGTGACATGACCTCAGGTTGGGATGGACCAACGAACCCTGAGTCAAAAGATTGATTTGCAAGGGAAGTGGTCTCGGAGAGGCTGCCGACATACTGTTGAGTAGAGGAAACCATAGTTGCCAAGGCCAGGAGGGAGCAATGAGAATCATCTTGGTCCCCTGAGACTCGAACTTGAGGAGAACTCTCTGAATTGAAGCGGTGGAAAGGCGTAAAGAAAGCGTTTTGTCCACCGCAGCCTGAACGCATCCTGACAGAAAATGCCAGGCCCTGGATTTCTGGAGCAGAAGAGAGGCAGTTTTGCATTGAGTGGGGATGCAAAAAGGTCCAGGTCTGGAGTCCCCCACCCTTCGAACAGTGACCGAGCTACGGCTGGGTCGAGAGACCACTGTGAGGTCTGCCTCCGTCCTGCTGAGGTGATCTGTAAGTCGCTTTGTACACCCGGCAGATATACTTGAATTAGAGACTTGTGCTCCAAGCACTCACTCCCACACTCTCATTGCTTCCTGCAAAGGGATAAGAGTGAGCACCGCCTTCGTTTGTTGATGTAATACATCACAGCTTTGTTGTCTGTTTGAAGGAGAATGTTCTTGTGACAAAGCATCCTTCAACGCTCGGATCGCATAGAGGACCGCTCTCATCTCCAGGACATTTATGTGGAGCTGAGTTTCAAGCCGAGTCCATACACCTTGAGTGTGAGAGAGAGAGACAGTGAGCTCCCCATCCCATTAGCAATGCGTCTGTGGTGATGGAGATCTGATGATCCAGAGGAGCAAAGGGGAATCCTTCCAGGAGATTGCTCTCTTGAGACCACCAGGTGAGAGACCTTCGTAGGGGCTCCGTCACCTTGATGGGATAAGACTGGGGGTGAGAGGTCGGTGACCACTGAGCGGAGAGCATCCATTGGGTGGTCCTCATGTGTAACCGAACTAGGGGTACAGTGAACACTGAGGACACCATGAGACCCAACATACGCTGCATCGAGAGAGCTGTGACCGATCGGTTCTCCCCGATGTAACGGGCCATCTGAAGGATGTCAAGTCTTCTGTCCTCTGGAAGGAAAGCCTTCGCGGAAGAGGTGTCCAGAAGAGTCCCTATGAAAAGGAGCCTGGGAGGGCTGCAGTTGTGACTTCTTCAGATTTAGCAGAACTCCCATGGACATAAGAAGGCGAGAGGTCTTGAACGGCTTCCAGAGTCCCTTGGCTGGAAGGACTGCTAGGAGCCAATCGCCCAGGTAGGGAAACACCGAGTCAGAGTTTCCTGAGATGCGCTACAGAACTGCACAACACTTTGTAAAAACTCGCGACGCCGAGGATAGCCCAAAAGGCAGGACTCTGAACTGATAATGCTGACCCAGAGCTACAAACCTCAGGAATTTGATGGCGGGTCGGGTGGATGGGGATATGCTGGTAAGCGTCCTGCATATCCAGGGAGGCCAGCCAGTCGTGGTGATGCAGCAAAGGTAACAGGGTACCTAGGGAAATCATTTTGAATTTCTCCCTGGGGAGGAATTTGTTTAACTTTCTGAGGTCTAGAATGGGGCGCATCCCCCCAGATTTCTTTGGAACCTGAAAGTAATGGGAGTAGAACCCTGTGTTTCGCTGATGCGGGGGCACCAGTTCTATTGCCCTGTTGTTTAGAAGGCCCTGGATCTCGGCGGTGAGGAGGTCTGACTGAGAGGTCGACAACCTGGGTTGTCGTTTGGGAGGGCAATTCGGGGGGTTTTCCAAAAGATTGAGAGAATAACCCTCGCGAATTATCCGAAGGACCCATTTGTCCGAGGTTATGGACTTCCACTGATTGTAGAAGTACATCAGACGACCTCCCACCGGAGGAGAAAGTTCCATCTCGGGCAGTGTGGATGGAACTGGGGCCGGCAATTCATAAGGTAGCGCTGGGGGCTTTAGGCCCCTGTGCTTTCTGCTGCGCCTTCTTTTGAGGTTGGGCAGGTTGGCTTTTATGGAAGCTTCCTCTGCCTCTGCCTCGAAAGGACTGGCGACTATGAAACTGACGTTTACCTACATGCCCCCGAGAGGGGGTAGGCGGGGGTCTAGCCAACTTAATGGCCAACCTAGTCTTCTGAGTGGCCTCTAGGGCTTGCTCTACCTGAGGCCCAAAAAGATAGGAGCCATCAAAGGGCAATGCCATTACCTGCTGCTGAGCATCATTCGTAAAGCCAGAAGTACGCAGCCAGGAATGGCATCGAGTACAAATACCTGCGGCTGCTGAACGAGAAGCAGTGTCGAAAGCGTCCATGGCGGCTTTGACCTGTTGGTTATTGGACTCAATACCTCTGATAACGGTTAGAAGGAGCTCTGACTTGGAGTCGGAATCTGGAAGAGCTTCAACCATTCGTTTCATAGAGTGCCACAGGATATACTCATACTGAGAAAAATAGCCTTGATAGCTGGCAATACGCATACTTAAAGTGGAGGCAGCAAAGACTCTCTTACCTAATGTATCAATTTTACGAGACTCTTTGTTAATAGGTCGAGCTGTAGTAGCTCGAGGAAGAACGACCTGTCATTCTCTGCCAGGACTACAATAGGATCCGCAGGCTTGGGATGCCAAAATGGGACGATCCTTGGGAGCTGAATATTTCTTATCAATGGATTTAGCCACTGAAGGAATAAGAGCAGGATTATTCCATACCATTTGAGACAAGGCTCGAAGGAGGGTTGAATCGAGGAGTCAAATCCATAGGATCTCCAAGCATGAAGATACTAGAGTCTTAATATTTTCCCAGGATCGATGTCCGTAGTCTGGAGAGAAAGAGTGGATCTCAGGTTCCTCAACAGAGACTTAAAGGATAGGTCCTCACCACAGGCTCTGTAGCGTGAAGGATCCTGTTTCTCCACTTCATCACCCAACCGGGTGTCTGGGTCAGGCTCACATCATCTCCTGATAGTCCAGGAAGGACTGCTTGGACAGGAAAGGAGTGAAAATAGGAGAAGAAGAAAGAGCAGATAGGAAGGGAGAGTCCCGAGGGCCCCGCGCTGAGGAGGCGAAGGAGTCGAAAACGGCCGCTGGAGGCGCACGGCGCCAGAGCACGCGGGTACCGCAAGCGCACCGTGCGCTTCATGCAGCCGGTGGCACCGCTGGACACACGTCACCGCTGGCGGCCACGAGACCCGCGCCGGCACCGCAGACGGCACCGCAAGACCCAGCGGCGCTGCGGACGGTGCTGCAAGGCCCCGCGGTGCCGAAAACGGCGCCAAGCGCAGCGACCCCGCGGAAGGCGCCGAGGACACCCCTTGAACCTGGAAAACAAGAGAAGGGAAAAAACCAGGAGATAAGGGCATCGGTGTGGCCCCTCGCGCAGCCATGTGAGGGGAAACACTTAGCACGGAGTCGCTGGCACCAAGGAGGCACCGCGACTAGGAAGGTCCAACCGCCTGCCTGATCGGCCCAAGAGCCCAAGGCTCCGGGCAATCTGAACCAGGCAGAAGAACCAACCTCCGAGCCCATCGCCTCCATAAGAGCGGCCCACTGATGAAACTGCTCATCTGGAGCCCTACCTATAGGCGGGTGGGGCTCCGATGTCAAGACGGCAGAAACCGGAAGTTGGTGACTCAAGGAGGAGACCGCAACTAGGTATGATAACCGACCGTCCGACGCCAGAGACGATCAGAGGGCGACACGAGTGATGCCTTCTTTTGACCTGTGGGTCAAGAAGAGCTCGAGGCCGAACGGTACGAATGCAACCGCTATTTTTATGCTGGTGGGGACCGCCCATCCCCGGCATCGGAGTGACCGTTGTCGGAACCCCGCTGAGGAGAAGGGGGCTGACCGGACCCAGCCCGACTGACTGAACAGCTTTCATACGAAGTCTCCCTACCGTCACCTGACCTGCTCATGGTCGACTCCGTCCAGTAGGCCGAGACTTCTTTACTATAAGTTAAATTTTAAAATATAACAGAAATAGAATAAAATTAAGCGATACTACTATCGAGATAAAATTACAAAAAAATAAACTGAAAACTATGCGCTAGTTTGAAGTTTGACTCCCGACAGGTGAGCAGCGTTGTCACTGAAGCGCACTCGACGGCGGGAAAAAAGGAACTGAGGCGGTTGGAGGGTCGTCGCCGAGACAGTCATTACCGCGTGAGCCACCGCTCGCGGCGCCATGCCTCGCGGCGCCATCTCTCACGCCGACCCTCCAGCAAAAAGTTTGCTCCCGATGGGTCCTAGTGCCTCCGGCGCAGATCCCACTAGTGTGAATGAGTGGTGGAGACTTATGTCCAGGAAGATCCAGTGAATCTACGTGTCTGAGAAAACAAATATTTAATGAGATCTAGCAGAGACTGGGTATATTAAAAATGGCCTTACTAGGGTCAGAGAGAGAGAAATAGGGTCAGTCTGTTAATGTACAGGCTGGCTGTGTGAGAGACAGAAAGGGAAGACTTTGGAGTGGTCCAAAAATTCGAAAAGCAGATCATTTTGGTATTATCCTTAACATTTATTATTTGTACCCAAGTATCCAGCATGAGGAAAGCCACGTTTTGCATTTACTGCATAAAAATATTTATCTTTTGCACGTCTTCTACCATAAGCACTTTAGTTTTAATTCTTGCCAATACATGTTATATTTTGTAAATTAAGTATCCTTTTATTTACCATAATATACTGACTGGTAGTGCACTGTAAATGTGGTACTGTTGTGAACCTCTGAGGTAGTTTTTAATCTGAAGTGACACACTAAACTATTTTATGTAATTTGAGAAAAATAATTTTTCCTGATACAGGGAAGTGATTTGGGTAAAGTCTGATAACACAAACCCACAGTTCAGCTGGGGTTTGAACAGTCTGCCTTGGCTTGATACCGGGGACTGGTGAATGGGCTAAATGGGTCCAGGTGTCCCATTTCGCAAAGAGCTGAGAGCACAGGACACTGTACAGTATAGGATACACATGGGTGGAGGTCTGCAGCTGCCAGGTGAGAGAGGGGTGCTGTCTGGGACATGCGGCTGGTTTGTCACAAAGTCCATAAATTGTTTCATGGCACAGTGGGATAATTTTAAGGAGCTTATTTGCAATGATTGGGTAAATACTGTAGAGAGGGTATTTGGGGATGAAGCAAGTATGGCTAACATTGAGAAATGTGAGGTAGGGACTGATCTAGTAAACTTAACCTTTTACTGTCCTTACACTGTATATTTCTATGTTTGAGCACCTCTAAATGGTCGACTCCTGATGACCTGGACATCTTGCATGAAGTCATGCTTGTCGGCTCTCATGGTTTCTGGGCTTGGGGGGGGGGGTACATGGTTGGGTACTAAGAGGCGAGATGGCAGTGGGATGTTAAAAGGCTAAATAATTGGTGCGCGGTTCAGCAAAGACCCATTTCCAAACCACGCTCCCCCTCCCTTATAAGGGGGGGGGGTCATCACTGCACATGCTCACTATTAATAACTTAGGCACCAGGGGACATCCATTATGGCTGAGACCCAAAAGGTTCAGAACAAACAGTAGAGGGCCCTTCTTCACACAGAGAGTGGTTAACCAGTGGAACAAACTACCAATTGAAATAATTATCAGTTGTGACACAACTCAGTTTAAAAGGAGACTAGACACCTGTATCTCAGAAGGCAACATTTTATGGGTAATGAGGCAGGAGCGCACATGGGCATACCGCCGTCTCTGCTTTCTCCTTAGTCCAGTATGACTTGTATAGTGTGATATAGGTGGGTATGTGTCCTGTCCTGGATGTCAAAAGTCCAGAAGTTTGGAAAAAATATTACATTGATATAAATTTTCATGTAATTGAAACACATTGTAATGTAAAGTATTTTAAAGTACTCCAGTATGACCAGACTGATGTACACCGAGTTACAGCATAGTACTTTACTAGAAAAACCTAATGACCTTGTTTGATTTTTCTGTCAGTGCAAGATATGAGTCACACTACTGCATGTTAATGGAAGTCTATACATTATAAGTAGCATGACTTTCACATGAAGTAACAGAAAGGAAAAGTTTGCATTGTTCTGCAATTAACATTCAGTGAGATGACCGTAATCTGAATGTGTATATGCATAATGCTAGACAAGGGCTCAGATTTTTTCCAGGTGCCTAAAAAACGGTTCGTTAGCACTCAGGAAGAGGGATGGGTTTCTCAGTGCTAACAGCCCACAAAGCCATTCACAAAGCACTGTAGTCCTTGCGACCGTGGTTGTAGGCTGCAATGGTTAAAATGAGCTACCTCTTGCTAAAAGGTGCAGGGGTGTAGCTTAGTGTGAGGGATGGGGAGCTTGCAATAACAACTGAGAGAATGGGGACTGCACTGGTAATGGAAGGGGCTACATCAGTAAAGGGAAAGAAGTGCATAAATAACAGGGAAGTGCATCAGAAGCTGGGGAGGCAGACATACCATGTGGGGCCTTGCATGGGTGATGCTACAAAACAGCAATAAATACTTAAAGGAATGGAGAGAGAGAGAGAGAGAGAGAGAGAGAAAGTACTTAGAACAGGGAGAGGAACAGGTTTATGTGTGTCTTTTGGGGTCTCCTGGTGCAAGCACTGCACTACAAGTACAGTTACAACATACACTGATACCATGTAATGTAGCACAGTGTCTGCAAGCAGCAGCCAGGATGTTAGTTTGCACTGTCCCTGACAGCACTGGTTAAAATCTACATTGGTGAGTGGGATCCCCCTTCCCTGCAGTGCAAGGCTACCTTTGAGTATACTGACTTTGTTGAGTGACAACTTACTATAGCAGACATAACGTCTGTTTTGTGTCGCCCCCAAGTACAATTAAGGATTGGGCCCAAACTAAAAAGCGTGCATGTTTTGAATAATGAAAAATGATTTCCTATACCATAGATGTCACATAACGCAAACTTGTAGTCTTTTTAATACATACCATTTTTATCTCCCAGTTGACATTCCATTGCTTCATGTTGCTAAATCGCCATGTTTTAATTGCGTCTCCAGTATGCCCATCCATTCTGATCAGCCTATTATAGGCAATTCCAATCAGCTCTTCTCTCTTTCCCCCCTGGAACCTGTGAAAATGAAAAGACTGACATTATAAAAAATTTTCTCACTTTTTTAATCACATAGCTATAACATAAGGGCGTGGCTTCTGTTTAGCAGCACTACACTGAGGTCACTTTGTTATGGATATATTTGGTCCTCACCCGAGAATGTATACTTTTTAAATGTCTTCTATACTAATACAAAACATAAGGTTAGATTTATCACGTATATGTGTGTGTGTGTGTGGGGGGCCTTTGAATAATATTAAAAAACTTAATTTTGTTAAAAGTTTTTTCCCCTTTTCACAATTAGGCCAGAAGAATAATATTATGAGTTTTCTATGCACTTTCCTGGAGCAGTAAGCAAAATGCAATTTTTTTTCCTCCTCAGACTTGAATTACTTATATGTTTTGTTCAGGGGAAATTTCAAGGTCAGAAACTTCATGTTGACTTCGTGTGAAATAATAATACTGTAGATTTAGTCTTACTGCAGAGTGCCACCTCATTTTGAGAAAATGGTGGTCCTGAGGTCGAAATGTCAATGTACACACATCATCACTCCGTATCAAACATCTATAAAATTGAAGGACTGTATCAAAACTGAAAAATGCAATGAAAAAATGTTTTATTGATATGATTATACTGAGTCAGACAATGCTGCTACCACCTGGTAGATGGATGGGGGGGGGGATCTGCTTCAAGTGAAGCGTGTTTTCAGTTGTTAAAATTAAACTGGAGATCTTTTTTTCAGCTATGTCTGGTTAGCATTTGATTGCTTCCACTGAGTACTTGCCAGGTTTCACTACCACCTCACAGTGTTGTGCTGCTGATATTCTGACTCCTGCTACTGGCTTACAAAGCCAACTTTTGCCTACATTTTTGACAAACGATATGTGCTGGGAATTTTATGATACTGGTAATTTGCTGAACTAGCCCAGCTGTGGGGTGAACCTTGGCTCCAGCTGGTCCAGAGAAATTTAGGCACATAAGGTATTATCCTTCAGCAGAAGTACGCTCTATGGAGGAACAATTTAGAGTGCCATTCATTAACAGAAGAGGAGGTAAATTATAGGGGACAGGAATGAATTACTTATGTGCAGCTGCTTGTAATTTCTCTGTTTTCATAAATTATAGTCATACCTCTAAAGGATCCCTATTCAACTGTGCCTGAATAAAAGCCGAAGCTGTCAGTTGTATTTTGTATTGTTTTCTTTGTATGGACAACATTCTGTGCAGTTGCTTTCATGGAACGAAGCATTTCGAGTTTTGACTATGTCACTTCATCAAAACACCTTGGTGGATCACCACTGTGACAGAAGAAAGCACCATGTTGATGTAGGTAGGAAGAGGCAGCACAAGTGCCGACAGCAGCAAGAGAGGGGGCAGAGGCCCCAGTGTCACTCAAGCATCGCCTGCTGAAGCAGAGCAGGTGGTGCCCAATGTCGGTGGAACTTGCAGTTGCAGAGGTCGCAGAGGGCGGAGCTGGCATCAATGAACCAGGCGAGCCCGAGGTTGATTGCCCTTCACCTGCCATAGAAAGGCTGGTGGAACTCGCTGCTAGTGATGGCCTGGAGGGAACTGAGGCTTGGCCAGCAGGAGGAGTCAACAGCGAAACAGATGATCGCTCTATCCCAGAGGAAGCAGCAGTAGCAAATAGAGGACCGAGAGTGCCTCCAGGGGGAACGGTCTTTGGTACATTTCTTGTCCTGGTGAGAGTGTTTCCCCAAAGACTTGTCCTAGGTCTTGGTGGCCGGAGAGCCCGAAGAGTGAGCCGGGGACTGGGAGGGGGTAGCCCCCGAAGATTCCTGCTCCATCCTGGCTAGTTGTTGCTCCAGAAGAAAAGACCACAACAGGACTTTCTGGTGGCACTGCTGGGTGGCAAGGTTGAATTTCAGGCAGAGCTTGCAGGCGAGGGCTTCATGGCTAGGCCCGTGGCAGCACACACAGAGGTTGTGCTCATCTTTGGAGTAAATCTTTGTGCAGCTGCAGTGATGGAAAAGGCTGGAAGAGTATTTCGTTCTCGAAATAAAAGGAATCACTTTACAATAAAGTTATTCCGACACTCAAAAGAAAGAAAAAGTAGAAAATTGACGGTAGACTGAATGAAGAAGCATCTGTGGAGTCCAGCTGGCATCTGGAAATGAGCAGCCCCGCTCAGCATGCCTGCCTGGTTAATCTCTTAAATAAATAAATAAATAAATAAAAGTATGGTCCACGGCGGGTTAGAACTGAGGAGGGAGCGGAACTGCCCACGCTTATATATGCAAGGATGTTGGCATACAATGTCAGCATGGGTGGCCTCTACTAGACTGCTAGAAAAGTTTCCATGTGGTCCTGGTGCCTGATGGCTATCAAGTTCCATAGGTGTGACCTGATGAAAGAGATATCCTCAAAGAAGATCACAGGATTGAAACACAAAGACACCATATCTTTGAAACACCGACACCCTCTCTTTGTGGAAAATCAAATAAGCAGGATCACACATTAGTCTATAGCTCTGAAATCCTTAGAGCAGAAGTGATCGCAACTAAAAACATTTTCCAAAAAAGAAAAAGCGTAAGCCACAAGTCACAGCTGGCTCAAAAGAACAGGTTACTCACCTGTAACAGCAGTTCTAGGAGTGGTATACGTTGTTCATCCACACTTATTGGCATGTCCCTTTCCACTTTAAGGTTCACCGGAAGTCTTCAAGCTGGCTCCTCCCACCCACCCGGGTGGTATATACCTCGGCTCCGCCCCATGACGCCAGATCTTAGCTTGCTGGAAGCTAGGTGTTGTGCAACCGCAGCCGGGGAGGTCGGGTTGGTCCGTGTGAATGAACAACTTATACTACTCCTAGAACTACTGTTACAGGTGAGTAACCTGTTCTTCTAGGATCATGGATATGCTGTTCATCCGTGCTTATTGGCAGACTCCTAGCAGTTCTCAGGGATGAGGGAGGCAAAGTGCACACCTCCTACTTAGGAACAGAGACTGGAGAACTGAGGCTCCAAAACCAGCATCCCGGCGTAACTCAAGATCGATGTGGTAGTGGGTGATGAAGGTGTTTGCTGACTTCCAGGTAGCAGCCCAACAGATTTCCTGGATAGGGATGACCCTGGAAGCAGCCACCAATGCAGCAGTATGGCGGGTAGAATGAGCTCTTATCCCTCTGGGAGGCTCCTTGCCACCAACTCATAGCACAGACCTATGCATGATGTAATCCATCTTGCAATAGTCTGCTTTGGTGCAGGTCTGCCAGAAGAGGCTTCAGCGTACGTGACAAACAGCTGGTGAACCTCTCCATGAATTTCCGCCGTCCTCTCTTTATAATAGGAGAGAGGACGTCTCAGGTCCAGAGTATGGAGCCTGTACTTGGCCTCCGAGGTGTAATTAGGGTGGTATACCGGCAGAGTCAACACCTAGTTAAGGTGAAACTCTGACACCATCTTTGGAAGGAATTTTGGGTGGAGGCGCAGGACAACCTTGTCCCTGAGGAAGACCAGATAAAGGGAGTCCACCGACAGCACCAGGAGCTCCCCTGTCCTTCTGGCAGACGTGATAGCCACCAGAAAGGCCGTCTTCCATGACAAGCGTGACAGCTCACACTTGTGCATCGGTTCGAATGGCTTACCCATGAGCTTCGCCAATACCAGCAGTAGATCCCACGGAGGTGGAGGTTCACGCACTGGAGGGGATATGTGATCCAGGCCTTTGAAAAAGCACCCGACCACTGTCTCCTGCGCCAATGTCGGCTGACCGGCCCATGCCCAGTAAGCAGAAATGGCTGCCAGGTGCACCCTAAGGGTCGATGACTGCAGACCCCCTTTGGAGAGAGACCAAAGGTAGTAGAGAATGTCAACCACTGAACAGGATAAAGGGTCCAGGCCCTTATCCTGACACCAAATGGAAAACCTTTTCCATTTGAAGGCAAAACATTTCCTGGTCGATTCCTTTCTAGATGCCTCCACCACGGTGTAGACATCTTTGGAAAGATCCAAATCCTGGAACTCTAGCTGCTCAGGTACCAGGCTGTGAGGTGCAGGGATTGAAGATCCGGATGGAATACCTTCCCCTGATTTACAGAGATCAGGTCCGGGGGCCTGCAGCTGACGCTGAGGAGATCTGGATACCAGAACTGGCGCGGCCAGTCTGGGGCTAGCAGAATCACCTTCGCCTCGTCCCTCCTCACATTGAGTAACACCTTGTGGATCAAGGGAAATGGAGGGAAGGCATAAAGGAGGCCATGGGTCTACGGCCTCGAGAAGGCATCCCCTGCAGCGAGCCCTGCTGAGGGGACGGGCATGAAACAGCCTCAGCTTGGTGTTTTCCCTGGAGGCAAACAGGTCCACCATCTATTTGCCCCAACGGGAGAACAGGCTGTAAGCTACCTCTGGATGGAGAGACCACTTGTGGGATGTCTGACCTATGCGGCTGAGAGCATCTGCCCGCTGATTCGAGGCTCCTGCCACTTGGATGGCTAGGAGATTCATCTCCAACCAGCTCATGAGGGTCTAGATGCGGACTGCCTCCTTGCAAAACAGACGAAGTATGTGCCGCCCTGTTTGTTGAGGTAGTACATGGTCGTGGTATTGTCCGTTTGGACTTGAACCACTTGACCCTAGACCTGAGGAGCGAAAACTGACAGTGCCTATCTGACTGCTCTGAGCTCTAACAGGTTGATGTGGCATTGGGACTCCTCAGGGGCCCAGAGCCCATGGGCCCTTCTGTCCCCCATGTGGGCTCCCCAGCCCATGAGAGAGGCATCGGTCGTGAGGACGACTGTTGGCTCGGGACGGACAAACGGGATCCATTCCTGCAACCGGTCTGGGGCGGTCCACCACTGGAGAGTGTCCCACATCTTCTGGGTTACAGTAACCAGCTGGTCGAAATGACCATGGTGCTGAGTCCACTGGATGGCTAGTTCCCATTGAAGGGGCGCATGTGCCACCGGGCCCAAAGGACCATTGAGGTGCACGCCGCTATGTAACCCAGAAGGCGCAGAAGGTCCCAGGCAGGGCACAAGTGCCCAACCAGAAATGATTGGGCAAAGGAGGAGAGAACCTCCGCCCTGTCCGCTGGGAGCCGAGCTCTGGCTTGACAAGAGTTGAGCTCTGCTCACGATGAAGCCCATCACCTGGGAAGGCACAAGTTCCAACTTAGCCTCGTTGATCAGGAGGCCGAGTTGAGAGCAGGTTTGGAAGGCCAGATCCCTTGACCTCTCCACCTCCTGTTGGGTGGAGCCCGCCAGGAGCCAATCATCGAGGAAGGGGTAGATTCTGATCCCCCGATGCCGAAGATGGGTCGCCACCACTGCAATGCATTTGGTGAAAAGCAGTGGGGCCAATGACAAGCTGAACGGCATGGCTTGGAACTCGTACAGGGTCCCTTCAACCCTGAAGTGGAGGAACCGCTGATGGGACGGACGGATTGGGACGTGAAAGAACGCGTCCTGCAGATCCAGTTAACAGAACCACATGTTTTGCTCCAAGGATGGTATGATCTGGGACAGAGTGACCATCCAAAAGGTATGTGACCAGAGATATTGATTCAGGTCATGGAGATCTAGAATGGGGTGCCAGCTCCCCATCCATGTGGGCACCAGGAAGTACCTGGAGACAAAGCCTGGGTCTGTTGAAGGATGCGCTGCGAGAGCCACTGCCTCCTTGAGGAGGAGCTGAGTGATGATGTCTTGGAGAGCCGACTGGGTGTGTGAGGAAATCCATTCTTCCCGAGGGGCGAGGGCTCAGCTGGGAGGGTACTGCTCGAATTCTAGAGGCAATCCCTTACCGACCACTTCGAGAACCCACCTGTCTGTGGTGATAGCATACCAGGCGGAAAAAAAGTGGCAGAGCCGGACCCCCACTGGAAGACCCAGAGCCAGCGTGACAGGAAAAGGGTGGCAACCCCCACCCCATCACTGAGCAGGCTTGGAGGAGAAGGAAGCTCCGGGACCTGAGCCACAGCCTCCTCTGGCTTGTTGGGGTCCAGGCTTGGGCCGAGGGCACAAAGCTTGAGCCTGCTGCTGATGCTGCTGTCCGCCTTGGAAGGAGGACTGCTGAACGGCAGAGGAAGAGTGCTGAAAGGGCTTCTTTTTCTTCTGCTGGTTCTTGCCCGAAGAACTCTTAGCAGAAGTGGTGTCCAAGGTGGCACTGGACTGCTCTATACGCTGTAGGTGACCGGCCACTCCGGGACTGAAAAAGTCAGTCCCAAGGAAGGACATGTCAGCTAACTTGTGCTGAGTATCCGCCGGGAATGAGGAGAGCCTCAGTCAAGCCCTGCGGCGGCCATCGAGCGGGCACAAGAGTCCCCAGTGTCCAGGGCCGTCTGGAGCTGCTGATTGGCAACAGCTTGGCCCTGGTCCTGGACCTGCTTAACCGTGGTCTGCATGTTCGCAGGGAGATGTGGGAGGACTTTGTCTAATGACCCGAGAAGGGCATGAGAGAAGTGTGCCATGATGATGGCCAAACTTACCCGACGAAGGCCCAAGGAAGAAGTCGCATAGACCTTCTGCGCCGAGTGGTCCAAAAGTTTGGATTCTTGTCGGGAGGTCGGTCAGTGTTGGCAGAATTGCCAGTACGCCTGAACACAGAGGCGGTCACCAGGCTCTCAGTCAAAGGGTGCTCTGTGAACCCCGCAAACACCTGATGGGAACCACGTACTTGAGGACCATGCGGGCAGACTGTGCCGGACATGAGGCCAGATGCTGCCACAGTTCAAGTGCTGCACCAACAATGGCCTCAGCCACAGGAAAGTCCTCCATTGGGGTATCCCCTCTCTTGATGTCTGTGAGAGGGTACGCCGCCTTTTTTTGGATGGGTTCCGGGGCATCCCTGTGGAATCAGAGATGAGGCGAAGGATCCCTTGGAAGAAGGAAGGACCTTCCTCCGCCCCTGTGCCAACGGACAACTCATCATCCCCAGGATGGGAGTGAAGCCCCGTGACATCTGAGTCCAAAAAGTCAGGGTACAGCAGCCTGCCGCCCAAATCACTCTCAACCTGCCGAGGGCAGTCCAAGCTGACCGTGACCGACAGATGTCGGGGAAGCCCAGTATCTGGTCAGACCTCTTTGGAAGGAGCCCCTCCCACAGGCTGCTTAGGTGGTGACTCCACTATCATCGGTGGAGAGACCGGAATAGGCCGAACAGGCAGAGGCGCAAGCCCTGCGGGCAGGGAAACCAAAGACTTTGGTTCTGAGGGGGTTGGCTTCGGCCTAGGAGGTGAAAGACAAGTAATGGCTGGAGCAGGAGTCGAAGTTGACTTGTGCCTGGTCAAAATCAGCTGTTGCCACATGAGGTCCTCGTAGCGCCGGATTTTCTGTCGGCGTCTCTCCTCATCCGAGGAGGATGAGGACGACTGGTGGCGTCGCCTCTTTTTGGAGTGCTTATGGCTCTTCCTCGGCAGTTTGGATGAGGGGGTTCTACCTTGACCGAAATTAGGCAGGCCAACTCGGTCACTCAGGAGACACTGGTGGGACTGGTGAAACCCAGAGGTCCAGAACCGGGTCCTTGATGGGGACACCAGCGGGCTGGGTCTTATCGGGGAAGACGAGGACCGAAGTCCTTTCCAAAGAGTCGTAGACTGGAGCCGGTGACAGTGGGTTGACAGGATTGAGGACAATCTCGACCTCATCAGCCGCATCCTCGGCCGACTGGCCAGACGTTAGGTCCATGAAGCCTGCGGCAGAGGAAGCGATCTCAACCGAGGTCGGGACCGCATGCTCCTGGGACTGAGACCTCTCTCGGGCCCAACAGCGCTTTCGCCAAGACGAAGACGTGCTCAGTTCCTTATTCCGCTTTCGGGATCAGGAGGAGTGCGAGCCCATGGGCGCCTCTCCCGGGTGGGGAGGGACTGGCACAACTCCTTGAAGGAACCCGAGAATGTTTAACCCAGGTTAAGCGGAACGAAACAGTTCATGAGTCCGAAGCATCGGCGCCGCTTCCCTTGAACGCCATGCATTCCAGCTATTGGGCGAACCCGCAGCTGCGGAAACTGCACACCTGGTCTCCTTGGACTTCACTGGAGGATTCCTTTTCTCCAGTCTCTTCAGTTTAAGACGTGCGAGTCGGTCATCCAGGATGTTGGGATGGAAGGCCAGACAAAAACTGCAGGACGAGGTGTCATGGCCGACATCGAGGCAGTAGACGCACGTGAGGTGGGGATTGGTGCGTGACATTTTCTGGCTGCAAGGACACCGGCGAAATCCAGGGGATGATTTCTCCTCCATAATCGATGACGCGAAGAGGCGATCGCTAACGCGAACAATTTCTAATCTCAGTAAAACCGAAGGTTTGAAAGCTAGGTTCTATGAAATGCGTGAGCACGAGGGAGGCAACCTGTATCTTCCAGTGGAAAAGAAGATCTGGCGTCATGGGGCGGAGTTGAGGTATATACCACCCGGGTGGGTGGGAGAAGCCAGCTTGAAGACTTCCGGTGAACCTTAAAGGGGAATGCCAATAAGTGTGGATGAACAACATATCCACAATCCTAGAAGGAGCTTTTCCAGAATGAAATTCCGGTCCCAAGCTGGGACCGGGATAAGGATGGGAGGCTGCAGATGAAGAATGCCTCTCAAAAACGTATGGGTCACCTCCAGCTAAGCAACTGTATGGACTCTCTATAGGTGCGTGGAAAGCTGATATGGCAGCCAGGTGCACCCTGATAGAGGAGTACTGTAGGCCTGAATCCGATAAGAAAACAGATACTTTAGAACCTAATTGACTGAACAGGTGAATAGATCCAGGTGATGGGAAGTGGCCCATAAAGCCAAATGCTTCCCACTTCATAGAATAAGTGAATCTAGTGGAAGGCTTTCTAGCAGCCACTAGAACATCAGCCACCTTTTGAGAAACCCCAATAGCTAGATTTTCAGGAGCTATGCATGTAGATGGAGAGATCTGAGGTCCAGATAGACCAGGGTTCCCTGTTCTTCTAACAGGAGACCCTTGCACTGGGATAAAAGCACTGGTGGTTCCACTTCTAGCTGTTGCAGTAAGGAGAACCAGATGCATCAAGGCCATGGGGGAGCAATGTGCATCACAGTTGCCCCCTCCATTTGGAGCATGAGTAGCACTCTCTGAATCAGAGGGAAGGCATACAGGAACTTCACTTTCCTGGAAAGGGAGAATGCATCTCACCAGAAAACTCTAGGCCCTGGAGTGAGCGAGCAGACAAATAGCAGTTTTGCAATGTATGGGGATGCATAAAGGGTCAGTATTGATCCAAAATGCATCAGGTATGCACAGCCTACCTTTTTGACATGTACATCTTTTAATAAAATGGACTACGAAGTCTGAATTGGATTGAAGACTAGTGCCTATGTTCGATTTGGAGGTGGTGAGTGCCCGACTTCTGAACTGTTGTTATGCAAAAAAAAATTCTAACTCTGGATGGATCCATCTGTCGAACAGGTCTTCGACTACAGAGTTCAGCAGTTGTCACTCGTGCATCCTGGACCGGGACCTGCTGAACTTATCTGCCAAGATGTTTTGGGCACCAGGAACATGTACTACTCACAGTTCTAGACCATGTTCCAGAGCCCACTACCAAACTCTCGCTGCCTCTCTGCATGGGGGATAGGAGTAAATCCCCTTTACTTGTTGATTTAATGCATCACACTGACATTGTCCATCTGTACTAGCACAGGACCTGTGGACAGGTGATTCTTGAAAGCCTGAAGCCCATACAGAACAGCTCACATTTCTAGAACATTTATTTGCAGGGTGCTCTCTACTGGGGTACAGGTGCCCTGGGTCTGATGGGAGCCCAAGTGTGCACCTCAGCACATCCCCAAAGCACCTGTTGTGAGAATCTGGAGAGAGGAGGGGATCAGGAATGGAACTCCCCTTTAACAAGTTGCTGGGTTTCATCCACCACTTGAGCACTCTGCGTACAGGGGATGTAACTAGAACCATTTGTTCTAGGTCATCTCTGAGCTGATCCCAGTGGACTCTTAGGTCCACTGTTAAATCCACACATGCAGTCTGGCCAATGGTACTGTCACAATGGCCCCTGCCATGAGGTCCAGCAGGCATAGGAACATCCTGGCCGAGAAATACCGGCTGTTGTGCACTAGCTGTGCTTTGGTAACCAGGCAGTGGGCCCTGTCCAGGGGCAGGAAAGCTGAGCCCTGGGTGGTGTGTCCAAGAGTGCTCCTATATATTGCATTCCTTGGCAAGACATCAACACTGATTTTGGTATGTTGACAGTCACCCTCAGAGCATCAAACAGCTATCTGGTTTGAGCCAAGGTCCTCAGGAGCTGATCCCTGGAGTGGGTTTTCAATAGCCAGTTGTCCATGTATGAGAAAACATAAAGGCCTTCCCTGCAAAAGGCTGCTGCCACTACTGTTAAGCATCTGGTGAAGACAGGTGGGGCAGAAGACAAGCCAAATGGAAACAGTCTGAAGTGGTAATGCTCCCCTTGAAATAGAACTTCAAAGTATTTTCTGTGAGACGTCTGGATTTTGACATGAAAGTAAGTATGCTTCATATACAGGGAACAGGTCTAATCTCTTGCTTGCAGCAGTGGGAGCAGGCCTTGCAAAGTGACCATTATGAACTTTATTGCACTCTATGAAGTTCAGCTTTCTGAGATCCAGACAAGCTACAGGTCTCCTGTCCACTGTGGGACCAAGAAGTACCAGAAGTAACAAACTATCTGCCATTGTTCTAAGGGCACAGGTTCTACGGCCCTCTTTTGTGACAAAGTCTGTACTTCTTCCCAAAGCAGAGGTAGGTGTTTTGGAGGATAGTTGGTTACTAGTGATGGATGGTCTACAGGTATGTCTAGAAGTTCCAGAATATGGCCCTATTCTAGGATTTCCAGAACCCATGCATCAGTTGTTACTTGCTTCCACTGGTTTAATTGGAGGGATAGGCAACCCCCCTACAACCATGCCTGGAAGTAAAGGTGGTTGGAGGGTGTATAAGGACTCGGGAAGCCAGAGTTGAGGCAGCTCCCCCCCCCCCCGTGCCACCACCTCTAGGGGCTTTTGAATGGGCACCTGGTGTGGTGCTAGCGGCTGGAAAGGCTCCTGCTCCCTTGTTCCTTCCCTGTTGCCTGGTTGCTGGGCATTGTCTGACACCAGCTGGAAGAAAAGGACCCCTGCTCCTACCCCTAGGCTGGGTATGGTAGAGGGGAATGCACTGACTTCAGGGTTCTGCCTGAGGCCTGGAGGGTTGACAGAATATCCTGGATGTCAGAACCAAAACAATCTGTGTCTTCTAAATGAGGGCATTGAGAACACTGTTGCACATCATTTGCAAACCCTGCCACACCCTAAACCACGAATCTCAACCAAGACAGATGCTAGAGGTGGCAGCCCTGGCAGAAGCATCTGAGAGATCATAGGCTGTGTGGAGCAAATGCTTGCCCATGTCAGCCCCAGCAGTTAAGGGCTTCAAGAAGTTCCTGTTTTTGGGTGCCTTCTGGTAAGGCTTATGCAGCTGCCTTGGCTGTTCTCCAGCAGGTGTTCTAGTACTTGATCATGTGGGCCTGGTAGTTAGCAATACGAAGGTGCAATGATGCTGGTTCTTTTGGTCCTTTTTGTCCAACACATCCAACCTCCTGGATTCTATCAGGAGGGAGGGAGCTCAGGTGTTTAGGTGCCCTAGACCTATCATAGGCAGCATTAATAAATACGGAGTCTGCCTCAGGCTAGATGGTACAAAACTTCTTCCCAGAAGGAGTCATGTACATTTTATCTGCTTTCCTGGGATTGGCTTAAGTATTACTTGTCCTGTATCAGGTAGCAAAGGGGGCATTCTCTAAAGCAGAGAGAAGAAGTGGCACCACAACTGCAGGAGAATTAGGCAACTCCAGGAACTCATATTTTGCTTAGTTGTGTCTTGTTCCTCCAAGTCAAATCCCATGGCAGCTCGCAACTGCTGCATCATGGTGAGTAAAATGGGATCCTCTGGAAGGGACCTTTGGGTGTGGACCACTGAGTCTTCACTGCAAGTGGACACTGTGTAGCTAGTGCCCCTATCATGGAGGCTTTCAGCATAATCCTCAGCCTCTTCCTCCTCATCCTGCATAATTTAAGTCAGGATTATAGTCTTACTCGTCATCGAGCAAGTCAATGGGGAGAAGAGAACACGCTGGTGATGTTGGCGGTGCTCTACAAGGTGGTTGGGGCAAGGGTGTACCTTGCGACCTTGATAGGGGATTAGTAATAGCCCCATTGATGGCTCCCCAGGAACAGGGGGACTAGGTAACAGTCACCTAATCATGTCAGTGAAAGATAACAGAATCGCCTGAACGTCAACGTCTGTGTGGTCAACTGGTGGAGTCAGTGGGGAGGCTAACTCCCAGTTAGTGACAGTGATGTACCAGCTGTGCTAGGTCTAGTAGTGCCTGCAGTGGGGGGGGGGGGGAGTGTTGTCATCACCATAGCAGATGACGGTGTGAAGAGGTCATACCTGCAGGGCAAAGGGGTGACCTGGAACACTCCGGGAAGGCTCTCTCCTTGCCCTCCCAGTGCTTGTGTTCGCGACTCCCTGACAACTTATCCCAGGACTTGGAGGAGCTTGATTTGGCTGACCTAGCTGGCAATGCTGCAGCTTTGTGCTGGAGCGCCTTCTATTTTAGGAGGTGTTTTTCTACAGCTCCTTTTCCGCATCACCTGGTCACAGAATTTAAACTGCATTAAGTTTGCAGACTTTCATGCTGTGGTCTGGGCCTAGGCAACAGACACAGATGTTGGTAGAGTTGCCAGTATAAATCTTTTCTCCACACTCACAGTACGTGAATAATTTTGATGTCTTCAATGACATACAAGTCATCGAAAAACCTGAAAGTTATCACTTTCT
This sequence comes from Neoceratodus forsteri, assembly GCA_016271365.2. Lineage (NCBI taxonomy): Eukaryota > Metazoa > Chordata > Ceratodontiformes > Ceratodontidae > Neoceratodus > Neoceratodus forsteri. The sequence goes on from CM028134.1 coordinate 841,387,624, forward strand.
TTTTATAAAGAAAAGAAAAACAATGGCTACTGCAGTGGCATTTCCGCCAGCGGTCCGATGAGTCTGATCGACAGCGGGGAAAAAGAACTGAAGAAAAGAGGAGGGGCAGCCCATGTTTATATGAGAGCCGACACCTGACGTTGTCATGGGTGGCCCCCGGTGGACTGCTTGAAAAAGCTTCCGTGTTGTCCTAGCGCTTGCTGGCTTATAGTTCCATAGGTGCGGCCTGAGAGAGAGAGAGAGATATCCTCAAAGAAGTTCCAAAAGTGTGGCCTAAGGAGAGAGATATCCTCAAAGAAGTTCTAATACAGATATAGATTTTATATATATATATATATGTACATATACACATACATACACACACGCACATGTAATATATATATAAATTATGCGAGGACATCTCCTACATAGAGCCACATCTTTGGAATGATTCCCAGAAGTATAAAAAGGCAAGGTGGAAGGCAAGCCTATGTACAGATCTATTTAAGACAGAAGGCCTTGTAGGACATCAAGGCCAAAGACATACCATCTGCAATACACAAGGTTAAAACTGTAGTGTATAGAGAAAGTATGGACAGAATTCCAAGTGGTAGCAGAACACATCTGTAGCCAGGACATTATGAAAACAAGCTACGGAAGTGGCCATTGACTATACTGAGTAGCTGCTAAATGTGCTTCTGATAACAAAATGTAATGTAAAATGCCAACTATTTGGAATGGTATAGTTTACAAACAGGGGTGCCCATCGTTCTCTGGGCAAACAAAAGAAAAAGCTGAAAGGACATTCTGTAGTCGTTAGTGCATTCCAAAGAGAAATGTAAGGCCCTATGGACATCCAGAACATGTTACAACACCCCATTTTATGGGTGATGGGGGAAGGAAAATAAAGAGGAAAGTGAATAGTCTGATTCAAAGTGAAGTCAGACACCATCTTTGGAAGAAAATGAGGATGGTCTATAGTGAGATCTTATCTGGGTGAAAGATAAGGTACATAGGATCTGCAACCAAAGCTTAAAGATCAGAGTTGCCCAACAAAGGTAATGGCCACAAAAAGTGTCTCTCTCAGGATAGGAAGCACAAGTCATGAATGGCAGCTGGCTCAAAAGGATCCCTCGTAAGGGATTTTAGAGCCAGCTTAAGGTCCCATATTAGAATTGACAGACTGGGGAGGGTGGATGTACAAGAGTCAGGCATCAGTCTCAGCTGGTTTCTCGGTGGTGCTGGCATTTGCGTCTGCATTTTTCTGACTTCAAGGATTAGCTAGTAGATAGGTGTAGGGCTGGTTAGTGTCAGTCAGGGATTAACAGTGAGATTGGTCGAGGAGCTATTTTTGTTTTTAAGTTAGGTTTCCAGTGTGGGGCTATGCAGTTCTTGAATTGGACGCTGGGTGTCACCAGCACCTCATCCAGCTTTCAGTGAATCAATAAAAGAGCCATCCTTCTGCTCACTTGCCTTTTCTACCTGGAACTGTTTGATCTTCCCGGGAGTAAGAGCTTTTGCTTGGTGGAGATTTCATCTTCATGCCTGCCTGGAGAGGGTTGGCGGAGATGGCCCTGCCCAATTACATCAGACACAGCTCAATTACACCAGATACCAGACAGTGGAGAAGGTACAGCTTTATCACACTAGGCAATGAAGTACTCTGGCTAACATCAGCAGCAGAGGATTGCAGTTTACTGAGTTGGATCTCTTTTACCACAGGCTACAAAGCCCTCAGTCTGGAGTCCGGAGTCTGGATTTGTATTTTCCAGGTCTACTTCAGTCTTTATCAGAGGGACCAGGTCTTAAACTTTTCAATCTCAGCTGTAATTTATTTGGTTATAAGACTGCTGCTTTCATGGTTACCGCTGTAACAGGGGGCAGACCGTGTCCGTGGCCATTACCTAGGAGGTCTTTCCTGGGGCTTGGGAATTGCTGGACTGCTTGTTCCCTAAGTGGAGAGAGCACCTGGGGATTTTAAGCTTTAGCAGTGACAGGAGGTCAATGCAATTTTTATTAATAACTGTAACCTGGCCTCAGCAATTACAAAACTCTAGATAAGAACTACCTAATACATATGAACATACGAAGAGGCCAGCAGAAGAAGGCCATTTGGTCTATCTAGTCTGTTCGTATTGCAGGGTCCACAGCTTGAGTTACTGTCCCTGCCCCACCCCACTCCTCCCTACTCATGATCCTTACCTTCCCTCTATGCCTATCCCAATCTCTCTTGAAGCTGCCCACTGTCTTGAACAAGACCACCTCTTCCAGCAGTGCACTGCAAGTGTCCACCACCCTCTCCGAGAAGAAGTGCTTCTTGACCTCCCTCCTAAACCTCCCCACTCCAGCTTAAGACTGTGCCCCCTCGTGTTATGGCTGTCATTCAGCTAGAGAGACCCTTCTTATCCACCTTACTTATCCCTTTCAAGTACCTGAAGGTCCCAATTATGTTCTCATTCTCTCTCTCCTGTCCTGTCCTCCAGGGAGTACATGTTCAGTGCCCTCAACCTCTCCTTGTATGCCTCACCTTGCTGATCTGCTATCATCTTTGTAGCCCTCCTCTGGATCTTCTCCAGCAGGTTAATGTCCTTTTTGAAGTGTGGGCACCAGTACTGAACTCAATACTTTAGATGTGGCCTCACCAGCGACCTGTACAAGGTCAGTATAACCTCCTTTCTCCTACTACTGATCCCCCTAGATATGCATCCCAGCATCTTGTTTACCCTCGCTGTTGCTTTCTTGCACTGTGTGGAGTGCTTCAGGTCACTAGTGATCATCACTCCCAGGTCCTTCTCCTCTGATGCAGATACCTGGATTCCATCCAGGTAGTATTCCATCCTGGGATTCTTGGCTCCAGTGTACGTAACTGCATTTCTTGGTACTGAAGCCAAGCTGCCAGATCCCGGCACACCTACCCAGCTTTTCCAGATCATCCTGTAGGTCCTGTATCCCTTCAGCTGTGTCCACTCTCTTGCATAGCTTGGTGTCATCTGCAAATAGGCACATTTTGCCCTTAATGCCATCCCCAATTTTATTGATAGACACTGAACACCGGCCCCATCACTGAGCCCTGCAGGACCCCACTGGCGACCTTTCTGGTGCCAGATAACTCTCCCCCAACAACCACCTTCTGGGTTCTGCCCCTCATTCAGTTTTCCACCCATCTGGACATCTTATCCCCAACTTGGAGATCTGCCAACTTTCTGATCAACCTTCTGTGGGGCACAAAGTCAAAAGGCTTGCTGAAATCCAGCTAGAGGATGTCTACTGCTTGGCCCCTGTATCGTCTTAGTGACAGAGTCAAAGAAGTCAATCAGATTTGTTTGACATGATCCCCCCAAAATGAACCTGCGCTCTCTCTCATCCTGGAGATCATGCTCATCTAGATATTCTACCAACCTTCCTTAAGTATGGTCTCCATGAGCTTGCACAAGATGCAAAGAAGTGCAAAGTAATGCACCTGGGAAACAAAAACCCAGGGGAAGAGTAAAGAGGGGGGCACTAACAACAAAAAATATGGAAAGGGACCTGGAAGTAGTCATATCAGACAATCTAAAGGTAGGCAAGCAATGTGAGAAAGGGCTGGGGGATACTGGGATGCCTAGGGAGAGGCATCACCAGTAGAAAACAGGAAGCTGTTATCCCTCTGTACAGACAGTTGGTGAGACCCCATCTGGAGTACTGCAAGCATTTCTGGAGACCCCATCTTCGCAAGGACATAGACAGGATGGAGGCAGACCAGAGGAGGGCAAATACAATGGTGCAGGGTCTGCACCAGAAGCCATACGAAGAGATACTAAAGGAGCTTAATATGTATATCCTCGATGGAGAGGGGGGACATGACAGAAACTTTCAAGTACCTCAAGGGAATCAACAAAGTCCAAGTGGGTAGCATCTTTCAGAAAAAAAGATGTGCAAGAACAAGGGGGCACAATTTGAAGACAGAAGAGGGACGGCTCAGGGGCAACGTGAGGAAGCATGTTTTCACGGAGAGGGTGGTGGAGACATGGAACAGCCTTCCTGAGGGGGTTGCAGGGTCAAAAATAGTGGGGGATTTCAAGAATGCATGGGACAGACATAAGGCAATTCTACTGTGGGTACAAGGAAACAGGCTGTTGGTGAACGACGATCTGCATCTATCCAATAGGTAGGGAAATAGGCAGACTGGGTTGACCAAGCGGTCCTTATCTGCCGAAGTCTATGTTCTATGATTGAGGTCAGACTGACTGGTCCATAATTCTCTGGGACATCCTTGGGACCACTTTTATGGAAGGGCACCACATGTGCTGTTCTTCAATCCTGCGGTACCATGTCTGACTCCAGTGAACTATTACATAGGCCTGCCAGTGACCCTGTCAGCTCCCCAGCCAGTTCCCTTAGTAGCCTTGGATGTACTCTGTGTGGGCCTGGTGATTTGTCCACTTTCAATGCTAGCAGCCTCATACTCACTCTATCACTACGTCCATGTTCTCCCTCCCCCGCCCCTCTTCTCCTTCCTGAAGGCACTGGTCCATCCTTCTCCCTGGCGGAACAGGAAGTATTCATTTAATATCTCTGCTTTCCCTCCACCCCCGTTATCCTCCACCCACTCTTCCCCTTTCTTAAGCCTATTAATCCCATCCTTCTTGTTGCTTTTCTCACAGTGAAATAAGTCCTACTCCCCCTTCTTGATTCCTTCAGCTATCTGCAGCTCCTTCTGTGCCTTAGCTCACCAGACTTCCTTACTTGCCTCACTAGCCAACCTTAGGTAATATTACCTATCCACCTCTCTCTTGGTCTTCTCAAATTTTCTATAGGCTAACCTCTTTTCCCTTACTGCCTGGGCGACCCCAGAACTGAACCAGCTGGGTGCTTTGGCCCTTGTGTTCTTCCCCCTGAGCCTAGCATACTCCTCTGTGGCAACCAGTATTCCTTCCTTAATGATGAACCACTTTTGGTTCACCCCCAAAATATGCTCTGATGCCCGCCAGGTGGCTCCTTTGCACTTCGCCCATCTTCTTGAAGTCCAGCCTCCTAAAATCCAAGATTCTGGGTCTTAGTTGGGATGCCTTCCCTGCCCATATCCAACTGTAATCACACTGTGCAATGGCCACTCCCTCCTAAGGGCTCCCTGACTGTTACTTCCTGTACATGCTTCCCCATTTGTGAGCACCAGATCAAGAACTGCCTCTCCTCTTCTTGGTTCTGTGATGCCCTGAGTCAGGAACCCACTTTGCAGTCCTTTCCAGGATCACCTGACTTCCAGCACATTGTAGATGGGACACTCCAGTCCACCTTGGGTGGGTTGAAGCCCCCACAATTACCATCTCTCCTTTCCCAGCAGCTTCCAATATTTGTGAGCTCAGTTCCCTGTTCCTCTCCTCATCTCAGCCGGGTAGCCTGTAAACCACCCCCAACCTCACCTTTCTCCCTCTATTGAACTGTAACGGAACCTATAATGCCTCCACCTTCCCTTCCTCAGACTCCTCCCTCATGCAAGTTATTCCCTCCCTGATGTAAACTGCCATCCCTCCCCCCTTCCTGACTACCCTGTTCTTCCTGTATAGTTTATATCCAGGGATTGCAAGGTCCCAGTCATGGTGTGGTATTGCCCAAGTCTCGTTTACTGCTGCTATGTCTGCCCTCCTGTTCACTAACAGCATCTGCAGGTCGTCAATCTTGTTTCCAAGACTCCGAGCATTCAGAGATTCCACCCTTTCACCTAGAATCTGACTCCCTTCCCTTTATTCTTCTCTTCACATTTCTCCCCTCTGTGTGCACCCCCCTACCTACACTTGTTATCTGTTCCTCACCCCGTTCAATGTTTGGCAACTGATAACTTTGCTCATAACTGTATCTTTGTTGTAGTTCTGGCAGACCCGTTTCCTGGATGTGTCTGAACTGTTAGCTACTTGGATTTACCGTTTATTAATGACTGCTGCTGAACTGTTTTGAATGCTCCACGGCTGTTTAATCTAAGCACAGACTTGCCGGGGTCCCTGCTCTGGACTTCAAATGTAGCTAACTAGATTGGTGGATTCCCCTATTATTTATTTAAGTAATATACCATGAGAGGGTGTGGGTGATGTCAGGATTTACCCACCTGGAGTAGTTTTCTCATGAGGCACAGGCCGAGTGAGAAAACACACCAAAGTGGGTAAATCCTGGCATCACCCACACACTCAAGAGGGATATTGCGATTATACAATGTCTCCCTTGTTTTTTTGTGATTAGAAAAAGAAAAAATAGTTTTTTGGGCTGACTGGCATGTCTTCCATGGGGTCATACTACGATTTACACATTGTAAATCGTGCCAGCCAGCCTATCAGGAGCTAGTGTGTTTACAGCCATTGCACAATTTCATTTTTTCCCCTCAGTATCTGGCTGGTGATATTTATTGGAGGTGGGGGTAATAGGGTTAGGGGGTTTTGGGAGGAAGTTGTGGGGAGGGAAAATGTTGGGGGTGGTGTTAAGATATGTTTATAGATGTGCTGTACTGGCCCTCTTGAAGTACTCCCCTGCACAACTCAGAGAGCTATGCCCCTTCAAACCACCCGCCCCCCACTGCCAGCATAAGTTTATCACCATTGCAACGCAAAGGAACTGTATGAAGAGGCAAACAAAGAGCTGTAGCAGGGGGAGTAATATACGAGTAGGCCCTATTGGGGTTGTGTGGACCAGGAGACACCCTGGGATCAGGAAAGGGCTACAGAGGGGGATCCCTCCTGTATGGTTCTTGTGCCCAGGGTTCCTGCTGGACCGTCTGGGCAGGCAGGTGATGGGCCTGCTGACACGTTCCATCCACTTTGGGCAGTGTTATGCAATGTCAGATCGTTGAGGAACAAGATCGCATTTATGGTGGATATTCTTTCCTTTGGCAATCTGGCATGCATTACTGAGATTTGGCTTGGGGACAATGCGGATCCAGTTTTGGAGGCATCAGATCCACCTGGTTTCTTGGTGGCGCACTGCCTGAGGAGGGGTCGCAGGGGAGGGGGGTAGCCATCTGTTTTAGAACTCAACTGAACCTGATCGCGCACCCTGTGGGGGATGCGGAATCTTTTGAGTGCACGGTCGTGCGTGGTGGTCCAGGTGCAGGTTGCAGAATCCTCCTCATGTACCAGCCTCCAGGTCACGAGGGGGACTTTCTGCAGGAAATTTCTTCCCTCGTCTCAGGCATGGTATTGGAGTCGCCTAGATGGATTATGCTGGGCGACTTCAATGACTGGGTCACCGACAAGGCCTCCCGCTTTGGTAGAGATTTCCTCCAGACTGTGGATACTCTGGGTTTCGCACAGGTTGTTACCTCCAAGGCTCACCTCCATGGCCAAGCACTAGACCACATATTCTCCCCTGGGGCTTGAAGTGGATGGCCTCAAGACTGATCCTGTCAGTTGGTCAGATCACTGTATCATCAGGTTCTGTTTCCTTTTAATCCATTCCCTGTGGAGGTGGTCCAACAATGACCTTTGAGAAGGCTGAGACCTGAAGGACTAATGTCGATACTGGACACCTCGGGAATGCTGGAAGCATGCGTCGAGGGTGCAGAGGCTGCAGTGCTGGCCTACAATAGGGTCATAACTAGGGCCCTTAACATTCTAGTACTGGTCCGTGTACGCCTCCTGGTTTCATGCCTTGGCTCACCATAGTTTGACGGCGAGCTGAGGGCACCTAATTCCAGGGGACAGAGGTTGGAATGTCACGGGAGGAAGTCAAGGTTCATGAAGAACAAACTAGTTTGATTTCCCATTATGAGGAATATCAGCAGGCAATCTCTCAGAAGGAGGCAGATTTTCTGTCAAGAGAGACTGAATCTGGGAAGAACTGACTGGCTTGGCTCTTTTAGACTGTGGACAGGCTACTTCACTCAGCCTGTCTGGAGCCCGTGAGAGAGCTTACACTCACAAGATGCAAGGATGTTCACACGGTTCTTCTCAGATAGGGTGTCCTCCATTAGGGCGGGTATCACTCCACGGGGCTCTATGTTTGCAGCAATGGTCTGCTTCTGGGCCGGAAATGCAAGAGGTGTTCTTGGGGTGAATTCTGGCCATTAACAGTGGAAGAGATCTGTTGGGTCATCTCGACACTGTGGCTGACTTACTGCAATCTTAACCCGAGCCCAATGCGACTTGTGGTGAGTTGTGTCATCCAACTGGGCCCAGTGTTCACTGAAATCGTCCAGTGTTCTTTGCAGGAAGGGCTGGTTCCAGAGGCCCTTAAATGTGCTCTGGTGTGACCCCTGCTGAGGAAACCATCTCTGAACCCCGATGTTTTGGTGCACTACCGTCCAGTCTCTAATCTTCCCTTTTTAGGTAAGGCTACTGAGAAAGTGGTTGCAGATCGAGGAACACCTGAAGGCTTCTAACATCTATGAGCCATTCCAGTTGGGTTTCAGAGCTAGGCATAGCACAGAGACAGCCCTGGTCAGGGTGCTTAATGACCTGCTCAGAGCGAAGGATAGAGGAGAGCAATCTATTCTTACCATCCTCGATCTCTCTGTGGCATTTGACACTATGGACCATGGCATACTTGTGGACCGGCTCAGGGAGTACGTCAGACTCACTGGCACTGTGATCTGCTGGTCTGAGTCCTTTTTACAGGATAGAACCCAGAGGGTAGTTCGGGGAAATTATTCCTTGAGCCCAATGGTTCTGTCCTGTGGCATGCCCCAGGGCTCGGTCCTTTTCATCAATGTTGTTCATGGTGTATATGCTTCCCCTGGGCATGGTCATTATACAGATCGACTGGGGTTTCACTGCTATGTGAATGATTCCCAGCTCTGTCTTTCGTGCCCAGGTCTCAGGTTACCATCGATGTGCTTAATAAGTACTTGGCAAAAATCCAGAGCTGGATGGCTTCTAGCTGGCTGAGATTGAACCCTGAGAAGACTGAGGTATTAGTGGTTGAGCCAGGCTGAAAGGGGGGATTGGTGACTGATGGAGGAATTACTGGGCTTTGGTTTGGGGATTCTGATCTGCTAGCCTGCCCCAGGGTGAAGAATCTGGGAGTCACACTGGATGACAGCCTGACAGTGGAGGCCCAGGTGTCGGCCACTGTCTAGAGTGGCTTTTTTCATCTTCAGAACATCCACCAGATCGGATCCCCAATTCCCCCACCCGAGACCTGGCCACAATGATCCATGAGTTTGTGAACTTGAGGCTGGACTACTGTAATGCTCTGTACCTCGGGGGCCATTGGAGGTACACTACAACACCTGCAGTTGCTGCAGAATGTAGCTGCCAGACTACATATGGGCTTGCCAAGATCTAGCCAGATTTCCCTGGCACTGCGTGATCTGCACTGGCTGCCAGTGAAGTGGCGTATCTTATTTAAAATAGGTTTGTTAACCTGTAAGGCCCTGTACAGACTGGGCTCAGCCTGAGTGAGCTCCTGCACCCATATATACTCCAGTTCGAACACTCCAATCTTCCGAGGAGGGCCTCCTGATGGTCTCAAGAGCAAGATTAAAAACTTCTGGTGACCAGGCTATTGAAGTAGCGGACTGGGTGCTCTGGAATTTCTTCCCAGGAACCTAAGGGAGGCCACCCTCGGGTGGATGCATTTAACCCTTTGGAGCCTGGACAGGTATCTGTGTACTAGGAAAAACAATGGTCCTAGGGTGCCACCGACCTCACCAGCATGTTCCCTGCTACCCACTGACCAGGTTGACAAAGATTTTAAATATAATCCTGATTTAATAATAATGTGAGGACCCGAAAGCTTGTGTAGAATTCCATCTTCGTGCAAGACCCTTGTTGGTCCAATAAAAGGTATCAAACCTTCCAGAGTCTCCTGATTTAATAATGCAGGATGAAGAGAAGGAACCTGAGGACCATGCTGAAAGTCCTTATGAGAGGGGCACCAACTCCACTGTGTCCACCTGTGTGAGGACTCAGTGGTCCACACTCCGAGGTCCCCACCAGAGGACCTAACTTTCCTTATTATGATACAGCAATTACAGGCTGCCATGGGTTTTTATTTATAGAAGCAGAACACTACCAAGGCAAAATTAATAGATTTCTTGGAGTTACCTGATTCTACCCCTATTGTGGTACCAGCTCTCCTCCCTGCCCTAGAGGATGCTACCTTTGCTGCCTGGTATAGGCCAAATGTCATCTCAGACATATCAAGGAAAGCAGACAAAATGCACATGGCTCCTTCGAGGAAGCCTTTTTTTTTTTTTTTTTTACCACCCAGCCTGAGGCAGACTCTGCAGTTATAAATGCTGCCCATGACAGGTCAAGGGCACCTAAACACCAGAGTTCCTTTCCTCCTGATGAAGGATCCAGGAGGTTGGATGTACTAGGCAAGAGAACTTCTGCCTCAGAATTGCTGACAATCAGGCCCACGTAGTTCAGTATCAAAACACTCTCTGGAGAAAGGCCAAGGCAGCTGCACAAGCCTTACCAGAGGGTACCCCACAAACAAGAGCTCCTTAAGGTTCTCACAGCTGGGGCTGAAATAGGAAAGGATCAGCTTCGCACTGCCTATGATGTTTCAGATGCTTCTGCCATGGCTGCTGCTTGGGGCATCTGTCTAAGGAGGTACTCCTGGCTCAGGGTGGCAGGGTTTGCCAATGATGTGCAACAATCCATTCTAAATGCCCCCTTCAGAGAACGTAAACTATTTGGTTCAGATGTCCAGGACATTCTTTCTTATCTTCAGGCCTCAGGCATGACCCTAAAGTCAGTGCTCTCTCTCATACCCAAACAATGGGTAGGCAAAGGGTACCTTTCCATCCAGCTGGTGTTAGACACCATCCAGCCAGACAACAAGGTAAGGGCAAGGGAGCCGGAGCCTTGCCCACCCCAGGCACCACTCCATGGTCATATTCAAAAGCCCCTAGAGGTGGTGGTGCAACAGGAACCACCACAACTGGCTCTGCATGATTCCCTGAACAACCCGACCACCACTACACCTCCAGGGATGGTTGTAGGTGGTCATTTCTCCCTTCACTTAACTCAGTGGGAGAAGGTGACATCAGATGCCTGGGTCCTGGAAATCATAGCACAAGGTCATGCTCTGGAACTTCTGGGCACGCCTCCAGATCATCCACCAGTGCCAACTCACTATACTCCAGACCACATTCCTCTGCTCTTGGAGCAAGTTCAGACTTTGCCTCAAATGAAGGCCATGGGGACTGTCCCCTTCATGCAAAGAAACACAGGGTTATATTCTTGTTACTTCCTAGTCCAGAAACAGACAGGAGACCTGCAGCCTACTCTAGATCTCAGAGACTTGAACTTTTTCACAGAGTACAAAAAGTTCAGAAGAATGGTCACCCTGCAGGGACTGCTCCCGCTGCTGCAAGCAGGGGATTGGATTGGTTTTCCCTCAATAGGAAGGATACCTACCTTCATATAAAAAATTGCAAATCTCACAGAAAGTATTTAAGGTTCCTGTTCTGGGGGAACACTACCAATTCAGGGTATTGCCCTTTGGCTTTTCCTCTGCACCATGGGTCTTTATCAAATGCTTGGTAGTGGTGGCAGCAGCCCTTCAGAGAGAAGGTTTTTATGTTTTTCCCTGCCTGGATGACTGGCTATTGAAAGCCCAAAGTATCCACTCCTGCACACCTTATCTCAAATGAGACAAATTCTGATGCTTTGGGGGCGGGGGTCACTGTCAATATACCAAAGTCTGTCATGACACCTTGCCAATATCTGCACTACACAGAAGCAGTCTTGGACACAGTTCAGAGCTCAGCCTTCCTGCCCCTGGACAGGGCCAAATGCCCGAGTACTCAGGCCCAGCTGGTATAAGACACCTGGTATGTCTCAGCCAGGATGTTCCTTCAGCTCCTGGGCCTTATGGCAGCGGCCATTGTCACAGTACCTTTGGCCAGACTGCACATGAGGATCCCTCAATGGACCCTAAGAATCCAATGGGACCAGCTCACAGATGATCTAGAACAAAGGACTCTAGTAACCTCTCTTGTACGCAAAGTGCTCAAGTGGATGGAACCAGAAATGTGTTAAGGGGGGTTCCCTTCCGATCCCCTCAACAGACTAACAACAGATGCCTCAGGGCTGGGCCAGAAGGCACACTTCAGGCCCCATCAGATGCAGGATACATGGACCCCAGTGGAGAGAACCTTACACATAAATGTTGTAGAGATGTGAGCTGTCCTGCATGGGCTACAAGCCTTCCAGGCTCATCTGTCCCAGAGTCCTCTGCTAGTACAGATGGACAATGTCAGTGTGATGCACTACATCAACAAGCAAGGAGGAACTCAACTCTTACCCACTGTGCAAGGAAGTGATGAGAGTCTGGTACTGGGCTCTGGAATACAGTCTATAACTGTCAGCAGTACATGTTCCAGGCATCCAAAATGCATTAGCAGGCAGGCTAAGCAGGTCCCAGTCCAGGATGCACGAGTGGGAACTGCTGATCTCAGTGGTCAAAGACCTGTTCAACAGATGGACTCATCCAGAGTTGGACCTTTTTGCATACCCAACACATTGCAAAAATGCCATTTTTCTGCTTACTTGCTCCAGGGCCTGGAGTTTTCTGGTGAGAAGCATTGTTTCTCTCTCTTGGAAGGGGAGGTTCCTGTATGCCTTTCTTCCCTTTCCTCTAATTCAGACAGTGCTACACAAGCTCCAAATGGAGGGGTCAACTCTGATCCTCATTGCTCCCCTATGGCCTGGACAGATCTGGTTCCTCCTACTACAACAGCTTGCAGTGGAACCACCAGTGCCCCTGCCCCTGTGCAAGGGCCTACTGTCACAAGAACAGGTAACCCTGGTCCATACAGCCCACAGTTCTCTTCATACTCATGCATGGTTCCTGAAAACACAGCCATTGCCATGTTTGGGGTTTCCCAAAAGGTGGCTGATGTCTGGTGGCTGCCAGAAAGCCTTTCACCAGATTCACTTATCCTATGAAGTGGAAGCAGTTTGCTCTATGGGCCACTTCTCATCACTTGGATCCATTTTTCTGTCCAGTTAACCAGGTTCTGGAGTATCCGCTGTCCTTATTGGATGCAGGCCTATAGTATTCCTCTATCAATGTGCACTTGGCTGCCATTTCAGCTTTCCATGTGCCTATTGAGGGTTGTATGGTTGCCTAGCTGGAGGTAGCCTGTACGTTCTTGAGAGGCATTTTACATGTCAAGCCTCCTATCCACAATCCAGTCCCGGCTTGGGACCCGAGTTTTGTTTTGAAAAGCTTACTTCGGCTCCTTTTGAGCCAGCCATGGCTTGTGGTTTACTCTTTCTTTCTTGGAAAGCGTTATTTTTAGTTGCAGTTAGTTCTGCTCGAAGGATTTCAGAGCTACAGGTTCTAATGTGTGAGCCTCCTTATCTGATTTTTCACAAAGATAGGGTGTCTTTGCATACTAATCCTAAGTTTTTTACCAAAGGTGGCGTCTGAGTTTACGTTAAATCAAACCATCCACCTGCCAGTTTATTTTCCTGAGCATGCCAATCCAGAGGAAGCATTGCTCCATACTTTAGATGTACATAGAATACTCAGGTACTATATACACCACACGAATAACTGCATAAAGTCCTCACAGCTTCTTGTTTCATTTGCCCCGGGAAAGAGGATGCCCCAGTTTCTAAACAGTGCCTGTACGCATGGTTAGCAAACTATTACTTTCTATTACAGGAAGAACGGTAAGGAACTTCCTGGGAATGCTCGTGGTCATTCCACTACAGGCATGGGCACATCTTTTGCCTGCTTCAAAAATGTGTCTGCTGCAGACATCTGTGTAGCTGCCACCTGGAGTACTATCTACCACTTTCACGAAACATTACAGTCTGGGCACTACCTCTCAAAAAAGGACTGGTTTTCGACCAGCTGTGCTTCAAGGCCTGCTTTCTTAGGCCTGTAGGCACCAACTACCCAGACTGTTTATTGTCAGTACTGCTGGGTAACTGTTCCATAGATGTGGCCTGATGAAAGAGATATTCTCGAAGAAGATAGGACAGTTACGTACTTATCATAACAGTAGCTCTTTGAGAGAATCTCTTTCATCAGGCCATGTCATCCCACCCTCCTTCCCCCTACAGGGTCCTGAGACTCATCAGTGCTATCTCCTTCTCCATGATGGTCTACCTGTAGCTCTCTGCCTCGCCTGGTTGGCAGAGCCCCATGTTCTCTCCTGCTTCCCTACTAAGAGGTTTTCCAAGCATGATCTCCAACAGGGAACTGAGGAGGGAAGGGGCCATCCACGTTTATGTAGCAGCTAACATCTGACGTTGTCATGGGCGGCACCTGGTGGACTGCTTGCAAAAGTTTCTTTGTGGCCCTAGTTCCTGGCGACTTTAGTTCCACAGATGTGGCCTGATGAAAGAGATTCTCTTGAAGGTCTACTGTTACGGTAAGTATGTAACTGTTCTTTAAGGAACCTGCAGGATTCCTCCAACTAAACCACTGTTTTGCCATCTATGAGGTCTTGAAACATTGAAATTACCACCAGCTGCACCTTCACAAAGGAATACTGGAAACCAGAATCTGATAAGGACAGGAGGTAATCCAAAATTGGTCTCACTTAACATGTAAAAGGGTCCAAGGTATGAGAGGCACACAAGATACTGAGATGTGTCCATTTCTGAGAGCAGGCATGCCATGTGGATGGTCTGTGAACTGCCAGTAGAAAGTACAGTTATGTAAAAACTTACTGTAACAGTAGATCTTCGAGAGGAGCTCTTGCAGCAGGTTAAACCTGAAGGACTGAAGCCAGCAGGCAAAAAGACCCCTCGTAAAACTTCTAGCTAGCAGTATACAGCGGAGGACTGTCCCTTGACATCGGCCCACTCACAACGTTGGCCAGTGGTATAAAAGGGGCGGTCCCCCAGCCCAACCTCAGTTCTCCCGCTGGAGACCCAGGCAAACACAGAAATGGAGAACCGAGCAGGTTCCTCTGAAACGAGGAAATGCATAACAGACAATGGAGAAACAGATACCACGGGAAGGTGGGAAGGAAAGCAGCACTTGCTGCAAAAGCTCCTCTCGAAGATCTACTGTTATGGTAACTTCTTGTGTAACTGTACTATCTCACTTCAAGGGGGACCCCTTGCAGCACATTATACTATACGGGCCGAGTCCCAAGCAGTAAAAGGACCAACCCCTAAAGATGGGAGGAGGCAAAAGTCAGCTGGAAAAACTCATGAGAGCAGGCCCTGTAGGACAGTAAGGCCAAAGCCTGCCCTGTAATGAGAGGTAATATCCAGACTGTAATGCCAAATGAAAGTGTGCACATAACTTCAAGTGGCAGCTACACATTATCAGCAGCAGACACACTCTTAATGGAGACAAAGGAAGCAGCCATACCCCTGGTAGAATGGCCTTTGACCAGTCCTGGCAAAGGCTTGTCATACTTTTGGTAATAATAAACAATACAGTTAACTAGCCATTTGGACAAAGACTGCTTCAAAACTGGAGCCCCTTCAGTCCTTGGGGAAAAAGAAAAACAACTGTTCTGACTTACGGACAGCACGGGTGCGATCCAAGTAGTAACGAAGCACCCGGTGAATGTCCAGAGTATGCAGCAGAGCCTCCCCTTGATTAGAATACTCTGGATAATAAACAGGTAAATGAATGTCCTAATTCAGTGTCAACTCCAACACCACCTTAGGCAAAAATGTAGGATTCGTCCGCAAGGACATCCGGTCCTTGTGAAAAACGAAATAAGGCTCTTTACACATTAGGGCCTGAGGCTCAGAAATCCTTCGTGCAGAAGTAATGGCAACTAAAAATAATGCTTTGCATGACAGAAAGCGTAGCTTGCAACTGGTTCAAAGTGGAGGCAGTGTAAGTTTTTCCAAAAGAAATAAAAGATCCCATGGTGGGACAGGGTCCCTGATGGGAGGTTTGAGGTGTAGAACTCCTCACAGAAAACTACGCGAAAGATCCAGCTGGGCAAGAGTCTTGCCCTCTACAGGTGCATGATGTGCAGAAATACCAGATAAATGCACCTCAATGGAGAAGTAGCTCAACCCTGAATCTGACAGAGAAAGGAGGTACTCCAAAACAGAGTCCACAGGACATGTAAACAGATCAAAATGGCGAGCGGAAGCCCAAAGGCAGAACCGCTTCCAATTTATCGAGTAAGTAGCTTTGGTGGAAGGCCTTCTATCAGTCACCAATACTTCCACCACTCTGGGGGAAACCCTAAAATAAGACATGGCTAGGTCTGCAAGAGCCATGCGTGCAGGTGCAACGACTTGTGGTCTGGAAGGACCAGGGTACCCTGCTCCTGGAACAGCAAGCTTGAGCTCAGGGGCTGGGGAATTGGAGGTTCCACTGCCAGCTGCTGGAGTAGTGGGAACCAAATCGGACGTGGCCAGTAAGGAGTTATCAGAATCATCCCTGCTCCGTCAGACTTCAACTTGAGAAGAACTCTCTGCTGTCACAGGAAGGAAGGGAAGATGTAGAGAAACCTCCCTGTCCAAGAGAGGGACAATGCATCTCGCCAGAAAACACCAGGCCATGGATCTAGCGAGCAAAAACTGGGCAGTTTGGCATTGAGTGGGGATGGGAAGATGTCCAACTCGGGCCAGTCCCACCTGTTAAATAGCTCTCCAGCCACAGATTGGAGGAGTTCCCATTCATGTACCCTGGAACGACACCGGCTTAAGCTGTCGGCCAAGATGTTCTGTACACCTGGGATGTGCATGGCATTGAGTTCCAGATGATGCTCGATGGCACAATACCAGACACTCATGGTCTCCTGAATAGGGGATAGGAATGAGTCCCCCCACTTGTTTATGTAGAAGACCACTGACATGTCTGTTTGAATAAGTACAAGACCTCGGAACAGATTTGTCTGGAAAGTCTGAAGGGCATAAAGAATAGCCCGCATTTCCAAAATGTTGATATGGAGATGCTCCTCCTGGGGAGACCAAGTGCCTTGGGTCTGATGGTCTGCCAGATGAGCACTCCAGCCCCGGCTGGACGCATCCGTTGTCAGACTCTGGGAAGGAGTCTGCTACCGAAATAGGACCCCTGAGGAAAGACTGGAGGGGTCCAACCACCAGGCCAAATTCTGGGCACACCAGAGTGGAGACCAGTCACCAGCCGCTCCAACTCGTCTGAATGTTGATCCCATTGGACTCGTAGAGTCCATTAGGGAACCCTCATGTGCAGGCATGCAAGAGGGACCATCGTGATGGCTGCTGCCATGTGTCCTAGTAGTTACAGGAAGACTGGCTTGGACCTGGCACACTGAGGAAGCCAGGTGAGCCTGTTCCTGAAGGCATTCCATTCTGGCTGAGGGTAGAAAGACCGGCAGTGTCCAGAATTGCCCCGATGTACTGCAGCCTTTGGCTGGGCCATGGGGAGGACTTCAGGAGGTTGAGGATTATACCTAAGTTCTGAATCAAAGTAAAGGTGTCCTCCATGGTGCTGAGCAGCCGATCCCTGGATGGAACTGCCGGGAGCCAATCTTCCAGGTAGGGAAAGACATAATTACCATTTCTTCTGAGGGCTGCCACCACTACTGTCAGGCATTTTGTAAAGACTCAGGGAGCCGAGGACAGGCCGAATGTCAGGATGCAAAATTGATAATGGTTGCCCTGAAAGCAGAAACCAAGAAAAATCCAATAGGGCTGAAAGACCAAGATACTGAGGTATGCATCCTGCATATCCAGGGAGCACAGTCAATCCCCCCGATGAAAGGGAGGGGGCTAGGCTTGGGAGGATGACCATCTTGAACCGTTTGTACTCTGTGTACTTGTTAAGTGGCTGAGATCCAGGATGGGGTGTAAGGCCCCCGTCTTCTTTGGGACCAGAAAAAAGTGGGAATAAAATCCCTTTTCCCTCTGAGTGGGAGGAACTGGCTCTATGGCCTGTTTCCGAAAGAGTGCCTGGATCTCTTCCTGGATAAGGGAGAGGTGTGATGGAGGGTAATGGGAGTTTATGGAAGGATTGTCTGGAGGCATCTACACGAGCTCTAGGACATGTCCTTTATCAAATGAAGAACCCACTGATCCATCGTGATTCTTTGCCATCACTCTAGATAGAGAGAAATGTGACTCCCCCCCCCATCGCCTCCCCCAGGGATTCTGCTGGTGGAGGGGGGTTGGGTAAGGCGTCAGGTCAAGGAACCAGGGACAGGCAGAGAGGCCTCGGAGGTTTTGGGGGCTCTGGGCCTGAACCTCTGGAGGTCTGGGCATGGCCTTTTGCTTAAATGCCCCTCTATTTTGCTTGCCCCGGGACTGTTGTCTGGACGACCTAAAAAATGGCCAGCAACAGTTCTGCTTTTGATTAGATATGTGCATCATGTGTACAGATCTAACAGCCTTTCCTGACTCCTGGAGATTAGTGATCTTCTCAGAGTCCTCACCAAAAAGGACGGAGCCCTTAAAAGGGGCGTCCATAATTTTCACTTGTATGTCCAGAGTAAATCCCAAGACGCGGAGCCAAGAATAGCAGCAGAGGCAAATTCCTGAGGCTGATGCCCCAGCCACAGCGTCTGCTGTATCACAGCAGGAACATAAGACATGGGTGCCCATGTCCGATCCTGATTTTTAAAATGCGTAGTAGCTCAGCCTTCTGGGGAACATCCTGCTGAGTCTGGACCAGACCCATGGCATTTTCCCACAGGATGTTCTGGTACTGGATCACGTGGGCCAAACATTTAGACAGCGGATGGCACATGTGGCTAAGGCATACACTTTTCTGCCAAACTGGTCAACCTGGTTGTAGTTCTTGTCCAGAGGCTGGGTACTGAGATGACATGGCCGCTTTGACGGATCATGAGCTGCCATGATGACCACAGAGTCCACAATTGGCTGCTACCCAAAGTAAGGTGCATTCCTGGGAGCGTTATAAAGGCGGTCAGCCTTTTTGGAAACAGCAGGAGTGGAAGATGGGTGTTTCCATGCTGACTTGGAGACGTCCATAAAGGTGTCCACCAGAGAAGGAATCACCATGGGCTTTGGATCCTTCTGGTGGAGAAAGACAGCCAAATGGCATCTTTCAGGGTCCAAATCTGCAGTGTCCCAGCCCATAATCGACTAGATGTGCCGCATAACCTCCATAAAGATCGGGTCATCCAGAGGTGACCTAGGGGTGTCTTTTGGGTCCACAGGAAAGGGAGAGAACCCCGATTCAGATGACACCAAGGAGGAGGAGCTGTGTCCAGACTCCCCTGAGGAGGAAGACTTTGAGGTCGAACGCCGGTGCCTACGGCCATGAGACCAATGTCTGTGGTTGTCCAAGGATCTAGAAGATGAGCAGCAGTGCTTCCTCCCATGATGCTTGCAGTGACCCCTGTCCATATCCTCCGGTTGCAGGGTACGCTCCTTGGGCTGCAGAGAAAACTTTCATGGAGGAGCCAGAAGTGGGACCCCCAAAGGAGTAGGATTCTTATTGCGGAAGCAGGTTGCCCTTGACCACATTCCATCAGGAGATTGAAAGGGCTGTCAGATCTGGCAGAGGAGTCTGCGGAGGAGGAGGAGGAGGGTTAACCAGTGTTGGTTGGGGGACAGTAGATGGTTCCGGCGTCGGTGGCAACCTGGGCATTCGGTTCTGTGGAGTTGGGCTGACCGGCGTCGGCCCAACGGGCATTGGGGTTATCTGGCATCGGCCTGGGGGGTGTTGTCAGGTCCAATGGTGGGCCCTCTGGCGTTGTGTAATTAGCAGTACTCCAATCCACTGGCAACGCAGGGCGATCCAGCGACAATGGGATAGGAGTTGCCAGGAACTTGCACGTTGGTGTCAACCTGGAGGAAGCCTGTTTAGGGGAGCTAACCTCTGGAAGGGGTGGAGGCGTCACTCTGCCAGAGGAGGCAGACGCATGCCCCTGGGCACTGCTGGGTGGCATCAGCCCTGGAGCCCGGGGCTGATTCAGCGGACACAAAGGCCGGGTGGATGACTGGTAAGGACCCGCCGCCTGAGGAAGACCTGGCTGAACCACCTGACTACTGGCCCAAAGCAACAGGGGCTGGGAAGTGGAAGACAAAGTTCCTGACCTCGACGAACCACTACCCGACATCTGGATGAGGGTGGGAGGTTTCACCATGGGAAGCCTAGAAGGGGAGAGGGCTGCTGTGGGTACCAGGTCCAATCTCCCGCATGAGGAGGACTCAGAGCCAGTCGATTTGGAATGTGAAGACCGAGACGAGAGGAAGACTTATCCTTATGCTTCTCCCTGTAGCGATGTTTTCCATCCGACTTTTTCTCCTGGTGGGAGGACAAAGAAGTGGAGGTTCCAGAAATCAGAGGAGGAACATTTGCCCTGGACTTGTTTCTCCATCGCTGCAACCTTCTTTTCAAGCAAGAAGCTTTTTATGGCCTTCTGGTGGCAGATCCTGATCCTTTGGTTGAATTTCAAGCAGTGTTCACAGGCCTCAGTGCTGTGCTTCGGGTCTAGGCAGAAGAGGCAAAGAGACTGGCCATCCCTTGATGGGATCTGCTTGCCGCAAGGGCACTTGGACCACCGCAGTTCCACTGACAAGGTCAAAGATGAAGACATACAGAGGAAATGAAGAAAAATCAAACTTTTTGTAGAAAATAATAATACATGGGTAAACGCGGAAAAATGGCAGTCGACTGGAGCAGAAGACGTCCGTTGAGCTGATATGCGCAGGTCGACGGCGGGAAAAGAACTGAGGTTGGGCTGGGGGACCGCCCCTTTTATACCACTGGCCAACATCAGAGGCAGGCCAATGTCAGAGGCGGTCCCCCGCTGTATATTGCTAGCTAGAAGTTTTCCATGGGGTCCTGTCACCTGCTGACTTCAGTCCTTATGATGTAACCTACTGCAAGAGCTCCCCCCTCAAAGTGTGATCTGTGCCCACAGGTGAGACCCCAAAGAAGGAGAATTTTACATCCTCAGGAGCCAGTAATGGTGATGCAGAGACTGCAGATCCTGGTGCACCAGGGAGCCCTGCTCCTGCAACAGGAATGAGGCACTGTTGCATTATGTGGGGATGCAAAAAGGTCCAAATCTGAATGAACTCACCGTGGGAAGAGGTCTTCGATCACGATACACTGAAGTTCCCTCTCACTGGACAGAGCCTATCTATTACTTGCTGAGATAGTCTGCTAGCATCTTCAGAGAACTGGCAAAAAAAACTGCAACCAAGAACACCTCATGATATACAGAGCCTAGTCCTGCACTCTCATCGCTTCCCTGCATAGTCGGTACCATCCTTTTGTTCAGGTAGTGCATTACACAAACACTAAGTCTGTATTAGAACAGGACAACCTTGGATGAGTATAGCACATGCCTGAAGGCCAAGTAGAATAGCCCTCATTTCTAGAATGCTGATATACAGATAGCGCTCGAGAGGAGACCACAGACCATGTTTATAAAGGTCCCCCAGATGTGCCCCCAGCCAAACCCAGAAGCAGTCGATGTGGGGAAAGTCTGAGAGGCACAACAAAAAAAATGTGGCTATGTTGCAATGAAAGGTCTGAAGGACTGCACACTCCAGGCCTAGGCCTTCAAGAGACAATCATCCAGATATTGGAACACATACAGGCCTTCTCTCCAGAAACCTGCAGCATTAATAACAAGCCAAAGGGCAAGGCATGAAAGTGATAGTTCTTGTCCTCTAGATGAAAACATACATACTGCCGATTAGTGCACCGAATATGGATATATCCAGAGTGCACAACAAATTCCCCTACTGAAGCAGTGTGTCCATATCTCAAGCGAAACCATCCAAAACCTTTTGTATTCAACATACTCATTCAAGATCCTGCAATTTAGCACCGGGCACAAGTCTCCCTTTCTTTTGGGAATTAGAAGGTACCTGGGGTAAAATCTCAGATTTTGTTCTTGTATAGAGACTGGCATAGCCCGCTTGTCCAGTAGAGTCTGAATTTGTCAGCAAAATGGACAAATGGCCTGCATGGTAATGACACGGAAGTGGTGGATGCACAGGAGGGGTGCAGAGCAACTCTAGAGCATGACCCTGCTGAATTATCTCCAGGATCCACTTATTCGACATGCTCTACTGCCACTGTGATAAAAACTGGGAGATCCTGCACCTCAACTTGAATCCCTAGAGTTTGCACAGGGCAGAAGGAAGTGTTGGGGAGTCAGAATGCACCAGGGGTGGCAGGTACTGCAATGAAACCTGCACCTTGTGGGGCCCTTGGTGTGTGCACCTAGAGTTACAGAAGGGGAGTGGGAACATGGACGGGTGCATGACCTGGTGCACCAGTCCTTTGGGCTGGATGATTTGAAGGCCAACAAAATGTGCCCCTGCCGTGTCTATGTGTGGGCTGGTGCTTAAGTGATTTCAGGGAGTTAAGAGTCAGTCTTAATGACTATATGTCTCAAGGAGTCATTTCAGTGTCCTGGTCAAATGACTTCTGACCACAAAAAGGCAAGCTGATGACCGACTTGACTCTGGTAGCAAACCAGGCGACTCTGAGCCATGAGTAACGCTTGAGGCATATAACATAGGCAATAGTACGGCGAAAGCATCTGAGGTGTCATAGGCAGAACACAGAAGATGCTTACCAGCATCCAGCCCATTGGCAAGAGTCCACTGGACCTCACTTTTAGTGGGACTTTCAGGCAGCTTGTTGACCACAGTGGGCAGGGGCCTCCACAGACTATTCTAATACGTTATCATTTAGGCCAGATAATAAACAATACACAAACCCAAGAAGGCAAGTGCATAAGTCCTTTTGAGCATAACATCCAGTCTCCTAGAATCCATATCAGGAGATAAAGAACTCATGTGACAAGGTGCTTTTGACTTGACATGAGTAGCCATTATAGTGACAGAGTCCTTCTTAGGCTGACAGGCATAAAAACCCTTTGTAGTGGGTGCCGGATACTGCTTGTCCACTTTACAAGGAACAGCAGGCAGGATGCTGGGTCTGTGCCAAGCAGCCATAGTGACTCCTCTAGTGCAAGTTAAATCCTCCAAAGCAGCTCACCCTGAGGCATTAGGAGGTCATGAGGGACCCTGAAGCTGCCCTCCCTCAAAAACAGAGCTCAATCAACAGCAGCTCACCCCAAGGCATTAAAGAGGTTGCGAGGGCCCCCTGAAGCTGCCCTCCCCCCAAAACGAAGCTCAATCAACAGCAGTTCACCCCGAGGCATTAGGAGGTCGTGAAGGCCCCCTGAAACTGCCCTCCCCGGAAAATGGAGCTCAATCAACAGGTGTGGAGGCGCTTGAAACTGCAGCCGCTTGCTCTCGGCTAAAGCGAAGACTGCTACTGCAACTGTTATTTTGGTGCCATTTTTCCAATCAAGTGTTGGAGCAGGAGTGAAGATAGTTTTATTTAAAGTTTTTACTTGCTACCCTCAAATGTGCTAATTTGTGAAACTACTTCAACAGGAGAAAAAGTTTTATTTAAAGTTTTTACGTCCTGCCCTCAAATGTGCTGATCTGGGAAACTACTTTAAAAGAATTTAGTTAATTAATTCTCTAAGTATGAGAGCATACTTTAATTCTGATGTAGCTAGGCATTTTTCGGATTACTGCATCCTAGCATTGTGGCTCAGAACTTGGATTTACTTAAATTAATTTAGTCAGTCACTTCTGTTCTTTGTAAATCTAACGTTGTCTGCCACTGTCCCATTGATTCTGCACTGCAGCATTTTAGCCAAGGCCAGCACTACCAGAAAGATCAGTTATGCAAAGATTTTTGCTGTAACAGTAGATCTTCTAGGAATGTCTCTTGCAGTAAGTCATTACTTCTGGGAGTTCCTGATAGGTGGCGCTCTAACATGGCAGTTCTCTTCTAGCAGTATCCACATCAAGGACCACCCACACGACCTCACTTCCTGGGCTGTGCCTATAAAAAGTGGGTGGTCCATGGTAGTCTCCGTTCCCCGCCAGTTTCAGCTGGCAAAGGCGAGGGTCCGAGGGGAACCGATGTACCAAAGCCTCCCGACCCTATATCATTTTTCCTGTTACAGGATGGCAGGGGGTCGGAGGGAGGGAAGCTACTTACTGCAAAAGACATTCCTAGAAGATCTACTGTTACAGCAAGTGTCGCATAACTGATCTATCTTCCACAGAATGGTCTCTTGCAGTAAGGCATTACTTCTGGGAGATTCCCAAGCAGTTACATAGCAGTGGGTGGCCAGATATGGCATTCTGCCTTACATAGAGTGTGGTCTTGGGACTGATAGGAGCGGAGAGTAGTATATCAGTATACAAAGAAAATGTTGTATTTTATCTGCAAATACTCCTCCGTTATAGAATTTGTTATAGAGTTATGACTGAAAGACAAGCCAGACTGGCTATTACTGGGCATCGTCAGATGAGTTCAGCAGATGTAAACCCCATCAGCGTGTGGCATATTAGATACTGTAATAAATCAGAAGAAACTCAGCCATATAAAGGAGTAATAGGTAGGTTTTAGTGGCATGCACAGGAAGAGACAGTATATGTCAAAGCCTATTGGGTTTTGAGTTTTGAACAGTAACTCAAATAATACAATGTTATTATTTTGTAGTGCTACAATGTAGTAGGGTAGTATAGTGTTTCATCATGTCTGGCAAGGCATTAGGAAAATGTATCCATGTTTGGAATAAATAGGCTACATAAGTAGCAAACAAAGATATTATGAAATGAAACAATGCATCTATTTCATAATGAAATCCAGTGGCTCTTAAGAGTCTGTAGTACTGTTGTAGTCAATACTGTACCCATTTTAGGGTAAAGACATGGAATGCAAGAGTGAGGTAGTCAGTTCCATCGTGCCTTAGTAGTCTCATTTGCAAGGGGGTCCCCAAGTATGTCAGGGCCTGCCACTTTTTTAGGTGTAAACCTGAAATGTTAGTATAGTGGGCCCTTTATTTATGCTGTCTAGTGAACAGAAGTTTAAATAATGATCTGGATGATTGCAATTATGAGCCATTAGAGCTCATCTTTGAGATTCCAAACATGTTAATCTGGGAAAAATTATAAGTTTTTTTCTTTTCTTCCCCCCCCCCCCCAAGTAGTGCTGATCAAAAATTGAGAAGTCTTGTAGAGTTTATAAAGTTTGTAATATATATGTACTCACCATTGTTTCTGTGGCCTTTATCTATGGCCAGGTGAAGACTTTATGTAGCAATAAAAGCTTGGTAAGAATATTATGATTTATATTATAATATTATTAGGATATATTGTTTCTCAGCACGTGAGTAGAAGTAGGCTCTGTTCGTGGGAGGGACATAAAGGTCCGGCACACAACAGGCCGAGGGGCATCCCAATGAAATGGCTGTAATGGCCTGTAACACCGATACCTCAAAAGTGGCTAGATGTATAAAGCCTCATGCGAAAGGCCTCAGTATAATTTTGAATCGAAGCCCCCAGAAAAAAGTTTCTGACGCCTAGAAGAGAAGACTGGGGCATAGTCTGAAGTTTTTAATGAGAGGGAGAGGCATCCGGCCATCCTAAAGGGCGGTCACGGGTCGGTTTAAATGTGTTCCTCGTCATTCGTTCTTTGCCTCTGAGATTTCCTTTTTTTTTTGTGGTTATACAGTAGTAATTTCCAGTTCTGTATGAATAATTATACTGAGGGCATGGTTTGTGGTACATACAGTATATTGTACTGTTTTTAGTTGTCTGCCTGAGGCTTGTAGGTTATCCAGTATTGTTTGTGCCCCTGGGCCAAAGAGATGGTCGCCAAAAAAAGGGGCATTTGCCACTTCTTGATGAATATCAGGTGCTAGCCATGAGAGTCGGAGCCATGCCTGACGGCGTACAAAAATACCGACTGCAGAGGCTCTAGCCGAAGTGTCGGCAATGTCATATCCTAATCTTAATAAATGTCGAGAGAGGGAAATGCAGTAGTAGGCTCTGTTTGTGGGAGGGACACGAGGGTCCGAGAGGCATCCCAATGAAGTGACCGTAATGGCCTGTAACAGTGAGATCTTTAATAAATATGTACTGTATATATGAACATGATAAACATGTTATCTTCTGCCCTGAGGTGTGCCTCTATAATATTGGCGAGGTTATCCGCAAGGCATAGGCGATAGTATGATGCCTTCTTAGTCAGTTCTGGGTCCCAAGTAGCGGATGCCAAAGAATCAGAGATGTTGACTGTAGTAAAATATGAAGTTGATGTTGACGAAATAAGCCCCTTTGAATAGCAGAGGTATGCCATCTATTTTATTGATAAACAGTCTCATAGTTGTATACATTGGCATCGTCAACAGGTGGGTTTTTTGCTCTGTAAATGAGTGTGAAATGCTCTGTACCCTCGTTGATAGAGGAGGCAGCCAAGAGACAACTGTCAAAGGGATACACCCTGTTGATGAGAATATGTAACCATGTTAATGTTCAGTTGACGGAAAAGGTCTCCCATTAATATTTATATATATATATATATATATATATATATATATATATATATATATATATATATATAGTAAGGCATGGTCTGAGGATGGTGGAATGTTGGCCACTGATGGTAGGATCATCCCAGTCAATGGTGTAGAAGGAATACCATGCCGGTAGACAGTGGAATGAAAGCAGTCTATGATGATTAGTAGAAATCATGCTCCGTCGACGGTGGGTCATCAGCTGTCGACAATGAAAGAAGGGGAGCATGTCCCGTTGATAGTGGAATGTGTCTCATCGACAACAGATGAAAATAATGTGCCTCGTTGATGGGGGGAGATGAAAATAATGTGCCTCGTTGACGGGGGAGGTTACTATGGCCGTCGAGAGAGACTTATTCTTATATGAAGCCACCATTGATGATAGTCTTGGAAGAGGCCTCCCGTTGACAGGGAATGGACATCCCGTCGACGAGAAGTATGTAGAAGGCCTCCGTCGATGGGGCATGAGTGGTCTATCGATGAGAATTATGTAGGAGGCCTCCATCGATGGTGAATGAATATTCCATCAATGAGAAATCATGAAGGAGGCCTCCATCGAAGGTGGATGAATTGTCCATCGATGGGAATCATGCAGGAGGCCTCCGTCAACGGGGAATGGACCTCCCGTCGACGAGAAGTATGTAGAAGGCCTCTGTCAATGGGGAATGAACCTCCCATCAACAAAAAAGTATGTAGGAGGCCTCCGTCGATGGGGCATGAGTGGTCTGTTGATGAGAATCATGTACGAGGCCTCTGTCGACGGTGGATAAATATTCTGTCAATGAGAAATCATGAAGGAGGCCTCTGTCAACGGTGGATGACTTGTCCATTGACGGGAATCATGCAGGAGGCCTCCGTCGATGGGGAATGAACCTCCTGTCGATGAGAAGTATGTAGGAGGCCTCCTTCGATGCTGATTATGCATCCGTCAATGGGAACATAGATTGAGCCTCTGTAGAATGTTGTTGGAGGTCTCAGTCGATGGGGATTATGCATCCACCAATGGGAATGCAGTGTAAGCCTCTGTAGTCTGTTCTGTGATGAAGATGATGTAGAAATGCCTGCCATCGACGGGGTATTTGTCTCCTGTCGACAAAGAAAGTCTTCTTGATAATATATGTTTAGCATACATGACCATTGAAAGGTGGTCAGGCAGGACTTATGGTGAAGGAATACCTTCCGTTCCGATGTTTCTTGAAAAGGACTCTGTTGTCGGAACCTGTTACTAGAGCTCCTTGAGTCATCCATCCTTAAAACTCTTGTTTGAGTATAGGAATATGGTGCCATGTATGAAGCCCAGGCACCCCAAGCAATGAGTTCAATCCATATCATAGACTGCTGGCAGAAGAGTAAGCTGCTGTCAAAGCTGAAGGGCTGAAGCCAGCAGGAAAATGAACAAAGACTACCAGGGACCACCAACTTTTATAGGCACAGCCCAAGAAGTGAGGTTGTGTGGGTGGTCCCTGAGGTGGATACTGCTAGAAGAGAACTGCTGTGTTACAGCGCCACCTATCAGGAACTCCCAGAAGTAATGACTTACTGCAAAAGGCCATTCCGTGGAAGATCTTAGGTTACAACGGCCCTGCCCCTAGCACCCCTCCTTACCTTATTTAACCTGTGTCCTCTCCCTTCCCTTTCTCCAAAGCAGCTCACCCACAGGCATTAGGAGGTTGACAGGGCCCCCTGAAGCTACCCTCCTCCAAACACGGAGCTCAATCAACAGGTATGGCAATGCTTATTACAGCGTGGAGGCACTTGAAATTGCAGCTGCTCACTCTCGACTAAAGTAAAGGCTGCTGGCCCCACCGATGCTACGCGTCAGCTACCCCACCACCCCCAACCCCATCATTGGTGAGTATGTTATCTTACAGGATTGCACATGTGACCTGTAGAACATACCAGCCCATTTCCCCACTAGCAGCTTATACTCATTCACCACTAGTGGCTGCTATCTCAACCAATTCTTCTAAACCCAACACAGCAGTAACATGCAACTTCACTTCCTGGTGCTAGTCATAGTCACCTCACTCCCACCCCCAGCGTCTCTACCACCACCCACTTTCCCCGAGGAATGGTCACATAATTTGTTTACCAACACCAGGCACCCACCATACCCTCACAAACTGACCTACCCCTGGGGCTACCTAATGCTTGTTGGACTACTACCCCCCCCCGCTTCCCCATTATGTCACCCTCACCTCCCTCCTGAGCTTTTGGTCAGTCCTTCTACCCAAAACCTGTGCGGTGCCTCTATCCTGATCACCTCTGGATCACACCCCATCACCCCAGTCAATCACTACACTCTCTGCCCCTATCTTCCAGTTGTTCCCGCTTAGCTATAAAGAAGTCGAAGATTCACTTCTTAACACAGACATTTGAAAACGTGCAGGGGACGATGGTCTAGAACCTTTTTTTCTTAAACTAGGCTATCTTGACCTAACTGCCCCATCCTCCACACATTCAGTCTTTCCATTTCCACTGCCTCTGCCTCTGTTCCTTCCTGCTGGAAATCTGCCCACATCCTCCCATTATTTAAGTCAGGGGACCCATGTGACCTAAACAACTATAGGCCCATCTCAATCTTACCTGTCCTCTCCGAAGTCCTCGAAAAGCTAGTTTACTCCCAAATGAAAATCCATATCGAATCATCTTCAATCCTCAACCCTGCGCAATCCGGCTTCCGGCCGAACCATAGTACAGTCACTGCTCTAGCCAAAGTTACCAATGAGTGCATCACAGCCATGGACTCCAAGAAAGTTACTGGTGCAGTATTTCTAGATCTCAGCAAAGCATTCAACACCATTGGACCACAATCTGTTAGTCTCAAGCCTAATAAAAGTAGGCACCAACCCCCTTGCTGCCCAGTGGTTTACCAGCTACCTATCTGGAAGGACCCTGAAAGTAAAAGCTGGTGGCCTCTTTTCTGCATCCCTCCCAATTGTTAGGGGAGTCCCACAAGGCTCCATATTAGGTCCCATCCTCTTCTCCCTGTACAGCAATAACCTTGATGCACATATATCCCAGTCCCATCTGCATTTCTTTGCTGATGATACTGTAATGTATACATCAGGCCCCACACTGGCTGAAGTGAGGGATGTACTCCAAGCCGACTTTGCACAACTAGAAATCAACCAAACTACTCCTCAATTCCAAGAAAACTAACGCCATGATCTTTACCCCAAACACCACCTCCACTTCCCTTGCAAACACACACACACAAAGAATTCATCACTACCTCCCTAGGTGAACCCCTTGAAATCACCTCCAAATTCAAATATCTTGGTATATGGCTAGACAGCAAGCTTTCCTTTCATGACCACCTCAACGATCTGGCAAAGAGGCAAAAAAATTAGGCTAGGTTTCTTCTTCCGTAACAAGTCCCTCTTTCCACTGGATACCAGAACTAGGCTGGTCCAGGCCTTTTTCTTGCCGCTACTCAACTATGAAGATCTGATCTATTCCTCTGCAGCGGCCTCAGGACTCGGTAAACTAGACGTCCTCTACCACTGCGCCATACGGTTCATGACAAACCTACCCTACCGAACCCACCATTGCGATTTGTACCTAGCCGCTGACTGGACATCACTCTCATCTAGACGCACGCTTTATACTGGTATCTGGACTCTTAAGCTACTCCTGAACAAGCTCCCGAACTATCTCACAACCCTTTTCCTCATTTCCCATAGCACCTACTCTGTTAGGAAAAATGACCTCCTCCTCCTCGATGTACCGAGAACCCGGACCTCACTCGGCAAGCGGGCCATATCGAGCATACTCCCAACTATCTAGAACCAGCTCCAAGGCGTACTGAAGCTTCCCAGTACTGTCCCTGTCAGCCTATTTAAAAGGTTGGTTGCAGCAAAAGTAAAAGATTTGTGTAGCTGCTTCTAAATCCTAGCTCAGTGTTCTAACCTTAGCCCACTGCTTTCTCTTACTTACCTAGAAATTAGCTGCCTTGTGACTCCCAAAACAAGCACTTAGTACCTTTTTTCCTGTACTTGTATTTTTCTAGGTCATTGTCATTTTTATGCAACATGTTAATGCTTGCCCATAATTCTGTACTTGAATTTGTACTGTTTCTTCGATTATGCAATCTGTAACTACATGTCTGTGTCAAAGGACCTCCTTGTGAATGAGCTCATTCCACGGAGTTTTCCTACAATAAACTTGAACTTGAACATCATTTATACATAAGGATCTGGAACAGGGCCACCTGGCTGGGGCAATCTATGACGATTTGACCAAAGCATTCGACACAGTCAGTCGTGCGCTGCTCCTCCACTCCCTTCCATCCCTGGACATCTCCCCTGGGGCTACCTCTTGGTTCAAAGATTATCTCACTGGCTGAACACAACAGGTAAAAATTAACACCACAGTCTCCTCCAGTAGACCAGTCCTATCCTGAGTGCCTCAAGGGTCCATACTTGGCCCCTTGCTCTTCACCCTCTTCCTGAACTCCCTCCTTAAATCCTGCAGTGGGAAGCTACTGCTCTACATGGACGAAGCTGCAGTTTTCTGGAAACACCCCATCCTAACTCCCTCCAAATTGCCCTACAGGGTTTCTTTGGGGAACCAGGAACATGGTTCTCTGTGCACCACCTAATACCGAACTACAAAAAGACCAAGTCCATGATCTTTGCCCACTGCCAGAGCCTGCACAGTAGCTCCCCATCAATAATCACAAACTCCCTGAGCACCCCACTTAAACAGGTCTCCTCATTCAAGTACCTGGGTGTCACGTTGGACACCTCCCTTATCTACCACACCCATATTCAACACATCTCCTCCTCCATTAACACCAGGCTTGGGATCCTACACTGACACAAACACTGCCTACCCCCAGAGGCCATCCGACTCGCTGTGTCTTCCTTAGTCCTATCCCCTGGTGGACTACGGCATCATGATCTACGGGACTGCAGAACAAACTGCCCTACACTGCGTCAATCTAGCCCTCAACAAAGCCTGCCACCTGGTCTCTGGATGTGACTGATTAACACATACCTGTGAGCATTACAAGCTAATGAACTGGGTGAACTTTGAAAGTAGGCTTAAGTATCACACTTATCTCCTTACCAAGAAGATAAAATAGAAGCAAGCCCCCTATGGCCTCCACCCCCCCCATCCAAATAGTCCCTCACAGAAGGGCCTCCAGATGCTCTGCCAAAACCTCCCTCCTTGTCCCCCACTGTAGGACCTCCCTTGGTCAAAGATCTTTCAGCTATTGTGCCCCCCTCTGGCTAAACAGCCTGCCATCCACCATCTCCTTGGACCCCAGTGTTGGCAGATTTAAAGCCGGTCTAAAAGACTCTCCTTCTTGACTCCATCATCTGTGACTGTACTTAGCCACAACATCTCATGGTGGATATGTCCGTGTGCTCCCCTCCAAGGCTCAATATCCTGTCTCCTGGCTAGCCTAACACCTCCTGCTAGCAGAGCTGGCTTGACTTGCTCACTAGTTTTCCCTGAAGCTATCCTTCTGATGTCTAAACTTATTTAATTACTTCTTACTTTAACCACAATTTTTGTACTGCTTGACGCTGTGTCACTGGCCCTAAACTGCATGTACCTTCTAAGATCTGCCACTGTTTATATTCCTGCACTGTTTTGTACTCTTTTATTTCTGAAGTGGAACCTTTGCAAAAGAGTTCTTGACTTAAAGGGTTGTAATTCTGATTACTTAATAAATATGAAGAATAATGACTGAAGGCATAGCAGCTACTTTGAGGAATTCATAAGAGTTTTTTTCCAAGCAACCTTCCTCCTCTTCAGCAAAGCCCAGCTTTTCCTGCATAAGTTTCATTAATGCTTCAAAAAAAAAAAAGTCATCCTCCAGAGGGAACCATAGAGTGAAGCTCACAGAATCCTCACTTCAATAGGACAAAGTGAAGCTGAAATCAACTCCTGCAAACAGTTTAATATCACATTCCTTGCAGTGGTGTAGCTAGGAAACTATATTGTGTGAAGCAGAACCCTTTGGTTCCTCTTTGCCATCTCCCCCACCCCACTGTAGACATGCCTGTATTTGTTACCCAAACCCCTTCTACAGGTATTGTACTTCAGGAACTACATAACAGAAGGGGGAAAAAAAAAAAAGAATACAGCAGTACTTAGTTTTATGCATTTCACATTATGCTTAATTCAAAGAACAACATTCATATTATAGCACCAGTAGGGGTGGATATCAGACAGTAGAAGTAAACTGAAATTAATGGTCAGGGCCCAGAACACCACCTCGCTCTTCATTCCATCTGTATGGCATGGCTTACTTGGCATGTGCGCTCCTACACTAATGCTTCCTCCTCGTAATCCTACTCCATATGCAGGAGGTCTGGATTATACTCTCCCTCCTTTCTGTCTCGTAGAGGGAAAGGGGTGCCTGAGCTACCACACAAGCAGCAGCTGTTGATGGAGGTGTCATGTTTGACAACGGGGATGGCCCCCGAGGCTCACAAACCCAAAGCTGATGTAAGCAACAGGCAGGCTGGAGGAGCAGTCATCATTAATGTAATCATAAATGGCAGGAGCTGTCTGAACAATTCAGAAACAGTGGTAAAAAAAAAAAAAACAGTGGTCAACATCACCTGTGTACTGACAACTCCTGTAGCTGAAGAGTATGACAAGACAGTGCCAGTCCACACTACAACACGCTATGACTGGGACAGCCAGAGCCAGACTACAACCCTGGTGCCATAACGATGGTTGGGTATCTTAATCCCAGAGGCCGTGGCCAGAGACACTGCACTAGAGCAATGTGGTGACTGGGAACAGGAGTGAGAAGAATGTCTGTCTGCTTACTGCGATGTCTGTCCAACAATACAGATTTAGCAGACTGCCTTTTGTTAAGAGAACTATGTTCTCTGGGGAGACAATGTAGCCACACTATGGGGAGAATGACGAGTCATTGGAGGAGCCAAATCTGAAGAATGGGATGGCAACATCAGAGCAGAAGCTAGTTCATGATGCTGAGAATTCCTCATCTTTTGAAGGAAGCCTTCTGACAGCATTTCGTCCTTGCCTGGTTAAAGCTCTGGCATATGAAACAGTTCTTTACATCATCTGAGAGGCCCAGGCAGCAGACACAAACAGAAGTATCTTCACACTGCAATGACAGAAGCGAAAAAGCGACTCTTTTGATAATGACATACAGTGGTGGTAATGGTAAACTGGAAAAGAATGAAAGTAAAACAAAAAATTTCACTAGATCCGATGAGCGGGTGACAGAGGAAGAATCAATTGAGGATTGGAGGGGCCATCCGCATTATATAGGCAATGGCAACTTACGTCAGTGTGGGTGGCCACAGCTGGAAAAATGTCTAAGTGGTCCCTACACGACCGACTTACAGTTCCAAAGGTGTGACACTATGGAAGTGATGTTCTGAAGGAATATCTGTCATTTAATATGAATACGGATACATACGCACTACTAGATGCCTGCTCCATGCTGGGCTATGGACTCTTTAACTGCTCCTGCAGAAATTGCCAAGCTATCTCTCTTCCCTTAGTAGTATCTCACATAGTGCATACTCGTTAAGAAAATCTGACTTTATTATGCTTGACATACCAAGGACGCTGGACTTCCTTTGGTAAACGTGTTATTGCATATGCCCTTCCCTCCATTTGGAACCCATTACAAACCGTACTGAAACTAACTAGCACAGTTTCAATAAACTTCTACAAATCGCTAAGTTCAGCCAAAATAAAAGACACCTGTAACTGTCATTAAGTCTCTTCCTTCCCCATGTGTGCCATATTTATCCACTGGTAAGGTATAATTGATTTGTCATATTAACTGCTTTCCTTCCTTCTACTCCTGGCTTTATCTTTTGCTTACGCTCCACTGCTACTCTATCAAATCTCTCCTCCCTATATCAGTTGTAGACTGTTTGTTCTAGCTGCCAAAATACTGTATATTTGATTTGATTTGATTAAATCAAATCACACTAGTCATCATGTTTCATTTATCAGTATGCGACCTATAAGTCGCTTCCCTGTCTCATATCAATGTTTATCACCTGCGGTCACCCTATGTGGTACCCTTGTATGTATATCCAGCCTGTATCATGTAACGTGTATTTCATGTATATACTGTTATTACCTATCTGTGTTTGTACTTTAAGTGTTTATGTCACAGGACCTCCTTGTGAATGAGCTTGCTCAATGGAGTTTTCCTGCAATAAACTTGAACTTGAAATGTTAACAGGAAAATAGGTCCATCTCCATGTGTACACTGCCTCACTGTCCCAAAGATCCTACAAGGATTAAAGGTTTAGACGACATTCGGTCTGGAGGAAAAAGATTTTATGACAGACTGGGTACTGGTTTTAAATAAATGTTTATATAGCTGGACAATCTTAATCAATATAAAAACAAGTTGGAAGGTTAAATAGTACAAAAAGAGATCAAAGAAACAACCAGCCCACCAGTGTAGTGGTAGCACTACCACTCGCGATGCTGATAACCTGGGTTTCAGGAGCTAGCCCGAGTCGTCAGAGGGCCAGCTGGGGAAAGGTGAGCTGAGCCTCCCAGAGGACACTCTCCACCTCAGGAGGGGAGGGATGACAGCCTCTGCCTGCTAACAGAGATGCAAAATCAGTGGGGGCACCATTGTGCAATGCACGCACTCACGTTGAGAGAGTCCTCTCAGCATCTCATAAAGGATCAGGGCATGAAAATGGGAAAAAGAATGGCAGGCGTAGGAGGATGACGTCTGCCCCGCACTGCTGGCTCCCCACCACCAATTGAGGCACTCCTCTCCAACCATACTGACCAAGTCTCTGTCGCGGGGAACTGGGTCTCCTCCCAAAGGCCCCCAACTGGGGTAAGTCAGTAGGAAAGGCAGGTAAGTTCTGGAGAAGGCAGGTGAGAGGGTTGCATGTGGAGACAGGGCCGATGGGAGCTGCCTGACCTGGGGAGAAAAAGTACAGTAAATTGAAACAGAAAAAAAAATAAAACCGATCAAAGAAGCAGAAACTAAAATGTTATAACATGTGGCACCAGGAGATTAATATGAAAAATCCAACAAACATCAATTAGAAGAAAGAAAGAAAAGAAAAGAGTGTTCAGAGCGGGCAATAAATCGATAAAGAGATGGTATAGGATGAAAAAAGACAAAATCCATCAAGTCTGCCCTGTTGTTCCTAATAGAATTCCTCAATCCTTTGGTCAGTTTCTCTGATGCTCCTGACAGACTTATCTGCCAGCATCCTGCATTAGTGTTAAACTGGGTAACATAGTAGCATCCCCAGTATGTACTCCACTGAGGGAAGGACGTACTTCTCATGTCTGACCAAACTTATTCAGTTTGGTAAGGTTGCCGCACATCCATATGGTGTCAGCTAGCACGGAGATCACTACCATTCCAGCACACCAATCTATGGATCCCACAAACCTGGTTATGACACACAGGTTCTCCATTCTGAATAGTTTCTCTCTGACTTTGGAAATCAGAGGAACTGGGATTCATCTGGGTGCTTTCAAGGAAAATGATATGGCTCCTGGCGTAAGCTGGATGTAGTACTCTGTTCTCCTAGTCCACTGAATAAAGTTGTGAATGCCTCAATCCACCTGCCTTGTTCCACATTATCTAGCCTGTTAAGAAAATAAAACTTTTTGATAGCTTGTCTGCCTAGCAATGGGGTATGGAGGTTCCTCACAATGAAAATGTCCTCCTGGCTTTCACTGCCACCTTTGTTTATGTTGGCCATGAACCATGCACACTTCCAGAGTGTCTCTTCCTGGCACTATCAGGAATTTACTTGTGGACGCTGGACAGCATGTGGAACAGATCTGGTGGACCAACCCCATGTGTTCTGGGAGTGCCCATCCTAAGGCCATACTGGTAATATGTACAAAATTTATTTAAAACCTAGTAACTGAGAGAAGCACACTGAGCCAAGGCTCATTTCCAGGTGCAGTCCCGGGGGAAGGGGAGAACACAAATACAAAGATTATAGCAAGTCAGACAATGCAGTTACAGTGACAATGACAAGAAGTGCAAAAGCTAAGTGCAGAATGTACAACATAGCAAAATCACTGTATATAGCTGAGGACAAAAATTGGTATACAAATCGGCTAAGCAAATGGGCATGATCAGAAAGTGCCTAGTGACCATTCCAGTGGCGCGAGGGCTGAGGCATCACGCTTTACTCTCCTACAACACCGTGACCCATGTTTGCAAGAGCACACAGGTCGCTAGGGGTCAGCTGGGAGAAATCGAGCATCTGGAAGATGGCCTCTCTCCGGGAGGGTGGTTTGGCAGTCCCCCCACATTACTGCTCCCAGGTGAAGAACTGAGCGTAGGACAGGTCAGGGACACCAAAAGAATGGAGGGCATCACAGGATTCCACAGTGTATGCACACCTGCACATATGCACGTTGGCGTGCCACACCCCGGCAATTGGAAGGAAGGGAGAAAATGGAGGAAAAACCTCTCAGGTGCAGGATGACTGACTGACCTTCACAGGCCCTGCACTGGTGGCGGGGCACAACCACAGTCCTCAGGCTGAGGATGAAGGCACACATAAGCACCGGAAGAGCCAAGTGATGGGGTCTGTTAAGAAGGGGGCCACCAGGGAGTGTAGGGATAAACTACAATATAAAAAAAAAAAAGAAAGCGTTCAGTGCCTGAATGAACAGAGGCGGATCAGGTCATAAAAACAGGAGTTTCTCAGGCTGTTAACACTGAACTATGAAACCACCAAACCCATGTGGTAATGGGGGGAGAAGGTGAGGGGAGGGCAAAATCGAAGTGAGGGTTAGTAAGATGACACAGAAGTGATGCTTGGAATCCCACAGATCCTAATGATCTTGCTTGTCTTACTTTTGATCCCCCCCAAAAAGCATACAGTATGTGGCTGGACCTCCAAACTTTGAGTGATCCTAATCCCAGCAAAACAAAAAATCATTACACAGCTGTGGCTGACCCAAAAACAGCCTGCAGCTGACTTGTGAACAGGATTTGTTAACTTCTACAAAACAGAGGTATTTACTTATAAATTGAGTAAGTTAACTGTGTCTGAAGAAACTTGACGCCACTGGGTTCTTCAGCAACTGAAAGTACAGTTATGTAAGAACTTACTGTAACAGTAGATCTTCTGGAGAGGCTCTTGCGGTAGGTAATTATTTGTAGGACTGCACCCCCTGGTGTCAGAACCACATGGAAACTTTAGCTAGTAATGTCTGACAGGGGACTGCCCACCAGACGTCGCGTGACCGACATCAGCATGACACTACATAGTGGGTGGTCCCCACGTCCATGCTCCAGTTCTTCCACTGGAGACCTCTTAGAGGTGCGTGTGACAGGAGAATGGGAAAGAGGCTCCTGGAGCCAGGAAAGGCTCAAGGAAAAAGAGCTACAGAAGAAGGGGGAAGGAGGAAGGGAAAAAGGTTACCTACTGCAAGAGCCTCTCTCGAAGATCTACTGTTATGGTAAGTTCTTACGTAACTGTACCGTCTTACTTTGAGAGGGCTCTTGCAGTAGGTAATTACTTGTAGGACTGAGTCCCAAGCAGTAAGAGTCCAAGGGACATGAAAAAACATGGGAGGCTGGAAGTAAATTGCTGAAAGGCAGCAACAGCTTTAGGACAGAAGTCCATGGAAGACAGCCAGCCCGAAAACCAGTCCTACACCTAGAGGTGATGTCCAAACTGTAGTGTTTTGTGAAAGTGTGGACAGAACTCCAAGTGGCAGCCACGCAAATTTCTGCAGCTGACACATTTCTGAAACAAGCCGTAGAGGCAGCCATGCTCCTGGTAGAATGTCCTTTGACCGGCCCCGGAAGGACTTCACCATACTTCTGGTAACAAAAACCGATGCAGTGAGCCAACCATTTAGAAAAACATTGCTTAGAAACTGCCGCACCCTCTCACTTGGGTGCAAAAGAAACAAAAAGTTGGTTCATTCTCTGGACAGCTTTTGTCCTGTTAGTGTAGTAAAGTAAAATTCTGTGAACATCTCAAGTATGCAGAATTGCCTCCCCTGATTAGCATGCTCAAGGTAATAGACCGGCAGCTGAACAGACTGATTTGAAGTAGTATCTGAGATTACCTTTGGAAGAAACTTAGGACTGGTATGTAGAGCCACCCGGTCTCTGTGAAAAATCAAATAAGGCTCCTTACACATTCAGGGCCTGAAGCTTGGAAATCCTCTGAGCAGAAGTAACAGCAACCAAAAAGAGCACTTTCCAGGACAAAAAGCTCATGTCACACATACTTGCTGGTTCAAAAGGAGGCAAAGTCAATTTCTCCAAAACAAAATTGAGGTCCCATGGTGGGGCAAGGTTAAGCACCATGGGTTTCAAATGCAGAATCCCTTTCAAGAAGGTTTTAGAGACCTCCATGTGAGCCCAAGGTTTGCCCTCCACCAGTGTGTGGTAGGCAGAAATGGCCACCAGATGCACCTTTAGAGACAAATGGCTCGGGCCCATGTCAGATAGGTAAAGGAGATACTCTATGACCTGAGGAACGGGACATGAGAAAGGTTCCCAACCCTTTGAGGTGCCCCAGATGGAGAAGCGCTTCCATTTCAAAGTGTATGTCATCCTGATAGAAGGCTTTCTTGCCTCTCCCAGGACCTGAGCTACCCTAGAGGAAACTCCAAATTAGGAAGCAACTCTGTCTTGAGGAGCCACGTTTGAGGGTGAAGGGACTTCAGACCTGGATGGACCAAGGTGCCCCCTTCCTGGGTCAGGAGACTGTGACAAAGTGGCAGAGGAACTGTGGACTCCACTGCCAGCTGCTGAAGAAGCAGGAATCAGATTTGTTGAGGTCAAAAAGGGGTGATCAGGATCATTCAAGCCCCTTCTGCTTGAAGCTTGATCAGCACTCTCTGCAAAACTGAGAAGGGAGGAAAGGCATACAGACAAAACTCTGTCCAACAAAGCAACATCACGTCTTGCCAGAAAGCACCATCCACGGGATTGAGCGAACAAAACTTGGGAAGGTTTGCGTTGGATGGGGCTGCAAACAGATCCACATCTGGATGACCCCACAGGTTGAAGATGTGATCTACTACATCCTGCTTTAGCTCACACTCGTACGCTCTTACCCTGGTGTGGCTGAGACTGTCTGCGAGGATGTTTTGTATGCCTGGAATGCGGACTGCCAGGAGATGAACCTGGTGCAGGATAGCCCAATTCCAGACCCCCACTGCTTCCCTACATAGAGGATACGAGCGCGTGCCCCCCTGCTTGTTGAGGTCTCACACTACGCACGTTATCCGACTGGACCAACAGTGTACCCTGGTGAAGCAGGTGCCGAAAAGCCTGTAGTGTGTTCAGAACCACTCTCATTTCGAGCACATTTATGTGCAAGTGCAGCTCCGAAGAGGACCACAGGCCCTGGGTCCTGTGACTCCTGAGGTGGGCACCCCATCCCATGCCCAATGCATCTGTAGTCAGGGTGTGGGAGTGAGAAAGAGCCTGGAAAGGGACTCCCCAGGTAAGATTGTCGGAGTTCTACCACCACAGCTGATCTCTCTGCATCAGGCCTGAGACCATGACATAGCGGTCCAGTTTGTCCACCCTCTGGTCCCATTGTGACCCGAGGGTCCACTGCTAAAATACGCATGTGGAGTCTGGATGAGGGGACCGTGGGGATGGCCGCTGCCATGGGGCCAAGAAGACAAAGAACTGCCCTGGCCGAGATCTGTCTGTTGAAGGCTACCAACTGGGCCTGCCTCTGCAGAGCTTCTGCCCTGTCCAGAGGGAGGAAGGCCATACCCTGGACCATGTCGAAAACCACCCCAATAAATTGCAGGCACTGGGAAGGAGCGAGCTGCGATTTGGAGTAACTGACAGTGATACTCCATCGCTCAAAAAGGTGCAGGGTAGCTGACAGAGATGCCTCCAACCTCTCCCTCGACGGGGTTGCAAGAAGTCAATCGTCGAGGTAGGGGAAGACATAGTGCCTCTGCCATAATCACGAGACGCTTGGTAAAGACACGCAGTGCTGAAGACAGGTCAAAGGGGAGGACTTTGAACTGGTAATGTTTCCCTTGAAAAGAGAACCTGAGGAACCTGTGTTGGGATCGAAACACTGGAATGTGCAGGTACACATTGTGCATTTCCAGCACGCAATGCCACTGTCCCTTGGACAGGAGAGGCAGTAGGCCTTGGAGTGTCACCATCCGAAACTGCTTGTATTCAATGAATAGGTTTAGGGTGCTGAGGTCCAATATTGGGCACAGATCGCTCGTTTTTTCTGGAACCACAAAGAAGTGGGAGTAGTATCCCTTCCTTATCTGGTTTGCGGGCACTGGCTCTATTGCTTCCTTTTGAAGAAGGGCCATGACTTCTTCTCTTAAGAGGGCAATATGTGCCCTTGGATAATGGAAAAACCTGGGAGGTCTGTTTGGTGGGTTTTCGTGAAATTCGACAGTGTGACCAAGCTTGATCAGCTGAATGACCCAGGCATCTGTCGTGATGGATTCCCACTCCCCCAGGTGCCTTGCGAACCATCCGCCCACCGGTTCCTCAGACTGACGAGGAGGTGGGAGGGTGGACAGCGAGTCAGTAAACTGAGGGAGGGTTGGGAAGGGCCACCCCTACAGTTCTCTGGGTTTTGGCTGGAGGGGTGGCAGCTGTATCATGAGTTCTACACTTGAATTGGCGCCTAGGTGCCTGCTGTGGTTTTGCCTGGCATCTGTTTTGCAGATGAAAAGGATGTTTAGGTTGAGATTTCGGGTGACACATAATATGCACCAATCTAAGAGCTGTGCCCTTATCTTGGAGGCTAGTGATAATGTCTGGGGCATCCCCGCTGAACAGGACAGAGCCTCTAAAGGGGGTATCCTGAATAGCCACCTGGACATCAGGTGCTAGACTGGACACCCTCAACCATGCGAAATGACGTAGGCTCACTGCTGTGGCTGTCCCTCCGGCCGAGGAGTCCACTGCATCATAGGTGGCCCTAAGAGACTGACGCCCAGCCACTTTAGCAGACCAGAAGGTATCCGCCAAGATAGTCTTTGACTCCAAGTACGGGAGGGCCTTGACAATGGGCTCGAGCTGGCAAAACAAAGATTTTTGATATACTAGCATGTGTGCCACATAATTAAGGGCACAAATGGCTAGTGTCGAAGAGGAGTAGAATTTCCTCCCAAACTGGTCCAATTATCTGGACTTCTTGTCAGAAGGGAAAGTACTGAGGTGCTTAGGTTTGGCAGACCTATCGTGGACTGCAGTGATGACCACAGAGTCAATCTTTGGATGTACGTTGAGGTGGTCTTTGCCTTCTGGTGTCCTGTAAATGTGGTCTGCCTTTTTGGCCATAGCCAGAATGGAGGAGAGCATCTGACAAATGGTGGAGGACAGATCCTCATGAGGTTCCAGC
Source organism: Neoceratodus forsteri (assembly GCA_016271365.2). NCBI lineage: Eukaryota > Metazoa > Chordata > Ceratodontiformes > Ceratodontidae > Neoceratodus > Neoceratodus forsteri. The sequence continues at coordinate 841,429,150 of CM028134.1, forward strand.
CAAGGAGGGGTGAGAACCGGACTCGTCTCCGGAAAGTCCAAATGTTCAGCTAACCGCTGATGTTTGGGGTCATAAGCATCCTATTTACAAGCTTGCGCCTCCGCCATTTGTCTCAGGAGGTCCACAAAGGAAGGATCCTCGGGGGCAACTTGGGGGATTCTTTAGGCATAGGCTCCTCTGAAGGAGGAGTCTCAAATCCCAAATCCTCCGAGGACGACTCGGAATCTGATTCTGAATCAGATGAGTCCGAAAGTTCACTATTTGGGGGAGCAGGCTCCTTCCTTAAAGGGACTTCTTCTGACATCTGGGCCTGCATACAGCCTTTCACCAGGCCCAATGTTTAAGTGCAAGATGTGACCGGCAAAACCACCCTGGGGGTCCAGTCTTGCCGCACTACCTCCGAGGAGCGAGGCTGTCTGCTGTCCAATTCTGAGACTAGTTGGGATCTAGTCTCTGACCAAGTATGTAAGATCTCTCTGAAGTCCACCTGTGGCTGAAGAGAAGGTGGAGTAGGAGGTGGGATGGGTGAAAAGCTTGACACCCCAAATGGCAGCCCGAACCTGTAGCATGGGTTCCATGCGTCAGGAAGCCTGGTGTAGGATAATAATGGGCATAGCCCGACAGCTGGAAATGAGGTGTCTGGAACCCCGCCAGAGGATACCCGGGGTAATGAGAATAACCAGCTGGGAAATGGTCTGGTGTCGGGCCTGGAGGGTAGCCAGATGGAGGCCCCGGAAGGCAGCCTGATGGAGGCTCTGGTGGCATGAAGCCAGAGGGCAGCCCTGACGGGGGGCCCGGTGCAGGGCCCGAAGGCAGAAGGCCCGGCAGAGGCCCCAGCGGTGGAAAACCCGGAGGCCCCGATGGAGGGTGTCCCCATGGAGGCCCTGACGGGGGAACCGAAGGGGCCGATGGGCACTGAAGAGGAGCAGAGTCTGGTACCCCTACCAGGGGAGGAAAAGATGGTGGTGGTGCTGACGCTAAGCCCATGGCAGCTCCAGAGTCAGAGACTCCCGACGGAAGGCCTCCATCCGCTGGGTCGAGTGGTTCTGAGGACAACAGCGGAGGCTCCAATGGAAGAGGAGATGGGGGGCTCACCATGAAAGGAACACCCGGCCAACCCTTGCCCCCCGGCCGGGACAGAATGGATGTCTGGCTGGGCATCGTCAGGATCAACAGGAAGGTCCGACGAACGTGAAGTGGTCGAGCGATCACTGGGAAGCCCGACGACAGACTTAGTGACCTCGGTCACATGGAAGTGGGAGACACAGACTCCCGACTTAACGACCCCGGCCAGGCGCTTGCTGGAGTGACCAGCGAGTGACTTATCGGCCCTGCCTGATGACTTACAGCCAGTGGTAGTAATGGGCCTAAAATCAGCGGAGGCTCTGACGCACCCAAGGCTCCTGTGGTCACAGTAACCAGTGGTGTCAAGGGGGCGAAAGCCTATTCTTTGGGAGGAGTGCAAGCTAGCGTGAGTGCTGGTCTTCCCAGAGAAAGAGGGCTGCTCCGCACCCGAGGGTGGCCTCAGGTGAGAGGGGGACCACTCCTGGTCCCGATGCTTTTCTTTGTCCCTCTTCTTGTGGGAGTCAGCAGGTGAGGAAGAGGTGTTCCTGAGCTTCGGTAGCTCCTTTTCCATCTATGCCATTTTAAGGTTTAAAAGGTGGGCTTCAAAGGACTGCTGGTGCCTTTTCCGTGTGGCCTGGTTGAACTGGGAGCAGGCCTCACAATCCTTGACGTTATGGTCTGGGCCCAGGCAGAATAGGCAGAGAGAATGCTGAACCTTATGCGGTAACTGGATGCCGCAAGAATTGCACTTGCTTTTATGCAATTCTGCAGAAGTGGAAGACATACACAAAGACGGAACAATAAATGTCTAAAGAGAAAAAAAATTCTCATCTGAAATTAAGGTGATCGAACTGCTGTGACTAGCTTTGGAAGGTCTGACGTGTACAGGTCGACGGTGGGAAAGAACTAGAGGGCGGAAGTGGGGACCGCCCACTATATAGTGTCACACTGCCGGTCACCTGATGGGTGGGTGGTCCCCCGTCAAGACACTGCTAGCTAAAGTTTCTGTGTGGTCCTGACACCAGAGGGTGCAGTCCTACACGTAAATACCTACTGCAAGAGCCCTCTCGAAGTAAGATCATTGACTACTTTTATTCCCCTAAATGGGCCGGACTGGGCCCTCTTTTCTGGTGTACTACTCTTCCACATCCAGGTGCAAATGGACTTGATCAGCTTGAACAGTTCACTGTTTCCCCCTTACAATACTTTGACTCATTATGGTTACATTATGTCCTTTGTAAAAGCCAGTACTTCATGTACTGTAGTCACCGTTCTGTGTCGTTGTCTTTAAAGGGAAACACTGGATAAGGCACAGCTTTACCCAGGCACTACAAAAATGCTTGATTAGTGCTTTCAGACAGTACTTTTTTTTTTTTTTTTTTTTTTTAAATTCCCTCTAATTGCTTTAAACAGTGGCCTTCAACTTTCACTTTCTGTTCCTGGCAACCACCATTGCATGAGTAGCGGTGAGCTTTCTGAGCTCACTTTATGCTAATATGTCCTGCCAACCAACAGCAGAGGTCAAACAGGCATATTAGCATAGAGTGAGCTCAGGAATCTCACTGCTGCTCATGAGATGGTGGCTGCCAGCATCAGAAAGTGGAAGTTGTGGGTAGCTGTTTTAAATCATTAATAAAAGTTGTTGCTGTCTGATAGCACTAATTGAGAGTTTCTGTAGTGTCTGAGAAAAGCTGTCTCTTTTGCAGTGTTTTCCTTTAATGAAAATCAATAAACATTAGTTACACATACACACAAAGAATTTACTTGTGGCCCACAAATGTATGTGGTGCTTACCACCCAGTCTCTTGTACAGCACAACAGGCACAGATGTGACATCTGCATGAAGGCTCACTGTGGCGCCAAAGTGATGGGGTGACTGTGGGACAAGGTGTGCCAGATAATACACCTGGCTTTGCTTGCGCTTTCCCTCTGTACTTTTTGTATTTTGCTGTTTGTGCATGTACGACTGTACAAGTTGACTTCACTTTTGCAAGACAACCTCGGTCAGACTGGATCTTTTAACGAATACAGTTTTACTTGAATGAGTGCAAGTTCCTTTGGTTTTGGTTGTTTGTGTAGTAATGCTGGAGGCCCTGAGCTTGCACCACCCAGCGTACTAAGCGTGTGTACTATCTATGCATTTTGGCCATACTGAACTCCGCCTACATCTTGTTAATTAGTACTGTCACACTGCAGCCTGTCTCTTAGCTCCAAACTGTTCCCAGAAAGGTGTAGTCACTGTCATACTCTGGTACCTCTTGCACCTCATCCCCTGCGGATATAGACAGACATACATACACTCTTGTAGTGCTCCATCTTGTGGCACACATGGAGGATAGCCTCTTTTGCTGAATACTGGGCTTTTGGGTGCGACTTCTTTTCCCTCATCTCCAGAACTTCTTCCCAGCATCCTTTCCCTGCTAAGGTGTCCCCCTTTGTCTCTGACCCTGATCCCTTTCAGAGTAGGACTAGGTTTTTCTCTTGGTGGAGAAACATCAGCTCTGCACAGCATCCAGCCATAAGGTGCTCTGCTCCACCCCTGGCTTGAGGTCCAGCTGCTATGTCTGTACTGCTTCACTCGGTCAAGCCATTGTGATGGCCTTCTCTAATGTAAGGTGGCTGTTCAGCTCTATGTGTTTGGCTAATATGCTAACGAGTCCCACTATGATACAGTCCTAGATCAGTTTATATCATAGGTCCCCATAGCTACAGTGCTCTGCTAGGACATACAGTGCTTTAATAAACTCATAAATGGGTTTACCTGGTTCCTGTTCACACACATTAAATTTGGCCCTTTCATTAACTACATTCCTGCAGCCTAAGACACATTTACTCAGCTTGGCCTGGACTAAATTGTAGTTTTTCCCAAGTTTGCCAATGCCATCCCCCGATCAAGCATCTGTGCAATTTCTGTAAAAATGGTTCAGGTGGCTGAACATGATAGGTTACAGATACTGCCATGACCATTTACCACCATGTTACTTAAATTCACCCTAGCCAATTTTTACACTCAAAAAGAAGACGGGTAATTGCCTCTTCAAATTATGTCCCTTCCCTAACAGCTGTGCTGTGTAAGGCTGCAGCTTTGGCAGAGAAACAACTGTACTTTAATGCTTCTCAGGTCCTTCTACACATGCTGCAGGATGGCCTGCTGGTCAGGGAACCTAGAAACGTAGGCTGCCACTCTCCACGTGGTGCTCATCGACTCGGAAATGGTAGGCGAAGCGTGTATGCTGGGGAACCACTAGGGTTCAGTGACCGTAAGTCCAAATGATTCAAACTGGCCCTGGGTACCAGTTACCCTTGTCACATTTCAGAAGAGCAGACTTTTACCAGATGGGGGAATTAGTCTAGGATAAAGTGGCTGGAGTGGACAAAGTCAAGTGGGCGGCGAGTAAGTAAAGCGGCCATTCTCGAGGAAACTAAGCCATGCTTAAGAAAGGTTACTAAGACAACCAGGCTCAAGAGATCAATCTAGTTCTGCAAGATCAGGGAGGCAGTGAGGGCCAAAGAAAGGGTAATCATCAGATACAAAGAGAAGCAGGGGGACAAGGAATGGAATAAATACCAAGAAAATATGTAGGAGGCCAAGAAGGCAGTCAGGATGCAAAGCAGACACTGAGCCATGTACTGTGGGGGTTATTGGTCAAAGGAGAGGAAAACGTTTATCAGATACATGAAGGAAAATGGAAAGAAAAGAGGGAGAATTGCCAAGACTTACACAGGGGTGGGGGGCAGGGTGACAGAGGAGGACGAGCAAGAGACAGCCATTCTTAATGACTTTTTCTGCTTAGTATTCACAGTTGAGGACAGTAGTCCTCTGACGGAAAGTGGCATAAAGGCTGCTGCATGGGGAATCCCAGAAATGGGGCAGATGGTATTTACAGGAGAAAAGGTCAGAAAAAGGCTTGTAGCCCTGGAAATAAATACATCTCCATGGTCAAATGGGATGCATGGGGAACTGGCATTTGAACTGGCTAAGCCTCTAGCAGGGTTATTCCATAGCCCCATACAGTAAGAGATGGTCCCAAATGACTGGAGGGTAGTAGAGTTAGTTCCACTCCACAAGGGAGGGGACAAGCAGCAACCAGGTAACTACAAGACTGTCCATCTTACCAACATTCTGGGTAAACTGATGGAGACACTAGTCAAGGAGAACCTAATGGAATACCTAGAGAGAAATGGGCTCTAGGATAGTAAACAGCGTGGTTTTGTAGCTGGGAGGTTATGTCAGACCATCCTGATAGTATTCTTTTGGTAACTAAGGCAGTGGACAAGAGACAAAAGTGAACTTAATCTCATTCCACTTCAGCAAGGCTTTCAACTCACACAAGGTTGCTGAAGAAGTTAGAGGATCTGGGTGCAGCAAAGGAACTTGTTAGATGGGTGGGAAGCAGAGGGTGGGTGTAAGTAGTGTCATGTACGGGGAGAGGGAGTTCACAAGCCGGGTACTAAAGGGGTCAGTCCTGGGTCCAGTCCTTCTCAATATGTTCACCAGCAACACAGGAGAAGAAATACAGGGCAACATCTCTTCATAGATGACACTAAGCTCGGTGGAGAAATACAGGGCAACATCTCTTCATAGAAGACACTAAGCTCGGTGGCAGGGTGAACAGCAAGGAGGGGTTAAGGGAGTTGCAGAAGGACCTGCACAGTTTGGAGAGGTGGTCCAAGGTTTGCCTGTTTAAATTCAATACCAAAAAGTGCAAGGCTATGGACACAGTGAACAAGAACCCCTGGGTAGAATACTGCACAAGAGGGGTTAATATGGGCACTATGTCTTAGGAAAAAGACCTAGTAATTATCAAAAGGAACGCCCTAAAACAATCTAGCCAATGTAACAAGGCCTACAGAAAGGCTGTTGGAGTATACTGGGAGGCGTTCCAGTAGCAGGAGGAAGGAATACTACCTCTCTATAGGTCACTGGCAAGGCCCAGTCTGGAATACTGTGCCCAGTTCTGGAGTCCCCAGCTGAGGAAAAACAAAGATAAGCTGGATATGGTGCAGTGTAGGGTAACCAAAATGATTCAGGGCCAACATAGCAGACAGAGGATTGACTTAAGGGACTGAACGTGTACTCCCTGGAGGCCAGACTAGGACAGAGTTAAGTGCTTAACAATTACTCAGCGAGGTAGTAGTAAGACAGGAGGGCAAGGGAGAAGCAGGCACAAAGCATTTTCTAGGCAACAGATCTCGGGTGGGATAGGGTATAAATACAGGTTACTCACCTGTAACAGGAGTTCTAGGAATGGTATATGTTGTTCATCCACACTCATTGGCAGGTATCCTTGCCGCTTTAAATCTTGCCGGAAGGTCTTCAAGCTTGCTCCTCCCACCCACCCGGGTGGTATAACTCTCGGTCTGCCCCATGACGCCAGATCTGCCCGGCTGGAAGCTCAGGGTTGTGTCAAGCCGAGGAAACAGGAATGTGGATGAACAATATATACCATTCCTAGAACTCCTGTTACAGGTGAGTAACCTGTATTTCTAGGGACATGGATATGTTGTTCATCCACACCATTGGCAGACTCCTAGCAGTTCTCCGGGAGGAGGGAGGCAAGACGACACCCCCAATACTTACTTGGGAAAGAGAGACTGAGAACCGAGGCCCAAAACCAGCATCCCGGCGTGACTCAAGGCTCGATGTGGTAATGGGTAATGAAGGTGTTTGCTGACTCCAGGTAGCAGCCCTGCAGATTTCCTGGATAGGGATGTCCCTGGAAGCAGCCATCACAGCAGTATGGCGGGTAGAATGAGCTCTTATCCTCTGGGAGGCTCCATGCCCGCCAACTTATAGCAGAGATCTATGCAGGAGGTTACCCACCTGCTTATCGTCCGCTTGGCTGCAGGTCTGCCAGATGCGGCTTCAGCGTAGGTGACAAACAGCTGGCGAACCTCTCCCAGATTTCAGCCGCATGCCTTATAATAAGCGAGTGCCCTCTAGGGTCCAGAGTATGGAGCCCATATTCGGCCTCCGAGTGTGATTGGGGTAGAACACCGCAGAGTCAACACCTGGTTAAGGTGAACTCCGGCACCACCCTTCGGAAGGAATTCGGTGGGGCGAGGACAACCTTGTCCTTGTGGAAGACCAGGTAAGGAGACTCGGCGGAAAGCGCCTGGAGCTCTCCCATCCTTCTGGCTGACGGATAGCACCAAGAAGGCGGTCTCCACGACAGGTGAGAGAGAGCACACCTGTGCATAGGTTCGAATGGCTTGCCCATGAGCTTTGCCAGTACCAGCAGTAGATCCCACGGAGGTGGGGGTTCCGCACTGGAGGGAAATGATCAAGGCCTTGAAAAGCGCCAGACCACCTTCTCCTGCGCCATCGACTGCTTCCCGCCCGCGCCTGCAAGCAGAGATGGCTGCCAGGTTCACCCTCACGGTCACCGACCTAAGCCCTTGACTAGAAAGGGACCATAAATAGTCCAAGATGCTTGCCAAGGAACAGGAGGAAGGTCCAAGCCCTTGTTCTGACACCAAATGGAAAACTTTTCCATTTGAAGGCATAGCATTTTCTGGTCGACTCACGGGACGCCCAACTACATTGAGGACCCTCGGAAAGACCCAAGGCCTGGAACCTGCAGCCAGGAACCAGGCCGCCAGGTGCAGGGATTGAAGGTCCGGATGGAACACCTTCCCTGATTGACTGAGAGCAGGTCCGGCGAGCTGGAAGCTGCCGCGGAGTCCTGGAGCTGAGACTGAGGAGATCTGGGTACCAGAACTGGCGAGGCCAGTCTGGGGCTATCAGAATCACCTGCGCCTTGTCCCTCCTCGCCTTGAGAAGCACCTTGTGGATCAAGGGAAATGGGGGAAAGGCGTAAAGAGGCCCGGGGTCCACTGCCTCGAGAAGGCATCCCCCTGCAGCGAGCCCTGCTGAGGGGGGCCGGCATGGAACAGACTCAGCTTTGCATTCTCCCTGGAGGCAAACAGGTCCACCTGAGGTGTGCCCCAATGGGAGAACAGATGCTGTACTACCTCGGCAGGAGAGACCACTGTGGATGCAGCCCCTATCCGCTCAGGGCATCGGCCAGGGTGTTGGAGGCCCTGCCACGTGAATGGCTAGGAGATCCGCCTCCAGGCTGCGCAGAGTGACCAAATGCGGAGAGCCTTGCATAGAAGCATGGAGCGCGCCCCGCCCTGGCGGTTTAGATAGTACATGGTCGTGGTATTGTCCATCTGACTCGGACCACTTGACCCCGGAGGAACGGAGCAAAGGCGTGAGAGCTAGGCGGACCGCTCGAGCTCCACCAGGTTGATGTGGCATCGGGACTCTCGCGGGGACCAGAGGCCATGAGCCCGGTGTTCCCCCAGATGGGCACCCCAACCCATCAGAGAGGCATCGGTCGATAGAGAGACCGTCGGCTCGGGGCGGACGAACGGGATGCCCTCCTGCAAATGATCTGGAACGGTCCACCACTGGAGAGCGTTCCACATCCCCTGTGTCACCGACACAAGCTGGTCCAAAGGATCGCAGCATTGTGACCACTGGCTGGCCAGTCCCCACTGAAGGGGACGCATGTTCCAGCGGGCCCAACGGACCACGCTGGTGCAGGCCGCCATGAGACCCAGGAGGCGCAGGAAGTCCCGGGCAGGGCGCAATTGCCCAACCAGAAATGATCGGGCAAAGGAGGAAAGAACCTCGGCCCTGTCCACCGGGAGCCGCGCTCTGGCTCGAAGAGAGTCGAGCTGCGCCCCGATGAATAGAATCACCTGCTTCGGCTCGAGTTCCGACTTGGCCTCGTTGATAAGGAGGCCCAGTTGAGAGCAGACCTGGAGGGCCAGATCTCTGGACCACTCCGCCTCCTTCCTGGAGGGAGCTGCTATCAGCCAGTCGCCCAGGTAAGGGTACACCCGACCCCCGGCACCGCAGAGGAATGCTGTCACCACTGCCATGCATTTGGTGAAGACCCTGGAGCTGGAGACAAGCAAGGGCATGGCTTGAACTCGAAGAGGGATCCTTCCGCCGAAGCGGGGAATCTCTGGTGAGACGGACGGATAGGGACGCGGAAAAACGCCAGTCCTGCAAGTCCACAGAGAGCAGAACCACACGCTGCTCCAAGGATGGTATTATCTGAGCCAGAGTGACCATCCTGAAGGTTCGAGACCTTAGGAACTTGTTTAGGTCGTGTAGGTCGAGAATGGGGCGCCAGCCCCCCATCCGTTTCGGAACCAGGAAATACCTGGACACAAACCCTGGGTCTGAAGGAGGGTCCACCACCTCTCTTATCACCTCCTTCTGGAGGAGGAGAGCGATGTCCGCTCGATGAGCCGCCAGTGAGGCTGGGGATCCCGAAGCCCCCCGAGGGGCGACGGCTCTGAAGGGTGGTGCCTGCTCGAATCCAGAGGCAGGCCTCTTCCCACCACTCAAGACCCACCTGTCCGTGGTAGCAGCGGACCAGGCGGAATGGAAGTGCCGGAGCTGCCTCTAATGGGGACCCAGGGTAAGGTGACGGAATGGGGCGACACCCTCAGCCCGTCACTGGCAGGCTTGAGGAGGGACCGCCGAGGGACCTCCTGGGCCTTTTCCTCCTGCCTCCTGTTAGAGGAAGCCGGGCGGTTTGGGTTTGGGATGCCAAGGTCGAGCCTGCTGGCCCTGACGCTGTTGGCCGGGCGCCCGTGGCACAGAAGGATGAAAGGGCTTAGGCTGTGGTTTGCGCCTTGTCCTTCTGAGCGGAAGAGACCGAGTCCAAGGTAGCATTGACTTCTCGATCCTCTGCAGGTGACCTTCCACCCCAGGGCCAAAGAGGTCAGTCCCAAAAGGAACATCCGCCAACTTGTGCTGGGTATCCGAAGTAAAGGTGGATATCCTCAGCCAAGCCCGCCGACGATAGCCACTGCGGCCCACCGATCTGGCAACATGAGTCCCCTATATCCAAAGCAGTCTGAGCTGCTGTTTGGCCACTGCTCCTGCCTGGTCCCGCACCTGCTTAACCGTAGTCTGCAGATCGGCGGGAAGATGAGGGATGACCTCATCCAGGGAGCCCAACAGGGCATGAGAAAATGTGCCATGAGGACGGCCGAACTGGCCTGAGGCCGAGAGGACGCGAGTGTAGACTTTTCGCCCGACATAGTCCAATTTCTGGACCCTTGTCAGGAGGTTTGTCCACATCCCTGGCGCCAGCCGGGCGCTACCGGAAACGCTGTCGGTAACCAACCCTCAGCAGAGGGGTGTTCAAAACCGGACAAGGAACCGTAGGGACCGTGATACTTCCTGGCCATCCTGGCCGAGGTGCAGGGCAGGAAGCAGGGCGCTGCCAAAGCTCCAGTGCCGGACCCACTATGGCCTCGGCCACCGGAAAGGCCTCCGTCGAGAATCCCCGGTCCAGAATCTCCGTGAGGGGATACCTGGCCCGCTTGGAACGGGTTCGAGCTCCATCCCGTGGACTCGAGATGAGCCGAGAAGTCCTAGGGAAGGACGACGGCTATCGTCCCATTGACTGACCTTCTGAAGACTCCAAGTCCAGTCGCTTGGAGAAAAGGAGGAATCATCTTCGGACTCGGAAGAGTCCTCGAAGAGCTGCCTCTGGCCTGAGCCACCTTCACCTGCCGAGGTCGGTCGGGAGTGAGGGTAACTGACAGCCGATGGGTAGACCTTAGCCGACCGAGAATCCTTGGTCGGAGCCCCAGTTGGTGGCTGGGAGGCGGAGGTTCCACCAGAATCGGTGGAGCAGCTGGTTTTGGCCGAACAACTGCCTGGGTATAGGCCTCGGATAAGTCGAGGGGTTGTGTCGGCCGCCCGTGACAGCCACTTAATGGCCGGGAAGGAGACGGGTCGGCTTACTCCCGCAAGGAGGAGCTGTTGCAACATAAGGTCTCGTATCAGCCGACGTATTTACGCGAGCTTCCCCTCGTCCGAGGAGGAGGACGAGGACGAGCGGCGACGCCGGCTTATCAAGGGTGTCGAGACCGAGACCGCTTATGACGTGGGATCGGCTGGACGCCAAGAGGTCCGAGACCGAGACCGAGTCCTGAATTCCCGAGGTCGGAGCGGAGGTGTCGGCCGGAACCGCACTCCCTCGGCCCATGGTCCATCCGAGGGCTCCGAACCGAGGCACAGGCGAGCCCACGGACCTCAACTCTCCCGGGGAACCGGGAGAGGGAATCTCGCTGCTAAAGGTGACAGCTCGTTCAACGGGTCGAGAAAAATCTCGACTTCATCGGTGGGAGTCTCGGTCAACTGACCTGACGGGGACACTGCGGAGTTGTGCGGCCGGCCGAGCGGTCGATCACGACGGCCCACGACCCGGGAGAGGGACTCTTCTGGCCCCAAGAGCGGCCGACGGAGGGACTTACCCGTCCCTCTTGGACCGAGAATAAGGTCCCGCAGACGAGGCCCTTCCCTTTAGTGGAGAGGGACAGACAAAGCTCTTTAAAGGAAGCCGGTAAGAAGAGCCCAGAGAGAGCGAGATAAATGCCGCGCCGAGGAAGATACGGCCCGCGCTACTTCCTCTTCGAGGGCTTAACACCGCCGAGCTGATCCACGAGCCCGCCGTCATGACAAAGCCAACCGGCCTCCTTGACTTCAGCGGGAACGCTTCGGGACGCCCAGCTGCAATCGGGCAGCACGGTCTTTGAGGACGAGGCCGAAAGATGAGCAGGTCGCAAGCCCGGTCGGGCTCAAGGCCTAAGCAGTAGACACACGGGAGTGTGGATCCGCCTGAGACATCTTCTGCCCGATGGGCATCTCCAAATCCGGAGTCGACGGTCCATCGCAGTCACGTAGGGATCAAGACTGAAGTCTTTTCGCAAAATTTATTTTTAAATCCGAAACGGAGAAATAGGAACCAGTCTCAAACGCAGAGCGTTAAGGAGGGAACCTGAGCTTCCAAGCGGTAAGGAAGATCTGGCGTCATGGGGCGGAGCCGAGAGTTATACCACCCGGGTGGGTGGGAGGAGCAAGCTTGAAGACCTTCCGGCAAGATTTAAAGCGGCAAGGATACCTGCCAATGAGTGTGGATGAACAACATATCCATGTCCCTAGAACAGGGTAGACTGGATGGATCAATAGTCTTTTACTGCCAATATTTTCTATGTTTCTGCATTTCACTTTCTCTGGTGAGCTTCCAAAGTTATTTTATGTTAAATTGATAGGCTGGCTGGGTTACACAGCATCAGCTGTCATTACACACACCCCATCTCAGAGCCAGCTCAGCTCAACACCTCCTTAACCCGTTCCCCAAATGACTAGGTTCCATCCAGGCCTTCAGAAACTCTATTTTGGACATATTTTATGCCCATAAATTTGCTTAACACGTCCAGAAATGTACTCTTTGGAGTCACTGACATCCACTTAACAATCCTTTGTTTAAGCGTGGACATTCGTTTTTTCTGGTGCGGACGTCACGTCATGTCTTTATATATTTATTTTATCCTGCTGTGATTTGAACCAGTTGCCAATTGCCATGGGGACGAGATGGAGTCCCTTTTTTTTTTTTGTTTCCAAATTCCACACTGCACCCCCAGCAAACTACCAGCCGCATGTGCAGTCAGTTTGACGCCTTTCTATGCTGCCTGGTTAACAGCCGCCGTGAGCTGGGGAGCACAGCAGCCCAGCCACCAGTGAGCAGCAGAGATGTCAATCAAAAATCTTTATTTAATCAGGCGAACATCATTGAGCATAGCTCATTTACAAGATGGACCTGAGAAGTGTGAGCTGACTGAGACAGTCTGTTGGTGATTTTGCACACCACGATGCACAGACTACTAAATGGATGCTCTCACAGTAAAGTTAGTGAGGTGAAGCATGGAAAAGAAGGACTGTGGTCATGGGAGTTCATGACTATTGACTGTCCACAGTAGAGGAGGGCTGTGGATCAGACGTGCGATGCGGGTTGTCCGGGGTGCGGGAGGCAGAGGATGTCGGTCGGAAGGAGGAGGAGGCTAAAGCCAGCCAGGCTGGAGCTTAATGCTGGTTCCCTGCTGCTGCTTTGCTTGTGCCACAGCCGATGTGTCCCATGGGAAGCAAAGAGAAAGATTAAGAACAAAAATGGTGAGTACTACTCTACGCCACACCAGAAAGTCCAGCAGAGGTGGGCAAAGATCCCTGGCCTGCACTAATCTTGCATTTTGGAAAATGGTAAAACTTCTGAGCATTAATTCTGTGTGCTCTTTTTCTAGTGTGAAATAAGCACTCATAAGAAAATAATAATCTAATGATTGTTATGAATCTGCTGTTCTTGTTGGAACTGAGCGCTCTTTTTCTAGCTTGGGTTGGCGCCACCCATTCCTTAGGTGAGAATGACATAATGGCCCTTCTGAGCCTGTGTGGTAGCTTTGGGATCGTTATATGAGGGATAAGGTCTGGAGCTGCTATGGGGACTCAAAAATGCCTCTCCAATGGTGGATCTAGGGGGGAGAAGTGTATCACTGTGCCCTGCAGACCATTCACACTGTGTCTCACCTAAAGATAGGCAAAAAACTGTGCAACCTGTAAGCCCACTGCACTCCCCCCAGGTCTAGGGAATATATGCCCCATTGCCAGCTGTGGTTTTATATTTGGGGAGGGGGCACTTGCAGTCAGAAACACTAGAAATTTACATGACTGAGATCCACCAGGCTTTTATGTTAGTTGTTTTTGCATCCTTGTTTTATTGCACTCTGTAGTAATATTTAGACACAAATGTATTCTGATGCAGTGATGCTTTAAGTGGCATCGGACTGGAACTGGACTTTCTGATAATCAGATGGATGCCAATAGAATGGATTTTACTAAATTTGATCAATCCTAGTTGCAGCTCAAGCCATGGTAGGAACATGCCGTGCATTTCAGCTCTTCAACCAGGGAGTGTACAGTAGCAGAGAAGCCAAAGCAATTTGCAACATGAACAGTTAATACCATTCAGTGCAAATTGGTTTATTCACCTAAACAGACCAAATGGTTTAGAAATGTTGATGGTAAATGGGGCTTTGATCCCGGACTGACTGTGATTAAAGAATGGATTTGTACTGAACAACTACAATCATCAGCTTAGTGTTAGAAGCTTGCTAATCAATGTTTGCACAGGAACAGCAGGGAAGCTCAGAAAGGAGTAAAAAGCTCACGAGCAGATAATGCAATGTCACCCAGTAGAAGCTGGATACATCATGCAGAGGTATCTCAGATGGGCGGGGCACAGGCATAAGAGTGTGTGAGCGGCATCTTCACACTGCTCGGTCTTGCCAGTGTACATGTGCTCACTGTTTCACCTTGTGATGGAGAAGAAAAAACCGAAACTCACAAGCTGTGCAGTGCAAGCCCTGTTGCTTACCTACTCCAGCCATGACACTCCCAGGACCCTGCTGCTGAACCGATCTGAACCACAGGGGGGAGGATTACGATAGTCCTTCTCCCAAGTCCCAGACCCACAATGAGGACATTTAGATCATTACCTGAGTGCATTGCCAAGTGGTATTTTTGTTTGGGGGGGGCAGGGGTTGCTAGCAGTTAATTTCTTCTAGGGTGCTACTGATAGCTGCAGTGGCAAACTCTTGTTTACCAGAATTACAGTTACTAAGAAAAGTAAATTACTTTATTGCCCCTGCAGCTGTCAGCAGCACTCTAGAAGAAATGAACTGCCAGCACCCCTTGCCGGCTCCTCTGTGTGTGCACACTGTCCACATACAACAGAGAAGTTGCCAAACTGATTTCATGGGATTCTTCAGTTACTCAAAACTGTTCCATGGAGTAACAGCCTAACAACCTCAGTCAGGGTACAAATATTTAATTTTTGCGGGCACATCCTTTTGTGGATGTGGCGTGGATTACAATGAGGTATTCAGAAGGGCCACGAGTTGACTTCAAAAACTATAGGACTTGGAGTATTCGGACTTCCAAAATTTGTCGACTGGAATTATCTGGACTTCCCAAAATTGACAGCTGGAAGTATTTTTACTTTAGTAAAACTGAGATGACTTCCAAATTTCAAATCATGAAAGTATTTGACTTCCAACTAAAAAAAGTTATCTGAAGCCCCGGTTCCATCCTTCTCCACCTCACAGCTGAAGCCGACAACCTCCCTGATGCTCTCAGTGACCACAGCACGTTCTACTGCATGCACAAGGTTCACCATCCCAAAGTCCCCCACCTAAATTCCTGATCATCCTAGCTCAGGCCCTTTAGGTTACCAGAATGGTCTGTCATTTTGACTGACCTCCATGCCACTAATTGGGTGTTCATCTCTACATCCATTCACACAGATAATTCCCTCTTAAATTTTCGATATAATTTGCTTACTGCATGGGCGGGCTTGTGTTAAGGGGTCTCACCCACTCCAGGTCTTAGCTCAACTCATTACTTTCCTCAGTGCTCGAGACTGCTTGGTGCCTCCATAGTCATTGGTTTGCTAATGGACTCAAGAAACAGCAGCTCTGAAATTTACCAGCATTTCAACGCATTCTCACATGCTCAGTTGGAACTGCATGTAGCGTGAATATGTGAAAGGAATCAGAGCTGCTAAAAAAACTGCTTAGAATGAATTTTTCTTGCATCATCTTGTCATAAGAAACGCTATATTTGCTTTTTTTTGAAACAGAAAGCTTGGACTATATATTTTGGAACCCGTTTGAGACCACACAGCTATGGCCCAACAGCATAACCAAGAGACCTCTGTCCCCATATTTAAAAAATGGGAAGTCAGAATGAAGATAAAAAACAATTTTTTTTTGTTTTAATTACTTCTGGAAATTTAAGGGTAATTTCATACATGAAGAAAGAAATTCAGTACTCAAATACCTTGCATTAAAGTGTGTGATGCCAAATTCTGGTAAAGACTGCCAAGCCTGAATAAACCTCATCTTGGCTTCAATGAGACTCATCTGAGCTACATTCTGGTGGGCTTCTAAGATTCTGGTGGCTGTGATCTGAATGACGGAAATAAGAGTAAGAAATGGTTCTCATTAATCATTTAATTAGCAGTCATGGAAACACAAACACTGCAAAGAAAAATAAATGCATTTTTAAAGCCAGGAAAAGGAAGTGCAGCAGAATGCATGTCATTAGCAGGGGCAAGTCAGCCAGGCTACACAATCGGCAGGTCTAGCAGCCTGCCACAAGACCAGGAAGCCAGGAAAAGCTTCTAGTTAGGTTAATATACTGTAATGCTGCGAACAGTCTGGCTTGCTTACCAGTACAACGGGGAAGACAATCTGGCTATCATTTTTAGCAGTTAGTTCAGAGAATATTTTGGTAGTCCTAGGTTACTAGCCTACTACAACATGCCCACTGTTAACATGTTAAACTATGCACTAAAATCAACTGATAGGTTAGACAGGACATTATTGTTAAACTCCAACTTCTATCGATGTATAGTTCATGGAAATGTCCCATTTCACTTCAAACTGATACAGGAGATAAAAAGCTGCCACAATTTGAAGTTGGGGTTTACTACAGCAATGGCACTGGTATGGTCTGAGCTGATTTCTATTCGCCAATCATCAGTGTACTTGTGACATAAAGGTACTATGAAATGTGATGTACTAGTTACATTTTCTGAATCAAAAACTCCTTTAGGAATGTAACAGAGGTTGTACATGATTTCAGCACTACCTCTGTCAATTTAGTTTTGGAGTCTTTTGTTCCACTGGTAATTTTCTCCTGTTTATCCCTGTCTCTGATCTTTACTCCCCCTTTCAGGGCCTTATCTTGGCCTACTAAGATGTGTCTGTTCTGGGTTATTCCTACACTTGCTTTTCCATCTCTCTGTGGTGCAGCCATAGCCAGTGACTGCTAAGCGCAGACCTAGCCAGATAACCATGACCTTCACTAGTGGTGTCCCTACAAGGGCTGGACAGCAACACTTGCAAGCTTCCATCAAGTGCACCCTGTGTGTTATGTTAGTGACAGGCACTAGTTAACAGGGCTGTGCAGCAGCAGATACTTCCCTCCCTCCCTCCCTGGAGGTAGCATGCACCCTGTGGACTACATTATTCCTCTGGCTGGCACGACTGAAAATACAGGTTTAAGAACTGAACCCAGGTCCGAATCCCCGCGCCCATCTGCTCTCTGGACTCCCATGCCACTTTCAAGATGCATCTCAAATCCTGGCTGCTTGATGAGGCCACAAGCCTTTGCTAGCCACCTTTCTGACTTTTCCCTCTTGGGCTGCGTTGGCCTCCCCTGCCCTCTCTCATTTCATTAGACTCCTGCCTTACATCCCTCACTACCTGCTTCTTGTGCTCTCCCACTTGGCTATTGTCTTGTATATATATTTTTTTTTAACATCATGCATTAATTTGCACTGGCCACTTACCCTTAGTAAATAATTGTATAATAAATTGTTGCTTATCATGAAGCACTGATTGTTTTTTCAGCCTCTCATTAATTTTACTTTCTTACGTCACTTTCTTTATTCACCAATGATGTCTGTATATCGGTTTTGTTCACCAGTGATGTTGGTATATCCACATGGCTTGTACTCCATGTAAAACTAGTCACTACTGCCTGTGTAGCTTGGGTAGTGTCTGAAAACGGTCCCCTGGATCAGTGCACTTACCCAGTTAGCAAATACTTAAATAAATAAAGTACTAGGACATTGAGCCAGTCCTCCTCAGTTAATCCCTAACTGAATGGCAGTCACAATCGTCCTGCCCAGGAGTTAAAAAGATTTACTAAGAAATATTTTAAAGTAGCAGTACTAGTTGATCAGAATGTGTTTTATCACTTTTCACTGCCTGGAAGTTTGAATATTCCCATTTTACTTTTGGGCCTTTTTTACTGATAATTTCCCATCAAAATCTAATTTGGTGCATCTGGTGAGGGTCTGTGTTTAAACAGTCAGGAAAAATAAAGATAATAAAGAAAACCGAATAAAAATGGAAAGAAAGGATTAAGTGTTTAGTACAGATTCTACAAATTTTTACTTTGCTGGCAAAGTTGTTGCAAAGTCAGAATTTCCTACTATGCACAGCGAGTTTTCCCGACACCCCCCAACTTTGCTGGGTGAGTTTTTTTGTTGAAGTGGTTTAAACCACACAAAATATCCCCCACACATAGCAGTACTGCCCACAAGAAACAAAATGGTTTAAAACACCTAACACACCCTCCCCACTCACACAGTAGTATTGCCCACACAGCACAATTTCCCAACCTCCTCCCAATTTTGCTTGGTGGATTTTTTTTTTGTTAAAGGAAAGGTTAAAAACACACAAAAACAACTTCACCCACGTACTAATATTGCCCACCCTCCTCCATTCACTCGCCCTACCAAAAATCTGATCTGTCTAGTGGCGTGGAGGGCTGAGGCATCTGTGCCTTACCTCCTGCCACGCTGGTGGCCCGTGTTCGTGGTGCGAGCGGGCTGCCGGGAGTCATTGAAACATAGAAACATAGACTTTGACGACAGATAAGGACCGCTTGGCCCATCTAGTCTGCCCATTTCCCTACCTACAGGATAGGTCGCAGATCCTAGTTAACCAACAGCCTATTTCTTCCTACCCCCCACAAGAATTGCCTTATGTCTGTCCCATGCATTCTTGAATTCTCCCACAGTTGTAGACCCCACAACCTCCTCAGGAAGGCTATTACATGCATCCACTACCCTCTCTGTGAAATAATACTTCCTCACATTGCCCCTGAACCGCCCTCCTTCTATCTTTAAATTGTGTCCCCTTGTTCTTGCAAGTCTCTTTTTCTGAAAGATGCTACCCTCTTGGACTTTGTTGATTCCACTGAGGTACTTAAAAGTTTCTATCATGTCCCCCCTCTCCCTTCTTTCCTCAAGGGTATACATATTAAGCTCCTTTAGTCTCTCCTCATACGGCTTCTCTTGCAGACCCTGCACCATTTTAGTTGCCCTCCTCTGGACTACCTCTATCTTGTATGCCGGGAAGGGACAGGATCGAGCATCCGGAGAACTGTTCTCCTCTCCTGGGGAGGGACGAGGATGAAGTCCACTGCTTGACTGGCCTCTGGCGGTGGCTGGTGGATAGCGCAATGGACCCACAACAAGAGGCAGATGCAGGGTAGACGCCTGGCGTGCCAGGTGTGGCTCAGCCATTGGCGTCATTGCACACCTTCTCTCCGCGCTCGGGGCCAGGAAGCAGAAAAAGAGAAAAAAAATGGATCCCAACCGGTGAGATGATGCCGACCTCCTGCAGGCGCCGCATCTTGCCAGCCGGCACCTTGTGGAAGAAGCAGAGAGATGAGTTCAGTAGATACCAGGGTGACGAGGCTGCTGGCAGGGACAGGGGTGAAAAGAAATGGGCAAAAAAATCTGATTTGCATTGGTCCACTGACACAGGTTTAGCGTTACACTTGTGACATAAGTTCAGGAACGAGCTTGAGTCATCGACAGACAGACAGGGTAAGGAAGACTGAGTGCCCAATAGGACACTCTGCTCCTCTGGGAAGGGAGGGACCCATTAGAAACATAGAATCTGATGGCAGATAAGGACCACTTAGCCAGCCTAGTCTGCTCATTTTCCCTACCCGTTTCATATATCGCAGATACTAAATGATCTGTGGCTTACCCTCTCTTCCCTATCGTTAGAGTTCCTTTATGTCTGTCCCATGCATTTGTGAATTCCCCTATCGTTTTTGCCCCTACAAACTCTGCCAGGAGGCTGTTCCATGGCCTCACCACCCTTTCCATGAAAAAATGCTTTCTCACATTACCCCTAAGTCTACCCTCCTATTTTCACATCATAGCCCCTTGTTCTTGAACATCATTTGTTTTGCAAGATGCTACCCCCTTGTACCTTATTTACACCCCTGAAGTATTTGAAAATCTCTACCATATCAACCCCCCCCCCCCTTCTCTTCTCCAGGGAGTAAATATTGGAATCCTCCAGTCTCCCCTCATATGACTTCTGGTGCACACCCTGCACCATTTTTGTCGCCCTTCTCTGAACCGCTTCTATTCTATGTCCTTTGGGAGATGCGGCCTCCAAAACTAGACACAGTACTCTAGATGAGGTCTCACAAATGTTCTATACAGTAGTATCACCACCTCCTTCCTTCTGCTGGAGATAACTCTCCCTATGCACCCCAGCATTCCACTGGCTCTCCTCACAGCCTTCTCACATTGTTTGGTAACCTTTAGATCATCAGATATGATTACTCCTGGTCCCTTTCCTGTTTGGTGGCTGTCAGTACCCCCCCCATGTACTCCTCCCCTGCATTTCTGAACCCCAAGTGCATGATCTTGCACTTCTTTGTACTGAATCTTAGCTGCCACACCCTTGACCACTCCTCAAGCTTGCTTAGGTCCCTTCTCATTTTCTCTACCCATCCTGGAGTGTCAACCCTGTTGTAGATCTTTGTGTCATCTGCAAAGAGACACACCTTCCCTTCCAGCCCCTCTGTAATGTCACTCATGAAGACATTAAAGAGGACTAGTCCAAGTACTGATCCCTGCTGCAGCACTGCCACCTCACTGACCACAAGTGGTACTGCAGTGGGGACATACTGGGAGGGAAGGACGCTGGCTAGACTTCTTTTTAGCATGCTTGTGTGCACACGCAAGGAGTCACAAGCACACCAATGTCCTCTAGGCAAGAAACAAAACAAGGAAAAGCCCTGGAGTGTCACAGGATGACAGAAGCAGTGTTGCCCCCCCCCCCCCGAAGAGGACATGAATGGCACGCTGGGGAGTTCGAGGGTAGATGACAGATGGTGGAACAAAGCTGGAATGTTGCCTGCAGACAGGAGTGGCTCCAGAAAGAAGCATAAACTGTCAATTTGTTTTTAGAATTCAAATCCCCTGCCCCCCAACCTATTGGCACCCATACAACCTACCCCACCCCCTCAAGGGCTAGTGAAGTTCAGTGAAAAAAAACAGACCGTCTTCCTTTCAAACAAATACATCTCCCTCCCCAATGTACATAAGGCATCACAGAGGGAGCACGACAGGGAACTGTATCAATTAAAGCAGAAAGAAGTGGGGAAGGCAGTCAGAATAGCAAAAGCCCGAACTGAGGAAAAAATAGCCAATTCAGTTAAGAAGGGGGATAAAACCTTTTATAGGTACATTAGGGAGCATAGAAAGGTTACGGGAGGAATAATGAAGATTAATAAGGGAGAGGGGAGGTGGGCAGAGGGAGACAGTGAAAAGGCGGAGATACTGAATGAGTACTTTTGCTCAGTATTCACAAAAAAAGATGAAGAGGAGTTACCTAAACCAGACAATAGAAGCACTCTGGGTAGGGGGTTGACACCAGTCCATTTACAGAAGAAAGAGTCCTGAAAGAACTCCTAAAACTCAAGGTGGACAAAGCAATGGAGCCTGATGGGATTCACCCCAGAATCCTAAAAGAACTAAGGGAGGACCTAGTGACACCACTGACCACACTTTTTAACAAATCATGGGAGGATGGGGTGGTACCTGAGGACTGGAGGAGGGCAGATGTGATTCCCCTTCACAAAGTGGGAGCAAGGCAGAAGCAGGAAACTACAGACCTGTAAGTTTGACCTCAGTGGTAGGGAAAATGATGGAATCACTTCTGAAAGAAAGAATTGTTGAGTACCTAGAACAGCGGGCACAGGACCCAAAGCAGCATGGATTTACAGCAGGAAGGTCATGTCAGATGAATCTAATAGATTTCTTTGACTGGGTGATCAAAGTAATAGACCAGGGAGGGGCTGTGGATATGGCCTACCTAGACTTTAGCAAGGCATTTGACACAGTCCCGCACAAAAGATTAATAATCAAGTTAGCCAGCAAACTGGTTGCACAACAGGACACAGAAGGTAGTAGTGAGTGGAACACATTCCAAAGAAAGGGGGGTCACTAGTGGAGTACCTCAGGGCTCAGTACTGGGTCCAGTCCTCTTTAACATCTTTATAGGTGACATTGCAGAGGGTCTGGAGGGAAAGGTATGCCTCTTTGCAGATGATACAAAGATCTGTAACAGAGTTGATACACAAGGGGGGGTAGAAAGGATAAGAAGGGACTTGGCAAGGTTGGAGGAATGGTCAGACAGATGGCAACTTAGATTCAATGCAAAGAAGTGCAAAGTAATGCACCTGGGAAACAAAACCCAGGAGAAGAGTACAATAGCAGGAGGTACTAACAACAGCAAAATGGAACAGAACTTGGGGGTAGTCATATCAGATGATCTAAAGGTGGGTAAGCAATGTGAGAAGTCAGTAAGGAGAGCCAGGGGATACTGGGATGCACAGGAAGGGCATCACAAGTAGAAAAAGGGAAGTGGTCATCCCTCCGTACAGACAGTTGGTGAGACCCCATCTGGAGTACTGTGTGCAGTTTTGGAGACCTCATCTACACAAGGACATAGACAGGATGGAAGCAGTCCAGAGGAGGGCAACTAAAATGGAGCAGGGTCTGCATCAGAAATCATATGAAAAGAGACTGAGAGAGCTTAATATGTATACCCTTGATGAAAGGGGGGACATGATAGAAATGTTCAAGTACCTCAAGGGAATCAACAAAGTCCAGGAGGGTAGCATCTTTCAGAAAAAGAGATGTGTAAGAACAAGGGGACAGAATTTAAAGATAGAGGGGGGACGGCTCAGGGGTAATGTGAGGAAATCTTTTTTCACAGAGAGAGTGGTGGATGCGTGGAACTGCCTTCCTGGGGAGGTTGATGGGGCTAAAACAGTGGGGGAATTCAAACCTGCATGGGACAGACACAAGGCAATTGTAGTGGGGGGTGGAAGGAAGTAGGCTGTTGGTTAACTAGAATCTGCAGCTTATCCAGTAGGTAGGGAAATGGGCAGACTGGGTGGGCCAAGTGGTCCTTATCTGCTGTCAAAGTCTACGTTTCTATAATGCTTCTTGAAACAAAAACCCCCAGACCCAGTAAAAGTATTGATACACTTCCACATTCTACCACCCTTCCCCACCCTCAAGCAAAACAAAAAAAGATACAACAGGGTCCCTCAGTGGGCGACTGAACAGCCTACACTTCATCTTACATAGAAACATAGAAGTTGATGGCAGATAAGGACTGCAAGGCCCATCCAGTCTGCACATTTTTTCTACCTTATGAATGTGCCATAGGTCTTTACTCTGTCAACTGCCTATCTATTCATACTCATCTGTATTGCTCCCTTATGCCTATCCCATGCCTGTTTGAAGCCCTGCACTGTATTCATACCTACCACTTGCTGAAGTAGGCCGTTCCATGCATCCACCACCTTTTCTGTGAAAAAGAACTTCCTCACATTTCCCTTTAATAGGCCTCCCTCTAATCTCATGCTGTGTCCTCTTGACCAGCTAATTTTCTTATATTGAAACATGTTACTCTTTCACCTTGTTAATGCCCTTCAGTGATCTTGACAGGCCATTGTCTAAAAGGTCAATACAGAAGCACACCTGGTTACATTCATTAGGTGACCAGTCATGGTGGAAAACAATGAGCTGTGCTGGTCACTGAAAATCACCGGTCAGTGGTGGGGGGTGTTGGAGGTGGTACTATGAGGGCGGAGAGATGGGCAGGTATGATTTTTGATGGTCAGGGTGTGGTGAAGGATGGACAACATTACTATGTTGATAGTAGTGGAACTGTTGTGCCGAGACCACCAAATCTAATTTCTGGTTTCAGTGATCTCTGCAAAAAAAACATTTATTTTACATTCAGACATGATTACACTACCGATGGCCCCTGAGGCTGTACCTTATCATCAGAGGCCCAGCCACACGGTACCTTGGAACTTTTGATAATCTGACAATAGTGGGCAGCAACTGGCAGGCTCCGCCAGATAAAAATATAATTTATACAAAAGTAAGCAGAATAAAACGATGCTCAGTTGGGACCTCTATATCCCTGTCTGTTAGTCTGATGCCCCTGGCTGTTCCCCCTTTAATATGGTTATCCCCAAGTTTTCATCAGAATTATCAGTTGTTTTTGAACACTCATGTTTAACATGACTTTTCTTCAGACTAAAATGAGCTAGCATGCAACAGACACAGTTCTCTGCTCTTACAGACAATGGGCGTTTAAAAACGATTACAAATATTGATGAAAACTTTGAGATACTCATAGTCATGAGCAATCCTTAAATTATTTAAAATCTAAAAACATGCTAAAGCAGATTCCAAATTTGGGGGGAGGAAAAAGTGATCTAAATAGAATGAACATGCAAAGATTTAAAATGTTCTCTGTAACATGCACTGCTGCTTTAATTCTTAGGCCACAGAGTTAAAAATCAGTGTTTTTTTTTTTCTTGGAACATTTCTACTGATCTACAATTTTCTTTTAATAATGTGCATGTAAATATGTCCTAGAAGACTGTCTCAAGCACATTCCTAGGGTATAAGAATCGCGAACAAAAGGTGGGAAGTTCTGATACTGTAAGAATGTGAGACCTTCTTACAACTGTAAGAATGGTCTCAGAGTACATATTTATATAGTATTGATCGAGGGTGATCAATAATATATTAAATATGTAAAATGCTCCACCAAATGGGCCCTGTTTCAGGGTACCTGCACAAGGGACACTCTTTACAGGATAAAAATGTCTCTCATGCAAGGGAAAGGAGCACTCCGACTAGACAGAAGCACTCCCTCGATCTACACAATACATTATATCATCTCCCTCCATTGTCAGCTTATTCATCACATGACTTCTTATATAACAAGAATTGTACTCTTCCTCACCTGCAACCCTTTGTGCATACACCCCTTCCCATACCGCTTACTGTTTATTTTTTTTTAAACAATTTATTTACAACACAACCAGTGGATGATCGCTGGATACCAACATTCTCTAATGTGAATGTACAAGTAATATACATGGAGAAGACTCTATAGTGCCACTTAAGTAACTCCCAACAGAACGGAAGAGCTCAACTCCTGGTAATGCAGTCCTCAGAATTTCTCTACCATCAGCAGTGTTACCAAAGCAACAAGTCACCAACGTTTCAAGGGTTATCCCACTTTGTCGTGGCTGCAGTCGTCATCCATCCTGACAGGTTTCAAAACACCACTTTTGACTGAAAAGCTTTTCATTTATGGGGGAATGTCAGCACCTGCATCCGAGTTAATCACTTTGAAAGGACAGGTAGACGCTCAAGAAGAATCTCAGAAAGGAACAGGGGCCAAGCCAGCAGAATAACCGTTAAGTGCCAAGCTAGCAGTATAACCTACTGTATTTGAAAGAGGCGTTTTGAAACTCATCAGGATGGACAATTACCGCAAAGTGGTATAACCTACAAAATGCTGATGATTTCCAGTAGACCTGTTCTGTCGGGAGTTGCAATTTGTTTAACCAGTTAACCCAGCTGAGATGCAATATCTTATTTCCAGTGCGTTCCCTGCTTCTACCCATTTCTGCAGTCGGGTGGGCTGGAGCAACATGGCATGGTTACTGTACAGTATCAATTTTATTATGTCACTACACTTTTTTTTTTTTTTTTACATTTTCCATCTTGCCATCTGTTATTACTCCCTTGAACAACCCGCTACCCCCAGATGACATCTGGAAACTAGATCTGGCTCAGTGTGCCTTTTCTGGACAATTTTAAATAAATAAAACAATCCTCAGTAGCAGTTCTCTTCACTGGCAACTTACCAAGTCTCTTACATAGCCTGGCTGTAGATGGCAATGCGAGGAAAGGAAAAAGAAGCAGAAAGAAAAAAAGCAGTGAGAATAAGGCAAAAAAAGAAAAAAAAAGGCACAAAAACAGCTGCATTGCAAGTAAAAGGTTCCAACCAAAAGATCATGCAGTTTTCTTCAGAAAGGAAGGAAGCAAAATGATCTCAAACTTGAAAAAGAAAACAAAAGAATGCAGATTAGGCTACTTGACTTTTCAGCAACTGTAAAAGTAAATTATTGGTAATAAAAACATGCTGGGTCATTTTAGTCAGGATATAAGTAGCTACGACTTTAAACAAAACTTTTGCTAAAACTTAAATTGCTATGTACATTTCTGCTACAAAAATGAATGAAAAGCCAGACTACACAGAGACAGTCATATTTGTCTCGTTTCCGAAGCCATACATATCTCAAGATGGATGCAAAATTATCTGTTGTTTCGCCATTTACAAATGAAATCATAATAAATCACTGCAATAACATAACTATCTAGGCACCACCCAAAGGTAGTAGTTGAAGTTGAAACACAAATGAGCAATACAGTATGCAACCACAAAAGAACCCCAGAGCAAATGCCCTGACGCATGGGTTATCCCAGAGAATACTGGCCATACAGCTACATTTTAAAGAATTTAAAACACAACTGTACATACCCCAGTAATGCAAAGCATCATGGGAAACATACATAAATCCCCATGAGAGAATTTGGACTGGTTCAACTTCAAGCAGAATTGCATGGTGCCAGATGGCCTCACAGTGCAATCAGCAAAGGCTAAGAACAACAGACACTTGCACATGTTTCGTCCTCATTTGGACTCATCAGTTTGTCATATCTGTGTCTTAGCCCAGGGAGAGGGAGAGAGCCACCCTTAAAGGGGATGTTATTTGTTTGGGTCATGGGGAGCCCAAAATAGAGAAGGAAAGGAATTACAACCACAGTATGCAAGTCTGCCGTATATGTACTATATGCATAGTAATTTCTAATAACGTATGTAAAATCCATTCGAGAGCCTTCATCTGCTTTCTGCATCCCACATCTTGAAAACAGCTCTGGGGAATGCTTCTTAAAAACTGGAGCTTATCCATGAGGTTGAATTGAATGTTCACGGATAGTAAAACTGTGGAAATGGACTGCTCCAGCCCAGCAAGAGCCACAGCTCTGATTTATCATCCTCGCCACGAACACATTTGTGTATGATTAATGAGGTTTTATTTTAACCTTATCCTAAGCACACAATACATAAAATCCAGCTATTTTATTTAATTAAACTGGAATGAAAGGTTAACACTGCTGTAAAGGTGAAGGAGTGAAATACAAGTGATCAGCAGTCTGCTGGAAAACCTTTTCTCTTTCACTAAAATCAATCTCTCAAGAATGTTCAAAGAATACTGTATGGCTTTTGAAAAGGACTCCTCAAGTCCTGTTGGCGATACCTAAACGGGAAAAATCCTCATGCTCTCTGCCCGTAATTCTTTTTCCTGCACACACTGCGTATGATAAAAGCATCTAAATCATTACACTTTTAAACCTCTTTATGATTTTTTGTGGAAAGATTTATTCGACAAAGCCCAGAATTTAGCATACATGGAAACAACAAATCCATCTATCACATACATTTTTCAATCTTTCAACATTTTAGTAAGGCATAACAATAACAAATATAAAATGTCACTTATAAAATGGTCAAGAAAATCCAGCGATCTGATTGGTCAATAGATGTTCAGACCTGTGGGATAACTGGCCAGTAACTGCACAGGTCTGGAAAGTGCCTTGTAAGTCTTGAACCTTGTTTTCTAGGTTGACCCACTACTTAAGAATTCTCAGTAACTGTGACAGGTGGGAAAATCAAAAAAAGGTTCAACTAACTTAAATTGGGAGGGAGTATTAGTGCTTTGATACAGGATGGAGGAATTCCTGGAGGGTAAGCTAAATTTAAACTAGGGTGGGAGGGGGGTCAGAACTGTACAAGTCTCTGATGGAGGTTCGGAGGGCAGACAGCCCCCCTCCCCCAAAAAGCATAAGTCAAAACAAGAATAGGTACAGGAAAAAAATATATATACCAGAGGGAGAAGGGATGGGTAAGACAGAGGGGGATCAAGGACACAGGGGACTAGTGGAGAGGAATGTGCACAAATGCACGGAGCCTGGGCAACAAGGTGCCAAACCTGATGGCAGTCATGGCTGAGACAGGCCTTGATCTGGTGGGGATAACAGAAACTTGGGGTCATGGGGACCAGGACTGGGAAATACCTGGGTACATGTTGTTCTGGAGGATAGGGAGAATAGAAGAGTTGGGGTAGCACTATATGTGAGGGAGGGTATCGGGGCAGTGGAATTACAAAGTAGAACAGGAGGAGTACAGTCCATTTGGGTAGCATTGCCTATAGGGAAGGGAGAGGCGGTACATGTTAGGGTGATTTACAGGACGTCCTCACAGACAGACTCGGAAGATGAGGAAATGTTAGAGGAAATAATGAGAATGGCTAATAAAGGCGAGGTGCTGTTGATGGGGGATCTAAATCTACCAGACGTGAGTTGGGACACTTCCTTGGACAAATCAGGGAGGAGCAGAGCTTCAGTGGACTGTCTGCTGGCAGCCCTACTGAGGCAGCTGGTTAGAGAATCCACCAGGGAAGGGTCCTTGCTGGACTTAGTCCTGACAGATGGCGGCAGGGTGGGTGAAGTTGAGGTGGGAGAACACACTGGTTCAAGTGATCACAGTGTTGTCCGGTTCACTCTGCGTACAGCTATGGTGGCTACTAGAACCAAGTAAAAAGTGCTCGACTTTAGAAGGGTAGACTTTACCAGCATGGGGGACTATGTGCGGGAGGCATTAAGGGGGGTGACTTGCGGGAAGGGGATGGAAGGTATGTGGGAGGGTATTAAAGAGGCCATAATTGAGGCAACAATTCTCTATGTCAGGAGGGTTCATAAGACCAGGAGGAGGAGGAAACCTCGCTGGTTAAGTAGGTAGGTGGCAGGCAGGGTTAGGAAGAAGAGGAGGGCGTTCAAGAAATTCAAGACAACACAAGGGGTGGGGCGGGGGGAGACTGGGAACTATACCAGAGGGGCAAAAGGAGGGAGGCAGGCAGGGAGATGCAGAGAGCAAAGGCCAAAACAGAAGAGGAAATTGCCAGGTCAGTCAAGACTGGAGACGAAGCTTTTTTTAGGTATGTCAGCGAGAGAAGAAAAAATGGTAGGGGGATAAACAGACTTAGAAACAAGGAGGAGGTCTTGATGGAGGATGTTGGGGATAAGGCACAGTTATTAAATGAATTATTTTGCTCAGTATTTGGGGTAGAGGGGGAGGGAGATTTTGCAGACATTAGTACAGGAGTTAAGGCAGAGTTAGGGGTTGATACGAGCCTGTTCGGGGAGGAGGATGCAGTCTTGAGAGAGTTGGAGCAGCTACGAGTGGATAAGGCCATGGGGTCAGATGGGGTGCATCCTAGGGTGCTGAGGGAACTTAGGGATATACTGGCGTCTCCCTTAGCAGCTCTTTTTAGCAGGTCCCCAGAGACGGGGAGGTCCCAGAAGACTGGCAAACATCATCCCTCTTCATTGGGGGGGGGGGGGTGACAGAGA
Source organism: Neoceratodus forsteri (assembly GCA_016271365.2). Taxonomy (NCBI): domain Eukaryota; kingdom Metazoa; phylum Chordata; order Ceratodontiformes; family Ceratodontidae; genus Neoceratodus; species Neoceratodus forsteri. The sequence goes on from CM028134.1 coordinate 841,458,273, forward strand.
AGAGGTGGGTAACTATAGGCCAGTGAGCTTAACATCCATAGTAGGCAAAATTATGGAAAAGTTACTGAAGGGCAGGATTCGGCAGTATTTGGAAGACAATAAACTTATCAATAGACACTGGCATGGATTCACTAAGGGGAGGTCCTGTCAAATGAACTTAAGAGTTCTTCCACGGGGTCACTAGAGAAGTGTATCAAGGGGGATCAGTGGATATTGCACATCTTGACTTCAGGAAGGTGTTTGCTTCCATTCTGCATGGGGGACTGATCTATAAATTGGATGCAATGGGACTGGGGGTGAGGGTAGTTAGATGGGTGCAAAACTGGCTAACTGATAAGGAGTCAGAAGGTAATAGTAAATGGTGTCACCTCAGGGGAAGGAAGAATCACAAGCGGGGTTCCTCAGAGGTCCGTGGTGGGTCCACTGCTGTTTAATGTATTCGTGGCGGATATAACTAAGGGTCTAAGGGGTAGGGTGCGTCTCTTCACAGATGACGTGAAGATCTGTAATGGGGTGGAAAACCAAGAAGGGAGAGAGAATATGCACAGGGACCTAGGATTACTGGACGCTTGGTCCAAAAGATGGAAATTGGTCTTTAACATAAAAAAGTGCAAAATCATGCACCTATGGAGGAGAAATCAGAATGAAACTTACTACCTAGGGGGTCTGGCACTGGAAGAGACTGAGGAGGACAAGAACCTGGGAATTATTGTTTCCAGGGACCTAAGGGTAGCTAAACAATGCGGGCAGGTGGTAGCCAATGCTAGTAGGATGTTGGGCTGCATCGGGAAGGGATTCACTAGCAGTAAGAGAGAGGTTATCATCCCCTTATATCAACAGCTGGTCAGACCGCATTTGGAATATGGGGTGCAATTCTGGAGACTGTTCCTGAGAAGAGATGAGGAAAGGCTGGAGAGGGTGCAGAGAAGAGAGACTAAGATGGTAGCTGGGCTTAGTCACCTGACATACATAGACAGACCGAGCAAACTGAGAATTACTCGATGGAGCACAGAAGGGATGGGGGGGATACAATTGAGACCTTTAAATATATGAAGGGGATAAACAGAGAACCAGAAGAGGGATGTTTTAAACTAAAGGGGCACAAGAGGACCAGGGGGCATACGCTACAGATAGAGGGAGGCAGGTTTAGGGGCAACACCAGGAAGAACTTTTTCACTGAAAGGGTGGTGGAAATGGAATGAACTCTCAGAGGAGGTGATAGGGGAGGTCACCGTAAGGGGCTTTAAGAGAGCTTGGGATGGCCACATGGGTCTGGTATCGGGAGGAGTGAGGGGAAGAGGAGGCCACAGGGACAAGTAGGTTGTAGAAGGAAGTCCTAGCCTTCTGCTAGGTGCCTTGTGCAGACTTGGTGGGCCAGGCGGTCCTTTTCTGCTTTCATGTTTCTATGTAACACTTACTTGAATGTATCTATTATGTCCCCCCTGTCCCTCCTTTCATCAAGGGTATACATATTAAGCTCTCTCAGTCTCTCTTCATATGATTTCTTATGCAGACCCTGCACCATTTTAGTTGCCCTCCTCTGGACTGCTTCCATCCTGTCTATGTCCTTGCGTAGATGAGGTCTCCAAAACTGCACACAGTACTCCAGATGGGGTCTCACCAACTGTCTGTACAGAGGAATAACCACTTCCTTTTTCTACTTGTGATGCCCTTCCTGTGCATCCCAGTATCCCCTGGCTCTCCTCACTGACTTCTCACATTGCTTACCCACCTTTAGATCATCTGATATGACTACCCCAAGTCCTGCTCCATTTTGTTGTTGTTAGTACCTCCCCTGCTATTGTGTACTCTTCTCCGGGTTTTTGTTTCCAGGTGCATTACTTGCACTTCTTTGCATTGAATCTAAGTTGCCATATGTCTGACCATTCCTTCAACCTTGCCAAGTCCCTTCTCATCCTTTCTAACCCCCTTGTGTATCAACTCTGTTACAGATCTTTGTATCATCTGCAAAGAGGCATACCTTTCTCCAGACCTCTGCAATGTCACCTATAAAGATGTTAAAGAGGACTGGACCCAGTACTGAGCCCTGAGGTACTCCACTAGTGACCCCCCTTCTTCAGAATGTGTGCCACCCACTATTACCTTCTGTGTCCTGTTGTGCAGCCAGTTTGCAACCCAGGCTACCACCCTGGGACCCACTCCCAAGCTGGCTAACTTGATTATTAATCTTTTGTGTGGGACTGTGTCAAATGCTTTGCTAAAGTCTAGGTAGGCCATATCCACAGCCCCTCCCTGGTCTATTACTTTGGTCACCCAGTCAAAGAAATCTATTAGATTCATCTGACATGACCTTCCTGCTGTAAATCCATGCTGCTTTGGGTCCTGTGCCCCGCTGGCCTATAGGTACTCAACAATTCTTTCTTTCAGAAGTGATTCCATCATTTTCCCTACCACCGAGGTCAAACTTACAGGTCTGTAGTTTCCTGCTTCTGCCTTGCTCCCACTTTTGTGAAGGGGAATCACATCTGCCCTCCTCCAGTCCTCAGGTACCACCCCATCCTCCCATGATTTGTTAAAAAGTGTGGTCAGTGGTGTCACTAGGTCCTCTCTTAGTTCTTTTAGGATTCTGGGGTGAATCCCATCAGGCCCCATTGCTTTGTCCACCTTGAGTTTTCACTGTCTCCCTCTGCCCACCTCCCCTCTTCCTTATTAATCTTCACTATTCCTCCCTTAACCTTTCTATGCTCCCTAATGTACCTATAAAAGGTTTTATCCCCCTTCTTAACTGACTTGGCTATTTTTTCCTCAGTTTGGGCTTTTGCTATTCTGACTGCCTTCCCCACTTCTTTCTGCTTTAATTGATACAGTTCCCTGTCGTGCTCCTTCTGTGATGCCTTATACTTTTTGAATGCAGCCTTTTTTTCCTTAACCTTCCCTGCCACCTCTTTTGAGAACCATAGTGGTTTTTTACTCCGCTTTGTTTTCTTTATCTGTTTCACACAAAAGCTTGTTACCTCTATGATGGCAGTTTTGATTTTTCTCCTTTGTTCTTCCACCCCTCCTTTTTGCCCATTTGCTAGTGTATTCCTCAGGTATTCCCCCATTTTGCCAAAGTCAGCCCTTCTAAAGTCCAGTATGCTTGTTTTTGTAGATGCAGATTCGGAGAGTAGCACAGGGGAGGTACGTACGAGTTTCAGGCATCATGCTGGGTAAAGGCTACAAATGTTTTGAGAGATACGGTATGAGAATAAGTTTCTAAGTGTGCAGATGGGCACAAATCTTGGGGTTTAAGGATGGAGTATGAATGTTGCCGGCTCAGGGTAAGAATTTTGGGATGGGGTAAATGTGGAAGTTATCCGAGGGGTCCAAGGCAGGAGTGCACATTTTGAAAGTGTTTCAAGGGTGAAGGCACAGATTTAGGAAGGCATGCAGATTTTTGGAGTGGCGCAAAGGCACAGATTTTAGAATAGGTAAAGTATGAATTTCTGAATGGTGTATGTGAGATGGTACAAATTATATGAGTAGTGCAAGGTAGGTTAGACACTTGGTTTTAGAGTGTGGGCATGTGCCAGCATAACTGCAAGGGAGGGTAAAGGAAGACATGTAAATCTGCATTGGATTATACATTTAGGAAGAGGTTCAGGGTAGTAGTATACTTTCTGTGAAAGCTGCAGGAGCCTCAGCAAAAAGAGTGTGAATTAAAGACGGAATTGTGGGGGTTTTGTTCAGGGCTGGAACTGAACAAAGTAAACCAAAATTTACATTTTAAGGGCCCAACAGATTTTTTTCTTTTTTTGGGGAGGGCTTGATACTGTGCCCAAAGTGTTGGTCTTCAGCCTATGGAACTTGCCCAATATGTATCCATGTTATTTTAATAATATACTTTCATTAATAAAGGCCTCATTAAAAAACCGGAGATGAAGACAAATTAGTACCCTTTTACAATCTAGTGTGCTGTGCATGCCAAGTTGTCAAGACCTTAACAAAAATGATGTCATTCCTGCTTAAATGACATCAGCAGTCACCCAAGATTCCACCAGTTGGTCTGAAAACACCCGAGAGATTTTCTGTGAAACAACCAAATACGAGAAGCGATAAACTATCACTTATACCCAAACAAAGTGGGTGATTTTATACCTTTTATTGTGAACCTGTCGTTAACTAACTTTCAGACTGCAGGCCCAGAATGCTCTGTGTAGCCAGAAAGCTTTGTCCGTAAATTTATTGGTGGTCCGCAAACAATTCTCCACATTATACCTGAGAAAGGGGAATTCCTGCACTCTATTTGTAATAAATATGGCCTGGTTGTCCTCGTGGTGGGAAAGTAGTGCATTTTAAAACCACTGCAATTGATCTTTAAATAATTTTCAGAGTACATTCCATGAATTCCCCTAGGCCTGCATTTCCTCAGTTCTACTCCCCCCTACCGTATGACTCTCTGAAATAAGCAATCTCAGTGTGGTGCTACGTGACTCTTAAGCTGCAGTGTGCGAGTAAGCGAAAGCCACAAAGTCTGCACAGCTGTAGTCTCTGCTTTCAATGCGTGTGAATACTGTAGCCGTGGTAGATCCATAATGGTATTTTTGGTCTTAAATCCCTTTAATGTCAGAGATTCTTTTAGTAGAATTTAGAGTGATCAGTTATTTATGAATCCACCCCTCCTCAGACTAGTTTGAGCCACTCTTGCTTTTATCTTATATCTGCCACAGTGAATCTGAAGGCTAAACTGTAATAGACCTTGTAGACAGTCCATTGGGTGTTTGTACTCTGAAGAGACAAAGGAGTATTCATACTGTAACTACAGTCTATGTTTAATTGACTGGGTTCCTGCTGTTTTAAAGTGTTAGAACAATGATTAAGAGTGAATGCAGTCCATTGTGCCAGAGATGACTTCTGTTTTCCAATTAACTGATGTAGGTGCTAAATCAACACATGTAAGAAAGAACATGTAAAACTTCAAAGTCACAGTGCATTGCAATATACATTTGGTTTCTTCTTGATTTAAAGGCAAAATACAACTAATAGCATCAAAGTAAAATTTATCATCTAAATCTGCATCTTTAAAGCAGCTGTATGTTATTCACCAAGTAGCTTTTTTCAGCAATATTTTTTCTTGGAAGAAACATCAATATACTCATTTTGCTCTTCATTTTCTTTCATTCCTGAATGAAGCAACTGGTATCCGAAGTTGTTAAGTTTCCAGTCCGATTCCATGTCCACCATACATCCTCAGCATAATCTAGTAGGTATATTCAACTGGTAACCTCACTGGGAGAGAACTTTAAAAACTGTGAGCGGAGGCCATCTTTAACAACTTGAGTAATTAATTAGCTATAAAAGCAGTTTTAAGACTATCCAAGAAAATTAAAAATGTACTAAGGCTGAATTTTAAGGATGCCAGAAATGCATTTCTGCAAAAAAAAAAATTTTTTATTTATTTTTATTTAATATTTGATCACCCATTTTCATGGGTGATCTGCATGATGAAAGGCTTACTGCTATGTTGAGAAATTCTATTTGGCTGACAAGAAAAGCTAGAAAAGAGAGTGTGGTTCTCCTTGATGGAATACCATCTTTCAGCATAGTGACCAACATTATATCATGTACCATCTACCTCGAGTTCATTTGATACCTGATTCAATGTGCATTCATATTCATATGTTGCAGTTCACTGGACATGCCAGGTCGGGGAAGAAAAAGAGGAAAATGGCTAGCAGATGATGCTGGGCTCACCTCTGGCCCATGCCACCACCCTGGAGTCCCTGTGGATCTAGATGAGAGTGCTCTGGGGGGTACACGCTACAAATGTATAATACACACCTTTGGAAAGGCCCGACCTTTCCCTTTCCAAAGGGTACAGCGGTACTGTAGTTTCTAGCCTGTAGAGTGGACTACATAATAGTCTCTAAATTTAAATGTATGTAAAAACAATGCATCTACTTCGGCAGTTTTTTTTAATTTTTAGTTCTTATACATGAAAAATAAATAGTAATGGTATAAATTTGGGCAGTATGATGTATTTCCAAAGTGGTCTAAAAGGATTACATAAAAAGAACAGTTGGGTATTCACTGTAACAGTAGATCTTTGACAGAATCTCTGTCATCAGGCTACACCTATGGAACAAGTACTAAGCAGTACTGACCATAACAAACTGGGTGGCAGGAGTCTACAGGTCTAAAAAAGTAGGCCTTGGAGCACAGCTGGACCAAAGCCAGACCTTTTTCGTGAGGCTATGTTTCGACTGTAGTATTTAGTGAAGGTGTGGACAGTACACTCCAGGTGGCAGCTGCACTGATTTCAGCAGCAGACACATTTTTGAAACATGCAAAGGATGTGGCCATGCCTCTAGTGGTATGGTCAACAACTACCCCAGGATGTTCCTTACCGTACTTCCTATAAAACGAAAAGTAATCAGTTTGCTAACCGTTTGGATAGACACTGTTTGGAAACCGAGTGATCTCTTTCCCAGGGACGAATGAAACAAAAGGCTGTGAGGATTTCCTGCAGTCCTTTTTTTTTTCCATTTCTATTTGTATTCCTTTTTTGTGGTGGGGGTGGCATCTTGCCCCCCCCCCCAAAGCCCTGTACATGGACACCCAACACTCTCCCGGTCCGGCCTTAGCCTCGGCAGAAAGACGGTAAGGACCGTGGCTTGCGCCCCACAGAGGCTCCCCCTGGAGGGGAATAAGGGTGGGGGGAAGAGACCGAGATCACCCTGAGCCCCTGCCCAGGCCGGGCTTTGTTTAGGTCGGGAGAGGGAGACTATCGGGGGTGTCCTACTGCACACATACAGAGGGGATTTCCATCTTTGAATCCCCGTGGGCGATGACGTCCAGTGCATGACTGGCACACTCCTGTGTCAGCCCACAGGACGTCCTATGTCGCCCCCACCGGTTTCAAGGTGTCCCCCAGCTGTAGCACCTCCCAGTCACTACTGGGAGTTGCAAGTAACTGGGGATCCACATCCCACCCCAGGAGAGGACAGCAGTCCTCTGTACGCTCGATCCTCTCTTCTCCCGGCCGACCCCCCGACGACCCAAGCTGACTCCTGAACCCGGGTCACCAGTGTGGTGCGAGGTAAGGCATCCAGCGCCTCAGCCCTCAGCGCCACTGAGCCAGCTCCTTCCTGCAGTCCTTTGTGTGGTGAATATAGTACCTGAGTGTTCTTTGTACATCTAAAGTATGGAGCAGTGCTTCCCCGGATCAGCATGCTCAGGAAAATAAACTGGCAGGTGGGTGATCTGATTTACAGTAAACTCAGACACCACCTTTGGTAAAAATTTAGGATTAGCATAAAAGACACCCTGTCTTTGTGGAAAATCAAGTAAGGAGGCTCGCACATTACGGCTTGTAGCTCTGAAATCCTTCGAGCAGAAGTAATGGCAACCAAAAACAATGCTTTCCAATAGAGAAAGCGTAGGCCACAAGTTCCAGTCAGCTCAAAAGGAGCCTAAGTAAGCTAGCCATTGGCACTCAGGGTTGGGGGGGTGGAGGCACAGCCCTAGCAGGTATCTGTGCGGGGCTTTGGCTGAGGTACCCTGACAATGGAGCTCCTGGTACAGTAGGAGCAGGCAGAAGGCAGTTGAGAATGTCCATAAGGATGACAGCATTGCCTGTATGTAAGCACCCGTGTAGTTGAAGGGAACGCCAGAAGAGGTCAACAGGTGAGGCAAACCCCCACATCAAGTGTGACGCACCAGTCGTGCTAGGCCTGGTGGCGCCTGCAGCCTGACTTGACCTGGAAGTAAGGTCAATGGTCTGGCCGGCAGGCAGTGTCACCCCTGGAGTAGTCGACAGCGCTAAAGTGGCTGGACCCACGTGGAGCAGCGACCGAGAATGGACAGAGAAGCCTTTGTCTTTCTCTCGCTCCCTCTCCTGGTGCTTGTGTGACCCGGATGTCTTTTCCCAGGATTTAGATAACGAGGAATGTACTGGCGATGCAGCGGAGCTCTTTTGCTGGAGCTCCTTCTGCATTCTGGCTACCTGCTGCTTAAGAAGGTGCTTTTCTAAAGAGCCTTTTTAGTGTCACCGGGTGGCTGTGTTAAACCCTCTTCAGACTGGGCATGCCTGAACATTATGATCTGGGCCAAGTGATTCTCGAGTATATCTTTTTACCACATTTGCAACAGTGGAATAGTTTCGAAGGCTCCTTAGTTGATATACATACACCATTGAAAATCACTTAAAAAAGTGACTGTGTGACTATGAGGAGAAAAAACAAACAAGAAAATCAGTGACTCTAATAGCGTCATTTCCATGCTTGGTCTGATGAGTCTGGTCTATGGCGGGAAAAGAACTGAGGGGGGAAGGGGAGAGCTGATGTCTGACCTCGTCATGGGTGGCCCCTACTGGGCCTGCGCCCAGTAAGCAGAGATGGCTGCCAGGTGCACCTTAAGGGTCGTCGATCAAAGTCCCTGCTGGAAGAGAGACCACAGGTAGTCCAAAATGCTAGCCACCGGACAGGACGTGGGGTCCAACCCTTTGCCCCGACACTAAATGGAAAATCTTTTCCATTTGAAGGCATAGCATTTTCTGGTTGATTCCTTACAGGATGCCTCAACAACCGTGAGGACCTAGTCAGAGAGACCCAAAGCCTGAAACTTTAGCCACTCAGGAACCGGGCTTTCAGGTGCAAGGATTGAAGGTCCGGATGGAGTACCTTACCTTGATTGATGAAGAGCAGGTCCGGGTGTGCTGGAATACGCCTTGGGAGGCTGTTGCTGAGGAGATCTGGATATCAGAACTGGCGTGGCCAGTCTGGGGCTACCAGGATCATCTGTACCTTGTACCTCCTGGTCTTGAGGAGCACCTTGTGGATCAAGGGAAGTGGAGGGAAGGCATAGAAGAGGCCTGGGGTCCACGACCTTGAGAAGGCATCCCCCTGCAGCAAGCCCTGCTGAGGGGGGCAGGCATGGAACAGCCTCCGCATCACGTTCTCCCTGGAGGCGGACAGGTCCACCTCAGGGGTGCCCCACCAGGAGAACAGATCTTGTACTAACTCTGGTTGGAGTGACCACTCATGAGATACCTCACCCATCCGGCTGAGAGCATCGGTCAGCTGACTCGAGGCTCCTGCCACATGGATGGCTACGAGATCCGCCCCTAAGCTGAGCATGAGGGTCCAAGTGCAGACAGCTTCCTTGCATGGGGGAAGGAGTGCGTCCTGCCCTGCTTGTTGAGATAGTACATGGTCGTGGTATTGTTGGTCTGAACCTAAACCACTTGACCCCGAATGAACGGAGCGAATGCGGTCAGGGCTAGCCAAACCACTCGGAGCTCCAGCAGGTTGTTGTGACATCAGGACTCCTTAGGGGACCAAAGCCTGTGGGCTCTGTGCTCCCCCAGATGGGTACCCCAACTCAGAGAGGCATCGGCTGTCAGGATGACCGTCGGCTTGGGGTGGACAAATGGAGTGCCTTCCTGCAGGAATGAGCCACCACTAGAGGCTGTCCCACATCCTCTGAGTCATGGTGACTAGCTGGTCGAGGTGACCTGAACGCTGAGACCACTGACTGGCCAGTTCCCATTGAAGGGAATGCATATGCCAGCAGGCCCATCAGACCACGCTAGTGCAGGCTGCCATGTAGCCCAGAAGGCGCAGGAAGTCCCAGGCAGGGCACAACTGCCCAACCAGAAATGACTGGGCAAAGGAGGAGAGAATCTCCACCCTGTCCCCCGGGAGCAGAGCTCCAGCTCGGCAAGAGTCGAGCTCTGCCCTGATGAAATGAATCACCTGTGAGGGCATGAGTTCCAACTTCGCCTCGTTGATCAGGAGGCCAAGCTCAAAGTAAGTATGGACAGCCAGATCCCTGGACCACTCCACCTCCTGCCTGGAGGGACCTGCTATGAGCCAGCTGTCCAGGTAGGGATAAACCCAGACCCTCGGCGCCTCAGGAAAGCGGTCACCACTGCAACGCATTTGGTGAAGACTCTGGGGGCTGACAAGACTGACTCAGATCGTACCATCCCTAGAGCAAGGCATGTGGTTTTGCTCCCTGGATGCATTCTTTCATGTCCTGATTCATCTGTCCCACCGAAGGTTCCTCCACTTCCGAGCTGAGGGATCCCTCTATGAGTTCCAGGTCATGCCCTTCGAGGTCTCGTCACAGGTGGCATGGAGCATATGCCTACAGGCAGATCTGGCTGAGCGGACAAGATCTCCCAGTTCATGCTTGGTCTCAGAATCTGGAAGTGAATCTAACTTAGACTCCACCTAACTGAGGATGGACTTCTGGTAATCCCCTATGTGGGCCACATAATTAAGGGCCCTAATGCCTAGGGTAGAGGAGGCAAAAACCTTCTTCCCATACTGGTCAAGAAGTTTTGATTCCTCGTCAGGGGAGAAGAGCTCAGGTGTTTAGGATTAGCAGTTCTGTCGTGGGCGGCACTGATAATGACTGAATCCGCCTTAGGATGAAGGCTAAGAAAATCTTTGCCTTCTGGAGATTGGAAGAGCCTATCCATCTTGCGAGGAAGAGGAGCTAAGGAAGAAGGATGTTTCCAAACAGTCGAGATGAGATCCTCATGAGGTTCGATCTAGGATGGAATTAGAGTGGGTGAGGAGTCAGCCAAATCTAAATGTATGGCTAACCTCTGCCATTGGGGATCTTGCTCCACTGTCTTCCAATCATAAACTGCTGGGATTTTCTTTAATAACTCCAGGAAGGAAGGATCTTCCACAGGGGGTTTAGGAGAATCCTTCGGTTTGGGAGTCTCTGGAGTGTGAGGCTCGTCTCCTGGATCAGAGGGTTCAAAGTCACTGTCAGGTTTAGAGGACTCCGCAGAGCTTGAAGTAATTACCGGAGGAAGCGGGAGTTCGACTGGTCTGGAAAAATCCAGAGGGCGGGAGAATTCCCTAAAGCGAGGTTCTGGTCTGGCGTCTGATAAAGATGGAAGGGTCTCCTCTGGCCGACGTGTAGGGCCTGGTGCTGGGTCCGGCATCGCTTGACGCTTATCCAATTCGGAGGTGATCTGGAATTTGGCTTCTGCCCATCAAGAGGACAGGACCGCCTTCAAGTCCACCTGCATCTGTGAAGGAGGAGGAGGACTTGGGAATGGGTAATTTGGGAACCCGTAGTACTGGTACCTGAAGCCCGATGGCAGGAAGCCAGGACCAGGGAGTCCTGGTACCAGGTACTGTAGTGTTAGGTATACTGGCACTGGAAGGCCTGAAGGAGCCAACGGTCCTGACGGGTGCCCGACTGGAGGGCCTGATGGATCTGGCATTGGCCCAGTGTGCTGTGGGGGTGGAAACGAGGGCCCCATAGGAGGGTCCGGAAAAATCGGGGCCTGCCAGCCCAGACGGCGGAGCTGAAGGTCGATCGGGCAATGGAAAGTTAGAAGGCGACAGCGGAGCGTCAGTCGTCGGAGGCTCTGGCGTTGGAGGCGGGTGGTACCCCTGATGGCGGAATCAACTCTTGGTCCTCATCCCCGGCCAGGGAAGTAGGGGCCGACTCCAAAGGAGGAGGCGGCAGAGACAGAGAAGCCTCTGGCTGCAGCTGGTCAGGTGTCAGCCGCGGCGACTCCCGAACGTCAGGTGTAACATTAGGACCTGACAGGGGATCACAGGCTGGGCAGTCATCGGACAGGCCAATGGCTGACTTAACAGCCTTGTCCGGGCAGGAAACGGCAGAGCCAGAGCCCGACTTATCGGAGCCACTCACACCACTAGGCCATGTGGAAGAAGTGGCCGTAGCGGAAGTGGAGGCCTCCTTTGCCCCAGAGGAGCCCGTAGGGTCCGAGCATGAGCCTAATGGGGGGGGGCGCGCGACGAGTGCTTGGACACCACTAAAGCAGCCGTGGAGAACAGTCCCCCAGAGGGGAAGATACCTGTAAGGCCGTAACTCCAGATGAAGCTGACAGGGCTATGGATTAAGAGTCCCTGTCCCTATGCTTCTCCTTGTCCCGTTTTTTCTGATGGTGGCCTTCAGGAGAGGTTGAAGTCTGCCAGAGTTTTTTTCAATTCTTTTTCCACGGAGGTCATCTTTTTCTTTAGAATATGGGCTTCCAAGGACTGCTGCCGCTTCTTTCCGGTGACCGATCTGAACTTCTGGCAGTGGTCGCACTCCTCCATGCGGTGGTCTGGGCCTAGACAGAAAAGGCACAGGGAATGGCCGTCCTTATGTGGGAGTTGGGATCCGCACAAATTGCACTTAATCTTCTGAGAATCAGATGGTGTCAGGGATGACATACACAGCCGGTAATACTAGACAAAATTTAAGCAATGAAAACTTTGAAGAAGTAGGAAAAGAGGAGTAAATACTCATCCAAAATGGCGATGCTAGTAGCGCTGTTCTTCCGCAAGCCGACGGTGGGAAAGAACTGGAAGGCGGGCGTGGGGACAGCCCCTTTATACTGATGCATGTAGACACTGGTTAGCTGACATGGGAGAGGTCCCCACCAGAGACTGCTAACTAGAAGATTTTTCCGTACGGTCCTGATGCCTGATGGCTTAGCCCTACTGGTGAATGCCTCCAGCAAAAGCCCTCTCGAAGTATGATCGGTCTTTTTTTCCATCATGGGTGAGGTAAGGCTGACTGAACGATAATTGCCTGTCTCCTCCCTGCTGTCACTCTTGTGGAGCAGCACCACATCTGCCCTTTTCCAGTCACCTGGAACGCTCCCCGTGTCTAGCGACAGGTTGAACATTTTAGTCAAACGGTGCTGCCAGTTCCTCCGTAAGCTCCAGGATGTAGGGCATCTGGACCCATTGCCTTGTCCACCCTCAACTTGCACAAGTCCTCCAGTACCCTGCCTTCTTTGAACAGGCTAGAGTCCACCCCCACCCTCCGTGCCCCTCCCTTGCAACTCTGGTCCCTTACACTCCTTCCCACCGTGAAAACTAAACAGAAGTACCTGTTCAGTAAATCCTTCTTCTGGAAGTCACCCTCTACCGGAACACCCCCATCCCCCTTTAAGTCTCACTATCCTGTGCTTGGATTTCCTCCTCTCGCTGACATACCTATAGAAAGTTTTATCCTCCCTCCAGACTTCCCTAGCTATCTTCTCCTCTGTATCTGCCTTCACCCTCCTAATTGTATGCCTTGCCACCCTCAGTTTCTCCATGTATACCTCTCTATCCTCCTTCTCTGTGTTCTTTTATGCCTCCTGAATGCTTGTTTCATTTCACTTATTGCCCTTACCACCTCTCTGGTAAACCAAAGCGACCTCCTCCTTCTTTTGTTTTTCCTTACTTTCCTTATACAACAATCAGTGGCTCTTAAAATTCCTCCCTTTATTACACCCCACATTTTCTCCATGCCCCCCAGTTCCTCCTTGCCCTCCATTGCCTCCATGAAGAGCTCCCTCGTTTTGTTGAAGTCCGCATGCTTGAAGTTCAGTACCCTTGTGGTATTCCTGTTCATATACAGGCAAAATACTTTTTTCTCGTTTTACTAGTTAACTGTTTCAATCAAACAGAGCTGCACAACTTCAGGGGAAAAACAAAAATGCGTTATTTAAGCAATAATACAGTAAAAGGGAATGGCATATCATGAGATATCACCATGTCTTGGGTGCAAGAAGAGGCACAAGACAACACGCCTTCAACCACCCATGAAACGATGCTATCTCAAGATATGCCAAGCCCAGGAATGTATTATTATGATTAGAAAATGGTCTCAAAATATTAGGAAATATCTAACCTAAGTAATCAATTTTGAACCTAAATGATATACTGAGATATCATCACGATCAATACACTGCTGTCAATCAGCTTCCAGGATTTCTTCTATCCATTTTAATATTTAAACAATAATGCACAACAGGGGGGGGTGGTACATCATAGCATATCATCACACCTTGGGTACGTTGTGAGGCATGAAGCCACAGGCACAGTGTCTCATGCACCCAAGAAGTGATGATATCCCATGATATATCACTCTGGCATGAATTATTGCTATTATGAACTGGCATCTTTTGGGTATAAATTTAAAGTAAAAAAATTTTTAGTTTGTTATATTGGTTTTTGGTAAATGGAGAATGTCTGTGGAGGTATATATATCAAAAAAAAAAGTTTGCAGCTTGTAGTGTCTCCATTAGGTGCTGCTGCTTCTAGTTGTTGCTCCCTATTCACACTGTGCTTGACGTTTTGCTGTCTTCTGTGGCTCCATTCCCGGCTCCCCAACAGTCATTGTTTTAGTTCTGCCCCCAAGTTCTCTCAATATGAAGATACGTGAAAAGAATGAAGGAACGGACTGAAATGAGGAGTTTGATGAGTGCTACTAATTTGTGAGGGACAGGGTTTGCGCTATGGGGAGTGGTTTTGGAACTGGTGGGCAAAGTTTGTTGTGCTACACAACACTACTGCTCGAGCCGTCAGTTACTTTGTCCTGCTCACACAGAATGTCCGGTCGAGCCATTGGTCGCTCTCATCACCCAGCCAGTGCCTGGTGTCAACTGAAATGGAAGACACAAAGTTATAAAAACAAAAGAAAACGACCCAAACACAACTTCAGCCTGGCTGGCGATATCTTTGACCTGATAGCAAGCTGAACCTGGCTGCCGAAATCCTTGACTGGACCATAAGTTCAGCCCTGCTGCCAAAATGAACCAGTGGACTGATCTGGTACAGGTAAGAAGACCTGTTGGCTGGCACCTTTTCTTATCAGTGATTATGTTGTGGATTTTAATTACAGGTAAGAAGAGGGCTCAGCCAGTCAGGTTCCTGCAGTTAAGGTCTCCCGTTCATAATTAGCAACATGGTATATCTATCACACAAATCATAACACGTTCACAGCGGTGCAGACCCCAAGTCAAGATGGGGCACATGCCCTGGTAGAAATCTACTATGCCCAAGAATTTCTCTCAGCATAATTACTATTTAAATTTTGCAGAAAGTGATTAGCCACATAGCATCTGTACCCCACCAGTGTCAGTCGTACTTAGTTTACTAGTGCCAACACTGTCACACAGTAGCTGTATCATAACAGAATACTTAACTAATGGGAGACAGGCTTTCACAACAACACTATCAGATACTGTTTCAGCCAATCAGCATCGTGATTTATCCAATCCAATTTATAACACACACAGACACACACACATTTTCAGCACCCAATATGAAGGACAGGCTCAGAGTACACGTTTTCATCAAACAGTCTTTGTTTTTGATTTATATGGCATTTAAAGGGACACTCTCAACCCCCTTAGGCCTCGAAGTGTGTCTAGTTTAAAAAATACATGTTATGATTGCTTATGTTCTATAGAGATGACTGATGTGCCTGGTAGTTTGATTCCGATTCCTTTTTTCTTTTTAAAAGAAAAAAACAAACATACTGCCCACCATACTGGTGTTACCGCACAAAAATGTCTTTGTTTACATTCTTTGATAAACTTTCACTGCTTCTTTTCCTGGACTTGGGAATACCCCTAACACAATCTAGCCATTCACAATGTTGTGGAAGAGGAGGAGACCTTGTGTAATGAGTGACTGCACTGTTTGGGGGTGTTCCTAATGTTCAGGATATACGCAGCAAGAGTAGATCAAGGATTTTAAGCTAAATAAAGTTTGGTATAATTGCACCATCCCCATGCACTTCACTTCTCCCAAAAAGGAAACAGATAAAACAAGCAAGCAGTCGTTAAATGTGTGTTTCCAACTACAGTAGACATCATATCATGCAAAAAGGGTTGACAGTGCCCCTTTAAAACAAAAGGACCTGTGTTTTTCCCTAATAAGATTATAATGAGAAGTTATATACCTGTATTTGCTGAACTCAGAAATTTAGTAAAAACATCTGTGGTTCTGTAACAGAGCCGTGAAGGCCATAGGGAAAACTTTGAAAAAAAATTATATTTAGAAACAATCAGCTGGTATTTCATATTGTCTATAGGTTTCTTCTCCACATTATTTATTCCTGACGTCATTTACACAAACACATGATAATTATCTCTTAAAGAGCCACTGACTCCTCCAAAAGAGCTCTGAAAAACATAATATTTGGAGATTATATTTCTCTTAGCTCTGAATTTTTTAATCCCATTGTTTATTACTAAGGTCACATGCATGAAAACAGGATAGTTCTTCCTTGAAGGTTCATCAGCTGCTATGGCTTCTTCTCAACCTAATGTCATAATACTCTGCTTATAACATCACAGTTATTGTCATGGCAACAGACTGTGATGTCACAACAGAACATTATAATTTAAAGTAGGGAACAAGCTATATAGGCAGATGAACTACAAGGGATAAAGATCTTGTTTCTGTGGTAATTTCTTCAGTAATAAACAACAGAGGTGATAAATCTATAGAAGCTGTATGAAATACAAGTTGAAGTGTCTCTAAATATTATGTTGTGCGAAGTTTCCTAAAGGCAACAGCTGCTTTTTAAGAGCTCATCTGCCCTAGCAACTCATTCTCTACCTGAAGTCATAATCCTCTGTTTTGACATCACAATATGTTGCCATGTGAATGACTGTGATGTCACGAGTAGTGTATTATGACCTCAGGTGGAGAACAAGCAACTAGAATAGATGAACGCTTAATGAACAAAGATCCTGTTTTCATGCAAATGACCTCCGTTATAAATAAAGAGGAGGGAGCATACAGGACTAATGAGAAATACAAGCTGAATTTCATTTACATATTTTTTGTTTTTCAAAGTTCTTGTTGAGGTGTCTGCTACTGTTAAATATGTCTATTCAAAACATTAAATACCTGTTTGTTCTTGTACTTTTTCAAGTAACGAGGTGACACAAGACATTCAGGATTGATATCTGTAGTGATTTGTTCTGGAATAAATTGGGGATCAGGATTCAAATGTTGCATTTTCAAGAATGACAAGATGTTCTGAACCTCCAGGTTGTAAGAGCTGTCTGCCATGGTCTTGCCCTTTGATGCTAACCTACAGGCCGCCATCCAGTTTGCATACTGTTTTTCCTGCAATATAAAGATCAAAGCAAAAATAAATGTAATATAATGACAATACAAGACCACAGGGCGTTCCTACAATTTAAACATTTAAGTGTGAAAAATATTTTTTTTCAACATTTCTTCAAAGGAAGTTGTGCAAAGCCTAAAATAGAAAAGAAATGAAATGTTTTTTTTTTTTTTTGCAGTTTCTTTCTCTCTCCCAGGCGGCACTCCTTCTAGCCTGATCCCCCAGCCTCATCCCCCCCTCGTGGGGTACCTTCCGCTGTCCTCCGTGGCTTGCCTCCCCTGTGGTGGGGCAGCGGGGATCCCTCAACCCGCCTGAATGGATCCGGTCCGGAGGTTACCGCTATTCATGACAGCAGGGCCTGTAGGGATCGTCTGTCACTCTGTCACACCCAGGACACTTTTCTCCCCTTAGGAGAGGAGATGTGCAATGATGCCCCAAAGAGAGAGCACGCAAGCGTCCGCATGCCCTCCTCCCAGCGCCTGCCTTCTCTCCTCCCTGTCTCTGAGTGTCAGTGTGCTGTCCCCCAGCCACTGCTAGGGGCCAGTCGACACAGACTGCTGGTGGTCCCCCCTCCCCGGAGGAGAGCAGTCCCTTGGATGTTTGATCCTTTTCCTCCCCTGCTTACCCCCGGCAGCCTGTGCTCGTTCCCGAACACAGGTCACCGGCGTAGCACGATGTAAGGCTTCCTGCGCCTCAGTGCCACCGGGCTGGCTCATAAAATGGGTTATTAATTGGAGAGACAATGCTGGACTTCCTCAGTGTCCTTGCTAAAGAACAGGGCCTTGAGCATTCATCCACAGTGTCTAAACAAGAGAGAACCACCCACACCAGAAAGGCACTAAGAAATCAAAGATTTAGCCTAACAACTTCGAAGATGAATTGCTGAAATTTTACAGCAACAAGAGACTAATGTACAAAAAAATCCAGACCATTGAAAATAATTGGCATTCTGGGGATAAAGTTTTCTAAAAGTAGAGGTCTGGACATCCTCATTAGCGGCACTGGAAGCGACTACAATCAGTGTTGATGACCAGTAAGGAAAAAATCTGAAACTGAAAACTAAAGGGCAAAGAATTTGCTAATTTGTTGCCAAATGATGGTTTGCTGGCCAATGTTATTAAACTTTTTCAAGGCTTAATCGTGGACTTCATGGTTGGGGACCTGGATCAAATATTCATTTTCTGGCAAGAAAGCTGTAAAGTACACCAGTCTTAAAAAAATAAAGATGCGCACACCAACACCACCAAAGGTGCCACTGATCACCACAAATGATACATAAAGCAAGAAAATGGCACACAACAAAGAGGACTTGTGCACATTTAAACTTATTTTAACACACCAACAAGGATGCCACCACAAAATGCAGACCAACATCCCTTGTGCAGTACACCGGTCTTATCTGTAACTGGAATGATATTCAAACTGTCTCAAAAATAAGTAATCACATCAAAATAATAGACGACCAAGAGAGTCAAAGTATTTAATTTGGCAGAGTGAGTATAAACATTTTCCATGTGTCTTGTGGGAAGACTCAGCGTGGAAACAAACTACTAATAAGTCTTTGACTTGCTTTCTAAGAGACTGGTGCCGCAGCAACATTCATACAGCCTGCCAAGCTGTGTGTTCTGTTACGTGGTCAGATATATATGCAGTTGTAGACTCAGAAGATGCAAGACAACATTTCTTTGGACAAGATAAACTCTAACACAAATATTCTCCAAATGTTTTATCTGGAACTGGAATGAGCCATCATCAGTGTACAAGAACACATACCCTGCTGCAACTGAAAACTGCAGAGCAGTTCCTTAGTTTTACTCTCAATCTCCGCATGTCTGTGAGTATTTGATACACTTCCTCTGTTAACTGAAACCTCAGGGAATGCGACTTCGGAAGAGAGCTGGATAATGGATAGAAATCTTTGGAGGATTTCTGACCTAAGCGGAACTGTGTTTGGGTGGTGTGGGAGTGTATGTTCTTTTTTCCTACAAACACCCAAAAGAAATTTATAAAATTAACCTAATGCACTGGAGTATAAGTCGTTAAATATAACTAAGTTTACAAGTGATTTTTTTTCTGAAACTCAGATGGAAAAGATGTTTCTATATGTTAAGCTCCCCTTTCCCCACCACAGCTCACAGGGAGGGTACAATGAGTGAACAGCAGCTGACACGAGCTGGATCTCAGAGCAGGCAACTCATTCCAAGGGGCTGTCTGCCGGAGGAACTGAATAAGGCAACTCATTCCAAGGGGCTGCCTGACCGAGAACCTGAATAGGCATAAATGAAATGAGCTGTTCACTAAGTTTAATAATCTACTGGAAGGCTGCTTCAATCTCATTTCTGAGATCATGCCGAGCACCACTGAAGCCCTGCACCAAAAATCGACATTTTGATGACGCAAAGTAGGGAACAAGCTGCACCACATACAATAGAAGGCAAGCATGACTGGGAAGTGTCTGCCTTTTACAGTACTATTTTTAACTTTGACAGCAATTGAACATTTTAAGGGGGTTCAGTATATAAATATACTACCCCTCCAACAACATGTATAATTACCTGTAAATCAACACTTTAAAGCGACACGAACTTAATGAAAAAGCCTTAATCAAAGCGCACCAAACATATATCTGGGCACTCTATCAGTATGCCACTCCTTCCTGGTGCAGCAGCCTCACACAAACTAAAGCAAAAACATTTCATGAGTATCTAGTAGGGGGCCTTGCAAATAATCTGGCACAACCCCATCTACAGGCAAAACTCAAAAAAAGCTGCCCCACAGCAGTGTGTGCTAGAGGACAAACAAATCTCAGCAACACATAAGTCCAGTGCTACTCACCACAAATTAGACCACAACAGTACTATTGTAAATTTCAACACAGTTTTATTTGGCAAAAATTCAGTGTTATTCTCAATCTGCAGAAGACAATTGGAGAGTTGCAAGAGCCCACCAACTCTGCTGGTTCTGCTTAAGGCACTGCATTAGGCCTTAGCAAACCGGAAGAAGTTGGTAGGGCTCTGCTTGACTCTCCCTGGATTGTGCTTCTGCACATTTGAGGACAGCATTTTAGATTTTTGGTCAATAAAAACTGTGTTGGAATTTACAATTGTACTGTTGTGGTCTAATTTGTGGTGAGTACTACAACCCTATTTACACCTCCAATCTTGCAAGCTCTGGTTTGGCGCACCTAGGCTTCTGAAGTACTGAAATGTGCTGCTCCCTCTATAATCAAATCAAGGACCCAAATCATGAACTACACTACCTGACTGCAACCAGAGGGCGACACTGATAGAACACCAAATGGTAGAAAAAGCACTGGGAATGAGAAATAGCACAAGTGCTTCATCTCTTGCAGCATCTGCATTTTCATCTAAACAACCCCAACTGTAAGATGTTTCTCACTAACACAAGGGCTATGTTTCACCAGACCCAACCCACCACTTACCTAACAGAACAAACCCGATGTATAAAAAATAAATGTGTGGGCCCCCATACACAATGAGCCTGTGTTTCCATTGAGAGGTTGAGATACCAGTTTATAGAGTTCGAGAGGTTCATACTGGTATCTCAGCCCCGAGATGGAAACACAAAGCGAGTTGTGTATGGGTGCCCATATTTTATTTGTTCTAGTGTATTTTTTTTTTTTTTTTTTTAACACATCTGACATGTCTTTTTTTTTCTTACCGTGGTTACGATAACACTGAGGTACAGTGAGCAGAGAAAGTGAAACCAGGCAGTGGGATTCAGCGCAAGGGAATCACAGCTTAGTTAATGACAGAATGTGCAAAACAAGGTTTTTGAGCTGCTTGAATTCCGTGTCCAATAATCCATAACCATACACTATAGACTGTTGTTGTAAGATTGCATATAAAATGTTATTGGGTGTTCCTTGCTGTGCAAGCCTGTACCAAGATAAGCTTATGCTGATGCCACTTTATTGACCTATTATAATAATAAATACATAAAATAAGTAACGCCAGTGTATAAAGGGTACTCTTATGTGTGTTGATCTGTATCGACTTTAACCTCCCTTTGGTTGGCTGCCAATAAACCCACCTTGATATGAGCTGAATTAAAGAGTGCTGACACCTTCAGGACAACTTTAACAAAACATAACATTTAGTCACAATTCAGATCGTATGTCATGTCACTTCTATATTCCGCCTCCACATTGTTTACTACTGAGGTCATCTGCATTAAAACAAAATCTTTGTTCCTGAAAATGTCAGCTATTCCTGTTGCTTTCTCCCTACCCGAGGTCATAATGAACTGCTTGTGACATCACAGTTACTCTCATGCTAACAGATTGTGATGTCACAACAGAGGATTATGACTTGAAGTAGGGCGTAAGCTATAGTCAGGCAGATGAACTGTGAGGGAAGTCTAAAGGATAAAGATCATGTACTCATGCAAATTTTCTCAGTAATAAATAACGGGGAAGAAATATATGGAATGCAAGCTGAATCGTATCTAATTATTATGTTTTTCAACGTTTTCTTTGAGGCGTCAGTAGCCCTTTAAGGGCCTCTTGATATGGTGCTCCCTACCTACTGTACTGAAGCTCTCCAGGACGGCCTTCAGTCAGTTTTCGGGAATGCGAGGAAGCTGTAGAATATTCAGAGAAACTAGATCAAGAAAGTAAAGGTAGGAGCCTCATTTGATTCAGAGGATCAGTGAGATAACTCTGCAACAGTCTTCAAGGAAAGCTGAATAGGTGCAGGGTGATTTGGTGTTACGTCAGAGACTTTTGACTGGGGTAATTTAAGAATAGGATCTACCAGGGCCAACAAATGCTGGATTTTCATTTTATCAGTGTTACTAGAAATGAAGTATAAAGGGAATGTGTATGATTCCCTATAAGATTATTTCAACACTTATTATAGTTATCCACAAATTGATTTGCTAGGATACATTTAGCAAATTACTTTAAAAAGTATTTTACCAATCAAGGAGATGTAGGAATCCATTTTGGACAGGAAGGGTGTTGTGACGATGTCACTGCTTCACCAGCCTTAACTGTGTACATTGTAGAAGGTAAGAACAATTGGGCTCTGCTGATTGGGGCCTATTACACTATAAAGAAAACCATATATTTTATGTTTGGCACACTGTTACAAGAGAATCTGGTGCTTTTCCTCACAATTTCACATGATCCATGTTTGTAAGAGCAGTTTATTTTAACCTGCTGCACTGCAACATGGTTAGGGCTGGTGAGGCTGTGATATAATCACAGCACCCTTCCTGCCCACAAAATGGGTGCCTCCACATCACAATTGTAAATGTACTTTTTCAGTTTAACTGGAAAACATTTGCTAACTATGACCCAGGAGTTCACATACTTGATCTATACAGTAACCATTACATACGAACATACGAAAAATGCCAGCAGATAGAGGCCCTAACTTCTATCGAATCTGCTCGAGTGTGCAGCTATCATTTTTTTTTTTTTTTACACTACAACTTACAGTAATCATGTAGGGAATGGTATGCATTCCTTTTAAGTCTGGTAATAATGCACATCAGTTCTGCTTGCATTGTTTACAGATCAAACTAGAAAAAAAAACAAATGGTACCTACATTGTCACAACGGAGCCAAATCTCATTCATTCCATCAGCAACTGGGATCAGCAGCTTAATGTTGAACTTCTGACCTGAGATGTTTACATCAGGGGTCACCTCACATCCTGGAAGAGGTTAAAGAACAGCAGCAGTAAGAGTTAAAGCAGGCATTTTAATTATATACTGCTTAGGGACTGGTATTTAATTACTGTCATGTGTCAGAATGCTGCAACTGTTTAACTCGTGCTTGGCAGATGCAGGTTACTGTCAGTGGTCAATATGCCCTTATTTATCACTAACTGAACTCGTAAATAACTTATCTGGGACAAAATAAAAGGTACTGTTTAACAGACAATTATCTCTGTTCTAAAAGTCTCAGGAAAGTGAGATAAAAACAAGGAAAACAAACCTTGTTAGTAGTAAGGCAAAATATTAAGTCAATTAAAGAGATGGTGTTTACTTCTAATAATTTAAATAAATTACTATTTTATTAATTGCATTTTGATGTGCTAGTACAGTGTAACATCAGTTATCCAAATGTGCTGGGGGACAATAAAATGGTTTGGATAAATGAGGTTTCGGATAAGTGGGGGAACTTTACATTTAAGTCTATTAAGCTGGGAGACGCACCACAGTTTCGGATAATTGAGGTTTGGATAACTGGGGTTTTACTGTAATTACTTTCTACTAAGATTAATAAAATGTTGGTTAGTGCAATGAAATGGGTAGGTTTTCACCTTTGCATTTCACATTGCTAGTAAAAAAGAATTCAATAGAAGTCTGGTACTGTGATGACAAACTGCCAGTTACTTAGGGGCTCAATTTATTTCAACGAGAAACTAAATACATTTTTCTATCTTTTTGAAAATAAACAGATACTTCTTTCAGCAACAAACACTGCCTTTATATACTTGCAATACTGTGGTCCATCTATAGAATTTTACAATTTTTTTAAAAAACAGTAAGTGACTTTAATTTTCTCCTTCCCAAGTAAAATCTGGCTATGAAGAAAATGCCACCTGCTAAATTACAAAGAAAGATCATAGGTTATCAAAAATCACACATTTCCATTTAAAATATAATATTTTGGTGGTAGAAAGTGTTGGTTCGCCATAAAAATCTGAAAAACAATCAGCACTTTCTCACTGAAATACACTGCCAGTCGTGCCAGCAAAGAGTTTCTGACATAATACAAGGATTCCACAGGATTCTTCTCTTTTTGTCAACTAGCAGTTTGCAAAATACAGATAACATGATGAAAAGGTAAGTAAAGAAACAAACAAAAGCAAACTGAATGACTGCAGAGGCATCTAAATTCCCCAAATCTTCATTCTTTAAGATACACATCCTTATTAAGCACTTGCTCTTTAAAATACTTATACTACTATAGTGAAATATATGACACTGAAGAGCATTTGGCAGCCATAGACATCCAGCAGCCTACTCTGATAGACTCTCAAGTTGAGCAGGGATGGAGGTACACCACTTATTACATCAACTTTCTAAAAGCCATGCCTAGTCATTGGTTAAATAAAAACAGAAGAGTTACACAAGAACCTACCATAACAGTAGATCTTTGAGAGAATCTCCCCCATTAGGCTACACCTTTGGATACAAGACACTAATAAGGCCCCACCTGGAGTACAGTGTACAGTTCTGGAGACCTTACTTACGTAAGGACATAGACAGGGTAGAGAAGGGCAACAAAGATGGTAGATGGATTACATCACAAGTCCTACGAGGACAGGCTGAAGGACCTGAATACGTACTCCCTGGAGGAGAGGAGGGAGAGAGGGGATATGACAGAGACATACAAGTATCTTACCGGGAGGAACAGGGTGCAGGAATACACTATTTTTAAGCGAAAAAGATTATTCCAGGACTAGAGGGCATCGGATGAAGTTGGAGGGAGGACGATTCAGAGGAAACGTGAGGAAGAATTTCTTCACAGAACGGGTGGTGGACACGTGGAACACCCTGCCAGAGGAAGTGATGGGTGCTGAAACAATCACGGGATTTAAGAATGCATGGGATAGACATAAAGGAATTCCGGAGGTCAGGGTTAAGGGGCAACAGACTTCTAGGAAAACAAAGTAAACTTACAAGCTCAAATGGGCAGACTGGGTTGGCCGTAGGCCCTTATCTGCTGACACTGTCTATGCATCTATGTATCTATGTAACTGTAAGCCATCAGTGTCAGGACCACTAGGACTCTTTTTGCTAGCTATGGGCCGCCCACAATGACATGCAGTGTCTTTGTGTATATAACGTGGGCAGCCCCATCATGCCTCAGTTCCTCCGGAGATTAGCCTCGGAGGAACTCCAGCTGTGAGGAAATCAGGGGATGAGACCAGCACCAGGCATACAAGGAGAGGCATGGGGTTGGAGACAGGGTGCATGGAGTAAGGTTTGAGGTTTTGGTGAGGCCACACCTAGAGTACTGTGTGCAGTTTTGGAGGCCACACTTAAAGAGGGACACTGAACTCCTGGAGAGGGTCCAGAGGA
Source organism: Neoceratodus forsteri (assembly GCA_016271365.2). Lineage (NCBI taxonomy): Eukaryota > Metazoa > Chordata > Ceratodontiformes > Ceratodontidae > Neoceratodus > Neoceratodus forsteri. The sequence goes on from CM028134.1 coordinate 841,483,176, forward strand.
GGGCAACCAAAATGATCTAGGGCTTGGGGGACAGGACCTATGGGGAGAGGCTCGAAGAGCTAAATATGTACACATTGGAAGAGAGAAGGGACTGGGGGGACATGATAGAGGTCTTCAGGTACATGAAGGGGTAAACAGGAGGAGCAGTCAGGGTGCTCCAAAGGAAGGGGGAGGGGAGAAACTAGAGGCATGAGTGGAAGCTGGGGCAGAGATTCAGGGGAGAAAGGAGGAGGTGCTATTTCACTGAGAGGGTGGTGGAGCCATGGGATGCGCTGCCCTGGGGGCTGGTGGAGGAGTTCAAGAGGGGGTTGGACAGGTACAGGGGAAGGGTTCTGGAAGCAAAGTCCAGTGCAGCGAGACTATCTGGGACTGGGAAGGGAGAAGACAGAGAGGGCGAGGGGGGCAGCAAGGTCAGCTCCCAGGGTGGGGGATGACCAAACAAGCAGACACGAAAACCGTTAGGCCTATTCTGCTGGCATTTTAGAATGTTAGTATTGGATATGACCCTCACTGAAAACAAAATGGGGAAGGAGGGAGGGTATGGCATGGCAAAACAGAGGAAATTTTCTCTACTGTTACAGTAAGTTCTTAAGTCAACTGTTCTATCTTTTTCGAGGATATCTCCTCTATTAAGACACACTTCTGGAATGATTCTCAAGCAGTACAAACTAGAGTGGAAGGAAGGCATAGTCTGATATGTAGTCAGGCCAGAAGGTTTTGCAGTACAGCAAGCACAAGGCCAGCATGTATACGAGAGACCATGTCCAGACTGTAATGTTTAATGAACTTACAAATACTGCTCCATGCGGCTGCAAGCACGTGTGACAGCAGCAGGGACATTTTTGAAATAAGCAACCAAAGTGGCCATACACCTTGTAGGGTGACCTAGAAGAGCGTCAGGAAGTTCCTTATCGAACTTGCTATAACAGAACATAATACAACGTGCCAGCCATTTCAAGTGATATTGTTTAGACACAGAAGCACCCAGTTTCCCAAGGGTGAACAAAAAGCTGAGACTACTTTCTGCATTCCTTGATGCAAGCAATATATCATCTTAGCGTTCTACAGTACATTCAAAGTATGGAGCAGTGCCTCGTCCTGGTTAGCATGCTCAGGACACTATACAGGATGGTGTGTCATTTGATTCAGTGTAAATTCAGATACCACCTTTGTCAGAATCTCACACATTAGAGCCTTAAGCTCAGAAATCCTTTGAGCAATGGTCATTGCAACTAAAGACAATGTTTTCCATAACAGAAAACGCAAGTCACAACGCATGGTAGGCTCAAAAGGAACCAATGTCAATTTCTCAGGAATTAAATTCAATTCCCAAGGCGGGACTGGATTATGGATATGTAAACCACCCAATCTGTGGGCTTACTACAACGCCCAGGGAGGAACAGTGCCCATTTAGGTGCTAGGACCCATAGCTGGGTGGGGCCCTGGGTATAAAAGGCCGCCTCAGTGGGAAAACAGGGTCTTCGTGCTGCCGTGCCACGGAATCTGGGGAGTGTCATAGGGTTGGGGCCCTGGGTCTGGGATGGGGGTGGGGCAATAGCCATCCTGGCCTCAGTAAGACATCTGATCCCGTGAAAGTGCATTGGAGAAGGGCTGAATAATTCCGGGGTGTTGTCCACTCCCAAGTTGGGAGTTCTGGGGCTGTTTGAATCTGCCGTTTAATGAGCCAAGGCCTGAGAAGGAAGGAGGGCCTGTGCCGTGAACCTTGGTACGAGGACAGGCCACGTAGTTCATATGTCCTGGGAAGTCCACGTTAAGGGCTGGTGGCTGCCATGGAGTAGGCCTTGGGCTGGTGAGTGAGAGGCCGATCAAGGGGTACCTCAAGGTGGCAGCTTGAGGGTTCCCGCCACCGAAAAACCATGGCCACCGGTGAGTAAGTCTCCAGACTGATAGGAGGGGAGAGTCAGAGCCCCATCTGAGCCACCCAAGAAGCTGCAGCAAGGGTGTGAGACATGCCCGCGGAGAGTTCCCCAGTGAGGGTGTGCAGGATGGGCTCCAGCACCAAGTCATGTGGGCTCCATCTTGTGGGGGGGCTGATTGTGAAGCTGCACTTGCATGGAGAGCCAGGAATGAGAGTACAATGCCTGCACTGTTTAGAGCAAAGACTGAGCCCCGCAGCTGGGACATGTGGGATAGTAGCACGGACTGTTGGAGTTAAACTATTACCCGGTTTAAAACTCTGCTGTCATCACAAATGTTTTGCCGGAGTCTGCCTGGCTTCGCTCTGAAGGGGATCTAGGTTTGGGGCTAGTGCCACGGCCCTGGCTGTCAAAATTTGCTAACTGAATTGTGCCTCTGGCTCCATGGAGCAGTCGAAGATGTGGCCTGAGCCTTATGAACTGTTTAAGGGAGTTGAATTAATAAATCTGGACTGTTTAAAAGACAACGTTTGGACATTTGCATCTTTTATGTAATCCTTAACCAAATGAAATGCTTCTGCCTAAGCTCGTTGACAAACAAATTTTGCCCCCCCCCAAAGACATTTCAGGCTGCACTCCTGGCTACTTTACTGGCACCTCGATGGAGCTCATCTGTCCTCAAGCTAAATCCAGATCTCAAGTACTAGTTTACGTCTCCATTCAAGTGGTTTCTAGACTGTGTTTCTGGCTGTAAGGCGCCCCCTCCCCAACGAACTTTACCATCCAAAATACCCCTGGACAGGGGAGGGGGGTTTACAGATAGGAGGTTTCATATGAAGAGTACCTCTCAGCAACTTACGAGACAACTCTAATTGGGCAACCGTATGACCAACAACAGGGGCATGGAAAACTGATACAACAGCCAAATGCACCTTAAGCAAGAAATACTGCAGGCCAGAGTCAGACAAGGAAAGCAAGTATCCCAACACAGTATTCACAGGACCTGAAAAAGGGGTCAATATTCAGGGCAGCAGCCCAAAGTATGTCTGATAGACAGCTTCTTAACTGCAATCAGGACATCAGCAACCTTAGGGGATTCCCCAAAACGTGCAATGGCCATGTCTTTAATTCTGAATCCTGGCAGCAGCAAAGTGGCTGTGTTGTGAGGAGCTCCTAGAGCTAAGTGCTACTTACAATAATTTTCATTTTTCAAATAGACAGTCATCAAGTGTCTCTTGCAATTGGTTCAATAGGATGTAGTTCATTTTATTACTGTATTTGTAACGTCTGTGAGTGTCTGATTGCAAGGACCTAGGTGTCGTTTCGGCTGATTTGGTAGCTTTTTTTTTTGGTTAAATATTAAGTTTTTCTAGTGATGTATGCCTAATACACAATAGTACATCAGATTTTATTTAGCCTTCTCGGATTTTTCATGTCATATCTTCTGGATTTCCCGATCTGTTGTGACAGGTTGTGAATTGTGTGTTGCTGTGATCTTGTCGCTCGTTTGAGGAGCTTTCTGGGTTGCTATTTTCTACCTTTTTAATTTTTAATTTCGAATAGGTTTTTCTTTGCATTTGTAAGGCAGCATTATAGGTGCATTTTCTGCCAGCTGCTGACTGTTGCTAAGTGCACCTGTTCTGGCACTGTATTCTGGTTCTGTGATGCAATGGAAGCAGCAGCATGAAGAGTTGTTTGATTTCACTTGGTCCACTGAGTTCTAGAATACCAGGAATTAAATTCTAGAATACAAAGTTTTTTGCAAGTCGTAAGGAGAACTGCGTTGAACCTGTAAGTCATGCTTCCCAACAGAAGCTGTTTTTTAAGTGCTGGTTAAAATTCTTTTATTGTTCCATCTATACAGGCATTTTAGTAACCTTAGTAGGTGTTTCTGCTTTACAGTCTAGTGGTAATTACCATTTCAGAACTGTGTGATATAGTTTATGTCCCAAACAACCTCAGAGTTCTACAGTAGAACATCACTGTATTGTGCCAACAATACAAGAGTAGAACAGGGACATAAACTATATCATACAATTCTAAGATGGTTCTTTTTTTTGCAATTAACTTTATTTTATTGTTTTATATAGAGTCAACACAGTAACGACAATTATGAACAAACATATTCCCATACAAAAGTAAAAGAAAACGACAGTAACTACAGAACCCGCTAAATACAAAAGACTCAACAAACCCCCCCATCCACCCCACCTCAGTCCCTGCATGCCATGCAGAAGCGTAAAAAGTCGTGCAAAGCAGCAATAATAGCAAAAAATCTTGTCTTTTAACAACTATAACAGGAGAAGGAGGGTAAGCCCTGGCCCTTCAGCCCTTAACATACAGTTGTGGCCAAAAATATTGGCACCCTTGCACTTTATTCAAGTAACTCACAATTTCCTCTAAACATAAGTTGAAATTAACAACAGTATTTGGTCTCCACAATTCTTTATTTCTCTGTTAATAGTACAGACCCTTTGTTTTTGATTCAGAATTTAATATATCCTTTTAAATCAGAAAATGAAAAGAAATGGCATTGACATAATTATTGACACCCTAGACTTAATATTTGGTAGCACAGCCTTTGGTCAAAATAACTGCAATCAACCGCTTCCTATAGCCATGGATGAGCTTCCTGCACCTCTTTACTGGCAGTTTGGCCTACTCTTCTTGTGCAAACTGCTCCAGTTCTCCCAGATTTGAAGGGTGCCTTCTCCCAACTGCTGTTTTCAGATCTCTCCACAGGTTTTCAATGGGATTTAGATCTGGACTCATTGCTGGCCACTTCAGAACAGTCCAGCGCCTTGTCTTGAACCATTCCTGGGAGCTTTTTGAAGTGTGTTTGGGGTCATTGTCCTGCTGGAAGACCCATGACCTTCGACGGAGACCCAGCTTTCTGACACTGGGTTCAACATTGCGCTCCAAAATGGCCTGGTAATCTCCAGATTTCATGATGCCATGCACACGTTCAAGGCACCCAATGCCAGAGGCAGCACAGCAACCCCAAAACATCACTGAACCTCCTCCATGTTTGACTGTAGGGAAGGTGTTCTTTACTTTGAAGGCTTCATTTTGTTTTCTGTAAACTTAGAGATGATGTGCTTTACCAAAAAGCTCTAATTTGGTCTCATCTGTCCACAGGACATTCTCCCAGAAGGATTTTGGCTTGTTCAGGTGTGTTTTGGCAAACTCCAGTCAGGCTTTCTTATGTCTCTCTCTCAGCAGTGGGGTCCTCCTGGGCCTCCTACCATATAACCCCCTTTCATTGAGTTGGCGACGGATGGTGTGAGTTGAAACTGTCGTACCTTGTGTCTGAAGGTCAGCTTGAATCTGTTTGGCAGTTGATCGAGGTGCTTTCTCCACCATTCGAACAATCCTGCGCTGCAATCTTCGATCAAATTTTCTCTTGCGGCCACGTCCAGGGAGGTTGGCTACAGTGCCATGGGCCTTAAACATCCTGATAACATTATGTACGGTGGAAACAGGAACATCAAGGTCTTTGGAGATTGATTTGTAGCCTTGAGATTGTCCATGCTTGGCTACAATCTTCTGTCTGACCTCCTCAGACAATTCTCTGGCTTTCTTTCTTTTCTCCATGCTCATTGCGGTACACACAGGGACACAAAACAGGAGAATGAGTCCTTTTCTCTATTCAAACTGGCTGAATGAGTGATTTTTATATTGCAGGCACCTGCAACTCACCACAGGTGAGTTCAATTCCAAAGTGAAGGAGAATCACCTACTTGAAATCTAATTATTTCTAACTACTTCTAAAAGGTGCCAATAATTTTGTCCGGGCCATTTAAGGATTTCTGTGTGGAATAAGCTAAGACTTAGTAAATTTTTATGCTTTTTGTGTTTTATTCCACTGCAAACCAAAGAAATACATATGTGGATACCAAAATATTTTTTTATTTCAGCAATTTTCTGGAAGAAATGGTGCATTATTAGAAAAAACTGCAAGAGCGCCAATACTTTTGGCCACGACTGTATGTCAACTGAAGAGCGTTAACCTAGATTAAGGTTAGACAAGTAAGTCTGTAAATCTAACCAACAGGCCTGGAATTTGTTCCATGTATGCTCTGAAAGAGCTACCACTCTCTCTGCATTGTATGCATTAAGAAATTCTTGTAACCATTCTGAATAACTGGGCATCCACTCTCCACGCCAGTGACGAACTAGTCAAAGTTTAGTGACTAGCAAAACCATTGCCATATATGTTTTGTTATGGGCTGTGGAGATAAGAGGAATAATCACCTAAGAGACAAATGTGTTCTGTAAAATAAGAGGATCTCCCAAAAAAGGGAGCCAGGGTTGTCCGAACTACAGTCCAAAGAAAGGATGCCCTGGGGCACAACCAAAGTTTGTGAAGCAGGGTGCTTTCTTTACAATAACAAAATTTACATTTAGGGGATGCTAATTTGCCCATTCTGTACAGTTTAGAAGGTGAATAGTACAAATCATGTAAAACATTAAATTGTAGAAGACGGAGTCTATCCTGCTTCACAAAACTGTAAACATCACTCCAAATTGCACTCCAACAGGGAGCTGAATAAGTTAACTGCAAGGGCTATTTCCAATCAAATATTCTGGTGTACACAAGTTCCAGACCTGTTTACCAAAACTCTGATAAAGCTCAGAAATTACTTTGGCTTGAATAGAAAAGGAGGCCCACTGCTGAAATTGTGCACTAGCTTTGACAGGTCAAGGGGGAAAACCTAAATATGACTGAGCACAGTGTCTTATTTGTAAATACTTAAAATAAGAGGCAGAGGGGCATGAAAATTTCTTTTGAAATTCAGGGAAGGTGATAATTTTGTTATCTTGAATTAGATCTGTTAGGGAGGAAATCTGTAATCCCTTCCAGAAAGATCGTGCAACAGGGGCACCTGACATGGTAAAATTAGGATTACAGAATAGAGGTTGACCTAGATCTTTAAGAGGAGAGCAATTTAATAAAGTACACACCTGACTGTGGACTCTTACTGACCACCCTATAGGCGAAGTTTTCAATCTGTCTGGCAATCAAGAGAAAGAAGTATATAGTAAGGAGGTTAAGGCAACAGAAAGATTAGCAGCGAGGGATCATGCTATGCAGAGCCAGCTAGGAGGACAGGAGGGGGAAGATTTAAAATCGTACCACTGAAAATATCTTGCTCCGTGCATAGAAAGATAGCATAAATAAAAATCAGGTACTTGAAGGCCTCCTAAAGTACGCGGTCTGCTAAGCTTAGAATAAGCCCTTCTAGGAGTCTTGTGCAACCAAAGGAAAGCTGAGCAGAGAGCATGTAATTTAGTAAACCACCCTTTAGGAACATAAATATTTAAAGCATTTAGGGGGTATATTAATCTTGGCATAATATTCATTTTAATTACAGAAGCCCTTCCCATAGAGTAAATGGTAATTGTTCCCAGCATTTAAGGTCTTCCTCAATTGTCTTCAAAAAGGGATCTAAATTGAGGGAGTTTAAATGGTGAAGATCCCTGGATACTTGAATACCCAAGTATGACAGAGCTCTGAGTTCCCACTTTAACCCCAGACATTCAATATCTGCCTTAAAGGGACGGGATGAGAGAGGGTGAACTACTGTTTTATTTACTGTAAATTCAGCTTATGCCCCGAAAAGGAACTAAATACGGAGATGAGCTGCATAATTACCAGTATAAAATGGTTCTTACCAGCAACACAGAAATCAGAAACATCCACTAGGATGACAAAAAACCCTGGATAGCTAGAGCAATAACAGAATTTGAACAAGTATTTAAAAACAGCTTCTGCTGGGAAAAATGAATCTTAGATTCAGCGTTCTCCTTTAAAAAGAAAACTGCTTATTTGTTTTAGCATTTAAATTAACCAAGGTTAAGAGTATACTGTATATAAGGGAGGTGTAAGAAGAGTGTGTGTGTAAGTGGAGTAAGTGTGTTATAGTTAGGTCGGATAGCTACATCCTTATCTGGGTGAGTACTACAAGTTAATTTAGTACTTGTGTATAGTTAAGTCATACAGCTACACCATATCTAGGTGTAGCTGTATGAGTTAATTTAGTACTTGTGTTACAGTTTGGTCTTACAGCTACACCCTATCTGGGTGTGCACTATGGATTAATTTAGTACTTGTGTTAGAGCCAAGTCTTACAGTTACACTCTATCTGGGTGTAGCTGTATGAGTTAATTTAGTATGTGTGTTACCCTAACTGGGTGAGCACTACAAGACAGGCTTTATCACCGTTTCCTCTGCTATAGCTGAGCTGAACAGCTGCACCCTATCCAGGTGAGCACTACAAGTTGACTTAGTATTCTAAGTGTGAACCTGCTGTTGGAAATCCACATTAGCTGGTTTAGCCTCACTCAATGGCCTGTATAGGGATGGGGGTTCAGAGGGGAGGCAGTCAGTTGTGGTGGTAGTGAGGAGTTCTTCTCTAGGGATATGCTCTGGAGGAGGGTGCGCTTCCCCATCTGCAGGACCATGGCAGAGCTCCAGGTTCAACTGGTGGCAGCAAGGGTAGAAATATATCAGCTCAACCAGGGCCCACCACCACATCCCCACTCCCCCAGAGACCCGGTCCAGGGGGATGGAAAATGGTGGGGACTGGGGGGGGGCAGGAGTAGCCATAAGAAGGTCGGCCAGCCCAACACCATCCTGACGGTGAGCCGCTCCACACCCCTAGAGGAGGCTCAGGCACCTGACTCCATTGGGGGAGGGGGGACTCCAAGTAAGTTAGTGGGAAAGGACAGGACAACTTGACGGCACCCAGGGGGAGCAAGTCTAATGGGAGATCCTTGGTGGTTGGAGACTCAATAATTAGAGGAGTAGAGAGGTGACTGTTGGGGGTGATGGTCCAATACCTTCCTGGTGAATCGGCCATCAGGGATTTAAACAGAATAAGCAGGTTGGTGGAGGGGGAGCTGGGGGTGCTGGTGCACTAGGTAACAATGATATGGCACAAGTCAATAGAAATGGTGAAGCTGAACTTCCATAGATGATGGTAAAGTGGAACTTCCGTAGACAGCAGGGACAGGTTGGTGGCACAATCAGCCTCCTTGGCCTTTTCTGCAGTCTTCTGTGTGGGGCCAGGAGGGGAAGCAGGATAGGATAAGGAGTGATGTAATATGGAGTTTAATAGGTGGCTTAAAGGATGGTGCCAGGAGGAGGGGTACTACTTTGTGGGGGATTGGGGAGACTGCTGTGATAGGAAGCATGTCAAGGGTGACAGACTTCACCTGGAAAGAGTGGGGATCTGCATCCTAGGGTGCAATTTTAGTAAGTAAGTCAAATTTTATTTCTTAAGTGCCCAATCCCAGAGGCTCTGGGCGCTTTACACAGTAAGGTGCAATAAACATACAATATAGCAATTTTGAAACTCAGTCAAAAAGGTCAAGGTATTCAATAATTTAATTCTATAAATAAATAACCATAGTAAAACAGTTTAGCAGTGAAATAAAACTATAAACTACAGCTGGGTTTCAAAGGCTTCTCTGAAAAGATGTGCCTTCAGACCCTGCTTAAATACCTGCACCGATGCAGCCTCCCTCAATGATCTCGGACACGAGTTCCAAAGGGTCAGACCAGCCACCTCAAATGCACGATCAGCCGATGTTTCCAGTCTGGCCCTTGGAACCACGAGGAGGCCCTCGATGGAGGAGCAGAGAGAGTGCACAGGCGGACAGGAGACAGGAGGTCACTTACATAGCCACAGCCCGACCTTATAGGTGAGCAAGCCCACCTTGAAGATAATTCTCCACCTAACTGGCAGCCAGTGCAGATCTCACATGACTGGGTTCATATAACAGGACCTCGGGAGGCCCATCAGCAACTTGGCTGCTGCGTTCTGCACCAGCTACAGGTGGCGGAGAACTCCCCCAGTGACTCTGAAGTATAGAGCATTATAGTAATCAAGCCTTGATGTGACAAAAGCATGTACTAGTGAGGGCACGTCACCAGGTGTAATTAGGGCTTTAATCCGGGTGATATTTCTTAAGTTGAAAAAACCTACTCCGGACGACACCTGAACCTCAAGTATCAACCCATCATCGAGATGATGCCCAGATTCTTTACCCTAGTGGAAGATGCCAAAGGGATGGAGTCCAGGAAAAACCTGTTCGCATCCCAGCAACATTCACATCATGCCGGCGACCAGACTACCACCAGTACCTTCCATCTGTCAGGGTTGAATCTAAGCTAGTTAGAGGACATCCAGTACTGAATCTTGGCCAGACATTTATTCAGCACTTCCACAGTGTCACATGTCCCGGGAGCAAATGACACATACAGCAGGGTGTCATCTGCATAACAGTGAAAACCTAGACTGCATCATCTAATGATCTCACTCAGGGGAAGTATGTACACTGCGAACAACACAGGTGACGGGCTTGACCCCTGGGGAACTCCACATGACAGGGGCTTCAGGCAGAGGGAGAAATTCCCCATCACTATCCTCTGCATCCTGCCTGTTAGGACTCAAACCAGTTGATGACAGTACCAACGAGTCCACAGATTTCCTTGAGGCGATCCAACAGCACTGCATGGTCCACAGTGTCAAAAGCTGAGGAGAGAACAAGAAGTGACTGGTCTATCTCTCGCCCTGAGGAGATAATTTTGTACCCTAATGCCATTTAAGTGTTATGTCTGTACTGAAATCCAGACTGGAATGGCTCATAGATGTCACTGGCTGCAAGGTGTGCCTCGACTTGCACAGACACCACTTTCTCAACAACCTTACCCAAGAATGGAAGTTTGGAGTGATGAGGGAATTGGAAGTGAATAATTCGCCAAGATGTCAAGGTCAAGTGATGGATTCTTCAGAAAGGGCTTCACCAGTGCCTCTTTTAAGGCATCTGGAAAAGATCCCTTCGAGAGCAAGCACCAGATGATCTCAGCGAACACTGGACAAGCAGACTTGACACATCCCATTAAGAGACGCATCAGGCCCAGGTCTAGTTCACAAAATGTAGGCTGCAGCTTCGAGATTAACTCAATGACCTCTGCCACCTCCACCATCCTAAAGTTACCCATTGCAACAGGAACGCCTCTGGCAATGCACGGCACAACACTCTGTAGCTGCTGCTGCCCCACTGAGGAGATCCCAGTCCTAATGATGGACACCCTGTCAGAGAAGATCTGAGCAAACTCTTCGCACTGGGCGACTGAAGTTGCTCTTTCAGCTGCTGGCAGGCAGGATGAAAAAGCCTGTCTACAGCCAGAAAGAGCAGAGCCAGTCTGCTTCTCCCTGCAGCAATCTCCATGGACAGGAACGCTGCATTATAGTCGACTGCCCTTTGATATTCACCACAGTGAATTCTCAAAGCCAGTTTGTCCTCCTCAGACAGAGTTCTCCACCAGCAACACTCCAACTTCCGACCCCTGGTTTTCATCTCAAGATCCCCATCAAACCACGGAGGTCTCAAGCGAGAAGATCTGGGTTGTATATGGATTGGTGCGATGGGACTAGAGTGCCTTAATGACTGCAGTATTATAGACTGTGACAGCCTCACCTGCACCCACTGCACAAGCGCCCTCTACACCATAAAAATCCACCAATTTTGACATCTACAATATATTAGGTATTTAAACAGACTGTCGGTGGGGGGACTGGAACTAGGGGAACCCTTAGGTGACAGGAACGGGATGCTAGCTAGTACTACCCCACATCTGGGGGTTATAGCAACACAGCGGGTGCAAAAGGTGTTGTGGCTCCAACTGGACTAGGAAAGAAGACATTAGAGAGGGCTAATGCAAAGTGTAAAAACACAAAGCCCCGAAAAAATTAATAAAAAAGGATAAGAGGACAAAGAAAGCACGAGGGTAGTAGCAATACAGGATCAGGGGTTTGATGGAAAGGAGTATGCCTTAATGCCAGGAGCCTGGGTAACAAAATCCATGAGCTCCAGGTGCTGATGGAGACGGAGGTGGACCTAGTGGGCATCATAGAAATGTGGGCTTTGGAAAATAATGACTGGGACTGGACAGTCCTTGGGTATTCATCGTTTAGGACAGACAGAGGAACTGGTGGGGGAAGAGTAGCCCTTTTTGTCAAGGAGGACATCAAGGTGGTGGCAGATGGGTGCATCGGGTAATAATGGAGAAACTGAGTTGCTGTGGGTGCAACTCACAGCAGCCTCATGTAAGAAGCTGCACTTGGGGGTGATCTACAGACCTCTGGGGCAAAGGGAAGAGAGGGACAGAGCTCAGGGAAAAACTTGAAAGAGGGATGGCAAAGGGGAAGTAGTGGGTGATCTGAACCTGCTAGACATCAATTTGGATATTCCAGTGGCCAGGAGAACCAGAAGTCAAGCCTGGCTGGACGCTTTACAAGACTGTCTGCTGGTACAGCTAGTTAAGGAACCCAGCAGGCAGACTGCAATTCTCGATGTGGTGCTCAACAACTCGGAGGTGACTGGAGGTGTCAGACCAGGGGAGCCACTGGGGAGCAGAGACCATAACTCCATTTGGTTTGAACTTGCCCTTGGGTCCTGAAGACCCCAAATTGAGGGCTGAAGTCCTGGATTTCAGAAGGGCGGACTTCAACAGGCTGATGGAGCTGGTCAGGGAAAAGTTAGTCAGAGTGGACAACATGGGCGGTGGAAGAGAGATGGGGGCAATTAAGGAAGCCAGTCTCAAGGCAACTAAGTTACGCTTTAGAACAGTAACCATAAAGAACAGGTTCAAGATATTATGATTCTCGGCAAGAGTCTGGGAAGCAGTAAAGGCAAGAAAAAGGCCTTCTGCAAGTATAAAGAGAATCAGAGGAAGGAAGACTGGGGAGAACACATACTGAAACATAGGGAAGCAAGGAGGGTAGTTAGGGAGACAAAAGCAGACACAGAGCTGCGTATTGCAGAGGGGTCAAGAGCGTAAAAAAACAATTCTTCTGGTATATTAGTGGGAAAAGGAAGAAAGGAGGGGGAATCGTATGGTTAGTAAAGGGGTTTTGGGTGATAGAGGAGGATGAGCAAAAGGCTGCTGCCCTTTATGATTACTTTAGCTCAGTTTTCACTAAGGAGACAGTGGACCCTTGTCAGAGAATGTCATCAAAGCGGCCACTGGGGGGGACAGAGATGAGACGACCAATATTTACAAAGTGAAAGATCCAAAAAGGGTTGGCAGCACTAAAATAGATATGGCCTTGGGACCAGTTGGGTTGCATCTGAGGTTACTCAGAGAGCTGGCAGCAGAACTGGCTGAACCCAAGTTTGATCTATTCAACAGTTCTCTGACGACGGGAGTAGTTGCAAAGGATTGGAGAGTGGCAGATGTAGTTTTGCTCCATAAGGGGAAGGAGATGAGAAACATGTGGGGAACTACAGACCTGTCAGTCTTGCCTCTACTGCAGGGAAACTGATTGAATCACTAGTCAATGAAAACCTTGTAGACTACTTGAGCAATGGGCTCAAGGCTAGTAAACAGCACAGACTCATGACAGGGCGGTCTTGTCAGGCTAACCTGATAGTTTTCTTTAACTGGGTGATGAGGGAATCGGATAGGGACCATGCTGTAGATCTACTCTACCACGACTACAGCAAGGCTTTCAACTCTGTGCCTCACAGATGCATGCTGAAGATAATGAAGGACCTGGGTACATCCAAGATCATAATAAACTTGGGTAGGTAACTGGCTAAAGAGGAGGCAGCAGAAGGTTGTAGTCAGCAGGGTCAAGTCAGCAGAGATGGAGGTCATGAGCGAGGTACCACAGTGATCTGTTTTGGGACTATTCCTCTTCCAAGGCATAAAATAAGCAGGTTCACATAGCAATTTGTTACCCAAAAAATGCAGTTTGCTGATCAAGTACAGCCTTGATTAGCAGAAGCTGTTAATCAGCTGATTATCCACACTGTAGTACTTTCCAAACTGCCATAATTTTTTTCCCTATAATCTGGGTAAAAAGTACAGACTCGCGTAATTTATCTTGCAATTTGACACTTCTTCCCCACAGCTGCACTCTGCTAGACTGTATCCTATAGATAAAGAAACGTTTTGTGAAATTGCTTTTCAAACCTAGCTGGTTGCTAATCAAACTTGGTTTTTTTGATTAGCAAATACTGCTAATCAAGTTTCCTAAACTAATTTATGAATGTTCTTCAATATGTTCATTAGCAACACTAAGCTCTGTGGGTGAGTGGACAGTGACAAGAGAATCAGGGAAATGCATAGTGACATACAAAACCTAGAGGGGTGGTCTAAGATTTGGGCAGTTGAAATTCGACTCCAGAAAGTGCAAGGTAATGCACTTAGGGGACAAGAACCTCAGGACAGAGTACTGGATGGGTGGGGCAAGACTTACCACTACGGCTGAGGAATGGGACTTTGGAGTTATCGTCTGTGATTCCCTCAAACAATTAGTGCAACAAGGCATACAGCAAAGTGAGTAGGATGCTGGGTGTTTGTTGCTGTGATGTATCACATTGACAATGTCAATCTGGATTAGCAGAGGAGATGATTCTGAAAGCCCTGGAGGCTGTATAGGACAGCCCACATTTCCAGGACATTTATGTGCAGCTTTGCCTCTACCTTGGTCCATGACCCTGTGTCTCATAAGGGCCAAGATGAGCACTCCAGCCAGAGCCCAAGGCATCAATGGTGAGGATCTGTACAGGAGTTGGTACAAGGAATGGAATGCCCTTCAGGGGTCTGTTGCAATCCATCCACCACAACAACTCTCTGTGAAGAGGAGATGTGATGAGAACCATTTGGTCCAGCTCATCCATCAACTGATCCCAGGATACTGAGTGTCCACGGAGGGATCCTCACATGAAGACGTGCCAGTGGCACAGTCACTATGGCCACAGCCATGAGGCCCAAGAGATGCAACATTGTTCTCGTGGAGACATAGTGACTCCTGTATACGAAGTGTGCCTCAGCAACCAAAGTGTCTGCCCTGTCCTGTGGCAGAAGAGTACAAAGGGCTGCTGCAACTACTGCCAAGCATCTGGTAAAGACCCATGGCGTAGAAGACGAGCCAAAGGGCAAAACTTTGAACTGATAGTGTTTACCCTCTAGCATAAAGTGGAAGTACTGTCTGTGGGATTTCCTGAACTTTATATGAAGGTCTACGCCCTTCATGCCCAGAGAAGAGAGCCAGTCCCTCCTTGCTTGCAGGACGGGAATCAGAGCCAGCAGGGATACCATGTGAAACATTTTGTATTTGATGTGTATGCTGACATCTCCGAGATCCAACACTGGATGCAGATCCCCTGTCCATTTCAGGGCTGTGAAGTATCTGGAATAGAACCCTTTGTTTCTCTCTTGAGGAGGAACTGGTTCTATGATACATTTTTAAAATAAAGACTGAACTTTTTTCATCAGAAGAGACTAATGGCCTGGTGGATAAACAGAAGCAGGTGAAGGATGAGCTGGAGGGATCTGTTTGCCCTGGGCATGCCCCCTTGTAATTAGCTCCAAAACTCGCTCATCCGTAGTGATCACTGCCACTATTTCAGGTCCCGACAAACTGATTTTTTTTTGTTTATACCTTTACCTAAGCAGCTGAGGATTAACCCGTGCATTAACAGGTCCTAGAGAATTATTTAGTCTGAGCAGTCTAATCTTAATACTACGAGACCACCGACTCACCTTGAAGCACTGTGGCAGAATACTAATGTATTAGGTAATGGGAAGGTCATGCAGAATGGAATAGACTATTACAAATACTGGGAATTTGACTAACTCAGAGACGGGCATTCTGATGTCGTTTAAGGAGTTAAAAAACAAATTCACTCTTGGGATGCATCACTTTGTAATATATCTGCAGGTCAGGAACATCTTATCAGACTCAGTTCTAGGACCCACTCTTGAACTACCTCCCATGGACCAAGACTGGGGTACAATTTTGAAATTAGCTAACCTTAGAAGAGGGGTATCATGGGTTTACAAGTATGGTATCTCACAAATAACAGTCAGCAGACAGAGATGGCAGCATCTCTTAGGCACAAATGGGAAAAGATATTGGGTTTCCCCAGCTCTGCAGATGATTGGATGACCTCTTGGACGACTGCATATCATACATACAGAGAAGTGCAGGGGAGAACTATTCAGTTTAAAATTTTGCATATGTACTACTACTCTCCTGCCAGATTAGAAGAAATTAATTATTGTCCTGGGGGAAAGGTGCTGGAGACATGGTAAGCTACATGCAGATCTTTTGCACATGCGTTGGGATTGCCCTTGTGTGGTCAAAATTTGGGGAGCAGTTCATGAGATCTGCAGGAAACTGATGGATTCGAATCTACTACATCCTAGGCCTCTTCTCACCTTGATGTTCTCCCTAAGTTTAAAGCCAACTGGGTTTCAGCTGCTGCTTTATAGAGCAGGTGTGCAGTTCTGATTATCCACCCGCCCCAGACATATACGATAGCTGACCTGCACATGAATCGATGTGTAGCAATAATTCCATTTTTTTCCATTTTGTACAAAAGTTATTTCACTTGTAATTTAGCCCTCTGCCAAAAGAGACACTTCCCAAACCTACTGACATGCACCCATGCAGGCACACGCAGCCCCGTTTTATGATGTCAGAACAGGGACCCTGTTAGTCGAGTGGTCGCTTTGATTTACTAAGATCACAATTCTAAACAGTGGTAAAATCTGTAGAAAAGTCACCCCATTCAAGTAAATGGGGTGCATACATGCAGCCTTTGTTTTCTGATATCACAAAACAGGGCTACATGTGCTTGCGTGAGGGTGTGACAGTAGGTTCGGAAAGTGGCTCAGTTTTGGCAGAGGGCTAAATTATGAGTGAAATAACTTTTGTTCAACATGGAAAAACTGGAACTATTGCTACACATCGATTCAGGAACAGGTGAACTATCATATATGTCGGGGGGTGATAATCGGAACTGTGCACCTGCTCTTTAACCTTGAAGAGATTAATCCTTTCCAGGTGGAAATATCTGAATCCACCAATTATTGTAGAATGGTTTAACAATATGTCTATACTGGCTAACAATGAAAACATTTGTTAGTTGATAGACTGGAAGTATATAACAGAACCTGGAGTCCTTTTCTTTAGTGTGAAACTCTGAACTGAAAATAAGAGTGCTATGTTGTCTCTTCATGCCTTATGTACTGCTACTTGTTCTTATTTTTATACTGATTATTACAGTAACTTTTTAAGTTCATACCTAGGCTATTTGTTAGGCTGTTGTATAATATTTGAACTGTCATGTTTTCAAATGTAAGTGGATTGCACATAAACTTAAGAACTGAATAAAATATTTAATTGCAAAAAAAAAAAAAAATGCAGGGCCCCCCTTGAGGAACAGATGAGGTGGGGGGGGGGACGGAAGAGAGTCAATACATAGCTGGGGGCTTCAGGGCTACCAGAATGGATTCCTTTGGGTGCTTTTGCATGGGCATGGGGGGGCCCGGAAGAGGGTCGCCTCCTCTGCCACAGCCTTGCTGATGGTAGGCACGACTACTGTGGGCAACAGGCAGATGAAAGCCACAACCACGATCTCCAGCAGGAGTGGGCCACAAAGACTTCACAGACCTTAGAGTCCTTTTTGAAATATGAAGGCCATGTAGGGTCTCTTAAGAATCATAGCCAAACAGTTTTGACCCTTTAAAGGGAGCATTCAGAACTGCCTGTTGCACATCACTGGCAAAGCCAGCAACTCTGAGTCAAGAATATATCTTCATGCAAAAGCCAGAAGCTGCAGCCCTGGCAGCAGCATCAGCGACATCATAAGCTCAGCACAGCAAATGTTTGCCAACTTCAGCACTAGCAGGCAATGTTTTAAGCAGTCTTGGCAGAACCATTAGACAAAGGCTGAGCAGCAGTATGAGCAGTTTTCCACACAATGTTCTGATATTTGATCATGTGGGCCTGGAACTTTGCAATCTTAAGGCATAATGATGAGGAGGCATAAATACGTTAACCCATCACATCCAGCCTCCTATATTCCTTTTAGCGGTCAAATTAGTTATTTGACAGTAAAATTGATGTTTGGATGGCAGTTGGTTAAAACACCTTTTTCTAACATGTTTTTATCATCCCCCTAGATGCACTGACAATGAGTTAACATTTTTGAACATTTGATATCAAAGCATAATAATAGGAGGGAGCATATAAGGATGGGAGATCAACATTTAGACTGGAACAAAATTCAGGGAAAACTAAGTTAAGAAACAGATTGACCTATATCAGCTAATTGCTTGTTCCACCCATTTTCATTATAAGTCCATGAACCATACTACCATAGATGGGCTAGTTACAAATCAGCCAGGCAATATTCTGCAAAGGGGAGCTCAACCCAACATCCTGTTTCTAATCACTGCCCTATTTATTGTTAATGGAAATTCAAAAGAGATAAAGTTCCTCCTAAATTGGTTGAAAGGAAATGCATTGCTAGGTTGGACATTTCCAGATTTTTGAAAGACTTGTTTAACTTTGAAATGAAACAAGTTGAATATTTTTCCTGTGCAGAGAAGGCAGCAGTATGGCTAACTGAACTATTACTAAAAGAGCAACTGTCATGGTATGTGTCAGGAGGCAGGCAACCCATATTGTGACGTTGCCTGCCCTGGAAACTATTTTATCAATATTGTGATTTTTTTCTGCATTTAAAAAAAAAAAAGTTATATCCTTTGTAAAGCCTAGCTCGTAAGTTATTAGTACGAGCTGAGTGGCTGGTGAGCACTGCAGTCCCGCCCATAAAAACTGCGCTTTGATGATGTGAAGTAGGGAACGGAGCTACAGACGCTCTATTGGATACTGTAATATGATTGGGGAGGAGACACCGTCTAAATGTACTTAGATTATCTTTGCTGGCAGATATACATGTATGGTGCTAATATATAGCATACACTATAGCACCATACATATATATCTGCCAGCAAAGGTAATCCAAGTACATTTAGGCGACGCCCCTCCCCAATCCCATTACAGTATCCATAGGGCGCCTGCAGCCCCATTCCCCATTTCGCGTCATCAAAGTGCAGTTTTCAGGGGTTGGGCTGCAGCGCTTGCTAGGTGCTCGGCTCACACCAGGAAGTTACAAGCTGGGCTTTACAGAGGATACAATTTTTTTATGCCAAAAAAAAAATGAAATTTTGATAAAATAGCTCCCAGGGCAGGCAACTTCACAATATGGGTTGCCTGTCTGGATTGTGACAGTTGCTCTTTAAATCTTCTGAGGCAAATACCCCAAGTACCAAACAAAGAGTTAAAGGCACATACAGTAAAACCCCGTTTATCCGGACCGTGCTTTTCCCAAATTCTCAGTTATCCAAAATGGAGTCTTGTCCCCCGCATGTAACTTGAATTTCTGTCTTGCAGTCCTGAACAGCTGAATCATAGTGACAGCACGATTATGGCTTTGTCTATGGTGGTCGTTAGCACCTTGTTAAACACTCACTAATGACCATCACTAATCGGGACTGCAAAGGCAATCAGATCTGAAAGATAAAGTTAACCCACTGGAAGGAGAACTCCAGCTGCTTAAACAGGAACAGGAGCATCTAAAGATCAAGCAGGATGATATACTCACTGTGAGCATGCACCAAGGTTAGGCAGTAGAGGTGCTGCCATTTCTCTCTGCACTCCTCCCCGAAAGCCTGGAATTCTGTGGCAAAGCTATGCTACATTAAAAAAACATTTTGAGAGAATTTGGGAGGTGAGGAGGAGGAAGGAAGGCAGAAGAATGCAATCACCTTAATGCTTAGTTTCCAGGAGAGATGTGTTGGTTTTAAATGGAACAGTATGGTGGCGACCAGACTGCATGCTACTCTGATTCCTCATGTGGCACGCCGCTATTCAAAGGTTAATTAGTTCTTGATAAAGCAGCACAGGACAGATTGTTTGGAAGTCCTGATTGAGTACTTACATGGTGGAGTGTCGAGGCACTGTTTCATTTTGGTGCTTTCTTTTTGCAGTTGGAGGTGGATGCTTGAGAGAGGAGAACAACTTTGAATGGCCTCAAAGTATAAGACGACTGGGAAAATAAATGGTTTAACTAAGCAACATTCTGTTTTAATCACTCTGGAGAAGTTACTTTCCTCCAGCGGTCTCAGCACAAGACAACAGGGATCATAACGGTTCCATCTATCAGTTCAGTTTGTAAAATTAAAAGGCTTACTGTACCTCACTTATGTGTGAAGCTAAAACTTCACTAGCTAATACAACATGGATTTAAAATTCCAAAGCCAAAAGTAATAAAAAATGCTCAGATATGTGGCGTCAGAACTTAAGCCGAAAAAAGATTAGAACAATTATCTGCCAGCACTGCATACAGTGCTCCCGTAATAAAGAATTTCTCGACCAGGCATCTTTCAGTTCTTTGAAATTTTAAATCCAGGCTATATCAGCTAATAAAGTTTTAGCTTCACACATACGTGAGTGAAGCCTTTTAATTTTACAAATTGAGCTGATAACAGGTGGTTTGGAACTCTCAGTATAGTCAGTGCCATCAGTGCCACTAAAACAGGACTAGATGCGTCCCTTTCCATCATTTAGTTTTTTTTGTTTTTTTTTTCCAGTGAGCACACGTAAGGAGTGTGAGCCCCCCACCCTTTTGATTTCTGGGCTTGTACAGTATTCTTAACAAGATAAGAACAAACCAAAACTACAAATTTTCCCTGTACTATACTGTGCTGAAACGCTCAGCTTCCACTTATCCAAAACCCTGCTTATCTGAATGTTTTTTATTGGTCCCCCCTTGCATTTGTGTAAGTGGGGTTTTACTGTGTTGCCCCTGGCTTAATAAGGATCTGTGACAGTTAATGAGACTAAGGGACAGAGCTATGAAATGATATACAAAAATTAAGGATTTGAAACATTTGATGGAATAGAAGCAAAGCCGAAATCTAGTAGAGGAGATAAAACAGGCTAAATCATTGTACTTCCATCACCAACAATTAAAAAATCTTAAGAACCCAAGTATTTATTTTGGTCTTTATTTCATAATGTTTGCAGTCCTAAGGACAGGTCAGGAATTACCCGTTTGGCTGATGGAACTACAATGAAGACGATAAGGAAATTGCCGATTTTGTCAATACATTCTTAGTAAATAATGCTAGAACTGATGAATTAGGAGACCAGAGACTCGAGCAGAATGCATCACCATTTCAGGCATTGCCTAGAGCTAAAGGTGGCGAGGCAAAGTTTAATTCTGCCCCGTTTAAGGAAGAGGAAGTATGAAGTTTATTGAAGGAGCTTGACGAAGGGAAAGGATGAGGACCTGATTTGCTTCATTCTAAGATGCTAAAACTAGTAGCTTCTGTTATTTATAAACAATTAACTTATTTATTAAATCTAACCATCCATATGGAAATAGTACCTTCAGTTTGGAAAGAATCTACAGTAGTTCCAATATTCAAATCAGGGGACAGGATGAATGTTGCAAACCTCAGACCCATTTCACTACTGCCAGTATTAGGAAAATTATTAGAGAAATGTGTGTTTGGACAGTTGGTGTCCTATTTGGACAGGCATGCTTTATTGGTAGAAAAACAGCATGGGTTCCAACAGGGACACAGCATGGCGATGGCGCTGGCTGGGTTCACAAGCATCGTATCCACTGCATGTGATGCAGGATTAATGACGGGTGCAGTGTTTGTTGTCCTGATCAGCATCTTCGACATGGTGGATCATGAAACACTGTTAATGAATTGGATAGACTTGGTGTCTCAGGATCTAGCCTAGAATGGTTCAAAAGTTATTTAAGTGCTTGGGTACAAAGGGTGAAGATTGGGAATTCTCTGTCTGAGCCTGTGAGAGTAACAGCAGGTATTCCCCAAGCTCAGTACTAGGACCTTTATTATTTTATTCTCAATTTTTGTAAATGACTTGCCAAGTGTTTTTTCAAATGCACAATGTATGCTGTACGCAGACAACATGGTCTTCAACTTGGTCCCCACTGTGCAGAGGATACAAGAGGCCTTACAGGTAGATTACACAAAATGGATGGTGGACTCAAAACAAATTGAAACTAAATGAAAATAAGACAAAAGTGATGCTGTTCAGTACAGCACAGAGACTGGCCAGAGTTGGAGAAGACCTGTGCAATCTGGGGGGGACACTCTCTTTAAAATTTCTTTTAAATTTTAGATGTCCATTTTGATTCTACTTCGACTCTATCTAGACACTTGGATAAAACTGGCAAAAAAACAAATCAAAAACTGGATTGCCTATACAGAAACATTAATGCTCTGACTGATGAGGCTCGAATGTTGATAGCTATGCAAATAATGTTGCCGATGTTAGACTATGGTATTGTTCTATTTATTAACCACAGTAGCTCATTTATCTTAAAATACCAAATGATTTTAAATAATATGTCAATTTGCACTAAGCGCTCCCCAAACGACTCATCACTGTCTACTATACGAAAGGATAAACATTCTACCTCCAAAGTTAAGAACTGAATACTATGCTGCAGTTTTTATATTTAGGGTTTTTCAAAGTTCAACTCTGCATTCCCTTTGCAGACAATTTACACAACATATATGCTCTTATGAGGCAAGGAATAAAAATGATATTCTTTTTTCTCTTTATACCCCAAAGTTGGCATTAAGAAAAGGTCTTTCATTTGGTATGCTCCTTCTATTTTGAACACTTTGTTAGCACTAGTTAAATCTGCAAACATGATGAATTTCAAAATCTTTCTGAAGAAATGTAATGAGAATATTAACTCATGTTCTCATAATGTTTATTGACTTTTAGTATTTGTTTATTGTACTGTGTATTGTATTGTCTAGTATTGTTATTTGTCAGGCATGACTGAAAAAGAGCTGTGCCCAGTTCACTTCCTGGTTAAAAATAAAAAATGTAATTATCTGGAGGCAGAGTACTCGTATGTCTAGGGTTTCTAGACCTATCATGAGCAGCCATAATGACCGCAGAGTAAGTTTCTGGCTGGTTAGCATACTTAACCTTGGAAGATGGTGCAGAATACTGCTTATTATCCTTTCTAGGAGCTGCAGGCAGTGAACTTGGTCCGTACCATCCTCTAATGCAGGATATATAGGTGGAATGATAACGGAGAGGAAGCAGTGCACCTCCACAAATTCTATGAGACTTATTTTAGTGGACTCTTCCTCTTCCACAGCAAAGCCCATGGCAGACTGTACTCTGCTGCATCATGGCTTGGAAAGATGGGTCCTCAAGAGGATATCTCAGGATATAAACCACCAAGTCCTCACTACAGGATGAGAGTGTAGAACTAGAGTGAGGAGTACACTCCAGAAATTGTCCTCCCTCATTTTCCTTCTCTGAATCTTCCTCCAAGTCCATGAGGTCAGGATTATATTCCTGATCATCACAGTCAGCATGATCGATGATGGGAGCTACAGAACCAGTGGCGGCCGAAAGGCAGGAATCTGTGACATGCTACTTGAATCTGTCGACATGTGATGGGTACTAGAAAGCACCATCAGCAGAATAACTGCCTGCACTGGCAACCCTTGCAGAATGTGTAGAATATTTCAAACAAATGACACCAGCACAGCCTGAGTGTCGACCACACCTTGCTAAGGGGCTGGGACTACCTGCATTGATGGGCCTTGGCCCATGATGGCATCATCCCATCCAAAGTAGGTCCAGCAGCCTCAGCCTTGATGCCTCAATGATGGTTGGGGAAGAAGGGCTGTAACTGAAGTCACTGAAGCAGGCGTTGACAAGGATGTACCTTTTTAAGACGGCGACAAGGACCTTGCCAGTGAAGCAGACTTGCCCTTTTCTCTGTTTGTGCTTATAACTGGACAAGGAGGAGGCCCTTGATGATAACTGTTCCTTGTTCTACTGTAATGCCCGAGTTACCATGGATTACTACAACCCTGGCAGATTAGCTTAGATCAGGTTGCTAGGTAGGTTTGCTGGGCAGCCCAGGTTCATAAGAGACCTCCTTTGGTTCCCATAGCAACTTCTGTTAGTCAGCCTGGCAGTGGCTCCAGTGGGACGGAACTCTCACAGCAGCATGAGCCACACTGGATTCTTGGCTTGGAATGCTGCCAGGGAGAGTTTTCTGCTTGAGTGCAGAGTTGAAGGAGCTGCTTTCTGCCTGCTGGCAAAGGAGTGTGGGGCTGGCTGGGGGGGAGGTCACCCCTTCCTCCTGGCCTGGCCAGCCCCAGAGTCAGAGAATGTGAACAGTGTCAAGCAGCTGCAATGGCCAGCTGTGTTTTCGCACCCTTGTGAGGGTGCAGACTCCGATGCAGTGTGATGCTTCTTCAACCATGAGTAACTGCGGGGTCCGTCCTTACCTGTGAGTGTCTCAATGTGATGTGTTGGCCAGCGTGGGCAAATGCCAGTAAAAACAGGTTACTCACCTGTAACAGTAGTTCTAGGAGTGGTATATGTTGTTCATCCACACTCTTTGGCATGTCCCTTTCCCTTTAAATCTGGCTGGAATTCTTCAAGCTGGCTCCTCCCACCCAGGTGGTAAATACCTCGGCTCCGCCCCATGACGCCAGATCTTAGCCCGCTGGAAGCAAGGTGATGCGCCTAAAGCTGGGGAGGTCAGGTGGGTGCATGTGGATGAACATATACCACTCCTAGAACTACTGTTACAGGTGAGTAACCTGTTTTTCTAGGAGCGTGGATATGTTGTTTATCCACACTCTTTGGCAGACTCCTAGTAGTTCTCCGGGAGGAGGGAGGCAAGGCGCACACCCCCTACTTAGGAAACAGAGACTGGAGAACTGAGGCCCCAAAACCAGCATCCCGACGTGACTCAAGGTCAATGTGGTAATGGGTAATGAAGGTGTTTGCTGACTTCCAGGTAGCAGCCCAACAGATTTCCTGGATAGGGATGTCCCTAGAAGCAGCCACCAATGCAGCAGTATGGCGGGTAGAATGAGCTCTTATCCCTCTGGGAGGTTCCTTGCCCGCCAACTCATAGCACAGACCTATGCATGATGTAATCCATCTTGCAATGGTCCGTATGGCTGCAGGTCTGCCAGAAGCAGCTTCAGCATAGGTGACAAACAGCTGGCGAACCTCTCCCCTAATTTCTGCCATCCTCTCCTTGTAGTAGGACAGAACACGTCTAAGGTCCAGGGTATGGAGCCTGTACTTGGCGTCCGAGGTGTAGTTAGGGTAATATACCGGCAGAGTCAACACCTGGTTAAGGTGAAACTGTGACACCACCTTCGGAAGGAATTTCGGGTTGGGGTGCAGGACAACATTGTCCCTGTGAAAGACCAGATAAGGGGAGTCCACCGAAAGCGCCTGGAGCTCCCCTGTCCTTCTGGCTGACGTGATAGCTACCAGGAAGGCAGTCTTCCATGACAAGTGTGAGCTCACACTTGTGCATGGGTTTGAATGGCTTGCCCATGAGCTTTGCCAAAACCAGCAAAAGATCCCACGGAGGTGGAGGTTCACGCACCGGAGGGGATATGTGATTCAGGCCTTTGAAAAAGCACCCGACCACTGTCTCCTGTGCCAATGTCGACTGACCGGCCCATGCCCGGTAAGCAGAAATGGCTGCCAGGTGCACCCTAAGGGTTGATGCCCACAGACCCCCTTTGGAGAGAGCCCAGTGGTAGTCTAAAACGTTAGCCACAGAGCAGAATAAGGGGTCCAGACTCTTACCCTGACACCAAATGGAAAACCTTTTCCATTTGAAGGCATAACCTTTCCTGGTCGATTCCTTACGAGATGCCTGCACAACTGTGTACACATCCTCGGAAAGATCCAGAGCCTGGAACTCTAGCTGCTCAGGTACCAGGCTGTGAGGTGTAAGGATTGAAGGTCCGGATGGAATACCTTCCCCTAGTTCAATGATACCAGGTCCGGGCATGTACAAAGCCGTTCCGGGGCCCTGCAGCTGAGGCTGAGGAGATCCGGATACCAGAACTGGCGGGGCCAATCTGGGGCTACCAGGATCACCTTCGCCTTGTCCCTTCTCACCTTGAGTAACACCTTGTGTATCAAGGAAAATGGAGGGAAGGCATAGAGGAGGCCTGGGGTCCACTGCCTCGAGAAGGCATCCCCCTGCAGCGAGCCCTGCTGATGGGGGCATGCATGGTACAGCCTCAGCTTGGTGTTCTCTCTGGAGGCAAACAGGTCCACCAACAGTTTGTTCCAACAGGAGAACAGATTGTAAGCTACCTCTGGATGGAGAGACCATTCATGGGATGTCTGGCCTACGCGACTGAGAGCATCCACCAGTTGGTTCGAGACTCCTGCCACATGGATGGCAAGGAGATCCGCCTCCAACCGGCTGACGAGGGTTCAGATCCGGAGTGCCTCCTTGCATAGCAGACGGGAGTGCATGCCACCCTGTTTGTTGAGGTAGTACATGGTCGTGGTATTGTCCGTCTGGACTTTAACCACTTGACCCCGGAGCTGAGGAGCGAAAGCTGATGGTGCCAGTCTGACTGCTCTGAGCTCCAGCAGGTTGATGTGGCATCGGGACTCCTCGGGGGTCCACCACTCATGGGCTCTGTTGTCCCCCATGTGGGATCCCCAGCCCATGAGAGAGGCATTGGTCGTGAGAATGACCGTTGGCTCGGGCGGACAAACGGGATCCCTTCCTGCAGATGACCAAGGACGGTCCACCGTAGGATAGCATCCCACATCTTCTGGGTGACAGTGACCAGCTGGTCGAAATTACCATGATGCTGAGTCCACTGAATGGCCAGCTCCCACTGCAGGGGGCGCATGTGCAATCTGGCCCAATGGACCACAGAGGTGCATGCCGCCATGTAACCCAGAAGATGCAGGGCGCAAGTGCCTAACCAGAAATGACAGGGCAAAGGAGGAAAGAACCTCCGCCCTGTCCGCCGTGAGCAAAGCTCTGGCTTGATGAGTGTTGAGCTCTGCCCTGATAGAGCCCATCACCTGAGAGGGCACGAGTTCCAACTTGGCCTCGTTGATCAGGAGGCCTAATTGGGAACAGGTTCGGAGGGCCAGGTCCCTGGACCTCACCACCTCCTGCAGGGAGGAACCCACTAGGAGCCAATCATCGAGGTAGGGGTATATCCAAACCCCTTGACACTGTAGATGGGCCGCCACCACTGCGATGCACTTGGTGAAGACCCGGGGTGCCGATGACAGGCCGAACGGCATGCTTGGAACTCGTACAAGGTCCCTTCCACCCTGAAGCGGAGGAACCGCTGGTGGGACGGATGGACTGGGATGTGGAAAAACACGTCCTGTAGATCCAGTGAACAGAACCACGTTTCGCTCCAGAGATGGTATGATCTGATTCAGAGTTACCATCCGGAAGGTGCGAGACCTGAGATATTGATTCAGGTCATGGAGATCTGGGATGGGGCGCCAACCCCCTGTCCGCTTGGGCACCAGGAAGTACCTGGACACGAAGCCTGGGTCTGTACGAGGATCTAGCACTGGAGCTACCGCCTCCTTGCGGAGGAGCTGAGCAATGTCGTCCCGAAGGGCCGACTGAGTGCAAACTGAGATCCTTTCCTCCCGAGGGGCACAGGCTCGGCAGGGAGGGTACTGCTCGAATTCTAGAGGCAGTCCCCGACCGACCACTTCCAGGACCCACCTGTCAGAAGTAATACTGGACCAGGCGGAAAGAAAGTGGCGATGCCGGCCCCCCATGAGAGGTCCCAGAACTGGCGTGACGGGTGTAGGGGTGGCCACCCCTGACCAGTCACTGAGTAGGCTTAGTGGAGGAGGAGGCTCCTGGACTGGCACCTCGACCTCCTTTGCGGGGCTGTTGGGGACCCT
This sequence comes from Neoceratodus forsteri, assembly GCA_016271365.2. Lineage (NCBI taxonomy): Eukaryota > Metazoa > Chordata > Ceratodontiformes > Ceratodontidae > Neoceratodus > Neoceratodus forsteri. Next base: position 841,510,675 of record CM028134.1, read on the forward strand.
GCTTGGGCCTAGGATGCCAAGCTTGAGCCTGCTGTTGCTGCTGACCTCCATGGAAGGAGGGCTGTCTAATTGCAGGAGAAGAGTGCCGAAAGGGCTTCTTCTTGCGCTTCTGCTGGTTCTTGCATGAAGAACCCTTTGCAGAAGTGGCATCCAAGGTGGCACTGGACTGCTCTATGCGCTGGAGGTGACCTGCCACTCCCGGACTGAAGAGATCGGTGCCAAGGAAGGGCACATCAGCTAACTTGTGCAGAGTATCTGCCGGGAGAGAGGATAACCTCATCCAGGCCCTGCGGTGAGTGGCCACTGCGGCTGCTACTGAGCAGGCACAGGAATCTCCAATATCCAAGGCCATCTGGAGCTGCTGTTTTGCAACAGCACAGCCCTGGTCACGGACCTGCTTAACCATGGTCTGCATGTCCACTGGGAGATTAGGGAGGACTTCATCTAGCGACCCCAAGAAGGCGTGAGAGAAGTGTACCATGATCACTACCGAGCTGGCCTGACGAAGGCCCAAGGATGAGGCCGCATACACCTTCCGGGCAGAATGGTCCATATTCTTGGACTCCTTGTCAGGAGGGTGGTCAGTATCCGCTGAGCTACCCATGTGTCTAAACAAAGAGGCAGTCACAAGGCTCTCGGCCAAGGGATGCTCTGTGAAACCCGCCAAGAACCCCACAGGTACAGTGTACTTGCGAGCCATGCCGGCAGACGGGGCCGGGCAAGAGGAAGGGTGCTGCCATAGCTCAAGGGCCTAGCCAACAATGGCTTTGGCCACTGGGAAGGCCTCCGTCGGGGTATCCCCCCTCTTAAGGATATCCGTGAGAGGATATTCCACATTCTTTTGGATAGGCTCCAAGGGCATACCGGTTGACTCTGAAATAAGGCAGAAGATGCCCTAGAAATAGGAAGGACCTTCCTCCAAGCCTGTCACTGACAACTCATCATCGGGGTGCGAGTGTAGACCAGTGGTAATCAGAGTCCGAAGAGTCTGGATACAAAGGTCTCCCGTATTTGTCCCCTTCAATACGCCGAGGGCAATCGGGGACAACAGTGATGGACAGACAACGGGGTAGGCCCGTATCTGTCTGGTCCTCTTTTGAGGGAACCCCTCCCTGAGGCTGCTTAGGCAATGGCTCCACCAAAATTGGTGGGGAGACTGGAACAGGCTGAACAGGAATGCGTGCCGGTCCTACTGGACGAAGAACCGGAGTCTTCCATTTCAGAGGGGTTGGCATCAGCCTAAGAGGCTGGGGCCAAGTAATGGCCGGTGTAGCAGGCGGAGCCGGCTTATGACCAGTCAGAATTAGCTGTTGCCACATAAGGTCCTCATAACGCCGACGGAGCTTCTGTCGAAATCTCTCCTCATCCGAGGAGGATGAAGATTGGTGGCGACGCATCTTCCAAGAGTGTTTGTGACCCTTTTTCGGTTTTTCGACTGAAGGGGTCCTGGTCCTTGATCAGGACTGACGGGGTCAGCTTGTTCGATCAGGAGAGGAAAGAGTTGGTGAAAACTGAGGTTCCGGCTCCTGTCCCTCAATCGGGATACCTGAGGGCTGGGTCTCCTCGTCGGGGAAGGATAGGATAGGTGTTCTCTCCAATGAGTCGTGGGCAGGTCATGCAGAACAGCGGCTCAATCAGATCGAGAGATATCTCGGCCGTCTCCTTGGCCTTGGTGCCTTGGCCTGACGGAAGGTCTGAGAAGCCGGCAGCCGAGGAAGTGATCTTGACCGAGGCCGAGACCACAAGGTCCTGGAATTCAGACCTCTCTCGGTCCCAGGAACGTCTTCTCAGAGAAGATGACTTAGGGTCCTTGTCCTGTTTTCTAGGGCAGGAGGAGTTTATGCCCGAAGGCGCCTCACCCTTGGTGGGGAGAGACTGGCACAGTTCCCAAAAGGATCTTGTGAAGGTAGAGCCACGGTTTAGCAGCACTAAAAAACCTCGGCTGGCCGAGGCTTGGGCAGCTTCTTCTTCAAATGCCACCATCTGGTTGAGCTGTTGTGCATATCCCGCGGCCACGGAAACCACCCACCTTGCCTCTTTCGATTTCACCAGTGGATTGCGAAGCTCTGGTCTCCCTAGCTGAAGGCGCGCCTTGCGGTCGTCCAGAACGTTGGGATGGAAGGCCAAGCAGATGGTGCACGAAGAGGTGTCATGCACAACACCCAAACAATAAACACACGAGAGGTGGGGATCAGTGTGAGACATTTTCTGTCCGCAGGGACACCGGTGAAACCCGGAGGATGACTTGTCCTCCATGTCTGATGCGTTCGGATCAGAATTGTAAACTCGTACAAGTTTCAAAGAAAGCAACTGCGGTGAAAACCGTCGATTAGTATCCAGGGCCTACAATACTGCAGAAGTAGCACAAGGGAACCTGAATCTTCCAGCGGAAAGGAAGATCTGGCGTCATGGGGCAGAGCTGAGGTATTTACCACCCAGGTGGATGGGAGGAGCCAGCTTGAAGACTTCCGGCCAGATTTAAAGGGGAAAGGGACATGCCAAAGAGTGTGGATGAACAACATATCCACGCTACTAGAAAAAGTAGTTTGTGTCCATATCCCAGAAGAGGGACAGACAGAAGAAATGTAGTTTGTGCCCCTGAGTGACAGGTAGTGGGTTCCATACCTGTAATTGTGCAAGTTACTACTGTGAAAAGATGAATTGTATACCTGTTGTAATTGCACCTGCAGCCCCTGTGGGCAGATGTTCTGTCAGTTCCAGCCTGTCAGAATAAAATCGACTGCTTGAATATATTTTCTGTTGTGGACAGCTTGTGTATGTGGACTGTCAAATCTCTGGTGCCCCCAGTGCCACGGCCCACCCTGGAACCCGTTCAAATACAAATGATGCTTGGATACCTCCCTTCCTCTCAAGACCGAGCCAGGGAAATAACTACCAGTGGAGTGAATGGACTATTGCTACAAATGTCATCTGTGGGCCAATATGCCAACTGTTTGATTACGGGGGAGGGGGTTGTTACACCATACCTGCTTCAACGGTTGCTTTTCAGTCGAATATGAGGGAGAAAGAGATTTTGAACTCTTTTCCTTCTCTATGGCTTTCAATGTCTTTAATACAAGGACATTTCTAGAGCTTTCTTACGGTGTCACCTCATAGCCTGGTTGAAGTTCTGGCAACTCTCACAAGTCCTCGGGTAGTGAAACAGGTCCAAACAGTACACACAAACCACATGCGTGTCCTCGTTATAAATCCTATCAGTGCACTTACAATACTGAAATAAAGACTCTTTACTTCTGAGGCATACAGGGATGTTGGCAGAGCACTAAGAAAAGGAAAAATAACAAATGGCAATGGCTAAGTGGATGGCGTTTCTATCTGCAGGTTTGAAGACGATGATCGATGCTAGGAAAAAGAACTGAGGAGTGATGGGTCTGCTCACGTTATGTACACATGGTCACTGCACGTCACTGTGGGCGGTCCCCGGCTAGCAAAAAGTTTCCGAATGGTCCTGACACTGACGCTTATAGTTCCAAAGGTGTTGCCTAATGGAGGAGATATCCTCAAAGAAGATAAGGTATTACTGTATGTAAGAACTGGACTCCAAAAATAATTTTGCTGGACCCTTAAAATATGTAGTGGGAAGTCCCTGACACTCTTCAATGAATTTATTAAATGGAAGTTCAGCAAGTCATCCTATTCACCCCCATTTACAGATGCTTTCTCTGTGAATGTTTCTTGAGAAACAAGTATATTGCTAAGTAGACTATAGTGCATCTACAAGGAGTATGCTTTACTGTGCTTGACAGATGACAGCACACTGCTGTGGAGTAAAAAGAAATTAATCATAATATGTTAGTACAGTAGGCTGAGGAGAAAAGTGTTGCAACTCATGCTGAATATTCAAGATTTTGTTTAACACAAGTTGCCCAGTTTTATCATTCAGGATTTAAGGTGTGATGCGTCTACGTTATAGACATGGATGGGCAAGTTCACTGCAAGTCATTACCATGCTCATAGGACATACTGGCCTGCTGTATCTTATTAAAAAATGTAGCAGATGGCTGACCCAGTGGTGTCGAGGGCTGAGGCGCTGGATGCTTTACCTCCTCCCACACCAGAGACCTGGGTGAATGAGCCTAGGGCGCTGAAGGTCTGCCAGGGAGGTGTGTGGAGCGGGACTGAGTGACCGCAAGGCAGCTCTCCTCTCCCGGGGAGGGACGTGGGTTTCCCTGGCTCTTGGCTACCACCTGGTGGAGGCTAGGTGGCTGCGCCAAGCCGTAAGGAGCCAGGCATTAGGCCGGGTGGGAGGAAGGGGCCATTACCAGAGTCACAGAGCGCATGTACGTCACCATGTGCATGCACAACCGTGTTCTGGAGTCCCGGAATAACAGGGGAGAAAGTGGGAAAATGGGGCACTGGGGAAGGCTCAATGAAGCCCTGTGCACAGGGCGGATTGAGATCGTCCGAAGGAGGACCACAGCATGCCTTTCCCCGGAGCCCAGAGAGAAAAAGGTATATGAAAAAAAATGCAGATGTTTACTGTAGTTTACTATTATTGAAGAAAGAAGAAAATGAATGACCAACTCTCCCATGCATCATCAGCCTATATTCATGAAGTTATTCTTCAGCAACAGAGGAGCTTTTTGTTTGCCCAGATATCCAAGAAGCACTTTTCCCAGTATTGTATTGTGTTCACTTTTTTTAATTTTTCAAAACTCCACTCCAGTGTCTGCACTGCAGGTAAAATGAAACTCAATCCAAACACTGAGAAAGAAGCTACATCATGAATAGCAGGGTAAAACAAACTTAAAATACTATATGCTTCATAAATGTATGTGCTTCTTGATTATAATCCATTCTGCCCAACTACTGAACATGAACATTTTGCAGTTGTAAAAGGTCAGATGGACTGTGCAGGGTTTTAAATAATTAACAGTTTTTTTTTGGGGGGAAGGGCAATGCTAACTGTACAGAAAGTATTTATATAGGTTTTCTAGAAGTGTTATGTTTGTTAAACACAGTGAGGCAAGTGCTATGAATTTTCATACTGTTTTAGCACTTTTATGGGCAAAATGCTAATCAGTTTTTGGAGTTAAATAAAACCCTGCTGTGCCTAAAAAAATACAAACAATGATGATTTATTCTTCACTCAGCATCACTTAACCGCGTACCAAGATTGAAAGGAATCAGAACTGCTCAACATAAGCAACAAACACCTTAATTAACCTTTAAAAGCTGCCACTCTGACAACATAATGCCATCTCCATGTAGTGGCGGGCAGGGGGTGCAACACAGCTTCCTTTTCTACGGCTTATTTAAAAACAAAATAAAACAGACTGTTTTCAAATGCACGGCCCATGCTGATTTGTAGACTGCCTGACTGCTGTTTAACTGTATGTATACACTACACATAGAGAATATTGCATGGGCAACTATGCACAACCAGTGTGTTCTGCTACAGTGGGGTTCCGATCCCCTCTGACCTCAAGAGCGAAAATCAAAAGGTCCATGGGAATCAGAACCCCAAGGTGCAGAACATATTGGTTGTGCATAAAGTTGTTCATCCTGCATTTTTTATAGTGTATAGTCCTATGTGAAATCTGTGCATAGTGGTTCTTTTGCTTTCAGAACGAAACTAACTTTTGCAAGTCTCTAGAGATTTTAGAATGCTGTTACACCACAGAAGGGAACAGTTGCATTCCATGACCCTTAAACTGTGGTACAACAGCATTTTCAAATAGACAGAATTCTATATAGAGCAATGCTCTACTACACACTATTAGTGTATCTAAGGCAACATGAAAGATATTTCACTGTTATAAATATTTAAGCTGGATACGAAAGAAACGGCAGTGCAATTTAGTGTGTCTAAGTAAGCAATAAGACACGACGGGGTGTGCACTAAACATATTACTGCACAGCCAGGGGCATACTGAGTGCCTTTAGCCCCTGGAAGTGCAGTAATATCTGTTCAGTGCACACCCAATGTCTTATTACCCCTATAAATAGGATACCTGTATTTTTTTTTTTTTTTTTTTGCACAGTAAGAAAAACTAACCTTTTATCTTCAAAAAAGGGTATTGTAATCAGACTGTGAAATAAAATAGTCCTTCCGCCAACCTGTTACCACCTGGAAGACAAGGGTTAGCAAACAATCACCAAAATACCACAGTGGTGTTAAGGCTTTCAGCTTCTAGGTTTGTTGGAAGAGGGCTGCCACATAGTATTTGCCAACCCTGCTGCCCGCTGACTTCGGAGTAGCACTGGCATCAGCTGTGAAGGTTGCCACTTGCCTACTGCCCTTGCCACAGATGGGATGCAGCAGTGGCAACCCTAAAATAGGGGCTGGTGACAGATGAAAGTAAAGAGGGAAGTACAAATATAATATTTAAAGGGAAAGTCCCCTCAGCCTTTTACTCTGTTTACCCGAGTAGTCTGTAGGCATGCACAATGATTACCTCTACTGCACCCTAATTTCAGTAGGATTTAAATGTGAATGAAGGTAGTTAAGTCTGGTGAGAAAAGCTGCTCGGCTCCACTGCAAAGGTCATGACCTGATTCATATAAGGCATCCCGGAATTTTATGATGTTTTGGTGTTAAAGCCTACAGTAGTTACACTGTATTAGACAGTGCTGTTGCTGTCCTCTGCAATCCCTATATTCTTGTCTTATGCTGGCCATGAAACTTTTCAATGCATAGTAAATGTCCTGTTTTCGAAAGCATATCGGAGTTAGAACAAAAATGCTTTCAGCGAATACAGGGACTTCACAAGACATGTAACAGAACTGAATGACAGTATAACGTCTGCAGGCTTGTGCAAATATGCATCAACTCCCATGATGCCTTGCATGAGTGGGGTCATGGCCTTTAGAATGGTAACAAACAGGTTTTCACACCACAGCAAAACAGAGTGAAGCAACTTCATTTGTATTTAAATAAATTGCAAAAAAACTTTGTTACTGCATCAGTTAAGGTTAAAGCGACAAAAGTAGGGAAATGTGGCATTAAGGTTTCCAACCCTAACACCCCACCCTGCACAGACGAAGAGGGATCAGAGGTGGCACTGGCATCTTCAGACCCAATGCTCACCCCATTCCATTAGAAAATAAGCTAGGCGGGCACAGTATAGGAGAATGGGTTGAGCATTAGGGCTGCAGGTGCCAATGCCACTCCCCCCAATCCCTCTTCGTTTGTGCAAGAATGAAACAAAGGTAAAAATCTAATACCACACTTCTTTGTCACTATTAGCTGATAATTATAATTACATTAATTACTTCCTACTATTGAGATAATATTTGGACCCTGCACTCCAATCCCCATAGATGTGCATCTGTATGTAGGTGTGGAAGCACAGGGCACTCTGGGCCCTGCACTTCCATGTGTCGAACAGTGACCAAATTGTCAGTATGCCATCTTATTACTCCACCTCATGTACCCCAGTAGAGAGAAATTGTAAAATGCAAGGCAAAATGTAATTATGCACAACTGCAATGCCATTCTGAACCACAGAGGTGTGAAAACACATTTTGGGCAGGATGTGAAAAATGACAGCTGTACTGTTCATGAGGTGGTGTGAAAAAATGGCTATGTTGAAAATTTGGTGGCAAAATATTTAAAAGTACCAAAGTTATGCGCATGCGTAGAACACACCCAACAGACACACAACTCCGGCATTTTTAGGATTTTCACCAAATTTTCAGCATGGCCTTTTGGGACCCACTTCATGAACACTGGCACAATTATTTCATTATGGTAGCGAAGGTGATTTAAGCACAGCGACTGAATCACCTTCTGAATCGATTAATGAAGTTGCTGATGATGTTCCTGGTCGGTCCCAAAAGTCCATGTTGAAAATCTGGTGTAAAAATTCCCCAAAATGGCAAAGTTATGAGCTCAAGCTCAAAATGCCATTGACAGCCATTATACGATACTTATCTTTATTCCTCAGTTCATGCTTCGACTTTGAAAAGTGCAGACATATCCCGGTCCACACAAGATGACAGCCCTCAACTTCTGGTGGTAAGTATAGAGAAAGGGTGCATGTGGGATGCTTAGTGGGAGGGTCAGGATGGAGGAGTGGGTGGCAGGGACGACTAGGGACAAGTTTCTTTTTGTCAGGTTAATAGAAACGTCGGGGGACTGTTTCTATTTTTCAGCTGAGCAAATAAAAAAAGATTTCGGGATGCTGGGAGAGGGTTAATTCTGGATGCCAACACAAGGATTGGCGCCCCCCCCATGAACATTATTAAAGTAACGGGTTGTGGGGTCATCCGACACAGGGGGTGGGCATCTCGGTATCGAAATGTATAAATAAAACAGAAAAGGGAACAAGGGACTCTGATCAGAGGGTGAGGAGTAACACTAGACACCAAGGAAATTCAACATAATCATAGGGACAGCGATCGGAGGATGGGAGGTACCATTAGACATCAGAGAAACTATGAAAAAAGTGTGTATACCAATGGAGGGTGGTGAGTAGACTTCAGATGCAATTAAACAGATACACCAGGGTGTGTATCTTATTCATTGAGACTCCCATACGTGGATTCTGTAATAGTTTTATGGTAAGGGAACCTCGGGGGGTGTTTTATTAAAGTTTTTAGATTCATTTTTCATGACTCGCGAAAAAGGAAGTTAGTAAGTCACGAAAAAGGAATATAAAAGCTTAAAAAAACACCCTCTGAGGTTCTTTTACCATAAAACTACTACAAAATCCATATGAAACCCAATGAACAAGATACATGCCTTGGTGTATCTGTTCTTTATTTTTGTGGGTTTTCAATTAAAAAAAATTTTAAAATTAAATAAAAAAGGAAAGGAAAACAAGATGACGTGAGACTAAATCCTTTTTCGCGAGATCTAATCCTTTTTCCAAAAAAGACCTCTATCCTAAAGATTGGAATGCTGAGAAAACTCCCATAGAAAATAATGGGAACTAAAAACCTTAACTTTTCAACAGATTAATATTATTACACCACAGGCCTTATTATGAATATAAAAAAGACAAAATTATTACATATTGCATCAAAACAAAAAGGAAAACTTCAACTTAAAATAGATGATAAACAATTTTTACAGCAGGTAGACCAGTATAGTTATCTGGGTGTTTTTGACACCCAAGTGTCTTTTAATACACATGTGAATATTCTGACAAAGTAAACAGAAGAATAGGCGCATTACACAGGACAACTAAGGGTTTATGGAAAAGTGCTCGTAAAACAGTGGCAGAGCAATTAATTATGCCTGTAATAACATATGGAGAACTTGTGTATCGCACAGCAAATAAACAATTATTAACTAAATTAGGTAAGATACATTACAATTTGGCAAGGTATGTCTTACGATGTAATTTTAGAACCCATCATTGTATACTGCTGTCTCAATTACAGTGGCAATCCCTGGACATAATTTGTACTAGGTCATGGCACAAAATAATTTACAAGTATCTCGTGTTTTATCCAAATTATTAAATAACACAACATTAATATAATTAACAAAAGTCAACTGATAAAAGATCAGTCCATGTGGAAAAAAATCTATTTCCCAAAATTCAAAATAAATATGGAGAACGAACACTAGGTTACCAAGCATCTAAACACTGGAATATCTTACCATTTTCAGCCCACACATCATTATCTTATGATTTATTCACTCAGGAAATAAATGACATTAGTAAATTTAGATGTGTATGTACTTAGAGGGGCTTTAACACACCCTGAATACAGGGACCTAGAGGTTTGGGTGGTGCTAAAATTATATGGACGGTCATTTATAATGTGATTATCTGTTTAAAACTTTATTCGTAGGTATGATTGAATCTATACAATATCTTAGGGACTGCTATTATGATTTTAAATCTGTAATATTTACATGTGTAGTTGATTGTTAAAGATTATGTTTAAATGGTCTAGTTTATGTAGTAATGACTAGTGACGAGTGTTATTTATTGGGTAGTCATGAGTCTGTGTGTACCAATGTGTAGTTAGATGTCTGTGTATATGTTTAGTTGGAACGTTAATAACAGGTCTTTCTTGTAAACTGGGTTATTAACCCAAACGACATGTATCCTGTGTAAAAATAAAAGTTTTTACTACTACATTTTCACTGTCTGTTCTGCTACCAAAGTTCTTTATACCCTATAAAAATCTTGCAGAAATTCCACACCGTCTGGCCACAAGGCAATGAGAAAAAAAACTGGAAAAAGGTTTTTTTTTTTTTACTTTTTTCACCATCCAGATCTCAGAATCTGCACATCCGACTGGAGCGAAACTTGCCACAAGAGATCTACCCCACAGGACAGCACATACAACATTTTGTGCAAATCCATTGATTGTTTGCAAAGTTATTAAAGTGCAAAATTTCAGGTTTAACATAGAAACTGCTACTCAACACTAATTATACAACTAGAATGACATTAGGGGGATGCAAGAGAGGGAATCATTGTTCATGCCTATAAACTACACAGGTATACACAAAATAGGCTGAGGAGACTTGCCCTTTAAAGAAAATTAAGACTACAAAGTCACTTGCCTGCATCTATTTGTTCACTATTGGTACTCCTTTTACAGTCACACTTGCACAGTCATCGAAGCGTGTCCAAAGTCCTCAGAAAGCCGACTGACTGAAGTGTCCACTCCTCCCATTCATTTTATACCTAAATGACTCTAGATCTTGACTTGACCCATGGGAAATTTGAGGCCATGCCCAATGGGTAACAACTGTGGGCTAGTAGCCAGGTGGGGCTGCTCAGATCAGTGTGATTGTGGAATGAACACCTGTAGTAAAACAATAGTTACTGGAGAGGAACTCACTCTACCAACTACCCCCGATTCCATATATGCAGTCACACTTGTGCAGACTATGAGTAGTAAGTGGGCTGATGGGGCTACGTCCTCAGCTCAGCTTAAGAGACTTGAGGATGGAGGACTCAAAAACAGAATCACTATCAACCCAAAGGTCTAAGCTGTAATGGTTCATCAGCATGTGTGCAGATACCCTGGTGGCAGCCCTGCCAATCACACTGACCGGGATGTGGAGGCAAGTGGCCATATGCTGAGTAAAAAAGGGCACACATTCCCTCAGATGGTGTACATGAGAACAGTACCTAATAATCAATAGAGGAAACTATCCATCCAGCAATGCTCTGCTTAGCAGCAGAACAGACGCTAAACTATTCAACATGAGTCATGAACAACTGGATAGTGGTTCTCCTAAACTGCTCTGTTCACTGATGACAGAACATGAGGATATCCAGCTAGTGTTGTCTCCTTTCAACAGGGTAAACATGTGACCTAGGGAAATACACCAGCAGCTCCAAGATCTGGTTCAAACAGAACTCTGAAACCACCTTGAGTACGCAACACAACATTGTCTTTATGGAAGTTCATAAAGTGGGCCAATCAAGAAGGCTTGCAACTCACCTAACCATCTGGCAGAGGTGACTACAACTAGAAAAGCCACTCAGCAGGACAAGAAACCAAATCCATGTTACCAGAGGTTCAAAGGGCTTCTCCATGAACTTGACCAGGACAAAGTTCAGGTTTCATGCCAGACGATGCTCACAAAGAGGTGGGAACATATGGTCAAGATTCTTGAGAGTGTGAGTGACCACGCAATGCATAAAATTTTGGAACTAGGCACCACTGTTCCTTTGAGTAAGCCACCTTACTTTCATTGACTGGCTGTCCACCACCACCTGCAACATCCAGGAAGGGAAGGTCACTTTAGCTCAATATACCAAGACAGCACCCAGCTGCACCTTCAGTGAAGTCATATGAAGACCCCATGGCACACAAAGTCCACAGAAATTCAAGAATGGAACCAAGTGGACACTCTATGAGCACCACATCATGGTCCTAGTGCCACATTAAAACATTTTCCACATGAAAGTATAGCTCCAATGTGTAGAGGTCTTACGAGAAACTTTCAATGCCATGAGAACATCCTCCGAAAGGCCTAGGGATGCAAACTATAGTCTCACAGAAGCCATGCTGTCAGATGCAGATACTCGAGGTCCGTGTGCTGAATTCTCTCCTTGGACTGAGCAAAAAGCTCTGGACTGAATCGGAGCTTGATAGGATGCTTGGCACTGAGGAGAAGCAGGTACCAATACAAGAACTGGTGATGCTATACAGGGGCTATTATTATCAGTTGAGTCCTCTCAAGGCATACCTTCAGCAGGATAGTGTGCAGCTGCGGAAAGGGTTGGAAGGCACACAAGAATTTGCTGGTCCATTTCAGGGCATATGTCTTGTCCCAAACTGTGCCTAAAACTGGTGGACAGGCACAGGAAAGTGACAGTTTGCAGTTCTCCCAAGATGCAAACAGGAAGAAAAAGGAATTCCCCAGCATCACAAAGGACTGCACCCACAACCACCTGATGTAGAGGTTTTATGTGGGACTTGTCTCCTACGTGGCTGAGGCCATCTGCCAACTTGTTATCCACACCAGCAAAATTGGTGGTAAACATGAGTATTGAGATTCAAATCACTAGTGAGACCACACCTCCTGAGCAATCCTAGCACAGTCTGGAAGAATGGGAACTCCCTGCATGTTCTCACAGAACATGGCCACGGTACTGTCCATACTGATACAGGCTGGCTGTTTAGCCACCATTAAGGAGAACGCCTGCAATTCTAGGTCAGGTGCCCTCAACTCAAGCACATTTATGTGAAGCTGTTGATTCAGTGGAGTCCACAGCCTGTGTCCTTTTAAGTCCGTAAATGAGTTTACTAATCCAGGAGGAAGGTTTATGTGGTCAGGACAAGCGTTTGGTTTAGGTGGATGAAAGGCACCCCTCTGACAGAATCTTCCAAACTAGCCATTAGGATGCTGCATCACTGATGGTGTGAGTGACTTATTAGCTGGGACAGAGGTGCCAACCTCTTATCACTGCCTTTTGAGCTTCCACTGGAGACAGTGCATTTGAAGTTGAGTACACAGATTGATGAATAATGATGATTCCATCAAGCAGAGAAGGCGAAAGAAATCTCAAGTAAAGTTATCGGTCACAAAAAGAAAAGGGGCAGGCACAAATACATCATATCCAGAGCTCATTGAGGTAGCAGTTTAACTCGAGCCTCTCTCAAGTCCAACTGCACATCGATAAATTTTGCACACAGTTAGGGACAGATGTTGACTTCTCCAGGTTTAAAATGAACCCCATGTTAATGAAGCCCTCCACAGTTACATGGAAAGCTATCAGATTCTCCAAGGATAACCAGTGTTGAACTAGCCACTCATCCAGATACGGGAACATGTGGATATTCCATCAGCAAAGGTAGGCCCGCTGCCATTGCTAGAACCTTGCAGAATATGCGTGATACAGCCACGAGGCCAAATGGCATTACTCTGAACTTTAATAGGTCATTCTTCATCCAAAACCAGAGAAACTGTCAATAGGAATACTAGAACAGGATGTGAAAAGATGAATCCTTCAGAACAAGGGTGGAGAACCAGCCCCTTATTCTGACAAGGAGATAACCAGACTCACTGCTACTAAACTTCTGCCATTTGATATGGTGGTTCAGACAATGCAGCTCAGGAATAAGGAAGGCATCAACCGCCTGTTCTCTTCGTAACCACAAAACATCTATAATGTACCCTTGGATGGCTTTACTTAACATTACCTGCTTGACTGCATCAAGCAAGGACATGTGCTCTCTGAGAACCTGCAGGTGGTTTAAAGGATGCACTCTTAGTGGAGAACAAGTCAGTCAGGACAGCTGTGACACGAAGTCCAAGGGCAGACCATGATAAATGATCTCATGCACCTATTGGCTGGTATTAATCTCTGATCACTAAGGAAAAAAATGTGTAAGGAGACTCTACACCAGAAGGTCAAGGAACGAGTTACCGTGTGCGGGTAGATGATAACACAATTTCAGGCAGACCACAAATCAAGTGCATAAAAAACCCATGGTTGCGTTTATCATTTTATTTTCATCAAGTAAAATATACAGAAAACAAAACGGTAAGTCAGACAATTGCCTCGCTTCAACAGTTTCTAAGGCTTTTCTTCAGCCTAGCATGAATCAAACAGTGTGAAAGCACACACTACTAGGAGATCTTCCACCTTCCTATCTATCTTCTCTCAGCACTGAGGTAGGGCTTTTTATAAGCTCACTAGAAGCTGGAAAAACAATTCCCCATGTATTTTGATTACCAGCAGACAAAACTAGTCAGTAGGGGGCCACTGCTGCACCACAGAGAACAGTTATTTGGCAGCCACCTGGAGCAGATTACATAACTTGTTTACAATATTGTTAAAGGTCAGAGTTGAGGTCAGAACATTCTGTGCTCTCTTGCAAGGTCATATTACCTCATGCTGTCTGCTGTAAAATATATCTTAGAAGAGGGCTGCTAACATCTAGAAAAAGCAAACAAACTTTTGTTATTCTTATATTAAAACTGCCCTCTTAGTTTTGTTTTATGGCCAAAGACCTAAGAAAACAATATATAACTTCAATATTATTTGAGGGCTTTGACTGATTTCCAGTTAGTGTTTAGGTTAATCTGCACATAAAGCTTTATAAGCACTTCAGCACTTAATTTATAACCAGCCAACCAGCATGTTGGACATTATATAAAACATATAAACTGCTTGGGGGAAGGGGTTTCAATTTATCCTAGGGGTGTCCACTATGACAAGGGTCACCCTGTCATACATCTCTCCCCCCCCCCACATAAGAGGGCAACTGTCCTACGGTTATCAAAATCTCAACTAACACCCTGGAAGGGAGTGGAGCTTCAGCCCTTCCTCACCTGAAGCTCCATCTCGGGGTCTCTTTCATAATTATCTTTTCCAACATTATACAAATACCATGAGACATGTTACGAGTTTGCAACATTAGTAAACTACAAAACATTACATACACCAGGAGAAAGAACTACTAACAGCAGTTTTATGCCATCTACTAACTTTCCCTGACCAGATACACTCGAATGGCAGGACCATCCAGCACCCAGTAGAACTGCCTTCCGGGGGGGAGAACTACCGTGCTCTGTCCCTACTCAGACATTTAAAGGTATGCTAGTAACATACCAAGCTGAATGCCTAACAGCCTGTCCCTAACCTCTGGGTTTACGTAGCAAATCTCATACACTATTAGTGGTGTTGTTGTCTACCACCTAGTCTCTTATGTGGGAGTCTCCCCCTCCTCCAAGGGTGCTATCTCTTGCCCTTCACCCTCAGGGTTACTCCTACCACATCACTATCAGGGGTTGCTATCTGTCTGCCTTTACAACACATCTTATAGTATACTGCCACCTGCCAATACATGCCAGGCCAACACAAATACAGGGTTAGTCTATCCAAAACCTTCCCATGGTTCACATGCCCCAAGTGACTAGAGGGTTGCATCCTCCATCACCTTTTTCCTATATGCCACAGGCACCACTATCTGGTCATCCACTTGCTTCGTCCAGGGATTGTACCTCATATGATAGAGAACTTTCTAAGTTCAAACCACCATAACCTGTCCCCCACACCACCATTAACCTGTCTCTAGCCTTGATTTTTACATACACCCTTAACAGAGTTACTTCAGGATCCCCTACCTGCAACTTTCCCCAGTCAAAATCAGAAGAACAAATTTTTTTTTTTTTTTTTTTTTTAATATCGGAGGCGGTTTAAAACATGCGCCCCTTCAGCCAAAATGGCTTCTTCCTACTTGCTTAAAGTCTTCCGCTCCTGTAATACATTGTCAAAGTCTTACCTGGGGTCTCCTCTTCTTGTTCGCGGTCTTCCACCAAATAGCAGCCTGGAAAAATGGGCAACAACGAGCTCTCCACAAACGTTGGTCACAAATGCTCCATCAGGGGGTTCTCCTCTTCCACAGCCCATGGATCTTGCACCACTGATTCTTCCTTAATATCCTCAGAGTGGGACCTCTCAATTAGCTCCTGGCATCTGCGCTCTACCTCTCTCCAGTGTCGATCAGCCACCTCCCACTCATCCAGTGAAGAAGCCGTATCAGGGTCTCCATTTGGCCATCGGGTCCATCTCGTCCCATCCATGGTGCCTCTCCCAGGTCACCATCTCCATCAGGTGCTGTTCTCCTCATCTCTGGTGCCATGCACCTCTGCCGTGTATCCTAGGTACCAGGTCTGGCACCAACTGACTGAACTCCCCATATCCTTGGACGTCCAGACAGATCCCACTGCTAACACCATATGTCATTAGGTGTGGGTATAGTATAACACAATTTCAGGCAGACCACAACTCAGGTGCATAAAAAACACATGGTTGCATTTATCATTTTATTTTCATCACGTAAAATATACAGAAAGCAAAATGGTAAGTCAGACAACTGCTTAGCTTCAACAGTTTCTAAGGCTTTTCTTCAGCCTAGCATGAATCAAAAAGTGTGAAAGCACACACTACTAGGAGGTCTTCTACCTTTCTATGCATCTTCTCTCAGCACTGAGGAAGGGATTTTTATAAGCTCACTAGAAGCTGGAAAAACAATTTCCCCTGCCTTTTGATTAACAGCATAAAAAACTAGCCACTAGGGGCCACTGTTGCACCACAGAGAACAGTTATTTGGCAGCCACCTGGAGCACATTACATAACTTGTTTGCAACATTAAACATTACAACGTTAAAGGTCACAGCCGAGGTCAGAACATTCTGTGCTCTCCTAAACTCTCCTGCAGGGTCATACTACCTCATGCTGTCTGCTGTAAAATATATCTTAGAAGAGGGCTGCTAATATCTAGAAAAAGCAGACATAAACTTTTGTTATTCTTATATTAAAACTACCCTCTTAGTTTTGTTTTATGGCCAAAGACCTGAGAAGAAAACAATATATAACTTCAACATTCTTTGAGGGCTTTGGCTGGTTTCTAGTTAGTTTTTAGGTTAATCTGCACATAAAGCTTTATAAGCACTTAATTTATAACCAGCCAACCAGCATGTTGGACATTATACAAAACATATAAACTGCTTGGAGAAGGGGGTTTCAATTTATCTCATGGGTGTCCACTATGACAGGGGTCACCCTGTCACAGAAGGATACATACGAACATACAAATATGCCAGCAGATACAGACCTTAAGGTCTATTGGGTCTGCTGGATTGTGCAGCTATCAGTTTTTTTCACTCTGCAGAATTGAGGATAGTGGCTTAGGGCACCCAGCTACGAGGAACTTCACAAAGAATTCGGGTTTGTCGACATCCTTTTAGAACTGGAGCCACCACATGCACTGCTTTCCACATTTACAGTGGCTGTTGTAGGGTTTATTCCATTGATGTCTTCCTCGATCTTGGTTTCAAAAGGACAAAGATAAGGCGGCCTGCCCCAGTTGCTGGTAACACCTGCTGTTGCTTGGGTAGTCACTGACAAGATCACCTTCACAGACCGTTCAAACTCAATTTCATGATGTTCCACGGTGGGGGACGACACAGAATATAGCTACTGCATGGAAGATCCAGAACTCTGTGCTGGATATCCTGGTTTAAGGGAGAAGACAGCAGAACACCCAAAGCCATACACCATTGAGATCCCATGTCTGCCTAATCCACGGCTAACTGCAAGAGGTGTTGGGCAGCTGCCATGCCACAGCTGATGAGTCCATGGTTATACTGTGCAAAACATCCTGAAGGACTAGCCAGATACATATCCAGAAGGCATGCAGCACACACTTGACAACACTACTAATCAAGAAACTCAGACTCCTTATTTGGCAGTAAGAAATTAGGAGAACACATAGCCTTGCTTTTGCATCACACAGAGCTGACCACTGGACCTGAAACTTTGGATTGTATTGTGCCTTGAATTACTCAGGGGAACAGCATTTTGGTGATCCCTATGTTCTGGGACCAAGATGACGGAGGTGGGATGAGACCAGGCCATCTTCACTAATGTGGTAAGGCACAAAAGGGGCCTCCTTCAAGAATATCTTCAGGTTCTTTTATTTCCCTGTTCACCACCTCCTTGAGTGAAATGATGTAGAAACTGGAGATCTCTGCAAGAGTTGGGAAAACAGACTCTAGGGGCCAGATACTTAAAACCTTGCTCAGTGGGCAAAGTAATTGTGCCCCCTTTGCTCAGGCTTTGTGCCCATGTACAATATTCAAAGGGGACAGTGGCATGTGCAAAAAGGGTTAGCATACAAGCAAAACAATAATGCATGTGATGGACAATCGGAGGGGCAGGGACACGAATTCTAGCACAGCGTAATATTCAGTGTGGTAATGCTGCACAAAGGGAAGAGCACAGGTCACATTGCTCTGCACATTAACTGCCGAGAAGCCTGACTTGCTCCAGGCAACACCAGCGACTGGTGGAGCCAGTGCAGCCAGCAACCACATTAGCGTCTGGGAGAGCACACCTGCTCTCTGGTGTCTAGTGGCCCACCCTCTGTTCCCATTAGAATTAATATTTCCCTGGTGTCCAGTGGTCTCTACCATCCTCCCAACCCCATTAAAATAAATATTTTCCTGGTGTCCAGTGGTCCCCCTGTCCTCGGCTTCCTGTCCTTGTTAGAATTAAATATTTCCCTGGTGCCTAGTGGTTCATTCCACCCTCTAATCCATGGCCCCAGAGGGCGAGAGGGGGGCACTGGACACCAGGGAAGGTTGTCTTTCTACCAGGGATGGGGATCAGAGGGCTGGAGTACCACTGATCAGCAGGGTATACTTCATTTTGAACAGGGCTGGAGAATGGAGAGTTGGGGAGACCACTGGGCACCAAGGAAATATTTATTTTAATGGGGACAGGGATCGGAGTGGGTTGGCTAGCCACAGATGTGGCGCAAACCTGCAGCTGCTTCCCATGCAAATGAGCCCATAATTGGCATGCATATGGCTACTTAGTGCCTGGCATGTCCAATGGGCTCAACTGCATGGTGGCAGCTGAATATCATGCCGGGGGCTCTGGGCACAATTGGGATTGGGTGCGCTGTCCCCTGCACTGCCAGAATCCAGTTGGGCCAGTGCTACTCAAGCTAGTGCTGTGCCGACATGTCCCTCTATTCAGTCGCATAGTGCTGTTACACTATCCGACTTTACAGCATCCTTGGGGTAGTGGGCAATTGGCAAGTGCAGCACAAACCTTTACACTCTCCTTTGCCTTTTCCAATATCAGGCCCCAGGTCTTCACTCTGGTTCATATCATTCAACCCATCTTAATAGAGGTCGAGTAATCTTCACCTGGATGAGATGGATGACAGATACATAGACAGTGTCGGCAGATAAGGGCCTATGGCCCACGCAGTCTGCCCATTTGAGCTTGTAAGTTCAGTTTATGTTTTCCTAGAAGTCTGTTGCCCCTTACCCCTGACCTCCAGAATTCCTTTATGTCTATCCCATGCATTCTTAAATCCCATGATTGTTTCAGCCCCCACCACTTCCTCTGGCAGGGTGTTCCACTTGTCCACCACCCGTTCTGTAAAGAAATTCTTCCTCACGTTTCCTCTGAATCGTTCTCCCTCCAACTTCATCCCATGCCCTCTAGTCCTGGAACATCTTTTTCGCTTAAAAATAGTGTATTCCTGCACCCTGTTGCTCCCTGTAAGATACCTGTATGTCTCTATCATATCCCCTCTCTTCCTCCTCTCCTCCAGGGAGAATATATTCAGTTCCTTCAACCTGTCCTCATAGGACTTGTGATGCAATTTATGTACCATCTCTGTTGCCCTCCTCTGAACCTTCTCTACCCTGTCTATGTCCTTACGTAGGTAAGGTCTCCAGAATTGTACACTGTACTCCAGGTGGGGCCTCACTAGCGTCTAGTATAGTGGAATTATGACCTCCCTTTTCCTGCTGGTGATGCCCCTGCCTATGCATCCCAGCATCCTATTTGCTTTACCTGCTGCCTTGTCACACTGTTTCCCTACCTTGAGGTCATCAGAGATAACCCCAAGATCCTTTTCCTGCTTGGTGCATGCTATATCCTCACCCCCCAACTGATATATTGTGCCAGGGTTTTTGTGCCCGATATGCATTATCTTGCACTTCTTTGTATTGAATTTCAACTGCCAAACCCCTGACCATTCTTCAAGTTTCTGCAGGTCCTTCTCATTCTGTCTACACCCTCTGGTGTGTCTACTCTGTTACAGAGCTTTGTGTCATCAGTGAACAGTGAAATTCTGACTTCTAGGTCCTGCGCAATGTCACTGGTGAAGATGTTGAATAGGACCGGTCCCAGCACTGATCCCTGTGGTACCCCACTGGTCACTCTTCCTTCTGTGGAGTGACAGCCATTTACCACCACCCTCTGTGTCCTGCCACCCAGCCAGTTACCTACCCACCACACTACTGTCCTGCCCACACCCATATTCCCATTTGTATAATAGTCTTCTATGTGGCACAGTGTCAAAGGCCTTGCTGAAGTCCAGATAGGCCATGTCCACTGCCCTCCCCTGATTCACCTCCTTAGTCACCCAGTCAAAACATTCAACGACGGTTTGACATGACCTCCCCCTAGTGAAACCATGCTGCCTTGGGTCCTGTAGTCCAATGACAACCAGATGTTCAACCAATCTCTCCTTCAGCAGTGCTTCCATGATCTTCCCCACTACCGAGGTGAGGCTGACTGGTCTGTAGTTCCCGCTTCCTCTTTGTTCCCACTTTTGTATAAGGGGACTACATCTGCTGTCCTCAGTCTTTGGGTACCTCCCCTGTTTCCAGTGATCGGCTAAACAGGATAGCCAGAGGTTCAGCCACCACCTCTCAGTTCTTTAAGGACCCTGGGGTGCACCCTATCTGGCCCCATTGCTTTATCAACTCTTATTACTTCCAATTCCTTCAGGACCCTTTCTCGTGTAAAGGGACTTGTGTCCATTTCTGCACCATTCTCACCTCTTGTACTCCCTTCAGACCAATTACCTTCCTCTTCCTCAGTAAAGACTGAGCAGAAAAACCTGTTCAATATGTCAGCTTTACTGTTGTCATCCTCCACGTGGCCCCCATCCTCCCCCTTCAGTCTCACTATCCTTCCCTTTGCCTTTCTTTTTTCACTTATGTACCTGTAAAAGGTTTCGTCCCCTCTACCCACTGATTTTGCAATGTGTTCTTCTGTCTGAGCTTTGGCTTCCCTTACTGACCTCCTTGTCTCCCTTTACTTCTTCTTGTACTTCTCCCTATCCCCTTCTGCCTGTGTCTTTTTGTATTGCCTGAATGCAATCTTTTTGGCTTTCACTTTCTTTGCTACCTCTTCGGAAAACCATAATGGTCTCTTCCTTCTCCTCTTGCTAACCTGCTTAATGCATAATTCTGTTGCTCTTGTAATCCCCATTTTAAATACTGCCCACTGTTCCTCAATCCCTGATTCCTGCCCCATTCCCCTTAATGCCCCTTTCAAGTACCTCCCCATTTTCCCAAAGTCTGCCCCCCCCTAAAATCCACATGTTTTTGTGTGGTTTGGTTCTGCTCTTTCTGTGATTTCAAACCACAATGACTGGTGGTCACTGTTCCCCAGGTGCTCCCCCACTGTTACCCCCATCACACTGTCCCTGTTTGTGAGCACAAGGTCCAGTATTGCCTTCTGCCGAGTTGGTTCCATGACCAGTTGCTTGATGAAGGCACCGCGAAGGGAGTCCAGGATAAATCTGCTCCTAGTTGATGCTGCTGCTGGGATGCTCCAGTCCACGTCTGCAATATTGAAGTCTCCAGCCAGTACTAACACACTGACTGGCTAACGATTTGAGGTGTGCCTCCTGAAGTCAAGCCCATGCCCGACTTGTTGAATTGAGAACTGCCAATCCTCTTGTCTGGCTTCAGACAGGCCACACATAGATTGAGCACACAGCAGACTATGAAGGCAAAGCTGGCAACATGTGGTGCTTGCAGGATTGTTCAACTTGGGCCTTCTTGAGGACTAATCTTGTCCCTCTTGCAGTTTTCTGGTCACAGGGGCCTTGAACAAGGCTTCTTGATGACTTTCTGGGCAAGAGTAGATCATCTTCAGGGTCTCAGTCTGATTCACCTTGAGACAGACATACTAAAGATGCGTAAATCACTCAGCCAATCAAGACTGGTGCCTATGCCAAAATGTTTGACTCCAATAGAGATGCTTACGCTTTCTTCTCTTGGACTTTTTCTCTTACAAGAACAGGAAGAGTGGATGAGTAGGACTCTGATGAGGATCCACTCAAGAGACTTGAAAATCTGCTACCCGGCATGGTCTGATTGGCCTTCTTCACTTGAGGGGGAAGGGGGAAAGACACAGGGTCTTTCGAGGGGACAAACTTCATGACATGGACCAGTCTACCAAGCCCTCCTCAGAATGTGAAGACCCCCTGAGGCCAAGTCCCAGAATCCTACCAAGGCTCATCATCCAACTGACACCTCTCTGAGACAGTCTGCCTGTGAGACTACCCAGGATGGAAGTCCCACGACAAGGGAGCCAATGTGACAACCAACTTCAGTGGTAGGACAGTATTCAGGACTATATACTGGTCAATCTATTGAGTCACATCACCATGCAAAGGATGTGCAGAAGGCTGGGACTGGAATGATCAACTGGCTGGTTGATTTGCTGACAGACAATCCCAATGGTTTGAGGACATGCCTCCTACTTAATCTTCTTTGCGGAATGAGGCTGCTGCAAAATCATGACCGAATGGCCGAGATCAGAGTGCAAAACTTGACTGTGCTGCTGCAGTGCAGATATCAAAGCAGAGCTCCAGGTCAACAGTCCCTTGCCCTTACCTGACTTACTGAGCTTGTCTGAGGGCTGAGAGAGCTGGAGCTCACAGTGTACCAAAGACTCAGGCATCATGACCACAAAGAAAAACCTCAAAGGCAGGAGCTACCAAAACGGTGACTTCAGGTTTCCAGCACAAAGAAAGATCTGAGGTTTCCAGCACAAAGAAAGATCTGGAGACACGGAGTGGTGAGGGAATAAGATGAAGAGGAGGAGCTGAAGCTTTAATTAATGGGCTTTCCGAGGACTTCATACATTCTCAGACTACACAAATGTGACTACACAGAAGGAATCCAAGTAGTTGTAATAATCACTTTATTGCAAGTGGTATTGAAATGTTATTCTTGCAGTCTTGACTTGAAATCTTGTTCAGTATGGTTTGATTTGCAGTAAAAAGTAAAACGTTACGAAGGAATTACTTTCTCACCCTATGAGGAAAGTTTCTGAGGAAATATGTTGAGGAAGACTGTACCTCAAAAAACAGAAAAGTGCAAACAAGACTGAAGCAACACATGAAGACTGCATGTAGTGAAGGGATTGAAAAAGTAAGAAGCAAATTGTCTTTTTAAGGAAAATGACAGAACTTAGAGGTACTTGCATTTATTTATGCATCTATGTAAATAGTAATGTTAATGCAAGAAGAATGTTTTCATTTGCAGTTAACAGTAACTTATTTTCTAAAGCACCTGTTGTGCAACATATCAAAGAGTCACATAGAAATATTTTGTCAGAACTACCATGGGGTAGGCATAAAGCTAATGGATATCTAAAAACAAGAAACATGGTTTTAAACACTAGACTAATGACTATAATAAAGTTTTGCAGATATGCAAAATGTCACAAACAAATAACTTTGAAAAATGAAAACAGCACATCTGTCGTAGGAGAAAAACTTGTATGATAGTTTTCAATTATTTACTTTCTTAATCTGCTGTAAATGGAAACCTACAAGTAGGTTAGTTTATTGTTAGATTTTTCAGTATGGGCACCAAGACAAGTTTTAAGCAATCATTCGAGAGGCCACTGCATACCTCTTAGGTTCATTTGGTGAACTGGGGTTCCATAGGACTCCTCCTTGCTTTTATAGCTAGAAATGGAAGTGTCTTTGAAGGTACACCAGTACTGCTTGTAGCCTTTTAATGTCAACTTCTTAGGCCTGCAATACACCAATTGTTTTTTTTAAAGCAACTGTTAGCCCAGAGTGCATCAATAATGGATCTATCAACTTAAGGTTAAATTATAGTATAGTACCAAGGCTGCAGTAAGTGCACCATTAGTCAAAGATGACCTCCCTGGGAAAGTAAGCATCATGGCCTTGCCTGAAATAACTCTATAAATAAGGTTTACACATTACAGAGTGGCATCCACTTTGAGGAAAAACAGAAAAAACATGCAAGCACAATTTGGCTTATGTACCATATTAATCATTCATTACTAAAGATATCCACATGCAACTGGAATCGCTGCCTCTCAGAGGTTATTGCAACCTATTTATCACACTGCAATCATATCTACATCCACAGATTGTGATGTCACAAACAGAGGATTATGACTTCTGATACAGAATAAGTAAAAGCAATTGACATCTGAGGGACAAATAACCCCTTTTCATGCAAATTCCCATAGCAATAAAGAAGGAAGACAAATATGTGTAAATATTAGGTTCTTTTTATATATATATATATATATATATATATAAATATATATTTATATAGCTATTTGGTCGGTCACTCCTCCTGCCAACTGGCGATGGGACACGTATGCATTTTTTGTAGGTTTTCTCCCTGTTGACCCCTGAGCAGAACTGGGGGCGGAGGGGAGCCAACCACCTTCACCACCCTCAGGAGAGAGGTTGCCCACTGGTATGCTCAATCCTGCTCCGCCTCCCCACCCCCACGCGGCACCCGACAACCCAAGATTATTCCGGACCTGGATTGCCAGCGTAGGGCCAAGGTAAGGCATCCAGGGCCCCAACCCTCTGCGTCATTGGGCTGGCTAAATATTAGGTTCTTTAAAGTTTTCCCAGAGGCAGCACACCTTTTTTAATGATGTGAAGTAAATCTTCATAAATACAATGATACCTTAATTCTTATGGAAACTATGTTTAGTAAACAGTTTTGTAGCATAAAGTGGTAAAAGAAGGGAAAAGTGAAATACTGGTACTGTAGTAACACAGTCATGTAAGGCCAGAAGGGGGCTCTTAAAGGAAAACAACTATTTACAGCTCCCTCCCTGTCATTTAGGCTTTTAAGCAGGAAAAAGTACAGTTAAGTAGGAACTTACCACAACAGTAGATCTTCGAGAGGATCTCTTGCAGCAAGCCACACCGCTAGGACTTAGTCACCAGGCACTAGGATCACACAGAAGCCTTCTAACTAGCAGTGTACTGGGGGGGGGGGAGATGCCCACCACTGAAGTCACTCACTAACATCAGCCAACCCTACACTTGCGACCTGGGTTCTGGAATGACCTCGGGTCGTTTGGGTGCCAGCGTGTGGGGGGCCAAGCAGGACTGACCATGCTGGTGGGCAGCTCTCCTCTCCTGAGGGTGGTGGGTTGGCACCCTCTCCATAGTTCTGCTCCCACTGGGTGGAGGTCCGGTGGGTAGTGCAGGCAGAGAGGGAGCGGCAAAGTAATGGGAGGTGGAAGGTGCTGAGCTGGCACCATGGGGTGGGCATACCTCCACACACTTGCACGCCATGTGCCAGGGCCTCGGGGTCAAGGTAGAAAACCTACTGAAGCATGTGTCCTATCGCCAGTTGGTAGGAGGAGGACAGGGAACAAATAGCTATATACATATATATATATATATATATATATATATATATAAAAAGTAGGTGTCCCACCCCTCCTCAGTTCTCCTGCAAGACACCTAAAGTAGAACCTGCTAGGAGAACAGAGGAGTAAGCCGAGGTAACTGTTAGAAAGGGAGCAGAAGGCTCCCCTCCAAAGGCAGGGAAAGGCACAAAGAAAGAGAGGGGGAAGGAGGAAGGGAAAGCAGGGCCTACTGCAAGAGATCCTCTTGAAGATCTACTGTTATGGTAAGTTCTTACACAATTGTACCATCTTACTTCCAAGGCATCTCTTGCAACAGGCCATACCAGTAGGACAAGTCCCAAGCACTTATCCAAAAAAAACTGTCAGATGGACCAGGAGGTTGAGGGAAGGAGGCTCTGAAGAATGGCTAGCCAAAACTGTCTCTGCGCCGAGAGGCGATGTCCAATTATAATGCTTGGTAAAAGTAAAGGCAAGCTCCAGGTGGCAACAGCGCAGATCTCTGCAACGGCGACATTGCAGAAACAAGCAACAGAGGTGGCCATGCCTCTGGTGGAATGACCATGTACCACACCTAGAAGTTCCTTACCGTACTTCTTGTAACAGAAAATAATGCTGTTGGCCAACCATTTGGAAAGACACTGCTTAGTCACTGCCCCCCCAACCCCTTCCTAGAGGCGAAAGAAACAACCAACTGTTTGGACTTCCTGCAGTCCTTGGTACGGTGTGTATAGTAATGCAAAATTGTATGCACACCCAAAGTACGGAGCAATGCTTCCCCTGGACTGGCATGCTCAGGATAATTAACGGGCAGGTGGATGGATTGGTTCAAAGTGAATTCAGACACTGCCTTGGAAAGAAACCTAGGACTGGTATGCACAGACAACACCCTGTCTTTGTGGAAAACCAAATAAGGCTACTCACACATGAGCACCTGAAGCTTGAAAATCCTCCAAGCAGAAATAATAGCAAGTAAAAACAATGCTTTCCAAAACAGACAGCATAGCTCGCGACTGGTTCAAAATGAGGCAGGGTAAGTTTTTCTAGCACAAAGTTTAAGTCCTAAACTGGGACAGGGTTGCTGACTGGAGGCTTCAGGTGCAGAATGCCTCTCAAAAATGTGCAAGACATGTCTAGTTGGGCCACTGAACAGCCATCTATGGAAACATGATAGGCAGATATGGCCAAAAGATGAACTTTAATTGAGGAGTACTTCAGACTGAGTCTGGCAGGGAAAGCAAGTACTCCCAAATCTGGTTCACCAGACAGGTGAACAGAGCCAGATGGTGTGAGGCAGTACATTTGGCAAAGTGCTTCCATTTCATAGAATAGATGGCCCAGGTGGAAGACTTCCCAGCTGCCAAAAAAACACCTGCCACTTTAGGGGACACTCCCAACTTCGCGATGGCCATTGTCCCCAGGAGCTATGCATGAAGATGGAGAGATCTGAAATCTGGATGGACCAGGGTGCCCTGCTCCCAGGAGAGCAAGCCCGTGCAGAGGGGCAGGGGCACTGAAGGTTCCACTGCCAGCTGCTGAAGCAAAGGGAACCAAATCTGACAAGACCAGAAGGGGGTGACTAGGATCATCAATGCCCCTTCCATCTGAAGTTAAATCACAACTCTCTGGAGGAGTGGGAAGGAAGGGAAGACATACAGAAACCTCCCTTTCCAAGCAAGGGACTGTCTCGCCAGAAAACTCCAGGCCCTAGAATGAGCAAGCAGAAAACCGGTAGTTTTGTGTTGAGTGAGGACACAAAAGGTTCAACTCTTCCACCACTGAGGTCAGGAGTTCCCACTCGTGAGCCCGAGACAGTGACTGGCTTAGGATGCCTGCTAAAACATTTTGGACGCTGGGAACATGGACGGTTGAAAGTTCCAGGACATGATCCATCACCCAATGCTATACCCTCATCGTTTCCCGACACGGGGTAAGAGTGAGTCCCTCTCTGTTTGCTGACGTAATGGACTACGCTGGAGTTGTCTGTCTGAATCAGCAGTGGACCCAGGAGGAGATATGTCTGAAAGGCTGTAGGGCATAAAGAACTGCTCACATCCCCGAGATATTTATGTGGGGGCCCATCTCCACAGAAGTCCACTGCCCTTGAATCTGGTGGGCACCCAGATGAGCCCCCAGCCCAAACCCAAGGTGTCCATTGTGTGGATTTGCTGTGGAGGTGGAATGTAAAATGGCACCCCCTCTTAGGAGACTGCTGACTGGGTCAGAGACCAGGACTGGCTGTTCCAGGTTGTCCATGTGCTGGTTCCACTGGACATAAGCAGTGTCAGTGGCTCAGTAGGTAGCACACTCGCCTCTGAGGCCGGGAGATCAGAGGGCTGTGGGTTCAGTTCCCACATCTGGCACTTGGGTTAATATCCCAGTACTGACACTGTAGTGCGGCATGAGAGGGGTGCTGCACTTCTGAGGTGCCGTCTTTCGGATGAGACGTTAAACCGAGGTCCCATCTGCCTGGATTGGTGGTAGTTCAGGTGGATGTTAAAGATCCCATGGCACTTATCGAAAAGAGTAGGGGAATTTCCCCGGTGTCCTGGCCAAATTTCCCTCATTCACTAAAAATACCACCAACAGCTTAATCTGGTTCAAGGTCAGTTGGCATTCATCCGTATCCCCCTCCCCCGGGTCGTGCCTGAAAATAGGCAGGATTTGTCTAGTGCACTTACCCGGTCAACAAAAGCTAAATAAAATAAATAAATAAAATAAAACATGCAGAGTCCATTGGGGGATCCTTATATGTAGCCTGGCTAGGGGAACTGTAATGATGACCACAGCCATACAGGAGATGAAAACAGACCCGGTCTGGGACGTGACGGCTGGAGTAGAGCAGGCGGGCTTGATCCAGATGCTCCGCTCAGTCCTGGGAAAGAAAGACCATCCCCTGGGCCATATCTAACACTGCCCAAATGTACTGGAGTCATTGGAAGGGGGCAAGAAAAGATCTGGGTAGGTTGATGGTGACTCCCAAATTCTGGAAGAGGTGATGGGTAGAATCCGGGGTTTGGAGCAGGCATTCCCTGGATGGTGTTTCTAGCAGCCAGTTGTCCAGGTAAGAGAACACATAGAACCCTTGCTGCCTGAGGGCAGCTGCCACCACTGGCAAGCAACTGGTGAACATGCAGAAGGCTAAGGACAAGCCAAACAGCAGAGCCCTGAACTGGAAGTGGGCCCCCTGAAAATGGAGCCTGAGAAAGCGCCTGTGAGACACCCTGATGTGCAGGTATGTATCCTGTATGTCTAGGGAGAAAATCCAGTCTCCTGGTGTAACAGGGCAACAATTCCTGAAGGGTAATCATCCCGAACCTTTTGTACTGGATGAACAAGTTTAGCTCGCTGAGATCCAGGATAGGCCTGAGGTCCCCAGTGCATCTGGGGACCAGGAAGAAGTGAGAGTAGAACCCCTGCCCTAGATGGGACTCTGGGACAGAGTCAATAGCTCTTTTGCACAGCAGAACCTGGATCTCCTCCCAAATTAGTGGTATGTGGCCAGGAGGGTAAAATGACTGAACTGGGGGTTGTCTGGAGGCCATTCCGAAAGTTCTAGGGATTGGCCATGCTCTATAAGCTGCAGAACCCAACTATTGGAAGTTATGTCTCTCCACCTGTCTAGATGGAGGGAGAAGTGACCCCCTACAACTGTCTCCTGTGTTACTGGAGCGGAGGGGGTCTAGCAAAGAGTCAGGAAGGAGGGGCAGCCACAGGTGGGACTGTGGGACATCCCCTGGAGCTTTCGTTGGTGGACGGGTTGGGAGCAGGCAGGGCAGACACTGCTGCCCTTGCGGCATGGCCAACATCCAGGACTGCCTAGCAGCAGTCCCGCGAAAGGAGGTTCTATGTCCTGATCTAGGTTGCGTATTGTATAAAGAATGGAAAGACTTATTGGCTCACCCCCCGAGTCTACAGAGAATATCCTCTACATCACCTCCAAAGAACAAATAGCCCCTGAAGGGAGCATTCATAATAGACAACTGGACATCCTGGGCAAACCCAGACACCTGCAGCCAAGAGCACCAACACAGGCATATGCCGGTAGCTGCCGCCTGGGCCGACATGTCCACAGCATCATAGACCACCTTGAGCAGGTGGGTACCAAAGTAGGAGGCTTACTTGAGTGCATCCAAGGCTTGCTGCTTGGAAGAGTCATTGGACAGAGACTGGACAGCATCCCTGGCCTTGTCCCACAGCGTATTCTGATACAGAAGCATGTAGGCAAAGTAGTCAATGGCATGGCTCGCAAAAGTAGAGGAGGCGAACGTCCGTTTCCTGAAGAGGTCCAGCTGACAGGACTTTCTGTCTGGAGGTAGGGCGCTCAGGTGCTTTGGCCACTTAGTGCAGTCATGAGAGGCACTGATTACCACTGAGTCTGCATTGGTCTGCTCCCCCAAGAAAGCTTTGCCCACTGAGGCACGATACAGCCTGTCAGCTTTGCAGGACATGGCTGGGACCAAATTTGATCTGCACCAAGCAGCCACAGTAATGTTCTCGTAGGTGTCAATGAGAGGGGGAACCACTAAAGGAGTTGAGTCAGGCTGGTGAAGGTAGGTCACAAGCTGACGTCGCTCTGGGTCCTGCTCCTCTGTTTCGGAAAGCCCATCACCTCCTGGATGTGCCGCATACTGGCAGAGAAGGAAGGGTCATCAGGAAGAGATTTAGGGACATTCTTTGGGGTCCCTTGCCCATATGACGAGCCCATAGAGGGGGTGGGAAACCCGCTGATGTCCCCACCATCTCCTTCCCCCAAGTTTGGATCTTTGACAGACAAGAGCATATCTGGGCAATCATCATCCCCTTCATCTAGTAGGCGATTGAGGGGGTAAGTCAACCTGGAAGGAGCTGGAGTGGTAGGCACTGGAGACAGATTCTGGGCGGTGTCACAGGGCCTGAGGCGTGGGGACCCACGCCTGCAGAACACCCTAGAGGGAAGAAACAAGTGTCTGAATGTCCACCAGTACCAGAGATAGTTCAGCAGGTGCTGGGTAAGGGTACACATACATTGGCCCCACAGGTGTGGGATAGACCGGTGACGGTCCTAGGGGCACAGATTGGGGAGAATAGGTTGAGGGCCAGTGGGCATTGGCTGAGGGTAGGCCAGTGTAGGCTGGGAGTAAATGGGCATACGTCCAACAGGCACCAGGTAGGATAAGACAGGCGAAGGCCCAACTAGAGCTGGGTGAGGCAAAGATGGGGTTGGTCCCACAGATGCTGGTTGAGGAAAAGGCAGGCAATGGTGAAGAAAGAGCCCGGGCGGGCGACAAAGGAGGAGTACTTGGCTCAGGAGAGAAGCCAACGTCCCCCTGGACCCACGAAGGAGGGGTGGAGGAGTCTGACGCTGGAGAGATGGGAGGCAGGTGGGGAGGAAGAGGAAACCCCAGTAGCTGCTGAACCCATGCCAGCTAAGGAAGCACTCGCTGAGCCACCATGCTGTGTACCCAACTTTACAAGGGGCCTAAGCAGGAGGGGTCGAGGGTCAGGGGAAGAACCTGGCCTATGGAGCCTCTGCTGGTGATAACAGAGGCAGGAGGCTGGACCACCAGTAGACCTGTGGAAGAAAGGGTGTGTGGGGCTATCGTGGCCGACCCCCGGAGGATTCCTGAGTGGTCGAGAGATAGTGCAGCAACTGCGAGCGGGAAGTAGAGGATCGGGGCCTATTGCAGTCCTTAACCCTATGCTTATGCTTCCCACTGGCCTTGTCCTGGGACTTGGGATGATTGAGAACCCGAGGACAGGGCTGGGGAGGCCAAAGATCTTCTGGTTCTCATTCCATGGAAGAGAGCTCCTGCTTTAGGAGAAAGTTCTCAAGTGTCCACGGACGTTGTCGCCGGATGGCACGGTTTAACTTCTGGCAAACTTCACACGCTTGGACGTTGTGGTCTTGGCCTAGGCAGCAGACACAAGTCGAGGGACGGTCCTTCATGGGAATATACTGACTGCAGGCACACTTTGTGGAATGCTCCGTAGATGATGCTGGTTTAGAAGACATACACGAATGAGAAAATCATCAAAAGATGCAAAAATAACTATGGTGAGAAAGTAGAAAAAAATTAAGAAATGTAATAGAAAGGCGCGAAAATGGCAGTCTACTAGCTGTGGCAATTTTCAGAGATCCAACATGCATTGGTCGATGGCAGGAAAGAATTGAGGAGGGTGTGGGGGCCCACTCACTTTTACAGGGTTGACTGTCAGTGGGTGGCCGGGACTACCACCACCTTTGAAGTACGTGTCCTCTACTGCTGCCATGAGTTTTCTTGTACAGTTAGCAACTTGCATTTGGGTATCCTTTAAAACTATTGCTTGTACATCATATTATACTGCACTAAAAGCTAATTCATTTCTGTATCTTGCTGAAACAAGCCCTCCTGCCCCCCTCCACTCAAAAAAATAGTTAAGCTCATGGGGCAATCCTGCCATCTATTTCCTGCATATCGCTAATAAAAAACTAGTACTATAATCACACATTGCTGGAAGTAAAGAAAAGTCACTTACGGTAGCTCTAGATCCTAAAAGATCTTTTCCACAGAGCCACTCTCTTTGGTCTTAGGGCAAGAGGCGCTAGGATCCTGGTGAAGCACTTTTTGTCAAGGCACCAGTAATAGTGTTGGCAGCAGTGCATGCAACTCCCTGCATACCAGGAACAATAAACATTGTTGACACCCTAACTGCCTTATTTCTGTCAGCAAGAAGAGTAGAAAACAAGCATTGTGCTTGCAGTAAGAAAGAAAACAGATACAGGCAGAGAAAACAACTAAATATAAATGACTAACAACCTAAAAGAAGGGAAGGGCCTCCATCCCCAAGGATACTGTACCCCCTTAAGTCAGGCAGGTAATACACACAGTACACCAAATAAAGCAAGTTCCGAGCCAGGGCTATCATATAAATAGCCAAGGACGAGGTGGACAACAAGCAACAACTCTGTTCTACTGTACTCTCAAGGCTCTCAGAGCAGAATGTATTATGCCTTAAATAAAAAAACAATCAAAACAGAGCAATAGAGCGAGGGCTCCCAGGGTGATGTTTCTGTGATAAACACTCCGGTTAGAAACTACAGGTGCTGCACACCATAGATGCAGACCATCCAGACATTTGAAGAGCAACAAATGTGAGCAACCCAACTGTTCTATGCCCCTATCAACACACACACAAAAAGATACAGCATCACAAGAGACTCTGCCTGAGAAAGTGAAACTGAATGTCTTGGTGAAAAAATGGTACCTCGCTTCAACAGTTCATGGAAAGAAGTCTAGAGCCCCCATCAGAGGATGGAGCTGGAGGTGGTGCTGGAATCAGTGCCTTAATAGTTTCTCTGAAGTAGTGCTGAACACCCTCCATCCACTGGCAGAAATGCTGCAGACACGACTGACATGTAGGCCAGACAGTCTCAGCGTCCTTATCAAAAAGAGAGTGAGACACTTGAGGTAGCCGACTAAAAGAGAGGTTGATGGCCTGTTGATCCACTGTATCCATCTCCAGTCTTGGACCCTGCAGTTCACTTGGTGTGTGTGTACTCCAGTGGCGAAGCAAGTGGAGCCTCCCAACCAAGTAACACTACTGACGGTGGTTAATGGTGGACTGGTGTCCAAGGAAGAAGCCTTTGGCTGAATAATAAATGGCTGGTTCCCAGAGAGCTCTGATGAAGGGACTGCTCCAGATTCAGAGATGATGCCAACAGTAGCCGAGACACTGGCACCGGTATTAACACTAAGGTCCACACCATCATCAGTGACAACAGCTCCACCAGCTCTGACAGTGATGGTGCCAAGGTCCACACTGACAATGGCATCAGCTGCTGCACCAACTCCAACAGCAGCAATGCATGCGACACTGATATCAGGCACCGTGCTAACATACGGGGTTGATGTCATTGAAATACAGGTTACTCACCTGTAACAGGAGTTCTAGGAATGGTACATGTTGTTCATCCACACTTATTGGCAGGTTCCTTGCCGCTTTAAATCTTGCCGGAAGGTCTTCAAGCTGGCTCCCACCCACCCAGGAGGTAAAACTCTCAGCTCCACCCCATGACGCCAGATCTAGCCCGCTGAAGCCAGGTTGTGCGCCAGCCGGAGGTTGATATGTGGATGAACAACATATACCATTCCTAGAACTCCTTGTTACAGGTGAGTAACCTGTATTTCTAGGGACAAGGATATGTTGTTCATCCACACTTATTGGCAGACTCCTAGCAGTTCTCCGGGAGGAGGGAGGAAAGGTGCACACCCCCTACTTAGGTAGAAAGACTGGAGAACCAAGGCCCCGACCAGAATCCCGGCGTGACCCTAGGGTCGATGTGGAAGGGGAAAAACGGTAAAGCCTGCTTCCAGGTAGAAGCCTTGCAGATATCCTGGACCAGAGTATCCTCGGAAGCAGCCACCGATGCAGTGGAAGGGCGGGTAAAATGAGCACTTATCCCTCTGGGAGGCTCCATGCCCGCCCACCTATAGTGGAGACCTATGCAGGAGGTGACCCACCCGCTCGTCGTCCACTAGGCTGCAGGTCTGCCAGGTGCGGCTTCAGCGTAGATGACAAACAGCTGGCGAACCTCTCCTGAACTTCAGCCCTACGCTCCCTGGGTAGGCGAGCGTATAAATAGGGTCCCCAAGGGAACCTATATACGGCCTCCAAGGCGTCAATGGGGATGAACCCGGCAGAGGCAATACCCAGATAGGGAAAAAACTCCGCCACCGCCAATGGAAGAAACTTTGGGTGGGGCGCAGGACAACCATGTCCCTGTGGAAGACCAGATAGTGAGATTCAAAGGAGCGCCTGGAACTCTCCTCTTCTTCTGGATGGCAGAGTAGCCCCAAGAAGGTGTTCTTCCACAACAGGTGGGGAACTTGCACCTGTGCAAGGTTCGAATGGCTTGCCCGTGAGCTAAGCCCATACCAGCGAAGATCCCCAGAATGGGGATACTCTCCCCGAAGGGGAGGTGTGATCGAGGCCTAGAAAAGCGCCAGACCACCTTTCTGCGCCATCGACTGCCTTCCGGCCCGCGCCCGGAAGACAGGGGAGACCAACCGAAGCACCCAGAGGGTCGTCGGCCGAAGCCCTAGTTCAAAGGAACGGACCGCAGATGGTCCGGAATGCTCACCGAGGGACGGGAGAGGGGCCCCGGCCCTGTCCCAACATCAAATGCAGAGCTCCATTTGAAGGTGAGCATATTTGGTCGACTCCTGGCAGGACGCCTCGAAAACATCGAGGACCTTGCCGAAAGACCCCAGGCCTGGCCCCTAGCCACACAGGGACCAGGCCTTTGGTGCAGGGATTGAAGGTCCAGATGGAAACCCTTCCCCTGAAGCAGAGATCAGAACCGGGCGGGCTGGAAGCCACCTCGGGACCCTGGGGCTGAAACTGAGGAGAGCTGGATACTAGAGCTGGCCAACTAGTCTGGGGCTACCAGCATCGCCTGCACCTAGTCCCTCCTCGCCTTGCCCGTGGGTCAAGGGAAATGGGGGAGAGGTGTAGAAGAGGCCCGGGGTCTGCGACCTCGACGGCATCCCCTACAGCAAACCTTGCTGAGGGGGCGGGCATGAGACAGTCTCAGCCTCGTATTCTCCCTGGAGGGAAGGAGGGAGAAGATCCTGTGCTACCTCCGGCGGGGAAAACCACTCAAGAGGCGCAGCCTATGTCCAACTTAGGGCATCAGCCGGGGTGCTGGAGGCTCCTGCCGTCGAATGGCTAGGAAACCGCCTCCCAGCTGCGTGAAAGACCCAATACGGAGAACCTACTTACGAGATGCAAGGGGCTTGTCCAAACCTGGCAGGGTAGGTAGCACATGGTCGTGGTGTTGTCCGCCTAGACTTAAACCACTAGACCCCACACAAACGGAGCGAGCGGTGCAAGCAAAGTGGACCGCCAGGAGCTCCAACAGGTAGGAAAGACATCGGGACTCCCGAGAGGACCAGAGGCGGAGCACTCTGTATTCCCCTAGATGGGCACCCCAACCCATCCGAGAAGCATCGGTCGGAGCAGACCGTCGACTCAGGGCGGATGAACAGGATGTTCTCCTGCAAGAGCTGGAACGGTCCGAAGGAGAGTGTTCCCTAACTCCTGGGCTGCAGTCACGAACTGGTCCGAAGGAACGGAGCACTGTGACCGCTGGCTGGCCAGTCCCCACAAGGGGAACGCATGAACCAGCGGGTCCAACAGACCACGCTGGAGCCGGCTGCCGCAAGGCCCAGGAGAAGCATGAGGCCCCGGCAGGGCGCAATTGCCCAGTCAGGCCTGACCAGGTAAGGAAGGAAGAACCCCAGCCCTGCCCGCTGGGAGCCGAGCTCGGACTCAAGAGTCGAGCCTGGTCCCGAAGAAGGATCACCCGCTAAGGCACGAGTTCCAACGTAGCTCCAATAACAGGAGACCAGCCTGAGATCCAGAACTCTGGATCGACCCCTTCCACCTGGAAGGGTTGTAGTCAGGCCGCCATCCGGGTTGGGTTACGCCCGGGAACCTCGATGCCGCAGAGAGCTGCTGGGCAAGACCGAAGGGCCTGGCCTGGAACTCGTAAGGAGATCCCTGCTAGGAAAGGGAGGAGTCTCCCCGGAAATGGACGGAACGAGGAGTAAGTATGTCCTGGAGGCCCAGGAGCGAAGCCACACGCCCTCTCTGAGGATGGGATATCTAAGTCAGAGAGACCATCCAAGCATGCGGAAGAATGGGGCGCAAGCACCCCGTCCGTTGGAGACCAGGAATACCTGGACATGAACCCAGGGTCAGAAGGAGGATCCGCAACCTTCCTGATCACCTCTATTTAGAGGGCCAGGCAAGTCGGCTCGGCGGGCCGACGAAGAGGCTGTGGACCCCAAGATCCCTGTGGGGCAACGGCTCGGAAGGGTGGAACCTGCTCGCAAACCCGAGACAGGTCCCACCCTTAGCACCTCCGACCCCTAGAGGTCCAGGAAGCAGACAAAGTGGAGGAGATGCGGAGCCATCCCCCCACGGGTTTACCCAGGTATGGGTGACAGGGCGGGGGCAGCACCCCTTAGCCCATCACTGAGCAGGCTTGGGGGAGGAAGAGGCCGAGGGAGCTCTCGGACCTTTACCTCCCTGCTTCCTTTTGGAGGAAGACGCTGGTTTGGAGTCAGGCCACCCAACGCATGCCTGCTGGCCCTCGTGCTGGGCCGGTCGAGCCGCAGGGACCGGGGGGCCAAGGGGCTTGCGCAAAGGCTGCCGGCTGCCCTTGTCCCTCCAGGCGGGAGTGACCGAGTCCGGAGTGGCATAGGACTTCTTGGACCCCTGGAGGTGTCCCTCCACTCCAGGGCCGAAAAGGTCAGTCCCCAAGAAGGGAATGTCCGCCAACTCGTGCTGGGTTTCCAAAGAGAAGGAGGATAACCTCAGCCACGCCCTGCGGCGCATGGCCACCGCGGCCACCACCGATCTGGCACAGGAGTCGCCCAGATCCAGAGCTGTCTGGAGCTGCTGTAGTGCCACCGCCCTACCCTGGCCCCCTACCCGCCGGACCGTGGTCCGCCGGAAGATAAGGGAGGACCTCATCCAAGGAGCCCAAGAGGGCGTGGGAGAAATGTGCCATCAGTGCCGCCAAGCTGGCCTGACGGAGGCCTAGGGAGGACGCAGCATAAACCTTGCGCCCGACATAGTCCATCCTTTTGGACTCCTTGTCAGGTGGCCTATCCTCATCCCTAGCGTTTCCAGAACATTGGAAAACATTGTCGGTAACTACCCCCTCAGCCGAGGGGTGTTCCGAGAAACCGGGCAGAGAACCGACAGGGACAGAGTACTTCCTGGCCATCCTGGCCGATGGCGCAGGGCAGGAAGTAGGCCGCCGCCAGAGCTCCAAGGCTGGGCCCACAATTGCCTCAGCCACCGTGAAGGCCTCTGAGGGTGAACCCCCTCAGTCTAGAATCTCCGTAAGGGGCCCGTTTGGAAACGGGCTCAAGCTGCATCCCGGTGAATTCTGAGATGAGCTGGAGCAGACCCATAAAGGACGATGGGCTGTCATCCACGGAATGTTCCGGAGAAGACCCTGGGTCCTCCCTGCTAGGAAACATAGAGGAGTCGATTTCGGGCCCCGAGGGGTCTGCAGAAAGCTGCCGCAGGCCTGAGTCACTCTTCATCCGCCAAGGGCAGGCGGGAGTGAGGGGGAACAGATAACCTGCGGGACAGGTCATGACCCGGCCTGGGTTCCACTGAAGACGATGGGGCAGCAGGGATCGGACGAGCAACCGGCCCCGGAGAGGGCACCTCACTACCTCGAAGCGGTTGCGCTGGCTGACTGGGCGGCAGCTGCTTACTAGCCGGAGAATGAATCGGGTCGACTGATTCCCGGACAAC
Organism: Neoceratodus forsteri; assembly: GCA_016271365.2. Lineage (NCBI taxonomy): Eukaryota > Metazoa > Chordata > Ceratodontiformes > Ceratodontidae > Neoceratodus > Neoceratodus forsteri. The sequence goes on from CM028134.1 coordinate 841,548,360, forward strand.
AACAGCTGCTGCCAAGAAGCTCAGAACGCCGATGCTAACGGTATCAAGCCACCTCATCCGAGGAGGGGACGAGGAAGAACGGCACGCCACTTGACCCGTGCCTGACCGAGAACGCCAAGTCGGCATGAGCGGCTTGACCAAGAGGAGGACCGAGACCGAGACCCGAATCCTCGGGGGAACCGAGGGCGGGCCTGGGAAGGAGCGGGGTGCGCCCGCTCCTCCTTCGGCTTGGAAGAAAGAGCTGAGGTCTGTCGACCCGAAGGTACAGGCAGAACCTCAGCCTCTGCCGGGGAAACCGGCAAAGGGATGGCAGCTCCAGCAGAAGACAGCCCAGATGACGGGTCGAGAAACTTGACAACGTCGACGGGAGTCCTGGCCGGCTGACCTGACGGGGACACCGTGAGGCCAGTGGCCAAAGCCGCATCCGAAGTCGAACGTCGGCCGGCAGGGGAGGGGGAACTCTCCCGCTCCCTCCGGCACCGGCAGAAGGGACTTAACCTGCGACTCCTTGGACTTGGGCGAGAGGCGGGTCGAGGTCCTCTCCTTCGAGGAAAGGGATCGGCTGGCCTGAACGAAGCTGCATGAGGAGAACTCAAGGAGAGTGGGATAAGTGCCGCGACCGAGGAAGAGGGAGAGGCGGCCGCCCCCTTCCCGGAGGAAGATCGATCTGCTCAGCCGAGGCCGCTGAGGCGGACACTGCCCGACGAGTCTCCAAAGAGTTTTCCGGAGCGTGAAAAATTTCTGGTAGCCCGAGCCCTGAACGGGCCGTGCGATCTTCCAGAGCGCTGGCCGAAAGGGCACAACAAAAATCGCAAAGTTGAGGATCATGATCCAAGTCAAGGCAGTAAACGCACATTGAGTGCGGATCTTTCTGGAGGAATATGCTGGCGCCCGCGAGCCGGAAATTCGATCGAACTATCGCCAGATAAGAAGAAGATCGAAGTTTCAGAAAACTTCCAATTGAATTCAAGACCAAAATTTCCAGGAACCAGTCGAAAACGCAGAGCGCTAAAGAGGGAACCTGAGCTTCCAAGCGGTAAGGAAGATCTGGCGTCATGGGGCGGAGCTGAGAGTTTTACCACCCGGGTCGGTGGGAGGAGCCAGCTTGAAGACCTTCCGGCAAGATTTAAAGCGGCAAGAAACCTGCCAATAAGTGTGGATGAACAACATATCCATGTCCCTAGAAACAGATATTGTAGTGACAACACCGGTAACAGTGTGGTCCAGCGCTGTTGGCTACTGGACCATGGTGAGTGCTCCTTCGACCACCTAGAAGGGGATGGATGTCTGCCTGACACCATCACCTGTGATTCCATCGTAACCCCAACATGGTTGGGGATGGGGGCTCAGTTGTACTTCGACTATCTCTAAAATTTCAGTAAGTGGATGGAGTGGGGGGAAATGGACTGCTGACCTGCAGAGACGCCTGTGTTCAGAAATGCCACTGAAGCTTGGGACCACTCATCCTGTCTCCAGTGCCCTGATCGCCAATGTCTAGAAATTAAATGTGGCGCACACCTTTGAATCATGTCCCCCCTCCCAATTGTTTAACCAGGTGAGACACTAAGCTGAAAGTTTGTTTACAGGTGCAACCTGGGAGCACAGGAAAGTTAAGTGACTTGCTCAGGGCCACACAGTATGCAAGTGGGGGGCTGTGGGATTCGAACCCAGGTCTCCAGATTTGCAGCTCAGAGCCTTAAACCACTGTGCTATACTGCCTTGGGTACAAGGCAGGTGATAAAGTGTATACTGGTCGCTGCATGTGACATTTTTCCTATACAGACAAGTCTAAATAAGCAGCCCTGAGGGTTCCAAAGGCCTTTATTTCTTAGAACACAGCATATCACTCTTGGAAAGAAAGCAGAAGAAAAATATTTGGAAGAGAGACTGCAGTGTATTAAATAGCTGGTATAGCACAGCAAAACGCTATGCAAAATAGGGAATATAACCATTTCCAAAAATGAGTAGCAGCAGACTACTAACCATTTCTGAGCGAGTCCATGACATACTAGACAACATTAATAAAACTACACACACACTTTAAATTTTGTTGAACTATGCACTTTCATATCTGATTAAAAAGTACTAATCGATTTTTTTGGCTTTTTTAATATCCTGGACTGTGTAGTTCAGCTCAATGGTTCATACTTGACAAAAAAAAAAAAAAAAAAAACCAGAACTGAGGCAGTCAGAGAGTCCATGATAGTTTTTGGTCCTGACAGATGGTGACAGGTAAGCACCAGTACACTGTCCCCCGCACCCTGACAGAACAGTTTGCTTCTGTGGGGTCCCAGCAGCTATGGTCCCAAGACCAAAAAGTGGGACTCTGTGGAGAAGACCGATTGTTAAATGATCAAGAAGGTTTTCTAGCGATAACATTTAACACATTATCATTTCACTTTGAAAATGACTATGAAAGGTATAGTGGGATGGTTTTGATGCTGATGAGACTACATTATCTACATTAATGTTCCTTGTGCATATGGCAGCAGGTACAGTGAAATCTGCAAACAAAACGAAGGAGCAGACCTATTTAAGTAATAAAACAAAGTTATGTTTTAGGGATGAGTAAACCGATTCCGAACTCAGATTGGCTCGGCTCATGAGTCACATTTTCAGAGATCGTACCACTCTAGAATTGAACCAGAGCCAGACCACTGAGGGGTTGCCTGTACCCAAACATGTGACCCAGCTCAAACTGATTATCTAAACCCTTCTAGAGTAAGACTGACTCAAGATGGTCCTTTATCTTCTGGGACAAATTTCTGAAGATCTGGGCTAGAATCAGAAATGGGTCCCAGTTGCCTTGCTCATCCCTACTGTGGACCATATGTCAGCCCTACTGTGGACCATATGTCAGAATAATGGTTTATCGAACTGTTAAATCAAGACATTTGCCATGCAGATGAAAATGCATTCCTTTAACACATCTCCGCTGTAGAAAACTACATTGTACTTACTTGAAGACTTTAATGTAGTCAGCAAGTTCGGGAATTGAAGTGATATCGCCCTGAATGGAAAAGGAATTATGATGAATTAAAATTTCTAACTTTTGTTTTTATACTTTATTTTTAGATTTTCATATGCGCATACACATGACAGTTACATATCCATGACATACCAAATATGTATTTTAGAATATCACTGCGTAAGAAACCCCCACCCTTAATCAAAGGATATATGCATCACAGATATTTTGATACCTCATAGAGCAACAGTTCTCAGACTTTGTCACAGTGAGCCTCCCCAAATCCATGGAAAAGATTCTGAGCCTCCCCAAAAACTGAAATAATCTTGGGCCTCCCCAAAGAAAATTAATGTACTGTACTTTGCACAGTACACCATGAATAAATTGAACCCCCTTTGAGTACTTGGCTGTCATTCAGTTCTTTGTCTTTTACTGACCTGAAACCTTTGAAAAAGAGCATATGTGCTCAAAGGTGTTACCTAAATAACAAATAAATAAAATAAAAATAAATGTTATTCAGCTTACTGTAACCCCCCCCCACCACCACCACAGGCCAGCCTAGTTGCTCCACTATTTTGATTCTTGAACCATTGTTACCCCTTGTTGCAGTACCTTCATTGGGTCAGACTAATAGAAACATAGAATATAGACTTTGACGGCAGATAAGGACTGCTTGGCCCACCTAGTCTGCCCATTTCCCTACCTACAGGATAAGCCACAGATCCTACTTAACCCACAGCCTATTTCTTCCTACCCCCCACACAAGAATTGCCTTATGTCTGTCCCATGCATTCTTTAATTCTCCCACAGTTTTAGACCCCACAACCTCCTCAGGAAGGCTCTCCCAGTCTATTTTTTTTATCTGTCTCGAACTGAACTAGATCCTGAATGATTAACCTTGCATTCCTGTTGTACATATCTTTACTATGTAACAATCACTTTATTTGTTTCTGTAGCTCTGTCTGTACAAACTGTTGTTGTGTACTCTGATTTACTATATGTGACGTGGAACCTTTGTAAAGGAGTCTATGACTCAAAGGTATTTCTGATTCTTATGAAATAAATAGGCTGTTCCATGCATCCACTACCCTCTCTGTGAAAAAATACTTTCTCACATTGCCCCTGAACCGCACCCCCCCCCATCTTTAAATTGTGTCCCCTTGTTCTTGCCTGTCTCTTTTTCTGAAAGATGCTACCCTCTTGGACTTTGTTGATTCCACTGAGGTACTTATAAGTTTCTATCATGTCCCCCCTCTCCCTCCTTTCCTCAATGGTATACATATTAAGCTCCTTTAGTCTCTCCTCGTATGGCTTCTCTTGCAGACCCTGCACCATTTTAGTTGCCCTCCTCTGGACTGCCTCTGTCCTGTCTATGTCCTTGCGGAGATGGGGTCTCCAGAACTGGATGCAGTACTCCAGATGGGGTCTCACCAACTGTCTGTACAGAGGGATAACAACTTCCTGTTTTCTGCTGGTGATGCCTCTCCCTATGTATCCCAGTATACCCCCAGCCCTCCCTACTGCCTTCTCACACTGCTTGTTAACCTTAAGGTCATCTGAGATGATTACCCCCAGGTCCCTTTCCTTTTCTGTTGTTGTTACTACCTCCCCACAACTGTGTAATCTTCCCCATGGTTTTTGTTTCCCAGATGCATTATTTTGCACTTCTTTGCATTGAATCCTAGCTGCCATACTTCCGACCATTCCTCCAACCTTGCCAAGTCCATTCTCATCCTTTCCACGCCTCCTTGTGTATCAACCCTGTTGCAGATCTTTGTGTCATCTGCAAAGAGGCATACTTTTCCTTCCAGTCCCTCTGCAATGTCACTTTTAAAGACATTAAAAAGGACTGGACCAAGTACTGATCCCTTCGGTATCCCACTAGTAACCCCTCTTTCTTCAGAGTGGACTCCATTTACAATTACCTTATGTGTCCTGTTGTCCAGCCAATGTTTTTCCCAGACTGGTTAATTTGACTATTAATCTTTTGTGTTGGACTGTGTCAAATGCCTTGCTATAGTCTAGGTTGGCCATGTCCACAGCCCCTCCCTGGTCTACTACTTTGGTCACCCAGTCAAAGAAATCAATTAGATTCATCTGACATGACCTTCCTGCTGTGAACCCATGCTGCCTTGGGTCCAGTGCCCAACTGGCCTCTAGGTACTCCACAATTCTTTCCTTCAGAAGTGACTCCATCACTTTTCCTACCACAGAGGTCAAACTGACAGGTCTGTAGTTTCCTGCCTCTGTCTTGGTCCCACTTTTGTGAAGGGGAATCACATCCGCCTTCCTCCAGTCCTCGGGTACCACACTATCCTCCCATGATTTATTAAAAAGGGTAGTCAGTGGTTTGACTAGTTCTCCCCTTAATTCTTTTAGAATTCTGGTGTGAATTCCATCAGGCCCCATTGCTTTGTCCACCTTCAGTTTTTGGAGTTCTTTCAGAACCCTTTCTTCTGTGAAAGGACTGGGATCAACCCCTATTAAGAGTGCTTCTGTTAATTGGATTTGGCACCTCCCCATCCTCTTTTGTGAATACTGAGCAGAAATATTCATTCAGTATCCCTGCTTTTTCACTGTTCCCCTCTGCCCACCCACCGTTCATTCTATTCAGCCTCACTATCCCTCCCTTTGTCTTTCTATGCTCCCTGATGTACCTATAAAAGGTTTTATCATCCTTCTTAACTGAGTTGGCTATCTTTTCCTCAGTTTGGGCCTTTGCTATTCTGACTTCCCTCCCTGCTTCCTTCCGTCTTAACTGGTACAGCTCTCTGTTCTGCTCCTTCTGTGTTTCCTTATACTTCCTGAATGCTATCTTTTTCTCCCTGACTTTCCCCGGCACCTCTTTTGAGAACCACAGTGGCTTTTTCTTTCATTTTGATTTGTTTATTTGCTTCACACAAAGGCTTGTTGCCTCTGTGATGGCAGTTTTGATGATTCCCCATTGTTGCTTCACCCCTCCTTCTAGCTGGTTTGCTAGTGCTATTCTGAGGCACTCTCCCATCTTCCCAAAGTCAGCCCTCCTGAAGTCCAGTACCCTCACTTTTGTATGGATTGACTCTGCAGCTGAGTTTAACGTGAACCACACTGTTTGATGGTCACTTGTTCCCAGATGGCAACCCACTTCTAGATCTGAGATCCTGTCACTGTCCTCATTTGAGAGTACAAGGTCTAAGATTGCTCCCTCATGAGTGGGTTCCAAAACTAGCTGTCTGAGGCATGCCACGTGTAGGGCATCGAGAATGGCCCTGCTCTTGGATGTGGCTGCAGCAAATGTGCTCCAGTTAACATCTGGCATATTCAGGTCTCCCATCAACAGTATCTCCCTTTCTCTGCCATCCTAAGAATGCCTTCTATCATATCCTTGTCCATTCCCTCCCTGACGTGGGGTCTGATACAACCCTGTGCAGATTGTGGTGCCATTTCCAGTCTCCAAGGTGACCCACAGTGCTTCCTCTCCTCCCTGTTTACTCTTTTGTTCTGTTGCTTTTATCCCTTCCTTTACATGAGAGCTACTCCACCTCCTCTTCTCCCTCTCTGTCTCTCCTGTAGGTTATGTACCCTGGTATGTTAACATCCCAGTCATGGTTCTCTGTGTACCATGTTTCTGTGACTGCTATGATATCCAGGCATCCCTCTTCCATCAAGGCCACCAGTTCAGGGAGCTTGTTGCCCAGACTGCGGGCATTGGTACTCATTACTCTCCATTTCCAGACGGCCTTACTCCTTTTTGCCAAATCCCTGTCCTTCTTGCCTCTGTCACTTTCTCCATTTACCCCTTCCCTTCTCCCAATCGACATTTCTATGTTGGAGTTTACCGCACTTACTACCGTGACTTTTTTGGGGGGGCTAGGATTTCCCTGCTCCTTTCCAGTGCCTCCCCCCTTGGCTAGTTAAATGCTTGCCAATGAAGCATTTAAACCTATCACCTAGGATCCTGGTTCCCCTCCTGGACAGATGCAGACCATCATGCCAATACAGGCTTGCATCACTCCAGGTGGACCCCCAGTCCCCAATGAAGCCAAATCCCTCGGCTCTGCACCAGTTTTTCAACTACTGATTGAATCCCATGGTGTGCAGCACCCTAGCCTCTCCTATGCCATAGACAGACAGCACCTCCGAGAAGGTCACTGTGCATGCTACTTGTCTAAGGCCCCTCCCCAAGTCCACAAACTCTTTCTGCACTGCTCTGATCCCTTTCCTAGCCAGGTCATTTGTCCCTAGGTGGACAATGACATCCAGCTCCCTCCTCTGTGCAGCTGAACCGGCAATCCTGAGGATTCGCTTCCTGTCCCTCCAAGCCATGGAGCCAGGCAGGCACCTTACCTCCCTCTCCCCTTCCTCCCCCAGTTCTACCTTCCTAACAATGGAGTCCCCCACCAGGAGTTTTCTCCTTCCCCTGTGGGGTCCCATGCCACCCCCCCTGTGGGTCTCCTTTGTGGAGGTTCCCAGCATCCTCCTTGGTCTCCACTGTGGGTGTCTCCATTGAGGAACCACACTTTGCCAGAATGGCATAGGAATTGTGGAGAGGTACAACTGGAGGGATGCACCTCTGTTCCACCACCCTCACCCTCCCTGAGCCCACTGTGGTCCAACCACTCCTCTTTCTTGGCAACTTCTGAATGGAAGAGGAGGTCCCACAAATCCTGCCCAAATCAGCCTGGAGATGAGCAACCTCCTCCCTCAGCCCAGAGAGGTGCCTGCAGATGGGACAACCCTGCATCCTCCAGAATGTCTCCTGGAAGACTGCTGCTCCACAGCCACTGCACCACTCCCATCATATCTTATTTCTGGCCCCTTCACTACTGTAATTAAATTGCACAGCTGTCAAGCCCTTTCAGCCACCTGAGATTTACACCTAGATAACTGTTCAGACAACCATTCACTACAGCTAACTCAGACAAACACACTATTTTTTTTTGTTTGTTTTTTACCCTAAATTAAAGGTCCCAGTAGATAAGTCCAGTCACACAGCACTCCTTCCTCTTGGTGTCTTCTGCCAAGCTTCTGGCAGAATCTTTCGAAGGCAGTGTTTATATCTAGCTTCCTTCTAGCTAAGCCACTCCCCCTACTTACTAGATCTTTCTACAAGTAATTAAATTGCACAGCTATCAAGCCCCTTCAGCCACCTGAGATTGACACCTAGATAACTGTTCAGACAACCATTCACTACAGCTAACTCGGACAAACATACTATTTTTTTTGTTTGTTTTTTTACCATAAATTAAAGGTCCTAGTAGAAGAGTTCTACTTCTTTAGTCCCAGTAGAGAAGTCCAGTCACACAGTACTCCTTCCTCCCGGTGTCTTCTGCCAAGCTACCCCTTGTTACAGTACCTTCATGGGGTCAGACTATTTTCTCGGTTTCCTCTCTATCTGAAATAACCTTCCTATATACCTCACCTCTCCCCCTCTTTCCCTGCTGTTAAGCAACTTCTCAGGGATAACTTTGCTCTTTCCTACTATTGCTCTCAGCACTTCTATGCTCAGCCCTTGTATTTGGACTGTTCTACCATCAGTCTACAAATTGAACAAATACCACCACTCATTATTAGTTTATTCTTCATATTTGTTTGCACTATTATTCATTTTGTATTGCTTGACTGCTCTGCAGTTACCTTTTGAATTGTAGTCGCTCCCTACCCTTCTCAGGATACACCTGAAATGAGCCTCGATTCATTCACCTTCCCTTGTCACGGATTTGTAAATAAATACATACATTTCACCTATTACCCTCTTTCAGTTCGCTTCATCCTTTCAAACAAAATATATATAAAATTCAAAATTAAAAAACATTACTTTTTCAGACTTGCTTGAGCCTCCCCTGGAACAGGTTGGAGCTTCCCCAGGGAGGCTGGCCTCACCATTTGAGAACCCCTGTCATAGAGGGGTATACTACAAGCTATAATAAGCGTTCTAAAGTATCTTCAAGTCTAGGCTATGTTATTGTGCCCAAGAGAAGTGTGACTAATTTTAAAGTCCAAAAAATCGTGTCTCACACGAGACCTGAGGCATCACACTATCACCTAAAGAAAAATAAGTAGTGTTCGTTTTGTTATTGGCAGCAAAGATTACACCGAATATAAATCTACTAAAGGCAAGAGACACCATTAATCATTCAAAAAAAATCAAACAGTCGATTCACTTATACAAACTTGTGGAGCTATGAATGCAAAAAATCTCTGAACAAGTTAGCATCTTAGAATAACCCAGCCCCAGTAACTTAAAAACTTCAGAGCTGTAGAGCTGTAAAGCTCCCTGAGGATCTAATGCTTTAACAAACACCAGCGTTTACATGTTTTTTTTTTTAAAGTTCAAACCAATCCAAGTTCGCATGAAAGAGGGATCAGCCTTCCCCTGTTCTCTCGACATCCAGATCGTCGTCGCTTGGTTCACTACACCAATTTTTGGAGCCGATACCAAAACGGGAGACCCATTTGTTCGCTTCTGCTGGGTCAGAGAACACCCAAACTTTACCTACGTGCACAATTCGCAGTCTTGCCGGAAATATCATAGCATGCATAATGTGAGCCTCTTGCAGCAATTTCCTGGTGGGATCAAACTTTTTACAGCGCATTCTGGTGGTGTAACTAATATCTGGGAACAGGTAAACAGAGTGATCGACCTGCAAAATTAGGCTCACTCGTCTTGCTAAATTAAAAATTTTATCCCAGGTTCTGACTCCATCCGTGATCACAAGTAGTGTACGTGGGACCTCCGAAGCGTCTCTGTATCCTTGTGGGGTTATTCGATATGCCTTTTGGAGAACAAAGTTAGTATTTTGCCCTTCTGGCAGCAGTTTCTCCCCGATCCAGTCCTGTATGAACATTAGGGGGTGATCCCCCTCGATTCCTTCAGGGTGACCCAAGATCCTTATATGGGAGGCATGGGACTGATTTTCTAAAGTTTCCAGGCGTGCCCGAAAATGCGTGCTTTCCTTTATCATCAAAGTGGTTGTGGCAGCAGAGGACTCAGACTGTCTTTTCAGGTCAGACACTTCGATTCTCAAACCCGTGACCTCCGACTCAACTATAGTGATTCTGGTGCCCAAGGTGTCCATTTTAGCATTCAGGTCTGTAATAGATAAGATTATTCTTTGCAGTTTAGCCCCGATCGAAGTCATGGTTTCCTCCGGCTCTTGCAGAGAAGTGGCCTGCGCTTCTTGGCTGGACCTCATGGGTCGAGACGTCTGCCCCAATTTTCCTCCGGTTTCTCCACCCTCATCTTTCCGAGGATTACCCATTTAGTAGCTTGAAGGTTCCTCAATCCAATAGTCTGGTTATCTTCACTGAATTAGTGCTGGAAAAGTTAAATCTTTATGATTTAATGGAGAATAGTAATGAGCTGTGTGTAAATGCTTCTGCTCAGCTCAGGCTCCACAGCGCCCCACAAAAATGTCTAACTTATAATACCAAATGATTAACCCTTTCAGAAAATGCAGGTTGCCCATGCAATTGCAATAAGAAACAGAAAGTCACAAAATTCCTACAGAATTAACACTAATTTAATTTCTTTGGAAGTTTTGGTGGCTGCCAGTATCTGCTGAACTTGCCCTCCAGCCCCACCACTGCCTCTACCTTCCATAGAGTTATATAGCATACGTGCTGGCTCCCTGAAGTGGTAACTCATGATCAGGGTAAATCAAGTGGAGAGATGCTTATCCAACTTAGTCTCTGACCCCCCCCCCCCCAACTTCTGTGAGCTACAATGACTGCATCTTACCTAGGTGTGGAAGTACTCCAGCAACAGGAGGCAGGCAGACAGTCACAGCTCCACCTCCAGTAGTCAGAGTGTGCACTACTTTCACAACTGAACTTGAAATCTGATGCAGTGTGGGGTAGCACTTGTAGCTATGGTAATTCATAAACCAAGGCCTGCTGCAGCGTGGGGTAGCACTTGTAACTAGGCCATGTGCGGCAGTGCAGAGTGCTGCTGCCACACCACTGGGTCTGCTATAACAATAATAGACCTCACATTTTAAAGCAACACTCCACTCTAATAACATCTAGACACCTTAAGGAAGGATTGCATGTATTACATTTGCAAAGGGTGCACGTAATATGTCCCATTACTGTCAATGGAGAAAAACAGCCATTTTTATTCAACAGTAGATCCTCACCTCCTTTATCTTAACATGCTAGTGCACAAGTTTTCACACACCCCTGGCAAAAAAAAAACTTACAAGTAAGTATGACTGCTTCACATGTATGCCACACTGAAGCTAACTGAATTAAATAAACCAACGACTTTCCCTAGACTTTCAAGGGATTCGGCATTGGCTATTCAGCCATAAACTAGTCTTGAATGTATCCAAGACCCGGGCCATGTTATTTGGTTCAAATGCTAAACTCAAACTCTCCCAGCCCACCTTCAATGTCACCACCATAAATGGGTCCTCTGTTGGAGTGGTAACCTCATTTAAAAACCTTGGCATAACACTTGATCCAACTCTTACTTTTGATCCTCATATTCAACAAACCCGTAAGCTGGCTAACATAAAACTTGGAATGGCCTACCGTTCCAGCTATATGCTCACACCCTCAGCGAGGCTTGCCATAGCCCGTGGCATACTCCTCCCGCCACTCACCTACGAGGTTGCAGTGTATGCCTCAGCGGGTAAAACTAGTCTTCAGAAGTGGGATGCAACTTATATTATCTGTAGATATGTGTCCTCCACTCATCGGAGGAAACATCACTGCCTCCTACACGAGGAACTAGGGTGGCTTTCTCCGGATGCCTCCAGAAAATTTGCGTACGGTTTGACAATAGATAACATCATCCGCAACCAAACTCCAAAGCCCTTGGCGGAACTATTTCTCAACCAAACATCTAGATATGGTCTACACTCGACTAATAATGCCCCTGTACTCATCACCCGACACCACTCCTCCAAAGGTGCTAGCACCTTCTCCTGTTATGCCCCCATCACCAGAATTCCCTCCCTCTATCTATATGGCTTGCACCATCCCATGCCTCTTTCAAGAAATTGCTACGTGACCATCTTGATGATTTCTGCTCCTGTTTCAAACCCCCCAGCCCATAACTTTTTTTCTCCTAATCCATGCACCCCCCTACCTCAACAACTAACACCACAATTTCCTCCTGACACCTCCTTTGCCCTTGTTTATTACACCTAGTTCTCATCACCTTACCTGCCCCATTTTCCTACCCTATCAACCCCTTTTATTGCATCTCCACCCTTTCAAGTCCAAATCCATCCAATATGGTTATTATAATGGTATTTGCTCTTATCATTCTCACCCCTACTTCACTTCTTAACTTGCTTCCAATTGTCTCTTCATTGTATTTGCTCTTTTATCATTCTATGTCATACACTATTGTTGAATCAATTGTATTTACTGATTTCTACTGCTTCACTGTATTACTATTGTCTAGGCTTTATTTGTTTAGGATTATTTCTGCCTTTGTCAAACTAATGTTTTGTTTCTGTAAACTCCCGGGTCGTGCCTGAAAATAGTCACTGCTATGGCTAGCACACCTTACCCGTCAACAAAATATAAATAAAAATAAATAAATATTCCTCTTTTGAAATGGGTATAACCACTTTGGGGAGGGTGATGGGGACATGCCACCTAGAGATTTTTTTTCTTTAGCCCAAGTCTACCTGATATCCACCCTTAATTTCCTCTTCCACCCTGCTGTGTGCAGTTGTACCTCTACCTCCTAAATTACAGGGATTTAGTAGCCCATTTAAAAGATAATTTTTTGCAGTTCCATCAGTAAATTGCACTACACTGGTTTGCATCATCATGGATTCAATTATTTTTACTGTGACGAGCATTTAAGCTTACTAAAGCTGTCAAGAATCCTATTCACTAGGGTAGCCTATTTATCTGTAATTTTTTATCTTTACTTGGCTTTCACTGGGTCCGTTCTTCTACTCTTCCTGTTCAAAAGAGGCTACTATACCTCTAACAGTCATGAAAGTGTGAAGACAGTCACTGATGCATGTGGTGAGATAGGCACAGCTTCATCTGTCTGCCCAATGGCCTCCCATTTTAGTGGTAGCGTGATTGGTACCAGCAGTATAAGTGTGATCATGCACTCATTCACACTGATACACTGCTAGCTGACTTGCCGGCACATAGAGTTCCCCACCGGCACAGCCCATCAGTCACGTCATCAGAGGGCTGACCAAAGGGGACAGTGGGACACCTAGTGAATAAGTATGGCAGGTGGACGGTCACAGGATCAACCAGATAAAAAAAATACATTACAGACTAGCAAGTACATAGAAAAATGTACTTTTATTGCATTTCCCTTAATCGAGACCTAAAGGTCTTGCAGTATTCTTGCAGGGGAGGTGAGAATTCCCCTTTAATTGGAGCTTAATGGCCAGAAGAGTTTCAAAGAGAAATTACATGAAACCGAGTTCAGGAGCAGACTCTGGAAGTTGAAACTTGAGTGGCTGGCTAAGCAAGTGATGCTGCCAGCACAACTCTCCAGACTGATTAGGGATGGTGCCATGATTGTACACTACAGTGACCCCTGATGGAGGGCCAGGGAACTTGCTACATTACCATGGGGACTGCTGTGTGTGCTTGAGGCATTTGACAGGAGGTTACATAGTGCCTGGGAAGGGTCAGGTCAGTGTCACCAGGGTAGGAAAAAAAGAAAAACGTGAATGCCATCTATGCGACTACTGCTGGCAATCTCTGGTCTTGCACTAAAGTGACCTCCCCACACCCTGACATGCCAGGAAGGACAAAGTGGTAGCAGCTGATGGGACTGGGATGCAGCACTGGGTGCCTCACCTCCTACTATGTCTGTGACCTGGCCTTGGGAACCGATGCAGGTAGCTTGGGGGCCAGCCAGGGAGGGAGGATTAAGTGTCCAAAAGACAGCTCTCCTCCCTTGGTGGGGGGGGTGTGTGCGCTAGGCAGCTGCCACCTACAGGATCTGGGTAGCAGCACAGCGGGCTGCCAGGGAAGATGTCCTGCCTGCTTCATGCCAGGTGTAGTCTCCACAGAGGCCGAGCACACAAAATGCAGCATTGAACATGCTGTGGGCCCAGGGAAATAAACACCAGCAGAAACCCCACCAACTGTGACAGGATGAAGGACCGGTTCCCTGCAGGGCCAACACCAGTGACTGGTCTTTCCAGGGTCAACTGGCACCAACAGGTAAGACCCTCCCACAGAAGCCAGATGATGGGGCTGGGAGCACTGGTTCAGAATGGAGCCAGGTTGGCAGCACAGGATGATAGCTCCAGAATGGGGCCACATTGGCAGCACAGGAGGACCAGTCCAGAATGGGTCCAGGTTGGCAGCACAGGATGATAGCTCCAGAATGGGGCCACATTGGCAACACAGGAGGACCAGTCCAGAATGGAGCCAGGTTGGCAGCACAGGATGATAGCTCCAGAATGGGACCACATTGGCAGCACAGGAGGACCAGTCCAGAATGGGACCATGTTGGCAGCACAGGAGGACCAGTCCAGAATGGGGCCATGTTGGCAGCACAGGAGGACCAGTCCAGAATGGGGCCATGTTGGCAGCACAGGAGGACCAGTCCAGAATGGGGCCACGTTGGCAGCACAGGAGGACCAGTCCAGAATGGGGCCAGGTTGGCAGCTTAGGAGATAAAGAAAAAAAAACATTGGTCAAGAAGCTATATGGGGAACTCAAACTCAGAAAAAAAAAAGACTGGAAATAAGCAAGTCCGCACTCCACTATATTTAAAGCACACACATCTGTATTTAGGGTTGAGATGCCTGGAAAAGTCATTCATTCCTAAAAGAGAGCTCAGGAGGGCAGCAGTGCACTACTGGACCTTTTAGGATAATTCCCATTTTTATGCAGGTTTTCCTTGGCTAGAATCATACTCTCCTGCCATTTTTCATAAGGAATAAGGACTCTGTGGTGTGGTGTAATCTCTAAAACACAGCATTACTCCTCAGAAATGCTCCTATACTTCTTTTTGATATTCTGAACTGTTTTAAAAGGGCAGGTACCCTACGGAAAGTTCAGGATATCCGAACACCTCTAATTAAGGTTCAACATGAGTCTTTAGATCTGTTCAGGATTTGTAATATTTGTGAATTGCTTCAGGCAGCAAGTTTTCTTTTCACTTAAAACAGCTTAGCGGCTCATGGAATTAGAACAGCAAGCTGCTTATGACAGGCACACATGATTCTCCGTACATGCAGTTTCAGAGAACCATGGCTTATATAAATGTGAGCAGCACAGCACTGCATGTTAACCACCTACCAGAACAGTCGAGGTCTTGCCTCCTTCCAAGGTAATTTCCAAGTCGGACAGTGCAGCGTCAACTTCATCAACTTCCTTGTCGCTATTGTTCATGTGATTTTCTGAAGCCATTATTGACAGTTTGTTGATGTGATACTAAAATTAAATGTCACAGAATGTTAATGTTAAATACTATTTGACTGAGGTTTGGTAAAGTAAATACACACAGATATGCTTGTAATGGTAAAATCCAGGTTATTTCATATTATCCATTAACACAGGCATGGGTGTAATGCAAGACATATTAGCTGAAAAAAAACTGGCCACATGATAAGAGAAATCTTACAGTTGTCATTTACTTACTGCCATGCAAAATGCCAGAAAATATCCACCAACTATTGTTATATGTAATGAATGTTACGTTTGCATTTAATAACCATTAATTTGGATGTAACCCTGCCTTCCTTAGCATGTGAAGAATACAGTTAGACATCCTTTTGTAGTCCTCAGGTGAATTATATGTAGCCTATCCATATTTTTTTTTTTTTAATTAAAGTTTATTGGAGAACTTTTTTTTTTCCAGAAATTATACATACTACTGCAAACAAGTACAACAACCATGTCTGCTTTTTTAAACACCAGATAAATTCTTTTTTTTCTTTAGAATAAAAGAGGAAAGGAAAAAGAAGTAGGAGCAGAATAAAATTCCTAGTAGAGGAAACAGAAAACAGGAAAAGGGGGAAACAAGGAAGAAAGAAGAAGAGAGATAGAAAGTAGTCATGAGGGAGAAGTGCCTAAATTTCTTAACAAAGAAAGTCAGAGGAGTGAAAATAGATAGGAAGAATATCATTAGAAACATTCGAGTATATATCATCATATTTACTATATTCCATTGCCTTTAATCAGTAAGAATATAATCATGTTTCCTGCTAGGGACCTGGGTCGACACCAGTATCTAAATTCTATCCTGGGGTGATTGGGTCCCCCAAGGGGGAGGTTACATTCCAAGATTCTCAGCGTCAATGAGTTTAAATCATGCACCTTAGTATTAAGGGGGTCACTTGACTCGGCTCACCCCTCCGCCAATCCGAGCCGGACCAGCTGAGTCCCTTCAAGCATATTTAGCTAATACATCTAATATCGTTGTCCCCTCCCGGGGACATAAAGTGCAAAAAGGGAAGCCATCTTTCTTTAAATTTATCCACTGAGAATCTCAGTTTGGCAGTCAGATGTTCCATTTCTAGTATTCTGGTGCAGATGCTATACCAAGAAGAGATTGAGGGCTTCCCAGGTGTCAGCCATTGCAGATTAATTGCTTTATGTGACGCTGGCACCAAGATTACAAAGAGTAGGCAGGAAGATCTAGTACTAAGAGGAATGGGAGGCATCCCCAGTAACCAGTATTGTGGGGATTCGGGCATTTCAGTTTCAAATATTGACTCAAAGACGCTCTTAATTTCTTTCCAATATTCTTGCATAACTTTACAATCCCAAAATATATGGAAATAAGTCCCAACTGATTGACAGTTCCTCCAACAGAGTTCTGAGAAATGTAGGCCGTAATGTTTAGTTACCACCGGGACTTTGAAATATCTGACTATATATTTCCATCTAAATTCCCTCCAAAAAGGGAGGAAGTAGTGGTGTATACTGACTTCCAAATTAGGGACCAGTCTAATTCGGAAAAGCACGTCCCACAATCTGCATGCCAGACGTCCTTAACACCTATTAAAGAATCCTTCTCTACACTATGCATTCCCTTAACTAATTTAGAAATCAGCTGTTTTTGGGAGGGAGACCTGACCAGGGAGATTAAAGTGGATTGCACTGGGTTGGTTGATGAATCTGTACTCATTTCAATCATCTTTTCGTTTGTTTGTAAGTAGTGTCTTAATTGGAGATAGCAGAAAAAGTCCTTTTGGTGGAGATTAAATTCAGCTTTCAGTTGCTGAAAGGATTTTATAAGATTTTGTTCGGAAAGCTGGCCCACACTAGTCAATCTTAATTTCGCCCATCGATGAAAACCCAAGTCCCATTTGATTGGGCCGAAGTCCGTGCAGCCTAATATTGATGTGTGGAAGTTAAGCTTTAGCTTGATGCCTAATTTTTGATTCATATCTCTCCAAACTTGGGGAAGTACCCCGGTGAGGGGGTTTCTAAAATTAAGGTGTCTCAACCTGAGGGCATCCAAATGGATTAGATCAGCTGCCCTACCCAATGGGAGGTCTGCTTCTTCAATTTGGGCCCACTTTGGCGGAGGATCCTGAGCCATAGTCACCAAGTATTGCAACTGAGAGGCCCAGAAGTACCTCTGGAGATCTGGTATCCCAAAGCCGCCCCTATTTTTCGGCGCCACCATAATCTTCCACCTGACCCGTGGTCTTTTTCCTGACCAAAGGAATTTGGAAAGGGTGGATCTCAAATCCCGCCAAAAACTCCTTGGAGGTCTGAGGGGGATTGTACCTAATATAAATAGTAGGCGAGGGAGAATATTCATACGGATAGATTCGCCCCTACCGGAGATGGAGAGAGGGAGTTCTCGCCACCTATTACAGTCCTCTCTGATCTCCTGAAGTATCTTTAGGGGTTTGTAGAGTATAAAGTCCCGGGATCCTTCGGGATCCACACCCCCAAATATCTAAACCCTGCCTTACACCATTTAATTTGCTTCACCACCGGAAGTGGGTGGCCCTGGACTCCCCCCAGAGGGAATAGTTCAGATTTATCCGGGTTGACTTCATAACTGGAGAAGGATCCAAATTCCCTAAGAAAAAGGAGAACCCTAGGAACAGCATTTATTGGGTCTGATATATATAACAGTGTATCGTCCGCATATAATGAAATCTTGACCTCCACACCTCTGATCTGGAGGCCTTTAAAGAGATCCGACTGGCGAATGTACAGGGCCAAGGGTTCCAAACTAAGGGCGAATAAGAGAGGAGAGAGAGGGCAGCCTTGTCTGGTCCCCCTCTCTATCTCAAACTGGGTAGAAACTACTCCGTTCACCCAGACCTTAGCTCTGGGTCTAGAATATAAATTTGATATCCATAGACGGAACTTTTCCCTGAATCCAAAACCACTCAACACCAGGTCTAGATACTGCCAATTCAAACGATCAAATGCTTTTTCCGCATCTAGGGTTAAAATGGCTGAAAGGGGTGAATCTAGGGGGATCCGGGTCGTGGAAATTACATTCAGTAATAATCTTATATTGTCTTGAATGTGTCTACCTGGTATAAACCCGATTTGGTCTGGGTGAACCAGAGCGGAAACTACTTTTTGTAGACGGTCACTAATGATTTTGGCAAAAATGTTGGCGTCCTGGTTAAGCAAAGAAATGGGTCTATACCCAGCACAGGAGGCATGGTCTTTCCCAGGCTTGGATATTACTGAGGTGACAGCTTCTCCCCAAGTGTCTGGCAGGGCTCCCGGTTCCTGTGCTACATTATAAACCTTTGTGAGAAGTGGGGACACAAGGTCGATAAACCCTTTATAAAATTCTGAAGTGAACCCATCTGGACCGGGGGCCCTGCCAGAGTTAAGGGCCTTGATGGCTGCTCTGACTTCCGCCTCTGTAAAGGGGGACTCCAAGAGATCGCTCTGCTCCCCTGGCAAAACAGGTATCTTCAATCCCTGTAGGAAGTTCAGAATTTTGTCCCGATGCCCCTGTGTTTCCTCTTTTGAATAGAGTTGTTTATAAAATATTGCAAATTCCTGTACCACATCCCCTGGAAGGTTCTTGTATGGGAGGATGGGGGGATCCCGGCCAACCTTTGCCACATACCTGTCTGCTGCCTGTTTATGAAGCCTGCGAGCGAGTAGTTTACCTGCCCTCTCTCCCCTCTCATAATAGCGTTGCCCAATATATCTAAGTGAATTTTCCACCCGCCTTTGCAACAGAGTGTTGTAGGAGTCCCTGGCCTCTCTTAACTTTTTAAGTGTGGAGTTAGATCCTGTACGCTTGTGTAATGCTTCTAAATTAGCGATTTTGGTAAGGGTTTCTCGAATACGGGCTTGATGTAACATATGCTTGTGGGAAGAGAACGAAATTGTATGTCCTCTTACCACCGCCTTCAAGGCATCCCACAAGTATTTAGGTTTGGAAAGTTCCTCAGAATTCTCCTTTAAGTAGCACTGTATGATTTTTTTGGTAGACTCCACATACTGCATATCGTTGAGGAGCCCGGGGTCGAACCTCCAGAGACTGTCTCCCCTCACTAAACCCCACTGAAGTTGAGCTTTAATCATAGCATGGTCTGAAATTGTGATTGGGAGAATAGAGACATCTCTAAAAGTATGCAAGGCATTCCTATGTGTGTAGAATCTATCCAATCTGGAATACATCTTCGAAGGCGGTGAATAAAAGGTGAAATTCCTCATCGAAGGATTGAACTGTCTCCAGGGATCAATTAGCCCTGCCTCCACAAGCAGACTCCGAGTAGCCTGGAGCATGCTTTTGAATTAGGGGTCTTAACCGAGCTTCTGTCCAGATTAACATCTTCCACACAATTCCAGTCCCCCATTAAGATAATCTGTCCCGGTGGTAACTTTGTTATTGAGTTAAAGAGGGAACGAAAAAATTCACCTGAGGGTGGAGTGGGGGGCATACACCGCGACCAGGTGTATTATCTGGCCCTTGTAATTACCGGAAACGGTCAGTAAGTGTCCTGTGTTTGATCTGGTAACAGTATGGGTCTGAAATGGGAGATCTCTGCGAATTAGTATAGCCACTCTCCCTTTTTTAAGTATTGGGTGTTCATCCGAGAACACTGTACCCACCCAATCCCTTCGCAATTTCAAATGTTCTCCCTGGGTTAACCTAGTCTCCTGTAGGCAGGCAATATCACATTTTTCCCTTTTAAATTCTGTCAATATTTTAGCTCTTTTATAACATTGTTAATACCTTTAACATTGAGTGAGCAGAGTGTCAGTTCTCCCATTTTGTCAACCTATACGTATTGAGACTTATTATACCTCCTATATCTTGTTGTACACTCATAGTGTCAACTGGCATGAAAAGGCACTCTCCCCAGAACAAACAACAGAGAAAGAGAAATGTAGAGTATAAAAAGAGTAACATATTAACTATCAAAACCATTAACTTACATACATGGCCTAAAGGCCTTCCAAGTCCCACACTAAAAATGCAGGACGTGGCTCCCTGACAGGAGTGCAACGACAATGGGCCGTTGCTTGTAGATGTATTACCAGCCAAAGCATCCATCCTTGCCAAAACTAGTCAGCTCGGTGGGTGCGCTGATATGGGGGGGGGGGGAGGAAAATTACCACCCCCTTGAGGGAACAACACTCCACCAGGAGTGAAAAGGCTGGAAAGCCCCCCGAGCCCGGAGAGTTACCTGCCTGCGCCCTCTGTGAGTTTTGTTGTTATGGAAAACTTCTGGGAAGGGCTGGGAGAGAAGCCCCCTCTATCTCCAACGTTTAAAACCTGATCAAACATACTTCTATATGAGAGAATCCTCTGTAATACCGCAATTGTAGAGGGAGGGGTATCCTAAAAAAAAAAAAAAAAAAATATATATATACACATCACTGATTGTCCTATTATTGTTCAGCACCATCCGAGAAGTTTATTTGGACAGTCAATGTCCTTGTTGAGGCACTGGAGCGCGCTCGGCCGAGAGGAGTCTCCGTAAAGTTGAGAGGTATTATTATTTTGCCGGACTCAGGAAGGTGTCACCAGGAAAAGAACACCCCCCTTCCCTGGGATCCAGCACTGAAAGGGCCAAGCTCACTGACTCCGGGCATGCGCATCTGTGCCCTATGTCTGCTTAGGCCCAATCCAGGGAAACCGCAATTACCAGAGCGATCCCAACAACAGCAAAAGTAAATTACGGACTGGGGGTAAACCGAGCAACGATCCGGAGGATGGGCCAACAGTCAAAGAAAAGGAAAACCCCTCTCCAAACTAGTCAGGTAGGTCTGAAGACTTTCTTATCCCCATTTTAACGGTTTTGTTTTAAAGCCTTGAGATCATATATCCATCCAACCTTACTTCTTCCGAACCGCCAGAGTGAAAATACATATTGCAGTGGAGCTGCCCTGCTATAGCAAGCTATTCGAGAGGCTTTCTGTTGGGGATTCATCTAGCCAGGTCTGCGTGTAGAGGTAGAACTAAGTCCGCCCTGAGGTTTAATCAGCTGCTGCCCTTGGAACCAGGTACTGTTGCCCATAGGAGCCTCTCGATTTCGTTTTCGGCTATCTCCTCTTTTATATCTGGAACTTGAATGTCCTTTGAAATCAGAAAGTCGCGAGCTGAATATAGCTAGTCTTAGATTTTTTGACCCTCTGGCAGCTCTATCCAAAGTCTAGCCGGGTATCTTAGTTGGGCCCTAAAGCCTTTTTCCCTGAGCTGCTTCACCACTCCAAGCACTTTTCTCCGGCGTTGGGCCAGCGAGGGGGGAAAATCTTGATCCACATATACTTTCCCACCATCGAAATTCAAGTCCTTTTCCCCCAGGCCAAACGTAGAATTTTGTCTTTCATGGGGTATCTTAAAAATTTAATTATGATTGCTCTCGGGGGGGGCGCGCCCTGTTTAGGCTTAGGGGCGAGAGTTCTATCGCTCTTTCGATCTCCAGAGGGGTATCTTCCTCTAACTGTAGCTCCGTTTTAAGCCAACAGTCCATGAAAGCAATCATATTCTCTTGCTCAGCCCCTTCGGGGATACCCACAACCCGAATATTGTTGCACCTGGACCGTGCTTCTGCGTCTTCTGCCTTGACTGTGAGAGCTTTCTCCCTATGGTACAAGAAGGCCAGTGATCTGCTGAAGGCCATGTGTTCCAACTGTAGCCCCTCCATCTGTTATTCCACTGCTGCGGTTCTGGATTCCAATTTTTTAAAATCCTTTTGGATATCGGAAACTTTGGCGTCTATCTTATGCAGCAATTTAATGATCTTCCTTGATTCTGCCCTCGTATTTGATTCGGATTCTGAACCCGAGTCTTCCGCTTCTGATGCCGAGAGCACTGAAGAGCGTGAGGGAACTGGGCTGAAGCTGGCCGGTTGTCTGTGCGGCGAACCCAATGGAGCCGTTTTATCTGCTTGTAAGTCTTTTTTTTTTAGTGTGACCCATATCAGGACTTTGTTTACTGCTATACCTGAGTACGGGGATAAGGGATGCCTCCAGTAAACAGTGGATTCTCTTTGGATGCTAACGTTGGTGATCAGAGCGAGAGGTTAGGCAGCCATTCCCGCCTGCTACATCACCGGAAGTCCCAGCCTATCCAGTTTTAGGTTTTAATGGATAATGCCAGAAACAAAACACCCCAGAAGGTTTTTCAGGCGCAAGGCTGAAACTGGAAAGTGCAAAGACTGCTAGTTAATTATGGACCCATTTCAATACCTATTCTGTGATGCCGTTTGCTGAAGAGGAAACTCCACTTCAATTCATGATGTTCACAATGGCTCCCTCCTCAAGATGACTCTACCCTACTGGACTCACTAAAAATGTCCTGAATGATCTTTTGCAACAAATTACAGATGATAATCTTAGCACTTTCTATAGCAGTGTTGCAATCATAACATTAGCACGTTCTGAAAATGCAGTGTAAGCATTCTGATTATTAAACATGACTTTCAACCTTTTTCCCAGAAATACAATAAAAGGAAAACACTAGAAAATACCATTTTTAATTTTTTCATTTATAAACACCACTGTTCAAAAAATTAAAATGTTGAAAAATATAAGCAGACTAGACAGACCACTAGACCTTCTTCTGGCACTTTTCATACATATGTTGAAAAATAAACACTGGAGTTAGGGGGGAAAGAAACAGTATACAACATATAATTAAGAGTGGGCAACAATTGCTGGTTATAATAGTTAAACTTTAAGTGGTGACTGTGTGTTGAACGGAAGCAGCTCAGACATTTGTATCCCTTTGCATTGCTGTTCACTTTTTATTTATGAAATCTTCAGGATTGGCCTTGTGGTGCAGTGGCTATGTGCCATCACCTGGGAGTTCTGCAGTTGTACATGGGCTTGGTTCTTCAACTCAGTAGTGGTAGTAGCAGTACTAGTATTACGTTTTTTATTTGGCACTCAATACCTTAGGCACATGGTGCCTTACACTTAATTACAGTAGATACACGAGCCGACCTGGTAGCTCAGCAGTAGGGCTACGGAGTGCTATGCCAGCGACTTGAGTTCAGGCAAACGAGTGATGCTCAGAGGCCAGATGGGGAGAGAGGATTGAGCATCCCAGTGACTGCTCTCCTTCCTGCGGGGAGAGGGAACCCTGTGTCCCACTGCATGGCTGCCAGGTGGTGGACACCAGACAGCAGCACAGCAGGAGCACACTGAAGGGGAGAGGGGCAGATGCCATATGCCAGGCATGCACACATGTGCATTACTGCATGCCACAATCCTCAGGGAGAAAACCAAGACATGAGTAAAAAGCCCTGGTCCACCGTTGCACCAGCACCAGTGCCATGGCTGGCCACCCACCACTATCATGATCCTCAGCAAGCACTGGATAACCAGTGAATCCATTAGAAGGTCATGACAGGGCTAGGGGGTGCCGGGTGAGCCGGGATGAGAAAAGTTTGATTATTAAAAAATAAAAAAGATCAATAAAGGTACACAATTTATAAAACGATACATAAAATTAAGAGTTACAATAATTTACATAGCATTAGTAAGTAATATAATGAAACAGTAAATAATGTAAAACCCTAGCATATGTACCACTACTACTGAAGCAGATAGGGTTTATCTCCTTTTGGAGTAGCTGTCTATATGCTTGGGTCATTTTCTGGACAGAAAAGCAGGAACACACAGGACTTTAAGACCCTCTTTAAAATCTTCACTGAGGGGCCTTCTCTTAGAGCTTGGGGCTGAGAATTCCACAGGATCCGTGTCACGACTGCTAATGCCCATGCCACTGTTCTAATGGAGAATGTGGAACCCTCAGATGCCCAGGCTTGGATGTGTGAAAACAGTGGCCACACAAACTGTATCTGGAGCAAGGAACTCTCTCAAGTAGCATGGGCCAAAATTGTGTAGGGCTTTATAGGTGAGCAATCCCACCTTGAAACTAATGCACTGATGCACGGACAGTCAGTACTTTCCTTGCAGCACCATCATGATATGTCTGGAGCAGACTGCACCAGTAATGAGCAGAGCTACGGCATTCAGCACAAGCTGCAAGTGGCACATCAGATGCTCTGACAGCACAAGGTAAAAAGAACGTTACAGTAATCCAGCCTCAATGTGACTAAGGCATGAACCAGTGTCTTCACGTCTTCCCTTGCCAGACAGGGTTTGATCGAGGTGATGCTACACAAATTGAAAAAGTAATTTCAGACACAGCAGAAACCTGATGTTACTAGCATTACCTAGTGGTCCAAAATGACCCCAGATCATTTACCTGATTCAAGGCTGTGGCCGCAGAACCTCAGAGTTTCACTTGAATTTCTCCAAGATCCATGTTAGAAGGTCTATGGAGATTCATACTAACTAGCAGTATCTCTGTCTTGTCTAGGATAAGACTCAACCAACTAGATGTCATCTAGTCATTAATTCTAGCTAAGCAGTTAGAGCTCCTCTGCAAGCTTCAGCTCATGTGCTGTATATACTTAATACCTCTTTCGCCTTGATGTACACAATTGTATGTTAACTAATTACTATTGCTGCTTGAATCATAATGGTCATTGTTCATCAGTTCGTGCCTTCTGTGTTATCTGCACAGTATTGAAATTGCTCTTTTCTATTTCATGTTACTATGTGTAACCCCCCTGCAAATGGGGGTTCCCAAAAGACTTCCAGGAGCTTGCTTGAATGCTCCAAGCCTGAATGGTGTTTGGCATTTAAGCCATTTATCAGTGAGTGTTTTTAGAGCCTCTGGTACTGTCTCTTTAAGAGCTGTCTGCTTGCAGACATAATTAGTTTGTATGGGGGGACTGTGTGCTTCTCTGAGTACCACTCGAGCTGCTGCCAATTCACTTCATTTTTGCAGTCAGTAGGAGTGCAAAGGGAACCTATCTGAAAGATGTAACTGTTTGCCAGAAATTATTTAGAGTAATAATGAAATTACAGTTTGTCTAACCTGCTTTCTTTGCAGTCAGAACTGTGTCTGCTAGTTCCCCATTCTAGTTTTGAACTGCTGAACTGGACCAATCAGTGTGGGGTAAGCTAGCTCTAAAATGGTGCCTTGGACCTAATCACAACTTGGACTCATAATCTGAGACAGCCACAAGAGGATTGTATGAGCAGTGACTCTTGGGAGATGTAGTTTAGACTTCAGCACCTTTTTGACCACAGCAGCAGTCTATTGTGAGTGACAGCCAATCCAGTCAAGAACTGGGAGGAACTCAAAGGAAGTGCCCGGTTTTGTCGGTTGGAGTTTCAGTTGAGCTTTGGCAGTGAAGAAGGAAGGAGCCCTGTGCTTTTTCAGTGTGCAGTTTTAGTCAAAAACGTGTAAGGCCCAGAGTTCCGGTCTGCAGCTTGTGTAACTGCTTGTTAGGACTGAACTGTCCTGTGAAAAGAATCAAAGGATCTCTGAAGAGTAGAAACCAGGCTCACCCTATAGAAGACTGGAGGAATTGCTGAAAATTGCATTTGGTCTGTCAGAACTGAATCTGCTGTGTGTTCTCCCGGTATTGTGCAGTAATTGCATCGGATACAGATGCAGCCTGCCTGGTATAGTGCTTTTTATATGGATGTGTGAAGAGGTTTGTGTACCTCAAGTGAGCCCTGCTGACATTGAAGGACCCTATCTTATTTGGAGGTCGTGAGTACTAATTCAGGGTCGCCTCCTGTTGAATTGCCACATTAAATCCAAATGGAATTACTGTACTGCTGACTGTTTAATTCTCCTTTTCTCTGTGTGAAAGGGCCCCTACCAGCTGCCACGGTTTGGACTAGCCACTAGGGCTTGGGTACCCAGGGACAGTAACTGATAGGGGTAGGCCTGTGCACAGAGCCATAGGTAGATTATTAGAGTGATAAGCTAATTAACCTGATTTCCCTGTCCTTGTTATATCCCCAATAAATCAGAGCTGCTTGTTTCAGCAAAGTTATACTGCCTGAGGTATTTGTCTATGTTAAAGTACTGTACTGTGATTGTTGCACTGTATCTCATTTCACAGGAGGTCCCAGTGCCGGAACCAGACCTGGGGGTAAGTGTATACTGTGAAGGTAATTCTGATATATTGTGTGGGCCACTAGTGGGAAGAAAGGGGGGTTGCAGTGTCCCAGAGGGCTGTGACCAAGTTAGTTTAACTATTGCAAACCCTGACCTCTGGGTGGAGGCACCCGCCATTGGATCCAGGCCCCTCAACCTGTTAGTGGCAAATCAGGCAGGGGTAGTAGCCCCTGGGATAGCGCCATCTAGGGGTTACATATGTGTGATCTGCACTGTACTGTAGTCGCTATTTTCTACTTTAGGTTAACTAATTCCAGGTCACCCCTGAAAAAGGGACTCCACTGTCTCAGTGGGCTTACCCGATTACCAAAATTCAATAAAATAAATAACACGGCTGCAACATTCCTTTTATCTGGTGCAAAAGATAAACACAGCCGAATATCTTCTGCATAACAGTGATACTTGAGGCTGTAGTATCGAATAACCTCATCCAAGGGCATCAAATAAACTGCAAATAACAGGGGGCTCAGTATCCATCCCTAACGTACTCCATAGCACAGAGGAGCAGGAGCCAAGATAAAGTGGCCCACGCCGTTTGCTATAATCTCCCCTTGAGAAAGAACTTAAACCATTCTGAAACTATACTGGTGAGTCCTCCACAGCACCTTAGGTGTGCAAACACACCATGGTGCACAGTGTTGAAGGCAGACAAGTTAAGGAGGATAATACTAGAAGATCTTTAGCCAAGAGTAGGTCACTTTGTACCCTGAGTGCCGACTTTGTGGTATGCCAGGCCTGAAATCAGACTGGAGTGGCTCACAGATGTCAAATGTCTCTAGATGAGCATCAAGGTGCGACTCCACCACTTTCTTAATGATCTTCCCCAAAAAGGGGAAGCTACAGACTGGGTCATAATGTGCAATGACATCAGGATCCCAAAATTTTTTTTTTCCTTTTCTCAGAAGGGGATTTAAGTCCTGTCCAGGGGTACACGTTGGGTATAATGCTATCCCGTGAACATTGTAGACAGAGTTCAAATATGGTACTCAGGCCCATAAAAATTGGGGGATTGAGGAAGAGAGGTTAGAGATCTACAAAAATATTTTTTTCACAATGTTTGGCAAGAGTTTTTGAAAAGTGTATTTGGGGAGCACACAGCTCCAGGCACTAGAAATGGGAAATAAAAAGGAAGCAGCACATCTGTGCGCATTTATACACAGTATGTAGTGACTAGTGTTGTGTGGTGGGACTCCGGACAAATTATACTGGTATAAAACATAATATGTGCATTACATGTTCACAGAGATATGCAACAGGATTGAAGCCCAGGCTTTTTACCTGTGATAAGAAGCCTTCAGTTTTGAAAGAATACTGGTATGTTATCTAGTTCAATATCACATAGCTACATAAAATCTGCCCCAGTGGCCTAATGGATAAGGCACTGGCCTCCTATATCAGGGAGTGTAAGTTCAAGTCCCATCTGGGGTGAAACATTTGGGCTGGCAGATAGCCTAGAGGTTAGAGTAACGAGCTGTGAACGAGCTTGATACATTCAGCAGACCAGACCTGGGTTTGATTCTCACAATCTCCACTTGCATACTGTGCGACTCTGAGCAAGTCACTTAACCGCCCAGTGCTCCCAGGTCATCCCTGAAAATAGGCGCCTGTGCCTAGTGGGCCTTATCTGGTTGCCAAAGACTAAAATAAATAAAACTAAAAAAAATAAATTGTTGACTACATATTTACATGCTTATGCTAATGTAAGCTCTCTTAGTAAGGTTTTCTTATTTGATTACCATGTCCCTAAAGAAGCCCTCTACTCACATGGTGAAATGCTGGGGTTTCATAGAATCATAGAAATCTGATGGCAGAAAAGGACCCCAACTGCCCATAGAGTCTGTGCCCCCCCCCCCTACAATTTTCAAATAAAAAATACAGCGTGCTGAATCCAGTGTCCAGGCTTGTTTTGCCTAGAGTGGCCCACCCATTTCATAATGGTATGAGGTATCACAGAACAAGGTGGTGCGAAATTCTTTATTTGCTTCATAAGGTGCGTTTATACACATGCTGGGTTTTGGCACCATTACAGCACCTGGGAGTGACGTGCGCTGCTGCAGCCATTTCAAGTGCTCTGAAAGTGGAACCACGATACTGGCATGCACTAATGCACATTCATATTCCAAGAGATATGAATATGTATTAGCGAATGCCTAGTAGTCACAGCTACACTTTCAGAGTGCTTTTTACAGTACTTTTTAGCCTTCGATTCTTAAAAGTACACAGTTTCCAGAGTTGTTTTCTTTATAGCATCAGAAGATTTGTTTAGCTGAACTCGGGCTGGACAAAGAAGTCCTTCTGTCTTGGAAGCCCGGAAATGTGGCTGAAATGCTGGAACAGCCCCGACACTGATGTAAGGGCTGGAGTAAAAAAAAAATGCTGCGGTGCAGAGTGAGCTGCAGCAAGTGCAGCAAACCATTATGATGCAAGTAGGGCACCGTTTAAAAGCACCTCTTGTGTTCTATTACCCTCTACTGGCTTCCAACACAGAAAGTGCAACACTTCAGGTGGTGCAGAGCATTTACACAGGGACTTAAAACTCCTGCACCATTTCAGCTCCCCACCTCTGCAAAGCTTCACAGGAGCTGAAAATGATCAGTTTACCACGCTCCCAAACATGTCTACACTTATCCTCTGGCAGTGGATCGGCTATTCTGCACTAATAAAACCAGAGCAGAATGCTTAGTGTAAATAAGCCTATTAAAGTCACCTCGGCCCAGAGGCGCTGAGGGTTGAGGCACTGGACGCTACATCTCACGCCACACTGGGGACCTGGGTTCAGGAATGAGCCTGGTTGTCGGTGGCGGGGGGTAGGGCAAGTAGCAGGATTTACCTGCTGCAGGCGGCTCTCTTCTCCCAGGGAGGGATAAGGGGTTTTCCCGGCCCTCGGCTGCCACCCGGTGGAGGACAGATGGCAGATCAGGCAACAGGGGGCCCGGTGATAACCAGGGGTAGGGCGAAAGGGGCCAAGCCTGTACCCAGAGTGCATGTGTGCCTCCACATGCACACACTGCCGTGTCTGCCAGGGTCCTGGGGGAGAAAAACTACAAAATACTAATTAAAAAAAAAAAAACAAGCCTATTACAACTAACAAAGTTAAGCCTGTGGAGGGAAAAAAATGTTAATTTTGCCCACCACTCCAACAGGTGCCCCAAAAAACTGGAAGGTCGACATATATTTATTTTTCCTGGTTTTATTAATTTAATTTGATTTAGATAATGTTCTACTTGGCAGGTTTAAGCCACACTAACTATAGTATAGTGTATCATTTGACCTATAACATAGCCATCTTGAAGTATTCTAATCCAACGATATGAGGCACGTGTTGAGCTCTTACTTATAAGTTTTCCTATAGCCCGACTCATAATGAACTGTAGAGCCTGTCAATCTACTTTACAACCTACCCTAAATAGCAGTTAACGGGTTAGCAGGGACCTTATTTCAGGGTAAATGCATGTGCGTTTCAATTATCACTGAAGCATCAGATGTCACTTGAAAGCCTATTAACCCAGTGAACTCTGAACTTCTGTGAGTCCACAGAAATGGTTTTGGATATGTTGTATAAGGTCCACGAAAAAAAAACAGGGAAGATAAAAAGTACTGCTGATGTACAGCAACTATGCAAGCCAGCTGATAACTTAAATCCAAGCAGTATGGTGTTGCTTACAAGCAGAACATTAACAACAAAAACTCAAAAACAAAAACCAAAAAAAAAATTCAACACTACTCATGTCTTAACTGAAGTTCACCATATGACCACTCAGCAGACTCTGGAAAATAGATTCATTTACCATTCTGCTGTATGGTATTAGATAGATACAGTACAATATTCATTACTAGGCGCTCACACCAAGTGAATCAGAAGGCAGTACATTATGTACGCACACTTAAATCCAGCAGGGCATAACATTTACAATAGGTACTTAATACTACTTGCTAAAACTGGATTAAAGAGAACAGGAAATTTTTTTTTTTTATGTATTTAGTATGCTTTATCAGAGCCACAGCCTATCACTCCCCAGGACTTGCCTCAGAGCTGAAGATACCCCCTGGATTACTCCCCAGGGTGGGGCCAATGCCTCCAGAATGAACCCACATGAGGCAGAAGAAGGATTCTGGCAGGAGAGCCTACCCTGGCTTACCCCCCAGGGTGGGGCATGGAGTCAGACCAGCACATTGGGAGCTGCAATAGGTTGACAGTCCAGAGTGCCACGGCAGAGCAAATGGAGCCAGGAGAGTGGAGCCGCATAGAGGCGGTAGCCATTTTTAATGTTTTGCAGATGGGGGCATGGCGTGCAGTGATGCAAGTGATGCAAGGCGTCTGTGTCTGGCAAGTCCCCCAGAAGAGTCTAGGTACCAGGCACCACGGAACCCCTGGTCTCCACCAGAGATCACAGGCGCTGGTCGCACAACCCCCTAGCCCTCCCCAGAAGAGGAGAGCTGCCATATGGTGGCTCAATCCAGCTCCTGCCCTCCCCTTCCCCTGACCAACCCCAACAACCCTGGTCCATTCCTGAACCCGGTCACCAGAGCAGCGCAAGGTGTGGCGTCCAGCACCTCAACCCTCAGCAAGGAAATGATTTCTAATTGGTAGTTATTTATAATGTTCCTATTTATAGACATAATATCCATAAGCCTAAATTATCCATATTTAATTGTACCTAATAAAATATGATTTGAAAAAACTATTTTGCATAATTTCATTTTTTACGGGCAGCATTCGGTTACAGTTCTTTTCACGAAACTAGTGATCTGGAGTTTTAACTATGTCACGGTTTTAGCAAAGAACTCCAAGCATGGTTCTGATGAGACAACAGCTCATGTTTAGCATTCTGTACACAAACCGTGACATAGTAAAAACTCTAAATTGCTGGTTCCATGAAGAGAACTGTGCAGAACATTGTTCATAAAAAGAAAGCAATTGAAAAGAGTTTTTCACATCAGTGTTTATTAAGGTACAGTTAAATAAGGCTCATTTGGCGGCAAGTCTCATTTCTCTTACTAGGAACATTAGTAACTACTGCCAATTAACACAAATTTCTTGTCCCCTTTAAGTGTGCATAGACTGTTTAAAGCATGAAGAAACTATTCAGGAGGTGCATCTCTTATTTAACCAGACAAAATTCTCTGATGCTGACTCTCTCTCCACTCAAAAAGAAAGTTGTCATTTTAAAGGGACACTGTCAAACCCCCTTAGGCCTCAAACTATCCCACATTTTATGACTGTTCACATTCTGTAGTGTGTGCTGGTGAAGCTGGTAGTTTGATTCTCATTCATTTTTTTTTTTTTTTTTATTTAAAAGTTAAAAACAGACTGCCCACCATACTGGTATTACCACACCAAAATAAACAGGTTACTCACCTGTAACAGTAGTTCTAGGAGTGGTATACATTGTTCAGCCACACTGACTGGCATGTCCCTTTCCCCTTTAATTCTTGCAGGAAGGTTTTCAAGCTGGCTCCTCCCACCCACCTGGGTGGTATAACCCTCGGCTCCGCCCCATGATGCCAGATCTTGCCTGCTGGAAGCTAAGGCTGTGCGTTGAAGCCGGGGAGGTTGGGTGGGTTTGTGGGGATGAACAACATATACCACTCCTAGAACTACTGTTACAGGCGAGTAACCCGTTTTTCTAGGATCGTAGATATGTTGGTCATCCACACTGATTGGCAAACTCCTAGTAGTTCTCTGGGAGGATGGAGGCAAGGCACACACCCCCAATTTAGGGAGTAGAGACTGGAGAACTAAGGCTACAAAACCAGCCTCCTGGCATGACTCATGGTCGATGTGGTAATGGGTAATGACGGTGTCTGCTGACTTCCAGGTAGCAGTCCTGCAGATATCCTGGATAGGGACGCCCCTAGAAGCAGCCACGAACACAGTGGTATGGTGGGTGGAATGAGCCCTTAGCCCTATGGGTGGCTCCATACCCGCCAACCCATAACAGATCAATGCAAGATGTAATCCATCTGCCAATCATCTGCTTCTCTGCAGGTCTGCTAGGTGCAGCTTCAGCGTAGGTGACAAACAGCTGGCGAACCTCTCCCCGAACTTCAGCCGTCCGCTCCTTATAATAAAAGAGTGCTCGTCTCCGGTCCAGAGTATGGAGCCTGTACTCAGCCTCCGAAGTGTAGTTAGGATAGAACACCGGCAGAGTTAACACCTGGTTAAGGTGAAACTCTGACACAACCTTCAGAAGGAACTTCAGGTTGGGGTGCAGGACAACCTTGTCCCTGTGGAAGACCAAATAAGGAGACTCCACCAAGAGCACCTGGAGCTCCCCAGTCCTTCTGGCTGATGTGATAGCCACCAGGAAGGCAGTCTTCCATGACAGATGTGACATCTCACACCTGTGCATCGGTTCAAATGGCTTGCCCATGAGCTTTGCCAGTACCAGCAGTAGATCCCACGGAGGTGGAGGTTCATGCACCAGAGGGGATATGTGATCAAGGCCCTTGAAAAAGTGCCAGATCACTGTCTCCTGTGCCACCGTCCGCTGACTGGCCCGCACCCGGTAAGCGGAGATGGCTGCCAGGTGCACCTTAAGGGTAGTCGTCTGAAGACCTCCTTTGGAGAGGGACCACAGGTAGTTGAGGATAATGACCACAGGACAGGAATTAGGGTCTGGGCCCTTGCCCCGGCACCAAATGGAAAATCTTTTCCTTTTGAAGGCATAGCACCTCCTGGTTGACTCTTTCCTGGATGCCTCAACCACGTTGAGTACATCATTGGAAAGACCCAAAGCCTGGAACTCTAGCCACTTAGGTACCAGACTGTCAGGTGCAGGGACTGAAGGTCTGGATGGAATACCTTCCCCTGATTGACGGATATCAGGTCCGGGTGTGCCAGGAGATGCCTCGGGAGCCTGGCACTGAGGCTGAGGAGATCTGGATACCAGAACTGGCGTGGCCAATCTGGGGCTACCAGGATCACCTTTGCCTTGTCCCTCCTTGCCTTGAGAAGCACCTTATGGATCAAGGGAAATGGAGGGAGTGCGTAGAAGAGGCTTGGGGTTCAGGTCCTCAAGAAGGCATCCCCCTGCAGCAAGCCCTGCTGAGGGAAAGGCGGGCCATGAAACAGCCTCAGCTTTGTGTTCTCCCTGGAGGCAAACAGGTCCACCCGAGGGGTGCCCCACTGGGAGAACAGACTGCGGACTACCTTTGGGTGAAGAGACCACTAGTGGGACACCTCGACCACTTGGTTGAGGGCATCTGCCAGTTGATTCAAGGCTCCTGCCACATGGATGGTGAGAAGATCCTCATTCAGATGGCTGATAAGTGTCCAGATGCAAAGCGCTTCCCTCCACAGAGGCTGGGAGTGCGTGCTGCCCTGCTTGTTGAGGTCATGCATGGTTGTGGTGTTGTCCATCTGGACCACTTGACCTTGCAGAAACTGAGCTAATGTAGTCAGCGCCAGCCCCACTACTCGGAGCTCCAGCAGGCTGATGTGGCATTGGGGCTCCTTGGGGTTACAGAGCCTGTGAACCCTGTGGCTCCCCACGTGGGCTCCCCAGCCCACGAGAGGCGCACTGGTCATAAAGACGACCGTCGGCTTGGGGTGAACAAATGGGATCCCTCCCTGCAGATGTTCCGGGACAGTCCACCATTGGAGAGCATCTCAAAGCCTCTAAGTTACTGTGACCAGCTGGTCGAAATGACCCTGATGCTGGGACCACTGGCTGGCCAAGCCCCACTGAATGGGGCACATATGCCACCAGGCCCAATGGACCACGGTGGTGCAGATCAGCATGTAACAATGTTAAGGGAGGAAGTATAGCGCAGTGGTTTAAGGCTCTGAGCTGCAAATCTGGAGACCTGGGTTTGAATCCCACAGCCCCCACTTGCATACTGTGTGACCTAAGCAAGTCACTTAACTTCCCTGTGCTCCCAGGTTGCACCTTTAAACAAGCTTTCAGCTTAATTTGCTACTCTTGGTTAAACAATTGGAGAAAAAAAACGGAAGATGCAGGAAGTCCCGGGCAGGGCATAATTGCCCAACCAGAAATGATTGTGAAAAGGAGGAGAGAACCTCTGCCCTGTCTGTCGGGAGCCGGGCTCTGGCTTGGCAAGAATCGAGCTCTGCCCCAATGAAGCAGATCACCTGCGAGGGCAAGAGTTCCGACCTGGCCTCATTGATTAGGAGGCCAAGTCTGAGGCAGGTCTGGAGGGCCGGATCCCTGGCCCTCTCAACCTCCCACCTGGAGGGACCCACTATGAGTCAATCGTCGAGGTAAGGGTACACCCTGACTCCTCAATGCCGAAGATGGTCTGCCACCACTGCAATGCATTTGAAGACCCGGGGGCCAATGACAGGCCGAACAGAATGGCATGGAACTCGTAGAGGGTTCCCTCCACTCGGAAGCGGAGGAACCTTTGG
Source organism: Neoceratodus forsteri (assembly GCA_016271365.2). Taxonomy (NCBI): domain Eukaryota; kingdom Metazoa; phylum Chordata; order Ceratodontiformes; family Ceratodontidae; genus Neoceratodus; species Neoceratodus forsteri. Next base: position 841,583,073 of record CM028134.1, read on the forward strand.
TGTGATGGATGGATTGGGACATGGAAGAATGCGTCCTGAAGATCCAGGGAGCAAAACCACACATTTTGCTCAAGAGATGGTATGGTCTGGGACAGAGTTACCATCCAAAATGTGAGTGACCAGAGATACTGGCTTAGGTCATGCAGATCCAAAATGGGGCGCCAGTCCGTTTTAGGACCAGACAGTACATGGAAACAAACCCTGAGTTGACTAGGGGATCCGTAACTCAGGTCACTACCTCCTTGAGGAGGAGTTGGACACTGTAGTTTCAAAGAGCCGACCGAGTATGTACTGATACCCTTTCCTCGTGTGGGCTCAGCTTGGCGGGTACTGCTCATCCAGAGGCAGTCCCTGACTGACCACCTCCAACACCCACCTGTCTATGGTAACAGTGGACCAGGCGGAGAGGAAGTAGTGGAGTTGACCCCCCATGGGAGGACCCAGAGCAGGCGTGACGGGTATGGGGCTGGTCACCCCATCCCATCACTGAGCAGGCCTGGAAGAGGAGGATTCAGAAGCAGGACCGCCTGGACCCTTCCCTCCCGGTTTGTGTGCTGACTAAGCTCCTGACTTGGGCCAAGGGCACCAAGACTCAACCTGCTGTTGTTGCCCAGACTGAAACTGGGGCTGCTTGGCCGCAGGGCAGAAGGGCAAAAAGGCTTCTTTTTCTGTTTTTTGGAACCCTGGGATTCCTTTTGGGCAGACATAGTGGAGTCCAATCTGGTATTGGACTTCTTGATACGTCCAAGGTGACCGTGGACTCCTGGACCGAACAGGTCGGTACCCAGGAATGGGACATCTGCCAACTTTTGCTGGGTATCTGCCATGAAGGTCAAGACCAGCAACCAAGCCCTGCAGCGCATGGCAACCATGGCTGCAACTGAACAGGCACAGGAATCCCCGAGGTCCAAGGATATCTGGAGCTGCTGCCTAGCAACAGCCAGACCTTGGTCCCTGACCTGCTTGACCATGGTCTGAAGGTCAGCGGGGAGGTAGAGAAGCACCTCAGGGCAGAAGGGCGAAAAGGCTTCTTTTTCTGGAACCCTGGGATTCCTTTTGGGCAGACATAACGGAGTCCAATGTGGTATTGCACTTCTCGATGTTCAAGGTGCCCGTCCACTCCTGGACCAAACAGGTCAGTACCCAGGAATGGGACATCTGTCAACTTTTGCTGGGTGTCTGCCATGAAGGTCAAGACCCGCAACCAAGCCCTGCGGCGCATGGCAACCATGGATGCAACTGAACAGGCACAGGAATCCCAGAGGTCCAAGGCTGTCTGGAGTTGCTGCCTAGCAACAGCCAGACCTTGGTCCCTGACCTGCTTGACCATAGTCTGAAGGTCAGCGGGGAGGTAGAGAAGCACCTCATCCAAGAAGCCCAACAGGGCGTGAGAAAAATGTGCCATGATCACAACCGAGCTCGCCTCACGGAGGTTGAGCGATGAGGCAGTATAGACCTTTCGGACGGAATGATCCATCTTTTGGATTCTTTGTCCAGTGGTCTGTCTGTGTCTTCTGAATTTCCCACTTGCCTGAACACAGACTCGGTCACCACTCCCTCAGCCGAGGGATGCTGTGTAAATCCTGAAAGGGAGCTGGTGGGTACCGCATATTTGAGGGCCACCCTGGAGGACAGTAAGAGGCAGGAGGCAAGGATCTGCCAGAGCTCAAGAGCCGGACTGACGACGGCTTCAGCCACCAGGAAGGCCTTTGTTGGAGAATCCCCTCTTCTGAGGATATCAGTTAAGGGGTATGCTACCCGTTTCTCAATGGGCTCCAACTTCATCCCCATGAACTCTGAGATGAGGTGGAGGATGCCCATAAAGGAAGTGGGCCCCTCCTCAGTAGAAAAAGACTCATGGCATCGTCATCCTGAGAATGAGATGCCAGTTCAGAGTCCTCGGACTCCGAGAAGTCCAGGTAAAGTGGTCTGCTACTGGAGTAACTAAGAACTCACCGTGGACGGTCGGGAGTGAGAGTGACAGACAGCAGTGCGGGAGGCCTGAGGCAGGCTGACTCCCTTAGTGGGTGGGGAGCCCCAAGGAGGCTGTTTTGCCATGGCCCACCCAGGATAGGTGGAGAGACCAGCTTTTACCGAGTCGGGAGTGACGTCGCTGGCTCCGCGGGTGCAGTGGGGGAGACGACCGACTCTGGAGTGGTCGACGATGGCCTAGAGGGAGACAGCCAGGTAATGGCTGGGGTTGAAGGAACTGCCTTCGGCCCGGAAAGTACTAGCTGCTGCCACATGTCCTCATAGTGCCAATGCAACTTGCGTCGGAGCCTCCCCCATCCGAGGAGGAAGAGGATGAATGGCGGCGATGCTGCTTTTTAGAATGTCGCTTATGCAACTTCCTCTGCCTTTTGGTCGAGGATGTCCCAGACCTGGATGTCGACTGATGGGGGCGTTCAGAAGAAGGAGAGAAGGGAAGAACCCTGGCTCCTCCACGTCAGGGATGACCACCACCTGGGTCACCTCTTCGGCAAGGTCCGGAGTCCTAATCAAAGAGCTGTCGGCCTCCTCGATCAACAACGGGTCAACAGGGTCGAGAATAATCTCGACGGGATCGTCGTCCCACATCTGGGCCAGCTGACCTGACAAAGGTACCGTGAGGTCAGCGGTCAAGGTCACAAACGTCGACCGAAGTCAAAACATGAGACTCCTGGGACCGAGATCGTTCTCTGTCCTAAGAGTGACGTCGACGAAATGTAGAATCTCTCGGTTCCTTGTATTCCTTCTTACGGGATCTGGAGATGCGAGATCCAGGGCCTTCCCCACCAGTGGGAAGGACTGGACCAACTCCTTAAAGGAACCTGAGAAAGAGGAGCCCAGTTTAAATGGAACGAAAACTGAGGGAAAAGATGAGAGTTTAGCAGCGTGGGCTTCCTCTTCTTCGAAGGCCTTCACCTGTTCCAACTATTCCGAGGACCCTGCAGCCGTGGAGATCGCACAGTGGGCATCCTTTGATTTGACCGGCGGGTGCCATTTTTCCAGACGTCCAAACTGGAGACGCGCGAGGCAGTTGTCCAAAACATTCAGATGAAAAGAGCGACACAAGTCGCAGACTTAAGTATCATGATCATGACCCAGGCAGAAAACGCACGTGGCATGCAGGTCCATTCAAGACAGTTCTGCCCACAGGGACACTGGCGGAACCCGGGTAAGGACTTGTCCTCCATCGCAGTCGCAAGTCTAAATTAGTTTGGAGAGATTCAGAGAATCTTAAATCGGTAAGAGAAAGTTTTGGAGCGCCAGGGCCTACTAAACGCGGGAGCGAGAAGGAGGGAACCTGTATCTTCCAGTGGAAAGGAAGATCTGGTGCCATGGGGTGGAGCCGAGGGTTATACCACCCAGGTGGGTGGGAGAAGCCAGCTTGAAGACCTTCCGGCAAGAATTAAAGAGAAAAGGGACATGCCAATCAGTGTGGATGAACAACATATCCACGATCCTAGAAATGACTGTTTACATTCCTTAGGCAACTCCCAGTGCTCCTTTCCTGGACTTGCAACACCCCCAACACAGTCTAACCACTTAAGATGCAGTGGGGGGAAGAGGAGACCATAGCATCATGAGTGGCTGCTCTATCTGGGGGCGTTCCTAATGTTCAGGAAGCACACAACAGAAACAGATCAAAGATTTGAAACAAAACAAGGCTGAGGATAATTACAGCATTAGCATGTATTTCAGTTCTACTAAGAAAAGAGAGATATTAAACAACCAGAAACATCAATGCATTTTAGAGAAGGTAAGCAATCATAAAAAATGGGTTTTCAACTAGAAACAGTATGATGCAAAATGGGTTGACAGTGTCTCTTTAAACTTCAGAGGTGTGTAACTATGGGTCAATAATCACAATCCTTCAAGAGCTGATGACACTTGCAGGAGAACGTTAACAAAACTTAATATTTAGACAGTCCAGCTTATATTTCCCATTAGTGCTGTATTCCTCCTCCCCATTGTTTGTTACTCAGGTCATCTGTATGAAAACAGGATCTTTGCTCCTGAAGTCATAATCCACTGCTTGTGATATCACAGTTGCTGCCATGGCAACAGACTGTGATGTCACAACAGAGGATATGACTTGAAGTAGAGAGTAAGCTACAGAGGCAGATGGACTCTAAAGGAACTCTAAGGGATAAAGATCATATATTCATAAAAATGTCCATAATAATAAATAATGCGGAGGAGGAATACATAAAATATAAATGGAATGCAGGCAGAATTGTACCTAATTATTATGCTTTTTAAAGTTTTCTTTGAGGTGTCAGTAGCTCTAAGTTTGTTATTAAGTAAAAGGCAATTGGGCCTAGTGCCTTTGAACATACGAGGGAAGTGTGACTACTGACCACAATTACTCAATTACTCTTCCCTGATGTGTCCTATTACACTTATAGGATGGACACACACACACACACACACGACTACAGAGCTGGTCTGCTTTACATTTTTTTTATTAAAATGTACATTTCTTACTTTCTGTTTTCAGAGTTTTAGTTCCTTGGTGCGATGCAGTTTGTTTAAGTGGGTACTGATAGTTTTTCAGCTGTCTCACTGACAGTCAGAGATGCACTGCTACAGAGAGCTGCACGTAATGTTAGTAGGATCCTCTCATGAACAGTCAGACACGCTGCTGCTGAGAGTTGCAAGTGACGCCTGTGGGATCCTCTCACACAACAAAAAAGAATTAGACACGCTGCTGCTGAGAGCCTCTCACAAATAGTCAGATGTGCTGATGACGAGAGATGCAAGTGATCTCTGTGGGATCCTCTCACAAAAATCAGACACGCTGCTGCTGAGAGCTGCAAGTAATGTTAGTGGAATCTCTCACGAACAGTCAGATGTGCTGTTGCTGCTGCTGCTGAAAGCTGCAAGTAATGTTAGTGGAATCTCTCACGAACAGTCAGATGTGCTGCTGCTGAGAGTTGCAAGTGAGGTTAGTGAGATCCTTTCATTAACAGTCAGATGCACTAGGGTTGTCAGAACCCGTTGGAAGTTCTGGGTTCTGGTTCTGGTCTACAACTTTGCAAACAGCTCTTGGGTTCTAATCTTCTTGAGAACTTGAACTCTTGTGTACAGGACTGCAGAGAAAGAACAGGTAAAGATACTGAGAGTAGGAAAACGATAAACATAAAATTTGTAGGCAGAAAAGGACTGTTTGGCCCACCCAGTTTGCCCTGATGGTCCCTGCCTAGTCTCTCTCCACAGACCCTAGTTGGTCTCCGGCAGCCATCCCTCTTCCCTGCCTATTTATAAATATTCCCCTATGTCTATCTCATGTATGCTTGAAGGCCCCTACTGTTGTCAACTCCACTGCTTCCGATGGCAGCCTACTCCACACGTCTTCCACTCTTTCAGTGAAGAAGTACTTCCCCACATCCTTTAACCCCACTCCCCCCAGCTTCATCACATGCCCTCTGGTCCTGATGCTCTTCCTCATTCAAGAGAGACTCCCCTCCTGCACCCTGATCACCCCTGTGATTTACTTATAGGTCTCTATCATGCTTCTTCTCACTCTCCTCTCCTTCACAGGGTATACATGTTGAGATCCCTCAGTCTCTCTCTATATGGCTTTTAGTGAAATCCCTGCAGCATTTTAGCACCCTCCTCTGGACTGGCTCTACCCTATGTCCATTCTGAGTGCAGCCTCCAGAACTGGACACAATACTCCAGGTGGGTCTCACCTGTGAGTGATACAGTGGCAACACCACCTCCCTCCTCCTGCTGGAGGTACCTCTCCCAATGCAGCCTAGCACGCACTCACCCTACCCACTGCTTTGTCACACTGCCCTGCTACTTTGTGGTCATCGGATATGATAATCCCCAAGGTCCTTTTCTTGCAAAGCAACTGACAGCACCCCTACCCTATACTCAGTTTCTGGGTTCCTATGCCCTAGGTGCAAGATTTTGCACTTTTTGGCATTGACCCAGGGGCGTCACCAGGCATGGGCATTAGGGGTTGGAGCTCTGAATCTTTATTCATCAAATTTTCCTAATTCCTAGAACTGATCCAGGCCTATTTGCTATTTTACTTGGTGGGAGGTCAGGGGACTCAAGTCCCTAATCTTTTCAGATCCCAGAAATGTCACTGCATTGTACCCCAACTGCCATGTGCTTGACCACTCCTCGAGCTTCCCAAGGTCCCAATGCATTCTTTCCACCCCCTCCTGACTGTCCACCCTATTACAGATTTTTGTATCATCTGCAAAGGTCACTTACGAAGACACTGAAAAGGAATGGTCCCAGTACTAAGCCCTGCGACACCCTGCTGGTCACTCTTCCATCATTAGAATTAATGTCATTAATCGCCACCCTCTGTCGCTTATCTGTTAACCAGTTTCTAACCAGGTTTACCACTTTGGGTCCTACCCCTAGGCTGCTCAATTTCATAATCAGTCTCCTGTGGTTGAAGACCTTGCTAAAGTTCAGACAGGTCAGAGACCTCTTCCTCGTGAATCCATGCTGTCTTTGGTATTGCAACCCACTGGATTCAAGATACTCCACCAACCTTTCCTTTATCAGTGTTTCTGTTAATTTCCCCACCACTGAGGTGAGGCTCAACAGCCTATAGTTACTAGCCTCTTCCCTGCTGCTGCTCTTATGTAGAGGGACCACATCTGTTCTCCTCAAGTCCTCCAGAACGATGAAATAAAAAGACCTGCAATACTGTCTCACTGCACGTACAAAAGAGAAACAGTGTGCCTGTCAAAATCCAAATGTTAAGCGTCCTAATTCCATGCGTGTAGCACATCTGCATATCAGCAGCAGCACAGTCTCACATTCTCTCGCTCAAAAACATTTTAGGACGTAATATCTAGGCTACAATCTCCTGTTTTTGAAATGTATGAATAATAAAAAAAAGCATATATACAGCATCAGTGGTGCTAAATTTTCCCTGATAAATTAGTTCATCTTGCTATCTAACCTCCACACAAACATTTATCTAGAGGTTATATATGTCACAGTGACTTTCCTTAACTTTGCATACAACAGAACAAATCAGAAAGCAGCTATCACAATGCTAATGTCATCATACCAGGTCTAGCAACACTGAAGCCAGCAGTTCGAATTATAGAAAAACAGTAAAATCTTCACATAAAAAGCTGATTTTAAAAATTGCAACAGTTAAACTAATGTTGTGTAAATCTAACACACAATGGCTTAACTCAAAATATGCAATTTATCTCCACGTTTGAGGGGACGAGACTTTCATTATTCACTCATAGCTTTGCCACTCACGAGTTATGGTCTTGCTCCCTCATACTTGGAGATAACTTGCATATTTTGAGTAAGGCCATTGTGTATCCCCTAATTACACTGTACAGAAGAAGCTTGTTCTGCATGGATTTTCAGCCTAAGCAGAACGCTGTTGTACCATAATGCAAAAGTCATGGTTGTACTCTTCTCTGGTACTACAATGTTCTATACAGGTGAACACAATGTCTGCGTGACCAGCTCTATCAAAACCACAGCTAAAACAAAAAAACACACCACGCTATCAATGGATAACCACAAAGAAGCCAGTCTGGTGGCACTGAGGGTTGAGGCGCTGGACGCCACACCTTGTACCACGGCGGCAACCTGGGTTCGGGAACGAACCTGGGACATCGGGGGTTGGCGGAGGAGAATGGAATTGAGCCCAGAGGACTGCCTCCCTCCTTTGGGGCTGAGGCGCAAGAGATCCCGAGATTTGGCGACTCCTGTGGTGACTGGGGTACAGCAGCACTTGGGATCCTTGCCAGATGATTGGCTGCGACAGTAATCCTGTGTGCATAATGGGGAATCTGCACACACACACACACACACACACACACACACACACACACAACCGACCGGGGTGGGGTGGGGAAGAGACAGAAAAAGGAAAATGACCATGTCCCCTGGTAGGCGAAGGTAGGTCCAGTGGCCGACCCCCACACCCAGTGTTGGGTTCTGCAGCCTGTCTCCGGTGCTCCCTGCATTCCCTGGTCGCTCCATTAGATTGTCAGATAGAGCACCAGAGGAGTAGGCGGTCCTGCCCTGGTGGGAGGGGGGTCGAGTGATCAGAGAAGTGGACAGGAAATAGGTCCACACCGGACAGGTAAGGCTGGGAACTTCAGGTGGGCCGGATAAGGCTGAGCCGTGCGACCACACCAGAGAAAGTCCGGGTGGCCAGAGGGACAGGGAGCATAAAAGAAAGTGTACAAAAAAAAAAAGATAACCACAAATGGAAAATGATAATGCAGACTTTGGCTAGTTTGCTCTTTTTAAGTCTAAAAAATTAAACCTTTATAGTAAACAATTTTTTTTTTAAAGTATCTTTCTCTGAATTAGCTGTCACTTTGACAACGGGCAAGAATGGAAGAATGTCTGAGAACGGGACACAATAGTTTAAGCAGTTTAACAAAAAAAGCAGAAAAAAGACAAAAAAAACACACCTTTACTTTTTGGTCTCTATGAGCTATAAAAAATACCTGTTGAGCGAAACCATGCCCAGCCAGCCTGTGCTGCCACCTCGAGGTTCAGATTACAATGGACAGCTTGAGCTTTGCTCTCCAGATCTGCTTTAATTTGAACCTCTTGGTGGCAGCACAGGCTGGTTGCGCATGGTTGCCCAGCCAATATTCTGTAATTAGAACCCTTATCACTTGGAACCCATGGGTGTTCTACTTCTAAATTAGAACTTGAACCCGAGTTCTAAAAAGGTTCTAATCTTTTTAGAACTAGTTCTGACAAAGCTAAGTCGCACTGCTGCCAAGAGCTGCAAGTGATGTTAGGGGGATTTCTCATAGAGAGTTAGATGCGCTACTGCGAGGTGCAACTGACAGTAGAGGAATTGGGTGAGAACTATGAGCGCTTACTTTTCCTTTGTTTTAGGAGTTGGTAAGTTCTGCTAGTAAGTGTACTATGAGAACTATATACAGGTACACACACATACATATATATATTTTTTTAACAGCTCTTTGTTAGAGCGATTACATATTGGTAGTGAGTCTGGTAATAGACGTACTGCTGTTTGCTGAGCTATGAGGGATGTTACTGGAAAGTGCAAGTGCTGTTACAATATTGTAGCTGGACTGTACTGGAAAGGCAACAGGTGGTGTAAAAAAAAAAAAAGGACAAAAAGTAATCCCGCGGCTGCAAATATACCCTGATATGAAATATAGTAGATTTGCTATAGGTCCGGTGCACTGGAGAGGGAAAAACATGGCTGCCAGTCCCTTTCTGTTTATGGGAAGGGAAGAGATGAACTACGAGGGATGTTAAGAGGCATATTAATATACTATTGTACCCATGCACAGGCTGGTACCTTGAAGTAAGTACAGAGGTGTAATTATGGCAAGATAATTACACAATTGTCCTCCTCTTTTAGCCAAATCAGATGATTTTAGTTTTCTTACCCATTTTATAATGATACTCAAGTATTGCCAGTGAGAAAATCTAGAATGTTATTGTAAGACTGGTCTCTTCCAGACTCAGCCTGCGACTATTACCAGCTCTCTCAGACCCTTCAGACACCTGAAAGGGTCACCACTGTATGCTGCCACCACTCAATCGATGCCTAACTCAGGGTATCTCTAGGTCCAAATCCCACCAGAGCCACTGTTCATACAGTACAGTGCTCCACTAAAAGGGCAAGCGACCCACCTCTACTGCACAGATAAAAATCACTCTGCTTTTAAAATATGGTAATCTTAGCCTTCTCTTCAGAGACGGAACACAGTTTCTGTCAATATAACCCAGTTATCTGTACCTTAAAGGACTCAGTCACAAAACATTAAGCATATGAAAAATAATAAATACTTCGAGATATTTACACATAGTACAGGATACTACACCAAGACTAAGGGGAATAGTAATTCTACAGAAATAAAAAGAAAATATTTTGTACAATAGAAAACAAATAGAAAACAAACTATCGCTCTCTATTTAAGTAAAGTAGAATAGCTTACCACACAGGATGCCTTGATGAATCACGGCAGACTAACCTTATAAGGGAACTGCTCAAAGTCCAAACCTAACTACGTAATCTCTCACAAAACTCAAGTTTAACAAGGTTCCCGAAAACCAGTCTCCACCCACCCTTGGCATACATATCATGTGTCATCACTTCCAGGCCAATTCTTTGTGTCTTGAGGCTGGCTCCTCTTAGGAAACCGGTCTGATCTAGGCTTCAGGAGGTTGCATATTCCAAGAGAGACCTCCTTTGTCCTACCTCCTGTCTTGCATAGCAGGAGTGACTGCTTCAGCCATTAGCCAGGGCCTTCCCGTAACATAAAAGGGCCGTTTGGCTTTCAACCACTCCCATTAATTGGCCAGAGGTCCTGTAGTACAGCACAAAGAGACTGTAATCACTTTCCAGAGTCATCTGACATGCATCTGGCAACCAACCTAATCCCATTTCCCCTCACATACCCATTCAAACTTATTAACACAGCTAGAAGGAAAAAAACGACATTACAAAATTATGTGGTAAGTTATTACAGACGGTAGAAGTAGGACTCTGCAGCAAACTGAAATAATCCGGGTACATTCCACTATGAAAGACAGATGCTGTATAACTGATGGAATTTTTTTTTAAAGAAGGATTGTATTTAGTTGCTTGAAAGGTGGCGCAGTCCCAAGAGCAAGCAACTGTCAACATGGCGTCTACAAGCAGCTGGTCTTGCTACTTTAAGTTGTCAGCAATCTAGGTTAGTAACCCTGATAGTTTCCATCTCATCCTTTTACAGTAAAGAGACATTCTGACCAATTAGCAGAGGAGCCCCTCCTACCAGAAGATAATGGTATGGTAGGAATGCATAGCTTCTGCAACTAAGCAGGTCAGCAAAAACAAGCAAAAAAAAAATGTTCCCAGCTGTGGCCCTGTATGTTTGTTCACAAAGGCTACGGTTATCTCAGCGCCATGAAGGTCTCCTAAGAAACAGCTTATTATATCTGGACACTGGCACTAATTACAGTAGTCTGCTTTTAGGATGTAAGACTATTTTGAGAAAAAACTGTCGCTTCAAAGTAAACACAGCAAGTTCTTCAGAGTTATAGCTTGTGTCATACTGATGCTTGTGCTCCGTCAGCATTAAACACAACAAGAATGTTAGTACCAAACAGGGGGAGGGTGTTGCCTCAGTCTGTACACTGCAAGTAGAACAAAATGGGCTACAGAAAAAGTTAGTATAGATGTTTCAGTCATGAGGTCTTCTTAGAATTAGAGAAAAAAGTAAGGAATATGGTAGTTCATGAATGCCGCTTATTATGTTCACTTTTCTCTTTACACAAGGCTCAATTTTTTGCATTTATTTGGTAATTGAAGCGCACCAAAAATTGTGGGCAGGATTCCAATTTCTGGTTGTTGGAACTGTATTTCAATACAAGGTTAAAGGATGTTTGTTTTCACAAAGCACGACATACAGCAGAACATATATTTAGCCTTGGGCAGTATACCATTTTTTGCAATGGAACACCATATTTGTGTTATTCCACCCCCACAAAAGACCCATCTAAAACCAAATTAACCCAAAGTTATTCTAGGGGTCAAGCAATATGGAGCCAAGGCCTCCAACACACTTTAGTGTAAAATTACATTTGTGAAGTGCACACTGCTTGGCTAAAAATAACCAATTTAGGGCCCTCTGAAGGGTACAGTGATGGTACCAAATGGACAAACCAGAATAAATATCAGCAAGCACAGTATCGTCAGCATAAAACTAGTGCTCCATACCTCTAAGGTAAGTACCCAGTAATTTCAAATACAAGGAAACTAGAACAGGACCCAACACTAAGCTAATGTTTTATCCTAAGGCAAGAATTTGAGATTCTACTCCATTTACAACAGTTTTCTGGGCCTAATGCAAGACAGAACTTTCAAACAGAGTCAGGACCAAGGTTCTTAAACTGCATTATAACATAGGTTCAGAGCAGTCAGCAATGTGAGTGGCTAAATACCATCACCTGACCGTGGATTAAATTTCCTATTTAATCCACAGTTTGGCAGAAGGAGTCAGGAAAAGTGCCATCAGGACTCATTCTGTCCTGCAGCTCCCAATAACAAAAGGCAGCCATTTAAACCCCAGCCTGGCCGTACATCATTACTGAGCACCTGCACTGACACAAAGAGAGACACCGATACATTTAATGCAGAATGCTTGCAGTGCCGTGTGTGTGTGTGTGTGTGTCTCTCTGTCGGACCGTGCACAGCAATTGTCCTTGGCAGCCACATGTCCAGCCCCCCCCCCCGACCATAGGAGAGACAGCAAAGTGGAGCAACTCACCGCCCCTGATATGTTTCCCCCCTCCGTGCAAGACAGATACCATTTAGTGGCAGTTTCTTTGCTGCTGATCCTGTGCCTCTCAATGACAGTGCGGGTTGTGAGAGACAGAGAGACATGGAAGAGTGAGAGAGGAAAAGTGCCCCCCCCCCCGGCGTTCCCACCCAGCCCAGTGTTTTTCATAGTAGCGGGTTGGAGAGTATATTAAATGTCAGTGACACCTCTGACCCACTGTCACTGTGTCTGGCTGCAATGAAAATTCCTCGGGGGGGGATGGCAGAGAACACAAACACAGCAAAACCGCGAGCAGCAGTCTTCCTGACAGAGAGCTCGAGAGTTACTGATAAGGTAGTGACAGCGGGTCGTACATGAAATGCGTGAGAGCCGTCCGTCCCGCTGTCACCTTGCGAAAATGCTATGCAGCGAAAGACGGAGTCGCAATTTCAGAGGAGCAGTAGATGTGTTCCATCAGATGGGAGCTGGGTGCGAGTGACAGGTTTGGGCTAGAGCAATACAAGTAAGGGCTATGAACTTGAACAGTGGGCTGCTCTTCCACGCATTATGTGCTATTCCTCTGTTGCTTTTGGAACTTCTGAGAGTGGGTTGCTGTTTTTGCCATTTGTCAGCGCATGTTAAATCCTCTCTTGGTGCTGGATCCGGTTAATTTATTCTAATCTGGATATAAGGACCATCAGCATTTATTACAGTTCAGTGCATAAAAAGAATCCCTTCTCTTAATTACGGATGTGCTCAGAATGATTATTTTTTCACCACTTTCTTGACCTTATAGAGAGATACAGACACAGCGTGCTCCCATCTGTTCCCATTGAAAGTCGTCAGAAAGCACCTTAACACCTTATTTTATGGACAACAAATGTCAGAATGCATTTTAGCACTGTATATCTGGCATTTGTGTGTTCATAAAATACACATTTACAGTTATATGGACTATTTTTCTAGTCGGCAGGATACTGTTACTTTGTCCCCATTAAAAGTGGGGAAAAAACATATCTGTGTAACCCCCCTATAAATGGGGGTTCCCAAAAAGTCTTCCAAGAGCTTGCCTAATTGCTCACAGTCTGGATGGTGTTTGGCGTTAAAGCCATTTAAATGGTATTGCCTGTGAGTGCTTTTAAAGCCTCCATGTACTGTCTCTTTAAGGGCTGCCTGCCTGCACTCATAATTAGTTTGAATGGGGGGGGACACTGTGTGTTTCTATGCCCGAGTCCCGCCCAGGCTGCTGAATAATTGCTCCGTTTCTGCCATCGCTAAATGTGCAGAGTGAGCCCTTTTGAAAGATGTAACTGATTGCTGGTAGATCGTTTAAATAGTAGTAAAAATGTAGTCTGTTCTAACCTGCTTTCTTGCAGCAAGGACTGTTTCTGTTTAGCTCCACCATTTTGGTCCCGGACTGTCGAATGGGACCAATCAGTACTTCGGACTCTCAAATGGAGCCTGCTGAAATAGGGCTGTGTTGAGTGAGACTCTGGGAATTGTAGTTTTTGGACTGTTGGCGCCTTTTTGCACCTATAGAGGGAGCCTGTTGTGACTGACACCTGAACCGACCAACCAAACCTTTTGGATCCGAGTGAAAGCCCCTGGGCTGTCTGCTGGCAAGCCTGATTCAAGTTGGAAGCTGAGAGAGCAACACCTCGGCGTGTTCGAGCAGCCGTTCTGCACAGTAGTTCACGTGGGAGAACCGTGAAAGGCCCGACTTCTGGCCTGCTAGCCTGCTTTCTGCCCTAAGAGGGAGAAGAGGACTTTTGTCGGACTAAACCTGTATTTTGTGAGAACGAAGCAAGCTGCTGAATTGGGACCAGGCTTAACCTGTAGAAGAGCCAGCACTTTGCTGAATGTGATCGGCCTGTCAGGAATTTCAGTTACTTCTGAGCTCCCAGTGTGTGCAGAGACTTGCGATCGTGACTAGGGAGCATTTGGCTGGTACAGGTAGAATTTTGGTATATAAATGTACTGTGAACTGAAAGAGAAGCGCAATTTAGTTCAGATGTGTGCTGCTGGCTTGTACATATGAATGTGCTATATGCTGGATGGGGATCGCGACCTAATTCCCCTTTTTCTGAGAACTGTGTGCTAGTGGCTGGAAGCTGTTTCCAAGCTAAAATCGGACTGAATCCGTTGCTGCCAACTGCAGACAGGCCCTGCCACGTGGGCCTTATCTCCCTACCCTGCGTCACAGACAAGATTCATCGATGAGGGACCTGCCAGGGGATCAGCCCCCTGCTCCTTGCCTGAACAGGAACAATGCCGAAGCAACTCGTGTGGGCCCTGCTTCCTCTGGAAATCCAGAACGTCCATCCATCGTCCCTCCTGTGTTCAGCCTGGGTACCGTGAGTAATTATCAGGGTAGCTCCCTGCAACCTTTCTTAACTCAAAAGTGTGTCATCTGATTCTTGTGTTGTTTTCATGAACTGAGCCCTCCGGCTCCAGATTACAAATTGGTTGTGTGTGCATGTTATTTCTCCATCACAGGGCCCCAACCAGCTGCGACGCTGGCCTACCCCGGGCAACGGTCCTGGCTAGCCTTTTCCCCCATCCTGGGTACCTAGAGAGTGCGACTGAATGGGACTCTGATTGCATGCATTGCAGTGTGATTCGTAGTGTGATTAAGCAAATTAACCTGATATCCCCCACCCTTGTTATAGTCCCCTGAATAAATCAGATCTGTTTTTTCTGCAATTTACATTGACTGTGGTGTCAGTTTATGCTGAAGGTATTGCATTGTTGCTGTTGTACTGCATCACCTTATTTTACAGGGGGTTCCCAGAGTCAAGTTGAAGGAACCAGTCCTGGGGGTAAGTGCCAAATATAGGTGTATGTACATAGCATATCTGGGGTGTTGGGAAGGTGCATATTGTGTATTGTGTGGGCCACTAGTGGGAAAAGAGGGGGGTCACAGTGTCCCAGAGGGCTGTGGCCTGGTTAGGCTGACCACAACCAACCTTGACCTTTGGGTGGAGGCACCAGTCACCGAACCTAGGCCCCTTAACCTGCTGCTAGCCACGCAGGCAGGGGTAGTAGCCCTTGGGGTAGTGCCACCTAGGGGTTATATCTGTAATTTTCTGGGGTTTTTTAAACATAACCCATGTTATAAGTGCAATAACCAACTCTAGGGTATGGGGTTATATGCATTTGATCCACACCTGGGGTGCTGTGAGGACACTCGGCCTGTTGTGGGTTATTGCTAACATGCCCCAAACCAAACAGCAGCTGATCATGGTCCACCACGTCAAGGGTCTTGGACAAAAAAAAAAATGGCCCAACGAATTTACCTTCATCTGTAGCCAGGCTGATGTCACCAACTCGTTAGACACAGATAGGATTATGATTTACCTTAAAGCTCAACTGACAGTGATTAAATAGGCATTGACCCAGTGGTGTACTGGACTGAGGCACTAGCACCTTACATCTTGCCACGGCGGTGACCCGGGTTTGTTGACCAGCTTGTGTTCCTGGGGGTCGGCTGTGGTGGGAGAGACCTGAATATCTGAAGGACTGCTCTCCTCTCCTCTCCTGGAAAGGAGCGAGATGTCATCTTGGTTTTAGACTGCCACCAGGTGGAGGCCTGGTGTTACTGCAGCACGGGTGGCATGAATAGAGGGAGCTGCGTGAATAGAGGGAGCTGCAAGAATATCTTGTGTGTATGCCTCCATGCACGCACTAGACGTCCTGTGGCAGGGGTGAAGAAAAAAGTTGGGGGGTTATTGAAGGATTGCCCATTCAGCCTGGGTCCCACCACCACCTGGGACCATGCCTCTTCCTGCTTTGGATTCTTGAACTGGGTGTTGGGGGAGAAGGAGACGGCCCTCCTCCCTCTGGCCCTGCCAATGAGAAAAAGATTAAATAGCTGTACATCTTACGAAAATTTGGGTAGCTCATTAAATGCCAATGTTCCAAGATTTTGGAGACAAGCAGAAGAAGGGAGATAGGGTGTTAGTTTTTTTTATACAATCAGAATCACTGCCCTTGTGGAATGGAATTACCTATGCATTTTTCTATACAAAGAGGAAATACCTTAAGTTAATAACCAGTTAAAAAGAAGAGAAGGGGAGAATAAACTTGGAAATATAAGTAATGTAAGAGGCCAGTACAGGAGAGAGTTTTAGGATAGATCTCAGTGAGAAATTAGGGGGTCTATAACAACATAAAATAAATAAGGCTAAAAAGCAACAAATCTTAGTTCTGCTGTTAAACAAAAATCAGACAGAACAGACAAAAGCAGCCAGCTAGTGGGACCAAAACAGACAGAAAATGATACAAATGTTAAGAAATAGCTGGTTGTAACTTTATTTCTGAAGTATATTTTTTTTACGATTTTCTCATTAGAACATTTTTTTTAATGGGATAATGCTGTATTGGCTATGCAGAGTAGCTCTCAGTCCAGCAGGTGACATATCTATCTCTAGTCCCTCCACATCATCAGCAACATTGTGAGCTCACTGACAATGACATCACAAGTGACTGACTTGGCAGCTACTGAGTGGCTGCTCCTAAGGACACTTAAGAGGGCATCCTACTTTTCTCAAAGAGTGGTGAAACCTTGGAACAGTTTACCACTGAATATTGTTATTAGTATTAATAAAATTACTTTTAAAAATAGACTTGATAAGTACTTGTTGTTACGCATGTGTACCTCAAGCCATATGTAAGCTCAAGGGGCTTTATGGGTCTGTAGGCCTTTTGCACCCAGTTTATTCTTAGTATAATTCTTAGTATGTCCCAGCCAGTGAGATCACAGTTCTGATGACGTAATTAGTGGAACAGAGCTAGATATGTCAGCCGCCAGGCAGAGTGCTGTTCCACACAGCACATCTATTAAAATCAGGGAAATAATCTTATTAACCAAAGGGAAAAGAAAAAGTACCTCAGATATGAAACATAATTGTTGACTGCTTTTGAAAACTAATGTTCGTTTTAAGCAGTGCACTACTAGCTCTTTAAAAGGAAACCACTATACCACCACCTCGCGTTTTGCCATCATTCCTAAAGAAACTGTTATTAGGGAATGAAATTACATCACAGATATTTTTACAGAACCAAGATTCAGTTCAAACAACAAAATCTGACATCTTATTTGCTGCAAAATCTGGTTACGTCCAATTTTGGGTATAGGCTTTTGACATTTGCGTGGACAAATGAGATATCTCATGCACTGAAGGAAGGAGAAAAACATCTTCCTCATGTGGAACAGGACTTTGGGTTTATATCCCCTCACTGTAATAGCCAAATTATTTTTGTGTGCTTAAAACAGAAAATTAAAATTACCCCAACTAATATAGCTGGGCAATATGACTCACTTTGTGGCAATGGGGGTTGGGGGTGGTAGCAGATAAATTACACAGTGGTTCTAGGCAATTTAAAATAAAAATAAACTACAGTAGTTAAGTACAAATGAAAACACAGGGACATCAACAAATCCACCCATACAAAATTAAAGTTACCTAATTTGTATTAAGAGAAAATAGGGCAGTAATAGTCACATCTTTTGTCAAAATAGTATCTAAGAAGGTGTCAGGGTGCCAATTAATTGCAGTACCAGTAGTGCTGAATGCATACAGTCATAAAAGTTACAATCAGCACAAAAACTGGAATACTTATACTCTATTATGATCCATGGTAAGGGGCTTAACAAAATACAATATTATTCAGCAAAGCAGAGAAACAAGAGGGGAACATAATATATTTTTGTTATAGCAAATCAAAACACAATTTTTATAGACCGACTCCTCCTGTACTGTTCCGTATATAATGTTTATAAACAGCCTGTTACAAAGGTAATACTTCTTCTATATGTATCCTTGAGGAGGCCACACACAGAGTACTGTACCTAGTTCTGGAGCCCTCACCTCTGCAAGGATAGGGACAGACTGGAGACAGTGCAGCACAAGATAAAAATGATTTCGGGCCAACAGGGCTGGTCCTGTGAGGAGCACCTCAAGGCACTGAACATGTTCTCGAACATGTAATCGCTAGAGACGAGAGGGGAGATATGATAGAGACCTTAAGGTTCCTAAAGGGAATTAAAGTGAACAATGGGGAACTACTCGGCTTGAATACTAGCTTGCGGTCACATGGATGTGAGTGGAAAGTGGCAGGAGGGACATAAGTATTATTTTACAGAAAGAGGGGCGCAGCTGTGGAACAGTCTTCTAGTTAAAGTGGTGGGTGTGACGTGGACAGCCAGTTCTGAGTGCTGTATCATTTTTTTGTAATATCATAATGGGTTATGGGCTGTCTGTCATGAGAGATGCTGAAAATCTGTCACCCCCCCCCCAGGTTTCAGCTGAAAGATGAATGCTATGAGAAAATGTTGCAACAGCATGTGAGATCACGATCACACACACACACACACACACACACACACACACACACACCAGTTTTAGATACCAGGTGTTACATAGCAGGCCAGAAGCTATTTACAGACTTTTCTAATTTAATTATAGATGTGTTAAGAGGGAAATCATAAAAAAAATGGTTTATGACATTAGAAGGGGAAACAAGGTTTAGCAAAGTGGCGCTAAGTTGTAAATGTTCCTCTGATGCCTGTGTGAGAGAGAATACTGATTAAGATCAAAGAGATGTCATTTGAAGAACATATGAATATGCTGAGGTTGCAGAATTTAATTCTTGAAAAAGACATCCTTTTTTTTTATTAAATATGTTTTTTTTTATATATGCTGACAGAGGAGAAGCTAGGTGACCTCATCCAAAAATGGGTCGACAAATACAGTTTGCTTTAAGGAATATTCTGTTTTACTTCAGAGACACTTATCTAGATTCTGACAAGGAAACATCTGTGAGCACTTTTAAACAGGTATTTAGAATGAGAGATCAATCTAAATATTGTTGTAGGAATTTGCACTGTTTAAACCTTGTTCTTTTAAAATATTTGGATGTCTTGTGATATAAGAGTTCTGTATTTTGTGTTTTACATATTTTTATCTATTTTAGTAAAACTCTTTTTAGAGCATACTTGGTCTGTCTTTGATTTCTTTTAATTTGTATGAAAAGTATATATAGTTATAGCAGACACTAGGCATAAGCTGAAGGGTGATACCAAACTGGAAGAGAAGCATTTTAAATCTGAGGTCTTTATTAAAGTTTTTAAGGGTTCATCTCTGTTACCTGGTTAGGTACCCATAGGCAAAGATATCTGGCCCCCCGAAGACAGAAACAGCTGAGCTTGTGCATTGGGTACACTTGCAAGAGGTTCACAGTTTGAATTCCTCCAAGATTTGAGACCAAAGGTTGATCCGAACTCACAAAACAGACAAGAGGGTTACCTTGTTTTGTTAAACTGTTCAAAAGACTGTGTTCGGAGGTTGGCACTTTGGGAGTAGAGGGCCTGACCTGCTGAGTGGGTTTGTGACAGATTGGTTGGCAGCAGTGGCATAATTTTGGTATTACAAGCTTGTATTTTTCTGTGTCAGCTTGAGACCGTAAGCTCTCTTGCAAAGAAAGAAAAAAGGCAGAGTTTTATTTTAAAAAGGAAACAGAACTATATATCACTTTGCGTACAGTCAAGTTACTACCAGTTTTTTTTTCCCTAAAGTGCAAGTCAGAGTAGCCGAAGTGAGGGAAGAAGATGGCTTCAGACTACAGCAGGCACACTGTAGATTACTTGAAGCAGTTGTGCAGGGACAGAGGAGTCCAGTTCGAGGTCACAGGCAAAAAGCAGGACCTCATAGAGGCCCTGATGGTAGCAGATACCCAGGGCAGCAAGCCACAGACCGTGACTAAAATGGACCAGAACTCGAGTGTGGCAGGACTAGTGGCCAGTGCTGTGTCCAGATCCGGTGAGGATGACAACAGGGCCACTGTCAGTGAAAGGCCACAGCAGCAGGGGAAGGTCACCAGTATCCTGAATCCACAGGTACTCCGGCTGCAAACTGAGTTGCGCAGGATGGAGTTGGTGTTCCAGGAGAAAGGGCGAGAGAACCGAGAGGCAGAGCGAGAATGCCGAGAGGTAGAGCGACAACAGAGGGAGGCAGACCATGAGGAGTGTGAGTGCCAGCAAGCTGCAGAGGAGAAGAGAGAGGAGCGCCAGTGGCAACACGAACTGGAAAAGCTACGACTCTGACCAGTGGCACCAGAGCAGGTAAGAGGCTTGGGTTTAACTGGGACTGCAGGACTGGGTTACAAATTGAACTCCAAATTAATAGTCGAATTTAAATAGGGGGAAGATATGGATGCCTTTTTAAACTCTTTTGAAAAAGTTTGCATTTACGCTAAAATTCCTAGAGAGTCCTGGAGCTTCCAGCTATCCCCGCTACATACCGGGAAAGCTCGGGATGCATTGGGTCAAATGGACAATGAAGACAGCAATGATTACAGCAAGCTAAAAGCTGCACTGTTAAAAAAGTTTGAATTAACTGCTGAATCACACAGAGCTAAATTCCGTAAGCTCAGGAGAGACCCCGATATGAGCTATGAGAAGCTAGCCACGAAACGACGTCAGTTTTTAAAATGTTGGTGGGAAGGAATTGAGGCAAACTCGGTTGATGAAACTGAAAATGTGATTTTATTACAACAGTTTTATCGGGCTTGCCCAGCAGAGCTAAAAACCTGGCTAGAGGACTGAGATCCCAAAACAGTGCAAGAGGCTGCTGAACTCTCGGACCACTACGCCAACAGCAGAGATGCTCTGAGAGCAAATGGGGAGGGCGTGGCAGCGCAGAAAGGGAAAAGTGCACCTTCAGGGCAGCTAAAACCCTTACTGCCTCCACCGAAACCAGTTAGCCCCAGGTTTCAGAGAAAAGATTTCTCTGAGAGAAGAAATGAATGTTGGTTGTGTAAAGAAACTGGGCATATTGCCAGACAGTGCCCCAAAAAGGCGAGCAATACACAACATGGTGCTAGAAAAGAAATAGGTTGTTTGTGTGTACCTGGAAGCATGCCAGTGAACATGAGGGAACACATGCACCCAGTCATGGTAAATGGTGTGCAGATGCAAGGGTTACGGGACACAGGGGCATCCGTGACGTTAGTAAAGGGGGATCTGGTATAGCCTGGTCAGCTTATACCCAATAAATACGTCACTATACAGGACTTTGCAGGCGGGGAGAAAACACTGCCCCTTGCTAGTGTTCTTCTAGACTGGGGTGAAACAGGGGGAACTGTGCAACAGGTGGCTGTAGCCAAAACATTAGCAGTGGATGTGATCATGGGTAATAATCTCCAACAGGGGATGGTATGTGCAGTTACCTGTAGCCAAGCGGCAAGGGAAAATTGTAGTTTCCTGAACCCCACGGAGGCCATTGTGGAAACCACTGGGAGGCTGGCTCCCCAGCCTGTATATCCTGATATGGAGACTGATAAAAAGGAGGTAGAAATTTCCCTGGTAGCAAGTGACCATACAGCTACGGAAGGTTACTCCAAAGAGGGAGGGGTGACCCACTGTCAGAGGACTGGGATTGATGGTGATTCTGAGGGCACTGACGCTAGTACTAGGGACTCTAGTTTAGCGACTGAAGGGGACCTGTCCCATGCCTTGGGAATGTGTGAGAGGTTCGCAGCTGCTCAGAGAATTGACCCTAGTTTAGAGAAGCTGAGGGCTTGGGCAGACTCAGATGGTGCATAGGAAGGTGATGGCACACATATGGTTTATTGGGAAAATGGACTTATGTATACTCAGGCAGTACAGACAGAGGGAGGGATATTAGACAGGCAGCTTGTCGTTCCCCAGGGGTATCGTGAGCAGTTGCTCAAAACTGTACATGATATTCCCTTGAGTGGTCATCTGGGAATCGCGAGCACTACGCAACGGTTAGCCCAGAATTTCTACTGGCCTAACTTCAACCAGCAGGTGAAGGAGTATTGCAGGTCTTCTCAATGGTGCCAAGAAATAGGGAAGGCGGGCAAGAAAACCCAAGCTGCCCTGATTCCCCTTGTCCATAGTGGAGGAGCCATTCCAGAGGGTGGCAATGGATATTGTGAGGCCTTTAAATAACCCCAGCTCCTCAGGGAAGATATTCATCCTGACTGTGGTGGATTATACCACCCAGTACCCAGAGGCAGTTGCCCTATCCTCACTGAGGACAGAAAAAGTGGCAGATGCCTTACTTGGGATTTTCTCCAGTGTTGGGTTTCTGCAGGAGGTAATCACCGATCAAGGGGGTTCCTTCATGTTGGACCTGATGAAACGTTTATGGGAGAAGTGTGGCGGGGTGCAGAGATGCACATCACCGTATCACCCACAAGCCAACGGACTTGTGGAACGATTCAATGGTACCCTAAAGTCAATGCTCCAGGCGTTTGCTGAACAGCATGGGAGGGACTGGGAGAAATACCTTCCCCACTTGTTTGCATACAGGGAGGTGCAGCAAGAGTCGACAGGATTTTCCACCTTCAAACTCTTATATGGATGTTGGGTACTTGGGCCCCTAGACTTGATCCGGGAGGACTGGGAAGGCAAGCATGCCACCCAGGGAACTCCCATTGTGGAATACATCCTTAGGTTTAGGGAAAGGCGGAAGGAGCTTATGGGGATAGCCCAGAGCAACCTAGCAGCTGCCCAATAGAAACACATAGTGTGGTACGAACGCAGAGCCAGAGCTCGCTCATACATTGTGGGTCAGGAAGTCATGGTCCTTATCCTAGTCCGGAAAGACAAGCTGCAAGCTGAGTGGGCAGGACCATACAGTGGTTGAAGGTAAATGACATGAACTACATTGTGGAGTTACCTGACAGAAGACAGACAGAAAGGATGTACCATGTCAACATGGTGAAGACATATGCAAATAGGGCTGACATGGTGTTTGCAGTGTGTAGTCATGGGGAGGGGACGGATGAAGGAGACCCCCTTCTAGACTTGCTGGAAGAAAGTAAGCGTGAGTCCTCTGTGGAGGCAGTAAAACTGTCTCCCCAGCTGGCCCCGGAACACATCCAGAAAGTAAGGGAGGTTTTAGCACACTTTGCCCCATGGTTTAGCGCCAAGCCTGGACTAACCCCCTTAGTGATACACGATGTGGAGACAGGGATGCAGACGCCAATACAGCGGACAGTATATTGGGCGTCAGAGGCTGTCCTAAAGGATATTATGAGGGAAGTGGAGGAGATGTTGGATTTAGGGGTAATCCAGAGATCCCACAGCCACTGGGCCTCACCCGTAGTCCTTGTACCCAAGCCAGATGGCTCAATTCGTTTCTGTGTGGACTATCGGTGACAATGCAGTCACGAAGTCTGACACCCACCTGATGCCCAGGACGGACAAACTCCTGAACAAGTTGGGAGGGGCGACCTACCTTACGTAATTACATACATTGGACTGACACAAAGGGGTATTGGTATAAAGTTGATAGAGCTAGAGAGGGCTCTGGCTCACCACTCTGATAGGCTTATTTGAGTTTAAAGTAATGAAGAATGCCTGGGACACTTTCCAAAGGCTGGCGAATCAGGTGTTAAAATGGTGCTGAAGAGTATGCTGTGGCGTACCTCGATGACATTGCCATCTTTAGTACCAGCTGAGAGAAACATCTATCCCACCTTAGGGAAGTGCTGGACAGGATACAGAGGGCCGGGCTCACTGTCAAAGCTGAGAAGTGCCAGGTGGCCATGGGAGAAGTGGCATACCTCAGGCATGTGGTAGGCCGGGGACAGCTCCGTCCTAATCAAATAAAGATAGAGGTAATTCAGGCTTGGCCCAGACCAGAAACCCAGAAGCAGGTCAGGAGCTTTCTAAGGACAGCAGGGTACTACAGAAAATTTGTACCCAATTACAGTGCCCTGGCTGCTCCCCTATCTGACCTGACAAAGAAAAGGATGCCAAAGAAAATTACCTGGGGCCCAGCCTGTGAGGAAGCCTTTACCAAACTAAAGGAGGCACTGTGCAGTGCTCCTGTTTTGACAAGTCCTGACTATAGCAAGACCTTTATAGTTCAGACTGATGCCTCAGACGTGGGTATTATGGCAGTACTGAGTCAGACATCTAGTCAAGGGACAGATCACCCAGTAGTGTACCTGAGTAGGAAGTTACTTCCCAAGGAGCAAGCCTACTCCACTGTGGAAAAGGAGTGTCTTGCCTTAGTGTGGGCCCTAAAGAAATTAGAGCCATACTTGTATAGGCAGCATTTTGTGATGCAGACTGCCCACAACCTCCTGGTTTGGCTGACACAGACGGAGAAAAACAATGGCCGATTGCTAAGATGGTGTCTTGCTTTACAAGGGCATGATCTGACAATCGTACATAGGGCTGGAGCGAAAAACCAGAACTCAGATGGGCTGTCTACAGTCTATGAAGAGTGAACTGATTTGGGAAGCTCATCCCATGCAGGGGATAGACCCCCCACAATTCAGTCTAGGCAGGGTGGACTGTGACGTGGACAGCCAGTTCTGAGTGCCGTAATATCACTGTTTTGTAATATCAAAATGGGTTATGGACTGTCTGTCATGAGAGATGCTGAAAATCTGCCCCCCCCCCAGGTTTCAGCTGAAAGATGAAAACCATGAGAAAATGCTGAAACAGCATGTGTGATCACACACACACCCGTTTCAGATACCAGGTGTTACACTGGCAGGCCAGAAACTATTTACAGACTTTTCTAAGTTAATTATAGACGTTGTTGTTAAGAGGGAAATCACCAAAAAAAAAGGTTTATGACGTTAGGAGGGGAAACCAGGTTTAGCAAACTGGCATGAAGTTGTAAATGTTCCTCTGATGCCTATATGAGAGAGAATACTGATTAAGATCAAAGAGATGTTATTTGAAGAACATATGAGTATGCTGAGGTTGCAGAATTTAATTCTTGAAAAAGACATCCTGTTTTTTTATTAAATATATTTTTTTATATATATTCTGACAGAGAAGGAGCTAGGTGACCTCACCCAAAAAGGGGTTGGCAAATACAGTTTGCTTTAAGTAATATTCTGTTTCACTTCAGAGACACTTTTATCTAGACTCTGACAAGGAAACATCTGTGAGAACTTTTAAACAGGTACTTAGAGAGATCAATCTAAATACTGTTGTAGGAATTTGCACTGTTTAAACCTTGTTCTTTTAAAATATTTGTATGTCTTGTAATACAAGAGTTCTGTATTTTGGGTTTTACATATTTTTATCTATTTTTGTAAAACTCTTTTTAGAGCACACTTGGTCTGTCTTTGATTTCTTTTCATTTGTAAGAAAAGTATATATAGTTGTAGCAGACACTAGGCATAAGCTGAAGGGTGATACCAAACTGGAAGAGAAGCGTTTTAAATCTGAGGTCTTTATTAAAGTTTTTAAGGGTTCATCTCTCTTACCTGGTTAGGTGCCTGTAGGCAAAGATATCTGCCCCCCCAAGACACAAATATCTGAACTTGTGCATTGGGTACGCTAGCAAGAGGTTCACAGTTTGAATCCCTTCAAGACTTGAGACCAAAGGTTGATCTGAACTCACAAAACAGACAAGAGGGTTACCTTGTTCTGTTAAACTGTTCACAAGCCACTTTGGAGTAGAGGGCCTGACCTGCCGAGTGTGTTTCTGACAGTGAGTGCTAAAACCATTGGTGGTATCATGCACAGCTGGGAAAGAATGAAGGGTACAGTGTGGACTAAGGATGGCAGAAGCTGAGAGGAAGAGAGCTAGGACCATGAAGAGACAGTAAGTCCCAGGGCTAAACAGGGAACTCTGGCAGACTGGCTGGACCACTGGGTCTTTTTCTGTCATCATTGTCTAGGTTTTTATGTTTGCTCTACACTCCCTTTCTGCAACAGTCCACTCCACTATATGTTGCTCTGTAGAAGATGGCTATGTCCACTGAGAGTTTTAAGGAGAATAGCCCTTACCCCTCTGATGCTGCTCTCAGCTGTCCTGGTCATCTCAGGCAGGCTGACCCTCCTCAATCATGGCTCCACACCACGCACAGACATTGAATGGAGGAAGAAAAACAGCAGCACAGGTAAAGGTATAGTCAAATTCAAGAACCGTAATCACAACAGACACAGGGGAATGGGATGTCAGTGGATTTAGTGGCAGTTGAGAGTCATGCTGGTAAACTCGGGGAGTACAGGCTTCTAAAACAAAGACGACAGTGTCAATGACCTTTGGCACTAGCTAAAAACTTTGCCAAGCTTTCTCTTCACCTCTCGCTTTCACTACTCTGGAAAGCACCCCCCTTGAGGTTATCCCGGGTTTCAAATATCTCAGTGTGTGACTAGACAGTAGGCTCCAGTTCTCCAACCATATCAATGCCATCCACTCCAAGCTCTGCCCCAAACTTGGTGCCCTCTGCCGAAACAAACAATGCCTCTCGTCCAAAGTCTGCAATGCACGGGTCACCCAAGTGGTGCTCCTGGTGTTCCGACTATGCAGATGTGGTCTATGGCGATGCACCTCCCTTTTCCCTTGCCAGAATGGATCTGCTATGTAATGTCTTCTGCCATTTTGCTAATGCTCCTTCTGGTACTGATTACTGATTTATACTTTCCCCTCTATTCCTCCTCTTCCTTTCCACTGCCTCATGCACTGTGCATCCCTTACTTCCAAATACTGATTTAACTCTCTGCCTCCCTACCTCTCTTCTCTTCCATTCCTTCTGCCTCATATGCTCTACACTCTTGAGACTCCTGTATCTTCCATTCTACACTCTAACTCTGCTGGTGGACAATCTCCTTTCTCCTCTCATATTACTGTGCTCCCAGAGATTACCTTCAGGAGAAGGTGAACAAGGCAAGAGGTGGGTCAGGTGGAGCGTCAGTGAACAGCAAAGGCAGGTGGGGGGGGGGGGAAGCAGGCATGGAGTAAGGTATGGAGAGCCACATGTGCCAATACAAGGAGTCTGGGAAAAAGAATTCCGGACCTGAAAGTCATCATGGTGGAGGATAGCCTGGATTTGGTGGCAATAACGGAGTTGTGGTACATAGACAGCCACAACTCGGACATGACTACATGGGGCTACTCTCTGTTCAGGAGAGACAGGGAAGGGAGAAGAGGTTTATTATATGTAAGGGAGGGAATCAAGACCACAAGTGCAGGGTCAGCAGGAGGAAAGGAAAGAGCTGGAGGTGCTGTGGGTTGTCCTGGAGACAGGAGATGGGGGCTATCCCTACAGGCGTGGTAGAAAGACCTCCAGCACAGGGAGAGGAGCTGGATAAGGCACTTGGGGAAACCATCATAAGCATGGTAAGTAAGGGGAAGGTGATGCTAGTTGGTGACTTCAATCTGCCAGATGTGGACTGGAGCCTTCCAACTGCAGCTTTGGCAAGGAGCAGGTCATACTCGACTCCCTACAAGGGGCTCTTCTCAGGCAGCTAGTCAATTAATCCACTAGGAACAGGGCAGTGCTGGACCTGGAGCTTACAAACAGGGATGGCACTGCAGACACCATAATCGGTAGTCCCCTAGGTACCAGTCATTACTGTACAGTGTTTCTTAACATTAAGACAGGAACAGGGGCAACCAAATGAGGATGAAGGGTGTGGACTTTAGGAGGGAGGATTTTAAAGAAATGGGAGACTGCCTCAGAAACTGCCTCATTGGATGGATGGGGAGGGAGTGCCTGGAGGGTAGAGGTACAAAAATGAAAAATAAGGGAAGGCATAATTACAGCAACCAGCCTCTGTGTGAAGGAAGTGAGTACAAGCAGAAAGAAAAAAGTCATTTCCACACTGCAGTGCACACTAATGACAGTGCTGCCAGAGTTTTGGCTCATGCAGTGTCCTTTAGAAGGTGTTGCTGGCTGAGGACTACCATCTTTTCCTAGGATACTGAAAACAGGGCCATGGACTTCTCCTTTGAGGGGAGGAGCCGTTATTTAATGACAAAACAGAGACTTACATAAATAAAGTAGATGGATGCAAAATCTCTTTCAAAAAGTAGCAATGAGAAGGACAAGGCCTCTACCTTCTACAGGTCACACGGAAGGGGAGGCAGAGGCAGGGGATACTTCCCAGAACCTCTCTCTCTTATGTCTCCTATGAGTACCAATCACAAAGAGGTTACAATAGGGGAAGGGGAAAAGGGCTTCCAGGCATAATGCTGCAGCTCCAGTGCTAAAGCCCCAGTTCTAGCCAGAACAAAACCCCTGAAAAGTTTGCCCAGGTCAACCAACCATTGCCAGTGGGAGGCAGACTGGCACCCTACTTCCAGGATTGGGTAAAAATTCCAACAGACAAATAGGTTCTGGAAGTAGTGGACATGGGGTTGTGTCTGCACTTTCCAAACCTGCAGAAACACCAAAGTCTTCCAGCTCACTCTCCCACAGAAAAACGTATGCTAGAACTGGAAGTAAAAAAAAAAAAAAAAAGGTAATATCAAAAGCTACAGAAAAAGTCCCCTGCCTTCCAGTGAGGCAGAGGCATATTCTCAAGATACTTCCTGACCCACAAGACAAATGGGGAGTGACAATCCATTTTAGACCCCAGGGGAGAAATTCAAGATGGTCACACTAAGGACAGCCATACCATCTTTGCAGACAGGTCATTGGCTGGGATCCCTGGAACTGAAAGATGCTTGTTTTCATATCCCAGTCAGTCAGTCTCTCAGAAAATACCTCCGATTCAAGCTGGGGAAAGTACATTTACAGTACGTTAAGAACTTACCATAACAGTAGATATTCAAGAGGAGCTCTTGCAGTAACACCTTTAGGACTAAGCAGTCAGGACCCCATGGAAAACTTCTAGCTAGCAGTATCCAATGGGGGACTGCCCCCAATGTTGGCCCACCCCCAACGTCATGTATGGTATAAAGGAGCAGTCCCCCAACCAATCCCCAGTTCTCCTGCTGGAGACCCCGGCAAGTTATTAAAAGTGGAGAACCGAGGAGGTTCCCTTAATAGAGGAAACAAAAAAGGTATCTGACATGGAGAAGTAGCTACCAGGGAAAGGAGAAAGAGAAATACAGTACCTGTTGCAAGAGCTCCTCTCGAAGATCTACTGTCAACGGTACTATCTTACTTCGAGATTTGCTACTGCAGCAGGTAACACCTTTAGGACAGAGTCCCAAGCAGTAAAGAAGAGACCCCGGTCAGAAGGGTGGAGGTAGAAGTCTCCCAAAAAAATAAGGACAGGAGGACCTGAAGGACTACAAGTCCAAAGCTTGCTCTGCGATGTACAAACTGTAGTGTTTCACAAACGTGGGGACAGAACTCCAAGTGGCAGCTGTGCAAATGTCAGTAGCAGACGCATCTTTCAGTGAGGCAAAAGGGGCAGCCATGCCCCTGATAGAATGACCCTTAACCGAGCCCGGTAGGAGTTAGTCATGCTGACTGTAGCAAAAAATAATGCAATTAACAAACCATTTGAATAAACATTGTTTAGAAACAGGAGCCCCCGCCAGACCGGTGGCACTGAGGGCTGAGGAGCTGGACGCCTTACCTTGCACTACGCCCGCGACCTGGGTTCGGGAATGGACTCGGGTTGTCGGCACGGGGGGGGAGATTGAGAGTCTGAGCAGGATTGAGAAAGCCAGAAGGCAGCTCTCTGCGCCCCCCATAGTCCTGCTGCCACAGGGTGGAGGTCCAGGGGTTAGTGTAGGCGGCAGGGGCAACATGAAGGGAGGGCACGTTGAGATGTGGCATGCGCATGCCTCCACATGTGTGCGCGCATCCAATGGAGGGGGGCTGGGATTGGGGAGAAAAAAACACACAAATACCATAAAAATCTATATGGAAAAGAAACAGGAACCCCTGTCATGTGGGGGATGAAAGAAACAAACTGACCAGAGTTTTGAGTAGGACAGGTAAGCTCCAAGTAATAACAAAGCACCCCCGTGAACATCCAGAGTAGGTAGCAATGCCTCCCCATGGTTTGAATACTCTGGGTTATACACTGGAAGGTGGATGTCCTGAA
The DNA here is from genome assembly GCA_016271365.2 of Neoceratodus forsteri. NCBI lineage: Eukaryota > Metazoa > Chordata > Ceratodontiformes > Ceratodontidae > Neoceratodus > Neoceratodus forsteri. Next base: position 841,613,097 of record CM028134.1, read on the forward strand.
TCAAAGTCAACTCTGACACCACCTTCGAAAGAAACTTCAGATGAGTTCGCAAGAACATCCTGTCCTTGTGAAAAAACAAATAAGGCTCCTTACACATCAGTGCCTGAAGCTCAGAAATCCTTCGCGCAGAAGTAATAGCAACTAAAAATAACGCCTTCCATGACAGAAGGTGCAGACTGCAACCTGCGGTAGGTTCAAAGGGAGGCAATGTGAGCTTTTCATGAACAAATAAAAGATCCCATGGAGGGACAGAATCCCTGATGGGAGGCTTCAAGTGCAAAATGCCCCACAGAAAGGTACGGGGAAAATCCAGCTGAGCAATAGCCTTGCCCTCAATAGGTACATGGTAGGCCAAAATGGCAGACAAGTGCACATTAAGCGAAGAGTAACTGAGTCCTGCATCAGATAAAGAGGAGGAGGTACTCTAATACAGAGTTCACCAGACAGGAGAATGGTTCTAGATGCCAAGTGGTGGCCCAAACGCAGAACTGCTTCCATTTCTTAGCAGAGGTTGCCCTAGTAGAGGGTTTTCTGGCTGCTACTAGGATATCTGCTACTCTGGGTGATACCACAAATCTGGAAACAGCTAGGTCTGCAGGAGCCACGCATGGAGATGCAGAGATTTGAGATCCAGATGGACCACGGTTCCCTGTTCCTGGAAGAGCAAGTCTGATTGAAGGGGCAGGGAAACTGGAGGTTCCTCAGCCAGCAGTTGAAAGAGAGGGAACCAAACCTGACATGGCCAGAAAGGTACCACTAAGATCATCTCTGCACCCTCCGATTGTAGCTTGAGGACCACCCGCTGGAGCAGAGGAAAGGGAAGGAACGCGTAAAGGAATCTCTCTGTCCAAGATAGGGACAACGCACTTCACCGGAAAACACCAGGCCCTGTATCTAGTAAGCAAAAACTGGGAAGTTTTATGTTGTATGGGGAGGCAAACAGATCTAAGTCTTGATGACCCCATCTGTTGAAAAGAGTTTCTGCCACTGAAGGATGGAGCTCCCACACATGGGCCCTGGACCGAGGCAAACATAGACCGTCAGCTAGGGTGTTCTGAATACCAGGGACGAGGACTGCTGATAAGTCCAAGTGGTGGTCCACTGCCCATGTCCACTCGTGCATGGCTTCTCTGCAGAGGGGATAGGAGTGAGTCTCCCCTTGTTTGTTGATATAAAAAACTACCGACACGTTGTCGGTTTGTATCAACAGGGGACCAGACAGCAGAACTGTCTGAAAAGCCTGGAAGGTGTACAGAACTGCCCTCATTTCCAAAATATTGATGTGGAAATGAAGTTTGTGCTGCTCCCATGACCCTCGAGTCTGGTGATCTCCCAGGTGAGCTCTCCAGCCTTGACCTGAGGTATTTGTGGTGAAGATCTACCTGCGGGGGTCCTTCCAGAAACAAACTCCCCTGGAAAGGTTGGAGGAATTCAACCATCATATCAGGGCTTGTTTGACTGGACTGGACACCAGGACCAGTTGGGTCCAGGCCGTCTGATCGCTGATCCCATTGAACTCTCATGTTCCACTGGATCACTCATGTATAGTCTGGCCAGAGACCCCGTGGCGATGGCAGCTGCCATGTGTCCTAAGAGTCTGAGGACAGTCCTGGCCAGGACTTGACAAGCTGAGAAGAGCTGTTGTGCACGAGCCTGGAAGCATTCTGCTCTGTCTTAGGGAAGAAAGGCTTTGTCTTGGGCCATGTCCAGAACCACACCTATGTATTGTAGCCACTGACTTGGCCAAAGGGAGGACTTTGGGAGATTTAAAGTGATCCCCAAGTCCTGGAACAGGTGAAAAGTGGCCTGCATCACATCCATAAACTTTGGGTCATCGGATGGGGACCAAGGTGCATCTTTGCCATCCTCTGGCTCAGACGGCAGGTTCAAATCCCCATGGCTAGAGTTAGAGGAGAAGTACTCGTCCGAATCCCCCCCCCCCCAAAAAAAGTCTGGGGAGGACGAATGTGGATGCTTGCACGGATGGCCCTGAGGAAGGGGTTTATCACCCCCATCCGGTGTCGGAATGGTGCCCCTGGGAGGAAGAATGGGTGGTCCAATTGGAGGCTTGTCCAGAGGAGGCCACTGGGGCTTGGCTGAGAGGGCACCCTGGGTGCCTGCTTGTCCTTGAAAAAGGCCCACCAGGCTGAAAAAAAATCTTTTAGGCCCTGCAGTGGATTCTGTGGTGGAACTGGCATGTCCAGCATCAGGGGGTTAAGGTGTATACAGCCCCAGCGTCTGGTCACTGGGTTGAGGCAACTCAGTTGTCTGTGCAGGGTGATCCGGGTTACCTGGCGTTGGACCCAGAGGGTCGGTACCATCCGTCGGATGAACGGGATCCGGCATCCGGTCATAGGGCATCGGAACCTTGGGTATCAGCTGGAGGTGGGCATCCGGCCCAGCCAGTGACTTCGAAGTATCCGGCGACGGAGTCATCTGAGGAGGTGCCAGCGAAGCTGATGTTGAGGGGATCGGTGTAGGCTGAGGCCAGGCTGGAGACTGATCTGGCAGTCACCTAGGTGGAGTCACCTGAGAAGGCGAGCTGGCTCCTGAATGGGACAAACGCCCTTCTTTCCCGGAGGACAACGATGGTCCTGTGTGTCACCTGGGGGCATCGGCCCCTGAAGCTGGGGTAGACGCAGCGGACACGCTGGCTAGGAGTGCGACAGACAAAGGCCTGCTACCTAAAGATCCACCGGCTGACTCCACTCTGGCTGAGCCTGCACTGATGGGCCTAAGCTTAAGTGGCTGGTAGGTGGGGAAGAATTCTGCACCCCAAGAACCTTCTCCCATTACAGAGATTAGGGAGGAGGTTTGGTCACCGTAGTCTGAGGACATCTCCCTATGGGGAGGGATGACCCAGGAGTTGCTGCAGCTCGGGGACCAGAGCGGTCTTCGCCTGGGATCTCTCCTGATGTTTGTCCCGGTTTTGTGTTTGCCGCTTGATTTCTTCTCTTTATGAGAAGATGAGGCTGGAAAGAATCAAGAACTTTTGCTGTGAAGCTCCTTCTCCATTTCAGATAATCTTTTAGAAAGCAGGAAGTCTTCAAGGGTCTTCTGGCAGTGAAGCCTGGTGCGTTGGTTAAAGTCTTGGCAGTGCTGGTAGCCCTCAATGTTGTGGTCCAGGCCTAGGCAGGAAAGGCAGGCCGAATGGCCATCCTTATGGGGAATCTGCTTCCCACATGCACACTTTTGACTGCCGCTCAATGGAAGAGGTAGGAGAAGATGACGACATGCAATAATTCCAAAAGGCACAGTGTCTGTTGAAAATGATAAAACGCAAGTAGTGTGAAAAATGGCGGTCGACAAGCTGAAGGAGTCCATGGAGGTTCGACTTGCGTGGTCGATGGTGGGAAAAGAACTGGGGATGGGTTGGGGGACCGCCCCTTTTATACTGTACATGACGTCGGGCGCGGTCCCCCGCTGGATACTGCAAGTCAGAAGTTTTCCGTGGGGTCCTGGTGCTTGACGACTTAGTCCTAAAGGTATCCCAAAGGTATTTGAAAGGTGTTACCTGCTGCAAGAGTGAATCTCAAAGTAAGTTCTGCCAATACTGGTTCACAGCTCTCCCATTTGGTCTCATCTAAGCTCCAAGGGTTTTCATAAAGTGCGTGACTGGGGTGGCAGCACATCTGAGAAAACAAGTCATAGTGGTTTTCTCCTACATGGATGACTGGCTAATCTCTGGTAAAACAAAACAAGAGGCAAGGTGCTCAGTTCAGTTGGTAAAAAGCAAAACAGAGAACCTAAGACTCTTAACAAACCTGCAGAAGTCACAGCTAGAGCTTGTTCAATTACTGGACTTCATAGAGGTAGAGCCAGACACCTTACAGGGGAAAGCTTTCCTCCAACAAACCAGAGTTACAGCTTTGATAGCAACAGCAGTTTTTCACAACAGGTCAGCCAAGACCTGCAAGAGACATCCTACAGTTACTAAGGCACATGGCCACATTCGCTGATGTGGTTTCATGGGCCAGGTTCCAAATGAGAAACACCCAGTACCACTTAAGGGACAACTGGTGTCAAAGAATGATCCACTTTGAAAGCTAGTGCCAATGACAAATCCACTAGAGGAATCATTGCAGCGGTGGAAGGAAGTATGCAACCTCAGAGAGGGCATGCTCTTCCTTCAGTAATCACAAACAAGTATTCTTACTACGGATGCCTCATTCCTGGGGTGGGGGTACCCTTACGCAGGGCCTTACAGAGAGAGGTACATGGAGCCCACAGGAGTCACTAGAACACACAAACCTCCTGGAGCTTAGAGCAGTATTGCTAGCAATGCAGTATATTCCCCCCTAACTACAGGGTCAGAGTGTCCAAATCAGGACACACAACACCACAAAAATGTACTACATAAAGAAGCAGGGAGGCTATGGGGATCTGGGACCTGGCATACTCCTTAGAAGCAAAAATATCTGCAGTGCATCTGCCAGGCAAAGAATGTCCTGGCAGATTCCCTAACCAGAATCAGCCAGGGATGTTTTTATCAGCCAAGTATTTCATGTATTACATTCTTTACTGCTTTCAATGCTCTAAAAATCAATAAAAACAAAGTTAAAAAAAGAATGGACCATAAACCAGCAGGTTGTGGCCACAGTGTTCATAAAGAACTACCAGCTGCCAGTTTTCCTGCAGACCACCAGCCAGAGTAACAGTCCCAGGTTATGTCCTGGTGCTGGACTGATCATGGAAGTTTCTATATGCCTTCCCACCATGGACCATTCAGGGAAGTCTCTGTATTTTTTCCCACCATGGACTGATCAGGGAAACTTTGTATGCCTTCCCACCATTTCTGCTCATTCAGAAAGTACTCCTGAAACTCAGGAGGGAATCTGCAATAATAATTATGATGGCTCCAGACTGGGCCAGACAAACCTGGTACTTGATGTTCCTGGTCCTGTCTGACAAGAATCCAGTCAGCCTGCCACTCAGTCACAATCTACTGACTTTGTCCCAAGGCAGAATAACATTTCCAAACCTCAGGACTCTACGTCTGAGGGCATGGTTCTTGAGGAGTTAGAATTTTCACATAAACATAGAAACTGATGGCAGGTAAGGACTGCAAGGCCCAGCTAGTCTGCCCATTTCCCCTGCCTACTGTAAAAGCCACAGACCCTACTTGATCTCCGGCTTTACTTCCTCGTTCCTACTGCTATTATGCCTGCCCATACATGCTTGAATTCCCCCACTGTGTTTGTACCCACCACCTCTGCTGGGAATCTAGTCCATGCATTTCTATGAAGAAATACTTCCTCATACAACTACCCATTAGTCTATCCCCTTCCAACCTCATGTCATGCCCTCTCGTTCCTGGACATCTCCTTTTCTGAAAGATGTTACCCTTCAGTACCCTATTTATGCCTTTTAGATATTTGTAGGTTTCTATCATATCTCCCCGGTCTCTCCTCTCCTCCAGGGTATACATATTGAGGTCTCCCAGTCTCTCCTCATATGACTTTTGGTGAAGGCCTTGCACCATCTTTGCTGCCTTTCTTTGAGCTGCCTCCACCCTGTCTACATCCTTACGGAGATGCAGCCTCCAGAACTGGACAAAGTATTCCAAATGAGGCCTCACCAATTATCTGTACAGTGACATCACCACCTCCTTCCTTCTGCTGGTGATACCTCTCCCTATGCATCCCACTGGCTCTCCCCACAGTCTTGGCACATTGTTTGGCCACATTTAGATCAGAGATCATCAGATATGATTACCCCCAAATCCCTTTTCTTGTGTAGTGACCATCAGTTTCTCCCCGCCCAAATCACGTAATCCTCCCTGGTTCTTGCACTCAAATGCATGGTTTGCACTTTTCACATTGAATCTCAGCTACACTCCAGACCATTCTTCCAGTTTACTTAGGTCCCTTCTCAATTTTTCCATGCCTCCCAGAGTATGCAGCCTGTTGCAGAGCTTAGTGTCATCCGCAAAGTGGCACACCTTCCCCTCCAGCCCCGCTGCAATGTCACTTATGAAAACATTAAACAGGACTGATCCCTGTGGCACCCTTTTGGTCACCCTCCTTTCCTCAGCTTGAGCACCATTTACCATGACCCTCTACCTTCTGTCACTCAACCAGTTCCTGGCACACTTTAAGACTACCTCAGTGCTTTAGAATGAGGTCAGCGCATTCCTGTGGCCTAGAATAAACGCTGTTTTTCCCCCTAGATGTTTTTCTCGCACTGACGTGTTTCAAGACTGGATCTCTCAGAAGACTCCTGAAGATGCTTAAGGTTTCAAGGAAACCCACTAGCAGGAAAGCTTACTCCTCTGAATGGAAAAGGATTTCTTGCTGGTGTATCCCCAGAAAAAAAAAAATAATAGCGGCAGGGTTGCCTATAATTCTGCAATACCTAGTACACCGACAGTTAAGCCTACAGCCTTCAACTTTAAAAGGTGCACTTAGCAGCAGTACTGTAACAGCATACATTATCAGCTAGCAAGTAAAAGTCTCTGGCCTCACAACCCTAAGCCACCCGTACCCACCAGAGAGGGACCCTGACCCACCCTGGGACCTCAACATATGCCTTGCACAGCTTATGGAGGCTACCTTTGAGTCTATGGAATTTATGTCACATGGAAAACCAAAGTGCAAAGTAATGCACCTGGGAAACAAAAACCCCGGGGAAGAGTACACAATGGGGGGAGGGGTGAGATACTGACAACAACAAAAATGGAAAGGGACCTGGGGGTAGTCATATCAGATGACCTAAAGGTGGGCCAGCAATGTAAGAAGGCAGTAAGGAGGGCTGGGGGGATACTGGGATGCATAGGGAGAGGCATCACCAGTAGAAAACAGGAAGTTGTTGGCCCTCTGTACAGTTGATAAGACCACATCTGGAGTACTGTGTACAGTTCTGGAGACCCCATCTCCGCAAAGACATAGACAGGGTGGAGGCTGTCCAGAGGAGGACAACCAAAATGATGCAGGGTCTGCATCAGAAGACATATGAAGAAAGACTAAAGATGTATAGCCTCGAGGAAAGGAGGGAGAGGGGGGACATGATAGAAACTTTCAAATACCTCAAGAGAATCAATAAAGTCCAAGAGGAGTAGCATCTTTCAGAAAAAGATGTGCCAAAACAAGGGGGCACAATTTGAAGATGGGGGGGGAATGGCTCAGAGGTAATGTGAGGAAGTATTTCTTCACAGAGAGGGTTGTGGATACATGGAACAGCCTTACTGAGGAGGTCGTAGAGTCAAAAACAGTGGGGAAATTCAAGAATGCATGGGACAGACATAAGGCAATTCTAGTGGGGGGTAGGAGGAAGTAGGCTGTTGGTTAACTAGGATCTGCAGCTTATCCGTTAAGTAGGGAAATGGGCAGACTAGGTGGACCAAGCGGTCCTTATTTGCCATCAAATTCTATGTTTCTATGTTTCAGCAGGATGCCGCAGAGCTCAATATTGGGATTGGTCCTCTTCAACATCTTCATAAGCAACACTGCAGAAGAACAGGAAAGGAAGGTATGTATTTTTGCAGATGAAACCAAGATCTGTAATAGGGTAGACACAGAGGAAGGGGTGTAGAAAATGCATAGTTATCTTGGGAAACTCAAAGAGTGGTCAGAAGCATGGCAGTTTGGGTTACTGCCAGAAAGAGCAAAATCAGGCATCTAAGGCACAGAGTCCCAGGAACAGAGTACAGAATGGGGGTTACAGTCACTGAACAGGAAAGAGACCTGATGACCACAACATAGTATGGCTGTGTGACAAAGCAGTGGGTAGGGAGAAGTTATCTGCAGAAGGAGGTGGTGCTGCCTCTATATTGCTTACTGGTGAGATCCTATCTGGAGTACTGTGTCCGGTTTTGGAGGCCGAACCTCAGAAAGGGCACAGACGGGGTGAAGGCAATCCAGAGGAGGTCAAAGAGGAAAGACTGAGGGATCTCAACATGTACACCCAGAAAGAGAGGCGAGCGAGAGGAGGCATGATAGAGACCAACATCTACTTTAAAGGGGTAAATAGGGTGCAGGACAGGAGTCTCTGTCAAATAAGAAAGAGCACCAGAACCAGAGGGCATTTGATGATGCTTGGGTGGGGTGGGGGTAGTTAAGAAAGACAAGAAAGTACTACTTCGATGACAGAGCTGTAGACGTCTGGAACAGACTGCCAGTGGAAGTGGTGGAGGCGAACACAGTAGGGGGCTTCAAGCATGCATGAGACAGACACAGGAAATATCAGTACATTGAATAGGCAGGGAAGAGGGAGGGCCACTGAAGATCAGCTGCGGTCTGCAATGACAGTCTAAGCAGGGACAATCTGGGCAGACTGAGTGGGCCAAGCAGTCCTCTTCTGCTGACATATTCTATGTTTCTATCTGTTCTTCTATCAGGAACAATCTCCCCTCCCACACTCCGTCTCGCCCACTCCCATTTCTCCCTCAAGCGTCAGTTTAAACCTCTAACTAGGGCCGGCCTGCTGGCTGCAGCAGCAGTGTTACTGCCTGTGGTGCCGATGACTGGTTCTTGAAGCGGACTTCAGACATCAGAGTAGAGGAGGAGGTGGAGCATCCAAGGGACTGCTCACATTCTCTGGGGAGGGAGCACCCGGTGCCTATCAATCCCTAACATTGATTGGGTGGGGGGGGGGTTACAGCAGTCTAGGATCATGCTGTCTGGCCTTGTTGGACAGGGCTGGCAGACCTCTACATGCTGGGGATGGGAATGCACACTATCATGCGCCAAAATCATTGCATGACTGACTCCGTTCTGGCGGTCATGGGGGGGGACACACAAGAGGAAAACACCTCAGTGCGAGCCCCATGCCCCAGCCATTGACCGAGGGCAGAAACAGATGCATAAAAAAAACTCCTGCTGCCCCCTCTGCTCTTGTCTTAGCTGACTAGTGCTCTCTTGATCCATGCTATTTAACAGTTTTAGCCTTACTGCACCTGTACCAGTGCCTAAAATTCTGGTAACAATCTGTACAATGTTACTGTATGTATTTGCTGTATTCCACTGCACCTTCCTCTATCCCTATTCCCTGGGTCGCACCTGTAAATGAGCTTTGGCTCAGTGTGCCTTTCCTACTTAATTTTCAATAAATAAAAATCTCTATGACAGCCCCAGGCTGCTGGTGTTTTCAGAGGACGCTAAACTGGCAAGAAGAGTGGAGTGGACTCAGCAGAGAAACAGGATGCACAACAGGGTACTGCACATATTAGGGGCATGGGCAGAGAAACTGGGCTTTGATTTTACGTGGGGGGAAGTGCAAGGTACTACACCAAAGAGAAGAAATCTGGGTCACATGTACACCCCATGTAGTGCAACAGTGAACAGTACAACTGAGGAAAAGAATTTAGGGGCAACTGTGAACTGAAAGTTAAAATCAGATAGATAGTGTCCCGATACAGTCAAGAAAATAAATGCAATGCTGAGACACATCAGTAGGGGTAAGAAGTGGGTCAAAAAAAGTGATCTTCCCTCTGTTCAAGGTCCTGGTAACGCCAACACTTGGGAGTATTGTGATCAGTTCTGGTTAGTGCAGTACAAAAAGGATATCTAGTGTATAGTGGGCCCTTGTTCGGGCATAGATTTCCATCCTTGCTGAAAGGTTGTTGTACCACAGTTCAACAGTCATGGCGTGTCACTGTACCCTTTCTGTGGTACAACAGCATTCCAGCTGACTGGAAAGCCTCATGGCAGCTGGCATTTTACACAGCACTGCTGCATGCACAGCAATCAACTCTGAACTGAAACCACTGGCATATTCGCTGCTGCCAAAGCACTGTGAGAACACTTTCATTAAAAAAAAAAAAATTGGAAACTAAGCCTGTCTTTGACTTATGATTACATCGGACCTCTGGAGCTTCACTCTCGAGGTCTGATGTTATCAGAAACCCTCTGTACTGGAACAGGCTGGTTGTGCATGGTTGCCCAGCCAGTATTCTCTGCATTGAAGACATAAAGAGAATTCAGCCCAGGGTCACCAAGCTGATTGGTTGCTTGGAAGGCAAGAGCTAGGAGGAGAGACTGGACATACTCAAACTATTTAGCTTTGAAAAGACGGAGATAAGACATCATTATGGTTTCCCAAATATTAAAGAGGCTAGATCTAGTGGAATATACCTAGATGTCTGAGCTATTGAGCAGTAACAGAAGTACAGGGTATGGCCTCAAACAGGGGAGGGGGATGGAAAACAGACTATGGGGAAACATTAGAAAGCATTGTTTTACACAAAGGGCTATCAACATGTGGAATAACTTAACTGGTGAGGTTGTGGAGACTAACACTGTTCAGGCTTTCAAAGTACAACTAGACAGATTTCTAAGGGAGAATGGTATTGTACATTGTAGAACAGCACAAGCAGAGGTAACATTCCAGCTGTTAAGCTTGGTTTAGGTGTCTTATTCAAATCAGGTGTAGTTACTGCCATACTTATGCTATGGTTCCTTGCAATGGGATGGAGGCTTTAGAATGTACTGTATGTGTGGTTTGGCAAGATGGATAAGAAACTAACAATTTGGACATTGCTTCTCTCCTGGCATCCCAGACACTTATTCCTGCAACCTGCCTCTTTGGTGTGCTCATTCCCAGTGTTTGAAACCCCCACTGCCTGGGGGGTCTGCCTTGGAAACTGGCTGAGACAATGGCTGCAGTGCACTGTGGAGTGTATTCTCAGCCTATATTGGCCCAGATGTACAAACCTGTTTAAAAGACAATATCTGCGCTGGCAAATCCTTGTCAGCCTGACTTACACAAGGATTTGCATATCCATGATGCCTTGCTCTGGAATGAGGTGTTTGAGTAAGTGTATGGTTTGGTGAGACACACAGACCAAAATAATCTGGTTATTTCCTCTCTCTTAGCATCCTGTTACGGATCCCATATACTGCCGTCTCTGCAAAGTGTCTCTCCTGTATGCTCATTCAAAGTGTTCTAAATGGACCTAGTACTGTGTCTGTTCTCTGGCACCTGAGATGCAACAAACCTTGTGAGGGTCGCAATTTGTATGCCAACCACGCTCCCTTTCACTACTGTCACAGTGGATCATGCAGAGAAAGTCTGCGACCATCTTTAAGAATACACACACACACACACACACACACACACACACAATATACATAAGCCCCGCTGTCCTCTCAGAGCTACGTACAGTCAGAGAAGACTGTACTTAGGCCCCAGAGATCAGCAAAACTGGAAAACATCTGATCAGAGATTATAAAAACTAACATGTACTGCAGGCTGTTGAATCTCCCACTGCAGCAGTACTGCTCTGATGTCAGCTGCAAGTGATTCTGGGATTTGTAGTTACAGAAGATGTCAGCCTAGAGTTGAGTAAAATTAGTCTGATTCTATCTACTATACTACAGTAAACATCAAGTAAACCGAATTCTTTTTTTGCCGTGTTTGTTGTTTGTGAATATATTTTTTTATTAAACTTGCATAGTTGGAGCATACAATATATTAGCACATGACTGGGAAAGAGTTCTACAGTAAAGCCACTGTGATATTGGATTGTTACACCTCTATCACTGCGAGATACAAAAAAGGAAATGTGATTCACCCTGCCCTACAGTTCAGCGCAGGCAAAGGGCGAGACTCGCTAGGAATCACTGTATAGGTAACAGTAAGCCTTTTAAAGGGAACATAAACACGGTTGTCAGAGTAACGCAAAACTAAAACCACAGCAGTGTAGCTTAGAGGCTTACTGACATACCAATATGCTCAGTTTGCTTCACTGACGATAGTTGGTCAATTTTCATCACGTTTAAAAGTTCTGATGAATGCAAACAACTGTACAGTATGAGTGCCAGGAGAGCAGAATGCTATGCCGGTCGCTGGCTCTTGGTGTTGGGTCGGGGGTGAGTGGGGTTGGTAGGGCACTAAATTCCAGGGTGGGGGTGGGGTATCCACTATACCACCAGGGATTTATTTTTTTCCTTTGCCATCGGATGCTCCACTGCTCAGCTCCAGCCCCCCCAAGCATCTGCCTCACTCCCCTATGGCCTTTCCCCTACAGATACCCCCTGGCTTACCCCCCAGGGTGGGGCCACGGCACCATTTCAGGCCCGTCTACAACGGGAGAAGGTGTTGGAGGCAACTGACATTGTCTCCCTGGCTTCCCCCCCAGGTGGGGTTCAGAGCCTGGCAATGCCGTAGAGCCGTGACTGGTTGGCAGAGAGGCAGAGAGCCACAGAGGCCAAGTGCCAGGGTGGGTGTCATCCTACGCGGCCAACTATTTTTTCTGATCTGCCCCAGGGGTGGGGACTGCAGTGACGTCCAGTGTCCGCCCTGCCCCTTTAGCGTACAGATGCAGGTTGCCTGTGGTTTCCTCGGCCTCTGCCAGGGGTCCATCGAGCACTGGACACTCTACCCCTCCCTTCCCCCAGAGAAGGACAGCAGTCCATAGGATGTTCAGTTCTTCTCCCTGGGTCCGTTCCTGAACCCAAGTCTTCTGCGTCGTGAGCGGAAATCCAACCGCTGTGCTGCCGGGCTGGCATAGGGATGGGATTTGTCTGATATGGGCAGACTGGGGTTAGGGAGGGGGAACTGCTAGACCACCAGGGCTTTCTTTAATTTTTCAACCAAGGACTGGGATCTGGGCTGTGGAGGGATCTCTGGACCAACAATGAGTTTATTTCTTTTTAGTAAGTAAGTTGCTCAGGCAATGTGGAGCTAAATCCTGGCCCCCCATTGCAACTCTCCTCTCCATCAGATTTCTCAGCTGCCCCAGGGCTTAAAATGATGTTGGTCAATATACTAAGCCTAACCAAAAAATTTGTCCAACCACAAGCATGGGCTGCGCATACTAACATGGATATTATCATTATTATGGAGACTTGGCTTAAAAAGGCTAATACTGATCGACAAATCTCTCTCCCGAGCTACAAACAATTTAGGGCGGACAGGGCATCTAGAGGTGGGGGTGTGGTCGCCCATGCCAAATCCAAGTACTCAGTCACCCATATCACCAGTAAATCTCTACCCAAGGAATTCAAGATTGTTTCAATGAAGCTTCACCTTCCTTCCTTGGAATGCGTTACTATCATAGGTGGCTATAGGCCTCCGTCTGGAGGCACTGAAATCCTTAATATACTGAAATACCCGACTTCTGCTGCAAATACAGAAACAATATTCCTGGGGGATCTCAAAATGCATTGGCTAACCCTTAAATCACACTGCCTTAAATCTCTCTGTGATGAGCTTGGCCTAGTACAATTAGTGAATGAACCCACAAAGAACAATATCTTAAACACTGCCAACAGTTCCCTTTTAGATGTTATATTAACCACACATCCACATAAAATTTCACATTCAGCAGTGTTCCACAACGACATGAGTGACCACGTGGGTTGTTGTCTGCATAAGATCTCAAATTAAGGCCCGTCAACTGGCTAAATTTATAACAAAACGATCCTTTCGTAAGTTCAGTGCAGCAAACTTCCTTTCTGACTTTAGGTAAGGTCAGATGGCAAGATCTTTACCTTGCTAAAAATATCAATGAGGCAGTCTCCGTCCTTAGCGTCAACCTCACCAGCCTGGCAAATAAGCATGCCCCCCTTACTAAAGCCAGGGTGCGCAACAGCTCTCACCCCTGGTTTACCCCAGATCTAAAGGCAGCTCTTACAAACCGGAACAAGATCTGGGCGAAAGCAAGGCACTCCAAGAACCCTGCAGATTGGCAGGCTTTCAGAGCAGCTAGGAATGCCTGTGTAAAAAGCATTCACTCTGCCAAAGCAAATTTCTACATCTCTACACTTGAACAAGCTAAAGGGAACTCTCACAAAATATGGAGGACACTTAAATCTATTGAAGGGCGGCACGCAGCCCCCTCCATTCCAACCAAGATAGTCTCCAGTGGTAGGGTGGTGGAAAGTAATCCCCAAATCCTCGAAGAACTTAACTCCCACTTTGTCACGGCTGGCCTAGCTTTTGAATCCTCACCTTATGCTAGCCATGCGAAGAGCCAATCAAGCTCCTCCCCATCTTCCAGCACCGCATCTTGCCCTTTTCAACTGCATATGCTCAACTATAAAGAAGATGAAGATCCACTACTTAACCTGGATATCAGAAAAAGTGCAGGCGACGACTGTATAGAACCCTTCTTCCTAAGACAAGGATATGCCCACCTCACTGCCCCCATTCTTCATATCCTCAATCTCTCCATTACTTCTGCTACAGTTCCATCTTGTTGGAAATCCGCCCATATCCTCCCCCTATTCAAATCAGGGGACCCATGCGACCTTAATAACTATAGGTCTATCTCCATCTTGCCTATCCTCTCTAAAGTCTTCGAAAAACTGATCTATAACCAACTAAAAACTCATATTGAAACTTTCTCACTCCTTAACCCAGCACAATCCGGTTTCTGGGCGAATCACAGCAAAATCTCTGCTCTGGCTAAAGTAACTAATGATTGGGTCTCTGCTGTGGATGCTAAGAAGATTACTGGAGCAGTCTTCTTAGATCTTAGTAAAGCATTTGACACTGTTGACCACAGCCTTTTAGTCACTTGCCTCGCTAACTTAGGTGCCACTTCCTCCACTACCCAGTGGTTTACCAGTTACCTAACAGGGAAAACTCAAAGTCAAAGCTGATGGTCTATTCTCTGCCTCTCTGCCGATTGTCAGAGGAGTCCCCCAAGGCCCCATACTAGGCCCTATCTTGTTTTCGCTGTACATGAACGACCTTGATTTGAACATAACTAGCTCCAATCTGCACTTCTTTGCAGATGACACTGTATTGCATACCTCTGGCTCAGCGTTATCCGAAGTTAGGGGAGTGCTTCAAGCTGAATTTGCCCAGCTCGAAAATAATCTAATACAGGCCAAGCTCCTCCTGAATGCTAAGAAAACCAAAACAATGATCTTCTCTCGTAGTACCTCCTCTGGCACCTCCCCTACCCCGCCGAAAGACTTTATTGTTACTTCTCTTAGTGAACCACTGGAAGTAGTTTCCAAATGTAAGTATCTGGGTATCTGGATAGACAATAAGCTCTCCTTTAATGACCACATAGAGGACTTATCTAGGAGGCTCAAAGCCAGGCTCAGATTCTTTTTCAGAAATAGGTCTCTTTTCCCCCTTGAGACTCGAAACAGGCTCGTTCAGGCTACTTTCCTTCCCTTACTTGTCTACGGTGATGCAATTTACACTTACACCACTCTAGCAAAGCTGAGCAAACTGGACATCCTCTACCACCGTGCGTTACGGTTCATTACCAACTCCCCTTACCATTCACACCATTGTGATCTGTATGCAGCTGTTGGCTGGACATCTCTCACCACCAGATGCCTACTCCACGCTGGTCTCTGGACCCTTAAGTTGCTTCTGCATAAAATACTGAGTTACCTATCTTCTCTTATCTGCATTTCACACAGTGCTTACTCTTTCAGGATATCGGACTTCATTCTGCTGGACGTACCTAGGACTCATACTTTGGTAAACGAGCTATCGCTCATGTGCTTCCTACTATATGGAACCAGCTCCAATCCGTGCTGAAATTAACTAGCATTGTCTCAGTTAACCTCTATAAAGTGCTAAGTGCATCTAAAATAAAAGATATTTGCAACTGTCATTAAACCCCTCCCCACCCTTATGTGTGCCTTATATACTTATGATTAAGCCACTCCCCACCCTTATGGGTGTCTCATACTTATTGTCCACATTAGCACTAGACCTAGTCTTAACTGTAATCTCGTAGCTTTCAATTTGCACTACAAGAATTCCACACCTGCTCCTCCACCCTGTCCCACTTTTGGCTTCCTACTTATATATTACTCCCCGTACTTTTGCCTACCATGCCCCTCTCCCTCAACCCTGCCTACCTTATTTATCCTATCTTTCCTGACGTTACTCAATATACTAAGAGTATTTATTGCAAATACCAGTGTGAAGTCTATATACCCAACCTTGTATTGCTTGCATATTACTTTGTACTGCTTGCACACCATGAACCAAATGTTCCTTCATTGTTCATTGCTTCCTGATGTTATATCTTATTATGTAAAATCTTACTTGAACTATGTGTGCACTCTGAATATTTGTAATCAGTGTTGCCCTATCAAGGGTTGTATTACTATGTAATGTCCTTTATCTGTGTAGTTGCCTCAGGACCTCCTTGTGAATGAGCTTGCTCAATGGAGTTTTCCTGCAATAAACTTGAACTTGAACTAAAAGTTTATTTTTGAGCACCCCATCCCAGAGGCTCTGGGCGCTGTACAAGTAGAATAGGCAAAATATACATCAATAAATAATCATAAAAACAAAAGAATAAATATATTAAACAATTTAAAACCCAAATGTGAATACAGAAGTTGACGTTGACGGCAGATAAGGACCGCAAGGCCCATCCAGTCTGCCCATTTCTTTTTCTACCTTATAAATGTGCCATCGGCCTTTGCTCTGTCAGTGACCTATCTATTCATAGTCATTTGTATTGCTCCCTTATGCCTATCCCATGCCTGTTTGAAGCCCTGCACTGTATTCATAGCCACCACTTTGTGGTAAGCCATTCCATGCATCTACCACCCTTTCTGTGAAAAAGAATTTCCTCACATTCCCCCTTAATCGGCCTCCCTCTAATCTCATGCTGTGTCCTCTTGTCCTGCTATTTTTCTTATATTTAAACATGTTAGACTCTTTCACCTTGTTTATGCCCTTAAGGTGTTTAAATGTCTCGATCATATCACCTCTCTCCCTCCTTTGCTCAAGGGTATACATATTGAGCTCCGTTAATCTGTCCTCATATGTCTTCTGAATAAAATAAAACATTTCAGCAGTTTACTAATTAACTACAGACTACCTAAAAACACTCTTCTAAAACGATGCG
The DNA here is from genome assembly GCA_016271365.2 of Neoceratodus forsteri. NCBI lineage: Eukaryota > Metazoa > Chordata > Ceratodontiformes > Ceratodontidae > Neoceratodus > Neoceratodus forsteri. The sequence continues at coordinate 841,629,871 of CM028134.1, forward strand.
CCTTTAGGCCCTGCTTAAAAACCTCCCTCAAGGGTCTTGGTAGTGCGTTCCACAATACTGGGCCCACCACCTCAAATGAACGATATCCAGAGGATTTAAGACAGACCACTAGAACCACTACGAGGCTTCTGGTAGAGGAGCAAAGCAAGCGTCTGGGACAGGCAGAAGTCAGGAGGTCATTTAGGTAACCAGGGCCCAGTCCATGTAGGGCCTTACAGGTGAGCAAGCCCACCTTGAAGAGGATTCTCCACCTAACTGGCAGCTAGTGTCGTTCGTGCAGAACCAGGGTCACATGACAGGACCTCGGAAGGCCCATCAGTAACCTGGCTGCTGCATTCTGAACCAGCTGCAGGTGCCAGAGAACCCCTCCAGTGATCCCAAGGTACAGAGAATTGCAGTAGTCGAGCTGCGATGTCACAAAGTCATGTACCAGTGAGATCAGGTCATCAGGCCAAATCAAGATTTTAATCTGGGCAACATTCCTCAAGTGGTAAAAAACACTCTTGATGACTGATGACACCTGAGCTTCAAGTGTCAAACCATCATTGACAAGGACACCCAGATTTTGTCACCTAGGTGGACTCCACCAAGGGAATGGGGCCAAGGAATAATTCTGTTCCCATCCCAGCAGTGTCAACATCAGGCAGACAACCAGGCTCAATCACTAGCACCTACGTCTTGTCAGGATTGAGTCTCAGCCAGCAAGAGGAGACCCAGTCCTGGATCTCGGCCAGACATTTATTTAGCACCTCCATAGCACCGTCAGTCTCAGGTGCAAATGACATGTATAGCTGGGTGCTGTCTGCATAACAGTGGAAACCCAAGCTGTACCATCTAATGATCTCACCAAGGGGAAGCATGTACACTGAGAACAATGCAGGTGAGAGGATCGAGCCCTGGGGAACTCCACAAGGCAGGTGCTTCCTTTTTACATAAGGATGGGGATCGGGGCTGGGGAAGGACCACTGGACTACCAGGGCTTTCTTTGATTTTTTTACACAAGGACAGGGATTGGGGCTGGGGAGGGACTGCTCAATCACCAGGGAGTGTATTTCTTTTATACAGACAGGGATCGGGGCTGGGGAGGGACTGCTGGACCACCAGGGTACCCATTCCTTGATGGTGTGTGGACAGTGTGCGGGGCACCCACCCCCTCTGTGCACTGTTAAGGGCTGAGTTTCAGAAATGTTAACCTGCACTGCACTTGCAGCTGTTTAGTGCTTCTGAAAATTTCCAGTATCATGCTGCGCTGTGTATGCATAGGGGCTCCCTCATTTGTATAGGCACCATGCGATACTGTGCACCATGGCACTGCCAGGGTTGCGGTGCACATAGGTGGCCTTCGAATAGTGCCACACCCCCAATGGCCAATGCTATTCCTGGTTAGCATGGCACAAATTATGGTTTCTGCCGCGCTAATGTTTTGAAAATGGGGGCCATACAGTACAACAGGAAAGAAAAACTGACCATCCCATCTATAGCTAGAAGTTATACCATCTACAGCTACATTTTGCAATAATAAAATAAAAAAATGTTGGCATAATTTTTTGACAATAAAATGCAGTCTGTGGAAAATCAAACACTGCAAATATAAACAAACAGATCCCTCAGATGATCTAAATTCTTAAGTACTTAAAAAGCAATATCTTCAGCACCGTGCAATTCTGCTTAAAGTTGAGCCAGTCCAAATTCTCTCATGGGGATTTGCATAGGTTTCCCATGATGCTTTGCATTATTGGTGTGTGTGCAATTGTGTTTTCTTTAAAATTTGGCTGTACGGCCAATATCCTCTGGGATAACCCATGCCTCAGGACATTTGCTCTGGGATTCTGTTGTAGTTATTTTCCTTCTCTATTTTGGGCCCCCATGACCCAAACAAATAACATCCACCTTAAGGGGTGTCTGGCTTCCTCTTCCTGGGCTAAGACACAGATATGGCACACTGATGAGTCCAAATGAGGACGAAACACGTGTATGTGTCTGCTGTTCTTAGCCTTTGATAATAGCACTGTGAGGCCTTCTGGCACCATGCAATTCTGCTTAAAGCTAAGCCAGTCCAAATTCTCATGGGGATTTGCATATGTTTCCCCACGATGCTTTGCATTATTGGGGTGTGTGCAACTCTTGTTTTCTTTAAAATTTGGCTGTATGGCCAATATCCTCTGGGATAACCCATGCCTCAGGACATTTGCTTCTGGTGTAATGTTGTAGTTCTTTTCCTTCTTTATTTTGGGCCCCTATGACCCAAACAAATAACATCCCCCTTGAGGGGTGGCTGGCTCCCTCTCCCTGGGCTAAGACACAGATATGGCACACTGATGAGTCCAAATGATGATGAAACACGTGTATGTGTCTGCTGTTCTTAGCCTTTGCTAATTGCACTGTGAGGCCTTCTGGCACCATGAAAGTCTGCTTAAAGTTGAGTCAGTCCAAATTCTCTCATGGGGATTTGCATTATTGGGGTGTGTGCAATTGTGTTTTCTTTAAAATATCTGTTATTAGTTTTATACAGCAAACCACTATTTATAAACACCTCCTCCATAAAATACATCTGAATAACATTACTCACTGGAAAGGACATGGTTGCATAAAAGCAAATGAATGAAATAACCATAAACTTTTTCAAAAAACTAGTTCAGTTCAACTGTTGATCTGAACCATATTCTAGCTCTGTTTATGAATTAATGTATTTTAGCTATTAATTTAATCAGCTAATTAGAAATTGTTAACAGGAAGGGTACACTGAGCAGGGTATTAAACAGCTGGTACTGCGTAGCAACACACTACACAAAACGAGGTAATGCTAACCATTTCTAAAAATGCGTAGCAGTGGACTGCTAACCATTTGTTAGAGTAAGTCAATGGCACAGTAGACAACATAACTAAAACTATATATTTCTGAAATGTTACTAATTAATTTGCGCCATGTGCTATGCATTTTCAGAGATGATTAGCACTGTCATGCATATATACCCTGACTGAGCAAAAAACTTGTTTCCATGTGCAGTTTGGGGGATGGGGGACACAAAGTTGGATCGAAGGTACAATACAATTAATGAAGTATTTCAGACAGGTATCGGTTTTTGTACAAGCTTTTGTGATTTTGTCAACTGGCTTACCTGTAAGGCAGCGAACATCATCATCTCTTCCTCTGTACATTCAATCTCTTCAAGAAGAATAGCCCATTTAGACTGTTCGTAAAGCTGGTTGATCCTTATTGCATCATACTGTAAGCAAATAACAAAACACAACTGAAAGGAGAGTATGAAAATTTATCGTCTCCATTTCCCACTTCAAAGGAAAAACATTTTGCACATGTAGTAATAGGGTTTTCTTTAAGCAGTTTGTATTAAACTGTATAACAAGGCCCACCCCTTGATGCAGCGTCAGTGCTGCGGTCTATGATACTGATGTCTCAGGGTTGCGCCCCTGCATTTAAAAATTGTGTGAGGGTTGTCTGAAGGAGGATCAAGAGATTCCCACAGGATGCAGTCCTGGATACCACCATCTAAGCAACCACAGGGGTTGGTGCAGCTTAGTATCAGCACTGTAAGGGGTCAAGTTTCTTAGAGGATCTCCAATTTCATATGGTAAGGTGTGCGAGTGCACACATGGTGCTCCTCTACTGGCAACCAGGGGAAAATAATGAGACAGGAAAACCCTCACTCCTCGGTATGACATCAGTGATCTTCTTGGGCTCTGCTTCTCAGCCACTGACCAGACCGAATGACAGAAAGGACTTTGCCTCCCGGTTCCCAAAGGCTGTCACAGAGGCATAGCTTTGGAGGGGTATACCATCACTACACTGACAACTTTACAGCGATGTGGTCAATACCGACAACATTGCCACGTCCCTGTAAAGTTCGCCTGGGACCCTGGCACCCTTCCCAAAGGTCCTGCACCCCATCCGTGACTCAGCTCTATTTCTGAGTTAAGAATTCAAAAGAGGGGGGGGTGCAGGGGGAATAGCCCCCTCCATGGGGTGCGGAAGCGCAGCCCATAAAACAAGAAGAATGCACGCTGGAACCTTCTTCGACCGGGTAACTGCGTCTATGTAGGGATGTCGGTAATGTTGTGTCGGCTACAAAACTGTCAATGCGGCATCATGGGTCCCTTTGGAGGGACGCAGGTATAAAATAAGGAGGTGTTGAGGGTGGGAGAGCACATCCATGAAGGCTAATAAGGAAAAGACTGCCGATTTAGAAGCATAAATAATAAATTAAAACAAAATAGAATGCATACTATACAAGTTAATTAAAAAAATAAACTTCAGTATGAAACAGCTAAGGAACTGGTCAGATATCAGTCATTAGGGTTGCTCTGGGACTGCAATATAAAATCTTGCTAAATAAATTCATATCTTCACCATCTGAAATGCCAGAAGTCTGGAATTTAGCAGGATGGTATTTTGTGACAGAGACTCTGAACCCTAAAATTAGGTAAAAATTTTAGTAGTTTTAAAGTTACTAACACAGTAAACACAGGATTCCATATTTGAGATACTTGTTTGGTAACCGGGTTTTTTGAAACTGATTAAAGGAAATCTTCACCCTCGTATTTTGTAAATTTTGTTTCCATGTCAACAGACAACTCTTTTCCTGTAGCTGTTGAGAATAAAGCATGTTCTAATGCACATTTTCAACAAGCTTCATGTTGGCCTCAGCCCCACCTTCCTGCTTTCTTACTATATCCCATGTGGACTAGCTCCAGAGGATTAAATGTTTCCCCACATGAACATTGGGAGTCTTAAAAAGTTCCTGGTTCTGGAATCAGTGCACACTTTATAGACCTGTGGCCAGATATTCAAAGCATTACGCCTGGCGCAAAGCCTTAGTGCTGGAATAGCGCTGGATCTGTGCCAGGCTGCAATATTCAGAAGCCCTAATAGCGCCAGCACTGTGTGATAGCACCGACGCTAAAAGTAAATGTATGCTGGGGGCGCGCGTTAGGGGAGTGGCCATGAATGCTGGATGCGCAGCATCTTCAAATGTATAGCGCCATGCTACAGGCATTAGCACGACCTGTAGTACAGTGCTAAATACCGCTGACAAAAACCTAGTGGTAATGCAGTGGGGCACGGCCCCCCCCCCAACATGATCCCCAGCCCTGTAGCCCCAATAAGCACAGTAATCCCTGGAGTGCCATTGGTCCCCCCCCACCACGATCCCGACCTCCGTAGTCAGTGGTAAGAAAATAATTGCCCTGGTGTTCTAGTGGTCCCCTCACCCCCAAGCATGATCCCACCCCATAGCCACTGTAATAAAATCAATTCCCTGGTGTTCTAGTGGTCCCCACCCCCAAGCATGATCCTGACCCCGTATCCACTGTAATAAAATGAATTCCCTGGTGTTCTAGTGGTCCCCCAAGCACGATCCCGACCAATGGTATCCCTGAAAAGACAGCAATACCTGGTGATCTAGGGGTCTCCCCCGACCCGGAAGTGCACCGCCCATCCTCCTTTACCCAGACTAGGTACAGCGGCGACCAGCTCAGCCCTCCTCTCACCACCACGGCTGGCAGCTGACTGCGGTATGCATGAGCACTACTTGCATACTGCAGTCGGCGGCCGGCCATGGTGGTGAGAGAAGGGCTGAGCCGGTCGCCGGCGCCGCACCTGGTCTGGGTAAAGGAGAACGGGAGGTGCACTTCCAGGTGGGGGGTGTCACAAACCAACTCAGCAGGTCAGCCCTCTACTCCCAAAGTGCCAACCTCCGAGTGCAGTCTTTTGAACAGTTAACAGAACAAGGTAACCCTCTTGTCTATTCTTGTGGATTCAAATCAACCTTTGGTCTCAAGTCTTGGAGGGATTCAAACTGTGAACCTTTTGTTAGTGTACCCAATGTACAGGCTCAGATAATTCTGTCTTCAGGGGGGCAGATATCTTTGCCTATGGGCACCTAACCAGGTGTACAGAAATGAACCCTTAAAAACTGTAATAAAAGACCTCAGATTTAAAACGCTTACCTTTTTCCAGTTTGGTATCACCATTCAAGCTTATGTACAGTGTCTGATTTAACCATATATATTCCACTTGTAAAAGGAAAAATCAAAGACAGACTAAGTAGGCTCTAAAAATAGAGTTTTACTAAAATAGATAAAAAAATATAACATAAAATACAGAACTATCATATCACAAAGCATACAAATCACAAAGAAAACAGGTTTTAACAGTGTAATTCCTACTACAGTATTTAGATTTGTCTCTCTCTCTCTAAATACCTGCTTAAAGTGCTCACAGATGTTTCTTGGTCAGAGTCTAGATAAACGTGTCTCTGAAGTAAAACAGAATATTGTCTAACAGCTGGCTTTGCCCACCTCTTTGCATGAGGTCACCTAGCTCCTCCCTGTCAGAATATATATAAAAAATATATCTATATAAAAACAGGATGTCTTTTCCAAGTATTAAATTCTGCAACCTCAGCATAACTCATTTTCTTCAAATGACTCTCTCTGATCTATGATCAGTTTCCCCTTTCCAGAACTTCAAAGCATCTTTTATGACTTTGCACTAAAACGTCATACCCTGTTCTTCTTCCTCTAAGCGTTATAAAAGTTTTTGATTTTCCCTCTTAGCAACTACAGCTATAATTAACTTAGTTAAAGTCTGCAATTAGCTTCTGGCCTTCCAGGTAACACTTTGTATCTAAAACCTGTGTGTGTGATCTCACATGCTGTTTCAGCATTTCTCAAGAAAGACAGTCCATAACCCATTTTTGTATTACAAAAAAATTGATACAGTGATCAGAACCAGCTGTCCAAGTGTCACAATTCCTCCCCACCTAGAATGAATTTGGGGGCTCTATCCCCTACATGGTATGAGCTTCCCAAATCAGTTCACTCCTCATAGACCCTAGACAGCCCATCTGAGTTCTGATTTTTGGCTCCAGCCCTATGTACGATTGTCATATCATATCCTTGCAAAGCAAGACTCCATCTTAGCAATCTACCACTGTTCTTTCCCATCTGCGTCAGCCAAACCAGGGGGTTGTGGTCAGTCTGCACCACAAAATGCTGCCCATATAAGTATGGCTCTAATTTCTTTAGGACCCACACTATGGCGAGACACTCCTTTTCCACCATGGAGTATGCTTGCTCCCTGGTAAGTAACTTCCTACTCAGGTACACTACTGGGTGAGCTGTCCCTTGGCTGGATGTCTGACTCAGTACTGCCCCAATACCCACGTCTGAGGAGTCGGTCTAAACTATAAAAGTTTTGCTATTGTCAGGACTTGTCAAAACAGGAGCACTGCACAGTGCCTTCTTTAGTTTGGAAAAGGCTTCCTCACAGGCCGGGCCCCAGGTAATTTTCTTGGGCATCCTTTTCTTTGTCAGGTCAGACAGGGGAGCAGCCAGGGCACTGTAATTGGGTAAACATTTTTTATAGTACCCTGCTGTCCCTAGAAAACTCCTGACCTGCTTCTGTGTTTCTGGTCTGGGCCACGCCTGGATTACCTCTATCTTTAATTGGTTAGGATGGAGCTGCCCTCGGCCTACCACATGCCCGAGGTATGCCACTTCTCCCATGGCCACCTGGCACTTCTCGGCTTTGACAGTGAGCCCTGCCCTCTGTATCCTGCTCAGCACTTCCTTAAGGTGGGGTAGGTGTTCCTCCCAGCTGGTACTTAAGATGGCAATGTCATCCAGGTATGCCACGGCGTACTCCTCAGTACCATTTAACACCTAGTTCACCAACCTTTGGAAAGTGGCAGAGGCGTTCTTCATTCCAAAAGGCATTACTTTAAATTCAAATAAGCCTATCGGAGTGATGAAGGCTGACCTCTCCTTAGCTCTGTCTGTCAACTACCTGCCAATATCCCTTGGTCAGGTCAATAGTCGTAAGGTAGGTTGCCCCTCCCAACTTGTCCAGGAGTTCATCCGTCTGGGGCATCGGGTGGGCGTCAGATTTCGTTACTGCATTCAGTCCATGATAGTCCACACAGAAACGAGCAGAGCCATCTGGCTTAGACACAAGGACTACGGGTGAGGCCCCAAGGCTGTGGGATCTCTGCATTATCCCTAAATCCAGCATCTCCTCCACTTCCCTCCTAATGTCCTTTAGGACAGCCTCTGACACCTGATATGCTGTCCGCCGTATTGGTGTCTGTGTCCCTGTCTCCACATCGTGCATCGCTAAGGGGGTTAGTCCAGGCTTGGCGCTAAACAATGGGGCAAAGTCTGCTAAAACCTCCCTTACTTTCTGGATCTGGTCCGGGGTCAGCTGGGGAGACAATTTTACTGCCTCCACAGAGGGCTCCCACTTACTTTCCTCCGGCAAGTCCAGAAGGGGGTCTCCTCCGTCTGTCCCCTCCCCATGACTACACACTGCAAACACCATGTCAGCCCTATTTGCATATGGCTTCATAATGTTGACATGGTACATCCTTTCTGTCTGTCTTCTGTCAGGTAACTCTACAATGTAGTTCACGTCATTTACCTTCCTAACCACTCTGTATGGTCCTGCCCACTCAGCCTGCAGCTTGTCTTTCCGGAACGGAATAAGGACCATGACTTCCTGACCCACCAAGTACAAGCAAGCTCTGGCTCTGCGGTTGTACCACACTTTTTTGTTTCTGCTGGACAGCTGCCAGGTTGCTCTGGGTGGTCCCCGTAAGCTCCTTCAGCCTTTCCTCAAACCTAAAGATGCAATCTACAATGGAAGTTCCCTGTGTGGTGTGCCTGCCTTCCCAGTCCTCCCGGATCAAGTCTAGGGGCCCACATACCCAGCGTCCATATAAGAGTTCGAAGGGGGAAAATCCTGTCAACTCTTGGGGCACCTCCCTGTATGCAAACAACAAGTGGGGAAGGTATTTCTCCCAGTCCCTCCCATGCTGTTCAGCAAATGACCGGAGCATTGACTTTAGGGTACCATTGAATCATTCCACAAGTCCACTGGCTTGTGTGTGATACGGTGTCGTGCATTTCTGCACCACCCCTACACTTCTCCCATAAACATTTCATCAGGTCAGACATGAAGGAAGCCCCTCGATCGGTGATTACCTCCTGCAGAAACCCAACATGGGAGAAAATCCCAAGTAAGGCATCTGCCACTTTGTCTGTCCTCAGTGAGGATAGGGCGAGTGCCTCTGGGTACCAGGTGGCATAATCCACCACAGTCAGGATGACTCTCTTCCCTGAGGAACTGGAGGTATTTAAAGGCCCCACAATATCCATTCCCACCCTCTGTAATGGCTCCTCCACTATGGGCAATGGAATCAGGGCAGCTTGGGTTTTCTTGCCTGCCTTCCCCAATTCTTGGCACTGGTGACAAGACCTGTAATATTCCATCTGCTGGGTGAAGTTAGGCCAGTAGAAATTCTGGGCTAACCGCTGTGTAGTGCGTGCAATTCCCACATGACCAGACAAGGGAATATCATGCGCAATTTTGAGCAATTACTCACGATACCCCTGGGGAACAACAAGCTGCCTGCCTAGCATCCCTCCCTCTGTCTGTACTGCCTGAGTATACATAAGTCCATTTTCCCAATAAACCTTATGTCTGCCATCACCTCCCTGTGCACCGTCTGAGTCTGCCCAAGCCCTCAGCTTCTCTAAACTAGGGTCACTTCTCTGAGCAGCTGCAAACCCCTCATACAGTCCCAAGGCATGGGACAGGTCCCCTTCAGTCGCTAAACTAGGGTCCCTAGCACTAGCATCAGGGCACTCAGGATCACTGTCAATCCCAACCCTCTGACAATGGGTCATCCCTCCCTCTTCAGAGTAACCCTCTGTAGCTGTGTGGTTACTTGCTACTGGGGAAATTTCTACCCCCTTTTCATTAGTCTCCCCATCTGGAGACACAGGCTGGGGAACTAGGCTCTCAGTGGTTTCCACAATGGTTTCTGTGGGGTTCAGGGAACTACATTTTCCCTTGCCACTTGGCTACAGGTAACTGCATCCCTTGTTGAGATTGCTGCCCAGGATCACATCCACTGCTAATGTTTTAGCTACAGCCACTTGTTGCACAGTTCCCCCTGTTTCACCCCAGTCTAGGAGAACACTAGGGAGGGGCAATGTTTTCTCCCAGCCCGCAAAGTCCTGTACAGTAATGTATTTATTGGGTATAAGCTGACCAGGCTGTACCAGATCCCCCTTTACCAAGGTCAGGGATGCCCCTGTGTCTGCACACCATTCACCATGACTGGGTGCATGTGTTCCCTCATGTTCACTGGCATGCTTCCAGGGACACACTAACAACCCAGTTCTTTTCTAGCACCCAGCTGTGTATTATTGCTCGCCTTTTTGGGACACTGTCTGGCAATATGCCCAGTTTCTTTACACAACCAGCATTCATTTCTTCTCTCAGAGAAATCTTTTCTCTGAAACCTGGGGCTAACTGGTTTCGGTTGAGGCAGTGAAGGTTTTAGCTGCCCTGAAGGTGCACTTTTCCCTTTCTGCACTGCCACGCCAGCCCCATTCGCTCTCAGAGCAGATCTGCTCTTGGCATAGCGGTCTGAGAGTTCAGCAGCCTCTTGCACTATTTTGGGATCTCGGTCCTCTAGCCAGATTTTTAGCTCTGCTGGGCATGCCCAATAAAACTCTTCTAATAAAATCACATTTTCAATTTTATCAACAGAGTTTGCCTCAATTCCTTCCCACCACCGTTTTAAAAACTGACGTTTCGTGGCTAGCTCCTCGTAGCTCATGTCAGGGCTTCTCCTGAGCTTACGGAATTTAGCTCTGTATGATTCAGCAATTAATTCAAACTTTTTTAACAGTGCAGCTTTAAGTTTGCTGTAATCATCACTGTCCTCATTGTCCATTTGACTCAATGCATCCTGAGCTTTCCCAGTAAGTAGCAGGGATAGCTGGAAGCTCCAGGACTCTCTAGGAATTTTAGCCTGAATACAAACTTTTTCAAAAGAATTTAAAAGCATTCATATCCTCCCCCTCTTTAAATTCGGCTATTAATTTGGAGTTCAATTTGTAACCCAGTCCTGCAGTCCCAGTTAAACCCAAGCCACTTACCTGCTCTGGTGCTGCTGGTCGGAGTTGTATCTTCTCCAGTTCGTGTTGCCTCTGGTGCTCCTGCTCCGCAGGGTCAGCGTCTCTCTGTTCTCGCTCTCTCCTCTGTGGCTCGCTGGTGCTCACGCTCCACCTCTCGGCGTTCTTGCTCTGCCTCACGGTCCACCTCTCGCTTCTCTCGCCCCCTCTTCTCCTGGAAATCCAGCTCCATCCTGTGCAACTCAATTTGCAGCCTGAGTACTTCCAGATCCAGGATATCGGTGACCTCTCCCTGCTGCTGCGGCCCTTCACTGACAGTGGCCCTGTTGCCCTCCTCATCGGTTCTGGACACTGAACTGGCCGCTAGCCTTATCACACTCGAGGTTTGGTCCTTTTCAGTCACGGTCCGTGACTCACTGCTCTGGGTATCTGCTACCATCAGGGCATCTATGAGGTTCTGCCTGCTGGCTTTCACCACAAACGGGACTCCTCTGTCCCCGCACAACTGCTTTAAGGAGTCTACAGTGTGCCTGCTATAGTCGGAAGTCATCTTCCCTCACTACTGCTACTCTGACTTGCACTTTAGAAAAAAAAAATAAAATGGGTAGGAACTTGACTGTACGCCAAGTGATACAGTTCAGTTTCCTTTTTAAAAATAAATCACTGCCTTTTTCTTTCTTTGCAAGTGAGCTTATGGTCTCAGCTGACACACTGAACAATAAAAGCTTGTAATACCAAAATTATGCCACTGCTGCCAACCAATCCATCACAAACCCACTCAGCAGGTCAGCCCTCTACTCCCAAAGTGCCAATCTCTGAGCGCAGTCTTGTTAACAGAACAAGGTAACCCTCTTGTCTGTTTTTGTGGATTCGAATCAACCTTGGTCTCAAGTCTTGGAGGGATTCAAACTGTGAACCTCTTGTTAGCGTACCCAATGTACAGGCTCAGATAATTCTGTCTTCAGGGGGCCAGATATCTTTGCCTATGGGCACCTAACCAGGTGTACAGAAATTAACCCTTAAAAACTGTAATAAAAGTCCTCAGGTTTAAAACGCTTACCTTTTTCCAGTTTGGTATCACCATTCAAGCTTATGTACAGTGTTTGCTTTAACCATATATACTTCACTTGTAAAAGGAAAGAAATCAAAGACAGACCAAGTAGGCTCTAAAAATAGAGTTCTACTAAAATAGATAAAAAAATATGTAACGCATAAAATACAGAACTATTATATCACAAAGCATACAAAATCACTTAAGGAAAACAGGTCTTAACAGTGCAATTCCTACTACAGTATTTAGATTTGTCTCTCTCTCTAAATACCTGCTTAAAGTGCTCACAGATGTTTCTTGGTCAGAGTCTAGATAAAAGGGTCTCTGAAGTAAAACAGAATATTGTCTAATAGCTGGCTTTGACTACCTCTTTGCATCAGGTCACCTAGCTCCTCCCTGTCAGAATATATATATATATAAAAAAGATATCTATATAAAAACAGGCCGTCTTTTCCAAGTATTAAATTCTGCAACCTCAGCATAACTCATGTTCTTCAAATGACTCTTTGATCTATGATCTGTTTCCCCTTTTCAGGGCTTCAAAGCATCTTTTATGACTTCACACTAAAACGTCATACCCTGCTTTTCTTCCTCTAAGCGTTATAAAAGTTTTTGATTTTTCCTCTTAGGAACTACAGCTATAATTAACTTAGTTAAAGTCTGTAATTAGATTCGGGCCCTCCAGGTAACACTTTGTATCTAAAACCTGTGTGTGTCTCATCTCACATGCGGTTTCAGCATTTCTCAAGAGAGAGAGTCCATAACCCATTTTTGTATTACAAAAAATGATACAGTGATCAGAACCAGCTGTCCAAGTGTCATAAGGGGGACCGCTAGACCACCAGGTATTGCTGTCTTTTCGGGGATACCGGGGGTTGGGATCGTGCTCGGGGAGTGGGGGACCACTAGAACACCAGGGCCCAGATATTCAAACTCGCGCCAGGCTGTGTGCGCTTTGGGCTGAGCTCATCCTGGCTGCGCAGGGTGTGGATCACGATATTCAATGGAGCGCGCCTATGGCTCAGCAGCCGTTGAGTATCGCACCCTGGCCACCCCCAGTGTGCATGGCACAGTGGCACTGCACCAGCGCAAGTGGCCAGAGTGGAGCATGGGGATGTGCTAGTGCAAGTTCCATTGCGCCATGTACAGCAACCGCGATATTCAAAAGTTGACATGCAAATGGGGCCATAATGTATGCAAGACGCACATGGGGCCATTTGCACGCAGGTGTGCCGATCCCTAATGACTTGCGCCTGGCTCCCTGCCAGGCAGCAGCCGTCGGGGACAGACACCCCCTGCAGCCTGATCGCGGGCATTTGTAGTAAAACAAAAAACTATTATGTCCAATATCCCTGGCGGTCCAGTGGACTGCTGTCTGCCGATCGCGGGCATCTGTATAAAGAAATTACAGTATCCCTGGTGGTCAGTGGACGCTATCGCCGATCGCCATATCTTCATTTTTACACATGCCCGCGATCGGACAGATAGCAGTCCACTGGACCACCAGGGATATTGGATGGAATAGCTTCTTTTTACACATGCCCGCGATCGGGCAGATAGTGGTCCACTGGACCACCAGGGATATTGGACTTTCTTGTTTCTTGTTACAGATGCCCATGATCGGGCATGGGGGGTGCCGCCAGGTGCAGCCGGAATTCAGGTGGCCAACCACAGGTGGCAGCTGCCATGTTGCGCCCGCACGCGGCAGCTCACCTGTGGGTGGGCATCAGTTGTTCTTTTTTTTTTGGATCAACTTTGTGCTGGTGCAGGTAGGAGTTGCATGCATGGTTCTGCACATCCCGGCTGAATATCGGGCTGTGCAGGTGCATGGGCACGCCCACCACCACCACCTGTGCCTGCACACATTACTGATGCATTCGAGCATCGGGATTTGTGCCACGCACTTTCCTTTTTGAATATCGCTACCACAAGACAGGGTTATGCGCATGGCGCAACACTGTTGCACCATGCGCAACCCTTTTGACTATCTGGGCCCCGGGAATTTATTTTATTACCACGGCTACGGGGGAACCACTGGACTACCAGGGAAAATACATTTTAATTACAACAGACAGGGGGTCAGGATTTGTGCTGGGGGGGACCACTACACTACTAGGGAAACTGGTGTGTAACAGGCACATGTATGCATGGGTGCATTATATGCACCCATACCTCTCAATTGTCCCTGATGTTGCCTCCATATTTTCCTCTGGCCCTCATAGAAGTTGTGGTTTTGTGACAGAACAGTGGGGAATACACTCACACAATAATGTTGCACATTAAAGTTACAGACTTGTTCCTCTTCTGAGGATGCATCTTATCACAGATCCCCTATCAGCATTCTAAGTGAATAGTACCACGTTTTAGGATGTGTCCCTGATTCTGGGTCTTTGTCCCCGATGTTTATAAGCTTTGTCCCTGATTCAGGAGGCAAGGGGTTGGGAGGGAGGTATGTATGTATGCACTAACTGTGCCTGCCAGCACATAGTTCCAGCTGCGTCCAGCCTGTGCTTCCATTCCAACCAACAGGGGATGCTGTGGGCATGCCTTTGCCTGCAGCATCCAGCCTGTACTTCCATTACGACCAAAAGGGGAGCTTTGTGCTCCATGCAGTAGCACCGGGCCAACTGCATGGTAATGTATGCTAAGCAGCACCTAATGAGATGCAAATATACCTGTTTGCCCATGGATTACCTAAGTAGGATAATTTGCATGGGAGCTTTGAATATAGCTCCCATTTACCCTGGGCTAACGTGTTAGCACTGTGCAATCAGGTTATCCCCGGGCAAGCCTCACTTCAGCATTGCACAGTTCTGCAGTATGTGGCTTACACTGTTGTTTGCAGTCATACCTCTCAACTGTCCCTGATTTTCAGGGACGTCCCTGGTTTTACCTCAAAATTTTACTCTGTCCCTCCTAAACACTGTGTTTCCGTGACCAAACAGTGGGGGTTGTAAGCATACAATAATGTCAAACATTAATGTTACTGATGTGTTCTTCCTTAGAAAATGCATTTTACACTAAACCACTTATTCTACCAGCTTCCTGACTGGATATCACCAATTTTTAAGGCGTGTCCCTGATTTTAAAATTTTGTCCCTGATTTATGAGGCAGGAGGTTGATAGGTGTGTTTCTAGTAGCTGTGAGACATCTCTGTGCAATCACACACAATGTTCTCCACCTGCAACACTGGCTGCTACAGAGTCTAATGAGCTGCAGTTGCAGTTTGCACTTCCCTGTTGCTATATTCAGTGCTGTTTTATTCCCACGCTATTTTTGCCTTGCACTCCCAGACTGGTTTGCCCGGCTTCCTTAGACTGCTATATTCAGCAGGATTAGCACCAGGCTATTTCCTTTTGAATACAGCTTGCTTTGTGCTTCGGGCTAAGTTTGCCTGCCGGGCAGTGCTAATTTAGCCCCGGGGCAAATTTTTGAATATCTGGCCCCTGATGTCTTAGCAGTCACATAAGAATTGCTTAAATCTCAGGACCCTACCAATGAAGGGACCATCCCCAGGGGTATACCATATTCAGAAAGGACCAAGTAAAAAGAAAACGGATATGTGTGAGTGTATTTTTGGGGGGAGCGGGACAGGGGGATAGAAGAGGGAAGTCTTGTATAAGTAAAGGCCTCATACAATGCAACTAAAATCCTTGAGTCCTCCCAAAACCACTCTTATGAAATTTTATTCATAAGGTGCTTCTGGGAGGTGTGAAGCCCCTAAAAACTGGTTATATTTACAACCCAGCCTCTTTGCCATGGCCAAGAGGTGGTGGTTTGAGTAACACAAGTTAAAGGCAAACACTGGAAAAGACGCAGCTTTCCTCAGACACTACAGAAACTCTCAATTAGTGCTATTAGACAGTAACAACTTTTTTTTAATGATTTAAGACAGCTACTCACAACTTCCACTTACTGTTGCTGGCAGCCACCATCTCATAAGCAGCAGTAAGTTTCCTGAGCTCACTTTATGCTAATATGCCTGTTTGACCTTTGCTATTGGTTGGCAGGACACATTAGCATAAAGTGAGCTCAGGAAGCTCACTGCTACTCATGAAATGGTGGCTGCCAGCAATAGAAAGTGAAAGTTAAAGGCCACTGTTTAAAATCACTAAAAAGGCAATTAGAGGGAATTTAAAAAAAAATTACTGTCTGAAAGCACTAATCAAGCATTTTTGTAGCACCTGGGTAAAAGCTGTGCCTTTTCCACTGTTTCCCTTTAAGTGCATTCCATGGAGGCCGACATCAACTCAACACTTAGGATGTCTGCTGTCTCAAAGGCAGGGTTGAAATTTTCCTCTGAGGCAGTGTTTTTTGAACATTTTGAACTTGGTTTTGTGAGGCACCACATGTGTTTAGAGGTCTGATAGCTGCCTCAGAGTCACTGGCTAATGCCTCTGGTACAATGCCTGCACCTGAGGTGGTGACTTGAGTGCATAAGTTGAATACGATTCTTGGAGGCCGGTGCCAATACAACATGTAGGGTGTCTGCCTCTGAGGCATGTTGAATTGGGATCTGTGAGGCACCACATGGGGTTAGATGTCAGTTGTCTGTCTCAGAGTCACTTGCTAATGCCTCTGGCATAATGCCTGCATCTGAGGTGGTTTGAGTAACATAAGATGAATTTCTTCGATGGCCTGTGCCAATTCAGCATGTTGGGGGTCTGCCTCTAAGGCAGGGTTAAAATGCCATACATGCCGACTGGCTGATTGTGAGGCAGGGATTTTTGAACAGCATGTTCAATCTGGTTTGGTAAGGTACCACATGGGGTCAGATGTCAGATACCTGCCTCAGAATCACTGGCTAATTCCCCCCCCCCCCATGACGAAGGCCCCCTGTGGTTGAGGCACCAGGGTTTTACCTCCGTATGTTCTCCAGAGATATTCAATGTGATTAATTGGTAAATTTGCTTAAAAAAAATTTCTGGTCTCCATTTAGTTTTGGGAGACTGCTGTCTCCTTGGATGCAAACTTCTCTGTTCTTTATTAAAGTCCACATTGGGACCAGACCCAAATTTGGTTGTGGGGCCCTTTGTGCAGACTTTTCACCTTTAACTCTTCAAGATATGGCAAATGCTGGCAGATGCAAATGTGGAGCACAACTTAGGCCTGCTCTTAGAAAGACTATATTACGGTACCTGTAGAATTTAGAAACATTTCTAACCTTTTCAGTCAGTTAAGGTGTTAGACAATGCTGTATCCTATTCCAATCATTTATTTCCTTCTAGGATAGGAGCTGACCCTGTCCCTGTGTTAATGCATGTGGGTGATGCTATCCAGCTGCCATGACTTCCTTGGAACTATAGAGACAGCTGGATGCCTTCACTGCTGACACTCGTCCTTTGGCCATACAATTAATCTGGCTGATAAAATGATAACAGTCTGTGAGCATAAGAAGAGAGATTAAAATAAAAACTTTAATATCTCAAGGCTGACAAGGTTGGGAGGCCCACCTCAGGCTGAAAGAGATCTACAAACTGGTTTACGGGAACAATTTTGAGGTTTACAAATATCTGATGATAAATCATCAACCTTGCTAATCAGGGTTTTGTACTCCAAAGTAATACCCCAACTGAGATATGGGGAAAAGTACAGGGAGCAGCTGATTCCACAAATTTGAAAGTGACCAAATTATGTTTTTAAGATGCCTGCTGGGTCAACCTAGTAATCTTCCACACACTTTTTTGTGGGGTGAAATAGGAGCAATAGCAACAGAGACTAAAGTTGTAATGAGGCTGGTTTGAACTCAAGACTCCCTTAGACTGTGTCTAAAGAAGGTTTTGCCAACTCAATTATCCTCCCTGAATGAAGGAGGTCAGGTCCAAACTAGTGGCCTCCTGAACATCGGATTGAATCCTCTCCATCTGAGTAAGGCAAGCAATTAAAAAAAATGTTGTTTTTTTGTTCCAAAGGGTTAAAGACAACACAGTACTAAGTAAATAAATGGAAATGTTAAAGGTTCAAGAATCTTAAAATGTTCCCATTTTGTGCTATGGCAAAGTCAATCTAAGGGGAGAAGAATTATTTGATGAATGTTAAGGATACAACACTCAAACTCACTTGCTAGAATTATATATAGTACAGCATACTGGAGGGCTAAAGATTCTGCAAACATGGCTACCTGTTCTGATGGGGTAGAGGCAAAGGTGGTCAGCTATAATACAGCTGCCAGGGAAGTCGTCAACACCCTCACACTGGTCAGTTTCCACTCGGCAGCCTCTTGTAAATGCACTGAGGTGGCTGAAGCTGTTTGGGTGGACAATGGAGCATTCCAGGAAGATGTCCTGCACTGAGAACTCAATGAATACCAGAGAGCAATAACCACGAGAATGGCTGCATATTGGTCTGGGGTGATTGCTGTGGAGTAGAACAGACTGATTCAACTCTTTTGCACCACTGACAAGTTATTATGTCCTTGCTATTAGTAGTCTAAAGAAGCATTGGACACAAAGTATGAGGAGTCTGGCAGATTCTTCCTTAACAGAGTGCTGACCATCAGGACTGTGATACTACCAGGCAGTCAAGGTTTATCAAGCGGTAACTGGGTTGTTGAAATATTATTTACTGATGAAACCAGCAGGGTTTCAGCAGGTCAGCTATAAAACTGGTGGTCCAGGTTGCAACTGGACTGCATTGTGTCAGCATGGCATAGTTGGTAGCACATTTGTCTCTGAGCCAGGATGTCATGGGTTCTTGTCCTACAACAGGATTGGACTTATACCTTAAATGTTGGCACCTGAGTGCAGTACTGGGGGTGCTGTACTGTCAGGGTGTGCCATCCTTTGGATGAGACATTAAACTGAGGTCCCTTCTACCCATCTCTGGTGCTGTCGTGGTGGATGGCCACATAAAACTAAAAGAACCCATGGCAGTTCTGCAAGAGCAGGTAATGTCCCCCAGGTCCTGGCCAACTTTACCCTTCCCATAAACTAGTTCATGCAAATGTCCATGGCTGTTTGTGGGTGCTGATGTGGGAAATGGCTACCACCATACGTTCACTCACCTCACTACCAGTCTAGCACTGTCTGTCAGCACTTAGGGATACAATGTGCATGAAAAGTGCTATAACAATGTGGATTCTTCTTCATCCCATATACTGTAACCTGGATCCAGGTCCAACCAGTTTGCTAGTCTAGAGCCAAACACTCTGCAGCTAGGATTTGCTACAACTGTCAGTTGCTCTCACGAGGAGAGTAAACATCCTACTGTACTGAAGAGGGCAGTGGTGAGACCCCTTCTAGAAAAGCCATTCTTGGACCATGAGGGTTCCAGCTAAATACAGACGTATCCAAAAACTTTCCTTTTAGGTAAGATAAGTGAGAAGATGGTGGTTTCACAGCTCAAGGAAAACTTAAAGCACTACGTCAATTACGAGCCACTCCAGTCTAGTTTCAGGCCTTGGCATAACAGTCATCTCTTGGCAAAAGACAAAAGGGAGCCATCCACTGCTGTGTTTGACCCTTCCGCAGCACTTAACACCATGCACTGCCAGGTTTTGACGGAAAAGTTGAGTGCTCTGGGGAGCTCACAGAGACTGTATTGACCTTGTTTGAGTCTTTCCTGTCTGTCAGGAAGCTGCAGGTAATGACGGGAGGCATCTCATCAGAGCCTCAATGCTGTCTGAAGTGTATATGACATTGGACAAAATCAATACATCGTATAACTTAAAGATTCCCTGCTATACAGATGATCCGCTGTTTTACCAATTGTTTGTACCTGACAAGGCTGACTCAGCAGGTGTGATTTCCCAATGTCTGTCTGAAATCAAGGACTGGATGGCCAAAAGCTGGCTGATCATCATCCCTGGCAAAACGGAGGTACAGCTAACTGGACCTGGCTCTCTACTGGCAACTATGAGTGGGTAGTGCAGTTGCACCATTATTGAATGGCACTCCCCTTTGAGCTGTTTCATCTAGGAACCCAGAACTCTCATTCAACTGAGGGCTGACACATGCATCTCAGGTATCAAACCGATTATCACCTGACATTTATGTCTCAGGTGTCGTCCACTTGATGAGGCTTTTTTGACCTGAAAAAATATAGCTAGATTGAAGCTAGGTGAGGAACTAGCTGCACTGGTGCATGCATTCATGATGTTGTGCCTGGACTACTGCAATGCTTTACGCCAAGCACCACCTGGAAGATAACTGGGCTGCCTGCAACTGGTGCAGAATACAACAGGTTGATGACATCTACAAGCACTTTTGTACAGAATGCCTGCGTGGTGTGAAAAGCACTGGCTGCCTCTGAAATGACATCACCTTGAAGGTTCGTCTTTTGACATATAAAGCCCTTAATGAACTGGATCCTCACTGCCTAAAGGACCTCCTGGTACCTTATGTCCCTGCTCACCCCCACTGCTCTGCCAAGCTCCCCCTTTGCTTTCCCAAGCTAAATCTGCTGTCTTGTAAGGCCTCTAGATGCAGTCCATGGCTACCTATTCTTAAAATGATTTATAGGCCTGACCCTTAACTAGAATTACTAACTAATCCAGATGACTGTAAAACCAATACCACCTTTAACTTTCCAACCTTTCTGAGGCAGTTTTTGGAAGTGAGGTTCAGTAAACAGTAGTCTGAAAATAAATCTCAGCTGTGTAAATGCAACTTAGGTGTCAGTGAGGACCTCAGATATGTTATTATGGAATGTCACTAACATAGCCAAGAGTTAAATGGATCCATCCTTTAGTATCAAACAATTTTTTTTTGATATCCTGGTCTATCTATCTAATTTCAAGGATATTCTGGATATGGAATCTCACTTCACCTTTACTTCAACAAGCTCAGTCTTCTGTGTGTCTTCAGGTCCTGGCTCAAGTCCTTGAACACCGGATGTTTTCAGTGGCAGCTCCAGTTTTATGGAAAATACCGTTACCGCACATTTGCTTCTGTACTTTGCAGAGCATTTTAAAACAGCTGAAAACACACGCAGCTGCTCAAATGTATTTATATATTTGCATTTGTGTATGTACATATTTGCTTGCTTTTAGAATGTTTTAGGATCTTTTACGCACAGCACTCCAAGCGCTTGGGATGCAGCATTATATAAAAAAAGCCGCCTTGCCAGTACACACTTTAGGCAAATTGGAAGACATCTGTATTGCTTTTCAAGTCCTGAACCGCTAATCATCCTACCAGATGTACTATACTGTTCTGGAGGTGTTCAGTTTTCTCTCTTTAACCTAAATCTCTCAGGTACAGTGCACCCTGGCCACATTTGTTCTACAGACTGAGAGGCTCGGGAAGGGAAATGAAGGAAAAGAATTTGATTTAATGTAGCACCTTTCATACAAATTATATTCCAAAGCACCTAGCAATCAGGGAGAGGAGATAATGCTGCAGCCATTTTGGATGCACAGAAGATTTAAACAGCACAGAGATGATAAGAAATTAGAGTGATTAAGCACAGGAATGTTGAGGGATTTGCTCTGGGTCACAAAAGTAAGCAGCAGTTGGAGCCGAACCTGGGTCTCCAGATTACAGCTCTGTACTCTAACCTCTAGGCTAAACTGCTTCCCTAAACTTACAGCTAAACATTCCTGAACCGTGCCCATCACAGTCTGAAAGTCCATGAAAAGCTTCTTTATATGAGGTATTGGTCTTACCTACAGCTACCAGCAGCCCAGAGATAACCATGACTGTCTGCCACATACTGATACTAAATTGTTACCATATTTAGAACCTCGTGATGTCACAGATAATCAAACTATGGCGAACCACACTGTAGTCAAGTATAGCTAGATCACCAGTGACATCATGAAGTTCTTAAAGGGATGGCAAGGTAGTATAAATATGGTGCAGGCTTAATCAATATCCCTGGTCTGCTGTCATGGACTTTCAAATTATGATGGTGCAGTTCATAAATGTTCCCCTTTAAACTGAACCCCAAACCTCCAGATAAACATACTCATAGGGGTTCTTGCTTAATTCTTTTCCCAGCTCTAAATCTGATCATGGATGATGCAGATTCTGTATTGATAGGACAGTTACTCTTAACATGCTACTGCAGTATGGCTTGAACTGTCTCCATCTGCTGTGGTGAAGAATACAGTAAAAACCATAAAACGTGTCAACAAACTTATCACTGTGGCAGAGAACCCAATACAAAAGAGGATGTCGGTGTCTGGACCTAAAATTCTGTGTACAAGTTACAATGAAAAAAACAGGACATGTAATGGCTTTTTCCCAGCTTAGCTCCCTCAATCAAGTGATCATGTTAAATATACTCCTGCAGTCTGGATCCAAATAACCAACTTCCACCAGCAGTGTTTATATATAGTACTATTTATTCCTAAGAGCACATTTTAATTAACAGCATTACTGCAAATTACTTTTGTATGCTGTAAAGCTTATTTTGTAACTTTGCATAATGTTAAATGTGTTTAGAATATGGTACTATAATTTATGCTTTTGCACTACTGCTAAAGCCAAAGTCAATATAAATAATATACTGAATTCGTACTACATCCTTAACTCCACTCGCTCACACACTCACACTCTATAATATTGCCGAGGCAGAGCTAGTATAGTTAGGGTTGAGTAAGTTATTTCATATTAAACCCCAATTTCTGACCTTAATAACTTTGTCGTTGTTCAAAGTTGACCAAAATTTGGCAAGCGTTGTCTGGCTGGCAGGTCTCAAGATGTGAGATGCTTCATGACGGCATCTTGTGCATTTTCTAAGATACGATTTTTAATGTATTACTGTTTTTTTTTTCCCCTTACTTAATACACTTTTGTTTTTTTGCTTTCACGTACAGCCTAGATGCTATGACATTTTTTTCTGAAACTTTCTGGGCAGAAGCGGCCTGTGCCAAAGTAGTGCCTTTCAAGGGTTTCATGAAAAAAATATTAATCTGTGACAGTTATCAAGATTTAAAGTTTTTTTTCTGCACATGCTCAGTAGTGTTTTGGATAAGCCTCTGATACGAACCATAAATTTTCAGTTCACTAGAGCATTTCTGGTTTCAATTCAAATCTGAAAGTCCTGCACTCTCCACCACAATAATAACGCTGCTCGCTGATGATCCACAAAAAGTGCAAAAGTTTATTTAAAGTGCTAGTTCTGTGCAAGACTGTGTAAGACGTGCACAGCACTGGCGCTTTAAATAAACGTTTGCACTTTTTGTGGATCATCAGCAAGCAGTTTTATCATTGTGATGGTGAGTGCAGAACTTTTGGATTTGAATTTAGCAGGTTTGTCCTGACACCCCAGCCTGGTGCAACGTTCTGTTTTGCCTATTAGCATTTTTGGTTTGTATCACTAATTTGTCATGAACCAAAAAACACTCATGAACCAAAATGTTCTTACTTTTTTTTTTTGTTTGTTTGTTTCGTGACTGCTGCCTCCCCCCCCACCCCATCTAAAAAAGTCCAAAATTCCTAAAAGGATGTGTTTTAAAAAACAAACATCTGAACCTAACTAAATGGGACCCCCATTTATAACTAGATTTTGATGTTCACTTTTTTTTTGTTTTGTTTTGTTAAATATGGTTCTAGAAATAATGTTTCTGGGCACCTGAAAATCCTGGGTACCCAGCTAAGTGAGGGGAGCCATTCAACTGCATTCTCTGTATGAGAACGGTGGGACTTTCCTGAAATCTGCAGCCACAGATGAAGAGGTGCTACTGGCTTGAGTGCAGAAGTGAGCCAGCAATGGTTCTACCTACCTATATTTTTTAATTCCCTCTCACTCCCAGCTCAGCCAGCTCTCCCTCGTTCTTCTCCAATATACTATAAAAAAAAAAAGTGGACTGCGTTGCCCAAACCCCTCCGTTCCAGTTCGCCCTCCCCCCAATGCATTGGTGATGACACTGGAGTCCCCAGCCATGGAGTAAATGCCAGTACTGGGGCACACAATCCTCAGTGTCAGATCCAGTAGCAGTAAAGCTGAAAAAAAAGAGCAAAAAAATCATCTTTTTTCATACCCTGCAAATAAGAAAACGGTAGTCAATCTGCCCCCAACCCCCCCCACAACGAACCCCAACACAGCACCCCCACACCCCTCACTCACTTAAAAGTGTCCCATGGTGTAGGATCCACTTGCCAATCAAAAATACATCTTGCTGCTGGAATTGGCAACTGCGATATGAGGGGAAAAAAAGCTAAGTCTGTTTAATATATTTCAATGCGTTTTGAACTTTTATTCATAACTTTACCATTTTTCAATATTACACCAAACTGTCAACATGGCCTTTTTGGGACCCCACCTCATGAACAAGGTAGAGGAAATATTTCATGACCATCTAAAAGGTAATCTCGCGGTTGCTCCATGGGTGGAATTTGAACATTTTCACCTACTGGGTTCATGAGGTGGGGTCATCACTAGAAGACCATGTTGAAAATTTGTGTGTTAAACATTTGGGTTAGATTTGCAGAGCAGGCCATACGTCTGTATGTGACCACCACTGCCACGTGAATATTTGATATGAAAGACAAACAAACCATAATATATAGAATAATGCATGGGGTGGTGTGTTTAACAAGATTTTACACACACCTCCCTCGAGGTGTTGATGCTAACAAGCCTCTAGAGCAAAGCTGGAGGGTTTATTTCTCAGCATCCAACACCATGGGGTGTGTGTAAAATCTCGTGAAACACACCACCTCATGTTTTATTTTATATAATTGCTGGGGACCATTTTTTCGCTACAGCAACTATTTTAAAACAAAAGACATCCTCACTGTGTGGTCCAGTTGGGTTTTGGCACATTCATGAGGTCAAAAAGCAGCCACTGCAGGGAAAGGGACCCCTTACTTTTTTTTTATTTTCTTAAACTTGTACCCCTTTACTTCTTTTTTTTTTTATTTAAATATACTTACCGACAAGGGCAGCATACGGCACAAAGGACTGGCGCTGAGCAAAAAGAAGAGCTGCTGCTGCCTCCTGGGGCATGTGCACAAGGGAAACTGGATGTGTGTTTGCTGTTATAACCCGCGTGTTATAACGGCAAATTATAACCCTGTTTCCCTTGGGAAAAAAGGATTCCCAGTTACTATACCATCGTTATCAGTAAATCACACAGATACAAATCACATTAAAAAGGTATAGTCAGACACACAAGGTCTACTAAAGTGCTAATAAAAATTTGTTAACATTTTCTTCATCTTGAAAAGATGGTAGTTGCCTGTATGGGGAAATCTAGGTGCTTAATTCTGAACTAGACAAATGTGATATCTCTGGAAACAGGTGCACGACCAGCACCATCTCCTGCAGCCCTAAACAGTTCCTCCATGGACGAGGCATGCCACAGGAGATCTATCCAAGGGAGGCAAAGCTGAGGAAAAAGGAACTTGTGGGTTTGCCCATCTGGGCTTGGATGAGGTAGCACGCTACATCTGACTGCATGAGACTCCATCAAATGTCCTCCTTATTTTCTCGCCTAATAATCAACAGCACAAGGCTGCATCATTCATGATGCATGGACATCCTGAAAGCAACTCAACCCCAGCATGCTTTGCCTTCCATAGCTCTGCGCTCTGCTACCAAGCAGGGGTAGTCAATTGGCAGAGCCTGCTGCAAACTTTCTTCAAGGAGGAGATCACATGTTCAGTCCTCCCCAGCCAGCCCATGCTTCAGATATCCCAGGTTCGGAATGTAACACTAATCGGCCAGCATGCCAGAGCAGTCTCGCACCACCCTGAGGACATGGAGTCGACCCAAAATACAAGTTCTTATATGGATACTAATGTGTAAATTCCATGGGTCAATCGTCAGTTGGGAAATTTACAAATAATACTAGTTGACCTCTCCTTGTTCAAGTTAAAGAATGCACTGTAAATTATTAACCATTCACAACTTTCTAAATTAATGGCTTTGTAACCCAGTTTCTGTATTTTTAAAAAGAATCTTGTTTGTGATGCAAAATATTTTATACAGAGTGACAATAAACATCTTCCTGCCATCACTAGTTAATTTGGCAAAATTAATGAATTCACACTTACAAACTAAATGTGCTAAACTTTGTCGAGTCAGTGCTGAAAGAAGTACAGAAGTAGAATCTACATTGAAAAAGGGATTAATTTCCTCGTGTTACATAGAAACGTAGAATTTGATGGCAGATAAGGACTGCTTGGCCCACCTAGTCTGCCCATTTCCCTACCTAATGGATAAGCTGCAGATCCTAGTTAACCAACAGCCTACTTCCTCCTACCCCCCCACTAGAATTGCCTTATGTCTGTCCCATGCATTCTTGAACTCCCCCACTGTTTTTGACTCTACGACCTCCTCAGGAAAGCTGTTCCATGTATCCACAACCCTTTCTGTGAAGAAATACTTCCTCACATTACCTCTGAGCCGTCTCCCCTCTATCTTCAAATTGTGCCCCCTTGTTTTTGCACATCTCTTTTTCTGAAAGATGCTACCCTCTTGGACTTTATTGATTCCTTTGAGGTATTTGAAAGTTTCTACCATGTCCCCCCTCTCCCTCCTTTCCTCAAGGCTATATGTCTTTAGTTCCTTTAGTCTTTCTTCATATGTCTTCTGATGCAGACCCTGCATCATTTTGGTTGCCCTCCTCTGGACAGCCTCCACCCTGTCTATGTCTTTGTGGAGATGGGGTCTCCAGAACTGTACACAGTACTCCAGATGTGGTCTTACCAACTGTCTGTACAGAGGGCCAACAACTTCCTGTTTTCTACTGGTGATGCCTCTCGCTATTCATCCCAGTATCCCCCCAGCCCTTCTTACTGCCTTCTCACATTGCTGGCCATGGGTGTAGGCAGGCATACTCCAAGCACTCCATGGTGTGCAATTTAGTTTAAGGGGGGGGTAGCAAACAAGCTCTGAACTGCTTCCTTTTTCCATGAAAACTAAAAGAAAATACTGAACCTTTCTGTAATTTTATTCATAGGAGTCAAAACTAAAAGGACTGGTCACTAATGCTCTCTTTGCATCCCAAGGACAATACAACTTTGCAGGCTCTGGGCTGGTATGTGGGTGTCTAGGGAACAATGCATGGCATTTGTATTTACCCATGCATGGCAACAACCACTGTCATGAGATACAAAAATTGTATTTATTGTGCCAAACGAGGCAACAAATACGGTCCTGGTGTACATTTGTATATTGTCTGGCTACACCGGGGGTAGCAGTGAGTCCACTTGGTGTGCAGATCTGAAATCCCTGGCTACACCCCTGTTGCTGGCCACCTTTAGGTCGCCTGATATGACTACCCTCAGGTCCCTTTCCATTTTTGTTGTTGTCAGTATCTCACCCCCATTGTGTACTCTTACCCTGGGTTTTGTTTCCAGGTGCATTACTTTGCACTTCTTTGCATTGAATCTAAGCTGCCAAACATTTGACCATTCCTCCAACCTTGCCAAATCCCTTTTCATCCTTTCCACCTCACTTGTGTATCAACCCTGTTGCAGATCTTTGTGTTATCTGCAAAGAGACATACTTTCCTCCCAGTCCCTCTGCAATGTCACATAAAGACATTAAAGGACCGCCCCAGTACTGAATGCCGCGGCACCACCAGTAACCCTCCTTTCTTCACTGTGGACTCCATTTACTATTACCCGCTGTGTCCTGTTGTCCAACCAGTGTTTTACCCAGGCTACCACCCTGGGACCCACTCCCAGGCTGGCTAATTTGTTTATTAATCTTTTGTGCGGGACTGTGTCAAATGCTTTGCTAAAGTCTAGGTAGGCCATGTCCACAGCCCCTCCCTGGTCTACTGCTTTGGTCACCCAGTCAAAGAAATCAATTAGATTTGTTTGACATGTCCTTCCCGCTGTGAATCCATGCTGCCTTGGGTCCTTCCTGTGCCCCACTGGTCTCTAGATACTCAACAATTCTTTCCTTCAGAAGTGATTCCATCATTTTCCCTACCACTGAGGTCAAACTGACAGGTCTGTAGTTTCCTGCCTCTGTCTTGCTCCCACTTCTGTGAAGGAGAATCACATCCACCCTCCTCCAGTCCTCAGGTACCACACCATCCTCCCATGATTTATTAAAAATGGTAGTCAGTGGTGTTACTAGTTCTTCCCTTAGTACTGTTAGAATTCTGGGGTGAATCCCATCAGGGCCCATTGCTTTACCCACCTTCAGTTTTAAGAGTTCTTTCAGAACCCCTTCTTCTGTGAAAGGACTAATATCAACCCCCTATCCAGAGTGCTTCTATTGACCGGATTAGGTATTTCCCCCTGCTTTTGTATTGTGAATACTGAGCAGAAGTATTTGTTCAGTATCCCTGCTTTCTCACTGTTGCTCTCTGCCCAACCACCTTCCTCTTTGTTCAGACTCAGTATCCCTGCCTTAGTCTTTCTTTGCTCCCTAATGTACCTATAAAAGGTTTTATCCCCATTCTTAACTGAGTTAGTGTATATGTATAGTTTTTAAAAATGGGCTTAACTTAGTTGACATTTTGCCTGAACAGAAAGTGTCATTTAAATTTAAAATCTTCTTGGAATAATGGCATCTTATTTAAATTTGCTAGAAGCTCTGTGGTGCCAGAAAATAAGAAACATTTCCATATTACAGTGTCCGGATCAATATCCTTAAATACAGACCACATAACAAAATTGTTTTGCATTTGTGTTATGTATTCATACAAGTACTGTTGTCTAATTGTTAGCCTCCCCAGTTAAGCCTTAAAAACGGTACCTTCGGGTTCAGATCAAAGAAGCTGTGGTATCTGAAGCGAAGCAATAAGGCTTCGTTATCTTTAACGCCCTGCTCCATCAGAGATCGTGATGAGTCCAGCCATCTATACAACAAACATAAAACGATACTCAGCGACTGGTAGCAAACAAGGACTTTTACATTATAAACAGTGTAAACATTTTTATATGAAAAAAATAAATTCTTCTGCCTTACCCCTGGTTAATCTTTGCTTTATCGAGAAGAGATTGAGGCTTGTACATCTTAGCCAGGATCTCTGGGGATGTAATTGGTTGACTGACTGCAAGAATGCTAGGATTGCCTTCTGACAAAGGACTATCTCCAAACCAAGCTGATGTTGGTGAAAGAGGACTTCCATCCCTCGAATCGTAGGTTGGTGTCATAGTCTTGCTGTAGAGACCAGGACTTGAATAAATGCTTCCTGATAATATTAAAAGAAATATGTTCATATGTCTATCTAAATCCCATCACTCTATACACATATGTATCCAACTACTGTACATTAAAAAAAATCTTTTATTCAAAGAGTTTACCTGGTAAACTGTCAGGTTCCATTTGTTTAAGATGAAATATCAAGAGATTGTTTGCATTTCTCAGTCATTCCACAAAAGATTAACTGTACTCTAAACAAGTATTCTGTTGCAAATATCAGCAATAGATGATTTCTTTTAGTTATGAAAAATGCCATCCTTGTAAAGAATACAATTTATTGACCAATCCAAAACACAGAAAAGCAAGTTTAAAGATCAAGAGTTTTTTTGTTTTAGAAATAATAGGACAGGACGACAAACAAGAGTCCTAGTTGAGAGACAACTTACCTTTTACTGGTCCGATGTATAGAACATCAGAGCCTACAGAACAGGGGAAAAAAGAAGTAAGGATGCCAAAGAGAAAGAAAACAAAATCAAGAGAGTAAAGTGAAAAAAGTAAAAGGTGAGAAGAATTCTACACTAAACTTAACTACAAGAGAAAGGCTGATTTAAAATGCTGTTCCCACATTATGAAAAGAAATGAAACACTGGAATAAAACAGGTTTTTAATATTACAAACCAACAAATTAATTTATTATCCACTGTACACCTAATGAACTGTCACATGACTGCATTTTCTAGAAGCTAAAACACATTTTTGTAGTCTGGACAGGGGTAGAAAATTAAGTTTTGTAGCCACTAGCGAACATGGCTAGTGACTGGGAAAATTAACTAACCCCACCATCCCCACGGAGTCAACAGATGTACTTATTTAAATGTTGCCTTCTCTAATAAGACAGCAGGGCTAGTTAAAGGAACTTTTCACTAGCCTTATCTAAAATCTACAAGCATTTGGCTAGTGGGTCAGTACCACTTTTGGCCACTGCAGATATGTTGGAGGTGGGCTAGATTTGGGCTTGATAGGGGCTGAAGCAATAGGATTGCTAATGATTATGTAATAAATTATGTGTTATACTTTCTGTGTTTTTGTGTTAACAAAAAAGCTTTTATTCACTCATATGGCATTAATAAAACTATTTTATTGGCCATGTTTCAAAATGTTTGCAGGAGGCCTCCTTTTTGATATTATTCAAAATATCAAAAGTACCATAAAACTAAAAAAAACAATTATGGTACTGGTAGAGTACGACAATGAGATAACTCACACAAGCGAACCTTGCTAGCACCTGCAGGCTACTGCTGTGATGGATGGTACAGGACTGCTAGACAAAGGAGAAAAGCTTAAAAATCAATAAAGGTAGCAGTGAGCAGTACAGCTAGAATCCAAAGGCAAAGTACTGGTTCTGCTTCAACTTAATGAGCACCAATAGTGCTTGTAATGAAATGTCACCTGAAATAATATGGGATAGTCTTACCCTCCCCCCCATTCCACCTGCACTCACTACAGTCTACCACTGTAAGTCCAAGGCTGAGCCCCCAGATGTGAGCTCAGCCCTCCTTCACCCCTTAGCCACAATCACCATGCCCCGTACCGGTCCCATCCCACCTTAATCTCCCTCCCCCCCCAAATAACTGCTTAAGGTCATGTCATAATTTTAATTGGAGTCCCAAATGGAAGGAAAGGATCATATATTGACTCCACGAAGCTACCAGTCCCAATCCCTGACACTTCCCTATTCTGAGCCCCTCCCCTGCATTCAAGATGTTTCATGAAGAAACTGCTTAGACAGAGTGCAACATAAGTCTTTAATAAAGTGAATGGGGATGACTTTCATTTAACTTTTTTACATCTCAAAGTACTTTTAGATTAAAATCAGAGCCTCTACTCAACTAGCAAGAGTTGTAACTAACAACCAGAATTAAACGGAATTCTTTTTACTAGCAGTCTGAAAAGTAAAAGTGCAAACTCACTAGCTTGACTGAACAAACAAATCATAAAAATCAAAAGATCTCTACTAAAGGGTGTGTGTCATGCTGTGATAACGCAATGCTGGAGGTGGTTGGGCGTGAGGCTGCAGGCCAAGTGCGTCTAACGCCCCATGCATGGCATTATCACAGCACGACACACACCCTGGAGTGCATTATTCCTATTATAAAATGACGAATTTGTAAAGCAAACCCCCCAAAAAAGGATGAAAAACTCTATTTAAAGTGTATTTTTTGTCATTGTTTGAGTGGGTAGGGTTACTTTATAAAAAAATCGTGCGTATTTCTTGTTTGGCCCAGTAAGTGGAGCTGCTGTGTTTTGGGTGTGGCTGTGCACTTCGCACAGGAGCCTTTCTCAATGCTGGTAATCTTTGTTCATGTGCCCAGTTTCCTCAGTGTTTATCCTGTGCTTTCTGATATGGTTTTGAGTCAACTTTTTGCTATCTTTATGTTTCTGAGAGTCAGTATTCATGCTGCTGCATTACGGATCAGAGACTACGCCCACCCCTTCTCTGTTACTAGCGCCAGCCCGCTTGGTGTCATGAAGATATCTGTAAAATTCAAAAGGATGTGGTATGGAGAATACTTTTAAGTTGTTTTTCTTTGAGGGTTTTAAGGAAAAAGAACAGCAGAAAACTAACATACAGTGAGCGAGCAAGAGCCACACGGTGACTGTTTAAAGTGGCGGAAGCTCACTTATGCGCTTGTCACGCTTGGTCTGTGTCTGGCAATGATGGATTTCAGGTTTTTTTTTTTTTTTTAAATATAAACAAGAAAATTTGGTGGATTGGGGGAATGTTTTGGGGTTGTAAATGTGTTTTAGGCCAGTTTCTCTGTTGTCAGACGCAGGAATTGATAGTGCTGTGAAAGGAATCGGACGGCAATCGGAAACCCATGCTGTGAAAGCGATTGGAAACACGGCTTTCACTTTGATTCAAGATAGAGGGATTTCGCTTACTGTTTTGATGCAGTCTTCTGTATGATAGGACTAGATCCGTGATGTTATGCTGGGATAACATAACGGGTCCTGTCCCAGAGTGACCAATTAGACGTCAGCATTCTTTCTTGCAATTGTATAATAAATCATAAAACCTAATTAATAAAATAGCCGACTGCATATTTATTAGACATGAACACCTGGTCTTTAAGCACAGCTTGTCCAACTGTGAAATCACTTCCTGTCTCAAGTTCCCATGATATGGCTGTGGCCTTATTTTATTTTATGGCCGATTCAGATATGGATATCTCTGGAATGTTAACATCTACAGACAAACCCAATACTTCATCTGAAATAACATTTTGGTGGGATTTCAGATCTTAAGAGGTCCTGCAAAGTTTTTTTCCCCTTTAACTTAGTTCAGAACTCGTTCTCTAAACCTTTTTCAGGCCCACTGTTCCAAGCTTCTATTTTTGACTAACTGAAACTAATTTTGTTTCCTAGAACAATCAATGCACAGGACACAAACTGTATAGTGAGGAACAGGTATGTCTCTGCAACCAGAGAGACCAAAGTAAAATCTTAAACATTTGTCAATGCCGAATGTTTGCTTTCTGGCATTGGCAGTGGTAGTGTAGAAGTTACAGAGCTGCGTAATAGGAATGGCAGTGAAGTACTGAACTGAAGCCAACCCCACCACCACCCTGCAGAAAGTGACAGGCACTGGGGTGTGCCTTTGGGTCGTCAGGCATAACGGCCACGCCATTTCACCACACCCCCCCCCCTGCAGACACTGACAAGTGTCACGGTGTGCCTTGGGGTCTTTGGCCCTTATGCGCACCCCATTCTATCAGGAAATACGGTGAGATGGGTACGGTATAGGAGAATGGGGTGAACTTTGGGGCTGAAGAGTCCAAGGCATAGCTCCATGCCTCTCACTGGCTGCAGGGTGTGGAATGGTATGAGCATTACAGGCAAGAATCCCAAGTCACACCCCTGATGCCTGTCATTCTCTACAGGGTTGGGCGTTACGGTTGGAAACCCTAATACCTCAGGCATTCGTTGGTAATTTCACTCCAAATTTTCAACATGGTTTTTTGTGACCCCACCTCATGAACAGTGGCAATATCAGTTTGTTAGCTGAAAGCTGCTTATGCACAGTGACTACGGCATTTAGCACCACAGGTGCAAAAACATTCCAAACAGGATGTAAAAAATGACAGCTGTACTGTTCATGGGGAGGTGTAAAAAATGGCAATGTTGCAAATCTGCAGTAAAAATATTAAAAAAAATGGTGAAGTCACGAGCATGCATAGAAACTGTGCAACGCACACTCGTAATGTAATTAGTTTGGGGATTTTTTTTTTTTACAGCAGATTGTCCACACAGGCATTTTGGGACCTCCAATCATGAACAGTGTCACTGTGATTTTCTTTATCTGTCCCGAACAATGATTTCCCACAGCGACCACGCATCTCTGCGCTGAAAGTGTGAAAACACATTTCGGCCACGTTATGAAAAATGACAGCTGTACTGTTCATAAGGAAGTGTGGAAAAATGCCACTGGTGAAAATCTGGACTGAAAATATTACAAAATCATGAACTTACGAGGGTGCGTGGAAACTGCGCATTGCTCACTCGTAACAGTAATTTTATGAACTTTTGTCACCAAATTTTCAACATAGCCATTTTAAGACCTCTGCTCATGAACAGCATAACTGTGATTTTCTTAATCTGTCCCAAACATTGCTTTTGCACACCGACTGCACCATTGTGCGCTACATGTGCGAAAACACATTTTGGGCGACATGTGAAAAATGGCAGCTGTACTGTTCATAAGGAAGTGTAATAAAATGGCAATGTTGAAAATCTGGAGTGAAAATATTGAAAATTTATGTATCTACGAAATGCGCGTGAGGAACTGGCGCAACGCACGCCGTGAAACAGTCATTTTTAAGAATTTTTTCACCAAATTTTCAACATAGTCATTTTAAGACCTCTGCTCATGAACAGGGTCACTGTGATTTTCTTAATTTGTCCCATACATTGATTTCGCACACCCACTGTGTCATTGCGCGCTACATGGGCGGAAACACGTTTTGGGTGAGATGTGAAAAATGACAGCTATACTGCTCATAAGAAGGTGTGGTAAAATGGCAATGTTGAAAATCTGGAGTGAAAATATTGAAAATTAGTGAACTTACGAGCTTGCGCATGAACCGCACGCACGCTCGTAAAGAGTCGTATTTTTGGAATTTTTCCACCAAATTTTCAAAATAGACTCTGAGAGCCCACCTATGAACACTGGCAGTGTCGCTTTGTTAATCGGTCCCAAAAGGTGGTTAGTGCAGTGACTGCGCAATCACCCTTGGGCCCGAATAACGCCATGACAGTGACAGCACTCATGAGAAGGGGTCCCAAAACCCCATGTTGAAAATTTGGTGCAAAAATTCCAAAAAATGCCTGAGATATGCAACAAAGTTGAAAACCCTATCTATCCCATTATACAGCTTACGGCATTTCTTCAGTTCGCGGTCGGCTTTGAAGAGTGCAGGCGTGTTCCCGGTCCACCGATGATCATCGGCCGAGCTCCGGAGGTAAGTATGGGGTGAGAGAGGGTGTGGGGAGACGAGTGCGCGGTGGGTGGGTGCGGGTTGTGGGGAGGGGCGGGAGACTGCAAGGGAACGTTTCTTCTTTACACGGCTTTGAGACTACGCTGGGACGCTTGCCACGCTGGGTGGGCCTCCCAGCGTGGCAGCTGGAAAGGGTGTTTGGGGGGCTGGAGCCGATGGGGATTGGGCACCCCTGGTCACAGAAACATTTTGCCATGCTGGGGTGGGCTCCCAGCATGGCACCTCGGATGCTTGGGGGGACAATGGACCTGGCGGGGATTGGGCACCCCGTCAGGCTATACACACATAGCCATGCTGGGGTGGGCACCCAGCGTGGCATCTGGAAAACTTTTGGAGGGAGCGCAGCACAGCCGACGGGGATTGGGCACCGCCGGCTATCACAGTGTGTGCGGAAGGAGTAACGGTGCGCGTGTGTATATGTGTGTGTGTGTGTAGGGAGCGTGCATGAGCAGGCGATATCTGATCGCTGCTCATCAGCGTAGCTCCCCTTTCAACTGTATGCCACTGCATTTTGGAGCTGTCCTAGACAGCTCAGCAGGCATCGGAGAACTGCGGCCGCGCCTGCAAACACACTGACTGAATCGGAAGAGGGCTGCCACACCTCCGAAAACTCGGATGATGGCACTATGTTTCTTGCACATGCGTGCAAGCAAACATAAAAAGCAACTGGTGCAAAACAAAGTCTTCAATTTAAAGGGTTTTTGCTTAGGAATATAGCACATTTTTAAGGTAGAAAGTCCATCAAGTATGCCCTGTTCTATCTACACCCACTAGAGTCTACCACTGTGTCCAAGACTGAGCACCCAGATGTGAGCTCAGCCCTCCTTCACCCCTTAGCCACAATCACCATGCCCCATACCTGTCCCATCCCACCTTAAACCCTTGGACCATCTTGGATCTTGGTAGTCTATTCCCATTGCCCATAACCCTTTCTGTGAAGCAGTACTTACCTACATGCCTACATTTTTAAAACCAACCCCCCCCCCCCAGCTTCTAGTCTCATAGCCCCTGGTGCCGGACCCTTACTACACTTGAACAGTGTTGACCAGATCAGTTTGGGAAAATAGTACACTCACTGTATTCCCCAACTAAGAGTCTGTTCCTCAGTCCTTCCTATTGGCTGGAATGAGTACAAATGATACTAACAGAACTGCAAATGAAAAGAAATAGTTTGTTAACAGTATGACATTTATTTATTTATTTATTTATTTTTAACTAATATAGATATGCTGCCAAGGTCCGCCATGGCCTAGCTGCCACTGCGAGAGGGTCACGTATTTTTTCATTTCGACAAGTTCAGTCACGTGATGAGTGGGGTACCGCAGGGTTCAGTACTGGGGCTGGTCCTTTTTAATGTCTTTATAAGTGACATTGCCGAGGGACTGGAAGGGAAATGTCTCTTTGCAGATGACACAAAGATCTGCAACAGGGTTGATATGCAAGGTGGGGTGGAAAGGATGAAAAGGAACTTGGCAAGGTTCGAGGAATGGTCAAATGTATGGCAGCTTAGATTCAATGCAAAGAAGTGCAAAGTAAGGCACCTGAGAAACAATAACCCAGAGGGAGAGTACACAATGGGGGGTGAGATACTGACAACAAAAATGGAAAGGGACCTGGGGATAGTCATATCAGATGACCTAAAGGTGGGCCAGCAATGTGAGAAGGCAGTAAGGAGGGCTGGGGGATACTGTGATGCATAGGGAGAGGCATCACCAGTAGAAAACAGGAAGTTGTTATCTCTCTCTACAGACAGTTGGTAAGACCACATCTGGAGTACTGTGTACAGTTCTGGAGAC
The DNA here is from genome assembly GCA_016271365.2 of Neoceratodus forsteri. NCBI lineage: Eukaryota > Metazoa > Chordata > Ceratodontiformes > Ceratodontidae > Neoceratodus > Neoceratodus forsteri. Next base: position 841,666,210 of record CM028134.1, read on the forward strand.
CCCATCTCCTCAAAGACACTGACAGGGTGGAGGCTGTCCAGAGGAGGGCAACCAAAATGGTGCGGGGTCTGTACCAGAAGACATATGAAGAAAGACTAAAGGAGCTTAAGATGTATAGCCTCGAGGAAAGGAGGGAGAGGGGGGGACACGATAGAAACTTTCAAATACCTTAGGGAATCAACAAAGTCCAAGAGGGTAGCATCTTTCAGAAAAAGAGATGTGCAAGAACAAGGGGGCACAATTTGAAGATAGAGGGGGGGATGGCTCAGAGGTAATGTGAGGAAGTATTTCTTCACAGAGAGGGTTGTGGATGCATGGAACAGCCTTCCTGAGGAGGTCGTAGAGTCAAAAACAGTGGGGGAATTCAAGAATGCATGGGACAGACAAGGCAATTCTAATGGGGGGTAGGAAGAAGTAGGCTGTTGGCTAACTAGGATCTGCAGCTTATCCATTAGGTAGGGAAATGGGCAGACTAGGTGGGCCAAGCGGTCCTTATCTGCCGTCAAATTCTATGTTTCTATGTTAAGGGTTTTACTGGATCTAAGCATTTATAAATCTATAGGTCCAGACAACATATACAATAAATTGCTTAAGTTAGCAGCCCCAGCAATCTATTATCTGTTTTGCATTTCTTTAATGTTACTGCAATAATAGCTTTTATGCCCTCACAGAAAACAGCTCAGATTGTTCCCATTCATAAAAAGCGGCCCAATAATTTAATTAATAATACTGTCTCAAAGAGGGTTTGAGAACATCGTTGCTTCTCGGATTACTGGGTATTAGCTACACTGGCTGCAGACAAGTTTCATCACAATTGTAGAAGTGGTTCTCAGACAAGATAATAGTTCAAAATAGAGTTGAAAAAATTAAACAACCGTTGTCAAGTCAGAAAGCACACATAATTAGGGAACCATAGCCAAAGTGCTAACTACGTAAGGAATGATGCACTCCAGGGTGTATGTTGTGCCAGGATAACATCACACCTTGGGTGGTTGGGCACAAAACCCAAGAAATTATGTTATCCTAGCATAATACACACACTGGAGTGCATCATTTCGATTATACAATGGATCCTCTCTTTTAAAAAAAAAAAAAAATAGTTTAAGCTACATTTTTATCTCAATTTGTGTAAGGGCAGGTATTCCTAATGCAAAAAGTCCACAATGTCTCATTTGTCCAGTAGATGGTGCTATTACTGGTGTCTGTCTCTTGTCTGTCACCCCCCCCCCGTCCCTTTGTTCTTGTGTTTGTTTTTGATAAATTAGCAACTACAGCGTAACCAACCCATCAGTTTCATTTTACTTTGTTCATGGAATGCCTCCTTGGCGCCTTAGCAGTCTTAACTGCGCGGGAGATGCCTCGAAGCTCTATAAATATCTCCCCTGAGCTGTGGTCTGGCTGTTCCTGGAGATGGCTTGAGCCGTGTCCAGTTATTCTGTAGTCACGACTGTGTTCAGTTTCCCCTGGTGGAGTCAGCATTTCTTTGACTGGGCGAAAAAAGAAGATTAAAAAAAAAAAAAAAAAGGCAAAGTGTGGTGTGCTTTGGAAAAGCACACATGCTCACTTGATTGTTTGTGCTGGCTGATGAGCAGGGAGCGTGACTGAAGCCAGTCAAGTGGGCAGTGTGTGAAACCGATCATGACGATGACTTCGCTTAACTTTCTCTAGTACTATTTTTAAAAATGTCAAAGTAGCACAATAAATGTGTTTGTGTAATGTGGAGCATATTACTTTTATTTGCCGTGGTTCTGAATCCAATTTCTGCCAGTGGGAGGGAGGATTTATTTTTAAAACAAAAAAAACAAAAAAAACAATAAAAGTGAAGTACTGGCAAATTACAAAGTAGCCTTGCCAAGTGTGGGCAACTCGGACCTGAAATGTGCAGTGATTTGTTTTACATTTGATGCAGTCATGTGTGTGCTAGGAATAGAGATGTGCTGGGATAACATCTCGACTCTAGCCCTACACTGACCAATCAGAGCCTAGAGATTTTTCTTCTCATCGTACAGTTCAAGATACAGTAGCCAGGAACATTTATACAAAGTTTGGTTTTAATTAAACAAGTTCTCAAAATGTAGTGGAAACAGCCAATCGCAAGCCAGAACACGTATATACAGTAATTAGATTACCATGTCCAAATTACTGGTAGCTACAAGCACTGCCACCAAGGAACTTCCACAGCAAATCTGATGACAAAGGGATAAGTACAATACTGCAATTCCAAAGGTACAGCCCAAAACAGAACTAAAAAAATTAGAATTTTATTTATTTATTAAAAAGTTTGGTAACCAGGAAAGGCACACTGGAAAATTGAAACAAAACAGCAGCAGTTACAATGAAATTAAGCAACATCTGCAGGTTTAAAGTGCAAAAATACAGTGGAGGCAAAAAATGAATACATAAATAAATAGTGGGTTGCTTTACTATGGCATCATAGAAACACAGAAGTTGACGGCAGAAAAGGACCGTGTGGCCCACCCAGTCTGCCCATTTCGCCTACCTATTACAAACCACAGATCCTAGCTGATCTACAGCTCACCCTTTCTTTCCTGTCCCTACGGTAGGTACCCTTATGTCTATCCCATGCTTTCTTGAATTTTCTGTTTTTGCTCCTACCACCTCTTTTGAGAGGCCATTCTAAGCATCCACCACTGTTTCAGTGAAAAAGTACTTGTTACCCTTGAGCTTCCTCCCCTCTAACTTCATTTTGTGCCCCCTTGTTCTTGCACATCATCTTTTTTGAAAGATGCTACCCTACTGTACTTTGTTTATACCCCTGAGGTACTTGAATATTTCTATCATGTTCCCCCCTCTCTCTCTCTCCTCTCCTCCAGGGAATACATATTGAGTTCCCATTAGCCTCTCCTCGTACGACTTTTCACGCAGACCTTGCACCATCTTTGTAGCCCTCCTCTGGACTGCCTCCAATCTATGTCCTTCTAAAGATGTGATCTCCAGAACTGGACACAGTACACCAGCGATCTGTACAGTGGCATAACCACCTCCTTCTTTCTGCCAGTGATGCCTCTCCCTATGCACCCCAGCATCCCACTGGCTTTCTCCACGGACTTCTCACATTGTTTGGTTGCCTTTACATCGTCCGATACGAGTACCCCAGTTCCCATTCCTGCTTGGTTGCTGCCAGTACCTCCCCCCCACCCTGGATTTCTGCTCTCCAAGTGCATGACTTTGCACTTTTTTGCACTGAATCTTGGCTGCCACACTTCTGACTACTCGTCCAATCTGTTTAGAGGAGTAGTACACCCAGAATTTGCAAAAGCATATGTTGTGCAGAATGTTTTCACTTGTGTGTGAAGTCCTAGTGTTTCCTTTCCTCTGTCTGCTATTAGAAATTTTTCCTAAATTTGCCTGCTAGCTTTATGGCAGTTTTACGAACCCTGGGGATCTCCATCTCCACTAAGTTTATTGCTTTCCTTGTTCTTGCAATGCATCCTGTCTCATGTGACAGTGATGTAGCCAGGGTCATAGATTCAGCAGCAAGCACTGCTTTACAATTAGTTCACCACAGTAGAGATGGCTATATTTTAAAAATTATACAGAGTTCAGCTTGTTGGCTTTGTGCTTCAAAATCCTTAAATATTTAATTTGGGGAATTCACTAGGAGGTTAGCGCAAGCCCTGTTAACACAAAGGTTCATTACTTCTGCTATGGCCCCCCTGAGAATAGACCACTGCTTCTCCACTTAACCCCCTTTGGCCTCTTTTGTCAGGGCTCCCCTGAGATATTCTGCCATTTTGTCAAAGTTGGCCCTTCTGAAATCCAGGACCTTTACTTTTGTGTGGTTAGCCTCTTCTACTGTGGTTACATTGAACCATACTGTATTGTGGTCACTGGTTCCTATGTGCCTGCCTACCTTAACATCCTTGACCCGGTTTCCATTGGTGAGCACCAGGTCTAGTATAGCCCCCTCGCAGGTGGGATCAACCACAAGCTGTCTCAGGCATGCCCCCTGTAGAGTGGTCAGGATATCTGCTTTTGGCTGTACTCACAATCTGGGTGCTCCAATCTACATCTGGCAGACTGAAGCCCCCTAGTAGTAGTAGTTCACCTTTGGTTGCCATTTTGTGGATGGCTTCCACTAGTGTTTTGTCTGTCTCTTCCCTCTGCACCAGAGGTCTGTAGATCACTCCTGTTCTAATGCTGGTACCATTTCTTGTCTCTAGGGTGACCCACAGTGCCTCAGCTCCCTCCTGCAGCTCCTGAACCTCAGTTGTTTTGATTTCCTCCCTCACGTACATGGCCACCCCCTCCCTCCCCTTCTTTCCTGAAAAGTGTGTACCCTATATGTGTATGGCTATATCCCATTCATGGTTTTCTGTGTACCAAGTTTCTGTAACAGCCACTATGTCCAGGTCTGCTTCCACAATCAATGCCACCAGGTCTGGGATTTTATTTCCCAGGCTGCGGGCATTTATACATGTTGCTCTCCACATTCGGTCACCTCCCCCCTTAAACCCCTGTCTCCATTCCATCCCCTTTTTTGAATTGTGTCCTGTTTTTTGTTTTCTCCTGCATGTTACCTATGTAGGATTTCTGTTTTATTGGCGATCCTTTGACCCTGGTATCCTCTTTTATGCCCGTCTCTTCCTGTGTGTGTGTGTGTGTGTGTGTGTGTGTGTGTGTGTGTATGTATGTATGTATGTATGTGTGTGTGGAGTATGATAGTCCCTGCTTGCTTCTGCCTCCCCCCCATAGCTAGTTTAAATGGTTGCAGAGGAAACATTTAAACTTTTCATCAAGGATCTTGGTGCCCCCCTCGGGATGGATGCAGGCCGTCCAGCTTGTACAGTCCTTCATCCCCACAGGTGGGGCCCAAGTCCCCAATGAAGCCAAAACCCTCCTGTCTGCACCAGCCCTTCAACCATTCATTGAATTCCCTGGTGCAGCTGTCCCAACCTTCCCCCTTGCCACAGACAAGCAGCATCTCTGAGAATGCTATGGAGTGTGCTATTTGCTTAAGGCCCCTTCCCAAGTCCCTAAAGTCCTCCTTCACTGCCCCATGTCCACCACTTTCCCCGTTAGGTCATTTGTCCCCATGCGGACAATGACATCCAGTTCCTCCCTCCCTGCTACTGCCCTGGTGATCCTTAGGATCCGCGCCCCCGAGCTGCACCTCCAGGTAGGCACAATACCTCCCTTTCCGCCCCACTGCCTGTCCCAAACTCTATTCCTCTCACAATGGAGTCCCTAAACAGGATTTGCTTCCTCCTCCTCAGGGGTCTCCTGCTGCCAATCCTTGGGGCTCCATCACGGAGGACCAAGTAAAGATTTCCATAAGAGGGGTGTGTGTGTGGTAAGATCAGGAGGGTAAGTTAGTGAGGCAACCAGCTAAAATGCATAATTATGCAACTGTGGCAAAGGTAATGGTATTTTCAAGAATTAGTAACAATAATCACATATGCCATGTTTGATTATAACTGGATATGTTTACAAGAAACCGCCCAAAACAGACTGCAAATGTTACCAGCTAATCACAATCCAGAATGCGTACATAATAACCAAGAATGACATGCCTGACAGCCTCAAGAGTTAGCAGCAAGGAACTTCCATACTACAGAAGTCTGATAAATAATTAAGTAATTCTCAAGAAACAGACCAAACTTGAGCAGAAAAGTTAACAACCAACCACAACCCAGAACCGACAGGTCACCACAGCTGAGGTCCTGACAGAAATAGTGGCAAGGACCATCCACACTAAGTTTATTTATAATTGAGGAAGTGCTCAAAAAAAAACAACATAGCCCAAGTACATTTAAAAAGGTTAACAGCCAATCACAAGCAGGAACACATACATAATTAGACTGCCATGGCCAAAGTGCAGACATACTCAAGAACTGGCAGCAGGGGGTTGCCCTGATGGCCCAGCAGTGGTGCACTGCACAACCATGTGGGTGACCCAGGCTCAGAAGTGAATCCTGATTGGTCTGTCTGGCAGCACCAGGTGAGGAGGCAGACCCACTGCAGTTCTATAGCAACTCCTGTGATGTGCCAAAGAGAAAGCCAGGACAAGTGCATTTCTAACTACTTGACAAGGTCACGTGGGGACATGGGCATGTTGCAGGTGTACTACAAAGGTGGAGGGCAGAGAAAACAACAGGCAGGAAATCTCAGTAGCCGCCTGCATGACAGCCCCCACCTCCCAATCCAATACTCCAGGGCCCCTTGCCACTTGACTGTTTTCAGTGCACACAGTGTCAGGGCTCAGCAGGAGGGTGTCTGAAGAGGTGGCAGCCACTGAACAGAATACTCTCTACCACTGAACCCTCGCCCGCCTTGACAATTTCCTGTGCATTTTTCTCCCTTTACAGGAGGAACATGCCCCTTTTATCAGGAAGAGAGTTAGAGGGATGGGCACTAAATGGTTGCATGGTGATCTTCTGTCTCTCATGAAGGTCATAGATAAACACTGGGATAAATTCAAGGCCACAAATGAGCCATCTGACTACCATAAATACTGTCTATCACAAAACATCTGCAAAAAAAAGCAATACGCAAGCGGGCCCGGTGGCACTGGAGGTTGAGGTGCTGGTTGCTACACCTCACGCCATGCCGGCGACCTGGGTTCAGGAATGAGCCCAGGCTGCCAGGGTCGGCGGGGGGAGAGAGAAGATAGAGCATCTGGAGGACTGCTCTCCTCTCTTGGGGGAGGGAGGTTTGTCATCCTGCTCGCTGACTATCCTCTGGTGGTGGTCGAAGGGCAGTACAGGTTGGGAAGGCACAAACTGGTGTCCTTACAGCGGTAGGGAGGGGGGATGGGAGAAAAGGGAGCCAGCAGGCTCCATGATTGTCGCGCCACCACCTGGACGGCCCCCGATGTCTGGATTTCGCTCCAGGGTGGGGTAAGCCAGTGCCTCTTCATCCCAGCCCTGCCACGGGGGACCTGTGGGGAATTTAGGGGGATGTTGGGTTGAGGAATGGTACAGCCGGATACTGAGTCCTTCTGAGGGAGGGAGGGAGGGACTAGAGAGCTGCCTACCCGAGCTTGGGAAGCCATTGAAACCTCTATATAAAAATTAAAGAGCAATATGTGTTGCCAAGAGTGAATACTGCACTACCGCCCTGTTGTCTTCTGCCTGTGATCCACGGAACTTCTGGTGCTCCATTAAATCTGTAGTTAGTGGCTACACCTGGTGTGACACTACTGACATGCTTATTGAAGGTAGAAACTGTAATAATGCAGCTACCACTGCTAATGCCTTTAATAAAACAATTCTCTGATCTGTCAGCCTACACCGCCCAGTTCTCTTCTGCCAACACCAATAAATTGCCTCCCTGTGGCTCCCTCCCTGCCGGAGTCTTCTTCCTGCCTCCCCCACTTCTACCTAAAATCAGTCTCTGTAAAGGAGTTATGTAAACTCCTCGCTGGCCTCTCTCCTTTCTCTAGCCCAAGTCATGATAATCTTGAGCCCAAACTCTTAAGACTATGGGCCCCCAATATTGCGCTTTCGATCTCCCACATTTTTAACCTATCCTTTACCACAGGAGTGGTCCCTTCAATTTGGAAGGTAGCTAGGGTTGTACCAGTTTTCAAAGCAGGGTGGCATAGTGCACTAAAACTACCAGCGTAGCCAGCATGAGTGGTGCTGAGGTTGGGCGCTGGACACCCACCTCGCCCAATGCGGCGATCCGGGTTCAGGAACAGACTTAGGCCACTGGGGGTCGGGCAGGGGAGGGAAGAGATCGAGCATCCAGAGGACTGCTCACCCTTCCCGGGGAGGGTTCCAGGGTCTACGCCGCTCCTGGGTGGCCTCTGACGGCAGTCAAGAGGCATCACAAGGAACATGTGCAGGAGCGGAGCTGCGGCAGATGGAGAACGTCACTGCATGTCCAAGCTCTGGGAGAGGGAGGGGGTGGGGCAACAAAAACAGGAAAAAGCCCTGGAGGGCTGAGGAGGCAACAAGGGCCTCAGGAGCCATCCTGTACATCCCCAATGCCGGACTGCTGCACCACGTGATCCCCAGGCACCACCCACGAAAGACGGACCCTCTAATTTCAGAAAGACGCTGCCAATGTAGGAGCGGCGGGCCCTCCCCCGGTGGGGGTGATCGGGCGGCTTGGAAATCTCTGTGGGAAGGGAGCACTGGTGGGGGTCTCGGCAGGGAGTAATAGAAGATGAGCTGAGTAGGCACCTCTGAGAGATGCCTCAGACCAACAGCAAATAAACAGAGTTTAAAAAAAATACCAGCCTATAGCCATCTTCTCAGTCATCAGCAAGCTGCTGGAGAAAGTAGTTGAGGCGCAACTACCCAAGTACTTGTGCAAGTACAACTTGCGGACCCCTGTGCAGCATGGTTTCTGTAAGGGTCATAGCACTGCAACAGCCCTTGCTAAGGTCACATCTGAAATTAGAACCTCAACCGACCTTAGCATGTTAATGGGCACAATCTTCGTAGACCTCTCCAAGGTCTTCGATTTAGTTGATCACCCCACCCTTGTATGCACAACTTCATTTGCTTGGCCTGTCTAGTCCAGCCCTAGCCTGGTTCTCTAACTACCTTGCTGGCAGAAGACAGCTAGTGAAATATAGTCGAATCCTTTCTGAACCTATTCACATTACGATCTGGGTCCCCCAGGGGTGCATCCTAGGCCCCATCTTATTTTCATTATTTATAACTGACTGCTCATTGGTCGCTACCCATTGCAGCACGACCCTCTATGCTGATGACTTGGTTCTCCTGTCCAGCCATTACCCATCATCTACAACCTGTCTTCCATAAGCTTCAAGCACGGTTACTCGCACATAAACTGGTTCTCAATATAAAGAAAATTCAGTGCATGCTCTCTGGATCCTCTGCTAAGCTTAGAATGAATATTACCTCTCTGATTATTAGGAGCTCTGATGGATCCCCCATTACCGTCACCTCCTCCTTTAAATACCTGGGAGTTACGCTTGACCCTCAGCTTGAACTCTCCTTGCATATTCCAAATGTTTGTGGGGCAGCTAATATCAAATTGGGCCTAGCGTACAGGGCTAGGGGGAATCTTACCGCAGCTATGCGTCTTGCCCTTGCCAAAGGTATTTTTCTTCCCACACTTAGCTATGGAGTCACAATTTTCCCCCCTTGCTACTAAAGCTAGTCTTGCTAAGTGGGATGTGACCTACAGCAATGTCTGCTGCTTTGCCCTCGCTGCCCCCTGCCTCACCCACCACTGTGAACTGTATGGCAAACTTCACTGGCTGTCCCCGTGTAACTACTGCTCCTTTGCTCTCGGCAACTTCATTGACAAAACTGTCCATACTGCCACTCCTTCTGTCCTGGCCAATCCATTTAAACCTGTCAAGTTGTCATACCAGCTCAGGTCCGCCAACTTGCTGTCCTTTATTGTCCCAAAGTCACGTACTCTGTCTGGTGACAAAGCATTCGCAGTATGTGCCCCTAGATTCTGGAACTCCCTCCTGCTGCTCACTAGGTGCACCACCTCCCATCTCTCTTTTAAGAGATCACTATGTGCTCACCTGAAATCAGTCTCTGACTGTCCCTGTCCTTAGTACGTCTGGTTGTGCCATACCCCTGCATGGTCTCCTTGACCGCTATACTTGGGTTAATGAGTGGTGTCCTACATATTCTGTTTTATTCTTGCACTTACTGAATTTTATTTAACAAAAAAAAAAATCCCAACTGCATTATGACTTGTCCTAAATGCTCATTCCTCTATGTAATGTAATGTACCTTGCCTTTACTGTATTTATTGCCTCTGTTATTATGTTCATGTTTCTCAGATTATCGTTTCTATTTTGTTGTACCTTCACATTGTATTTTTACCTTTGTAACCTCCTGGGTCACACCTGAAAAGAGACTTTTTTTTGTCTAGTGTGAGTATCCAGTAAATAAAAGCTAAATAAATAAATAACCACAAAGGAACACTGACCCTGACTAGCCCTGAAGAAAGACTGTACCCGGGATATCAGATGAGCAGTTCCAGGAGTATGTGGACATCGACCGTGATCTAGAGACTTCAGGCTCAATAACACAAAAAGACAACACCAGGGACACAGTTAACAAAACGCAGCCATTCAATGATGAAGAGACCCAGGACCCTGAGCCCAAAAATGAGCCAGCACCACCAACAGAAGCTGAAATTAGGGACTGCATAAACAAAATATGGCACTTCATCGTGAGCAAAGAAAATGGGGATCTGACACACTTCTATGCTATTGACTCGTACGTAGACGAGCTGGCACTAGAGCATAGAAAGCAGCAAAAATAATGGGATTATTTTGCACGTAAGTAAATACTGCCAATGTACAGATTTAACTTCACATCGTTTTAACTTTTTAAACCTTTTTAGCCATTTTAATAAAGTTTGCCATACAATACTGTATCACTGTCTCTGTTGATTCCCCCCCCAAACTCCAAGAGAATTAAGTACACGCAATATAATACCAACACCTCGTGGACAAACGCAATATTACAACAGCCTGCAGATAGGAACATTTTTGTCTGGCAAACAGGGTGTTGTTATGAATGGGCTCCACTGTATGTATGTAGTGTTTGTGTGTGTCTCTGTATATGCAGTATACATAAAAAATGAAGAAAAAATCCTGTTCTCCAAATGGTCCAGAGCCAGTCACATGACACAGAAGGTTTTTGTGCAACTGATCAGTTTGAAACTACAACTGGTCAATAATTCAGTTTGAAACTGGTCAACAGTTCACTAGTTGGAGCAAAAGTCGTTTGAACTATTGCCGTCAATCTGTCAATCACTGTTTATCATGCTCCACCTCTCCATGACAAACTGGAACCTGGCACCAGTTGCCCACTGGCTTTAGTTTTTTATTTTATTTTTTTTAAATATTAAGAAAATCCACGGTTCTTATGTTCCCCCCCCCCCACATCTTTAAAGTTTCAATGGTAGTCCTGTGGCCTGCACGTTTCCGTCCTCTCTAGCAACTCTACCACTTCCCCTGCTTGATAACTAGTGCTCTTGCACCACAGAATAATTTTTCTCTTTCGTTTCAAGTCGCTGCATATAGTAAAACCCTTCCCCCACCCTATACGAAACCCAACTCTCCCAGCTTCTCCACCCTGATTCAACCCCAATAGTTTATTTTTTTTTTTAATACTCCCATCTCCCTGGCCAGCCCTCCTTCCTACTGGTCCTCCCAGCCTCATCACCCCGGTTTCTCTCAGGGCTTACCTCTCCTGTGCACCCCCATGGCTTGCCCTCTGTGGCAGGGTGGTGGGGAGTCCCTTGACCCACCAGATCCCGATCCAGATTCCGGGAGAAGCCTACTGAGTGTGGTCTTGGGAGGATGGCGATCATCCTTGCAGCAGCCATGGTGTCCCAGCTTTCATCCCCATTGGAGATGTGGTATGCAATGATATCATGGCGCATGCGCCGAGGTTTGCCATGCCTTACCAATCTTCCAGCTTGGGGTCAATCTCCCCAGAGAGGAGAGCAGTCCCTCACGGACACTCGGAGCCTCCTCCCCCTGCCAGGCCCTCCAATTCCCCCGGCTCGCTTGTGAGTCCCCGGGTTGTTGACGTTGTAAGCAGTAGTGCTACTGCTGCACTAGCTGGCCAGCTCAAACCCAATAGTTTATTGAATTCCTCTCTTTCAACATATGTCTGGCATCCTCCACATTCTCCCCCCACTTCCCCACAAAATACACTGTACCCTGTAAACAAAGAAAACTACAGGGGAGTTGGGTCTCATATACAGGTGGAGGAATGGGCTTTACTATGATGCACCGGCGGTGAACTTCGGGGAGTTAGTTTTTTTTTTTTTTTATCTAGATAAAAAAATACAGACGATGGCAGAAAAATGCCCATCGTCCTATGTGGTCTGCCCACCCTATTCAACTACTTTGCTTTTTCTTTGGTCATCAGTTCATCAATGGCAGGGACATCAAGAGTTGTTGAAACAATTTAGAGACTGTAATGAAGACCACAGTGCTAGCGTTGACAGTGTCAGCATTCAGAATTGATGACGACAGTAGGACAGCCAGAGCCTGCACCAACCTTCTGGTCTGAGCTATGCTCAAGACAGCAATGGAGGCAAACTATTCAGCTGCAGTCTTACCCTCATGGAGATTCAGCATCAGTCTGCACTAAGAGGGAGAACTGGAGTATTTACAGTAATGCTCCATCGAAGAAGCCATTTTCAACTTCACTCTAAACAAAATGGTGTTTTCCCCACAATGGTGACAGTGTGGCCACCCAACCAGGAGACCAGTGGGGTTCCACAGAGACAGATTCAGTGAAGTGAACCATGGACTCTGGGGTAGAAGTCAAAGCCATTTGGTTAGCATTCTCTTTTTTCAGCTGGAAGGTCTCTGAAGCCTTCCAGTGATGTCTCCTTATGACCCCGACTGCAATCTTTGTGCATTGTTCACGTGATATATGAGGCTCAGGCAGAAAACACAAAGTGTGTGAGCATAGCATCAAAATATCTTCATGCCACACCGACAGAAAAGGAAAAGCGGTGGTTTCCTTAGGGGAAATAATGACTAAATACAATAATGTTTAACAAGTAAGTAACCTAAATAGACTGAAATTGACAGACATTTTTAATGATCCAATGAGCAGTTGACGTCAGAAGGAAAAAACTGAGGAGGTATTGGCCACCCACCTTACTGTATATGGGTGGCAGGGATGTACGTCAATGAGGGCAGCCTTGACACAAGACAAAAATTTCTGAGTGGTCTTATGCCAGTGGTTTACAACTCCAAAGATGCGGCTCTATGGAGGGACATGTCCGTCAAAGATCTGTACTGACAGCAAAGGATTCATTTAGAATGAGATTTTTACAATGAAATTCTAACTGAGGTTCTATACTTGCAAAATCTTCCTAAAAGTATTTATGTTTAATATTGTGTGCATTCAGCAGAAGTGACTTTATACCCTGATGCATATTTGTAAGAAGGATTTGTTTTTACCATGCATTAAGAGCCATGCATATAGCAGAGTATTAAATAGGCGGTAGTGCATTGCACTTTGTGATGAGAACCGTCTGCTCAAGCGATCCAGTCTTACTTTTGGATCACAAAAAATGTGATCCATTCTGTGACCTTGCCCCTCTCCCATCCCAGCCCCACCACCCTGCCCATCTATGTCACCACAGACACCCAAAAATAGTTAACTTTCTGCTATAACCTACAGGGTGCCACCCTGCCAACAGTATACTGTCACACCGCCGCAGGCCCGAATGCCGGCAATTGCTCCCAGTAGTGCTTTGCGATATCACAAGTGACTGCCAACACTCGGTACAGTGGCAGTGAGACTGTTAGCATACTACTGGCAGCACCCTGCAGGTAACTGTAGAGCAGTTAACCACCTGAGGATGAGTGTCTGTGGGGACATGGGTGGGAAGGGTGGTGGGGATGAGATAGATGCTGGGAGGGTTTTGCCATACATGGGATTGGGGCTTTGGCAGGTGACTTATGTTTTAGCAGAGGACGGAGTGGTGAGGGTGGTGGTACTGAGATGGGTGGGGGTGTTTTATCATACATGGGATTGGGGCTATCAGCTGGTGCCTCATTTGGTGGGGTAGCGGAAAACAGTCTACGTATCCCAGAAAGAGGTGGGTGGGTGGGTATGTGTGTTGGGGTACTGAAAATTATGAAGAAAAGATGGAGCTGATTTTAGTAAAAGATTTAATTCAGGTTAAAATATTTAAAAAATGTATCTATATGCATTTTTAATTTTGCTAGTAAAAGTGAGGCAAGCACTGTGCATTTTCACAACTGATTATCAATTTTTCCCAGCTTATTTAATACCCAGTATAGACAATACATACTAAACAAAATGAAGTGCCATCATTAGGGTTATGTCAGTCAGGACATGCAGACGTATTCTGGCAGTGCATACCTGTATATTCTATTTTCTGTGGGGAACAAATATGTATTAAACATACAACGGAGTGATGAGTTTTGCTTGTGCTCAGTTACTAGATATATGCCTTATTTAGTTAAGTTCCCCTGTGAGCTCATTTAAAATGCAAAGGCTAGCTCTTATTGCAACCCAAATTAAATCATGGGTCCAATTGACACTGTTACAACCATTCAGGACTACAACTGCTACTAGAAATCAGCAGGTACTACCTGCTTTTTATCTGATAAGATAACTGTGTGGTTTTTCCCCATGAGTAAATTATCAGAATACATAATGAAATGGTTAACCAATGGCTGTCCAGACCCATGCAGTTATTAGACTACAACTACATGGACTGAAACTTGTTAGAACTTGTTTTCCAAGGTGGAAAAATTACAGGGAGATTCATGGGCCATTTCACTGATCCCCGATTTCAAAAACTAACATGGCTGCCACTTTTACTAAATAAAAACTTTCAACAACACAACACTAAATATAAAACTCCACTGAATTTAAAAAAGTACTAAATACATGTAGTGACCCCTCATTTTCCCCTCCTTAAACACACAAAATAATAAAACACTCAAGTACATAAGTACCTGTGGTTTTAATTTCCAGTGTTTCTTTTCTGACCATGCAAAATCCTCCTACAATCCTTTCTTGCTTACCAGGTAAAACAATCTCTGCTGATTACCACTGATAAAACTGAGGGCCTGGCTCCAAGAGTGTGTGTGTGTGTGTTAACATTCTGGCCCGGATATTCAGACTGCACCTGGCAATGGTGCAAGTGTGGGCACAGCACATCTAGGATGCGCCAGGACCAGGTGATATTCAATGGCGATGCACCATGGCGCAGTACCGTTGAATATGGCAGGGAATGCACATAGTGTAGTGACAAGCCACAGATATGGAGCACTGGTGATGCGCCAGCGCAACTGCGGTTGTGCTGGGCACAGGACCAGCGATATTCAGAAGACGGCATGCAAATGGGGCCATAATATATGCAAGGAGCAAATGGGGCCATTTGTATGTCATTATGGCCCCATTTACATGCACTGCGCGGGCAGCTCGGCGAAATGCGCCTGGAGCCCTGCATTGCCGCTGTTAAGCCCCCGACGGTCTACTGCCCCCCCCCGTATGCCCAATCGCGGGCTGTAGAAAATGACAATCCCATACCTGGTGGTCCATTGGAATCCCCTACCCTCTCCTGTCACCCAATCTCGGGCATCCAAAATAAATATTATCCCCCGGTGGTCTAGTTGCATCCCCCCTCCCTTCATATGCCTGATTACGGGCAAATGTTATAATAAACTCCCTGGTGGTCTAGTGGTATCCCCCTCCCTCCTGTCTTGCCCGATCGCAGGCATCCGACATAAAGATCTTCCCCGGTGGGCCAGTGGTACCCCCTCCCTCCACCCACTAGGGACCCTGCCACCCAGCCCCCATCATTGGTGGGCAGCTGCACTCCAGCCCACATCCGCCTGGCCACCCACCAACTGACAGGCGCAGTATGTGCTGTGGCCTATTGGTCCCACAGGTGGGGACCAATGGGCTCTGAGACCATACTGTACTACACAGGTACAATAGCCGAGTGACATATTCATTCACTCATCCGTGCTTCGTGTAGTACAGTGTGGTCTGCAGGCCACTGGTCCACACTGTGGATGAGCACAGCACATACTAGTGCGCTATCCGGCCAGGCAGCCAGGTGGTATGCGGGGGAGGTAGCCACCCGCTGATGACAGGGGTCCTCAGTGAGGGGAGGTGGGACCACTGGTCCACCGGGGAAGATCGTTATGTCAGATGCCCGCGATCAGGCGAAATGGGAGGGAAGGGGATACCACTAGACCACCAGGGAGTTAATTATAACATTTGTCCACAATCAGGCATACAGAGGATGGGGGTTACCACTAGACCACTGGAGGATTATATTTATTTTGGATCCCCAAGATCGGGAGACACAAGAGGGAGGAGGCTTCCAATGGACCACCGGGTGTGGGATTGTCATTGTCTACAGCCTGTAATCAGGCATATTCTGGGGGGGGGGGGGCCACTAGACTACCAGGTTATTGTTGCTTTTACAGAACCCCATGATCAGGCATACTGGGGGAGAGGGTCACATTGGGCAACGGGGTGGGTGTGTGCTTCTGGACAGTGTCCCTGCTGGGTGTGTGGACAGCTACGGCTGGTGTGTTGCATCTTGCAATACAGCCACCCGCCTGTAGGTGGCCAGAATTTGTTCCTCCTTTTTGCGTGCTCAACATTGCACCACCATATGCGGCACACATCAGGTTGTGCTCACATATGCGCCGCACATCTCGGGCTGAATATCTGGATATGACGCATATGCATGGGCATGCCCGCTGCGTACATTACCATTGCGCCCCGGCGCATCAGGATTTGGGCAGCGCAACTTGCCCCTTTGAAAATCGCGCCAGGGCGTACTAGGGGTTGCACCATTGAATATCTGGGCCTCTCTGTGCAAAACAAAGTAGTATTCCAATGGTAAACATTACATCACATGAGGCTGTGTAGGGAAAGACAGAAAGTCAACAGAAATAGGGTGTGGAAAGTAGGAAATAATATTTAAGAATGAGGGAGAAAGGTGAGTGAAAGCACATGTAAATGTGGAGAGGCAACCCAAAACTGCTTAAAAAAAAAACAAAACAAACTCAGTTCATACATGCACATATCTTGGAACCAGGGAAGGGTGAACCATTTAAGAACTCTATATCCCCCATCCTCTTTGAAACTTGTTAGCCTTTCAATTACTAGTACAGTACTTGCATTAGTTTGAAGTGCAAAGTAGGTAGTTAATGTTTTTCTTTTAATAAAAATGAAGTGCTACCAATGTTTTCATTGGGTTTTACTGTTTTCTGCTACACCCTTCCAGTTACCAGTAAAGTGACTATTTCTGTCTTCCAAGCTAAAATGGAAGTATATTTTAACACAATGTCTTTATTTTTATCTTTTCTTGAAATAGTTTCTTTTTAAGAAGGCAACTGTAAACCATTTTATCGGCATAACATATTCCAGGGTGAGCAATTATGTAAGCATTAACAAACAGGGTATGGAGTAATGCTAGATTACCACATTTCTCAGTGGGTTGTGATTGTCTCGTGCCTGCAACGCCCAGGAAAGTGTGGTGATTTGTAGCATTACTGCACACCCTGGAGGGTGCTATTGCATTTACAAATGGTTTAAAAGTAAAAATCGTGAAATAGGAAAGTAAAGCCTGAACTGTGTGATATTAATGCTCAGTCATGTGGCCAGTTCTGGCTAATCAGACTGCTCGTTTGATCCAAGATCTTTTATAATGTGTAATGATGCCACCTCCTAGATGGTTCAGGGCACGCCTTTGAAACCCTTGCATCTCAACTCACCCGGGGTGTGTGGTTATTACACAATAAATGTACACCTGGTCATGTGTTATTTTTATTTATTTTTTATATACATAGTTTGCAAGTCTGCAGTCTACTCTTATCAGATTTTTAGGCAACAGAGCAGAAAGCAACCACACTTAATCTGATGTAATTCTTCAGATAATCTACTGTGGATAGTGACTATGTGGTGCAATGTTTAAATTAGCTAGGGTAGACCTTAAATGCCATGGTATGTTTTGTGTACAGGGTAATCAAACTGAGATGCAACATCTGTTTTTTAGTGGGGTCCTGCTTCCATCTACAGTACTTTTAAACTGGGAATCAAGCCAGTGGCCTTTATGGGATTCAGACCTGTGATTTCCCATTGCACAATGCAGTACTCTGCATGTCAAATATCTAGTTCAACCAGACAGTAGCTACTGCCTCTGATCCTTTTCAGATGACCGAATGAGGAGTGAATAAGGATAACTGCTGAATTATGGCACTATACAGCACTGGCATCCAGCTTGGATAAACCACAGTCCACCAACTTTAACTATTAGAGTTCTCGGTGGTGGCCCCAGCTTGTGCAACTCCCTTCCATTTCATCTTGGAAGTTTTCCCTTGCTGGAGACATTTAATAAGGGGATGTAAAACCTTCTGTTATTACACACATATGGCACAGTTTAATGATTTATTAATTTATTTCAGTTAATTATCTAGTTGTCTGCAGTTTTATTATTCTAATATTATGCCTCATAACTTACTTTATTTATGTATCATAAGCTGCGCCCCTGTGATGAGGCGTAAAAATGTTGTTTTGCCCAACAGTATCTGATGTCCTGCTTAACACTGTAGTATGTACAGCTTCATCTTATAAATAGTGCAAACTGCTGATGCGAGTTCCACAATATGTCTCCACTTTTCTACTATGAAAAAGCTCATACCTGATCCAGGTGTAATTAATGGTCCCTCTAATTCTATTGCCTCATCTTCACACTGATCATCAACTTTTTTCCTTTTCTTCTTTGTTGGATCTCTGGGTTTCCTCAGAAGAGAAAGTTCTTCAGGATGCCTTATATCTGGCAAAAGACAGAATGAACACACTTTACTAATACATTTATTTGTTTCTAAAGTTTTCCCAGGAAAGACATTATGAGCTGGTGACAGCTCATTTCCAAATGCATCCTGGGGAACAGGGAGAAGCAATACAAGATGTGCAAGTGAAAATAACATACCGTAAAGTGGAACAGTAATAAAAAATGTGATACAATATGAATACATCACATAAAAATAAAATTTAAATGCATTTTCTGCTGTTCAGATCGGACATACAAGCAGATAGATGGGTAACACAAAATAAAGATGTAAAACAATACATTAAATTGACACGGTCAACCCCCCTTACGACTCAAACTGTACCTAGTTTAAAAAACACAGGTGCTGCTTGCTCATATTCTACAGGATTTGCTAATACATCTAATAGTTTGATTCTGATTCTTTTTTGGTTTCTAAAATTGAAAAAAAAAAAATGACTGCCCACCATACTGGTGTTACCAGACTAAACATGTTTGTTTACATGTCTTGATCAACTTCCACTGCATCTTTCCTTAACTTGGGAACACCTACACAGTTTAGCCACTCATAATGAGGCGAGAGGAGACTACTGTATCATAAGTGGTTGCACTTTTTGGGGTGTTCCTAATGTTAAGGAAGTATGCAACATGAGTAGGTCACGGGTAGGAACCAAAACAAGGTTGGTTATAACTGCACCATTACCACGTATTTCAGTTCTACTAAGAAAGGAAGCAGTAAAGAATCCGTAACTTCAATGAATTTAAAAGACTGAATCAATCATAAAATGTCGTTTTTTAATTAGAAATAATATGATACAAAAAGGTCGACTGTGTCCCTTTAAAATAAACAATAAGTGAGATACAGCAGTGGGGCACATGTTGGATACAGAGCAGACTACCACCACCCAGACTACCAGGTTGCAGGGGCTAAGTCGGACACCTGAGCAAACTTTCAAACTTTACCAGATGAGAATAACAGATAAGTTACAGTTTAAGTCACACAGATCAGGGGCTTATGGTGGGTGGTCTCCAAAATGAGGAGGGAAAACACAAGACTGGGTACAACTGCAGGAAGGCAGAGAAATTTCAGGAAGAAGGGACTTAAGGGAGAAGAAGGATGAGGCTGAGCAGACGGGGTGGGGGGCTGGGATGAGGACCAGAGCTTAGGAAAATGATACAAGGAGACAACCTGGCCAGTAGAGGTTTTCCTGGAGGGGACAGAGAGAGAGAGAATGGGAAGCAGGGTCCTGGAGAAAGAAGGGGGGAGGAAAGAAGGGTGGAAAGGAAGTGAGGAGGAGAAAACCAAACCAAAATTTGGAAGCAAAGGAGGCACAGTGGGTGAAGCATCTGTCATCAAGGGAAGGGAGTGCAATGGATGATTAAAGAGAGCAGCGGTATGTGAGAGGAGGGCAGTTCAAGGAAAAATGGCAGAGTAAATGAAAAACAGTGTCCAGTCTGGCAAGGGTAGGCTAAGGAGCAGTGCTGTGGACAATGTCACCATAGTCAAAAATTGGCAGCATTATTTTCCGACAAGCTTTCAGCAGGCAGGGAGCGGAATACTGGCTTTGTTTCTATACAGCACACCCAGCTTGGGGTGAAGCTTAAAGTGGATGGCATCAACGTCTGCCAAAATGTCAAGGCGATGGGTCCAGCCAGACCCCAAGGTACATAACGGAGGAGACATTCTCAATCTCAGTACCATCAAGAGTTTGGAAGGATGGGTGGGGAGAGAGCCTGATGAGCCTCTGCTGGCAGTCAAAGATCACGGAGGCCAGTTTCTTGGCACTGAGGGACAGCAGGTTGGAATGGGACCAGTGATGAACATTGCTGAAATCCTGCTGGAGACAGACAGCAAGTTCAGCAGCAGAGGAGCCAGAGGCAAACAGCACAGTGTCATCTGGATATGTGTGGGTGAACACTAAGGAACAGACCGAAAGAAGGTAATTTAGGAATGTGAGAAGAATATGGTGCCAGGAGAAACCTTGGGGAACAAAAGAGCAAACAGAGAGCGGAGGGATAGGACATTACCAATGCAGACAGCCTGCAACCTGCCCATAAGGCAGGAGAGGAAGCAGCAGACTGAGGGGGCAGAAAGCCCTGCAGCTAGCCCTGAAGAAGTGGGTGTTACACAGTGTTGAAGGCTTAGGCCAAGTCAGCAATGACAGTGGAAGTGAATGTCCCTGGTCCATACCAGACAAGATGGAGTCAGTGAGCCAGAGGAGGGAATTGAATATGGTGTAGGATTTCTTCAGATTAGACTAGAAAGGAGGAGGAGGAGTCAAGGAAGGGAAGAGTTGTGGGAGAACAAGATGTTACTGGAGCTTGGCCAGAGTGGGGAGGACAGAGATGGGATGATAGTTTCCAGGAGAAGAAGAATCGCCCCACTTAGGGAGGGGAATAACAGTGGTCCGTTTCCAGGCATCCAGGACAGAAGAGGAGGAGGAAAAGAAGAGGCTAAGTATGAGGGTGATAGGGATGGTGATAGCTGGCACAGAGAGATGTAGAAGCTTGTGATCAAGGCCATAAGGGCTCATGCCTTGTGGGTGGTTTAATGCTAGAAGGGCCATAAGAGAGGCAGAGGTAGAGGAAAAGGACTGTAAGGGAAGAGGGGAAGGTAAGGGGGAAGGGAGGAGAGAGGGGGCACAGGAGTTGAAGCGGCAACAGCAGAAAGGTTAGTGATGTGGGAGTTGCCAACCTTAAGGTCGGGGGGGGGGGCAGTGAATAACTTTCCAAAACAGGGAGTGGTGACTAAGGTTGTTTTGGAGTGTGGATGTGAAGTACTCATTTTGCAAGCCTTGTGGCTTTGATGTAAGTGTTGTAAATGGTCCAGTAATTTAACAAGGCTGCCAGAGATCTTACAGGACTACCAGGCTAGGCTCCAAATTTGAAAGCAGGCCAGCAACTCGGCAGAGATCCATGGGAGGTGAGAACCCCAGACCTTGGTTTTCAAAAATGTGGGATGATGATCCCAGACAGCCACGAATTTGGATTGGAAGAATTCAAGGGCCGAGTTGATGTCGGCTGCAGTGGAGATGAGGGACCAATCAATGGCTGACAGCTCGGAATGGAGGGCAGACAAATCCAGAGGCCTGTAGGACTGAAGGAGGATGGTTTTAGGGGGAGTCTTAGGGAAAAGGATCTTCCACACACAGAAAACACTATGATGGTCCCTGAAGGCATCTGGGAGGTTACTGGCATCTGCAATAAAGTGGAGGCGTGAGGAGAGTACCCAGTCCAGAACAGTGTGGTTTGAGGATTTGTGAGGCAGGTGGGGTCCAAAATCAGTTGAGATAACTGGAGGGATTTAACATTTAGACAAAGTTAGTGTGCAGAGAGGAAGAGACAATTAATGTTAAAATCCCCAAGTATCAGCAACTCAGAAAAGGATTGAGAGAAGATAGGGTAGAGTAGTTATGTGGCTGCAGCAGGGGACAGGCCAGGACAAGTGAGGGCGAGTTTTAGGAGTGGCACACAGGTGGCGGGGGAGGAGACTGATAGCACAGCTGCAAATTGGATACCACAGGATAAGTTTGATTGCAACACCATCTCCCCTCTTGGGGTGATCCTGCCTTGCTATGGAGAAGTCTGGGATGGACACTGCCGAGTCTTGGGCCTTGTTGGAGAGCCAAGGCTCGGAGATGATGAGAACATAAGGTTGGAGGTTGACCATGAGGGGCTGCAACAGCTCAAGCTTGGGGAGGAAGCTGCAGACATTACAGTGGGCAGCACAGAGTCCATTGGGAAGCTTAACTGGTGAGGAGGAGGGGTAGGGCTAGGAGTACATGTGATATTACCTGCTACCAGAAGAAGCAAGGTGACAATGAAATTATTGGATTGATGGAGCTGCTTATTTATTTATTAAATGTTAAATCTTACCGGATAGGTTCTATGAGACACAGGTCTCATTTACAGAATGCCCCAAGTCACTGTATAACAGACAAATGGCAGAATAAACAACAATGCCATACAAAAATTGATTCAAGCATAACAACAATCACAGGGGTGTTCATTTAACATGGAAGATTTAACAGTTTTCTTATAAATCTCTACACTAGGACAATTTCTAAGCTTTGTTTCAAAATTATTCCATGAAAAAGGTGCAGCAAAAGAAAAACGCTGCCCTCCAATAAGGAGTTAAACATTTTGGCAATTGGTAAACATGATGCAAAATATTATGGAAACCATACCTATGGTTGAGGCCAGCACATGAATTTTTAAATGAGGAGAATCTGATTATGTACTACTTTATACACTAGTGTAGCTTTCTCTTGTGTAAGGGGGCTAACCAGTTTAACTTTGTAGTTAACAATGATGTTCATCCCATATATCTTTTCGGATAAAATGGAGGGGTTGATAATATACCACATTTCATGGGGCCAAACAATTTTCTGATTCAGGAAGGGGGGAGTTGGGGTTGATGCAGTGGGGACAGCATGAGGCAGTGGGCAGTATGCATCACAGAGCTTCAAGGTGTAGTCAAGCAGCAGGCAGGAGGCAGCACCCAGAACACCAGGGGGAATGTGGAAGGGAAGGAAAGGATGACAAAGGACAGGTGGGGTAGAGAGAGAGGGGAGGAAGGAGTAGGACAAAGGGAGGGAGGGGCGGCAGATGGACAGGAGGAAGGAGAGGAGAGCAAGCAAGTGGAGTAAGCATGGTGGATGAGTCTAGTAATGGTGAGGAACACCCAAAGGGCTGTGAGGAGGGGAGATCTGAACCAGTGAGGGAGGCTAAGGGGAACTGTAGGCCTAACCCAGATAGGCAGACAAGAAGAAGTAAGGTTTACAGGGTACCTAGTGAAGGCAGGGGTGACTAAGGTGCAATAATAAGCAGCACAGCAATAACAAAATATAGTATGTTAAGCCCCTGAATGACACAGGATGAAGCAGGGCAGTACACCAAGCAACAAAACAACAGACTAGTTACCCAGCCAAAATCTCTTGAGTCTAAATACAGTATAGTATCAGAGTGGACACTTTAAAGAACCCACAGTAGCCTGCCGGCACTCGTACACAAACATAGCAACCAGAATAGTATATATACTGTCTAGCTGTCAAAACTTATAAACACAGTATAAGAATACTAATCAAGATACTAAGCATATTCCAAGCACAATGCCATGAAAATTAACAGTAAATGTGGTATCACTTATCAATCCATACAGTAATAAAAAAAGATGGCTAGGGTGATTAGTTTGAAAATGATTAGTGGAGTTCTCATTTTCAGTAAGTCAGTACCCAAATCACCTTTCAAAGTCAGAACTCATAGAAATAAAATATTTTTTAATGTAAACAGTAAAGTATGTGATCTTTAATAATCTTCTTAGCTCAGTTCTTCAGTGTCAGTGTATGAAACGTGGGGGCACCAATATTTTTTCTTTTTCTATTTTTACCCTATTTTTCTCTCCTGGGCCAAGTGAGCAGTATCTTCAGGAGTGGGTCCATTGAGCCTGCTGCCCACTACAATAACAATTCTGTCTAGATGCCTCATTTGTTCCACCTAGAGTCCAGCCAGTCTTATGCCCAAGTCCGTCTATAAGTCTATCTGCAGTCCCAGAATCAAGTTCTCGCTTAGCCCCTTGCCTTGGGAGTCTGAGTGAGCTTAACAGCAACTGTGTGTCCAAGAGGGACTTACCCCTCTCCCCCCCCATCCTAAAGACTGGTCATGCTCCTCCCTCAGGAGCTCTGGGTAGGAGGCCAGGTTGTCCCTGTGTAGTATGGTGCTTCTACAGCCAAGTAATGTTCTGTTCCCATGTTGTTTTTTCCACCCTACTCTTTGTCCTGACACTTGCAAATGAGCACAGGGATCTATCAAAATCACCCACAATACTACTGTGCATCACGTCCAGCAGTGTTTCACCATAATGCACACCCTTAAGCATAAGTCAGCATTCTGGGAGCAGTGCAGGGTTTCCTCCATAGCCTGGAGGTGGAAAGTATCCTCTGTGAAGCTTGGTCTACCGCCGGGTCTGCTGCAACAGTCATGTGGCACACTAATGCTTTAATATAATTAGTGAACTGGAATGATAATATATGATTCTCTATTTCTAATCAAACATCCCTGTTATGCACATGAAAGGAGGTCTTTCCTGCCAAAGGCCCTTCCCATGTGTGGCATACTAATGTTTTCATACAATTAATTGGCAGCTGAAGTGTTCCAGCAAATACCGGCAGGTTAACCAGGTCAAATTCTTAAGGTCTGTAAATATGGCCAAATGGTCCTGCTGTTTATCAAATGGTTTGTAAGGAAGGCCATTAAAGTAATAAAATGTAGCTATTCCTGGGGGACCACTGGTAGGATGACACCCTGGGAAAAGTGATACTGTTGACAATCATTTGAGGCCAAAATCATAGCAAACTGGAGGGCTGCGTGTGAGTATCTGTTTAGGGATAAAACATGGATGCATGCATCATCCTGTTACAACCATAATGTTTTTATTTGTAAGAGCCATGTCCTACAGAGAAAATGGTGTACAGACACCGAGGAGCCGTCTCTATAAAGAGGCTATCTCATGGTGTGGTGGGAAGAGAGAAAGAAGGGGGGTCAGAGTGTAGTCCTATGGGTTGACCAAGGGCTTGAAACTAGAAAGGGGAGAGCTCTGATGTGTGCAAGTTTTCTGAAGACAAGAGACTGTTCCTTTTCCATACCTTGTAAGTTTGGCCTAGCTATAGCACAACTCTCAACTGCTAAGATTTTCACACTCAAATTTACACCCTTGCTCCACAAAAGGTATATGGATGTTCCTCATAATATTACAGCTCTTTCTGGATACACAAACTATTAAAACATTGAGCTAACTTGATAGAAACATATCAACACATATATGGGGCCCTCCATTTCTAGACACATTTTTCTTTAAGAAAGTGCTACATGTTATGGCCATTTGCTCTAAATTTTGAAGGCCAGTGTTATGAATATTAATGCTGCGATGTTGAGAGGTATGGGCTACTGGATAGCCAAGTTTGCATTTTTATATTTTAATTCATTTTATTTTCAATGTTTTCTCCTGTAAGCACGTTTGTTCTGTTTTGGCCAATGTGTAAAAAGTAATTATTGTTTAGTACGATATACAAACTGGTTGAGCATTTTAATAGAACGGGTATCATTTGTGAATTTCTGAGGTAGCTGTCATTCCAAAGAGGCATGCTAAATCTAGCTGAAGCAATTTGAAAAACATATTCCTTCACGATAAAGACAAAGGAGTGGAGTGAAGTTTGACAAGACAGAACCCATACTTCACCTGGGATTCGAGCAGTCAACCATGGCTTGATCCAGGGGACTGGTGACTTGGCTCAGAGGGTTCAGATGTCTGAAGTGTGCCGCCTTTGCAGAGGGCTGAGTGAGGGGGCCACCACAGGTGAAGTTCTGCGGCAGCCAGCTGCAAGAGGGGCGCTGGTTGGGTTTGTGAGAAATCCAATAATTTTTTAATAAATCAATAAAATATAAAGGTACCAGCATGGCAGCATCTCACCAGCCACTGAGCATATGGTCTGTCCCATTTAATTCAATATCTGTTACATATACTTTACTGCTACAAACATATTAATTGGACATGATGGACCTAGTATCTCCTTCAACCTTAAATTATTATATTAATATACTGTAGAATGGAGAGTTTCCACCAACAGCCTTACTCTATTCTCACAGACCCTATCCCTTCTATAGCCATTAATACTAAAAATACCTTAGCAAAACACATCATACATTCTGCAATATGAACTAGGTACTAAAAAAGTACCCTAATTGGTTAAAGGTTTCCTCACTATGGGTTTATCTCCATATTATTAATCAAAATCCTTCAGGGGTCCACTTTATAATCACTGTAGTACAGTCAAGGGGGTATGTTGTTGGGATAATTTCATGTCTGGGATGGCTGAAGGATTGCTGCTTTGCCTTGTGCCTCACACCAAGCCCAGCTTGCAATGGTACTATATTTTGTGATAACAGAAGCCATGTTGTGCATTATGATATAATCAGTAGACCATCTGTGTTCTTCACACCATTCCAATGATTAATTTTATAAATAGGAGAAACAGACTACTATCAGTAGTTCAGTTGCCCACCTTGTCCCAGGTAAAGAGTTTACATGTGGCAAGCAGTACAGAACTGTAAATCAATTTCTTTTGTATTCCAGAATTGTAATACGTTTAACGTTATTACAATAGTACAACTGTACTGTATGCATCATATTCCACAGAACACACTTCAGGACACTTCTGTTGAATGGAAGGACAAGTAAGCTGGAGACCTACTGTAATGCAGTTGGAAGAACGTGGCTAACTGACACTCACACTGGGGGGGAGAGGTAAATGACTGGGACAACAAGATAGGGATACAGACCGTTCCAATGGGAAATACCAGACAAGAGAGGGGGGGCGAGGTGAGACTCTTCGCAAAGGAGGAAATCAGTGTGGATGACAAAGAAAGCATAAAGGATGCAAACTGTCACAGACCCCACCTGGGTCGAGCTAAGGAAAAAGAACGGCAAGAGAGTCACCCTGGGGTCATTTTGCAATACTAGTTTCACATGGTACAAGGCTCATTTCCCCTCTTTATCTGTTCTGAAGCCCCTCCCATATGATTGATACACAATCTCATCCATGACTTCAGTTGGTATGCTAGCCAATGGCTGAACAGAAAACTGACACAGATGTAAAGCCCTACCACAGAACGTGGGACTGAGATGCAACAGAGAACAGAGGGTCCTGATCAAGGAGTGTCATCTATATGTGTTTCTGAGGAACCCCGGAAATATAGGTATACAAGAAATGGACTGTATTACATAAGAGATCCCTTTTTGAAGCATGTTATAAGCATCTAAAGAAGACATTACAATAGCTTGTTACTGATTTGAGGATTCACAATGCTTTCCTCTTCATACTGTGAAGAATGGATAATGGATGCAGAATTTTAAGAAATTAGCTATATAATAAAGTCAAGTGCCTTGAGATAAGTGCGTGTTCCAGAGTAAAGGGGCACAGTAACAAAATACTGTACCCCCAAATCTTGATTTAGTTACTGGTCCTTGGGAAGTTACTAGGGTTGCTCGGATAGTGCTTTTGTGGATCTGACTATTCTCCATCAGATAGTGTTGGTATCTAACCTACGATCCGGCCAATGGATCTGGTGGTCGGATGCATCGGATCCAACCTTGGATAGTTGGATCTGGTGGTTGGATCCACCGGATGCAACCTCGGATAGTTGGATCCGGTGGTCGGATCCAACCTCACATAGTTAAATCAGATGTCTGGAGCCATCGGATCCAGATCAGATCCATGGATATCTCGGATACTTAAGTGGCTCCTAGGAGGTCGGATCCTTGGTCAGATGTCTGTGCCATCCGAGATTATCTGATATCCAACCAAAATGATGGTACTTGATATCTAACCTGGTAGGATACTATCCGAGCAACACTAGAAGTTACAGTAGTGCTTTGTGAATGTAGAGGTATGAGCTCCCATGATGTACTGTATCTGGAAATGAGCCACTACCAGCTTAGTATGTCTCTTGATAAAGCTTTTGAAATGCAACAAAACAAATAAGCTTGATACTGGTTTAAAAATACTGTTTAAGCTTTCAGTGTACCTTTAATAATACTGAGGGCTGTAGAAGTAGATTTGCCATGAGTATAATTTACAATAGTGCGTGTTCTTTGGGGTGTAAAAAAGATCAGATTATGAATATCATTACAAACTGTTGTCACCCATCTCTGTTTTCACTATTCCTGGCTTTAAGGATATTAATGTTTGTCAAGCCTGTGTCTGAAGGGAAAAGTGTGCATGCAACCGAAATTTGGTGTGCATACAAGCAGCTTTTTATCATTAAGTAGATAGGACTGGAATTGGGACATGCTATTTTTATGCATATAACACGAATGTGTACACATCTAATGTGCATACAAGTGGAATTTTTGCTACTACCGCAGATTTTGTCGCCCATCTTTTTTGCACATTTTACCTTGTTTATATTTGGTCCAAATTTAGTAAATTTTGTATTCTTGTGTATAAGATATCTGTCCCAGGTTTTTCAGCTTAACATTTGCTCTTGTACTGCTTTTTTAACTCTGTGCAATTTACATTTCTAGTTTGTCTGTGCTCTATTTCTTATAACTCCCCGACTTACCTGGAAGCGTGCTTGGCTCAGTGTGTTCTACCTGGTTCCAAATTTTTAAATCAATAAATAAAATGCCAATAAGACCTTTAAACAAGAGAGCTAGTTTGTATGCGATTCCCAGGTTACGTAGGGAACTAGCAAGTGTCACGAGGGATATGGCAAATGAGCTAGAATTTGCATTTTTTGGCCAGTAGGTGGTAAGGCAAACCCTATAGTTTGGGCAATGGAGAGTTCACAGCAGTGTCTAATCAATGCAACTGTGCAGGTATTTTGCAAGTCTGGACAAGCTGGATGTCAAAGATTGGCTCAATACTAATAAAAACACAAAGTTTGCAGACCACCCCTCCCAACAAAATAGCCGTGACTCAGTGCGGTTTCGTGGCCAAAACATGTATAAGTAAGTCCCGGAACAGAATCGACAAGCGAAAGGCTGGTGGTAATTTTTTCATTTGAGTTTAGCAAGGCATCTGACATGGTATTTCACAGGAGGCTAATGCACAGCAGAATACAATTGGTTTTATAAAGTAACGTTCACAGTGTATATACCAAAGCCCTTTACAAAGCAGCGAGTTGGAAACTGGTAATGCAGGATCTGTATGCACAGGGCAAATGGGTTTTCCACTTTCAGTGGAAAACATCACTAAAAAATTGAATTTGTCATTTTTAAACCAGCAAGTCAATTTTTTATGAAAAGCAATTCTGCACCATTTTATCATGCAAACAACCACACTTTAGTACCAGCTTCCCCCTCCCCCACCCAAACCAAATTGTAATACAAAACATGCTGCTGCCCTTAATTTTTGGAAACAATAAGGATTTTCAGATTTTGTGAAACCGAATCAGACATTTTTGAAAATGGAAAATCACTGTCACTGTATTACACATGAAGTAGATATTAAGCAAAACAGTAGTGGAATCACTGTCCATTCTGAGACAGATGACACATAGAGGTAGTTGCAGAACGACCTGATCCAGATGTACAGTGGAGTGTTGCATGACAAAACAGTAGCCTAGGATAAACTGGAACATCAGATGAATGACAGTAGGGTGATAAGGGTGGAGACCCTGGGAACCATCACAGCACATCCTCTTGGTACAGGAGAAACAGCCACCTCCACAGATTAAATGGTGATTTGAAAAAAACTAATTAGAACTGGGACTGAAGACTACCAGAGATGTTCACCTGATGGTTACAACACAGAACTGTAAACCAAGAGATCTAAAAAAGTACTTCCTGGGGGAGAGGAGTGTGAGAGGGAACATAATTGAGGCCTATAAGTACCGTAGTGAACAAGGTGCAGGTGTGGCGTCTCCTTCAGAGAAGGAGGAAGAGCACCAGAACACGGGGGCATGGAATGAAGGGGGGGGTTAAAAGGATGTGAGGAAATACTTCTTCACAGAAGGGTGGCAGACACCAGAACACCCTGCCAGAAGACCGTGGGGAGCTTCAAGCATGCATGGGACTGGTACATGGGCATAATAAGTAGAGGAAAGGGAGGCAGGAGGGTATCGGCGATCAAAGAGGGTCCTAGGTGTTGAAATAGGCAGAGAAAAATACTAACTGTGCAACTTTAAGACAGTCCCTTGAACTCCCTGTGCTTCTGTGCACCTAGTTGTAAAACTAATAGATGCAGGAAACCACCAACAGTAAGATATTGCATCACAGCTTGGCTACTGGTGTGTGTGTGTGTGTGTATATAAAAAATAGGGGCACGGTTGCGCCCCTATATTTAGGATTATGAAGACACTTTTATGTTAAACTCATAATTTTGTGTGTTAAGTTTGGACCCATTCAATGGATTTGCATGAAATTTGGTGTGTGCGGTGGGGCTTGGTAGATCTCTTAATTTGCCAAATTTCGTTTCAGTCGGACTTATGATTTTTGCGCAACAAAATACTGAAAAATGCACTTTTCACCAGTTATGTGGGCAGTTTTTCAGATTTTGTCCGTGGCGCTGCGTGGCCGTTGTGTGGTGTGCCGCTCTGCAACTTGGCATGTTGAAAGAACTTGGGTGAAGGAATATGCTGCTTTTTGTTTGGTGAAAAAATATTAATCAATTCAAAAGCTGCTAAAGTTTTAAATTCCCATTATAAATCTATGGGAAAATTTATATTGTTATTTTGCGAATGAAGAATGGGGTTTTGGCCATCTGGTCCCTCTTCACGATCAAAGAATTTGCAGGCTCACAATCAAAGATTCTTTGATCCCGATGGAGGGACTAGATGGCCAGATTTGGAGGGAACAGATAGGGACCAGGGGTTTTGGCCATCTGGTCCCTCCTCATGATCAAACATAGAAGTTGACCGCAGATAAGGACTGCAAGGCCCATCCAGTCTGCCCATTTCTTTTTCTACCTTATAAATGTGCCATCGGCCTTTGCTCTGTCAATGGCTTATCTATTCATACTTGTCTGTATTGCTCCCTTATGCCTATCCCATGCCTGCTTGAAGCCCTGCACTGTATTCATATCCACCACTTTCTGAGGTAGGCCTTTCCATGCATCCACCACCTTTTCTGTGAAAAAGAACTTCCTCACATTACCCCTTAAATCGGCCTCCCTCTAACCTCATGCTGTTTCCTCTTGTTCTGCTATTTTTCTTACATTGAAACATGTAAGACTCTTTCACCTTGTTAATGTCCTTAAGGTGTTTGAATGTTTCGATCATATCACCTCTCTCCCTCCTTTGTTCTAGGGTATACATATTGAGCTCCGCTAATCTGACCTCATATGTTTTCTGATGCAGTCCCTGCACCATTTTGGTTGCCCTTCTCTGGAATGCCTCAGTTTGGTTAATTGCCTTGTGAAGGTGTGGCCTCTAGTACTGCACACAGTACTCCAGATGGGGCCTAACCAGTGTCTTGTAAAGAGGGATTATTACCTCCCTCTTCCGACTAGTGATACCCCTACTAATATACCCTTACATCCCCCTAGCCTTACCTACTGCTTTAGTGGTCTGCTTGGATGTTTTCAGGTCATCGGTGATTATGATGCCCAAGTCTCTTTCTTCCATTGTGACTGCCAGCAACTCCCCTCCCAGCCTATAGGTGGCTTCAGGGTTTCTCTTCCCTATGTGCATGATCTTGCACTTCTTTGCATTAAACCCCAGTTGCCACTCTTCCGACCATTTTGCTAGTTTATCCAGATCTCTTCTCATTCTACTTACCCCATCTGGATCATCTACTCTGTTGCAGATCTTGACGTCATCTGCAAACAGACAAACCTTACCCTCCAGTCCATCTGCAATGTCACTGATGAAGATATTGAAGAGGACTAGCCCCAGGACTGATCCCTGAGGTACCCCACTTGTGACTTGCATCTCTTCTGACTGTATACTGTTTACCACCACACTCTGTTTTCTGCCCGTCAACCAGTTTGCCACACAGTTGGCTAAATTCTGACCCATCCAGAGCCTACCAAGCTTATTAATCAATCTTCTATGTGGAACAGTATCAAAAGCTTTGCTGAAGTCAAGGTAGGCGACATCAACTGCTCCCCCTTGGTCCACCACTCTGGTTACCCAGTCAAACAAATCTATGAGATTAGTTTGACAGGACCTTCCTTTTGTAAACTCATGCTGTCTTGGATCCTGTGCTCCTATGGATTCCAGGTGTTGCACTATCCTCCTTAAGGAGTGCCTCCATAATTTTGCCCACTACTGAGGTAAGACTGACTGGTTTATGGTTCCCTGCCTCCTCCCTGCTACCACTCTTGTGGAGCGGGATCACATGAGCCCTTCTCCAGTCTTCTGGGACCTCTCCTGTGCTTAGAGACTCACTAAACAGTTCTGATAATGGCTCTGCTAGTTCTACCCTTAGCTCCTTTAGTACCCTGGGATGTATGCCTTCAGGTCACATTGCCTTGTCCACTCTGAGCTTATCGAGCTCTTGTAGGAATTTGCAGGCTCACAATCAAAGATTCTTTGATCCCAATGGAGGAACTAGATGGCCAGATTTGGAGGGACCAGATAGCCCAATTTTAACAACTTTTAAAATTAAATATCTTGGAAACTGTTTGGTCTTTTAACTTGAAATTTGGAGGGTGCTGACGGGATGTCTTGTAGATGTGAATTATGGTGTTTAGGTGTCAGAAAATCCATTCGTTGCCAAGATATGGCGTGGCGCAGTTTACATTTTGTGGACAGCGTTTTGCATTGTGATAGTGGCTTGAAATTTATAGGGCAGCTAGCCTTACTGCCATAGACGTACTTTTCAGTCCTTAGGTGTGTAAAATGTAAACAGGTGCGGAATTCTGCCACTCCGACCAATGACAATCTCAAACTTTGAAATGTTATATCCCGGACATGGTTTGGTCTTTTAAATTGAAATTTGCAGGGTGTTGAGGGGATGCTATAGAGATGTGAACTATGTTATTTAGGTGTTGGGGAAATAATTTGTTGCAGAGATATTCAATGATGTAATTGAATTTTTCCCATAGGATTACATTGCAGTCTGTGTTATGAATTTTGGCACCATTATCTCAGAAGCAAGCGAGATACATACTTTTCACTATTGGTGGCTTAGATCACCTCTAGGTAATCTAAGACACTGGAAAGAATTTGAAATGGTAGAGTAAGCCTGCAGTGGAATTTTCTTGTATGTTGCACAGTTCATGAGATACTGTGAAATTACTGTCACAAGTGTTAGATCCAGAAGCAAATGATTTGATACCTTTTAATGGACCAACATAGATGTAACAACAAGAACAAAGTGCTCTAGCTATCGGACCAACCAGTCCTTCTTCAGAAGCTCATGGCAGTTTAGAAAATACAATACTTATAACAGCTAGATAATGCAGAGAAAAACAGAAAAAAAATCCCCATTGGTTTAAAATACTCATTTAAAAAAAAAAAAAAAAAAAAAAAACAGAAGATGATGTCAGAGAAGTTTAACAGTACAATACTGCCTTCAGCCAGAAAAAACCTTGGGTTCAGATGTGCTTAGTGGAACACACATACAAAGAATCCTACTGCATATAAATTTAATTGACATAACATAACACTGCTGAAGCAGATAACTCCTAAATCAAGCTATGAGTGTCACAGTTAGTATAAGGATGTGATTACTGAAAGGCAACCCCCACCCAGATTAAAGAAAATCTAAGATTGTTATAGGGCTCATGAAATTTCAATGTTTGCATTATAGACAAGAATTTACCAGTAAAGTTGTCTTAAAAACATCAGTGCACACTGTGTGATATGTAAAACCTAGCTGGACATGTCACCTAGCTGTATTATCAAGCTAGATAAAAGGCCCAAGAAATTTCAAAAACCTCAGGACTATATAAATGATAATTTAAATATAAATTGATAATATTAGTGTCAAACAAAAAACTCTAGTCGAGGAACCTCAAGTAATTAAGACCATGTAGCCTGATATGTACTGATGTCAATATACACCGAGAATGTAACAACTTGATGTACCACAAGTGTCTAAGGAATCTGAAAAGGAGATAAAAATGTAATTTCTCTCCTCCTCTTCATACAAACAATACACCTAACCCACCCCACATCACAATAATGTGGATGGGGGAGATACATAGCTTAAAGGAGATGTTGTCTCTCTCTCTCTCTCCCCCCCCCCCTCCTTTTCTCTCTCTCTCTCTCACACACACACACACACACACACACACACACTCTGTCCTAGTGAACCTATATTAACTTCAGTCACTGCAATTGTTCCCCAAAGGAATTCAACTTGTCATGAAATCCTGAGTAAAAGGGCTTATGTCTCTTAATATCTACAGAGTAAAAATGTAACACTATTTAACCATACTACTATCTGCAAAGTAACATTTCCAAGGATACTAGATAGAACTACTATGAAATAAACCTGCCACCCTCCCCAGGATAAGGTAACTAGAATTAAATATAAAGTATATGTGTAAGACCAGAGGTCTAACATACCTACATATCCACAAATTACTACAATATTAGCCTAATATAAAAAGATCTGTGCAGGAGCCCCATGCAAATGAGATCACACACCCCAATATGTACAGAGTTACAAAAATTATATATAACATTATAAGATAACACTCCTGTATGTACACTAGCAGGCTGGGTAATCTGAATATGGTGCAATGGAATAAATCTCCCCCAAGGCAAAGATAAAAAGTAAGGAGGAATTAATATTCATTATCTGTGTGAAATAAAAATAGTAACACATAACTCCATATATCTAAATAGAGACTTACATCAATGTGACAGCAAGCCCCACATCTGTTATATCACATACCTCACAACACATGCCCACACACATACATACACACATCCACATCCCACACATGCTGAAGTCCTATAATATGTCAGTTTGAAGAAGAAAAGGTCTGTGGATGTTAGTTTCTGTAGTGTCCCATAAAGCCAAGATCCACGTTCATCCCATCTGCTACCATATTGAGATGTAAAATAAGTTTAATCTCAAAAGCTTGTCTCTGTTGTGTGTTTTTGAGATTTCCTTTTAAGACCATTACTGACATATCTGAGACTGAGTGGTTAGGCTGGGAGAAGTGATGCCCCACTGGTTTTTCAGTCTTCCTTGCTGTAATAGTATGTCTGTGTGAGTTCATCCTAGTGCGGAGCTGTTGGCGTGTCTCTCCTACATAACCTGTTTGTGGACATCTCTTGCACTGAATGAAATAAACAACATGTCATGACATGCATGTATAACTCCCATGCACCTGGAATTGTCTGTTTTGTGATGTAACCACACAGTCCGAGTGAAATGAGCCCAAGTCTTACAGGGCGTTGATTGCAGGTCGTGTGCCATTGTGTGACATGGTATTCTGTTCAGTGAAAGTTTGCTCCTAATAATTAGGCTGGATAAATTTGGTGGTTGTTTAAAAGATAGTAGTTGGAGTTCCTTAAAATACAATTAAGGTGTCATCCTCACTACATATTGGGTGGAGATCTTTAATAATCTTACATGAGCGTTCAAGGTCTGGATGATATGTGACTACCAAGGGTATTCTGTCTGTAGCTGTCTTTTCTTTATATTGAAGTAGTTGTTGTCTTGGTACTTGCGTTGCCCGTTCTGTTATCCTGTCAATTTCCCTGGAAGAGTGTCCCAGCTCAATGAAGGTGTTTTTCAACATAGCCAAATGTGTATCTCTGTCATCCTCATTTGAACAAATACGGTGACAACGAAGTGCTTGACTGTACATGACAGATTTTTTTGTATGGTTTGGGTGGTTACTTTTCTTGGGCAGGTATCTGTCTGTCTGTCTGTTGGCTTCCTGTGTATGTAAGGTTCCATCCTTAATGATGACTGTGGTGTTCAGAAAGTTAACCTTGGTGGTAGAGTACTCCAGGATAAGCTTTATGGTAGGGTGGAGATTATTAAGTTTGTGATGAAAATCTTTGAGTGCATCTGTGCCTTCCGTCCAGATGATAAACAAATCATCAATGTAACGGAAATAAGCTAGTGGTTTGTGGGGACACTGCCTTAAAAAATCCTCCTCCAAGTCAGCCATAAGGAGGTTAGCATACTGTCACAGGTGTTGAAGGAGTGCCTGTCCAGTGCTTTTCGGTGTCCATATCTCGGAAACGATGTGAGATATGGGTTCAGTCTGTGACTGTGGTATGATCAACTCACTGTCACGGTTACAATGACACCTGAATTGTTTTTCTAGCTGTTACGGTTCCCAAGATATGGACAAATTACTGTTACAAGCATTCGGTGGCCGACAGGAATGCTGCATGGCTCTGTAGCTATGCGTAAGTGGCAGCACAGGCCAGAGGGCCCGCACTCCCTCATATGAATATTGTTATGGAGAAATGGGCAAGTTGGTGGGAGCACGGGACCCTTTCCCACCAGAGTGGCTATTATTATAAGGGCACGGTTGCACCCCTATATTTAGCGTTATGAAGCCACTTCTATGTAATAACGTTGGACCCGTTCAATGGATTTGCATGAAATTTGGTATGTACAGTGGGACATGGTAGATCACTTGATTTCCCAAATTGCGTTTCAGTCAGACTTACAGTTTTTGTGCACCAAAATGCTGAAAAATGCACTTTTCTCCAGTTATGTGGGCAGTTTTTCAGATTTTGTCTGTGGTGTTGCGTGGCTGTTGTGTGGTGTGCCACTCTACAACATGGCATGTTGAGAGAGCTTGGGTGAAGGAACATGCCGCTTTTTGTTTGGTGAATAAATATTAATCCGTTCAAAAGTTGTTAAAGTTTTAAGTTCCCATTATAAGACTATGGGAAAATTTCTATGGTTATTTTGCAAACGAAGAATGGGGTTTTGGCCATCTGGTCCTTCCTCACAATCAAATAATTTGCAGGCTCACAATTAAAGATTCTTTGATCCCGAGGGAGGGACTAGATTTGGAGGGACCAGATAGCCCAATTTTAACAACTTTTAAAATTAAATATCTCAGAAACGGTTTGGTCTTTTAACTTGAAATTTGGAGGGTGTTGACAGGATGTCCTCTATATGTGAATTATGGTGTTTAGGTGTTGGAAAATACATTCATTGGAGATAGGGCGTGGCGCAGTTTACATATTGCGGACAGTGTTTTGCATTGTGGTAGTGGCTTGAAATTTATAGGGTAGCTAGCCTTACTGCCATGGACATACTTTTCAGTCCTTAGGTGTATAAAACATGAACAGGTATGGAATTCTGCCACTCCGACCAATGAAAATCTCAAACTTTGAAATGTTATATCTCTGACACAGTTTGGTCTTTTAAATTGAAATTTGCAGGGTGTTGAGGGGATACCATAGAGATGTGAACTATCTTATTTAGGTGTTGGGGAAATAATTTGTTGCAGAGATATTCAATGACGTAATTGACATTTTTCCCATAGGATTACACTGCAGTCTGTGTCATGACTTTCGGTGCGGTTATCTCGGAAACAAAGCGAGATGCACACTTTTCGCTACAGGTGGCCACTGGAAAAAGATTTGAAATGGTAGAGTAAGCCTGCAGTGGAATTTTGTTCGTATGTTGCACAGTTCATGAGATATTGTGAAATTACGGTCACAAGGGTTGAAAGAGTGCCTGTCTAGTGCTTTTCAGTGCCCATATTTCGGAAACGATGTGAGATATGGGTACAATCTTTCCAATGTTGCATGAAGTACTAACTGTCATGGTTACAATGATGCTAGAATTTGTTTTCTAGCTCTTATGGTTCCCAAGATATGTGCAAATTACTGTTACAAGGGTTTGGTGCCCCACAGTGCTGCTACATGGCTCCATAGCTTTGCTAAGTGGGAGCTTGGGCCCAGATGCACATTTTTATGCAAAAATTGGCAACTTGGTGGGAGCTGGGCTCCATACTCCCACCAATATGTGTTTTTTACTACTTATATTACACTTTTTCAAAAAGTAAGGAAATTCTATGCAGAAAACTGCATTAATGCTTCATTTAGGGTTAAAGCAAAAAAAAGTCAGGAAATGAGACATTAGGGTTGAACCCCTAACTCCCCCTCACACACGCCACCCCGATCCTCCACAGTCTGACAGACGCCGGGGGGGGGGCGTCATTGGGGTCGTGAGGCCTAAATCTCGCCCCATTCTCCTTTTCTGTAACATGTCCACATGATCAGACATGGAATATATTATAGGGGTGCGGTCACACCCATATATTTAGGGTTATGAAGCCACTTCTATGTTAAACTCAAAATTCTGTGCGTTAACTTTGGACCCTTTCAGTGAATTTACTTGAAATTTGGTATGCGCACTGGGGCATGGCAGGTCTCTTGATTTGCCAAATTTCATTTCAGTCGGACTTATGGTTTTTGCGTACCAAAATGCTGAAAAATGCACTTTTCACCAGTTATGTGGGCAGTTTTTCGGATTTTGTCCGTGGTGCTGCACAGCCTTCGTATGGTGTGCTGCTCTGCGACTTTTGGCTCATCTGAAAAAGCTTGGGTCAAGGAACATGCCACTTTTCGTTTGGTGGAACAATATTAATCCATTCAAACGTTATTAAACTTAAGTTCCCATTATAAGTCAATGGGAAAATTTATATGGCTATTTTGCAAAAGAAGAATGGGGTTTTGGCCATCTAGTTTGGCCTCACGATCAAAGAAATTGCAGGCTCACAATCAAAGAATCTTTGATCGCAATGGCCGCCATCTTGTTTTCAGTTTGAGGTTGGAAAAATGAAAATATCTCAGCCCTGGGGGGGCTTCTGAGGTGGAACTATTATGGGTTTTGCTCTGGGGTCTTCCCTCTATCAAGCCATGCCTGTGGTTTCTTTCAAAACGGTTAAAAAGTAGAGTTTTTAATGTTTTTATTCTTTGATCGTGGCTCGCTAATGATTTTTGATCGTGAGCCTGCAAATTCTTTGATCGCAAGATTCTTTGACCGCGATCTTTGATCGTGAGGGCGTGACTAGATGGCTACTTGAAAAAAATAAATTTTCTCAGCTCAGGGGGCTTCGTTCTATTGAGGCATGGCTGTGGTTTCATTCATTTCTGCCTAAAAATTTACTTTTAAACATTTTTTATTGTTTGATCGTGAGCCTGCAAATTCTTTGATCGTGAGATTCTTGGATCGCGAGGGCACGACTAGATGGCCACATAAAAAATTAAATTTTCTCAGCACACGGGTCACTTCTAAAGGCAAACTAGGGTGGGATCTGCTCAGGGGCTTTCATTCTGTTGAGTCATGGCTGTGGTTTCATGTTTTTTTCCTCTAAAAATTGAGTTTTAAAATGTTTTATTCTTTGATCATGAGCCTTCAAATTCTTTCACCGCCAGATTCTTTGATTGCAAGGGAGGGACTAGATGTCCAGATTTGGAGGGACCAGATAGCACAATTTAAAAAAATGTTTAAAATGTCACCCCATTCTTCTTTACTGTGGCTTGTGAATATGATTACAGATGGAATGGGGTGACATTTAGGCCTCACAACCCCAATGACACACCCCGTCAGCTGTCAATCTCGGGATGATGGGTGGGTCTACGAGTGGGGGATGGGTCAACCCTAAAGGTTTAATTTCCTGACTTTTTGTGTTTTAACCATAAATGATGCATTAACGAAGTTTTTTACATAGAATACACACACACACACATATATATCTATAGACAGTTGAAGCTGCCTTACGGGGATGGCTCCATGTCAGAGTATTCGTCCCCTTAAAGCGACTGTCTTGATTAAAGGAAGTGGCAAATGAGTGATTAAAATCGGGCACCACAGTACATTAACATGACCATGAAACAGAACAAGACATACAAAACTCATGCAATGAATGAAAACACAAAGAGGCAAGCATTGTTCAAGGATTACAGCTCTTTTTTTGAATTAGTGCTGGTTGTCTCCTCAAGTTCAAACTTTTATTTGACATCAATTAAAATGAAGTGTTTAAAACTACAGTAACTTATCTGTATTCTACCGCTCAGCAAAAGAAGTCGTTTTTCTTCTGTTTAGGCTCCACAGAAATGCTCCTTAGTTTCTCTCCATCTAAATTGAACAGCTGCTCCCATTGCTCAATCTTGCCACGTTGGAGGCACCTATCGTGGAGTGGCCCAATATGAGCTACTACTTCCTTGCTGGAAATGGATGCTGGGGGCAAGTTGTTCACGTCAGTAAGGTCCTCTTCTTGATCACTGGTGGGGTCTTCTTGTGACACATAGTCAAAGATTGCCTCCAAGCTCAGTTCTCCTTTCGTCTCTGCCTGATCGCGATGGCCACAAAGTGTTTAAACTCCTTTTTCTGTGAATGGCGGCAGTTGCACAATGTCAGTGAGTGGGTTGTCCACAATTTCTGATGTGGCAGCGCCCTCTTCTGGTTCCTCTGTAAATGCACTTGATGCACTGGGAGCACTTATTTAAATCCTGCTTTTCTAAAACAGATCGACACATCTGATATCCATACTGTACTGCTGACCAGAGGACCGAATAAAAAAAAGGAAATGAGAGATTCTGGAGACAAAGCACACGGCAGAATTCTAAGCTGTGTAAAACATCAAAGCACATCTGTAAGTCTTTTAGTTAGTTTCTTTTAATTGCAGGCTACTGCTACTGCTGGCTGTAGCTGGAATTATGTGCTAATCTGTTAACGAGCCACAAATGAGCCGCGAGGCAGCTGAACTTAATCTCTAGCTAGCCAGGCAGGTGAAGTTAAATCACCTTTGATCGTCCCCTTAAAAAGAAGCAGCCTTCCCCAATATAAGAAGCAACTCCCACTGAATAGTATAGCCACTTAATCGGTGACCTGGGGGTTGTCCCCTTTAAGCGAACTTCCCCTTTAAGCACGTCCCAATTAAGTGGCTCGTACTGTATGCATACACACACACACACACACACACACACACACGTTTTCAATATGGCGCTATTATGATGACCTCACCTCATGAACACTGGCACTGTCATTTCGTTACTCAGTCCCGAAAGGTGGTTTCATGCAGCAACCATGAAATCACCTTCCGGGTCTGATTAATGAAACAACAGTGATAGTATCAATAAGGTGGGGTCTCAAAAAGCCCATGTTGAAAATTTGGTGAAAAAATACCTTAAAATGGCCGAGATATCAACATAAGTTCAAAATGCCATTTATAGCAATTATACAACACTTACCTTGATCCTTCAGTTCACGGTTTGGCTTTGAAGAGTGCAGACGTGTTCCGGTCCACAAAAGATGACAGCCGCCAACATCCATTGGTAAGCATAGGCGGGGGTGCTAGGTGCTCAGTGGGAAGATCGGGATGTTGGAGGTGGTCGGGGGAGATGACGAGGGATCATTTTCTTTTTTCCAGGATAAAAAAAAGATGTCAGGGGACTATTTTCTTTTTTTCAGGGTTAAACTTGACCATCTTTGGGGACACTGGGAGTGGGCTCTCCAGTGTCCCACACTGGCGGGGGGGGGGCTTACAGTGCTGACAGCGGGATTCGGCACCCACCTGTCAGCAAATATAGAAAAACACATGTTTCGGGACAATGGGAGTGGGCTCTCTAGTGTCCCACACTGGTGTGGGGGGGGGGGAGGTTTACACTGCCAACAGCAAGACTGAGCACCCCGCTGTCAGCAAAATATATTTTTATATTAATTAACATTCCTCAGCCACCTTGCCCTTAAACTCCCTAAAACGAAGAAAAAAAGTGTTTTTTGGTTTTTAGGTAAATACCGACAGGTGTTTACCTAAACGGGGGCTAAGGAGTTCAATTCTGGCCTTATTTTTTTAAACAATGGCCAGAAAATATTTAGATTGTTCAGAGGGATCAATGTTTTTTTTAATTCAAGTAGTGCCGCAAATTTGTGGCAGTTTTGCAAAAATAATGCCGCAAATTTATGACACTACCAATGGCCGAAAGAAAAAAAAAACAAACAGATTTACAAAAATTAGAGCCAGAATCGTGTTCATTGGGCTCCGATTAGGTAAACACAACTGTTGTTGTTTATGAAGTGACAGTATTTTTTTTGAATCACAGCACTTTTTCCTCTATCGCTAACTAAAAACAAGATGGCGGCAGCACGGCATTACCTTTTCCATTTGAGGCAGCAAAAAGTGCTTCTGTGGCAGCAAAACCTGCTTTCGCATGGAACATATATTTTTTCCCACAGGCTATAATGGGAAACTTACAACTTTAATAACTTTTGAATGGATTAATTTTCTACACCAAACCTTCAAAAGGCACAGCTGCAACCCAGACCCCATATACCCTAACAATTTCAGACCAGTCCCCCAAGCTGTTTTGGAGATGTGACGTGGCAAAGGATTTGCACTGAAATGGTAATGTTCACATTTTTTTGACACTCCACAGCTCCGCAACCGCACATCCGACCAGAACGAAACTTGCCACATCAAGAGATCTATGGTACCTGACGGGCATGAAAAATTTCATACCAAATGGTTGCAAAGTTGTTATACTGCAAAATTTTGGGTTTCACACAGAAGTGGCCATGCAACCCTAACTACAGTGGCACTACCGTGCCACTAGAATACATATATGCATATATATATATATATATATATATACATATACATACACACACACACACACACACACATTAATTACACACATGTATTTTCCATAGCTTTTTATCCATGATGACTGTCCACCCAGTCCAGAGGTCGGAGCTATGAAGGCAACCTCTCAAGCCTGTCAGCTGTTACCCCTGCTGATATACCCAGTAGAGATCACCAAGAGGCAGGGCCACAGAGTACTCTGAACTGTCATACCAAGGGCCCTGTGGGTTTTAATTCACCCTCCCATCTCAGTGTGGCACCATGACATGTTACTGTTGGAGATGTGCACATACTACAGCCCCATGCGGAGCAGCAAGCTTCCTGGCCCACTGCAGTCACTGTGTCAGGAAATCTCAGCATCGTCTCTCCCTGGCTAAAAGCACTGCCACATGGCAGCACCACTCCAGCCCACTTGCATACTTCCTCCAACTCTAGAGTGTGCTCCCAAGACCTGGGTCACCAACATGGCAATGCAGCTGGACTATCAGTGCGACCTAGGTAAATTATTCTGTATATTAAATTAATGCTGCTGTGGAGACCACGCTTAGATTTGTAAGAGGCCTCACGAGGCATTCTTAGGGCACACAGTGAATGGTTCCGATAACCTAAGAGAATAAGCGAGACCATTCTTAACAGTAAGAGTGGTCTTCTATGGCAGTGCTAATATATTACTGAACCAGGATGATCAATAATATAGTAAATATTTTTTTAAACTTCCTTGAATTACATTGTTCCAGAAGGTCTGGGAGTTGGACACTTTACAGAATAAGGGCATCTTTAGCAACGGAAAGGAGCACTCCAATTGGTTAAAAGCATTCTTTCAATATAGAATAAAAAATAAATAAATGTGTTTAATGGTGGCAACAATGTCTAGCAAAACCAGCCATCTGAAGGACTTGTGATTGTCGCAGTACTGTGGACACAGCTTAATTTCGACTGGATTACATTAAAGGAGGCTGACGTAGGAAGGGTTGATGGTGTGATAGGAAAAAACAATTTTCATGCTAATATTACTGAGGAAAAGTAAGACTTCAGATAGGGCAGTAGGACACCCTCAATCAACTACTGGTTTCTTCAAAATGTGTAAAAGCATAATTTTTTTGGCAATGAAACCCAGCTACCACACCCTAGACCCCTCTGCATTGTCTCCACCCCTTCATGGGTGTCCACCCTGTTGCAGAATTCTGTGTCATCTGGCAAGATACAAACCTTCCCTTCTAGTTCTTCAGCAATGTCACTTATAAAGACACTGAAGAGGACAGGACCCAGTACCACCACCCTCTACCTACTATACTTTAACCAA
Source organism: Neoceratodus forsteri (assembly GCA_016271365.2). Taxonomy (NCBI): domain Eukaryota; kingdom Metazoa; phylum Chordata; order Ceratodontiformes; family Ceratodontidae; genus Neoceratodus; species Neoceratodus forsteri. Next base: position 841,709,815 of record CM028134.1, read on the forward strand.
TTTGATATGCGACTTACCATCTTCTCCCCAATTCCCTTGTGACAGAGATCTTAATTAACCTCCTATATGACACAGTGTCAAAGGCCATACTGAAGTCCAGATAGGCCACATCCACTGCCTTCCCCTGATCCACTTCCTTAATCACCCGGTCAAAGAAATCCATGAGATTTGTTTGACATGACCTCCCCCATGAAAGTGTGTTGCCAGTGATCTTGCAGCCCATTTGCCTCTAGGTACTCCCATCAGTCTCTGCTTCAGTAAGAATTCCATTAATTTCCACACCACTGACAAGAGACTGACTGACCTGTAATTGCTAGCCTCCTCCTTGCTGCTACTCTTGTGAAGAGGGACCATATCAGCCCTCCTCCAGTCCTCTGGCACTACCCACAACTCCAATGTGGTGCTGAATAATGTTGCCAGAGGGGTTGCTAGCACTGTGCTCAGTTCTTTTAGTACCCTTGGGTGGATCCCATCTGGCCCCATTGTCTTATTTTCCTTTATGATTTCCAATCCCCCCTCAGATTCTGTCCTACAACAATTAACCTGTGCCCCCCGTCCCGGGGGTGCCTGCTTATACATGTTGGTCCATCCCCCTCACCCCTCAACTGCAAAGACTGAGCATAAGTGCTCATTTAAAATGTTAGCTTTTTCTTGGTCTTCCTTTGCACAGTCTCCTGCCCCCGCTCTCCTGAGCCTCACTATCCCTCCCCTTGCTTTCCACTTTTCACTCACGTACCTGAAGAAAGTCTTATTCTCTTTGCTGACCTCCTTGGCTATTCTCTCCTCACCCTTGTTCCTGCCTCCCTTTGTTTATCTATACTTCCCTGTCCCCGCCTTCTGGGACTTTTTGTGCTTCCTAAAAAATAAAAGCTGTTTTTTCCCCTCCCCTATTGACTTACTCACCTCATTTGAGAACCATAGTGGCGTCTTCCTCCTCCTCCTCCTGCCCTTGCTTATTTCATTCAAACTGCATGCTGTTACCTTTATCCTCTTCCATTCTGCCTCCACCCCCCCAAACCATCTTCCCCCTTCAAGCTATTTTGTAAGGCAGTCTCACATTTCCTTAAAATCTGCCCTCCTGAAGTCCAGAACCCTTGTCCTGGTGTGGTTCTTCTCCTGCCCAATCTGTATGCCAAACCACACGATAAGATCACTACCCACAATAACTTCTGCAGTACTGTTCCTGTTTGTAAGTACCAGGTCCATCACTGCCTTGTCCCTAGAGAGTTCTGTAACCAGCTGCCTGAGAAATGCCCCCTGTAGGGAGTCAAGGACAGCTCAGCTTCTTACTGTAGCTGCAGCCAGAATACTCCAGTCCACATCTGGCACTTTAAAATGCCCCATAATCAATACCCCTCCTTTGTTTGCCATTCTGCCAATGGTCTCCCACAAAACTCTAATGCCTTCCCTATGCTGGTGGTCTGTACATCACCCCCACGTGAATAAAGGCTCCAGATCATGTCTCTAAGCCAACCAATAGAATCTCCAGCCCTTCCATGCCCCAATGGGTCCTTGTATCACTATGGCTTTTATGGCTTCCCTCACATACAGTATACTCCCCCCCGTCCTCCCTGTCCTATCCCCCCAGAACATGCTGTAACCCGGAATAGCCACATCCAAGCTGTGGTTGTCAGTGCAGCATGATTCCGTTATGGCCACCAGATCCAGATCTGCCTCCAAAATGGCTGCCTCCAGGTCAGGAATTCAGTTTCCTAGGTTTCTTGCACTGGCGCACATGGCAGTCTACTCGTCTTCTCCCTCCTGCTGCTACCATTCCTTCCCTTCTCTATTCCATCCTTTGCCCCTCCCTTGTCCCTGGTACTATCCTCCCCTTTTTTAATCCTCCCTATACCCTGTCTTAACTTCTCTCAAGCTTAGGACCTCCTCCCAACCCTCCTGTCTCTTTATCCCCCTTGTCCCTATGCCCCACTACCCCTGGATAATTCATTTCACCTGGCCTTCCCCCAGTCTGTTTAAATACCCACTGAAGCAGCATGTAAACCTTCCACCTAGGACTGCCTTTCTCCTCCTGGTTGGATGGAGGCCATCTCCTTTGGCATCACGTGCATCATGATGTGTCAGCATAGTGGTTCAAAGGTAAAGGCTATTTTGTTGTTGACAACAGGACATGACTGGAAATTGCTTTCACTGTGGTCAGGTTGAAATCATCTAAATTTGTTGAAGGGGGAACTCGGCAGAGAGGTGGACTGCTCATGAGAGGAAGGTTTCAAGTTTGCTAGTGTCTGAGGCACAGGTGTTATTCCTAATGGCAGTGGCTTTACTGTGGATGTGGGCATCAAAATTTTCATATTTAGAGAGAATATTAGTTTGGAGGCAGACTTGTGGGAGTGAAGTGTTAAATAGGGACTGTAACTCCACAACGACATAGTTCAGTGATGTTTCCCATCTCTAGAGGCCAGCAAATAACCTTGCCTCTCCTCCCTGAAAAGTACCTCCAGTCTCCCACACAAGGACTTCCGGTAACGTCACGACTGATATGGCAGCTTAGTCTGGTTGCTCTTAGCCTCAGGTGTACTAAATTCAATCATCCAATGTCATCAGCCTCAGTAAATACAATCAAAAGACTAACTACTTACTAATTAAAATCCTGTAACTATGGGGAAGACAAAAAAAAAGATAGTTTGCCTGCATCCAGACTAACAAATGCTTTTGTATACTTTTTTTATTACCTGCATTGTGTGTCAGTTGAAAACGCTGCTTGTTGCAGCGGGTGCTTTTGGATTATCGCTGCTATCCATCTGGAGCCTGTCTGTATTGACTGCCTGCCCAATTGACCTTATCCGACTAAACACAGCGTGAGAGGCTGTGTATGAAACTGATTAAGATCGTCGCCAGCTGGGCTGGAGGTTTTCTGGAGGGGCTGCCAGTGATTGGTGCGTGGGTGTGGGCGGATCTATAAGCTGAGCGCTGCCATAGCCATGACGTGCCTTGACGTGTGAGTGGCATAAGCGCCACTCGGAGCTGAAATTACTGTTTGTTCTGGATGAGAGGTGGGAATTAGATATGGTATTGCTGTTTATATGTCAATTAGTTTTACTATAAAGTAGAGTACCTATGTGTTTTGTTGTATGAGTCTGTATATGCCATTTTGGCTTTTAATTAGTTATGTGTAGGAATCCTATTGGACGAGTCTTGGGGCCTAGGATTGTTTATGGGAACTCGTAGTTGTTGCATTCGTCCTTTTTCCCCTCCTGTATCTGATATCACTATCAGACGCTGTAGGGAAGTGGGGATTGGAGGATTGTTCTCGTATTCACTGTGGGATGACCAGGGCGGGTTGATCAAAGGATTGAGGTGGTTAAGTCAGGAGGCGCCCTGGAATAAATAGAGCATCTAGGAGAAGTCAGGCGTGGTTGGTGCCTATTTCCAGGGGCCACCAGTCCTAGTGGCCAGGTGACCACTGGGCTGCATCACCTTCTAGACCTCTGGCGGCGGTGCTATGCAATGCCAGGTCGATCAGAAACAAGATGGCTATTATTGCCGCTCTTGTTTCATCGGTCGACCTGGCGTGCATCACAGAGACCTGCGTGGGAGATGATGCTGGCCCTGTTTTTGAGGCTGCAGTCCCCCCAGGATATACTGTGGTGCACTGCCCCAGAGGAAATCGTAGGGGAGGCGGTGTAGCTATCTGTTTTAAATCTAATCTTGACTTCACCGTGCACCCAGTGGGAACCCCGGGTTCATTTGAGTGTGTGGCCGTTCGTGGAGGACTTGGTGTGGGCTGCAGGATCCTCCTCATCTACCGTCCTTCTGGTTCGATGGGGGGGTTCCTGCAGGAATTCACCGAGTTTGTTGCCGCGAAACATTGGATTCCCCAAGATGTATTTTCTTGGGGACTTCAATGTTTGGGCGAAGATAAGAAGTCAAAGTGGCGGGACCGACGTCGATGAGTTACTGCAGAATATGTCCCTTCTGGGACTGGAGCAGACTGTCGGGGTGCCTACTCATCAGGACGGCCACACACTGGACCTGGTGTTCTCACTGGGACTTAAGATCGTTGATCTTGCTATTGACCGAATAGCCTGGTCTGATCATTGCACGGTGAAGTTTAAGTTCAGTGCTCCCGTCATAAATTTTTCCCCTTCTGAGACATTTCGCTGTCGCCCGCTAAAAGATCTTACCCCTGATGGTTTTCTGGCGGCAGCTGATTTATCAAGGGTGGGTGATGCATGCGTTGGAGCCGTCGATGCCGGGGTTGACGCCTATAATACGGTGTTATCTGGCGCCATTGACTCCCTCGCACCTGTCCGTGTACAACCCAGAACCTCATACCTGAGATCGCCTTGGTATGATGGCGATCTCAGGGAGATGAAGAAGCTGGGTCGGAGATTAGAGCGTCCCTGGAGGAAATCCCGTCTGGGGGCTGACAAACTGGTCCTGTGTGCACATTATTCTGCATATCAAGAGGCAATCAACCAAATGAAGGCAATATTTTGTCTCGGAGATTGCTGCCGGAGAAGCCACCAGCCTCACTCTTCCGGACTGTTGATAGACTTCTTCATCCATCTTGTCTCCAGTCTCGAAGAGCTTCCTCAAATGAGGATTGTGAGGAATTTGCTCGGTTTTTCTCGGACAGGGTGTCTCATGATCCGATGGAGGTTTCCTCAGCACTCTCTGGTTGGGGAGAGTTTAGGCCAGTGGAGGATCGTGAGGTCATTGAGATAGTGGCTAATCTGAAGTATACCTTCTGTGAACTGGATCCCGTGTACGCGCTTCTTGATGAGGTGCATTGACACCGTTGGCCGGTGTTTGCCCTGATTGTCCGGTGTTCCTTGAGTCAGGGTGTCTTTCCAGATGCCTTGAAGGAGGCTTGGTGAGACCCTTTAAAAAAGCTTCTCTGGACCCGGAGATTAGGGCAAATTACCGTCCTATCTCCAATCTTCCATTTCTGGGAAAGGTTGTAGAGAAGGTGGTATCACTTCAGTTGGGAGAACATCTCATGACTCACGAGTTATATGATCCTTTCCAGTCAGCTTTTCGGGCCAGACATAGCACGGAAACTGCATTAGTTCGGGTGCAAAATGACCTTCTCAGGGCTAGAGATCGGGGTGACAAGACAATTCTTGTTCTCCTTGATCTCTCTTCAGCATTTGATACTGTGGACCATTGTGTGCTGCTTTTCCGCCTGAGGGAGTTATGCGGACTCACCGGTATTGTTATCAAATGGTTTGAGTCATTTCTTACTAACAGGAGGCAGCGGGTTGTGATAGGTAATTTCTCATCGGCACCTGCCTCCTTTCGTGTGGAGTCCCTCAGGGTTCGGTATTGGCCCCAATGTTGTTCGCAGATACATGCTGCCCTGGGGATCATTAGGAGGTATGGCTTGAGTTTTCATTGCTATGCAGATGATACTCAGCTATACCTATCCTTTTGCCCCAGGAACACCAAATGCAGTGGATGTGCTGAACACCTGTCTGGCTGAGATAAATGACTGGATGTCTTCCAGCTGGCTGCGACTGAACCCCAATAAGACTGAGGTACTGGTAGTGGAGTCAAGAGAGCTCGTGATGGGATGGCCTCTGATTCTGTGACTGGCATTGTGCTAGGAGCGGTGTCATTGATGGCCTCCCCATGGGTGCGAAATCTTGGTGTGATCTTTGACAGGAACTTGTCCATGGAGGTTCATATATCCTCCGTGGTTCGTTCCTGTTTTTTCCATCTTAGAAATATCGCCAGGATTAAGCCCCTTGTTCCGGCTCTGGACCTCCCTACCTTGGTACATGCCTTAGTTACCTCTAGACTTGACTACTGTAACGCACTCTATCTCGGGGTCTCTGGAACTTCTCTTCACAGACTGCAGCTAGTGCAAAATGCTGCTGCCCGGCTTTTGACCGGGCAGAGTAAGTTTTGTCATATTACTCCAGTATTGCGTGAATTGCACTGGCTGCCTGTCAGGTGGAGAGTTTTGTTCAAGGTGGGTTTTCTCACCTATAAGACCCTACATGGTCAGGGCCCTGGTTACCGTTCTGATCTCCTGGTACCATACACCTCTGTCCGAGATCTCCGCTCCTCTTGTGGGGGCCTCCTCAAAGTTCCGAGAGCTAGGTTAGAATCTGCAGGGGATCGTTCGTTTGGAGTTGCTGCTCCGGCTTTCTGGAACTCATTGCCAGTTGTAGTGAGAGAGGCTCCGCTATAGAGGCCTTTAAGAGTCGTCTGAAGACTTTTTTATTCATGCAGGCATTTGGTGACTGAGTTTTATATATTTTATATTTGTATGATATTGTAATTGAAATATATACAGTATGACACACTGTACAGATTTTGTGTGGCGCCCAGAGCCTTCGGGATTGGGCGTCCTTTTAAATAAATTTGATTTGATTTGATTTTCTGGAACAGCGGCCTGCAAGCCCCATGTTGACTTGATCCTCGATGCAGACGGGGTCAGGAGATGAAGAGAATGACTCTGGCTCAGACTCGAACTCTACCACTACATTTACCCAAAGCAGATGGGCGACGCATGTTGAAAATTCTGCACCACCTAGACTCTAAAATCTCTGGCCTACAATCTGATTTTAAGAAACTGGAGTCACGCACAACAGCAGTGGAGGCGCATATCGATTCAATTCAGAACGAACATATGGGCTTCGGGCGTTCGACTGCCTATCTCTTCCGAAGAGAAAGAGAACTCACTATGCGTGCTGAAGACAGTGAGGCATGGGCCAGAAGAAAGAACACTCATATTTTTGGAATTGCGGAAGGAGTTTAACAAGATGATATGGTTGTGTACACTGATTGTTGGCTACATCAAGAACTGGCCCTGGACGAGGATTTCCAATTAGAAATTGAGAGGGCACAACAGTCGGTGGCACCTAAACCCAAGCCCGGTGCCTCAGGCGATCCTGGTTAAATTTCTTAAGTACCAAACTAAAGATAAAATACTCTGGATGGCATGGAACAAAAAAAAGACATCAACTTAAACAGAAAAGTTTATTTTAACCAAGATTTCCCCCCGCATGTGTTATTGAAGCGCAAGAAGGTACTCTCAGTGGTGAAGGCGCTACGAGACAGGGGTATGAGGGCTCAACTTCAATATCTGGCTAAGCTGTGGGTTCAATCAAAAGATGGGATTCAAACATCAAGCAAGCAGCCCCCTTCTTGAGCGCTTTAGAAATTCCAGTTCCTGACATCAGTAACGAGCAAGCGGAGCGAGAGATAGAAGAGCTAATTTGGAGTACTGTACCTGGTAATAGTAGATTCCCAAAGAAGTGAGCCGATTCCCTACTCTCCCTGCATTCAGATATGGCGAAATGGATCCCACCCAGACAACAAGCGACCTGAACTGAATAATGACTAAGGCAGTGTTTTACTCACGGTCTGGAACTTCACTCCGTGGGCTTTCATACCTGTAAGATGGAGGGAGATGAGTGAGTGGGGGTTTAAAATTCCGGAGGGCAGCTACTAGTTTTGGGTCCTGTTAGTTCTTTATCATTTCTTCTTGAATCTCTGCTGTTTTGGGACTAACAGTAAAAAGGTATGTTTATTCATGTGGGTGGTGTTTCCCTCCGTTTTGGCTGAGATGGGACCTATTTTGGGTGCACTCTGTTACACCCCCCCCCCCGATTTATGAGTCATCACGAACTAAAAGGACTGGGTAAATCAGATACCCAATGAACCCTCCCCTTCAGCGCAGTTCACTATTTTCAGGTGACTCTTTGTATTTCCACTTGATACCTGTTACCTGGGGCTCGACTGGATTAATGTAAATAAGCGCCGATCTATAATCATTTTCTGGCCTCGCTCATTTATGATAGTCCTGTACTGAATGGAGGAAAGTTGAGGTGGAGAGGCCAGTTATAACCATCTAATTTACTGGGGGGTTGGAGATGGTTGTATGTTCCATTTCATTTAAGATTTGTTAATAGGCAGCATAATAGTGTTACTAATGGGATTGGGTGTTGGCTGCTAGATGCTATCCCTCCCCGTTTCAGGGTTTGAGCACTTATAATCTTTAAAGTTCTATCAGCTGTTATGTTAAAGGTGTACAGTTAAGCTGGTAAGACGATGTGATTAGGGCACCTGTTGATTTCTGGCATATTTGAGTCATATTTGCACCCAGGGCTGACTGCCCAGACCGAGCTCTGGACGACCTGGAAGCCCCAGAGGAAGGAGTGGTGTTCACTCGTTGATGGCAGTCAGTGGGTGTGCCCCTCGGTACTCTAGGTGCCTTCTTCTCTGGTACTGACACGGTTAGGGAGGCTTGTTCTCCCCCGGATCCGCCTCCTGTGAGGCATTGGTCCTTTAGCTGCCAAGTATCTTGGCGGTTTAGTGAGAATACTCACCTGTTTGCTGTTCTGGGTAGGAGTTCCCCTGTTGGGATACCTCCCTATGTGTTCTTTATGGTTCAAAAATGTATTGTCAATTGTTTGGGTTCTGCTGTTTGTTCTCTTGCCCAACTTGCGACAAAGAAGCTGGGTTATCATCTATGTTTTTCCTTACTACATTTTGTTTATTTATGACCTTGTTAACCATTGACTACCTTGGTACAGAGTATGCTTTAAAAGGAGAATTGGTTTTATTCTGGGAGAAATGGGTGGAGGTGTAGTGTCCAGGGTACTATACTTTTTCTTGGTTTAATTGGCCACCTTAAAGATTTGCTCCGTGAATGTGAAGGGCATAAACAGCCCCATCAAGAGATCGAGGATTCTAACAGAATTAGGAAATGCTAAATGTGATATTGCATGTCTCCAGGAGACGAGACTCTCCAAGGTAGAACACTTAAAGCTGCGGAGGTCATGGGTAGGGTCAGTTTAAGTAGACTCTCTCCCAAAGGAAAAAAAAAAATGAGTTCAGCAATTTTAATTCGGCGAGACATCCCATTTCAGGTCCAAAAGGTCACCGCAGATGGGTAGGGTAGTAATACTTTCTGGTATTTTCAGCAGCCACCTCCTTCATATCATATCTGTCTATGCCCCCACACCCCTTAAGGGGAATTTTTCAGGTCCCTGTTTAATGCAATCACTGACCTTCAACAGGGTCAAGTTATTTGTGCTGGGGACTGGAACTGTGTTGAGGATAATGGACTGGATAAAAGCCCCTTTGGCCCCAAGGGTTTAAAAGCTTGCTCCAAACTGCTGAAAACGCTTTGCATTGAGGGGGGTTTGGTGGATCCCCTGGTGGCTCCAAAACCCAAATAAAAGGGATTTCACCTTCTTTTCTGCCTTGGCGTGGTCTTATTCCAGATTAGACTGGTTTTATACTCAGAAACGGTTATCATATTTTTGCGGACAAGGTGATACATCCAGTGACTTTTTCTGATCATGCCATGATCTCCCCAATACTTAATTTTTTTGGGGGGCGGACAGGTCAGTGGAGATTTGACCTGGAGCTGGTGAATGACAAATTCTATGTTGAATCAACCAAATCACTAATTAAGAACTATTTACAGGACAATCTAGGTAAAGAAACTGCCATAAAATATGTTTGGGATGGTCTTAAGGCAGTGGTTAGGGGGCACACTATTTCACATGCTTCTCATATGAATAAACTACATCAGGCTGCTTTGAAGGCAGCAAGAGAGAATGTAATTGAATTGGAAAGAGAACATAAGAAAAACAGGAGACCCGTTGTGTTGCTCCCACTCAAGGAAGCCAGAGCGAAATATAATGAGTTAATGCAACGACGTACTGAAAATGTAATGAGGTATATGGACCAGAGGTACTATGAGTGTTGGTGGGGGCGGGGGCGGAAGGCTCCTGACTCTATGCCTACAGAAACAACAGGCTGCTAGATATGTCCCTTCCTCGAGATCTTTGGATGCAGCCTGACCCCTGATTCAGCAGCCTACTGAGATTGCTGAGGAATTTCAAAAGTTTTATAGTGAATTATACACTGAGGAAAGGGGATCAGATCACTTACAGAAAATTCTGGATTTTTTGGATTCAGTAGATTTACCCAAGTTGACCCAAGATCAAAGTAAGGAATTGGAAAGAGTCTTTTCAGAAGAAGATGTCACTAAAATTATAAAGACTCTGAAATCAGGTAAGGCCCCTGGACCTGACGGGTTCACAACCAAATTTTGTAAATGTTTCGTGGGAGAGCTGTCCCCTTGTCTGGTACAAGTTTTCAATGAAGCACATGAAGAGGGAGTGACCCCTGACTCCTGGGGAGGAGCGGTGGTGTCAGTTATTCCTAAGCCAGGAAAAGAGTCTTCAATTTGTACAAGTTTCAGACCAATTTCCTTATTAAATCAAGATGCTAACATTTTTGCAAAGACAATTGGATCCCGTCTCAAAAATATTATTTGCTCCCTTGTGCACCCTGGATCAGACCGGGTTTATGCTCAGGACACATATTCAGGACAATATACACCTGCTCTTGAATGCCCTCTTGGCTCCCACCTCTCCGCCGATTGACTCTTTAAAGGTGGTGGTTTCTCTCGATGCCGAAAAGGCCTTTGATCGCCTAGATGGGTTATATTTAGACCACACCCTGAACAAATTCAGTCTGGGAGAAAAATTTCGAGGTTGGATTAAAAACTTATATTGAGATCCTAAGGCACAGGTTAAAGTTAATGGGATTACATCTTCAGCCCTTAAAATAGGTAGGGGGACCAGGCAGAGTTGCCCGCTGTCTCCCCTTCTTTTTGCCTTAAGTATAAAGCCCCTAGACGCCGGCCTCTGTCAGTCAGAGGTGTTTAGTGGAATTAAGGTGGGCGACTGAGTTAAAAGTCTCACTATATGTGGACAACACATTATTGTATATCACTGATCCGGTCAAGTCACTTCCGAGGATATTTGATTTTTTGAAGGAACTCGGGGTTATTTCGGGCTATAAAATAAATGTTTCAAAAACAGAGATAATTTAAGCTGGGAAGCCTCCTGGCACGTCTCTGCCCGACCTCGGAATAGATAAGTGGGCCAGGGCTGGGTTTAGATAGTTAGGGGTATGAATACTGAGGGAGTTAAATAACTTGTTCTCCTCAAACTATCAACACCTCCTTCAAGACGTTCAGGCTTATTGTAGTGGATGGGGGGAAGCTACCTCTGTCTCTCTCCGATAGAACTGAAACGGTGAGGATGAATATCCTCCCAAGATTCCTATTTTTGTTTATCACACTGCCGATCAAGCCTCCAAAGAAATTTTGGGTGAAGTTAAAGAGGACACTATCCAAATATATTTGGAAAGGGAAAGTGCCTAGGGTCAGATGGACAGTGATTACAACCTCTAAAGGCAGGGGAGGACTGGGTCTTCCTAATTTTTGCAGTTACGATTGGGCTGCCCAGCTCCAGGCCTTGATTCCTTCGAGGACGAGAGAAGAATCTCCGACTTGGATGGAATTAGAGTCCCTAAATATAGAGCATTAGCTAGTGTGGGAGACCTCCTTATTTTGGACAACACAAGGTTGTTGAGGGCGACTTTTGACAACCCCTGGACATCTATTCTCAAACAGATTTGGATTGAGGTATGTCGGGCCAATAAGATGTCTTTAGCTCTGCGTGATAATACCCCGCTTCAGAGTTGTGTGAATTTCCTTTCATGCAAATGGGACAGAGCTTTTAGAAAATGGGCAAGGATTGGTTTAGCCACATTGGGTCAGTTTTACAGGGACGGCAATCTTAGATCTTTTCAACAACTGAAAGCAGACTTTAGGTTACCCCAGAGTGATTTCTTCAGATATTTGCAATTAAAATATTTCTTGACCTCGGAAGGAGTATCAGCCCAGATGGGCAAGCCCCTGAACCTCCTACAGCCTTGCTTATTTGACTTGGCACAAGTAATGAACCCCACAAAGGCTATTTCTAAAATTGTGGTAGCCATGGACCCCATGGAATCAGACAACATTAGCCATGTTAAGGTGCGCTGGGCTGAGGAATTAGGGGTCTCCTTCTCAGACGCCCAGTGGCAGCAAGTTTGGTGGTGGGGGGGTACATCATACCTCGGCATCGCCTTTTTGGAGAGATTTCAGGTGGCAAGCAGCCATTAGATTCTTCTGACCTCCAGTGGTTACTAAGCATCTTGGGAGACACTTCTAAGAGGTATGTTGGACAGGATGTGCCGGTAGAGGTACACTTTCACATATCTTTTGGGATTGCCCTTTGCTATCCCCATACTGTAGAGAACTAGAGGGAGTGGTGGGACATATTTTTGATGTTTTCCTTCCCTCTACCCCTCTGATTTGGCTCTTTGGCCTACCACCACCTCCCTTGATGTCTCCTGCTCAAAAATATCTGTTGTATATTATGGTGGCAGCAGCTTTGAAGGCTATCACCTGTAATTGGTTGACTCCTAGAATACCTAAGGTGGAGGACTGTTACTCTATTTGTGTAAGAATCTTGGTCATGGAGAGACTCAGTGCAAAGTTGAGGTTAGGACTGGAGGGGTTTGGGGCAGGTGGCTACCATTTTTTCATCACATGGCTCGGGTGGAGGGGAGGGACATTCTGGAAGTGTTGGCTGAGCATGGGTAAGGTCTCATTCCCGCTCTTCCCTGAGTAACGGCCTGTCCTTGGAGTGTATGGCCGCCCAGGTAGATCTAGGTGGAGGTAATCCCAAAGCAAGAGTCCTCCTAGAGCGCACAGAAAATGAATTAATGTTGAATTTAACTCATACCGTGCTTTATTGGTGGATTAATACAGGTCTTTTATTTTTCTTTTCCCCGTTCCCTTTCTTTTCCCTTTGTTGTCTTTGTACTACTTACAGTATAAGTATTTAGTAACTTTTACTTCTCCCCCTCTGTGTCTTGTTTCAGTAATTATTTTTATTCTAATTTATTGTATATATCAACTGCATATGAGTCTTCTGACATAAAATGGATTTGTTAATTCAATGATGACACATGGGATGTATAAGTAGGATGGGTTTGATCTTTTTCTTTACTGTTGGTGTTCTGTGTAAAATGAAGATTTGAATAAAGTTTGATTTAAAAAAAAAGACTCCCACGCAATTCTTTCCAAATTCACTGCACAAACTGTGCCCCCTTCACAATATGGTTCTTGTTACTGACTTCTGCTGATCATAACAGTTGTTTGTGTTGACTGTTCTCCACCCCCATAAAAAGAATTTCCTGTAATTCCTCAAAAGTCCCCAGTTTTCCAGCTCCCGAACACTGTGGCATTAACTGTTAATGTCCTCCAATGTTTTTCTTTAAATTTATTCAGTGCCACCCTCACTCACTCAAACTCCACTGCTAAAGAGATTCCATCATCTTCCTCCCACAGAACATGGGTGAGAGTTCTGGCAGCACAGACAAAAGCCAACAGAGAGACCCAGTGGACCACAAACACATTCACTCCCCTACCTCCTCCCCACCAGATTATGGCAAAACCAATTTCAAATACGCAATGCCACCCACAGGACCGCAGCACAAGATTTTGGTCTATCTGACATACTAAGAACAAATGTGAACTTGGAGAACCCTTTTGTTAAAGTAATGCTGTACTTATGTGATGTTACTATGCAATTTTTGTATGCATCTCTAAAGTACTGAAAGTCCTGTATTTTGACCTTTAAACTTTAGAACCCATAAATCCCAGAAGCCAGCAGTTCTAGCTTTAATAAAGAAACCAAGCAAGCCTTCTATGTTCTCAGATTAAACAGAAGTCCCGCTATGGGAATGAAATGAATCCTAACACCGCTGACCACCAGCACATACATCACACAAAGGTTTACTGCAACCAAGCGAGAGTGTATACATGGAAAGCAAGAAAGCATAAACAAGTTACTACAGCACTCATTTTTTTCTGCAGCTGTGACGCTTGCTACCACATTAACAGAACCAAACTCATGTTATTTCCCAGTAAAATACGGACCAGCATTTTCCAAAAAAGGAATATATGCTCCTTGGGTCAAAGACCGGAATCTGTGTTTACTAGTTAAAAAAAATGCTGTGCTTCTCCATTATAGAAATCCACTAGGCTAACATTGTCCGAGTGGTAACCCCCCTTTCAAACTTCCCTGCTCATCTTCACACCGAACCACAAGACAGCGCCATCATCTGCTTTACCTCTTTATCAGTGGATGATGCTCCACTTTTTTCAGCACACTGATCACAGACACATAGCTATAACTTAACTGTCAAACAATCTGTACAAGCACAAGGGAGTAGCTTACTGGGACTCCAGCCGACAGAATTGTTTTTGTTCCCAAATTTGGTGTTCAGCAATGAATCTGGGTCAGTGACAACAAGCATAAGAGAGAGCTGAACAGCCTTCCCCTGCTGTCCATGCATGGATATCACAGTCCTTTTCGGGGTGGGGCTGCTGAAGGGTGCCTAATGACTCATCTAAATACTCCTTTTGTAAAGGTATACAACCCACTGACAAGTATCAGAAGTTATTTTTAAACTATTCAGTCCCCCCACCAACGTCCCCCTTTATCCCCCCAGCCCCACCCCAATGAAAGGGGCCACCCCAGCTGCATCCTCCTCTGGCTGGCAGAGCAGGTGAGCAACTGCTGTTACGGATGTCACTCCTGAACCAGCTGGCAGGGGCACATGAATGCTGGTCGGGCTGCCCCAAGTGCCATATGCCTTAACTCTGCAGAGCAGAGATGGGGTTCCGCACAATGCTAACAATTAAACGTAAAGCAAAATCTCACTGTGAAGCTAGCAAAGAACATGGCAGCATATACAAACCGTTTGGAGCAAACTAGCTTAAAGCTTTCTCCACTGCTTCACTCAGCAGCAGGTGCTGTAAAATATCCCCTCCAGTTCAGATCTGAGGATAACCCACGTTGTTTGTTTAGAAACATTTTTAGCAGTGAAAGCATATTGAGCTGATAATTTATTTCCAGATGCGCCCTTGGGGATGGGAAACAATACTATAAACTAGCTAACGGGGGTATCCACTCTCCTCCCAGCTGAGGTAGGGTGGGTGACATGTTTTATGAATGATTGCAGAGGCAGCCAGACCACACACAAAAAAATTAAGAAACCATGAATACAGAAATCTGACCTGTGGGCTAAATATCAAATGTTGCAAGCACTGTATTTGTTTCATGTGTGATACAAATTGTGGAAGGAGTCCAGTGTTCAATGTTCAAAAAACTGAAGTTAATATATGCATCTGAACTCTACAGCTAGACCACATGGGGTAGACTCTTTTGTACTATTCACACATCATGTGATCAACAGCAGCAAAACCGATCCGGGTCTGGGAATGAGCCTGGAGTGTCGGAGGGTTGACCGGGGGGAGTTGGATAGAGCACCCAATGGACAGCTGTCCTCCTCCAGGGAGGGGAGGGGAGGGACGTGCAGTTGGCCATATTCCAGCCCCTAGCAGTGGCTGTGGGCTGTTGCTCCACAACAGTGTGCACATATGCAGGGGTTGGTGGTGCAGTGGACACTACCACATCAGAAGCGGGAACTGCACCTACCATCACATGGACGTCATTGCACGTCTGAGCTGCCAGGGGGACCTGCAAGAGAAAACCCCTATGGCAGTGCAGAATGCTCACCTAGCAATTGCCACTACAATGTGTTTCTACAGGACTGCCCGTGGCCGTATTAGCATCTCAGTCCTCCCTCCTCCTTTGGTCCGGGGAGAAGGGAACCCCACCATGGGGGAAGGGGGCAAGCCACAGTCTCCCGGACAGAAGGCAGGTCCTGGGGACAGGAGGGTGAACCTAAAAGAGGGGCTCACAGGGAAACTATGGGGTGCATCCCCACCTCCCACAGGAGAATAAATAGAGTTGAAAATAAATACATAAACAGTAGCCTAAATAAGCAGCACTTTAGCCACTTCTGAGTAACAGATGTACACAACAGTATAACAACCACCCTCAAATACACACACACACACACACACGACATGCATGGCATAGTTTATCATTAAAATATAATGTTCTGGCTTGCTCCATGGCACAGCCACTGTGTGCAATGCTGGCAACAAAGGTTCAAGAATGAGACTAGATCTTCTGAGGGCTGGCAGCAGGGAGGAGAAACAAAATCCAGCATTCCACAGGACACTCTCCTTCCAGGGTGGAAGGGTTCTGACGAGGCTCACAGCACTACTGACACCTGGGTGGCCAATGGCAGTCAGTGCAGCTGCACAAGCCCATGAAATCAGCAGGCTTGCATGAAATGCTTGTACACATGCCTTAGCCATGCACTGGGGTCCTTGGAAGGATAATGGGCAGCAACAGATGAAAAGCCCTGAAGTCTGTAGACTGGAGCCATTCTCAGGGCCCTGGCATGCCATCCACCAGCTCCATTCAGGATTAGGTCCAAAGGGAAATCCCTGCCCAAGGGCTCTGCTTCGAGGGGCAATTTGAAGGGATAGGAGGTAAGTGATGGAAACGGCTGGGACCGAGCTTGAGTGATAGAGGCCACTACAGGAGTATTGACAGTATAAAACAAAAATGTTCTTCGGGTAAATAATGTGAGTAATGTGCCCTCTATTAAGTACTGCATGTGGTATTTCAATATATTGTCAATTCATTTACAGAGGATAGCATAACTGATATGCAAGAGCTTTACAGTGGGGCCTTCCTAAGATCGAGTTTTACAGTTCCAAGGGACTGACGCATAGGGAGGCCAAATCAAGTGATTCGCTCAAGGTCACACAGCATGTAAGCTGCTCTGGTAGGACCTGGCCTCCTCGTTCCCAAGCCTGTGCTCATATCACTATACTACACTGCATCCAAATGAAATAATATACGCACTTCCAAATAAAATAATACAAGCACTTTCGGCATATTTACCATTTTTATTATTATCTGGTTCAGAGGGGCTTGGTGCCACCTCGCTGCTACAGTTACAGTGCTCACTGCCCACACAGCATCAAATCATTTTAAAGTGGTGGTTTTCACTTTTGTCTGCGTTAAAGCTGTGTTTATGTTCACCAAGTGATAACGTTTCTGCTCCTCTCATTGCCAGCCCGTGAGTGACAGTTTATGGTGGCAGCATTGCGTTTCCAGGCATCATGGCAGCTCAGCTTATACAATTATCTGCCAGGTGCATTCATGACAGATCCTGAAAAGGAATGCCCTGAAACATTGTGGGCACTGTACTCCCTCAGGCTAGCAGAAGAAATGTGGTGAAGTGGCTTTGTTTACACTTCTTCCATTCAAAAGACCATCAATATTTTAGATCCTCAGTTAGGGAAAGGAGCAGAGAAGCCACAACAGTTCGCTACCTAGACAGTTTCCACTCACAAATGAAAATGTTTTTCACATCCAGTGCAGAAAAATTAAGGTAAATATAGCCCGAAGGCATGCCTACACTAAAACTACGATATGGTAGTGGTGACACAACGAATATGTGGCACTCGACTCACAAAAATAATAAACGCTTAAATACTTCCGAAAGTGGTGAGTTTATTCAAACTGCCCAAGAGGACACTGAACGGACTGCGCCCCAGCACTTTGACCATGTGGGTCTTCCTCAGGGGCATGCCAGTGCAGACAGACAAACAGACCCTCAATAAAAAAAAAAAAAAACTATTTAAAGGTACAAATACCTTATACCAGATGACCCCCTAGTAAATAAGTATAAAATTATAACAATTAATGTTTTTACATGAACCTAATTATATCATACTGGTATCAAAGTTATAATATTAAAAACCACCACGTACATAAATACATTTAATATCTGTGTGGAGCACTGCACCAAAGCCGTCTCATGCATGTCCACACAGAGGAGCCATGGAGCAATGCTGGAAGTTTTTTTTTTTTTGGTTATATTCATTATTACACAATGGCAAGGAAAGAATCCTGGACCCTGATTGGTCAGTCTGTGACTGGACCCATGATGTTATCCCAGTATAACATCACGTACGTAGTCCCATCACACAGATGACCACATCAGCTGTTAAGGCAATCAGTCCACGTAGCCTACTTCACTCAACCCCACTCGGCAACCTGCTTCACTTGTTTTAAAACTAGCCCCACAGCCCTCCCAGATGATGCCATCACCCCAAAACAGCAATTCCATCAATAAGTCAAGCAGTGACAAAAACACACAAAAAATTTAATTTTCAGGCCCTTTTTTTTTTCTCAGAAGGGGGTGGCTTCACTGAACCGTGCACACCATAACTGCCATCCCGCACTTCAGACACCACTCAAGTTTGCGGAAGAAATGTAGCATGAAAAAGTACAGTTACATATGAACTTACCGTAACAGTAGATCTTCGAGAGAGGTTCCTTCAGTAGGTCATTACATATAGGACTGGCGCCATCTGGTGTCGGGCCGCACGGCAGACTTTTCTAGCAATCCCTGATGGGGGAACGCCCACCTGTCACGTGATCGACATCAGCGTGGCCGTATATAGTAGGCGGTCCCTATGCCCGCGCTCCAGTTCTCCCGCTGGAGCCAGGAAGAGGCCTGACAGCAGGAGCAAACAGGATTTGGAGTCCCTGTGTAAGAAATAAAATGAGGGGAAGGAGGGAGGGAAAAATATGACCTACTGAAGGAACCTCTCTCAAAGATCTACTGTTACAGTAAGTTTCTATGTAACTGTACTATCTTACTTCTAGAGGGTTCCTTCAGTAGGTCATTACATATAGGACAGAGTCCCAAGCAGTCCCTCCAAAAAGAGACCGAGAGAAACGAGGGAGGAGGAGAAAATAACTCCAACAGAAACTGGGAACAAGAATGGACCCAGCCTAGGACAAAAGGCCCTGCAAGACAGCTAGGCCAAAGCCTGCCCTCCACCTAGAAGCAGTGTCCAGACTGTAGTGTTTAGAAACATAGAAGTTGACGGCAGATAAGGACTGCAAGGCCCATCCAGTCTGCCCATTTCTTTTTCTACCTTATGAATGTGCCATAGGCTTTTGCTCTGTCAATGGCCTATCTATTCATACTCATCTGTATTGCTCCCATATGCCTATCCCATGCCTGTTTGAAGCTCTGCACTATATTCATATCCACCACTTCCTGAAGTAGGCCGTTCCATGCATCCACCACCCTTTCTGTGAAAAAGAACTTCCTCACATTACCCCTTAATCGGCCTCCCTCTAATCTCATGCTGTGTCCTCTTGTCCTGCTATTTTTCTTATATTGAAACATGTTATACTCTTTCACCTTGTTAATGCCCTTAAGGTGTTTGAATGTTTCAATCATATCACCTCTCTCCCTCCTTTGCTCTAGGGTGTACATATTAAGTTCAGTTAATCTGTCCTCGTATGTTTTCTGATGTAGTCCCTGCACCATTTTGGTTGCCCTTCTCTGGACTGCCTCAATTTGGTTAATGTCCTGGTGAAGGTGTGGCCTCCAGTACTGCACACAACACTCCAGCTGGGGCCTAACCAGTTTCTTGTAAGAAGGATTATTACCTCCCTCTTCAGACTAGTGATACCCCTACGAATACACCCCAACATCCCTCTGGCCTTACCTACTGCTTTAGAGGTCTGCTTGGATGATTTCAGGTCATCAGTGATGATGACGCCCAAGTCTTTCTTTCCTTGTGACTGCCAGCTACTCCCCTCCCAGCCTATAGGTGGCTTCAGGGTTTCTCTTCCCTATGTGCATGATCTTGCACTTCTTTGCATTAAACCCCCCGTTGCCATTCTTCCAACCATTTTGCTAGTTTATCCAGATCTCTTCTCATTCTGCCCACCCAATCTGGATCATCTACTCTGTTGCAGATCTTGGTATCATCTGCAGACAGACAAACCTTACCCTCTAGTCCATCTGCAATGTCACTGATGAAGATATTGAAGAGAACTGGTCCCAGTACTGATCCCTGAGGTACCCCACTGGTGACTTGCATCTCTTCTGACTGTATACCGTTAACCACCACTCTGTTTTCTGCCCGTCAACCAGTTTGCCACCCAGTTGACTGTCTGACCCACCCCGAGCCTACCCAGCTTATTAATCAATCTTCTATGTGGAACAGTATTGAAAGCTTTGCTGAAGTCAAGTTCAGCAAAAGTGTGGACAGAACTCCAAGTGACTGCAGCGTAGATATCAGCTGCAGAGACGTACCGCAAAAAAGCAGCAGAAGCAGCCATGCCCCTTTGTAGAATGACCTCTGATGGGACCCGGCAGAGGTTTTTTGTACTTTTGATAACAATACTGAATACAGTTGCCTAACCATTTGGAAAGGCACTGCTTTGAAACCGCTTTGCCCTTTGACCTGGGGGCCAAAGAAACAAAAAGCTGACCGCAGCTATGGAAATCCTTGGTTTGATGTGTGTAGCACCGAAGGATCCAATGGATGTCCACGGTGTGCAGGAGTACCTCACCTCTGTTTGAAGGGGATGGAAAGTAAACTGGAAGCTCTACTGATTGGTTCAGTGTGGCTTCTGACACCACCTTGGGTAAAAACTTATGATTTGTCCTGAGGCCCCCCCCGGTCCTTGTGGAAAATAAGATAAGGCTCTTTACAAACCAGAGCGTGAAGCTCCGAAATCCTTCGAGCGGACGTAATAGCAACTAAAAATAACATCTTCCAGGAAAGGAAGCACAAATCACAGCTCATCGCCGGTTCAAATGGGGGGAGAGCGAGCTTCTCCAACACAAAGTTCAAATCCTAAGGTGGGGTTGGGCTGCGGATGGGGGGGGTTTCAGATGGAGAATCCCTTTCAGAAAGGTTTTTGAGACCTCCAACTGAGCCACGGGTTTACCATCCACCAGCACGTAGTACGTTGAAATTGCTGAAAGGCGGACCTTCAAGGAAGAATATGACAGACCTGAGTCTGACAGATGAAGCAGATATTCCATGACTTGTGGTGTGGAACAAGAAAAGGGGTTCCACTTCTTGGAAGTCACCCAGATGGAAAAACATTTCCACTTCATGGCATAAGTGGAATGAGTGGAGGGTTTTCTAGCCTCTAGAAGAACCTGAGCTACTCGACCAAAGTGAGAAATCGCTATGTCTGCAGTAGCCACATGTGAAGATGCAGGGTTCTGAGCCCCGGATGAACAAGGCGACCTTGATTCTGAGTCAAGAGGTCGTGGGTCACTGGAAGTTAAACTGGTGGTTCCCTTGACAGCTGTTGTAGCAGCAGGAACCAAATTTGTCTCGGCCAGAGAGGGACGATGAGAATCATTCTCGCCTTCTCTGCCTGAAGCTTGAGAATGACCCTCTGGAGAATGGGAAATGGAGGGAAGGTGTACAAAAATGTCCCTGTCCAGGAGAGAGACAGCGCGTTGTGCCAGAAAGCACCATGCCCTGGAACGAGCAAGCAAAAACTGGGAAGTTTTGCGTTGTATTGGGAGGTGAAAAGGTAGAGTTCCAGACACCCCCATCTTAGGAAGAGAGATTCTGCCACTTCCTGATTTAATTCCCATTCGTGAGTTAGGGTCCAAGGCCTGCTGAGACTGTCCGCCAGGACATTTTGAATGCCTGGAACATCCATGACCACTAGGGCCAGATCGTGTTGGACCGCCCAGTTCCACACCCGCATATTGCCTCCCTGCACAGGGGGTACGAGCGAGTTCCTCCTTGTTTGTTGAGATACCAAACTACCGACATGTTGTCCATTTGGACCAGCAGTGATCCCTAGGGAAGTAGGGCCTGGGAGGCATACAAGACCGCCCTCATCTCCAGAACGCTGATGTGAAATGATGCTTCCAAGCTGGACCACAGTCCTTGAACTTGATGCTTCCCCAGATGTGCTCCCCATCCCATGTTCGATGCATCTGTAGTTAGGGATGCCATAGGAGCTGGGCTCCTGAAAGGAAGACCCAAGGAAAGGTTGCAGGGGTCCCTCCACCACAGCAATTCTTTCTGAAGTGCTGATGACACCAGGACGGGATGGTCCAGGTCGTCCAGGAGTTGATCCTGCTGCACCCGCAAGGACCACTGAGTAACTCTCATGTGGAGCCTCACCAGGGGAACAGTAGTGATGGAGGCTGCCATCAGGCCAAGAAGTCTGAGGAATTCCCGGGCTGGGATGGTCCTGGACGAGGCCACCCACGAAGCCTGATGGATCAGGGTTTCCACCCTGTCTGGAGGAAGGAAGGCTCTGCATTGGACAGTATCCAAAACCGCCCCAATGAATTGTAGTCTCTGGGATGGGGTCATGGATGACTTGGGAATATTGACTGTAATCCCATCTGCCAAAGAGGTCCAGGGTAAAGGAGACAGCCTCCAGTAAAGTGTCCCTGGATGGGGCTGAAATCAGCAAATCGTCCAGGTAAGGGAAAACCGCAATACCCTGTCGGCGTAGAGAGACCACCACCGCCAGGTACTTGGTAAACACTGAGGTGCAGAGGACAGACCAAAAGGGAGTGCCCGAAAATGGATGTGTTCCCCTTGGAATTGGAACCGCAGGAAACGGCGGTGGCTAGGGAAGATCGAGATGTGCAGGTAAGCATCCTGCATGTCCAGAGCATACCACCAATGATTCTCCAGAAGAAGTGGAAGATGACTCTGGAGCGTCAGCATCCGGAACTTTTTGTACTCGACAAACTGCTTGAGGCTGCTCAAGTCGAGAATGGGTCTGAAGTCTCCAGTCTTTTTTGGAACCAGGAAAAAATAAGAGTAGAACCCCCTTCCCCTCTGCCGGAGGGGAATGCGCTGTACTGCTTCCTTGAGCAAGAGGCTTTGAACTTCTTCTCGAATGAGAAGAGCCTGATCCCTGGAGTCAGAAGACATTTTTGGTGGAGATTCTGGAGGAATTTCCAGAAACTATATAGTGTGTCCGACGGGTACGAATTGCAGGACCCATGCATCTGAGGTTATTGCCTTCCATTCCGGCGAACCTCCCCCCCCCACCTGCTCCTCGTCATGAGACTGAGGAGTTAGTGGTGATAGGGAGTCAGGAAGTGTCAGGATGTTCAGGGGGAGGACCTCCTGAACATCTCTGGTTTTTGGAGGCTGGAGGAGTGGCGGAACCTGTGGCCTTGCGTTTGCCCTGACGTTGAGCCGGTACCTGTTTCCTCTGCCTCCAGGTCCTTTTCTGAAACGGCTGTTGCTGCTGTTGACTGCCCGATCGGTACATGGACCTTACTGATCTTAGGGCGAGACCTCTGTCCTGGAGATCAGAAATAATGTCTTTGGTGTCGCCACCAAAAAGCACCGAGCCCCGGAAGGGGACGTCGTGAATTGCAGACTGTACCTCATTGGCAAGGCCAGAGATGCAGAGCCAGGAATGTCACCTTAAGGCGACGGCAGTTGTAGAAGCGTGAGCTACAGAATCAACCGAGTCATATGTGGCTTGCAAAGCATGCCTACAGGAGAAGCGAGAGAGGTGAAGATCCTTGGCAAGGTCCTCCTTGAGGCTTGAAGGATCCTTAGCCTGGACTCGGGCCTCAAGCCTGGCCAAGGTAGCTTTTTGGTGTGACGTCATGTGGGCCACATAGTTAAGGGACTGGGCCACACATGTGGCCGAAGCTTAAATCTCCCTACCGAACTGGTCCATGTGCCTCAACTCTAGGAGAGGTGCTCATGTACTTGGGCGCAGACAAGCGATCATGAGCAGCTGAAATGATGACAGAGTCCGCCTTGGGATGCGTCTTAAGAAAAGGAGCTTCCTTCGGTGCCCGATACACCCTGTCCGCCTTCTTGGGGGCAGCCAGGAGAGAATGAGGTATCTGCCAGACGCAGAGGTGA
Organism: Neoceratodus forsteri; assembly: GCA_016271365.2. Classification (NCBI taxonomy): domain Eukaryota; kingdom Metazoa; phylum Chordata; order Ceratodontiformes; family Ceratodontidae; genus Neoceratodus; species Neoceratodus forsteri. The sequence goes on from CM028134.1 coordinate 841,733,273, forward strand.
GGTCCTGGTGAGGTCCTATCCATGGAGGGATCGGGACCGGGGACAGAGACTAAGTCCAGATGCTCGGCTAGTCTCTGTCTCATGGGGTCCTGATCCTCCAACTCCCAGCTGAAAAAATCTTTCATGGACCTTAACAGATACGAGAAAGCAGGGTCCTCCGTGGGGGGGGCTTGGGAGAACCTTGCCTTTCGGATCCTGGAGTTCCTCTAAAACATTCTCTGCTGACTCATCGGCATCCTCGTCCCCATCATCATCCGCCCCCTCATCTTAAGACCACAAATGTCCGGAAGGACAATGATTTGACATGCCATCCCCGAGACACAAACCGTGAAAGGCGAGGAGCTCCTCGCGCACAGAGATCTGGGACAGTATGGACGCGGGAGTCTACTCTCCAGATCTGATACCAACTCCGAGCGTGCCCACTGCCACCAAGACTGGATTAAAGTCTTGAAATCTGGCATAGCCGGAAGTCGTGGAGGGGGAGGTGGAGGAGGCTGAGGGGGTGGAGGAGGAGGTGGAATTACCGGTGGGGGGGGTAGTGATACCCCTTGTAATCCTGGAAGTGGTAACCCGAGTAGGGATTGTAACCAGGGTAGTACTGTCCCAGGGAACTCCAGTCAGGGGGAGGACCAGCCCGGTAGTGGTCCCCAGGGTACTCCGATAGGTAGTGTGGAACAGTATGGGGTCTGGAATAAATCCCCATCTTAAGGGGGTCTGACAGGGGGGGGACCCACGTCGGACCTGCCGTTGTGTAAAATCGGTGGGGGGGTCTGGCGTCGGGATAGACAACGTCAGGGGTACCAACGTTGGGACCGGCACCACCCGGTCTGGCGCCAGAAGGGGGGCTGGCATCAGGGCTGGACAAAGGGAAGCCGATGGAGGGACCATGTCTGGCACTGGAGCCAATGGGCTGGGGCAGACCACGGGGCCCAGGTGGAGGAAGAGTCGTCGGAGGTTCCGGCGTCTGGTTGAGAGTCACCGGATCCGACGGTGGGATCGGGACCAGAATAGTTGACAGCTCTGAAGGGATCCCACCAGATGGAGAAGGAGGGGCCTCCACTGTAAGGCCAGATGGCTGAGAAGGAGCCTTCTGTTCCATGACCCCATCAGGAAAGCGCGGGACTGACCCCTAGGAAGGGTCTTTGATGTTGAGGGGGTCCAGCGCTATCCTCGCCAGAGGTACCTACCTGAGAAGGGGAGGGTACTGGCAGGGGAGAAGAGGGGCAGTCTCCACCTGGTTCTGACGGACGTCAGGTGAGGCCCCAACGGGAGAACCACGCCTGAGCGGCCGTCGGAGACAGGTGTCTTACCAGACAGAGCCGGGTGGGCGGGGGGAGGGGTCCCCAGCCAACTTCTTGGCTGTGACCGGGCAGGTCCCTGAAGGCTGTGGAGCCAACTTACCGGTGGCCGGGTGGGCCCCGGAGGAGCTGGGGGCTGACTTAGCGGGCGTGGCAGTGCAGCTGTTGGAGCCGACGGACGACTGACACTCGGAAGACTTGTCAGACTTACCATCTGAAGGCTTTTTAGGTGGCGGCAGTAAGGCGGCCTTGCTCGTTGAGGGCTCCGAGGCCTCAAGCTGGGCTTCCGTGGAGCAGTCCCACTCCCCGGATTTCTCCTTGTGGTGTTTCTTGGAGGGGGAAGATTTTTCACAGGAGGAGGACTCGTGGATGTTGTCCATTTGCTTCTCTAGTGAAGCCAGGCAGATTTTTAAAAGATGAGCCTCCAAAGCTTGCCATCTCTGCTTTTTGGTGGCCTGGTTGAAAGTTTGGCACTCCGAGCAGGATGAGACAGGATGGTCTGAGCCCAAACAGATCACGCACTTCAGATGTCCATCCTTATGAGGAATTTGCGTGCCGCAGGACGAGCACTTCTTAGGAGAAGATATAAGCGTAAAGAATCGAAAAGGAATAGCAAAGGAAAAAAATCTGATGTGAGGAATTAACACGACGATCACTACTGGAAGTCTGCTATTTGACTGACACGAGGTGACGGCGGAAAAGAACTGGAGGGCGGGCATGGGGACTGCCCACTACATATGGCCACACTGACGTCGGTCATGTGATGACGGGTGGGCGGTTCCCCATCAGGGATCGCTAGAAAAGTCTGCTGTGTGGCCCGACACCATATGGCGCCAGTCCTATATGTGAGACTCCACAGAGCTCCCTCCCGGAGAGGCCCGGATTCTCTTGGCGCTAGGAGGTAATAAACTACTCTCAATTGTAGCACCTTGTGAAGGGTGATAGCCTGGCCAATCCTCCACCCACCCACCCTGGCTCTGCATTTCCCTTATAGGCTCCTCCTAGTGACATCACTTCCTGTAACTCATTTTTACTAAGTCCCCATTTCTCCATTTGCAGGTTATACCTGCTAGCCACTAGAGGGACCCTCTGTCCTTCCCTCCTCTACCCCCTCTACCTGTACTACCCTCTCACTTCCGATTATCTCTCTACCTGCTCAGGCCACTTCTCTCTCCTCTCTAAACCCTGCCTCCGCCCACACACACCCTTTTTTGCCCAACCATCTGGCTAACCCTAGGCACCACCCTTGCCCTATTGCCTGCCCCTCACCCAGCCTGCTACCTACCCCAGTGACCACTAGGAGTTGCTATTTCAACCCCATTTTCTGGCCCATTCATAGCCCACGGCAAGCCACCTAGTACCAGGTTCCCTGCACTCAGCTAGGTCTAAGCCCTACTGCCCTACCAGGGTCTCGAACCCTGCACCCTGTCCACCAGAGGCCGTGACAGTACCACTACTCCAAAGTGGTATCTACGCTATCTGAAGGGCAATTCAGACACTTGTAACTCCCAACTCGGCTTACAGGGTAGTTTGATTGGTCACCTCCACCTCATTCTGGCATAATGACAACTTCTATGACCCTGGTACTACTGTTCTCCATTATACTATCCCTCCCAACACCTACTCCCCCTCCATGTCCCTACCCTTCACCATCCCCCCCACCCTCATTTCTGCCACTCCCTTCTTGTACCCCTATAAGTCCACTGCTTCCTCCTGCTATCCCCTGGTCCCATTACCCCACCCCCTCCTCGGCCCATTCCTTTGGCTGCTTCCCTGCCTCCCTCTCCCACCCGCACCTCTCCCTCCATCCAGCCCCTCCACTTCTGCCCCCACCCACTGAAAGGCTAAATCCAGGCCCCTCCACATGCTCACGCTGCCACTTTATCATAGCACTACCCTCCTGGCAGCTGGGGATATACACCCCTAACCCTGGCCCAACCTCACTGCATGCCCTGCCCACCACATACCAACCCCCAGCCAGAGCAAGCTCTTCGCCTCCCATCCGAGCTTCCCCGGGCCGCGCCTCCACCTAAATATTCATAGCCTAGCCCCCAAGCTCGATCAGCTCCAGGTCCCAGCCGACACCACTCCCTGATATAATCATCCTTTCTGAGACCTGGCAAAACCTAGCCTACCTGATAATAATTTCGCTATTCCAGGGTTCAATATCATACGGCAAGACCGCACTCCAGAGGCGTGGGTGGCTATCTACATCAGATCAGCCCTCCACTTCACTGTCTCCATTACAAAAACTGTACCCACAGCTACTTAACTCCTGATGGTAAACTGTCCCCCCCACTACTCTATCTTGTGGCTGGCATTTACTGCTGCCCAGGCACGCCAACCACAATAGTCACCTCGACCTTCTGGGCCAGCTGTCCTCCCTGCCCAATCAGGTGAACTATATGCTATGGGTGATTTTAACCACAATTGGCTAGCACCCACTTTTAACAAATCCCAAACCGAGTTAACTGCTCTTAACCTCTGTCAAACCATTACTGAACCCACTCGCTCCAACCTTAAGTCCGGTAATCACTCACTCCTTGACTGGGCGCTTACTTCCCACCCACACCGCATCGTCAGCTCCGGTCTTCTCTCCAATTCCATTAGCGACCACCACCCAATCTACTTAGTCCATGAAAATCCACAGAGTTAAATCCTCCCAAATTTATATTCCAGCGTTCTTACAAATCCCTCAACCTCTCCCCCCTTTTGGATGAACTTCACCACTCTAATTGGGTCCCAAGCACTAACCACTCTAATATGGACTCAGCCCTTATGCACTTTCAGAATACCTTCCTCTCCGCCTGGGACAAACACGCCCCCCTACGCCGGGCTAGAGTCCGTGGTTCCCACCTACCCTGGATCACTCCCGAATGATTGCTTACCAACAAGCCCGTGATAAGGCCTGGTGAATCCACAAATCCTCACTCCTCCCCGGCGACTATACCTCTTATCGCATGCTCCATAATAAAGTACCACGAAACACCCGCCTAGCTAAGTCTGAATATTTTAATAACACACTTAATGCAAACCTTGAGAGACCTTCCAAATTCGGAAAGTCATTAGCTCCTCTTTTCCCCCAAACAGTTAACCTCTACCTCTTCTCCTTGCCCAAGGTACTTCCTTTCTGAACCCCTGGAAGTCGCCACTCGAGTTTAATTCATATTTCACTCACCTGTGCCCAGGCCCTCCTCAAGCCCTTCTGCCTGCAAACACTCCATCTCCTCAGTCTCCCATCCCCCACCTATCCGGCATGAACCCCTTCTCCTTTAGACAATTCCCCTCTGAAACCTTAGATGCCTTTGTGCCTAAACCCTCAAAGGCAAATCCCTGATGGTCTTGACAACAAACTCCTCTTCTTATCTGCTCCGCCATCGCTACCCCCCTCGCAGCCCTACTAAATCTATCCTTCAGTACCGAGTCACTCCCCTCCGTATGGAAGCATGCCAGTGTTCTCCCCCTCCCCAAAGGCGGTGACTCTACCTCTGCATCCAACTACTGCCCCATCTCCCTCCTCTCCACCCTCGCAAAACTCCAGGAACACCTTGTGCTATCCCAACTCTCCCACTTCCTCGCCAGAACTAACTTCTTCACCCCTTTCCAGTCCGGGTTCAGAAAACACCACTCCACTACCTCCTCCTGTTCAGACTCACAGACTACATCCTCACTGGAATGGACAAAGGCTAATCACTGCGCTATTTTCATTGACCTACTTAAAAGCCTTGACACTGTTTCCCATTCTCTCCTACTATCCTGCCTTTCGAAGCTGGTTTAGCTGAATCCGCCATTAACTGGTTCAGTGCCTACCTTCTAAACAGAACCCAATCACTAAAATAGCTGACCGCATCTCCCCCATCACCTCCGGCGTTCCATGAGCTCAGTTCTCAGCCCCATCCTCTTCTCCATCCTCCAAACGACCTGCCAAACTCCTGCTCCTCTTCCGCCATACACATGTATGCAGATGACACAGTCCTCTTCACCTCTGGCCGGACCCATGAAGAAGTCGCTCCAAACTTCAAACTGACTTCAACAAAATCCAACACTGGTTCAATAGCAACCAACTCTCCTAAATGCTAAGAAAACCAACTCTATGACTTTCGGCACCAGACAGCGCGCTCCAAACTCACTTCCCTCTGAGATTCCACACCTAAATAACACCGTCTTGATACCACCTCCTTCAGGTATCTTGGGTTTGGCTTGACCACCACCTCTCCTTTTCCACTCACGTCGATGCCATCATTTCCAAACTCGCCCAAAACTTGGAGCCCTCTATAGAAACACACTAGTCTCCTCTTCCTGTCAGACACAAATTGTTCAGAAAATGATTCTACCTCCTTCGACTACAGTGATGTAGTTTACAGTTCCGCTGCACAGACCACCCTAGCCGAGATTAGACCCCCTCTTCAATGCTTTTTGCCGCTTTTGATGCCACCATCACATCACTGCATGCTTTATCGGCTCCTGTCCCTACCTTCTCTGAGCAACCGGCGCCTAATTCATTGCGCAAACTCACCTCCAACGTCTGTCTGCTCCTCCTCCCTATCTCGCATCCGCTAACCTCCCACCCACCCCTCTTACGCCCTCAGATCCACGATCCTAGACTACTATTCATCCCTCGTCGTAGGACCACCACCGGCCAATCTGCATTCTCTTATCTCTTCCCTAAACTCTGGAACGGCCTGCCCACCCAGGTCCGACATTCTTCATCCAAGCTCTCCCTTTCCTATGCCCTCTCTAACTTCCTTGCACCTAACTGCTGCTGCCCCTGACCACCCTCCCATTGGCACCTCCCCCATCCCCCCGTGCCTGACCACGCCTAATAGTCTGGCTTATATGCTACTTTGCGCATTTATACCCTCTCTATTACCTACCCCTCACTCGCAATTTGCTCCCTTCCCCCCTTCCCAATCAACCTAAGCTCCCTTCCCACTCCCTCCCCTCACCCTGTCCTCTCCCCTATAGACCTACGTTTCTACACTCCCCATCTCTCCCCCCCACCATCTCACTCTCCAAATCCTTCCTTGCTACTTTATGCATCTCCCTGTAGCTCAATCTCCGCTTCTACATTCAAATGCTGGTACTACTACCCCTGGTCTGTAACTGGCACTTATTTATTTCATGTTTAGCCTCAGTGTGTACTCTTGTATTGTATACCTTGCCTTAAGATCATGTTCTGTACTGTTTACCTCACTGTGTAACCACGATTTGTATAACCTGTACTTGCTGTGCCTGCGATGTGCTGAACAGCACCGCTTATGTAATAGTTCAAATGTAATCCCTCCCAACTATGTACATTTTCCATACTATGCTACTATAAGTTCGACTATTGTATGTATACCTGCCTCCTCTGTAACCCCTCCCCCCAGGTCGCACCGTGAGACGAGCATCTTTTTGCTCAGTGTGCCTTTCCTGGTGAAACATTTTCAATAAATAAATAAATAATGACCTACTGAATCAGATCAAATCAAACTTTATTTATAAAAGATGCCTTTCCAAACCAAGGCACCTATATAATAAAACACACATTTTTATAAATATCCAAACAAAATTAAAACTAATAAATACAATAGCAGCTTTAGAAGTTAAAAAATACCATGCTAAAAAGATGTGTCTTCAAAGCAACTTTAAAACTTTGAATGGTCAGGCAATCTTGTACCCAATGAGGTAGAGAATTCCACAGGGCCGGGGCCACAAAACTAAATGCCCTTGCCCCAGATGTTTGTAAACGAACCCTGGGAATCTCTAACAATCCCTCATCGGTGGATCGGAGAGGGCAGAGGGGACAGCAGGGGTGAAGGAGATCTTTCAGGTAACTGGGTCCCTGATCATGTAGGGCCTTATAGGTTAACAATGCAACCTTGAAGGTGATCCGCCACTGTATCGGCAGCCAGTGCAGTCCGAGGAGCATAGGCGTTATATGACTGGTCCTAAAGATGCTAGTCAAAAGCCTGGTTGCCGCATTCTGCACTAGCTGCAAGCGGCAGATATCAACCCCCGGGAGCCCTAGATAAAGGGCACTGCAATAGTCAAGGCGGGAGGTAATGAAAGCGTGAACCAACGTTGGAAGATCATTGGGAGGAACCAAGTGCTTTATCCAGGCGATATTCCTCAGACGGTAAAAAGAGCTTTTGACAGCTGCCGACACCTGCAATTTTAGGGTCAGGCAGTCATCAAGCATAACGTCCAGGTTCCGCACCTAGTCTGAGGTAGTTAGCTGGACACCTCTAAGCCACAGATCCAAAGAAGAACCTAACAACACACCCGCCTCACGACGACCCGAGTCCACAACCAACACCTCAGTTTTTTGGGGATTCAACTGCAGCCAACTCACATTCATCCAGTCCTGGATTTCGGCTAGACAGCTGTTAAATATCGAGATGGCATCATCCTGATCAGGCACAAAAGACATGTACAGCTGAGTATCATCTGCATAGCAGTGAAAACTCAAGCCGTACCACCTAATAATCACTCCCAATGGCAGAATATACACCACAAACAACATGGGCGCCAAAACAGATCCCTGCGGTACCCCACAGGATAGGGAGAATGGAGCTGAGGAAAAAAAAAAAAGACACCACCCTCTGGGTCCTAACCTTGAGGAAAGTTCGAAACCATCTGAGGACCGCCCCCGAAAGTCCACACACAAACCGCAGGCGATCCAACAGCATGCCATGGTCCACGGTGTCAAATGCCGCAAAGAGATCAAGAAGGACCAAGATGGAATGAGTCTTTTGATCTCTCGCTATTAGGAGGTCATTTAGTACCTGAACAAGGGCGGTCTCCGTACTATGTTTCTTCCTAAATCCGGACTGGAGAGAATCATGAATATTGTGGCTGGCCAAATGGTCATCCAACTGTGATGCCACCACCTTCTCAATCTCAATAACCTTACCCACAAAGGGTAGGTTAGAGACAGGCCTGTAGTTAGCCAGACAGTCCAGGTCCAAGGAGGACTTCTTAAGAAGGGGCTGAACCACAGTCTCCTTCAGGGGTTCTGGAAAGATCCCCTCTCCAAGGACAACCAGACAATCTCGGCAAGGACTGGGCCAACGATATCCACACAACCAACTAAAAGGTGCGTGGGGCCCGGATCCAAACTGCAGTTGGTCGGACGTAATGACTGGATAACCATCACAATATCACGGATTGTGGGCCGGCCAAAGGTGCACCACACAAACTGGGTGCCCGACATCTCCTGCCGACCATCGCTACTCCTTTGAGAGAGGGTCAAGCCGATATCGGATCTGATCGTGGCAATCTTATCCGCGAAGAATCAAGCAATCTCCTCACACCACTCTTGTGAAAAAGCTTTTCCAGGCTGAAGACATAGTGGACTGCACAGTCTGTCTATGGTCCGGAAATGCTGAGCTGGTCGATTCTGCGCAGCAGTGATTTCCCTGGGCAGAAATTCTGCCTTCTTATGGGTAATTGCTGATTGATAGACCGAACAGTGGTCCATCAAACTAAGTCTGTCACACATCAGGCCCGACCTCCGCCAGCGCCTCTCTAACTTTCGTCCAACCCTCCTCAACTCCCTCAAGGTCTCATCAAACCAAGGAGACCTGGGGCGAAGAGTGAGGGGGTGAACACGAACAGGAGCAATGGAATCCAGGGCCTCTGTCACCGCCTTATTATAGGCTAGTACTACCAGATCCCCTGGATCCGTGCATTCACTCGGCATACCCGATAGGTCCAACGCCGCCATCAGGAGATACACCCATCAAAGAGTGGTATCGGACCATCTCCATAGCGGCAGGCCTCCTGGGGGGGGGCCATGAAACTGAACCCGATGGTATGATGGTCAGACCACTCGACTGGTTCCACCACCAGATGGGATATCTCCATCCCCAGGAGAAACACCAAGTCCAATGAATGACCACCAGTGTGAGTCAAGGAGGAAATAACCTGTGTGAGGCCCAGTGAACTCATTAACTGGAGGAAGTCCTGTCCAAACACAAGAGTTCATAGTCGACCCAGGCATTGAAATCCCCCAGGATCAGCCATCTGTGGGATCCCAGTGTCAGGTCGACAACGAAGTCTGCGACTTCCCGGAGGAAAACATTCCCATCTCCTGGTGGATGACAGACGAGAAGAATCCTGCACCTCACACCCTCGCCCACGATACATTCAAAAGAACTGGTGGCTCCCACTGGTACTTCCTCTCGAAGTAAGATCTACATTTGGCCACTAGGAAAATTACTGTATACCCTTCATGGGACTTCAACCTTTATTAACAAAAAGTACAAAAAAGTCATGGTTCCAAATCACTTTTCCGTGCCTTGCTCCACATCGCGACTGTGACAGCATGTGCACGCTTAAGCACCATGCTGTGCTGTCGGTCAGCAGCAATCCTCCATCTCCAATTTTTCTTATGTCGCTCACCTTTTTGTTCAGTCTAACTTACATATTTACCCATAATAAGGATACAGACAGACCCTTTTCCCTCAGTCTGCTACAGGTACCAAGCCCACTTTCACTTAGCAAGCCATCTATTTGTACATCTTGTCACTGCAAAATCACAAACTGTCAGGCTTATAGAAGCAGTTCATATGTTTACAGCTTTACAGTACCTGTTTTATGAATACATGTGTTTTTTATATAGTTTTTTTTTTTTTTTTTTTAATCAAGAAAGAGAAATTGCTGAGTTGTGAGTACCTTCTGGTAGCTGCAACTTTCACTCGATGCCACTGCACGCGAGAAAACACCTACAAGACAATACAGGACAGCCATGCAGGGGCAGCACCACCTGCTGGACAATGCAGAAACTATGGACTTTTTCCAAAGGTATACCTCCACCACCAAAAAAGTAAAAAAAAAAAAATATACATATATAAATATTGTAAACCTATTTTCCCATTTTATTCTTCTTAAAATAAAGTGAGCCATTGTATAATAGCAATAATGCACTCCAGGGTGTGTGTCGTTCTGGGATAATGTCACTTTTCGGGTGTTGGACACAATCAACCTGCAGCCTCAAGCCCAACCACAAAGGCGTGGCGTTATCTCAGCATGGCACACACCATGTTGTGCATTACTGCTTAATTAGAATCCCTCTCTCCCCAAACCCACAAACCAGAAGGGAACCTGCACTGCTGCATGTGGCAGGGAGGGTCCAACACATGGACAAAAAATGCCTGCAGCATTTTTGCTCTCCACCACCAATGCATTTGAAAATGCCCACAATGGACAGGCTCTGCAATGCTTTGACCCCATCCACAATGATCTGAAAGGAGCAGATCAGCAACTCTGTGCCACTCACAGCAGTGCAGAGACCTATGTATAAATGAATTTTATAGCTTAATGGCAATCCCAATGGTGAACCTATGTTACTGTCTGTAGTGCGAAGCCCCCACTCACTGCCACAATTCTAATGCCACAGAGAAGTGAACACGACAGCATGGCACAGAGTGTCTGAATCCAAGGGTTAAAAAAATGCATATATATTTGAAAAAGTTAAAAATGTCTGACTAGTATGGTACACTGGGATTGTAATGCTGTATAGACAAAAACAGAATGAATTTATTAAAGACATTCCTAACTCACTGCTTGGTTAATGATCATATAATTTATTAAGCATGTTTCTAGCTTCAGTCTTTTTAGGGAGCTCCTTTAAAGCGGCAGTGCAAATGACAAAATATAAAACAAAAAAGCAGCCAGACAGAACAAAATAAACTAGCATACCAATTCTCCCCTTTTGCTCTTTTCTATAATGGAATTGAGAAGGCTAGGGATGCGTACCTAGCAGTAATACCCCAAGATATCCATATTATATGGGCACAGCACACAAAGTCCTATTGAGTGGACCCAGGGGTTATAGTTAGGAGTACAGAGTGGAGAACCCACAGACACAGGTTTGAATACAATTGTCACTCACAGAATCAAACAACAACTTCATAGGAACTGATGTGGCAATCCTCAACTGGAAATTCATATAAACTCATTCAGAGACCAGTTTCTGTTTTGATTTGAACCAGATTTTAAGTATAGCAGTTCAAGTGTATGAACTGTTTTGAACTTGGTCACTTTGTGCATATGAACCAATTGGGAAAATTGATTCTGATACTTTCCTGTTGAAACTGCAGCTAAAGAAATGGTATCAGATTCATATCATCGGCTGCTGTATGTTCACATGCAGTCAGAATCAATCAGCTTGTACTCAGTTCAGTTCATTCTCATCCAACGTCACGTGAACAAAAAAGGAGTATAATCTGAATGTGGTTTATTGCTTACAAAGTCATGGCTTCCCACTGCATGGAAACATAGTGTGTGGGACCCTGAGCAAGTCACAACTTCCCTGTGCTGAATTCCTCTAATCTCCTCTCTCTGTGCTGATTAAGTACTGTGTTGCACCAATGTGTAGCTGAAATAAATGACAGGATGGCCTCCAGCTGGATGGGTCTCAACACTGGCAAGACTGACGTGCTGGTAGTTAAACCGGGCTCCCGTGGGTTGGCCATTATGGGCAGGGGTGCGGTTATACCATTTATAAATGGCACCTTTCTTGGACCTGTGGGTAGGTGAAGAATCCGGAGGCCACTGTGGACTGTATGCAGACACTGGGACATCAGGTGCCAGTGCAGCTGCCAGAGGTAGTCTACACTGACTTTCTCCATCTAAGTAATATTATCCAGCACACAGGGACTTGGCTATGCTGGTACATGTTTTTGTTGCATCTTGGTTGGACTACTGCAATGCTTTGTACCTAGAGTTATCTCTGGTGGGTTGATGCATTGCCTGCAGCTGCCCAGCTGACTGCTGGAACTTGCCATTCCAAACATATCACAGTGGTTCTGCGCAAATGGCCCTGGCCTCCACTGCAGTGGCACATCATATTCAAGACAGGTTTGCTGACAGACAAGGCCCAGCTACCTGAAAGATCCCCTGACATTATATGCCCCTTTCTGCTGACCTCTTCGCTCCACTGAGGAAGGCCTTCTGATCATCCCTCAATTCTAGCTAAAGTTGTCAAAGGACAAAGCTTTTGTGGTTGCTGCTCCTATGCTCTGGAACACTCCGCTAGGTTATCTGTGGGAGTCTCCCTAGACATAGGTCTTTCAAAAGGATCTGAAATCCTTCCGATGAGGCCTCCCTGAATTGTTTATCTAGTTTGTTGCCCGATATATTATTTGTTGTTCTACTCTATATATACTTAATTGCTGTTCATCCTGTATGTTATATTTATTGCTGTAAAGTGCCCTGGGCCTTCAGGAAAGGGCCCAAATAAAACTGACCTTGCATTAAAGGAATATCCTTACTAACCCCAAACTATGCCGGAGTACCAAGAGGTCCCCATTTAGAAAAGTGCCTACAATCCTAAGCTATGCAAATAGATGGGTCAAGATTCTTCTTTCAACATCCCAGCATCCGATGGGACCATCTGGAGCTTGTCACCTCCTTTAAGTACTTGGGTGTTACCCGTGACCCTTCTCTGACGTTTCCTGAGCATGCTGCTCTCTCTGTCAAGCACATAAATCAGAAACTGGGCATCAACTATAGACAAAGACTGGAAAACCTCGGCAGTGAAGCTTACTATTGCTAGGGGTACAATGCTCCCCCATATTCTCACAAATTTCTACTAATAATCAATCAAAATTGAATGCAGTGTTCAACAAGCACTTGTCAATGCTGAATGTTTGCTTGCTGGTATTAGCATTGGGAATGCAGGAGTTAGACAGATGCATAATAGGAATGGCAGTGAAGTACTGAGCTTCGCGACAATCCCACCTCCGCCCTGCAGAGAGGGGCAGGCATTGGGGTATGCGTTTCCTGCAGACACCGACAAGTGTTGAGGTGTGCCTTGGGGAGTTCGGCTTTACAGTCACCCCATTCCAGAGGGACATACGCTGAAATGGGTGCAGTGTAAGAGAATGGGGTGAACTCTGGGGCCAAAGAGTCCAAGGTACACCTCGATGCCTGTCACTGGCTGCAGGGTGAGGGGTTGGGGTGGAATGGCATAAGCAATACAGTTGGCAATCCAAAGGCACACCCCTGATGCCTGCCAGTCTGTACAGGGTGGGACGTTATGGTTTAGAAACCCTAATGCCCCGGGCGTTTGTTGGTATTTGCACTGCAAATTTTCAACATGGGCTTTTTGTGACCCAGACCTCATGAAAGCATTTGGGACCTCTTCTCATGAACAGTAGCACTGTGATTTTGTTAATGTGTCCCGAACTTTGAGTTCCCACAATGATCATGCCATTCTGTGCCAGATGTACGAAAACACATATCAGGCAGGATGTGAAGAATGACAGCTGTACCACTCATAGGGAGATGTGAGTTGGCAATAGTGAAAATATTAAAAATGCTCGAACTTCCAAGTGTACGTGGAAACTACAAAGAACGATGCAACGGTGTTGGCTTAGTGGAATTATTTCACCAAATTTTCAACATAGGCATTTTGTGATCTCTGCTCATAAACACTGTCACTATGATTTTCTTAGTCTGTCCCGAACATTAATTTCCCACAGCGACCGCACTATTCTGTGCCAGATGTGAACGCACATTTCGTGGCAGGATATGAAAAATGACAGCTGTACTGTTCATAAGGAGGTGTGAAAAAAATGCCAATGTTGAAAATCTGGAGTGAAAATATTACAAATGCACAAAATTACGAGGGTGCATGGAAACTGCGCAACGTACACTCGTAAAACAGTAATTTCATGGACTTTTGTCACTAAATTTTCAACACAGGCATTTTATCACTTCTGCTCATGAACAGTGTCGCTGTGATTTTCTTAATCTGTCCCGAACACGGACTTCCACAGCGACCGAGCTATTGTGTGCCAGAAGTGTGAAAACACATTTCGCCAGGATGTGAAAATGACAGCTGTACTGTTCATTAAAAGGTCTGAAAAAATGCTAATGTTGAAAATTTGGAGTGAAAATATTACAAATTCTCAACGTTACGAGGAAGCGTGGAAACTGCGCACTGCACGCTTGTAAAACAGTCATTTTTTGGAATTTTTTCACCAAATTTGCAACATAGGCTTTTTGAGAGCCCTCCTCATGAACAGTGGCACTGTTGTTTTGTTAGTTGGTTCCGAAAGGTGATGCCGCGCTGTGATTGTGAAATCACCTTTCGCGACTGAATAATGCCATGACAGTGACTGTATTCATGAGGAGGTCCCAATAACCCATGTTGGACATTGGCATCAAAAGTCCAAAAATGGCTGAGATATCCACATAAGTTGAAAACACTATTTATGCCATTATACAGCTTACCAGCATTTCTTCAGTTCACGGTGGCTTTGAAGAATGCAGGCGTGTTTCTGATCCACCGAGCGTTAAGCCAGGCTCAAGGTAAGTATGGGGTGGGAGGGAGGTGCGGTCAGAACAGTGGCGTGGGTTGTGGGAGGGCACGACAGACCATGAGGACCATTTTCTTTATTTCAGGGACAAAAATAATAAAAGGGCGGTCAGCGGAAGGTTTTTTTATTTTTTCAGGCTTTATTTGTGCACACTGGGGTGGGCTCCCAGTGTGCCGCCTGCATTTTGGGGAAGGGGGGACTTAAGCCGATGGGGATTGGGCCCCCCCGTCGGCACATAACAAATGGGGGGGGGAGAGACATTATGCAGACGGAGAGTAGGCTCCCCTGTCGGCAAATGAACTGGGTCATTGGCATGTCAACAGGGGGATGGGGCACCCCCGTCGGCTTACATGGGACTGTGAGGTGGCGGTTCACAGAAATGTTATCCCAGGCAAGGTACCGCCCTGCAATGATGGGTCGCTCCCTTATTGCAGAGGAATTGCTGACGCTGCAATAACGAGGTGGCCCCTCATTGTAGCGGCCAAATCATTTCGAGCTGGTGGCACTTCTGCAGAACCAGTGTCATCAGGACACTGGGCCTGCACTGGGTGCACACCGCCAATCCCACAAATGCAGTGCTGGCATTGGCAGCCACACTGCCGCACCTTCATAACCAGCTTCTCTCCTAAGCTGCCACATAATGTTTCTTGCGCATGCATGCAAGCAAACATAAAAATGCCAGTAGATTTGCGTGAATGGCTCCTTTCAGTACCTATCGCTGCTCTTTACACCAATCCCTTGGCTTGCTTGCTCATCAAGCCTGCTGCAAGTACCTTTTAGATTGTTTTATAGACAAAGCTGTCAGGGATAAGGAGCACTCTCTCAGCTGATGACCTTAATCCTGATTTATGCCACATTATAACACTGTTTGGGGAAAACTATCAATTCAATTGGCTAAGTTGCTCTGTGTGCCTGTGGATTAAGTTAGCATTAATCCACAGTTCCACGGACAGACTCTGTAAAATGGCCCTGGGACTCATTTGAGCTGCAGAAAGTGAAATCCAATGGCAGCCATTTTAACATCGGGGAAGCAGGAGGCAGTGCGGGGACTCACCGGGCATGTGGTGCTGAGCCCCCAGTCAGACTGCCTATTCTTCTTCCAACCACGCACAACCCCCAAAAGACAGACAGTGTCCCCCGACTATGCTCCACGAGACACAGAGAAAGACAGAAAGGCGGCAGCACTCAGGCACGGCAGAGAGTGTAAAGACAGCAGCAATCAGGCACAGCAGAGAGAGATATGAAGGTGTCCCTGATGTCCCCTCTCCCTGCCACAAGAGTCTTTATACATAGTGTGCTGTTCTTCAGCCTTGATTACGTGTTTGAGAGCACATGAAAACGAGACAAACTGTGCACCTGGGTGGGGGAGAGAGAGAAACATCAGCTCACCCTGGTCCTGTCAGTGTGCAATATACTGGCATAGCAGGGAAACACAGCAGACAGACAGAGAGACACACACAGTGATATGGAGATCAAGAGTTGTACTGCACAACTTCTGTTGTGTTGTCTCTCTTGACTGTCAGGTGTGCGGGTCTTTAGCTGAATCTCCGGCCACCAATCTCTGCATGTCAGTAGCTGTACAGCAATACAAAGACAGCATCACACAGAAACACCCAACAGCAGAGTGGCAGCTGCAATCAGAGAGAAATAGAGAGTGACAAACAATAATTGTAAGTCACCCAGTCCCACATTGTGGGCTGAAAGGGACAAAGAGAGAGATAGCGAGAGTGTGAAAGAGAGACACACCGGGGGAGTGACACTGAGAAAGTCAATACCTATACTTGCTCTAAAATATGTTTGCCTGCACAAAGGAATCTTTCTGAGAGTATGGCAGATCGCTGGTGGACAGCATACACAGTGATCCGGGTGAGAGAAAGAGTGTGACGGGCAGACTGACAGAGAAGTTTGACAATAGTCTGTATGTGGATTGTATGGAGGGGCACATTAACGGTAGTAGGCAATGTAGCACACAGTATTATGCATAACAAATGTCACAGATCATGTCACTACCAGTGTATATGTGACATTTGTATGTGCATAACACCAATGCAGTACGTATTTTCTGTTAGGGACTATTTTGCAAGGTGGCAAGATACAGTACTTTTTTATTTAAACATAAAAAAACAGTTTTCCGCATATTTTTTGTTGTTTAAATATAACCCACATTGTAAGTTCAATAAACCTCTCCAGGGTATGGGGTTACTGGGGATTAATCAACACCCCGGGTGCTGTGAGGACACTCCGCTTGCATCCTCGTGCCTCACAATGCACCCAGGGTGGTGATTAATCCCCAGTAACCCCATACCCTGTCTTGGGTTATTGCCTACATAGCCCCAGGTCCTCCTCTACTGCTGTTTCTGGAGATCACCCCTGTTGCTACCTAAATGGAACAAAAGACCTTCTCTGTTACTGCCCCTTTCAAATGAATGGGGCTTGCCTAGCTTCCTACGCTGTCTGGAATCACATTCCCAATTTGAATCACTCTACAAAGTTGCACTACTAGCGGATTCTTCCTGCAAATGCTTCCCCTGATCACATTACTTGTCTCTACCGATTTGACGCAAGATCTTCTCTTGCAATTATTTGAAAGAATATACTATATTTATAAATATTTATTGTCAGCCTGTTTTTAAACTTCCTGATGTTACCAACTGCTGATTATAAATGCATACCATCTGTATGGATTGCATTTCTTTTTCCTGATGTTACTAACAAACAACTATGAATACATTGAGCCCGGTTTTCAAAGGTTGACGCAGGGCTTGCGTCAAGCCCTGCATCAACCCCATTGTTTGGTGCAGCTGGGCCTAATTTTAGTACATCAGGTCCGCTGCGACAGTTTCCACACTTTATGGCAGCTTGCGCCAAATATCTGGCACAAGCCCCATAAAAAGGGTCCCCCAAATGGTGCAAGTTAGACCGGGAGAGTTCATCTAACGTGCGGCATTTGGCGCACAGGAAGAAAAATCCTGTTCAGCGCCAATAGAGTGACGCATGTTTCCTGTGCCATATGATCAGCACATCAGGGACTTGTGGCATTCTCGGGGCTTTTGAAAATCGGGCCCATTATGTCTTGTGTATATTATTACTATTGGTCTCTTGTGCCATCATCTTCTTGGCTGAGGTCATGCCTGAAAACGGTCCCTGGGACCACTGCACCTACCCGGTGAACAAATAAATAAACAAATATCACCCCCCCCCCACACACAAAATTTTCATTTCGAAACTCAAGAATGATTTATCCTGCCACACACTTTTTGTTACATTTTGGCCCTATGGGATACTAGGTGAGAAGCAGGGAGGACTAAATAGAAGCACACAACCATGCTTGTGCATCCACACTACTGGTAGAATGGTTTAGATAAACAGTTACAAACAAAACCGTTGTTGAGATTAGCTCCTGATGTTGTCTCAACAATGGTTTTCAAAAACTGTGCTACCCTGGCAGCAGTGTGGATACAAACTATTAATAACTTTTGAACCCATGCAGGTTAACCAAACCAGTTTAAGTAGTGCAATGTGAACAAGGTCTAAACGTCCACACTATGTTTACACATAGTGGAATCCGCTACTTTGTAATGGATTCCCTACATTCAGATTATGATCCTTTTTGGTTTACATGACATTGCATAAGAATGAACTGAATCAAGTGCAAGGTGATTGATTCTGATTACATATAAACACACAGCAATTGAGGATTCTAACTGCATTCCTTTTGCTGTGGTTTCAAGAGGAAAAACAACAGTATCACCCTCCTGAGGAGAGTCTCTCAACAACAGTTTCAGTTACAACAGTTCAACTATACAGTCCTCCCAGCAGTGTGGATGCATAAGTATGGTTGCATGCTTTCACAGTCCTCCAAAATTTACTTTAAGAGTAAATATTAACATTTTTACAGATAGAGTTTATCCATAGGTCTGCCTAGTCACAAATCACAATGCCATTTATAGATGTACAGAAATAAAATCATATGCAATCATATGTTGAATATCAAACATTTAACTAGAGGTGTAGTGATCCAAGAAATCCAGACAATGCCCTTAATTTTGCCTCATTCTTACAGTTAAAAAAGGTCATACAGAATCATATTTGGTGGTAAATTCAAATTAGCTAAGATTTCTCCCAACCATTTATCTCTGCTTTTATTACATAATGGGCAGAGCAAAACTACGTGCTGTAGATCATCTACCTGAAATTTTCCACACCTACAAAAAAGGTGAGAGAACACCAGGTCTACTCTGAAGAGGGTGTTTGTAGTCTGAATTATATAATTCTATCCTAAATCTGCATATCGGTCGTCTATCTTCAGATTTGGTTAGAATTTGCAAATAAGGTTCAAAAAGATTTATTTTTAGCTATTTAAACCATCCAACACATTTTAGTTGATCCAATCGTGAATAGTTATTCGAAATGTCACTATCTTTTATTCTTGAGGTCACCTTGAATTTAATTTCGTCCCTTGGCCGAATATATGTCGAAAGATTTCCCAGACCTAAAGGAAAAAGTTGTTTCCTTATTAGTTGCATTGAGAAGGAGAGGAAACCCATATCGAAATATTTCATCTCCTCATCAATGCACCAAGAAGTCAGGCAGGCATTGGGAAGAAGAAAAACTTTCAGAAGAAATAAGATTCTTCTTTCCATAGCCATAGAGTCCAAAGAATACTGTACGAGCTCTAGTTGTAATACAGCTACTAGGACGGAATTAGGTACCATCAGGAGATATCTATACAATTTGTTAATTGGAATTTTAATTTCTTTAATACCTTCCGTCCCCCAAACCTCAATGGCGTATAAAGCATGTCTTAATTTTAGCATTCAATACTTACCACCAGGTACGGTAGTTTTGCCCAATTTTTGCATTAAATAATCAAAGCTCCCGAAGCAGTTTTCATTTTATTTTTAACTAGGGTACTATGTTCTTTCCAGGTACCCTCTTGTGAAAATCTTACTCCCACGTAATCATAAGATTTAACTGTTTCCAATTTTTCCGGACCAAGCAAGAGAGATGAATGTTTTTTTATCCCGTTTCCAAATATGATCATTTTAGTTTTGTCTTTATTAATCCTTAAACTTTAGTTCGTTAGATAAAGATGAAAAACGATTGAGCTTTCTTTGAAGGCCCAGTCTAGAAGTAGATATTAAAACGATATTGTCAGCATAGGCTAATAACAGTATCCCTCTTTCTCCAATTTTGGGAGCATGAAAATCAGGGTCATCCAAATTCTCCAACAAAAAATTGATATAGATGTTAAACAAAGTAGGGGCCAATAGGCAACCCTGTCTAATCCCCAAGTTATCTGATTGTTTCAGTTGTATGTCCATACTGGTTGTATTGGACCATGGCCTAGATATGGGAGTAAAGTCTCATTATTAAATTAACTAAATCTACATCAAGGCCATACTCTCTTAGTTTTTTTCCATAGAATTCTCTTACTTATGCTATCAAATGCGGAGGAGAAATCAACAAAACGGCAATAAAGTTTTTGGGACTTAACCTTAACATATTTCCATATGAGAGGGTTTAAAACACAACAATGATAAATAGTGGACCTGCCTGCGCTAAAGTCGTTTTGAAATTCACTTAAAATAGCACTTTTCTCAATCCACGTTGTTAATTGTTCCAGTATGATTTTTATAAAATGTTTTTGGGAAATGTCAATTAGGCTAATTGGGCTGTACGTTTTTGGGTCATTACTATCTCCTTTTTTAAAAATTGGATAAATAGTGGTACCTAGCTAACACTCCAGAATTGCTAAACCCTGTAGCATTGCATTAAATAGGACTATGAAAATGGGGATCCACCAGGATGGAAAGGTTTTATATAGATGATCTAGTATAGAGTCTGGGCCGGGGGCTTTATTGGAAGAAAGTGAAGTAACAGCAAAGTATATTTCCTCTTCGCTGATCTGAATTAGTGCTGGATGATGTCTACTTGTTATTGTAAAATTATCATGTGTAAGGAGGATCTGTTCCTCAGTGGAATAATACAAGTTTTCAAAGTAAGATTTCCAGGTGCTCGGGGTGATATGAGCTTCCAACTTAGCAGCAAGGGTGCTATATCCCGAAGCTACTTGTGTCCAGAATGTCCTTGTGTCCCTCTTGGTTACCGCTTTCCTAAGTTCTTCCCATCTCTCTATATTATGTTTAAGTCTTTCTTTTTCAAGAATTTCTTTATATTCTTTCCTATATCCATTCATAATGGAGGTCCTGTCTCTCAGATCTACAATCTCTTTTTTCACCTGTCTCATCTTATCGTTTAGTTCTTGTTTTGCCAATTTACAGGTTTTATTAAACTACGATTTTCCAGTGGAATTTTGTTTAGGTGGTCTTGACACTGTACAGTATAGTCTTAATATCATATTAATTTTGTTCCATTTCTCTAGAATTTCCCCCAAGTCCATCTCCATACTCAAGGAGTCTCTTAAATCTAACAGGACCTCGCTCTCCAGAAGTTCTGTAAAGTTATTAACTGAGTGTATGTTCCATCTGATTCTCCGATGGTTTATTATCTCTAGGTTGTTTGATTCAATATCTAGATTTAGTATTTCTCTCGATTGCTTCATTTCCAAAGAAACTATAAACCAGGAGATGAGCAGACTCAATTCAATCTACCACCCTGAAATATTTTACAGATTTGAGGGCTTCTATGTTTACCCATGCTAGATCTATTGTTGAGGTTCCTCGAGGGCCATAAAAGGTTATGTTTCCTTTATTGTCACTAGTGTATGTCCATTTAATATACACATATTTAAATCCATCATTAATTTACTGGGTCTGAAGTCATTCTACAGTCTGTAAGCTTATAATTTATAATCTGTATAGACGATATAAAGTCCCCATAAAGGTCATCATTCACTTTATTTGCGGAAATTCTAGTGTTAAAGTCTCCTATGTTTACAATAGGTAAGTGTAACCACCTATTTATAATGTTTTCTAAGACTTTTTAAATTTAGGAAGACACCCGATGCTTTTAATTTAGATGGAGGCGAGTAAATATTAATGATTACCAAGTTTCCCAGGTCACCTTCAAATTTCAATGCTAAGACTTCCTTGTAATTTTATTTATTTTTTTTTTGATGACCGGGTAGGTGCACTAGACACAAGAGTGACTATTTTCAGGCACGACCCGGGAGGTCAACAACAGAGAGATAGAAGTACATATAATACAATGTCAAGAAATATGCAAATACATCACAGTCAGAGGTGAGACACATTTAAAACAATATTTGTACTAAGGCACGTAGAGGTGTAATTATACAAATAGAAGGTAAGTGCCCATGTATAATCAGTAGTAGTTTTAACAACATTTAAAGTGCAGAAAAAATATACCACAGGGTAACATTAATCTCAAGCTTTTCAATTTTGTAATTTAGGAAGGTTTTTACAAAAATAGTTAACCAAGCTTTATAGCGACCCAGTCTCCCTACCCTTATAGCTGGAATTAAATACCTGATATACCCTGCTAACTGTGGGTGAGAGGTTTCTGTACACCAGGTCTCCTGAAGGCAGAGTATCTCATTTCCCATAAGAAATGCCTTTACCTCAGGATCAGCAAGTTTAATATGTATGCCCTCAATATTCCAGGAGAGTATCTTAATTTCCCTCTGGTCAGACTGGTGAGTATCTAGTATAGGATTGCCCACTAGCCTGCTGTGGTTGTCATTCGTTGCTTAGCGGTTTAAGACAAGAAAATCTATTGTTTTGGAGAAGGTTGTTAGTCGCCACCTGTTCATCTTCTTTCTCTAATTGTAATGGGGTTTCTAAAAATTGGGGGGTTAGCATATAAATACCCAGAGGGTCCAGTCTACCCTCAGCCAGTAGGAGGGCCTTTGGTATATAGGAGTTCTTAAAGGTGGCATCTATCTATGAGGTACTGTTGTGCCTTCTGTGTACTTTTAGCCATTCTATTGAATTACTGGAAAGCTTTACCTGTAACATTTTGTCCCATAATGTAATTAAATCATTTTTAATCTTTCTGTTTCTCCTGAGGCAGTCTCCCAGCCAAAGATTGTAACTGTTCTGGATTCCCATTCATCATTCTTGTTCCCAAAATCGCTTTGTGGTGTATTTCCTGATGTCCCAATATCCTCCATCCCGCCTTGATTCAAGGTGCTGGGATTTACCATCTGCTTGATTATTGGGACTTTCTGAGGGGGATAAATAAAGATACCACCCCAAACCTAATATAGGATTCTTATACTAGATTTCCTTAGCTAAAGTCTCTGTCTGGCAGTATAGCAGGACTCAGTCCTGATATCGTTTATTTGGTGGTCTCATTAATAGAGGTCCTTTGGTATTTCCTGATAACCTAATAATTGTGACATCCAGATAAGCAGAATATCCTGGGATTCATTAGGAAGTTAATGAATCCCATAGCTTTCTAACAAATATTCAAACCCTCCATTATCTTCCTTAGTGGAATAGTCGGTGGGGTTTGTCATGGTGTTTGCTCTTCAAACAGTTCAGTACTTCTTTGTTCCCTGAGTGGGCCATCGGCCGCTTCTGAAGTCACCTTCCTAGCTGACCTTTCCTCTTGTTCTATAACATTGGTCTCTATACGGTTTTCTAAAAGTAAGCCGTCATTGGTTCTTCTTTTAATATTAGGACATGTCATTTTCATAGAAGATGTTTTTGTGTTAGTCTGCATTCTTAATGCTGCTAGTATCCTCTGCGTGAACTCAGTTTTGTTTCCTAACCTCGGTTATCTGCTGATGTCCTTTCCCTTTTGTTAGTTTATTTAGCTTATGTCCCTTAGGCTTGTCTTTCCTTCCTTTCCCTGTGTTTGTATTTTTTATTTTTGTTTTCCGCGCCCATGTTACATTCACAGGTAACCTCTTTGTCAAATGGGGCTGGCAAATTAACCTGTATAGCTTTATTAATCATACCTGTAACTAAGTGTCGAATGGGCTCTGGTTCAAAAGTTATATTGCTCTCCTCCTTAGCTATATTATTCTTTCCCAGACCCTCTAATAAAATTTTGCTATAGAAAACATCTGTCCGAAGAATAGAGATCTCATCTTTAATTACTGCAAAGTTTTCCAAGATGACTATATCTGCATAGTATCTAACCTTGATAATTTCCAGCATTTGTCTGGAAAGGGAGGAGCTTGCTGTGAAGTTTCCAACGTCTTTAAAATATTTTTTTTTTTTTTTTTATCAAAGATTGATCTGCAGTAGTCCCTGGGGTCCTGATCACTATTCTGACCTTTGTCTAATTTCTGGTTCACCATTTTCCTTTCTTGAAATACATCTAATCTTTTTAGCCCTTCTATAGAATTTAGGTCCTTCATGATGGTTTCCAATTTAAGTTGGTTACCCAAATTTACTTCCCCAGTTCCCCGAAGAGCCCAACTTGGAAAAAACATCTACCTTGGCTCCCCTTTGCAGTCTGGTGGGCCACAGAGATATTATGCCAGGGAGGGGATGGCAGATGTGGGTGGTAGCCACTGTGTTTTCCCTTGCCGGTTCCAGTTTCTGCAGAGAGTCATGCTGCCAGGTAACTTTTTAAACAAAAAGAAGTATCCCAGTTTGCTTCACTTGTCTGGTGAGGTGAGCACAAATTTGGGCCATTGCTTCTAAATAAGAATAAAAATGTGCCCCAATTAATTTGCTCTCACTGGTCCTGGTTCTTGCTGGTGAGGGGAGAACAGACTTGTGCAATCTGGCCCTTGCAAATAAAAAAATAAAGAAATAAATGCCCCAGTGTGCTCCCAGCTCCTGATGACAAGGGAAGAATGATCTGCTGGTGCCCCCACTCACCTCTCTTTCTCAATCCCGACTATGACTGGCACAGCCCATCACTCACCTTCCCAGCTAACAGCCAGCAGAACTGAATTACCAATAAAATGCGAAATGCATATTGTGCTTTAGCAATATTAGAGTTTTCATGATGGCTGACCAAAGAAGTGAATGGTGGGCTGTACCAGTCACCACCTGAAGTAGGTGGCACTCTCACAGCAAGTTTGGACTGGGATGAGGAGAAGGAGGGGGTGCCTCTAGACTTTAGAGAATGCCTGGAGAGGGAGAGGGTGGTGGTGCTACTATACGTCAAGGACAGCTTGAACTGAGATGGGGAGAGGGAGGTGTCCCAATGGACACCAGGGAAAACTTGGTACTGGAGTAAAGAGAGGAGCAGGTGCCTTTGGACAGGTGGAAAAGCTTAGACTGGGGGACGAGAAGGAGGCATACCAATGGACATCAAAGAATGCTTGGCATGGGCCCTAGCGAGGAAGGGAGGTGCCACAAAACACCAGGCAGTCCTTGGTATGGGATGAGGTGGGGGTGTCACTAATCCCCAGCAGTGCTTAGCACAAGAGATGGTGAGGGAAGGGGAACCTCAGGACACCAGTTATTGCTTGGCATTAAACAGGGTGAAGGGATGGCACTGGACATCTGAGGGAGTCAAACTGGGTCTGCAGCTGAACTACTCAGTGCTCTTCCTCTTCTACAGAGATGGCAACCAGTGGCGTGGTGGTAGCCAGATTTGGGTCACCAGGTTCACAGCTTGGTGCACTATACCACACACACACACACACATATAAAGCAATTAAGTTGTGTTATTGAGGGGTGACAAATCTGGGTTCCATGTTCACACATCATGACTTTCTGCACTTACGAGTGCTGTACTCTAGAACATTTAGATCTCCAAGACAAAATAACAATGCACTTTGGTCCAACACATATAATTCGATGTTCGAAAGCATGTAAGAATGCAATAAATAATGCAAAAAGGGATATGGAACTAAAACTGGCAAAAACAGCAACAAAGGGAAATAGCAAACAGTTTTATGGCTATATTAAGTCCATTAAGAAAGCTGACTCAAAACTTAATACCATTATAGAAAATAATGAAATAATTACAGACCCATTTGTTATGGCTGATAACTTTAACAGGTACTTCTGCTCAGTTTACTCAGAGCCCAGTTCAACATACGTTAATATCCCTGTCAAATTCTGTACAAAGGATGACATAAAAGAAAAAATAAATGGTTTAAAAAGGCACAGTGCCCCAGGCACTGACAAAATAACACCACAAATGCTCATAATAACCAGAGACAGCATCTGTGAGCCACTCGAAATACTATACAACAAACTTATGAGTACAGGTGAAGTACCAGCAGATTGGAGGGCAACAAAAAAAACTCCCATCTTTAAAAAAGGTAAAAGACGGAGCTGTTGAGCCTGAGCTGAGTGGCAGCAAAAACTTGTAGCTCTTGCTTTGCGGCTTAAAAAACATTAAAACTGCAGATTTTAAGCCCAAATTTCTGAAATCTGCTTCCTGATTTTGATAGAGGAGCCAAGAATTGCTAAGATGGGCAAGCCTCGGAAGGATCGGGGTTGGGGAACAGGAGGAAAATCCAGTAATCTCTCTCAGACGCACAGATCGGAGCCCGCTGTGCAGGCCACTGCTGAGCCAGAATCATCAGAAACCTTGATGTCTCTGATTATGAAGATACAGAGACTTATCTCCTCAGTTTCCGACCTGAACTCTAAAATAGACTCAATTGGTACTAGAATTGCAACCATTGAGACGACAGTGGATCAGTTAAAATCTGAGAGCACCGATATTAAGAGACAACTGGAGAAAACTGCAGCTGCCACAACGCTCTTAATAAAAGAGAATGCTCACTTTAGGGCCAGGCTGGAAACTCTCAAAAACAAGGCCTAATCCTCACAGATCTGTATTCTCGGCCTTCCAGAGGGGCTTGAAGGGGACCATCCCCTCCTCTTTTTGCAGGACTGGTTATCCGAAAAGCTTCTCCCCAAAGGACAGGACTATAATTTTGGTCTCCAAAAGGCCTATCGAATTACTTCTCGGGGTCACTTAGAACAACACGTGACCCCTCGTACTTTGCTGGTGGTCATGAAGGAGTGGGGACCCGTGATAGAATACTAAGGATGGTAAGGCAAGCTGGGTCTATCACACAGGATGAACAAACTGTATACCTTTTTCCAGATGTCAGTTATGCAACTCACATGTGACGCAAAAAATTTGATGGCATTCGCCAGAAGCTAAAGGAGGCATCCATACATCACGCCATGATTTACCCCGCCAGATTTGTGGACAAGGTATGGATTTTTTCAGACCCTACTGAGGCTGGGAAGTGGGCCTCCTGTATTCCACCTAATCACAAGGTCCAGAAGAGAGATGTGGAGCTGGACAGCAACGATCCAGAGAGCGAGGAGGACGTTTGAGCCTGTTTCAGCCCTATTTCAGTTATTTCAATCTGAGACGCTGTTGTCTGCTATGGAACTGTAACGTATCATGGGCTGACACCTTAAGAGCCCTATTATTAATGCTTGCCCTACGTTTGGGTAACCTTGTTAGCGCACTAGTAATTTAAAGGGCTTACTTCCTTATTAGATTGTTCGTATAAGCTCTCCACCAGTTATAACTAAATATGGAGCCTTTATCTACATGAATGTTTAAGGGTTTATCCATAATCTGTTCTCAAGCATTACTGAAGGCAGTAGTTGTCAAATCCTTATTTGATGGATCTTATTTACTTAAGCTTTTATAGTTTGACGCCATAAGCCCTGAATGAGGCATCTATATTATGGACCTTTGTCTTGGACATTAGTTTACCAGAATAGTCAAACTGCTCATGGGCTTGTGCAAACAGCAATTCTGAAGTTAATGATCAATGTTTTACCTTAAGCTTTCCCCCTCAGTGTGGTATCGCAATATTATGGATACACTGGTATTAAGGAAGCTATGCCTTCTATACCCTGTATAAAATGTAAATCGGCTTATCTATGATATGTTTATGTTATTTTACTGTATAAAATGACTGAAACTAATAAAAATAAAGTACAAAAAAAAATTGGTAAAAGACGACATATGTAATTACAGACCAATAAGTCTGATGTCAGTCCCTGGAAAAATCCTTGAGTCTTTCATAAAAGACAGATTGGGTGAGCACTTAAAATCACAGAATACTGCTGATACAAACCAACATGGGTTTGTTGCTGGGTGATCTTGTCTTACAAACTTGATTTGTTTCTACAACAACATCAGTAGAATCTTAGATGAGGGAAGATCAGCAGACGTGATTCTGCTGGATATCAGCAGAGCGTTCAACATGGTGCCACACTGGGCAATAATGAACAAACTGGACAGGCTAAAACTGGATGGTCAAATGCGGAGATGAATCTGTAACTGGCTGACAGACAGAACTCAGAGAGTAGCCATTAACGGTTACTTATCTACAGTACTGAGGGGAGGGTGTCAAGCGGGGTTCCGCAGGGCTGAGTTGTGCCCTATGTTTAAACTATTTATTGCAGACTTGGGTAATGACTTGGAGAATAAAATCACAAATTACGCTGATGACACCAAATTAGGAGGTCCATGTTTAACAATAGCAGAAACCAAATCCATTTAGGGAGATTTGGACCTCATATCCATCCGGGCCTTCAGATAGGAAATGTCTTAAAACTGATAAATGTTGCACTCTACATATGGGCAAAAACAACTAGTTGTCTCAGTACATCCTAAGCAATTCCACCCTGAAAAGTACATACACTGAAAAATACCTTGGTGTTTTAATTGACAAGAACCTAGACTTCAGTGAACAATGTACAAATGCTACCTGTAAGGCCAATAGAGTAGCAAGTGCTATAAAAAGAAACAAAGAGCCAAAGGTCTGTTGTTTTATTACCACTGTACAGATCCTATGTTAGGCCCCGGCTTGACTACTGCAGTCAACTATGGAACCCACACAAAAAGACAGACATAAACAGAGTAGAAAGAGTGCAACATAGAATGACCAAAATAATAGCAGAAATCAAGGACCTAACTTATGAAAACAGAATGATCAATCTAGGTTTGTACACACCGAAGGAGAGAAGAATGAGAGGAGATCTGTTGCTATTCTATGAAATCGTTAGCGACTCCATTCTTGTGGAAGAATTAAACATATCATTTAAAGACCTTGATTCTAGAAAAAGGGGCATGTACTACAGGTGCATGGAAGACGTTTCAGGAGTAATACACGGAAGTACTTCTTTACAGAGAGGGTGAACTTGTGGAATGGACTTTCTGAGAGTGTTGTTGTCAGTGAAAGTAAGGAAATATTTAAGAAGAGGTTGGACACATTTTTGACTGATGGCAGAAAACTAAATTTCTATCAAAATTCATAAGAGCTACTTTGGGCCTAGGCCTTTTCTGCTCCTTCTCACAATAGTGACAATGTTAAATGATACTGTAAAGTTTGTAGCCCAGTAAATCACAGACACTACCGATGCAAACATTATTACTCAACAGCATGCAATTACATGGATACTACTGGACAGCAGATGCACCAGGCACATACTATTTCATAACATAAACAAACAATACGGCGTGACCAGGTCTGACTGCATCGGACCAGTAAGAGGTCAGGGTTTCTCATACTCATTTTATAATAATAATAATCACAGTAATTATACAGTGGTCTTAAAGGGCTAGTGTAATGCCTGGAATTAAAAATAACTCTCAGAAGTAGTCAGCTATCACTTCTTATATCTGAAGTATTTTTTTTCTTTTCTGTTTTACTAATTAGAATATTTTTTTATCTGTCAACACTGGGTGTAAGGTGTGCAACAGCACTCTACCTAGAGGCCAACAGTCACTTCTGTTCCTATCTACACATCACCAGCATTGTGACATCACTGACTGTGACTTGACTAGTAATTAACAGCCAATCTCCTGCTGCTTGACTGGTAACTTGTGACATACGTTACTAATCAGGCAGTAAGGCTTGTGATGCAACGACAAGTGAGGTCACATGCTGATGATGTAGTGGGAGGAACAGAACAAGATTCAGTGGCATCAGCCAGGATGCAGTGCAGTAATGCTGCAGGGAAGTATGTCTGCTTCCATGTAAAGCACTGCTTTTCACAGTACATCCAATACTATTAGGTAGAAAAAACATCTTAAAGGGGAATCCTCACCTCCCCTGCAGTAATGGTGTTGGGCCTTTAGGTTCTAATTAAGGAAAATACATTAAGAGGTACAGTAATTTTTCATTTCCTTGCTGGCTTGTATTTTAACTATCTGGTTGGTCCTGCAACCCTCTGCCCACCATATTAATATACTATCTTTCCCAGTGGCCCCTGCGACCAGCCCTCTAATGACACAACTGACAGACTGAGTTGCAGGGAATGTCTACATGCTGGCAAGTCAGTTAGCTAGCATTATAATAAGGAGCTCATGACTGTACTTATTCTACTACTGGTGCCGATTGTGCTATAGCATAAATGGGTTAAAGGTACCCGGTAGAATAAGCGTATGAGCTCCTTCCCACTGCTTCAACCAAGTGACTTGCTGGCACAGAGATGCCCCTTGTGGCTCAGTCGTCAGTGGCATCATCAGAAGGCTGGTCGCAGGGGACACTGGGAAAGTTATTATATTAATAAGGCAGGTGGAGGGTTGTACAGTCAACCACAAAAAAAAAAATGAAATTACAAGCCAGTAAGTAAATGAAAAAAAAAGTGACCTTCTAATGTGTTTTTCTTAATTGGGATCTAAAGGTTCTGCAGCATTACTGCAGGGGAAGGGAGGATTCCCCTTTAATAAGCACATAGAGAAACACTTCAGAAATAAAAAGTAATGGCCTACTTTTAAAATTACTAACATGTTTTGCTTGCTATGTTTTACAGCTACTAGCTCTGTAAGGAATACAGAAACTGGACATCCTGACAGCCATTATAAAACTACAGACATAATAACTGTAAAACAAAAAAATTCCAGTCATGGATCTCATAACAAACAATATATAAATACTCTGCCATTCTGTTCAGAGGAGCTTACTTTTGATGGCTGAGAGTCACAGCATTAAAAGCATTCTTATGGTAAATTCTGCAATTTAATTTACTGAAGTTTTTTTATAGAGAATATCCAAGATTACGAAGTGGGCTTTTTTAATGTCACAGCCCATCAGCTAATGCTGGATAAAGTCTTTTGAGCTCGTAATTGAATTGTTTTTTATAGTTTTCCAATTTATTCTAGTGATTTGTAATAGTACAGAATGAAAGAAAATATGATTGGGCACACCAAAAGTCCGCGTGCAGGTGTCCCTGCATTTCTCCAATTAAGGCTTTGTCAGGGGGGTCCTGGGATTTTTGCCCGCTTCACTGGAGAGAATACATCTCCTGGTTCTGGAGTGCATGGTGACCTTGTTGTTTCATTGGATTACCTTACCCTTGAAAACAATACGTTTGTGCAGTATGTGGTACCACACCTGCTGCATCATTCCACAGAGATGGGAACGGTTTACCTGGCCACCACTGTACATTACCATAGCATGAACAGTAAATCATCACATTTAAGATACTGTAAACTTTAGGCACAGATCCCTACTCATCTTAACTCACTTCTGTTTCAACTTCTTTTGCAGCAACTTTATGCAACATATGGTTTTACTGCGTGTACACATGCACAGCCCTTTTGGTAAAGGGTGCAAATTGCACAGGATATGTGATGGGATAAAATAAGGGGAAAAGCAAAGCTAAAAAAAAATCAGGGGGAAATTTAAGATGAACTTTATGATGGCTATGAAGTGGTCACATCAAAGCAACAAATTCAACTAATTTTGTTGATATCTTTTTATTTTTTTTTTTGTTATTTTTCTCCCTCTTTTTTTCCCAGCCCTGTATTAAAACCTCCTTCATTTCTGCATGCCTTTACCCATCCCAGGAGCCAACTGTCTATCTCAGTCCAAATGATCCAGACCCCTCCACCCTATCTTAAGCCTACTGCCTTCCATCGGAGGCTTAATCCCACCTACCCATCCTCCATGGTGGGGATCAGAGTGCCCTGCTCCCTAACTTTGCAACGTGATGCTATCTTTGTAATACTGCAAGCATGCAGTGTGCTGGTGGGGGGAAGGGATGGTTTGCATGTCACAAGAGTGATGCTAAACAGACAGACTAATCGGTCTTACCAGCCTCACTCAATGATGCACAGACCTCTCCAACCTGATATAGAAACATAGAATTTGACAGCAGATAAGGACCACTTGGCCCACCCAGTCTGCCCATTTCCCTACCTAATGGATAAGCTGCAGATCCTAGTTAACCAGCAGCCTACTTCTTTCTACCCCCAACCCCTATAATTGCCTTATGGCTGTCCCATGCATGCTTGAGCTCAGCCACTGTTTTTGACTCCACCAACCTCCGAAGGCCGCTCCATGCATCCACAACCCTCTCTCAGAAAAATACTTCTTACATTACCTCTGGAGCAGCCCCCTCTCATTTTCAAATTGTGCCCCTTGTTCTTGCACACCTCTTTTTGAAAGATACTACCCTCTTGGACTTTGTTGATTCCTTGAGATACTTGAAAGTTTCTATCATGTCCCCTCTCCCTCCTTTCCTCGAGGCTATACATATTAAGCTCCTTTAGTCTCTCTTCACATGTCTTTGGTGCAGACCCTGCACCATTTTAATTGCCCTCCTGGACAGCTTCCATCTTGTCTATGTCCTTGCGGAGATGGGGTCTCAGAACTGCACACAGTACTCCAGATGGGGTCTCACCAGCTGTCTGTACAGAGGATAACAACTTCCTGTTTTCTACTGGTGATGCCTCTCCCTGCATCCCAGTATCCCCCAACCCTCCTTACTGCCCTCTCACATTGCTTGCCCACCTTTAAGTCATCTGATATGACTACCCCCAGGTCCCTTTCCATTTTTGTTGTTGTTAGTATCTCACCCCCCATTGTGTACTCTTCCCCTGGGTTTTTGTTTCCCAGGTGCATTACCTTGCACTTAGCATTAAATCTAAGCTGCCATACATTTCACCATTCCTCTAACCTTGCCAAGTCCCTTCTCATCCTTTCCACCCCACCTTGTGCATCAACTCTGTTGCAGATCTTTGTGTCATCTGCAAAGAGACATACTTTTCCTTCCAGTCCCTCTGCAATGTCGCTTAAAGACATTGAAGAGGACCGGTCCTAATACTGAACCCTGCGGCACCCCAACAGTAACCCCCCTTTCTTCAGAGTGGACTCCATTTACTATTACCCGCTGTGTCCTATTCTCCAGCCAATTCTTTACCCAGGCTATCATCTTGGGACCCACTCCCAGGCTGGCTAACTTGTATATTAATCTTTTGTGTGGGACTGAGTCAAATGCCTTGCTAAAATCTAAGTAGGCCATGTCCACAGCACCTCCCTGATCTACTATTTTGGTCAACCAGTCAAATAAATCCATTAGATTCATCTGGCATGACCTTCCCGCTGTGAAACCATGCTGCCTTGGGTCCTGTGCCCCTCTGGCCTCTAGGTACTCGACAATTCTTTCCTTCAGAAGTGATTCCATCATTTTCCCTATCACTGAGGTTAAACTAACAGGTCTGAAGTTTTCTGCTTCTGCCCTGCTCCCACTTTTGTGAAGGGGAATCACATCTGCCGTCCTCAGGTACCACCTTATCCTCCCATGATTTGCTAAAGAGGGTAGTCAGTGGTGTCACTAGTTCTACCCTTAGTTCTTTTAGAATTCTGGGATGAATCCCATCAGGCCCCATTGCTTTATCCACCTTCAGTTTTAAGAGTTCTTTCAGAACCCTTTCTTCTGTAAATGGGCTGGTATCAACTTCTTTATCCAGAGTGTTTCTATTGCTTGTTTTAGGTGCCTCCCCCTCTTCATTTGTAAATACTGAGCAAAAATATTTGTTTAGTATCTCTGCCTTTTCACAGTCACCCTCTGCCCACCACCTCCCCTTTATTAAGCCTCACTATCCCTCCCTTAGTCTTCCTTCGCTCCCTGATGCAGTGCAGACCATCAGTCAACTGCATTATACAGATGGCAGTGTGCCACAGCTTATGGAGAAGGGGCCACTGAGCAGCTGGTACATTGCCTACTATTGCCCCCTCCGCCAATCAGGGATCAGGAGGGTGAGGGGCTCCTTAATAGAAATAGCCTTTTGGGAATGGGGGAATTAGACTAGGAAGGGCAGATCTCTTCAAAAGCAGTTACTGAGGAGTTGGCATTGTGCCAGAATGATAAGCATACATTTTATTTATTTATTCTTTTTTTCTTAACTACTCTTTGGCAACCGGATAAGACCCACTAGGTACAAAGTCTGTTTTCAGGGGTGACCCTGGAGCACTGGGGAGGTTAAGTGATTTGCTCAGGGTCACACAATATGGAAGTTGAGGTTGTGGGAATCAAACCCAGATCTGCTGAATTTAACAGGCTCATTCATAGCACATTACTCTAACCTCTAGGCTCTACTGCCAGCCCCAGTTTAAGTATGCAGCTGTATGAATGGATGGCATTTGGGGGAGGGGAGTTGGAGTACAGGAGGTGAGCTGGGGTGTAAGTGGCCACAAGACTAGCTCTGGTCACCCAAGGCGGGGGCTAGTTCCTCCCTCCGTTCCTTTGTTCCCATTTCTTCTATGATGCCAAATAATAAGTACCAAGTACCTGGGGATCCCCGAGTATAAATACTCACTGTGTAACTGCAAGAAGGTACTAACACATCCCTAATTTATTTAAAATATTTAGCTGTGAGGTCAACTAAGCTGTGGAAAGCTCATTTCTAAGTGTGTCCAGGGGAATAGGTCAATGGAACATATAAAGATAACAGCAAAAGGCAAGGTAATATATAGATATCTAAATTCATAAGTTAAAATACAAGGAGTATAAATACTGCAGCAACAGTACATGTTTATTTATTTATAGAAAACGTCGGAGAATATCTTTGAGCACAGGCGTTCATTTACAAAGCTTCCATGTCAAATACATAGTCACAAACAGCATTATAAGTACAATAAGCGGTTCAAGAGGAAATGCATTTGAGTAGGGCTCAAAGCACTTAAAACTGACCAATTACATACAGTTTTGAAAAAATCCATACAGATCGTTGCATAAAAAAAGTCACAGGGTATGTACGGAGAGAAAATGAATAAAACAGTTTTAACAGTGACAACTGCAATGGACTGTACGGACAGACCACAAAGATCTCAAACTGATTAATGTTGGGGTGATTCTGCAGAGTATCAGGCAGTTTATTTAACCATTTAGCAGCAAATGACTGCTTGCCCAGCTGAGTATTCCTGGAACGGAGGCATAGGGGTATTCCTGGTGTTGTACTGGCTGGACCCGGTACATAAACAATTTATTAAAGCAGGGGAGTGTTAGACCCAGGAGTACCTTTCTGGCTAGCAAACAGGTCTCGAGCTTTATTCTGCAGGGTAAAGGTAGCCAGTCAATGAGTGCGTAAAGGGTACAACTATGAGTGCGGTTATCTGCAGAAGTACAAAGTGGCACACCTTATTACATGTCAGCTTTACTCTATTTAGCACCATGTCACAGGCGTCTATAAGTGACAGAATGGAGCTGGCTACAATAAGGCATAACAAACAGATGCCGCACCACTTCTAGCTCACTCGTGCTAGGCTAAAACAACAGCGCAAGTAAGAGGAAAAAAAACAGCCAGCACAGAGTGTTCGGGTATCAAAAACTGAGCTCCAGAGCGAAACTAGTCGAGTCACGACTCTGCACTTAGTGGATGCCTTTATGTAAGTCTTTTTAAAGATAAAAGATTAAGTTATTTTGAAACCCAATCACTCTGTGCTGGCTGGCTGTGCTCTTACTTACAATAAGGCATCAAGCATCCTCAGTGAGACTGTTCTAGTTACGGTACAGGGCGCTCAGTCTTCTGTTAACTATGACCACTAGACTGTCAACATGGGGGGGGGGGGGGCCAAAGAAAAGGTGTCATACAGTTACTCCAAGGTAATTGAAATTCATCAGCTGTTCAATATTTTGTCCCTGGCCATTCTGAATGATGAAGGGTAGAATTTTCCTCTTCTGTGGGAGACTAGAGAAGGGCAGGATCACTGTAACGGAGGACCAGTTTGTTATTAGGAAACCGGTTTTCTAGCAACCTGAAGTTACTTTGGAGAGTGGCCGTGAGGCTGTCAGGATTTTTGGAATAGATGACAGCATCACTGGCACACAGGAGTAAGTTGGCTGTCTGACAGGCATCAAGCAGTTGATTTATGAAGAGTCCAAATAAGAGTGGGCCCAAGATGGAGCCTTGGGGGACACCAATAGGTACTCCCGTAGTGTCGAACAAAGATTTATCAATCTTCACACACTGGGAGCGGTTGGTGAGACAGTTATAAAACCAGTCAGCTGTGTTCTGTGATAAACCTGGGCCACGAGTTTAAGTAGAAGCTTATGGTTTACCAGGTTGAAGGCTTTAGTAAGGTCGATTATATATAAATATACTGGAGAGAGAGAGAGAGAGAGAGAAGAGAGAGCGTGTGCGCTCCAATGAGGTTATCATTGCCAAAGGCCTCATGAACATAGCTGGTGTATTCAAACAATGCCATGTTGATGCTGTGTAGCTTCTGGAAGCCATGCTGCTGTACATATTGGACACTATATTTCTGGAGGTATGCGACAAGTTGGTCACAGACTATTCTCTCGAGGGCCTTGGATGGGGGGAGGATGGGGATAGGGTATCATGTACTGTGAGCAAGTATTACTGAGCGGCTCAATACGAGCGACACAATAATACCACTAGCATTTACAGCGAGTGGCGGAAAAGTGCAAGCAATGGTTATAGCGAGTATAGCACTAAGCTACGCTCGCTACACTTGCTAGAAAGGGTATATGGGGATCAGTTTGGCCAAGCCCTGCTGAGCTGGCCATGTGGTGTAGTGGCTTGAGCCAGTGCCCCGGAGCCTGTAGTGCCGGGTTTGGATCCTGGTGCAGGAAACTACTTTTCTTCCTGTGGGTTTTCTAAATCTATGTCTCTTCCCCTGAGTTGGTAATCTTTTTTTCGGGGGTGCAGGGGTTCGCCCCCTCCATGCTGGGGGGTGTGGGGAGCTTACCCCCCACATAAAAATACTTTTTTTTTTATTGCCGTATGTGATTTAGTAAGCGACCGTCGCTATTTTGTCGCTGTACATGATCAGCGCTGTAACAGAGTCACCATTATCACATAAAACCAGGGAACAGAAATGGACCTGTAATTGGCAAGGCTAGTGTGGTCACCGCTTCTGAAAACTGGTGTAACCAGTGAAGATTTCCACTTCTTGAGGAACTGCAGGTAGCACAGGGAAAAGTAAAACAATTCTAGAGATGGGCTGGGAAAGTTCCTCTACTTCCAAGGAAGGAAGTTTCATATCAGACAAATCACTGCCACACCTAGTTTTGTCAAGTACCCTGATGTAGTGTGGGCTTCCTTGTACCTCGGCAGGCAGACGGATGACCTGTTTCCCTGGCCAGTGCCCACAAACTTGATGAAATGTGGATGACGACAACTGATGCACAGTGGCGCAGAAGAAGATAATCTGTCCAGAGCTGGGGTTTTTTTTCCCCCTCCCAAACTATTTTTCACTCCTGGCAATGGACTCCAAGGCATCTCTCCAGTGGGCCATGAGGTCTGAACCCTTACTCGTTCAGGAAATCTGGTATGCTGGGTCCTCCCACCACTCCCGGTCCTATGAGAGGCGGAGGACCACAGACAGCCGAATCGGGTTTAGGCAGGCATTGGGCGTGCTGGCATGTCCACAGGGTGCCACTTTCACCTTCTCTGAGCCAGGGGTTTTCCTTTGTCCCCCCCGACGCAGGACGTGCAATGCCATCTACACGAGACGTGAGTGCAACCGCCCACGCTACACCACGGCCACCTGACATCCCCCATTACACGGTACCTCAGCTGCTGTGCCCCCCAGTCTCCACTAGGGTCCACTAGCGCCGTGGGACAGGACCCCCTCCCAGGAGAGGAGAGCAGTCTGAAGGATGCTCAGTCCTACTCCTCCCCCCTGACCGACCCCCGGCTCCCAAGTTAGCTCCCGGATACGGGTCACCAGTATGGAGCAATGTGTGGCGTCCAGCACATCAACCGTCAGCGCCACTGGGCCGATCGGCCAGAGTTGACATTAATGCACTGGATATATGCATGCCGAATGGTTGAAGCCTAAGCAGGATTTGAGGGAGTAGGTCAAGAGGGGGGAAAACAGGTGAAGATAGAGCTGAGGTAGCAGGGAAGACAGCCATATCAGAATTTTGAAGTGAGAGAGAGACAACTACTCTCTAAGGAGGGGAGAAGAAAGTCAGGGTATGAGTACCAGTGGTTGTTGCGAGGGGACAGTTGAGAGCAAAGCAGGGGGTCCAGTCTGGCAAAGGGTGGCCTTGGTGGCACAAAGGAATACCTGCATACACAGGTCACTGCTCCGCAGGCTACAAACAGCAGTGTCTTCCCACCCACCAAGAGACAGGAGGCATCTGGGTCGGACACTCCAAGCTAACTCTTCTACAAAATGTGTGATGGCCCAGGATATGAACCCAGGTCTCAAGCACTGTAAGCAACTGAACTTCCCACTGGGCCAGCAGGCAGTCCTCAATGGTACTTTTATGAATGGAGATGGCTGTAATCTTAGATTACAATTAAATGTAAAAGAAAATGTTTTGAAAAATAAAGCTAATGCAACATGCCAAAAAAAGTCTTGTAATGCAGAAATGTTATTACCATTTTGGCTTTCTTTAAATGCAAGAATTTGTCATCTACACTGTGCTAATAATTGGTGGAAAAAAATTCCCTGCCTACACTAGTATGTCAGTTTACAGATACAGAAATATGTTTTGAATCAAGACAGACTCTTGGCATTTGCAGTGTTTAGTTTCTGTAGCTAAAGCAAAAAATTCCAGGGCGTTAAGGACTACCAGATGGAAGAGCTTTTCCAGCTCTGGGTTAACTATAAAAGCAGCACACATTTTCAGGCTCCAGCAGTGACAACTTTGACCTTATACAGCCATGAATGCCATCAGTAGTAAATTCTTCTCTTCTTTTTGCCCCGCCCCAGCCTATCAAAAAGTCAGAAACGACATCAGAATAACAGTGTGCATATTTACCACAAGTTGGAGAACAGCCAAATCAAGGGCTTTCACAAATTCATCTAATTTAGAGACTACTGCTCATTGGACTTACAGTATCTTAAAAATGACCGACAAGAGTAAGTGGTACAGGACCATCCTTGTAATACCACATACCCTGCCAGCCGGGGTATTAATGCAGTATATTTTCATCTTTTTTTTATTTTTTTCCAATTGTTTAACCTGGTGAGACACACTAAGCTGAAAGCTTGTTTACAGGTGCAACCTAGGAGCACAGGGAAGTTAAGTGACTTGCTCAGCATCACACAGTATGCAAGTGGGGGCTGTGGGATTGAAACCCAGGTTTTCAGATTTGCAGCTCAGAGCCTTAAACCACTGCGCCATACTGCTTCCAATATACTGCCATTTGTTTATATGATCATTATTTTGTATCTTTATTTTGTAGAGTTTCTGCAAACATGGAAGTGGCGGTGACTCCCCAAGGAGTCCGACTGAGCAACACCAAGGAATTCTGGGAAAACTCAGTTTTAGTGCTGTAGATCCCATTATAGCTGTATTAAAGATAGCAGGCAACAGTTTAATGTTTTTATAGCATCAGCAGTGGAGTTAATGTTAAAAAGTATACTTACTGCTAGTTTTAGACCCCGATTAGCTTCAGGTATATTGGTATGAAGACTCCGAGCATTATCTGCTTTAACAGGAAAAACATTTCCAGGAGCACACCTGAAGAAAATAGTTACAAAACAGCATCTGACCACAGTCAGACAATGGCACACACTTTCAACAGTTCCTCAAATAAACTCATTTACAGAGAGTTGTAGCTTACCTTGATATGGCACAACTTTATTTATTTCTGAACTGCAAAGCGTGACTTCAAACACAGTCTTAATTTCAACACATCACTGACTTTGTGCACCCAAATCTAGGTTGCCAGCAAGGTCTGAGCACAAGCACACTGGCCGCACCTGCATAGAAAGCCGAAGTTCTGAAATCGAACCCCATTTTCAGCGCTGCACTGAGTGTACTGCCACTGTTTGACTGTGGTCAGCTGTAATTTTGTAGCTGTTTTGTAGCCAAACTTTTAAATATTAACCCCATCACAAATTTATTTATTTAAACCCGCTCCCTGCTGTCATTTATACAGCTATAGCGGGATCTGCATCATTAAAACAGCGTTTTCCCAGAGTCACCTATTGCTGATCGATCAGACTATCTGGGAGCCTGCCTCCACTTCCAGGTTTGCCAAAACTGCAAAATAAAAATGCAACAATTCCAAAGTAAAGCACTCCAAAAACGACAAGAACGAATTCATTCAACTAAATGTTGCTTTTTTATTCCATCAGCGTGAAAGCCCTAGCACCTCAGCTACATGCCTTCAAGGGAGCATTAACCATACAGTGATTTCATTACACACAATTTTCATTGCTACAAAAACGACTTCATTTTGTACCAACTCCTACGATCAATTCTTTCCTCTATTTTTGTGGACATTTTAAAGTTATTTCGAAAAATACAGTTAAAATTATTTTTCTCAAACAAAGTAAGTGGTGACCAGGTGGAAGAAATACATTTGTATTGAAGGGAGCGGCGCTGCACTGTTGCAGTAAATGGGAGTCCCCCAGTGTCTGCCATATTCCCAGTTTGTGGACTTTTCAAAATAAAAATAAAGTACTGTAAGTGCCAGTGCATTAAAAGGAGCTTTTCTACATAAAAGCTGAAATTGGAGAGTAAGCCTTTCGGAATTGGGGGGCTCTGTTTTAAACAGTTTTCCTTTAAAACAGAATAGTGGTACTACTAACACAGTATCTGTTAAAGGATTGGACAATGGAGTTTTAAGTACAGGTCACAAGAAAATAAATGTAGAATTTCATGTATAACTGTGATTCATCTAGTTAAAGTACATTTTTAAGGTTTTTTTATAAGTAGTTTTCGGGAAGGAAGGGATCATAAATAGAATTGAAGCCACAGCCAGCTGATCCCTTCCACTTCCAAGTCTGCCAGCTCCACCCCCGCGCTCAAACGTTTTGTGACATCTAAGCAGGGAGAGTACGGAAGCGCACCCCATAGAAGTTTATGATGTCATTTTTCAGTGCTTATTTATATATGTTTCTGCAACCTTGGAGAAAAAAGAAAGCCACTGCACAAGTAACAGGGCCCCTATTAGTTGAGCAGTGGCTTTCAGTATTTTCCATGGTTGCATAAACATGTTTATATTTGAATTAATATAATGGAATCTGTTACAGAAATGAGCTAATGGTGCATTTAGGTAATGGGCTATGAATTCCACGTATAAATCTTAAAAATTTACTTTAAACTGCACGCTTAGAGGATTTTTGCAAAGATATTACAATATCTAAAATACCTAATATGTTTAAAGACATGCTAGAGCAGGATGTTAGTATTGATAAAATTAAGAAGGCTAGTCACAATCTTAAAATAAGGCACCAGGCCCAGACAGTTATTCTGCAAAGCTTCTATAACAAGCGAACTGTGACAGTCTCTCCAATTCTCCAGAAAGTGTACAGTGAGTCAGTCACTACAGGCACATTACCCAATAACATGATGCAAGGCCTAATAATCTTAATTCATAAAAGTGGTAAGGACCCATCTGAATGCAATAACTAGAGGCCAATCTCTTTAATTAATACAGACGTCAACATATTCTCAAACACCTGCCTTAGGGGTAGCTGGTCCATTCCACTGGGGTGTCAAACAGACGAGGCATACTGATGAGTCCTGGTAGGACGAAACACGTGTCTATGTCTTCTGTTAGCACCCTTTGCAAACTGTGTGAGAGGCCTTTCGGCACCATGCAATTCTGCTTAAAGTTGGACCAGCATAACATTCTGTGGTGATTTGCATATGCAGCCCATGATGCTTTGCATTGTGGGGGCATGTGTGATTTTGTATTTACTTTAATGGATAGACTAGAGAAGGTAATTCTACAGATTCTGCACAATCAGGATTAAGTTAAGGCTACATTATCAGGATTTATCAATGGTAAGGTAACTGCTGATAATACCAGAAAACTAGAAAATCATCTGTAACTGTGGCTGCAGAGCTAATAGACGGTGCCGACTAATAAATGTTAGACCAAAATGCAAAAAAATTGGCTACTCATCAAAAGGGAACAGCATAAACCCACTGCTAGGGTTTGTTAAAAGGTTTCCTTTATTAAGCTACAAAAAGTGGTAGCAACCCACAGACAGGTGTTTTTGTGGGGTGCTCCCTCTTTTTGTAGCTTAATAAAGCAAACTTTTTAACGTACCCTAGTAGTGGGTTTACGCAACTTCCTTTTGATGAGTAGCCAGTATTTTTCATTTTGCAATACCAGAAAACTGTTTCGCCTAACAGAAGCAGCTCACAGAGCTAGTATTCCAATGGACCCTTTTCCCTAGATGTAGAGGAAGCATGCAACTGCATACAGATCCCACAATCAGGCAGTGCTTAAATTATATGATTTCCCTTAAATGTTTATAAATTGCTTTACACTTTTATACAAGAACCTAATAGCTGCTATTATTACAAACAGTATAGTCTCAAACATTCCCCTTACAAAGAGTCATTAGGCAGGGATGCCCATTATCTCCCATGCTACTTAATTTAGATCCCTTTGCCCAAAGGTTGTCTGATGCAAAAACTATTAAGGGTATGACAGCATCAAGAAAAAGGAATACCTGTTATTTCTGTACGCAGGTGATATTCTAATAACACTCACATACTCTAAGAATCGGTGCCCTAAATACTGGAAATAATAGGGGCCTTTAGCGAGATTTCAGGCTACAAGTTAAGTAAGTCTTTCTTTCTGCCACTAAACAGATAATGTATAAAGGCAAGGGTGACCAATTAAGTGTTATGTGGCAGAAAGTGAGCACAGAATTACTAGGGGTCAGAATTTTTAAAACCCGCTAAATCTGAAAGCAAGAATTTGAGTCTCTTTAAAACTGATGATCTGCAAGGGGATCTTCACAAATGGAATACCTTACTACTCAGTATGTGGGGCAGAACTGAAGCCATAAAGATGATTATTCTTCAGACAGCTCTTTATATATGATGCTACCTCCCAGCATTCCTAAAAATGGTTTACTACCATCCAAAGTTTATTAACTAGCTTTATCTGGTCTAACAAAAGTAGTAGGATGATATAACAAAATTACTTGTTCTACAGAGGCTGAAGGTCTCAAAGTTCCTGATCTCTTTCTGTAATATTTATCACGTAAAGTGGCACAATTTTCCAAGTGGCATCAGATGAAGGAAGCTATTTTAAGTACTCCAGATTGGCTTGAGACAGAGCCTGTTACTAAAAATTATAATATTGAAAATTAGCTCTTTACTCTTTCCAAAACCTTCAAAAGCAATTAAAAATAAAATAATCAAACTCAATATGCCAATGGTCCTCCCCGATAGCCATGAATTTAAATTAGTTATGCAGCCATTATGGCTAAAGGCAAACTTCTCTGATGAAGGGCAAATATACCATAATGAAGTTTGGGAACACACAGCCATCGTGAAATTAAAAGATATATTATGTAGAAATGATTTTGCAAACTTTACTAAATTAGAACAAACATTTAACATTCCAAATGCAGATTGGGGCTTTTACAACAGAATGAAAACAGACGTAAGACAACACTTCAGCTGTACAGAAGTTATTAGATGCACAAATGAAATAACCAGAAGTTTCTCGGCATGCATACGCCTTAAGCCTAAAATTCTACAATTTATTATTGGGTACAGTCAGGGGAAAAGCAGAAGGGAATATGTGGGTGTGGTGGTCTCAGATACTAAATAATAATATGCAAGACTGGTACTGGAACATGATTTGGCTTCACTCCATCAGGACATTTAAGGTGATGAACATGAAACTGGTGCAATTTAAATTCCTTCACAATCTATACTATACTGTACAACACAACATCTGCATAAAATGCGTCTGAGGGGCCACATCAAGCTGTTTAAAATGTGGGGACCCTAAAGGTAATATACTCCACATGTTTTGGTAATGTAAAGAGATGGCTCCTTTGTGGGGAGAAAACCTCAAGGATTTTTTTAAAGACATCCCATGGTTAAAAGACAGGTGTCCCTTGAAACATGCATTTTTGAACATTTTGATAACAGTCTACAATGGACTGTGGAACATAAATGCTCACTGTGACTGATAGGAACCTCAGACAAAAATTCTGTTTTAAAAGGTATGGCCCGAGGAGAGGGTGCTGTTTGTTTAGGAATGGAGTCATGAATGGCTTGAAGTACTTAGGATGGAACATATGGTACATTTCTCAAAAGGGTGAGGCACCTCTTACCAAGAAGTGAGGCACTTTATACAGATGTTTTTAAAGGTGGCGTCAGGGACTCTTTAGGATTGTGACCTCATAAAACATGTAGGTGGTCATAATAGTCTAAAAATGCTTCAAAAAACATTTAATGTCTTATCCTCCTTAGTATTTTCTGTTGTAACACACACTGTTCTCTCTTTGGCTTCAGTACACATAACTATGTAAATGGAATTAACCAAGCTCTCCTTCACATATTACTCACTTCCTTTCACTCAGCTCTCTCTGATAGGATCATAACAGAATATTACAATATTTCTGGATCTTTCTTGTGCTCTTTCTAAAACTCCCCCTCTTTTTTCTTCCGATATTTATTTTCTTACCTTTAATAGTGAAAAGGGGAAATGTATACTACTATATGGTATTATATGCATAATTATATATATCGGTATAATCTGTAGATTGTTTAGATTTTGTAGACAGTTTATTAATATGATCTGTTAAAATTAGCTTATAGCTAGGCAAGGACATTTGTTTTCAAAGAATGACTATTTAACAGCTGTTAAACGTGTTTTTATAGTTTATGCTTTGTAACATTATACTATATGTATTGATAAAGATGTGCATGTTTGTAGCTTTTTTCTTGAATTTAAAAAAAAAAGCAAAATGCAATCCTGCATTTTTGAAAAGAACAATCTGAACATTGAACTTTAGCAGGAATGAATACATAAATTGTGGCTTCATATAGTTCCTTTCCTACACAATGCATCTCAATGAATTTTCAACATCTTCCATATAATGTAACTGGATTTTATTGTAACTGTGCTTATTATTATGTTTGTCTTTGTGATTTCATTGTATCTTTTTGAAACTTTATTTGTATTTTTTTCTAATTACAAGTGGTTTGCATCCTGAGAGATTATAATAGATTTATTGTGATTGAGGCTGTACATTAATATAGGTAATATGAATAGTCTCCCACATGTCACATCTTGCCGAGGGCTTTCCACATTACAGAACTTAGTGAATTCCATATACGAGCACTAAGCAGTCAATGCTAAAAAGTAAGAAAAAAAAAACACGAGTTATACAGGTAAAATGATTGCAACCAGTCTTACTTCAGGTTCTGTGGTAATGTCTACTGAAATGTCCCTGTTAGCAAAGTTTTCAAGA
Source organism: Neoceratodus forsteri (assembly GCA_016271365.2). Lineage (NCBI taxonomy): Eukaryota > Metazoa > Chordata > Ceratodontiformes > Ceratodontidae > Neoceratodus > Neoceratodus forsteri. The sequence goes on from CM028134.1 coordinate 841,778,158, forward strand.
GCCTCAGAGAGCCTTCCATTAACCACGACTTTCCTGCATTTCAAAATGACACAACTATACCACACACCGGATTTGTAAAACATAGCATGCTGACTTGAATGTATTCCATCCCTCTTGGTTCTCTCGAGCAGAGTGAATGCAGCGTGACTGTGCACCAGGGATCGACAAATTTCAAAATGACATGCTAGTCCAGGACAACTGGCCTTGTCAAAAATGGTAGTCCCCAAGTTCCAAGTGGTAGTCCAGTATATTTCAATGTAAATTTTAGGCCAATTTACGTAGAAATAAATTACATGGTGTGACCTGGGTTGTATTATATTATTATTTCATAGGACAGGATGTAGAAGTAGAATAACTTCAGAAATCAGGAAAAAAATTATGTTTCTCCTATAGTTTTCTGTTAAAACAGGATAATGGCAGGCTGAAGTCTGTATCAGAAGAGAAATGTTACAGAATTAGTTAGGAGGACAAGCCGTTGGTTGAACGCATAATTGTTTTCAGGGACAAGGCATGAAGATGATGGAGCAGTGAGATCAGCAGAAGAAATGGAAGCAGCGGCACCAGCAGATGTAGATGCTGCTCTTTTCAATGCTAATAAAATGTATTTTACAAATCACTGTGTGGTGTGTGAGTTTCAATGGGTGCTGGGTGGTGGACTGGGAGGGGGTCAGGTCTGAGTGAGAGACACTAGCAATGTTGCTTATTTGCTTAGCCTTTTCAATAACTGTCTGTAGTGTCTTGAAAGTTGTGATTGTGCAAACAAGGGAAGGCAGTCAGGTGGCACTCCGGACTAGAGCAGTTGAAGGGATGAGAAGTTTAAGGAATATTAGCAAGCCTAGATTAATTCTACAGGATGGGATGGAAGGGTTAAGTTTACATTTTTCTTTTGCTTAAGTTAAACTTTTTGTTTTAACAGTAACACTGCAGTTTGTCCTGTCCCAGTGAGTTCCGTATCTCCCAGTGCCCCCACCCTCAGTGACAGTCCTGACCCTCAGGCAGTCAGTCAGTTCCTTCCTTGAGTACCACTACTCCAGTAGCAATCAGTAAGGTCAGTATGTCGGCCGGTCAGTTTTTTTGTTTGTTTACAATCTTTAGGCAGTTTTGCCGTTTTATTTTCCCTGGTCACTTGCATCTGTTGTAGAAATGTGCACAGCTAGCACAGGCTGACCCACAGACCCAGCAGTCTAACACAACACAATGTGTCGATTATTTTTCCCTTCCCTAATGCTTCCCTTTACTTTTTTCCCTGCAGTGGGCAAGGACAGCAGCAGCACACACACCTCAGGCTGCCATTTGCTCCTTCAGGTAGCTGAGTACTCTTAGTCCTCATTTTTTTGTTAAATTCACTAGCCACAGCTAGAGCGACCAATAGCTAGGCTAGAAAGGTTAGAATTAGGACTCTTGTGCAGAAGTGACTGTGTGGTCTGCAGTGCAACCCAGCACTACTCTGGGCCCTGGTCCTTACACACTAGGCCAAAAAAAAAAAAAAAGACAGAAACAGGACTGGCATTTGGCAGTGGCACCACAACAGACACCAAACACCACCGACCACACCTCAGTCCTTTTCCAGTAGTTGGCTGTTGGTTCTGTCTGTAGTGCTCAGTCACCGGTTATGTTTTGATTATTTAAGACTTTTTACTATTTAATTTTTTTATTTTTTTCTGCTTAGCTGCAGTGCAAACTGCAGAAAATCAATTCACATTGTCACTTCACTGCTTTCCACAAACTCAGTAGCCACCTTTTTAGTTAGGCAGGGAAGTTAGTACAGTTGTGTCTGTATAAAACACTCTTCACTCCCAAACTGCAGTGCACACATAGACCACTGGACATGGTGGATCCACACACAAGCAAATCCCACACCCTTTCCTTTTTGCTCAACTTCAGTTTTGTGTTTGGCAGTTATCCTCTTGTGTTGTACAGCACTCCTCCTCTTCCCTACAACAGAGCAACTGCCCCACACAAAACAGAGAAGATTTCCCCTTTTGTGTTTGTTGAGATGACCTATGTTCTACTGTACAAACCCCTTTTCAGTTTTTTTCTACTTCTCACAGTCACTTCTCAATGAGTTTACTTATTATTTTCCCTTAAAAAAACATGAAACCAGTTTAACAACTTTCTGGATGCTTGCTGGTTCTTGCGGGGGGAGGGGGGGGCTCTGATTTTTTTCACTCAGTGATTGTAAATGTCATGTACTTTTTTTTTCCTCAGACTTTTCCCTTTATTTGTGCTTTTTTTTTTTTTTTTTCTTTGCCAAGTTCGATTTTACAAGGTCCTCACGAGGTCTATAACAAGTTTGCTAAGTAAAAGAGAAGAGACCTTTAAGTTTAAGTGGTCTGTTGGCTCCAATCGATCGCACATTCACAGTGATGAAAAACGCGTCTATACACTCCTGCAGCTGCAGTTAAATGGCGCATTTTCACTAACAGCCACCAGACATTCTTCATCAACCCCGACTGATAGGCAGCTAGAAACAAAACCCCATTCATCAACTCACCTGTCATGACCGTTGGCTGGGTGGGCGGGTCGGAAGGAGGTACACAGTGCCGCGGGTGTGCTCCTTCAGCTCCGGCTGCTCCCTCTCGCCTCTCTGCTCCTCCTCTTCTCCTCGCACTTACTAAGCTGCTTGTGCTGTGTGCTGCAGAACATACACGTGGGGCGCCGGACTTGCAATCATGTGAATGGCGCTCCACACAGAGGAATGAGGACATCTATTGGCAGAAATGGCACACAGCAGCTCAGAAAATAAAAAATAAAGACAGCACTAATTTGGTTGTCCGTGGGACAACCTATGATAGTGAAAGTGCTTGTCCGACAGTGTAAGATTGTAGCCCGGGACGTCAGGCTATTGGATTTGTCGATCCCTGCTGTGCACCTACTGGTGATCGGTCATGTGCTCTTGTCAACTTACCAGTTTTACTGGGTGATATGTCATGGGGATTTGAAGCATGGGCGGTCACCCAAGCACCCTCAAATATGCCACCCCCAACCACAACCGTAGGCACTATAGCAGTTATTACTTGTGCTGGATGTTCCAGTTAGGGACCCAGTCTAGGAGCAAGTAAAATATAGAGCTATGCCATGTGGCACTCATATTACACTGTACTATCCGCCACGATGCCTGCCACATGGTCAGACATTTGCAAGTGTGTGCGTGGTAAGCAGAGTCAGGTATGCCCTGAAATGTTAGCTCCCTCTTTACTAACTGTATAAACTATGAAGGTAGAGCTTCGGGAGAAAAAAAAAATCATTAGTGACACTGGTACAACAGTAAAACAGCAAAAGTCTCCCCCCTTTATATTATTTATCAAGTCCAACAACTTAATCATTGCAACCAGCCATAAGGAAAGTCATTTGTGGAAGAGGTATCAAAGTCCTTACCTGTAGCTGGCCCAGCGGACGGATTTCCGCATCATGCGGCCTTGGCGACCGGGTTCGAGGCGGACAAAGATTGGCTGGGCGGCGACGGGGAGAAGGATCGAGCGCCCTAGGGACTGCCTCCTTCTCCGGGAAGGAAGGGAGGTGTCGGAGCTCGGATGACCCCTGGTGGAGGCCAGGAGTCTCGTAGCTGCCCGGCACAGGCACGATACTGGGCGGGGCAGGGCAGCTCCTGTGTCATTGCGACCCGCCTCCCCGAAGAAAAAGGAAAAAATTAGCCGCCAGCCGCCGCTAATGAAGCCTACCAGCTTTGATGTGCTCCCCAGGCCAGCCCTCCAACTAAGTTCCACGTCTGTGGCATGTGAGGGGAGTGCTGCAGCCCCGCCGCGTGGGGAAGCCACGGGGCATTGGAGGGCCCGAGGCCGTTGTGGGGAGCAGAAGCCAGTGGTCCGTGACCAGGCGGAGAGACACCAGGCGGCAGGCAGGCTAGGGGGAGATAAAGACTAAAATAGAAAAAAAAAAAAGTCCTTACCTGTTACAGTAAGTCCTACCCTTCAGGTGTTTCTACCTCCTCCTCCTTGGTGGTACAGTAAAGGGATTCAAGCCTTTTATGACAATTTCCAGCTTCCTTAGAGTCCATGAAGAGAACATTTTTGGAGTCAACAGTGAAGTATAAGTAGGCAGGGAACAACAAGATGAAGGGTATGTCCACCTTTCTTAAGCACCACTTTACTCCATCAAAAGCCTTGCTTCTTGCCCTGGTATATGCTAGATCTGGGAAAAACATTACACGGGACTCCCCTTCCTGAATACTACTCTTCTTTTGTCCTGCCCAGAGAACTGCATCACATTCAACCAATGAAGCAGTAGTGACCAGTAAGGTTCTCAGGCCATCATTCGAGTCTCTAGCCCTCCATGGATTAATACCATAGGCTCTGATAATTTGGCAGTCTCCATACCCCATTCTATCAGCTAACCAGCTTTGGAGAAATGCCCTTGGGTTAGTGCCATCGATCTCCTCTGGCATGCCCACAATTCTAATATTAGCAGACCTGATGAGGTTTTCCATTTGCTCTAATTGTATTTTAACTGCCGACTGTCCTTTGACTGCAGCTAGAGCTTCCTCTGCCGTGAAGTTTGAATCTTTCACGGCATCTGCCATTGCATGCACTTGCTGCTAAACTGTAGTTAGTCTTTCATTGATCATATCTAGTTTTTAATCCATTTTTTGTACAGACTGTTAAAATGTCCTCCGAGTGCTGAATTAAGTCTAGCATGGCTGTAGTCAGAGTTGGAGCAACTGGGGCTTGCTCTGCCATTTCTGGTTGTTTCTGCTGTCCACCCTTGGATTAAAGATGTTTTGTTTGGCTTCTTTTGGTCTGACTGCTTTCAAAGGCTCTCGTATCAATATGTGCTCCTTCAAAAACTCCACCAAATTATACAGACTCCACTGGGGTTTGCTGCAATTAACTGTTTAAAACAATTACAAATAAGGCTCTACTTGTAGAGCTCACAAAAAAAACACTGCTTCCAGTGGGACTGCTGGCTCTGCCCCTGTTTTTACTGTACCTTAAGAGTCATTTTTTTTGCAATTTAATATACTTTAAGGTTTCCAAAAGATACAGAACACAAGCAACACACAATACATCAAGTATAACAAGCACAACCCACAAACAGGAGTAATCCAATTTTTGGAATTCCTTATCGGGCGGTTTGTCCACATCCCAAGTGTTCCCGGAACACCAGAAAAAGCTATCAGTCACCAACCCCTCCACAGAGGGGCGCTCAGAGAAACCGGAGAGTGAACCAGTGGGGACCCCATACTTTCGAGCCATCCTGGCTGAAGGCATGGGACAAGATGCTGGCCGCTGCCACTGCTCCAGGGCCGGGCCAACAATGGCTTCGGCCACCGGAAAGGCCTGCGTAGGGGAATCCCCTCAGTCCAGTATCTTCGTAAGGGGATACTTGGACCATTTTTTTAACGGGTTCAAGCTGCATCCCAGTAGACTCTGAGATAAGTTGAAGCATACCCAAAATCGAGGATGGGCTCTCATCCACTGACTGGCCCCCTGCAGACTCCGGGTCTTCCAGCCTGGAGAACAGGAAGGAGTCGGCGTCAGACTCCAGGGAATCTGCGAACAGCTGCCGGGCACCTGAGCCACCCTCCATCCACCTGCTGAGGTCGATCAGGAGTGAGGGTGACCGACAACCTATGGGGCAAGCCCTGACCTGACCAAGAATCCTTGGTCGGGGCCCAAGTCTTCGGTTGTGGAGGCAGAGGTTTCACCACAATGGGTGGAGCAGCTGGTTTTGGACGAACAACTGGCGCCATAGGCAGGTCCTAGACTACCACGAGTGGTTGTTTCGGCCGTTCCGGTGACAGCCAAATAATGGCCAGAGAAGGCGACGGAGTCGACTTGCTACTGGTCAGTAAAAGTTGCTGCCACATCAAGTCCTCATAGCGCCAACGCAACTTGTACTGGAGCCTATCCTCTGAAGAGGATGACGAGGACAAGCGGCAATGCTGCTTTCCATGGTGCCAAGACCACCGACGTTGGCAGGACTAACTGAACCTGGAAGAGGACCGAGACCTTCCGGAATTCCGAAGGTGGGTCAAAGAGGGAAAGGGGGAAACCTGCCCCTCCCCCTTCAGTGCAGGGACCTTAACCGGGGACTTGGCTGGGAGGCACAGGCAAATCCTCGGTAACCACGGGGATCACAGTGAAAAGAAGGGCTGTCAGCACTCCAGTCGACAAACCGTCCGACAGGTCGAGAAAAATCTCGACCACGTCGACGGATGTCTCAGCCAGCTGACCTGACGGGGACACTGTGAAGCCAGCGGCCGCAGCCGCAACCTCGACTGAAGTAGAGAGTCAACAGGCCGGTGAAGGGGATATCTCCCGCTCCCACGAACGGCGAAGGTGGGACTTACCTTTAGGGTCCTTCTTTCTGGAGTGACCGGAATATCCCGATGGTCCTTCTCCCTTAGTGGAGAGGTATTGGCAAAACTCCTTAAAAGAAGCAATGTAGGAGGAGCCCAAGGAGAGCAGGATAAATGCAGTGGCCAAGGAGAAAGAAGAAGCAGTCTGGGCCGCCTTCTCCTCGAGGGCGATCATCTGCTCCAACTATTCCACAGAGCCCGCCGCCAGACACCGCCCAACAAGCCTCCTTAGACTTGATCGGCAGGTACCACTTTTCGGGGTGCCCGAGAAGAAGTCTGGCAGCACGGTCCTCCAAGACCGAAGCCAAAAAGGACTTGCACAGTTTGCAAGCCTGCGAATCGTGGCCAAGCCACAGGCAGTAAACACACGTGGAGTGCGGATCGGTCCGGGACATCTTCTGCCCACACAGGCACCGACGGGAGCTGGGAGTCGATTTGTCCATCACAGCCACGATGGAAGACGAAGACTGGAGTCTTGTAAATTTTAAAATTAGTTTGGGAAATTCCAGAGAGTGTGGATCCAGAGCACAAAGGAGGGAACCTGCGCTTCCAAGTGGTAAGGGAGATCTGGCGTCATGGGGCGGAGCCAAGGGTTTTGCCACCTGGGTGGGTGGGAGGAGCCAGCTTGAAGACCTTCTGGCAACATTTAAAGCAGCAAGGAACCTGCCGCAAAGTGTGGATTGAACAACATATCCACGTCCCTAGAACTATGAGATATGGGCTAGTAGGTAGGTGGGGGGGGGATGGGATACGAAGGAGCTCTATGCACAGGATAGACTACATCTGAGTAAGGAGGGCTTGGGGATTCTGAAACAGGGACAAGAAGAATACATCAGGACCAAAATAAATTGATGGCCGTGTGCTGGATGCCTGAGTGGATGGACGCGTAGGTACAGCACGGAGTGAATCGTGGCTTTTTTAGATCCATTTTAAATTAAGAAAACCTCTGACAAAGTAATTTAATGAGTGGGTTAATCCAGTAAGTATGTAGAACAGCTGGTATTAAGTGGAACATAATTGGAAGAAACAGTAAGTTTTTAGGACCATTTATAAGTCCCGCGAAGTAGCGCTATGTCACTGGGGCTAGATACTGCAGCGCAAGGTGGGGCTCTACAACTAACGGATGCCCACAAAATATGGACATATCAGTCATTTGTTCTCTACTTCAAAACATCTCAGTAGGACAATCGGAATTGAGGCAGGATATTGCTAGCTTGAAACAGTTAGTCTACTATTAAAAAGGATTCAGAGAGGACTATAAAAAGAATCGTGGAAGCTGAGACTAGAGTGGCGGCTTTAGAGGAGTCTGCTTCTCATCTAAAAGAGGATTCTCTATTTATGCATAATCAGTTCCAGTTAATTTGGCAGAAAATAGATGACCTAGAAAACAGAGGTCGAATAAATAATTTACGTATAGTTGGTGTACCAGAAGGAGCAGAAGACTCTAACATCATTGTTTTTCTACAAGAGCTGCTTCCAAATTTATTAGCCCATAATTGGAGATGGCCACTAGAAATAGAACGGGCGCACAGGTCTCCATCTCCTAAGCCCAAACCTGGTTCCCCTCCCAGACCCATAGTGGCTTATTTTCTCCGTTTTTCCATTAAAGAAGAGATTCTAAGGATATCTAGGGAGAAAAAGTCTTTATACTGGGAGGAACATAGGATTTCCATATTCCAAGATTATTCGGCAGATGTGGTAACTCAAAAAAAGACATACACTAAGATCAGAGGGGTTCTTAGACATCATAATATCCCATACAGAATTAATTACCCGGCTGTGCTAATTCTAACTTTTAATGGGATTTCACACACATTCAAAACACCTTCAGATGCTTGGAAATTTACTGAAAGTAAAGTAAGGCCTAAAACATAACAGTCCAAACAGATTTGAATTCCCTCAGGATTCTAAACAACGAATGCCAGGAGAAAACACCTATGAAGCCCCTCAAGATCATAAAGTAGCTCACAATTCGGCTCCCATGGAGAGTCCCAAGTCCAGAGTGAATGTTTTAGAGTTAACACAGAGGCAAGAATGGAAAACGATCAATAGGAAATGCAAAGGACTTACACAAGGTAGACAAAAATCCACAACTTTTTCATCGAAAGGTGTTGCCGAAAAGAAATCCATGGGGCTCTTACCATCGAATAAATTTGTAGGGTTAAACAACATGGAACTCCCCCTTGAAGAAAATAGCGAGGATCAACCAATCAGGACTATCCGCTTTAACATCCAATCAGAGCCTTCCTTCTTAACTGACGTGGCTAGTTTCCCAGAACCTCCTGGTGCTTCCTTATACCCTGTGACTGAAGGCTCCGATAGCCGCAACTTTTCTCAAAATGATCCTACCTAAGTTAAATTTCTTTTTTGTAAATGTTGTTATAACAGTGTGTTGGGGGGGGGGGTTAAATGGAGGATGGGGTCTCTGCCATTCCATATTCTGACTCCCCAGACTACTCCTGGATGTCGTAAAATTGGGTAAGCTACCCTGTCATTTATTCTAGTTTATTTGACACAGCGATTCCCGACTCTAGATCGAAAAAGGGAAAATATCATTCATACTTGTATTATTGTTTATTTTATCCTTTTTTTTTTTTCCATGGGCCACATGTTTAGTTAATATATGTTTTTATGCTTATATTCAGGGACACTGGTTTACCGGGATTGAGAAAGGACATATTCCATTTTGCACATTGTAAAAAATGGTATTGTCACCAGTGTCTGCTAAGCCAAAATCCGGTTTTACCAGTATTTGGTTCTCTGTACATTATTTAACAATTTTTAACTCTGCCAACATGCATTTTAACAATTTTGACCTCCACTGTTGCACATCCTTCCATCCTTGTACCAATTTAAAGATATTTTAGGTACAAGATGTGATGACAGCACCAACAGCACTACAGCCCCCATCCCTCTGGTGTGATGGCAGCAGCAACAGCACTACGACCTCCCTTCCTCAGGTGTGACGGAAGCAGCAGCACTGTGGCCCCATTCCTTAGGTGTGATGGCAGCAGTACTACATTCCCCATCCACCAGTGGTGATGGCAGAAGCACTACAGCCCCCACCCCTTCGGTGTGACAGCAGCAGCAACAATGCAATCCACATCCTTCTGGGGTGATGGCAGTAGTGACAGCACTATGATCCTCTTTCTTCAACACCCACACCCCACATGCACAAGTTACAAATGACTTGGTCTCTTTTCTTGTTAGAACATAGATGTGAATTAATCTGAACCATCACTGCTAAGGTAGACTACCTTTGTTTTTTCCTATTTATAATTTAACTGCCTGAATTGGATTTCTGCCTGTGACACTGCTGACCAGGGTTATGGAACAGACTTGGGTATTGGAGGCCAGCTGGTGGACGAAGGCTTGAGTGTCCAACGACCACTCACCTTCTCCTGGGAGGGAGGGTGGGTTCACGGCTCAGCATTTGTTGGCCCTTGGTGGAGGCCAGAGGCATGACAACATGTCAGCCCTCACTGCAAGAGGGAGTGTGACGGACATTGACTTGTTCCTTGACATCATGTGGCCTGTCAAGAAAATGGGAAAACACCCATTGACCAACTGAAGGATGGCTGTTGGTCCCTCCATAAGCTGGAAACACCAGACATGTGTCTGTTCTGACCCCTGCCATGCCCAGGATACACAGGAAGCTCTTTGGGGCAATTCTCCTCCCTGGGTAGTCTCCCACAGGGGTAGGGGCCAACTCAATGAAAGGTTAATTTTGGGTTACCTGGTAGCACAGCAGTAAGGGTCAGTGTATGGTGGTCGGGACTTGGCAGCAGTGGTAGGGGGGCCTTGGCAGGCTTGAAGGAGTGGATGGCCAGTGCGTAGAAGAAGCAAAAAAAAAACTGCTTGAATTTGCTTCTTTGAAATAAAGTGTCTTCACCTAAAAAATCCACAAGTCATTAGTGCAGGACCTTCAAATGGATTCATGCATCTCCCAGACATGTGGATGTTTTTTTTTTTTTTTTTACTTGGTATCCATGAAAAGGATGTCTCCCAGTTTTCATGTCTTTGTTCAGATGTGAATTGAGCACCACTCTGCCCACCAGCATCATATAGCCCCTGGGGTCTTACCTTCTGTATGTCAGTGACTGTGCTTTCAAAATCTACTGGCCAAACCTGTTGAAGCATTCTATCAGAAAACGTTTTGTTGTCATAGAGACTGAAACAACAGGTGGGAGAAAAGGTGCAAATGATCCCATTCACCTAAATGGGGTGCTAACTGTGAAGTCTTTTCATAAGTGGTAAGGCAGTTTATTCCTTGTGAACATACTTTCAGTCAGACTAGTTTTCATTCAGAAAACTGAGGATTTTGGATGGCCCTACTGATTATAAACTTGAATAAGCTAGTTGGTAACAGTGATCCTGTGTTTAGCAATCTGTAACTTAGATGCTCATATGCAAAGAATACAATAAAAACCTGACTAAAATCTAAAAACAAGCTTATAAAACACATAAAATGTATCTGAACATTTATCTTTACCTATACAAAATCACTGCAGCCCAAGTAAAACAAGTAAATTACATGGTACCCTGACTACTATTCTATGATGCAGTATACTGGTATTTTTTTTTTTTTTATACAGTTTGTAAAGCAGGCAAGGCCCACTAGGCAGAACTGTCTGTTTTCAGGAGTGACCTAGAAGCACTGGGGAGGTTAAATGACTTGTTTGGAGTCACACAGTATGCAAGTGGAGGTTGTGGGAATCAAACCCAAGTCTGCTGGATGTACCCAGTTCAATCACTGTTTGTTACTCTAACCACCAGGCATGGATGGTTAAACTGAATGGCTGATTACAACAAAGCAGTGCTGGTGATTTCCTTACTGACTCTATATGCAGCAAAGCAGAAAGAATGCAAAGCACAGCAGCATTCATTTTAAGATGCTGAAATCCGGGTCGGCCCGCTGGCGCTGCGGTAGCACTACTGCTTGCAATGTCAGCGACCCAAGGTCAGAAGCGAACTTGGGTTCCTGGAGGTCTGGCCAGGGGAGTAGGATCGAGCACCTGGGGGACTGCTCTCCTCCTCCGGGGAAGGTGGGCTGCAGGTCCTGCTGCTTTACCACCACCACATGTGTCACCACGGGTGGTGGTGCAAAGGTGCTGCAGAGTGATCAGGAGGGGAGGATGCTAGCCAGGATCTGGAGCAGTGGCATGTCTCTATGTGACCTACTTCCTTGGATCTCCTCTAGTGCCAGTGCCCTCAGGGACAGAGACCAGAAAAACCAGGAACAATCACCCCACATTGGACGCTGGCAGATGGGACCCTAGGTGCCCCAGACTTCATAACCAGGCTCCGTGAGGGACCCACTGAGCTGCCAGACACACACTAAAGGAGTGTGGAGGGGTGACCTGAGGTCCACTCCCTTCCCACCTGGGGGGGTACAATCCAGGCAGGATAGGGGCAGGCCCACAGGAGCTCTTGAGCATTACCTGGGGGTGAAGCTAGGGGATACCCAGCCTAGGGCTCTCTGAAAAGTGGAGACTGATGCTGTGAGAAGGGGACATAGAAAGAGAAAATAAAAAAAAATTAAAAAAGATGCTGAAATCTTAGAGATTCTGTGCAGTGACATGCAATTTCCGTGAGGCACCGGTACAAAAATTAAAAATCCGCAAACCAAGCAGGATTCCATGATTGTTACCGGTGTTACCGGTAAAAAATGGAAAACCAGGGTCCCTGCTTATATTCGTTTGTGATGGGAAAGTGTTGTAGTTTTCTGGGGCCTACATTTAGTTTTGGTTTTGTGAGCGATATAAAAGAGGGAGGGGGATCATTTTTTATACGCACATACGACTCCAATTAAAACAAAATTGTTACTGCCAGGATGGAGAGTCATAGGATACATGCAGTGAATATAACCACTGATCCTACGAGGTGCTTATTTTCTCTCTATTTTTCCTGTATGCCCATTATCTTAAAAGAAATAAAAGAGAGAAACATAATTAATGAATTTATGCCTTAGCTATTAGGGGTTTTGAATATACCCTGCTGTTATGCGTGATGGTATGACTTATATAAATGTGCCCCTTTCATATATGGTCCTTCCTTTTTTTTTTTTTTAATCTCCATCTCTTCTCTTGGTAAATGTTGATAGAAAGGTGCTTTATTTGTGCCAGTTGTTCATACTACATGGTAGCATATGGAACTAGGTCAGGAGTGCGAACTAATAAGTGAGTTGGGGCATTACTGAAGTGTGGCTAATCCCTTTACAAAATATAGGGGGTCCTGGGTGCTGTTACTACAGTTCCTCTGATGCCCTGTTATTAGGGGATGCGCTAGTTGATGCTTATGATGCTCCTGTGCAACAGAAGTGCATTGTTTCTGTTAAAAAGGGCTTTTTTACATTTGAATTATGCTACAGGTATTGGACTGGGTAAAGAGCAATTTCTATATCTGGTTTGTTATACTTTAATTCTCCTCTTTGTGCCTTTCTATCTATCAGTTATATTCCATTTCCCTTTTCTTCAGGATTTATATGATGTTTTTTCTTCTTTGTGACACTAAGATATCTGCATTATATGTATGTATTGTCAAGTCCTTATTTATGTAGTTGTCAGGGGTCAAATCCCTCATAGCCGAGTTCACTAGTTTTAGTTAATACTCGTCCGAACAGCACGACTTATCCTTGAACTAGCGCCTTTGGGTTTTCCAGGTCATGTGGATCAAGGGTTATGCTGAACTTTGGTTTAGTACATTAGGTATATATTTTTACTCTATGTTATGTTCTATTTGTAGCACCAATATTCTACTAGGTTTTGTTTTTAATCATTACAGTTTAAGCTTGCTTGTGAGTACTAAGTTACTGTTACTTCTAAAGCCCCTGTCCCTGTCTATAGTTAAGATAGTAGTAGTTCTTGTATGTTTAAGGCGTAGTTGCTATTTATTGAGACAGAGGTTTTTTAATCTAAACGAGGGAGGTTATAAACTGGTCGGGGGGGGGGTCGGGATGTATGTCTATATGGACGAATCTCAAAAAGATAATTGAAGGGATGTTGTTATTAATAACTTACCAAGGGAGCCTCGGATGCTAATTGTAAATGTATCTCCTGGAATGTGAAAGGTTTAGGTACACCAGTTAAAAGGAAAAAGGATTTAACACAGTTACAGAGGATGAAGGCAGACATAGCTATGTTACAAGAGACTCATTTGTTAAGTGAGGAGGCTGACAAATTCAAGAGAATGTGGGTAGGGAATGTGTTTCACAATTCAGTTTGTAAAAAACAGAAGGGCTTAGCTATTCTCATTAAGAAGTCTCTACATTTTTTAATGACTTCTCACAAAATAGACTCTTCTGGTAGTTGGCAAATTCTGGAAGGGAGGCTGGATGGTGTTGAGCTTACCATCTGCAACATTTATGCTCCTAACAGGGACTCCTGTTCCTTCTTTTCAGAATTTTTTGGTATGGTCAGTTGCATGTCTAATAGAAATATTATGTTAGGGGGGACTTTAATACTGTCTTAGACCAGTGGATTGATAGAAGTACCCCTTAAAAAAACAAATAAATGACAAAAGTAATAAGGTTATCAGAGACGGAATGAAGGACTTGGGTCTTTCGGATGCATGGATAGTGATCTACCCCACTCAAAAAGATTACTCATTTTTTTCTCACAGGCATGGTTCCTATAGTAGAATTGATATGTTCCTAATGTCCGGTGGGTTACTGAATAACATGATTATTGCTGATATTAGTCCAATTATAATATCTGATCATGCTCCTGTTTCTGTAATTTTAAATCTAGATCTCGAGGCTACAAAACCTTTACACTGGAAATGTAATTGTTCCTTACTGAATGATGACAATTTTAGACCCTGGATTATTAAAGAGACAGAGCAATTTTTTCTTATTAATAATAATGGGGAAACCTCGAAAGCTACTTTATGGGAAGCATTCAAGGCTTACATTAGGGGCAGAATTTTGAGTTATACCACCTTCAAGAAAAAGGAAAGGCAAAAAATAGCTCAAAAGGAAAAGGATCTTCTGGATTTGGAAAGGTCTCATAAAACATGTACTGGGGGTAACAGATATTTTAGGAAAATCACTACTGAGATACAAAATAAATTTATTACATACTGGGAAGGCTGAATTTGCTTTATATAGAACTCAACAAAAATATTGGGAATCAGGAGAAAAGGCGGGTAAGTTATTGGCTTACAGGCTAAAATAAATGCAGAATAGGAATAATATACCTAACATAAAAGATGCTTCTGGGAAGTTACACAGTAAAACTATAGGTGTCAACAATGTGTTCAGACTTCTATAGGGATCTATACAGGAGTAAGACTGAAAATAATAGGGAGCTAATAAACCAATTTCTGTTTAATGCCAAGCTGCCTAGGATTTCAGAGGCACAACATCAGTTGTTAGATAAAAATGTTTCTATTCAAGAGATTAAAGAGACAATTGATGGGTTACCTAATGCTAATGCTCTGGGTTCTGATGGTTTGCCTGCCGAATTAATTATATGTAATCCTAAAAGATGTGATTGCTCCTATTCTACATAATGTGTATTCAGAGTCTGAAATAAATAAGGGACTCCCACCCACGATGGCTGAGGCGGTCATTACTGTCCTTCAAAAAAAAGATTTAGATCCTGCCAGTTATCATCCAATCTCCTTGTTGAATATTGACTATAAAATATGGGCAAATATCCAAGCTAATAGACTGCAACAGGTTATTGGTAATCTTATACACAAAGACCAGGTGAGCTTTATTAAGGGGAGAGCAGGATTTGAAAATATACGAAGAATCCTTTCCGCAATATGGATAGCTTCCAGAAATCAAGACACTTCTGTTCTTTTGTGATTGGATGTGCACAAAGCATTTGATTCTATTGAATGGGGGTATTTAGCTGAGGGACTAGGTGGATTTGGAATAGGCGATATCTTTATCTCAAGAATTAAAACATTATATAAGACTCCTACAGCCAGAATTTGTACAAATAGGAATTTATCTGAAAAGTTTACTCTGTAAAGAGGGACTAGACGGGGATGCTCACTATCTCCCTTATTGTTTATTCTAGCTTTAGAACCCCTTCTTCGAACAATTAGACTAAGTAAAGACATCACTGAGATTAAGTTCCATAAGATGGAACATAAAGACCTTCTTCTCTCTCTCTCCACCTCGCAAATCTATAAAATCCATTATGATGCTATTAGATGAATTTAGGTGCATTTCAGGTTTGTCAATTAATTGGTCCAAATCTGAAGTGCTCCCTCTACAGGGGAATAAGAGTTTACTCAAAGAACTATGTTTATGCTATAATTTAAAATGGAAAGGAAATTGCTTTTCATATCTGGGAATTTTTATTTCTAATAATCTTGATGACATACTAGCCTTAAACATTAAACCCTTGGTAGAGGAAATAAAAGTGTTCCTGGATAAATGGGCCAAACTCAATCTATCCTTGTGGGGTAAGGTCAATGCTGTAAAAAATGATGCTGGCGCCAAAATTCTTATATTTACTGAATATGGTACCTTTACATATTACCCCCAGGTGGTTTAAGAAATTTGACAGATTGATGCATTTCTTTTTATGGGAAGGGAAAAAGGCAAGACTTAGTTTGGATAAGATCAAGAACCATTGGCAACAAGGGGGTATGGGCCTGCATGATTTCAAAAATTACTACCAAGCTTTTCTAGTTAAACAAACCTGCCAATGGTTACTTCCAGGGAATAAGTTACCCCTATGGGCAAAATATGAACAAGATAGCATTTTCCCCATCTACTGCATCATCTAATCATAGGAGTCTATCCAAAATCTATTAGTACTCACCCCTTCCTAAGGAACTCTGCCAAGTTCATATCCCTGGTGGTAAAACAAACAGTTGCGGGTTCTATACCATACCAATATTTTCCGATATGGGGAAACTCAAATTTTAAATGGGAAGGGAAATGGTTAACTAATTCCTTATGGGAAAATAAAGGGATTCTTCTGCTTGGGGATATTGTTGATCCACTCACTGGGATTCTAAGGTCATTCTCAGAACTAAGAGGAAAATATGGCCTACCTTGTACACAATTGTACTCCTACTTACAGTTAAGAAATGTGCTGCATGGTCTGGTGGAGGGTAACTCAGTCCCTTCTACCCTGACAGAATTTGAAAAAACAGTAACATTAGCAAACACTAAGTGGAGAGGCGGGAAACTTTATCAATTATTAAATAAATCAGGGCATGACTTAACAAGTAAATCTAGGCAAAGATGGGAGAAATGTCTTGATTGCCCCATACATGAATCATCTTGGAATCTTATGTGGAAAAATGCATACAAGTCCAGTAAGGACCTACAAGGTCGCTTAGTACAGTTTAAAATATTACACAACTGGTATTATACGCCTGATAAACTACATTCATAGGGCCTCTCCTCAGATAGCTGTTGCTGGAGGTATGGTGAGAGGAAGGCTAACCTTCTTCATATGCTGTGGAAGTGTCCCACATTAATTCCAGGGTGGACAGTGATTTGGGAGACGTGTAATGTTATTCTACAGATTAACTTCCCTTTTAAACCTGGGATCTTTATTTTAGGAAATATGGAAAAGCTATACTTTTTGTTGGGCCCCGAAAGGAGATGGCTTTTGGTAGCTTCTTTATGTTTTAAAAGACTTGTATTACTACACTGGAAAGACACACACCCTCCTGTCCTGAATGACTGGATTAAATCGTTAGTAAAGATAGCCATTAATGAACGTATCAGCCACCTTAATAACAAGACATTACATAAATATGAAGTAGAATGGGCATCCTTCTTTTATTGGCTAAATACTGGTTGAGATAATTATTACTAAATATTTATAGATACTACAGTACTATTACTATCTGTTATCCTCATAGGCAGTTCTACGTTAACTAACTAAATTCAATCTGCATTTTGGTAGATGTATTGTCTGTCATATTCCCATGATTGTTTTTTAAGTACAATGTAAAGTCATGTTATTGTATAGAAATGTATGTCTTGCCTTATTTGAATTTGCTTTGTTTCATAATTTGTATTTTCATGGAAAAACTAAATAAAAATTGTTTAAAAAAAAAAAAAAAAGGACCAAAATAAATTTAAAATTGGGGGAGGGGGGCAAGCGGGGACTGCAAGTTGCAATCACCAAATAAGGGAGACCAGAAGACCTCTCCCAGGTAGGTAGGACAGAAGGGAGGGGTGAAAGCAGAGGTGTGGGATTGGGTAAGGTGGGACAGGGGATATGGTGGAGAGTAGTATCCTTGAACACAAGGAGCTTGATGAATAAGGTAGCGGAGTTCCAGGTGATGGTGGCAGAGGGGGGGGGTAGATATTGCTGCCATTATGAAACCGTGGGCCACCCAGTACCATGACTGGGACCTTATGATCCCTGGATACAGGGTGTACCACAAAGACGGAGGGAGGGAGGAAGGAGGAGGGGTAGCTATGTATGTGAGGGATGGGATACTAAGGGAAGAAGAGGAAGCGGGTAAGCTGGAAGTCTTGTGGGTACAGCTCCATAACTCCAAGAGTAGATGGGGTGGTGTATAGGCCACCCTCACAGAATGAGGTAACTGATAGGAGGTACAAATCAGAAAGATTAGCGGCAAAGGGAACACTGTCATAGTGGGTGACTTCAATCTGCCTGGGGTGGACTGGAGCACCACGGCTATCTCTCACGTTAGTGAACAGGTATTACTGGAGGCTATCCAGGATAGCTACCTAGGGCATGGGGGTGATGAAGCCCACCAGGGAGGGTAACATACTGGATTTGGTGTTGGCTAACGGGGACCATGTCCAGGATGCAGTTGTCCAGGACCCTCTTGCGGGTAGCGACCACTGCTCAGTGTGGTTCTACCTTCACACGGGCAAAGAGGCAGCCAGGACCATGACGAAAGTGGTAGATTTCAGTAGGGCAGATTTTGATAGGATGGGCAGCATCCTGGAAGGACAACTTGCTGCAGTCTGCCCGGAGATGGATGCAGAACGGAAATGGTCCATCATAAGGAAGGGTCTGATAAAGGCAACTAACACATGTGACAAGACCCAGAGCAAGCAGTCCAGGTCTAAACAACCAAAGTGGCTAAGCAGGGAATTGGTGGGGAAAGTGAAGGAGAAGAGGGCGCAAAGTGGACAAAGCGGAGTACACAAAGAAATCCATGGAGGTGAGTAGGGCGGTCACAGCAGCTAGAGCTGCTAGGGAGCCAAGATTGGCTCAGGGGATCAGCAAGGGTGAAAAGGATTTCTTCAAGTACGTAAGAGAGAAGAGGAGTTGTAAGAAAGAGATTATCCGGATCAAGACAGAAGGAGGTTGAGCAGAAAATGGAGAGGACCAGGAAGAGGCGCTCAACACATACTTCTGTTCTGTGCTCACTAAAGAAAAGGATGGGCCAATACCACAGTGGAAAGGAGGGGTGGGCAAGGGAGGGGCAGAGGTAACAGATGGGGTCATCCTAGTGGATAGGGTTCTAAAAGGACTGAAAGCCTGGAGGGTGGACAAGGCCCCAGGGCCAAATGGAGTACATCGAAGAGTCCTGAAGGAGTTAGCAGCAGTCTTGGCGGGTCCACTGGCAGACCTGTTTAACACCTCACTGGAGTCGGGGTGCGTGCCCAGGGACTGGAGGATGGCCCATGTGGTGCCCCTCCACAAGAGTGGACCCAAGGATGAACTGGGCAACTATAGACCAGTGAGCTTAATGTTCATTGTGGGGAAGTTAATGGAGACCATTCTAAAAGAGAGACAAACTTTTTGGATAAAATTGGTCTCCAGGACAAAAGGCAGCATGGGTTTGTCTTGGGAAGATCCTGCCAGACTAACCTAATTGACTTCTTCGATTGGGTCACAGGGGTGGTTGACAGAGGCCATGCTGTGGATGTCCTGTACCTGGACTTCAGTAAGGCCTTTGACTCTGTGCCTCACAAAAGATTGCTCGGCAAGCAGAGGAACCTGGGGCTGGGGAGAAGCTAGTGGGATGAGTTAGTAACTGGCTGCAGAATAGGCAGCAGAGGGTAGTTGTAAGGGGGGAAGCTCCAAACCAAGGCCCATGACCAGAGGGATACCACAGGGCTCAGTGTTTGGCCCGGTTTTATTTAAAATCTTTATCAGAGATATAGCGGATGGGATCAAGAGTAAGATCAGCCTGTTCGCTGACAACACAAAGATATGTGCGACAGTGGACAGTGAGGAAGGGAGGCAAGAACTCAGGAAAGATCTGGCAAAACTCGAGCACTGGTCTGGTGTATGACAGCTGGGGTTTAATGCAAAGAAGTGCAAGGTCATGCACCTCAGTACCAGAAACCCCAGGATCAACCTACTAACTGGGGAAAGTGCAGGCATCTATTTCTGAGGAAGGGAAGGACCTAGGGGTACTAGTCACAGGAGACTTGAAGGTATCAGCACAGTGCCAGAGGGCAGCAGCAAGGGCCAATCAAATGCTGGGGTGCATTGCCAGGGGCATCACTTCCAGATGGCAAGAGGTCATCCAGCCACTGTGCAGATCACTGGTGAGACCTCACTTAAGCGTACTGTGTGCAATTCTGGTTCCCATATCTTAAAAAGGACAAACTACTGGAGGGGATGCAGCATAGGATGATAAAGAGGATCCTAGGTCTGGGACATAAACCATATGAGGAGAGACTGGGGGAGCTCAACATGTATTCCCTGGAGGATAGAAGGGAGAGGGGGGACATGATAGAGACCTTCAAATACTTCAAAGGCATAAATAAGGCTAAGACGGGGGCGGGGGTTACTCTGCTTAAACAGTGGGAGGGTCATGAGGGGGCATCTGAAGTTGGAAGGGGTAGATTCAGATGGGAGATGAGGAGGCATTACTTTACACAAAGGGTGGTGGAAGGGTGGAACAAACTGCCAGAAAAAGTGATTGAGTTGAAGATAGTGGACAGTTTTAAAAGGGGATGGGACAGAGTCAAAGGGAGGGTGAGTACAGATAAGAACTGTGGGAGGGAAAAAGCGGGGGTAGGGAGAATGGGATGGGAATTTGGGGGGGGGGGTCAGCTGCGGTAAAAGTGTACTGCGAGCTGCAGACTCGGGCAGACTTGATAGACCTCTGGGCCTTTTTCTTTCGGCTTATTCGTACGTCCGTATGTTTATAAAATTACATTGAATTCGCTACAGGCTGTATTGAGGACTTCACACATTTAGTATAAGAGCAATCTTGCCCCCGTGAAGCAAGATGTCCACGTTAAGCAAAGTCATTGTGCCTCTGATGACCACAGTAACTGCGTGGTTTCCAAGGCAACCAGGATATCCATGAGGTATGCTGTAAACGGTCTGCTTCAGTTTACTGTCCCCACACCCCCAACTTATGTTAAGTAGTGTAGACAGGGAAACTGATGGACAAACAGTGCGAGGGAGACAGATTTTCAATTTTATGTCTCCAGTTGACAGCCGTTCCAGGATGCTTCCTGCCACCATCTCTCACCGTGCTTCGACTGCACTGCCTATCCTGCTGTAACTGACAGCTCAAAATAAGAGATGGACAGACTTTAAAAAAAAAAAGTGGCATAATGTTTTATTTTTAAAATATGCCTGTATGATACCATAAATTCTGAAGACAGTATGTTAGCACAGCTGGGAGGGGATATAGTAATGGTGGATCAAAAATCTATTTAATAGAATCTAGCAAGGCAAGGAACCTACAGAACATGTAAAAATGGAATGCTTCCTGCAGATCAGCTGGTGCAAGGACTACCTGACATCAAATTCAGACGTGTTACTAGAAAAAAAAATAGCTTCAAAAAGAAATTTTTTTTTCACGTTGTTATAAAAGCAATATGATATTCACAGATGTTAGATACCTTAATCATCTGTTAATCCTCCTGGGGAGTAATGTGGCACTCTGCTTTGGCTGGTGCCACATTATGACCTTAGTGGTGCATTAACAGAGGATTAATGCAACTCATTGTCATACTTTATTGCTTAAGTAGTCTAATATAAGATTACACACTTTGGGAGGAAAAACATAGGCAGGACCTACACACAGTGCAGGGCTTCTTTTGCCGCAGTGCAAGAAACAGAGGACCTAGGGTCATAACAGCCAAGGGACTGAAACATGACAAGTAGTGTATAGCCCCCAACAAGAAGGCTGGAAGAAAAATTGGGTAATTAAATGGGGACTGAAAAGCATAGTAGGGTAAGTAATCCTTCCACTTTACAAGGCCCTGGTCAGGCCCAACCTGGAGTAATGTGTAGAGTTCTGAGCTCAATACAAAAAAAAAAAACACTGAGGCAGTCGAGATGGTGCAATGAAAGGCCACTAAACTGATCGGGGGTATGGAGAGTAAATGTTGGTTCCCCAGGAAGAAAGAAATACTGAGGGGAGACAGAGATGTCAGTCTTCCCTATACGCAAGGGTATCCAAAAGATCAAACAGACAAAAAAGGGTTGGATCTGGACACAGAGACATACCTCGAAGTTAAGAGGTGGTAAATTCAGGGGTTATCATTAAGACACACTTCTCCCAATGGATGGTGAATCTATAAACAGCCTGCCAGCAGAGACAGTGGATACAGGAGGAGAAAAACAAGTATTTATATAGCGCCTTGCTTACACACTACATCCCAAAGCACTTTACAAGCAATGAGTGTGGTAGTAAATTGACTGAATATCTCGTGGAAGCCGTTTCGCATAACATCCACACGTAGCCTAGGACAATTGCATGAACCAGTTTTATAGAAAGGGGATGTTGGCCAGGACACCAGGGAAACTTCCCTACTCTGCAGTAGGGGGAGCCCTTTTCTGTCATTCCAACATGGCGGACAGTCAGTCTGGAGATGGAAAGCAGGATGACAGCAGACCAAAAATTGCTCCATGAACCTTGGAAGAAAGTCCGTCTGCAAGAGGTATGAATTCTGAGATACAAATTGAAAAATGATGAAAATAGAGAACACGGCGATTGTTCACACACTCCTTTAAATAAACAACAGAGCACGCAGAATACTGAAGCCCAGATGCCGAATAAGCCTACTGAAATTATGGAAGTAGACTCTCTAGATTTTTGCCAAGAAGAGTTGTTAAGGAGTGCTTTATAAGAAAAAAGAGACTTCGTGTTGAAATTATTGCAGGAAGAAAATGCTATACTGGATAATGTCTCTTCCAAACTGGCTTCAAGTTAATCTACCACTTCATTTCCATCTCAGTTTTCCCCTGCATTACCAGAAAACTCTGTGTGTTCACCTGCTGCTGAGCAACCTCCTTTAGAACCCAGCATACAGCTTCAGAAAGGCCGCGCTGATGACTCACAGCAAGCAGTTGCAATTTGGACACCTGAAGCTGCTCTGTGCACTGGTAGTGCAAATCAAACTCACAAACTTGGACTTCTCGTCCGGTTTCGGCTAAAGAAATAAATGCAATAGGAAAAGAACAAACAGGGCAAAATCAGACTGCACTAGAACACCCTACTGGTAATACAAACAGTTTATTTGAAAATGACCCTGCAGGAAACACCTCAGACAATACAGGACTAATACAACAACACAGTGTCCTGGGACAAGAAGTGGAGCTACACGCAGAAAACACCGAACCTCCAAGGAAATTTCATATGCTGACCTCTTCAAAAGTGTGGGAGAACCAGCACACCGTAGAAACGCTGTGCGTTTAAAATACACAGGGTAACATTAATCACTCCTGATAGAAAAACGTTATTGTATAAGATGCTAAAAGATGGTATGGGAATCCAGCCTAACAAACTATTTGCAGTTATACATGTTAAAGGAAAGCCTGTGTATGATGTTAGTTTTAAAACAAATCAGTCTTTGGAAAGGTTTTGGGTCATGTATCTTCAAATATCAAATATAACATTATGGCAACCTTGTTTTCCAATCCTTTTAATAAAACCTACTATTAAGATGGTGACTGTTATTTTGAAATGAGAGTATGAACGTTTCAGATGTGCAGGATTGGTTAAGGCAACGCTGTACAATATTGAAGGCTCCAATTGCTGTGCTACATGAAGATTTAGTCTGGACAGGAAATTGGAGAATTAAGGTGCAGCTAAAACAGACTGAACAGGGCATTTTGCGCCTTCCAAGGAGTTTTTTTTATAGGAAGGGACAGAGACTTATGTTTTTACCAGGGGCAGCCCAGAACATGCCATAAGTGTGGGGCCCATACACACTTAAGTTCGGCATGTGACAAACCCAGATGCAACCTCTGTTTAGAGTTTGAACATGTTTGCCTGGGATGTCCAAATCCCTTAAAATGTAATCTGTGTGAAGAACAAGGACACACTTAATGTCCCTGGGCAGAAAAGAATAGGTTAGACGGAGCACAGCAAGACCCTGTGCATTTATTAGAAAAATGTCACGCACAAGAATTTAAGAGATTATCGGGGAACACGACACATGCAGAAACTGAACCAACAACATCTCTACCCACTTCAGTTCTTACTGTAAATCTGTGGCCAGAAAACCCTTTCCCTAACACAGAACCAATGCAAGGAGAGAATTTCAGCCCTGATTCTTTAGGAGAAGCAGGGCCAAGCACTGTTCCATGCCCCCGCTCAAGGCCCCTTTCGGTTAGTAGAATCCAAGAAAAAGAAAGGGAAAAGAAAAGCAGAACGAACCCCTACTAGGACCTCATCAGTAGTAACCAGAAATAAGTTTCAAATACTATCAAAAAGGCGGCAGTGGGGAGACAGAGGGGGAGGAAGGAGACTCAGACTCCTTGTCTACCTCTTCTAGAACAGATTTAATGGTGGATTCCCAAACAGATGCTGTGTCAAGAAAAAGAGACTCCTCTCATAAAGAAGTTCCATGGCTATAAGCTTTCTATACTCACTCCAAATGTTTGCAGTATAAAAAATTATAGCAAGCGAATGACTACTTTTAAAATCTTAAAAGACCTATCACAAAGTCATATTCTTGCAAGATACATGATTAAAAACCATATATGATGTGCAACAGGCAAAAAATTCTTGGACTTTTTTTTTTTTTTTTAGTTTAGCTTTTTTGTTGACCGGGTAAGTGCACTAGACAAATCCTGCCTAGTTTCAGGCATGACCCGGGGGAGGGGGAATACAGATGAATGCCAACTGACCTTGAACCAGATTAAGCTGTTGGTGGTATTTTTACTGAATGAGGGAAATTTAGCCAGGACACCGGGGAAATTCCCCTACACTTTTCGATAAGTGCCATGGGATCTTTAACATCCACCTGAACTACCACCAATCCAGGCAGATGGGACCTCGGTTTAACGTCTCATCCGAAAGACGGCACCTCAGAAGTGCAGCACCCCTCTCATGCTGCACTACAGTGTCAGTACTGGGATATTAACCCAAGTGCCAGATGTGGGAACTGAACCCACAGCCCTCTGATCTCCCGGCCTCAGAGGCGAGTGTGCTACCTACTGAGCCACTGACACTGCAAGGGACCTTCTTTTGGTCACAAGGACCGGAGACATGTGATGGTATTGGAATACTTATAAGGGGTTCTGATTTTAAAATGCATAGATTAGTTGATATTTGTTCTGGAAAGCCTTATTGCTAGATGGGTGCTTTGAAAATATACCCTTTCGTTTAATAAATATATATGCATCACAAAGCATACCAGCTCACTCAGACCTTTTTAAGCAGATACAACCATACCTACACACTAGGAAACGGGTAATCTTGGGAGGAGATTTTAATTGTCCACTAACGTTAGCAGACAAAGGGGGTCATACTACAAAGCTATTTGGAGATACGAATTGCTTAAATAACATCCTAAAAAAAGGCAGATATGAAAGACAGTTTTATGGAAATACATACAAAAAGACCTAAAACCTTTATTACAGGACCCTTGGCTATGAGGATTGATTATATCTTCCTTTCAAAACATTTCATACCATGGACAAGCAAGTATAATTCCCTGTGAGACCTCGGATCACTTAGCAGTTTCTATAACCTGCAGATTAGCAACAGACACTATCTTTTATAAACAGCAATTTCCTAAGTGGAAATTAAATGAACAGCTACTAAGGTTACCCATATAGAAAAAGAAGTCTTCACTTTATTAACAGCAAGATGCTCAGTTTTGGAAGCTTTTGAAAATGTGACAGACTGGTGGATAGACACCAAATCAGAATACAAGTCTTTTTTCATACAGACGACTGCAAAAATGTCAAAATCTAAATATTTTAGATATCTTGGACAAACAGAAAAATTATTCCAAGTAATATCAAGGGCCTATGAACAACGTCTTGACCTTTCTGTAGATATTAAAGATATTAAGGAGGAAATGGTAAATTTTCAGTATAACGGAGCTGAAACTCTAAAGAAAGAGGCCCAATTTGGAACACAAGGCAGTAAGCCATCATTAGACATTTATAAAAGCTGTCAATAAAGGGTGCAGCGTACAACACTAAACCAAGTTAAGGATGCTGCTTCACAAGTATACTTTTCAGATTTTGACCACATACAGGACCTAGCATATAAACATATTCAGGACATGTTTGGAATTCCTTCTATCGCTAAATGGGATGCAAAATACCTTGAAAATTTAGATATTCCAGTATTAGATCCAGAGAGTTGGGCTAACTTAGTTGCTCTCATTACGATGCAAGAGGTAAAAAAAGCAATATCCTCTCTAAAGAAAAATACAGCCCCAGGTCCTGATGGAATTACAGTAGAATTTTATACTACCTTTAGTAAATATCTAGTACCAATCTTAACAGATGTTTTCTGTGATTTACTGGCTTTAAAATCATTTCCAAAAGAATTATAACAAGCTTTAACAATATTGTTGTATAAGAAAGGAGATAAGAGGGTTAAACTGGAGACCAAAAAGTTTATTAAAAATAGATTATAACATTTTAACATCTATTTTTACGATGCGACTAACTCAGGCAGCCGAAAAACTAATCTGCCCTATACAATCTTGTGCAATTACAAAAAGATCGATGTACCATAACTTAATATTTTTAAGGGATTTAATATTACAAGGTGAAACCAGAAATTAAAACAAGCTAATTTTCACATTAGATCAAGAAAAAGCATTTGAACGAGTAGATCATTATTACTTATTTCAAGTGTTACGCACTTACGGGATTCCAGCCCCATTTATTCAGTGGGTACAAAGGTTAAATGCTTCCTCCTCGATCACTCCTTTCATTAATGGGACCCTAGGGACTCCCTTTACAGGGTTGAGGGGAGTATGACAGGGATGCCCCATGAGTCCCTTACTGTATGTTTTTCAGATTGACCCCTTTCTAAGGAAAATGTTACATCACCCAGAGATACCTAGACTCAAGCTCCAGAATACTAACCAGGCCACAAACGTCTATGCCTATGCGGTGATATGTACTTCTACTGCATTAGAGGAGACTGCCTTGGCTCAGATAATTATAGCTTTTGAGAGAATTTCAGGTTCAAAATTAAACTATGGGAAAAGTCTTGTGTATATCTCCCCACAATTTGTGGCACAAAATCCCAGTGTCCCAACATCTCTCATGAATACTGCTATAACCACAGAACCAGTGCAAATTTTGGGTCTAAAATTTGGAAGCCAGGATGATGCCACCTTGAACTGGTCTCTAGCACTACAGAAAGCTGAAGCTACCATCACAACTTGGAAAAAATAAAATAATTTCAAAAAGGAAACAGGTATTTCTATTATACACATTAATAATATTAATATTTCTTCATGCTGCAAACATCTTTCCATTACCCAAGTCAATAGAAACAAAAATAATGAGTATGTTTTTCGTGGTTTTTGTGGCAGCAGGCTAAACCCCATTAAAAGGCAACATACTTATCAAGATTATAACAGGGGTGGAGTAAAAATTGTAAACCCAGCTATTTTTCCTTAGGTATATTGTAATACCAGAACATAGTACCCATACTAACGGAACATTGTCCTCCATGGTTAATCGATCTAAATTTTAAATCTCAGAAGCTTATAGAAAGTTGGAAATCACCCAGATCACAAAAAGGCTTGACTATCCCTCATTTTTTTCCTCCCTGTTTACAGTAAACTTAAGATTTGGGACATATTGGTCCAACAACTAGCTTGTAATTCTAGACAGTTCTTTTATACCTTAAAACTAGCAGAACTGTTTACAGAAACTCCAGAAAAAGTTGATACAGTATTAAGAAAATGCTGCAGAGATGTTTAAACCTTTAAAGGTATGGGACATCACATGGTTATCATGCCACAGGAGATTAGGTGTAAGAAACTCCCACAAACAGTTAGAAGATCGCATCTGCCCTAGAAATACTTGTCCAGGTATATTAGAGACGCAAGAATGTTTTTATTTTCAATGTCCTTTAGCCCAAGCATTCTGGTCTTTAGTGATAAAGGCATGGGGAGAAAAAAAAGTTTCATACAAGCCACACAAGAAATAGTAGTGTTAGGCCTATTTCCAGCAGAGTTCAAAAAATACCACCCTAGCACATTAAGTCTGTTTTTTGCTTTATGCCGGTTTTATTTATGGCGAGCAAGAAATGCGCTAGTTATTCAACAAAAAGAATATTGAATACAAAGAATATTGCATACAGAAGATTTTAATACAAGTAACTCAAAACCTAAGCAATATAATGGAATCAGAAAAGAAAAAGGACATAGGGATAGCACTTAATTTTTTAAAGCACTTTGAATGGTTTACAAAATAGGAACAAAATAAATATAAGAAAAAGCTAAACTCAAGAATATTTTATTTATTTAGTTTTTATTGACCAGGTAAGTGCACTAGACAAATCCTGCCTATTTTCAGGCACGACCCGGGGGAGGGGGAGGGGGATACAGATGAATGCCAACTGACCTTGAAACAGATTAAGCTGTTTAGAATGAGGATTTCCTTATATAGTTTTGGTAAAAGTGACAACTCTTTTTTTATTTCAAATAATGCATGCATCGATCAACCATGGTGTCAATTTATTAAGTAAACAATAACAGAAATTATTTAAACCCATGTAAATAGTACACTGGCTTGTATAAATGTATGATTTTCTTTTGTGGGCACTAGGGTGAGGGATGGGTACTAGGTTGGGGAGATGTCCTCCGACTCTGCCAGAGCACTGACGGGGGAAGGATGTTTCTTTGAATGGTCACAAAGACCAAGGATGTCGCATTCCTACCGTGGAAATGGAGACTGAGGCACCTCAAACATCTGTAATGGAGGTTTGTGATGAGACGAGGTTTTGCTTGATAAAGAATTATTAGAGAAGAAACGTTTGTTCCAGATGTTGGCAGAGGATGAGGAGATGTATAAAAAAATGAAAAGAAGCTCTCTGTGTTAAATACTCAGCGTTACTTCTGTCAAAAAGGAATTTACCTGCTTCCACTTCAGTGAGCAATGACTCAGCAGATGAGAACGCGCTGCGAGTGGCTGACTGCCAAATCAGCCGCATCCTATGTCAACAGTAGCTATCAAATCTGCCTTCGGTTTACCAGACAATTCTCAGGAGAGTGAAAAGTGGACTCCCAACTCGGCACTAAGAGCTGCCGGATGGATGTAAGTGGAAAACGGGAGATGGGTCCCGGATCCTGACAGGGACCCTGGCCTGGAAACTAGCTCTCAAAAAGTCCCAGACTGGGCACCACAAGAAGAAAAAATTCCTCAGGTAACCGTAAATAATACCTCTTCTGTTTATAAAAATGCACCAGACTGTGAACAAAACGTTGTACAGGAGAAGGATGGTTTTAAAACACAGGATGACACTGTCCCTCAGGCTATTCATCCGGGACAGGCTGTACCGGTTCCCCTAGTAACAGCTGGTGCAATGACCAACAATAGTTACAATACTGATATGGGGGATTCATATTTCTGGTCCTAACCCGGTTAACAAAAATACAAAGAGCTCAGAGGAGGAAAGAAAAAGACTGGATGTGCCCAATGTTACAAATCCCATAAACTCAGAAGTTGCACCCCCCCCCCCCGAGAGAAATGACCAACCACCGCAGCAACAAAAGCCTTTGTTCAAAAAAAGCTCTGAAGCTGCACCTAGAAGAAATGTAGTTAGACTGCAGTACAAAGGAGGATTAGAAGTGCAACCAAACTGGTATTAAGTGGGGAAAAAAGTATTAAAAGAATCACTCAATTTCACTCCAGCGGATGTTTTCGTTTTTATTCACGTATCTGTGAATAACCGTAAATAAAGAACAAATAACACATTTTTGTTCTATGTATCTTTTGTAATCTTGTTGTATTGTCATCAGTTATTTCCTGTTGTGTACTGCCACTGATGTATTCTTGTTAGTTGTCTGACTTAGAACCTTAGTAAACAAGCCTCAAGCTCAAAGGTATTGAATCCTAAACATGAAATAAATAAATAAATAAATCTGGTGAAAACTCTGATATTAGCTTCAGATCCCCTCAAGCACTAGAACATTTTTGGCTGAGATATAATCAAGTGAAATTTTCTCCCCATGGGCCCCATTTCTAGCAATACCTCTCACAAAGTCTTTAATCAGATTTATTACGGTGATATTCAGGAATGAGGGGGTGCATGTGGAAGATATTTTGCACTGGTTAAACCAATGCTGTGAAGTTCTTAGCCTGCCAGAAGCAATCTTAGATGCTTAACAATTCTGGACTGAGAACTGGAGGTTTAAAATTAAATTACCGCAAAATGAAGAGGGAATTTGTCATCTACCCAACATTTATTTCTAGGATGGGATACAGGCATTCTCTTCTATTCTGGTCAACCAAGAGCCTGATATAAATGTGGTGCTAAGACACATTTATCAAATGTATGTGATAAACCCAGGTGCGATATTTGTAATGAAGCTGGCCATATCAGTGTGCACTGTACCGACTATACAAGCTGTAATCTACGTGAGGACACTGGGTACATCTTCAGTGAATGCCCATGGGCTGCTCAAAACAAGACTGACATCATAAACCCAGATGATTGGATATGGAAGTCCAGGGTGAAGCAGTTCTTCCTGAAGAAGTCCCCCCACCCTGCACCAATAAGAACTGAAGTCCTGCAAACCAAGCAACTCATAATGAACAAAATAATCCTCAACCTGCCCCTACTGATAAAGCAGCATCTGTTTCAGCCCTACACTCACCAGTATGTTATTCTGATGCACTACCAGATGATCCTCTGGAA
This sequence comes from Neoceratodus forsteri, assembly GCA_016271365.2. NCBI lineage: Eukaryota > Metazoa > Chordata > Ceratodontiformes > Ceratodontidae > Neoceratodus > Neoceratodus forsteri. The sequence continues at coordinate 841,808,483 of CM028134.1, forward strand.
GGCCCCTCGACCATGCCACCACCTCAGTCATGAGTTACTCCACAACCCAAACAAAGATCCACAAGAAAGAATAAAACTACAGAAAAACACATAGACCTTGATATAGAAAATCCTTTTTCGATCCTTACCACTGCAAACTGGGGCGAATGTGAAATGAAGGGGGAGTCTGATACCTCTTCCAATGTATCGGAGCAACCCAAAATAGCGGAATACAGATATGATGGGAAGAAAAACAAAGGAAGAAGAATTAACCTTTGTAATTCTTCTCATAAATGTATAGGTTTGCTTCCATAAATGTCTGTAGTATACAGACCTACCGGAAATGACGAGCAGTTTTTCAGCCGGCACATGATCTTAACCTGGACTTTCTTTTTTGCAAGAAACCTGGATGAACTCTGTTTCACAATTAAGGCTCTATAAAGCTGAATGGTATTGGAGGACTTCTTATTCGTCTTTTGGGGTGGAAAAGGCTGATGGGGTGGGTATTCTATTTAAGGGGGAAAGTTACAACTCTCTAAAATAATAGATCGAGTGCCAGGGCAGACTTATTCTGGATGGGTTATTTTGGAGGGACCTTCGATTTATAAATATTTATGGATTACTCAGGTTAAGGCAGACATTTTTGTTAAGGAACAGATTCAGCCTTACTTAATGACAGCACAAGCACTATTCTGTGGTGGGAACTTTAATTGTTTTATGAAAAAAATGAAAAGTATAGAGGGAGAAAAAACATATTGCAACACCTATGCTATACAAAAATGTATCTGCATTGCAGATTTACTTAATTGTGCAGATCATTTATCTAAGGGACCCACATTTACATATAGAAGAGGCCAGTTAATCACTCATATTGATTTACTGTTTGTTTCAAACAATTTACAAGTTAAGCAGATGGAACATGTTCCAGTCGAATTCTCTGAACACCTCCTCCTAAAAACTCACGTAATCAGGGACATGGACATACCAATTAAAGAGAATAGATGGAAACTTAATTGTTCAGTGCTGCTCGAACCTACTGTCATTACTGGAATTCATGGTCTTCTGCAGGCCAAAGCTGCTGTTTTCGAACTCTATGATGACATAGGAGAATAGTGGATGGATAGAAAACAACACCTCAAAAACTGGTTTATAAATTATGGGGTAAAGGAGGCTAGGGGTGATTTCTTTTAATATTTAAAGTTAAGGTCTCGGCTGCAGTTTTTATTTTGTATTGTTCCACACTCAAAAGTAGACTTAGGGTCACCGATAGAAACACTTAAGAGTTGTCCAAACTACAATACGATAGAGCCACTTCTATAAGGGCAGAACTGGAATATGGTACGTAGAAAACCCCATATGGTAACCCATTCGAGGCATGTTAGTCTAGGAAAGAAGCTACTTCTCTTTCAGAGCTAGTAGATGAGAACGGGGCTATTATATCCTCTCTGGAATTATTAAAGAACATTGTGGTGCAACATTTACAATTGCATATCGTTTTAAACCCCCCAGATAGTCATAGTTTATTCTTATACTTGAAGGATTGCTGGAATACTCTAGAGAAGGTTAAAATGGACTCATTAACTAAGCCAATCACAGCTGAAGAAACTGCACAAGTTATAGGGAAGCGGAAAAATGGGGCAGCGCCAGGGTTTGACGACTTACCATACGAATTTTACAAAGCATTTAAAGTAGAATTAGTAATAATTCTGGAAAGCATGTTTGAACACTTCCTTAAATCACAACAGGTTCCAAAATTTTTTACGAAAGGGTTAGTGATTTTCCTGTACAAATCAGGCGATAGGAGATTAATTCAAAATTGAAGGCCAATTAGCCTTCTGAATGCAGATTTTAAAATTCTGTCCCAGATTTTAAATAACCATTTAAGAACGGTAGCTACTTCTTTAATCAATCCCAACTATGTGGATTACCAGATAGAAAAATACAGCATGGACTTATTATCATGAGGGAATTATTTGAATTTTATAAAATACATTCTAAACCAGGATTTGTCATTTCCTTAGATCAGAGTAAGGCCTTTGATCGTGCAAACCTTGCATTTCTCTTTCTGGTGTTAAAAACTTATGGGATCCCAGAACAGTTTATTAAGTGGTTACAGTTACTACATTCTTCTGCAGCTTTAAATCCTATAGTAGCTAGACAGATATCACAAGACATTAGGATCTCAGTGGGGGTTAGACGGGGTTGTCCCCTCAGCCCACTGCTTTATGTTTTCTCCTTAGACCCATTATTGAGAAAGTTATCACGGAATTGTAATATTAAGGGGCTAGTTGGCAGTCAAGCTTTAGACACTATTAAGGTGATAGCTTATGCGGATGATGTATGTTTAACAGTACAAGATGACTGTAGTATACATGCTGCTATTTTAGAACTTCAAGCCTATTTTCTGGTCTCCAGTGCAAAATTAAATCTAGATAAAAGCAAGGGGTTCCTTTTGGGCCTGGGTCCCCCAAGGGATCATTCTTCAGGTGGAACTCTGATTTCTCAAGATACTATAAAGATACAGTGCCTTCAGAAAGTATTCATCTCCCTTGGATTTTGTCACATTTTGTGAAGTTGCAAACTCAAAATAAAATACATTTATATGGGATTTGTTTGTCACGTATCTACACAAATTACTCTATAATGTCAAAGTGGAATGAAACTTCTGGAATTTTTTGTACATGTAACTTAAAATAAAAATCTGAAATGTCTTGATTTGATAAGTATTCACCCCCTTTGCTATGACACTCCAAATTGAGCTCAGGTGCATCCAATTTCCTTGTGAGATCACTGTAAAACTTGAATGGAGTCACCTGTGGTCAGTTCAAATGGTTGACACGATTTCAGAGGAAATACACCTGTCTATATAAGGTCCCAATGTTGACAGTGCATGTCAGAGCAGAAGCTCTACCATGAAGACCAAGGAGCTGTCCGTAGAACTCTGTGACAGCATTGTGAGGAGGCACAGATCTGGGGAAGGGAATAAAAACATTTCTAGGGTGTTGAAAGTTCCCAGGAGCACAGTCATGTCCATCATTAAGAAATGGAAAGATTACGGAACCACCCAGACTCTTCCTAGAGCAGGCCATCCTCCCAAACTAAGCAACCGGGCAAGAAGGACCTTGGTCAGGGAAGTGACCAAGAACCCAATGACCACCCTGATAGAACTACAGAGTTCCACGGCTGAGATGGGAGAACCTGTCCAGAGGACAACAATCTCTGCAGCACTTCACAGATGTAGCCTCTATGGGAGAGTGGCTAGATGAAAGCCACTCCTGAGAAAAGGCCACATAATAGCATGCCTGGAGTTTGCAAGAAGGCACGTAGCAGACTCAGACCATGTGGCAAAAGATTCTCTGGTCTGATGAAACAACAATTGAACTCTTTGGCCTGAATGCAAAGCGCTATGCCTGGTGCAAACCGAACACAGCTCATCACCCATGTAACACCATCCCTACCATGAAGCATGGTGGTGGCAGCATCATGTTATGGGGATGCTTTTCAATGGCAGGGACTGGGGCACTTGTCAGGATAGAGGGAACAATGAATGGAGCCAAATACAGGCACATCCTTGAGGAGAACCTGCATCAGTCTGCAATAGACCTTGGACTGGGGTGAAGATTTACGTTCCAACAGGACAACGACCCCAAGCATACAGCCAAAGCAACACTGGAGTGGCTTCAGAACAAGAAGATGAATGTCCTTGAGTGGCCCAGCCAAAGCCCAGACTTGAATCCCATTGAGAATCTGTGGAAAGACTTAAAGATTGTGGTTCACCGACGCTCCCCATCCAGCTTGACAGAGCTTGAGCAAATCTGCAAGGAAGAATGGGCGAAAATCCCCAAATCCAGATGTGCAAAGCTGATACAGACATACCCAAGAAGACTCAAAGCTGTAATTGCTGCCAAAGGCGCTTCTACAAAGTACTGACTCAGGGAGGTGAATACTTGAGTAAACAAGATATTTCAGTTTTTAATGTTTCATAAATTTCTGTTACACAATAAAAATATTTTTGGCCCTTTAAATTGTTGAGTATGCTATGTGAATCAAGGGGGAAAAATCATTTCAATGCATTAAAATTCTGGTAGTAACACAACAAAATGTGACAAAATCCAAGGGGGGGGGGTGAATACTTTCTGAAGGCACTGTATTTAGTATCACGTATGGAGTGCAAGACATGGCTAAACTAAACTGGGATAGTGTCCTCGGCATAGGTGATACCAAAGTGCAGAGATGGAAAAGCTGGAAGTTCTCAATTAAAAAGAATTCAGGATTTTAAAACAGTTCCTTATCCCCCGTTTATTATATGTTGGAATGATATTTCCACTTCCCCTCCAGCTGGAGACCCATATTTATAGTATATTTTTCCAAATGTTGTGGGACAGTCGGTTGAATCCAATGAAAAGAATATTTACATGTTTACCAATATCTAGGAGCAGATATGGGATGATTGACCCAGTGGTGTTTTTCCACACAATATTTATTATCCAGAATATTAAGTTAGGGTTGTCTAACTTGAATTCTTTACCACAAAAATGGATTTTGTACAATTTAGACAAGTTTTATTTAAGATGGGAATCTTGCCCTCCTAAAAATGTAAAGGCCTTGCAAATACTGGATTATGTGAAACTGATCTTACATAAATTACGTAGTTGGAGACTAAATAAAAAGCACAGATTCTTCAGAATTCTAGTATACAGGTCCAGCACCCCGATCTAAGAATTGTACACCCCAAAATAGGGATTATGTATTAAATATTTTTACCCATAAAAGAATACTGAAACTTATGTGGGAAATTGTATGGTTAAGTTCATATGGCAGGCTAAACATAAGAGGCAATAATAAGCAAAAGCATTAGAAGAAAGATCTTGCCCTTATACATACTGTTTAGCACCAGAAGAAACACCGGTGCATTTTTTGTTTGAATGTCCTTATGCTAAAGCTTTATGGGTCTTTTTGACTCAGAAGAGGCAATTATGTTGGTTAAAGGACTTAACTTGTGAAATATTAGTATTAGGAATATACCCACCCTGTTTAAACAATTTTCACTCTGACACTTTAGTGGTTCTCGCTTGTATCAAATATTACCATTGGATTGCCAGATGTTAGTTAAGCAATAAGGCACAACAGGGTGTGGGTTATTGGGGATTTACCCATGCCTTGTGTGGTGTGTCACGAGGCATAGCAGAGTGACTTAACCACACAAGAAGTGGTTAAATCACCCAATAACTCACACCCTGGAGTGTCTTATTGTGATTATACAATGGCTCACGTGTAAAATAAATTTAAATGTGTTAATTTTTTTTTTTTTAAATGCCATTCCTCAGCTGTGGGTTATGCAGGATTTACAGACGGTCATGTGACATGCTTTGACCTATGAGGTTACAGGATTTTCACACACCATTGTATAATGGGTTTTGAAACAGAAGCACATACCATATATTATATTTAGTAAGACGAGTGAATCAGCTTTAGCAACCGTTTTTGAATCAGACTGTAAGTTGCATCCTTTAGCCAAAGTGAAAAAAATGGTGGAAGGGGTTATCTTTTTTCTTAAAGTATAAGTAAGCTATTATGGTGCACCCTTCTCTTGTATTTTGATATACTTATGAATCTTAAAATGTAACAGTTTGTGTGTCTGATGTTTCTTTTTGATGCAATCTCTCTGTGCTTTCAATAAAATTCCCCTACTCTTGTCAGGGGGTGCTGCTGTCTTTCCGACCAAGATGGAGACTCCATGTGTTGAAAAGATGGACATGGAGACAGAGCAGGCTGTGATGGAGTCCTTGCACCCAGTCCAAGTGCAGCAAGAGGATGAAGAAATGAAGTCACAAACAGAAGCCAGCTACGAGAGCGACAAGCAATATGGAGGTTGAACACCGAGCAAATGGTGCAGCGGAGTTAACAGAGGAAAGCAGGATATTGTGCAGACTTACTAGGAAAAAAAACTCGGAGCAGGAGCAAAATATGTCAGTACCTGAAAGTCCAGAGACAGTGGCTACAGAAGCACAGAACAGATAATCCGTCCTGATGGAGGTGGGCAGAGGTAGGAGACTGCTGTTACTGACAAACAGCTGATGAGAGAAGTCACTGAAGGTATGCTGAAATCTGATCCAATTACTGTCACACAGCAACTGAGGAAGCAGTTTGGTTTGCAAACTATGGAGAGCAGGCAGGATGAACCTTGGACAACAGACAAAGCCTTAAGGAACACAGGATGGATGAAGAATGGAATGGGGCAATGGATCCTGGACCCGACATGGGACATTACTTGCAATTTACTGGAGGATGCAACGACGACCAGGCCTGCAACAACCACACCAATGGAAAACTTGGGATCGCAGTCAATGAGCTCTTGCAATATACAACTTGATTCAACACAGGTACTGCAACAAAATAATTTATCTGGAGCCCCACAACAAACAGCAGTTAATCGAAATACTGGCACTGAACTGGACACTGAGCAACCTAGTACCTCAGCTGACAGAGGTACAGCCGAGACAGACAATCACTCAGGAATACTTCCAAGAAGAGCTGTAAATGACACTGTATCTGACAATAGGAGCCAGAATGCAAGGGGTGCATGGGGGAGTACGGGTGGGGGGGGCACCCTTTCAGACTTATTTAAAAATAAGCTAGAACAAGCACCTAGGAAAAATGCAATGAGGTTAGGGTATAGAGGAGGTTTACAGGAACACACAGATAGGGAATATGTAGCCAGGCACCTACTACAAGAGTCATTACAAATTGTACCAGCTGATATTTATGCTTTGATTCACGTATCCGGTGAGGATACTTTTGATACAAGTTTTAAAACAAATGCTGGGCTTAAAAGATTTTGGTGGAAATTTAATGTTTTAAAACAAAGACCATTATGGACCCCATTCTATGCTATCCCCCTAACCAAACCCCAGATTAACCTGGTTACAGTCATGTTCAGGAATGAGGGGGTACATGTCAGTAATATTCAGGGTTTTAAATAATTGATTAGCAGTTTTTTCCTTGGGGCAATACTAACTGTACAAAAAGCATTTATATAGGTTTTCTGGAAGTGTTATGTTTGTTAAACACAGTGAGGCAAGTGCTATGCATTTTCACAATGTTTTAGAACTTTTATGAGCAAAACGCTAATCAAATTTTAGAGTTAAATAAAACCCTGATATTTATCACTGGCTACAAAACAGATGCAATATTTTGGGACCTCCTGAGGCAATTATTCACTCAGGACTATAGACGGGAGATTGGAAGTTTAAAGCTAAATTGTTTCAGGTTAACTCAGAAGTCATACATCTGCCTAATAGTTTCTTCCTGGGAAAAGACAGAGGTGTTTGCTTCTGTGCAGGGCAGCCAACAGCATGCTACAAATGTGGAGCTAAAAACCCATCTAAGCATTACCTGTGATATGCTCAAATGTGATTTATGTGGGGGTTTGGACATGCCAGTGAATTATGTGAAAACATCTTTCAATGTAATTTATGTGATAATTATCATGCCTTCCATCAGTGCCCCTCGGCCAGACACAATAGGTCTGAGGGTTGGGATCAGGATAATCTTGTACAGTGTGCACAGGATAAAAGGAGGGTCCCAACCCATACCCCGGCCCCAACCCCCTCGATACACACAACCCTGTAATAGGGGGAGCAAACAGCTACACATGACGGTAGGGAACAGGTGGAACCCATCCCTAGAGAGGAGGAAGAACCAAGTACCCCAACAGTTGCCTCCCTCCCCCCTCCAAGGGAACAGAATGCAAATGACTCACAGCAAACAATCAGTGACTAACAAATGCAGGAAATTCCAGCGGTAGACGGTGACGAGTCACAGGACATGCCCCTACCCTCAGAAAAAACTACACAGGTAGGCCCGTAGGCTAACAAGGGCTGCGACTAAACAAACCCTGCACAATTTGCCATACACTTACATAATGTCTTTACCCTTACGGATGAGGGGTGGGGGAGACTCTGACCTTGAATCAGATCTATCCAATAGGTCCAAGGTGATCTCAGAGATGGATGAGGAAGAAAAGTGGCCAGTGGAGGAAACAAAAAAAAGGGGGGAGGGGAGAGCCACATAAGGACAACAAATGCTCTTAGTCTCTAAATAAGTACCTTATGCCTAGCCTCCTTTAATGTGTGCAGTCTTAAAATCTACAAGACAAGAATTTCTGTCTTGTCATATCTTGAACATATAGCACAGGATACTGTTTTCTTACAAGAAGCAAGACTGACTTCTCTTTTCGAAGCTGAGCAACTTCGGAGGAGCTAGGTAGGGGGCCATCATTCTGGACACTTGGAACAGAGGTAGCGGACTGGAGAGGGATATTGTTTAGGGGGGCTCTTTTTTATTTACTGGAGTAGTAGATATATTACCAGGCAGGGTATTAGTACTAGATTTTAAATATAGGTATTTTTTCTTTCATTTGTATACTTAATCTGCTCTCTCTCTCTCTCTCTCTCTCAACAGCATTCCTGGTAGTCGTGAGGGCCAAGACAGAAAAAACAAACAAAAAGTTGATTATTTAGTCATACTGTGTTTAGCAATACAAACGCAGACTCCTATTTAATTTACAGCTTTAAGCTTATATACAGTCATACTGTGGAGTCTGGGGAAAAAAAAGGTTGCTTTTTTAGTCATACCGTGGAGTTTGAGGGCTTCCCTGCCATATCGGGACAGTCTTATTTCTCTCTCGCTCCTGTCCCTCAGCTCCTCCTCCACCCTTACCTGTATACTTAATCCGCTATCTCCTCTCTCTCAGCAGCATCCCTGGTAGCCATGAGGGCCGAGGCGGGTGGTAGCCCTCCCACGAGTGAGCTCCAACCTGCGACCCCCACCCCCTAAGCAAAGGTATGGACTACGCGGTACAGCCAAAACGCCACGGCTCAGAACTATTGTTTGGTGCAGCTGGAATTGGTGAACCTGAGAGTTTACAGCCTTGAGCCACATGTCATGTAAAAACCTATCAGCCCGCTTTGCCCTTTGTAACTTATCTTTTACCACCACTAGTGGCCACTCTCAAACTAAACCACATCTCTTACAAAAGAAATCTTGATTTCAGCGCTCACTAGAAGTCTAACCCACCCCTCTCAAAGTCTGTCCTCTGTTGTTGTAACATGTATCCTCTAATTATACTCCTCCATGCACTCCTCTACCTCCCTGTCCCTTCCACTCACTACCCTCCCTGCTATAGCCTATCACACCCTATGTTGTTTATGAGCTCCTGTACGAGCTCTACCTCCTGTATCCTCCCTAACTATAACTACTACCTATCCGGACCTACTATTGATGACAGTTCCCTCCCTCCCCTGGGCTGCTGACACACTCACTTTTATCCGCTCCACTCAAGTTAACTCACACAGCCACCCACCCCTAAGCTACCACCTGCCCGCCAAAAGGAAGCTTCCTAAATTAACCATCTACAGACTTGTTTACCTTCTACTGCTCCTTTCAGGCAACATCCATCCCAGCCCAGGTCCTGCCCCCCCCCCCACCTCGCAGCAAACCAAACTCGTACCAGCAGTCTGAGGTTAGCACCCACCGATATCTGTAGCTTACTTAACAAAAAAAAACAAAACACCCCTACAAGCGTCGGTAGTTCAACACAGTCCAGATGTCTTGGCTGTGGTAGAGACCTGGCTGTCCCACAACACCCCTGACTTTGCAGTCAACATGGATGGCTACACCCTTTATCGGGTTGATAGATCTAGTAAAAGGGAGGGTGGGTGTGCTTTCTACTTTCGGAACCACCTACTGGGTCATGTAGTAAGCACCCCTGAGCCCTCCCATGAGGCTCAATCACTAACGGTTAAATTAACAACAGGGAAACCAGGCAAAACTTTACCTACTGGCTGTCTACATCCCCCCTAGGCAACACAAACCAGCTTTCTCCTCCATCCTGGACATCATCTCACAACTTCCACCAAACTCCAAAGTCACTGCACTAAGGGATTTTAACACTAACTGGCTTGCCCCAAAAGCAGCACAGTACAGAGATGCTATTGCGGCACTGAACCTCACACAAATGGTCCCCATGCCCACATGGCTAAACCCTTCTAACGGAAATCGAATGCTCATTAAACTCATCATGGCAAGCCACCCCAATCACCTCTCTGATGTCCAGGTACTCCCAGACTCACTTAGCAACCATTCCCCTATCATATGCTGCTGGCCAAACCATCTGAAACCATCCCCCTCTAGAGTCTCCTACCAACGTTGCCTAAAAGAAGGATCCCTGGAACACTTCAAGAATTACTTATTGATTCTAGATTGGTTCCCCCCTTGACTACGCAACCTCAGTGGACAATGCCTTCGCCGTCTTCATTTCCTCCCTCAATGCTATCTGTGATATCTTCCCCCGGGTTCAAAAAGCTTGTCAAAAACTATGCCTCTCCTTGGATCACTCGGTCGGTACCGTGACAACCTTTGGCACAAAGCTCTTGACTCGGGTCTAACAACCGATAGGCAAAACTACCATGCAGCTAGAAATGCCTGCACCAGGGAAATATGGCAGGCCAAAGCTGCTTACTATCAGGCTAGTCTCTCCTCCTCGTGGGGACATGGACACAAATTCTGGGAGCCTATTAACAGACTGAATGGTAAATCCCTCTCTCCCCCTCCGTCCCTCCTACAAGTTCATGGTACTACTACACAGGACCCTGAGCTTCTAGCGAGCACCTTAAATACTGCCTTCATGGGCCTCGACAATGTCCTCCCACCAGATTACTTCTCCACACCTGCTACCCCCTCTCCAGCCTTCCCCCCTCCTCCTGCTGGAGTGCCCCCTTTCACTTTAAATCTATTTCTTGGAGTACAGCCCAAAAATATCTATTCAAGGTTCTAAGAAAATCCAGTCACAGTGCTGACACGCTACATCTCAATCTCCTCAAACTACCCCTGGAATCCATCCTAACACCCCTTACCAAGATTCTTAATATGTCTCTCTGCCTGGGCCAATTTCCGTCCCAACGGAAACAAGCCATAGTGACCCCAAATTTTAAGAGTGGAGACAGAACTTTACCAAGTAACTATAGGCCGATCTCCATACTGCCACCCCTGTCTAAAGCATTGGAGAAGATCATTGCTGACCAACTATCACAATTCCTTGACACACACAACCTATTATGTCCCTAACAGCATGGTTTCAGGAAGGCCCACAGCACCACAACTGCCCTACTGGAATATACCTCCTTCATCCATGATGCACTTGAATGGAGGCTCTTAGCTCCTTTTTTCCCATAGATGCCATATGGCGTTAGAACCATCCATTACTGGATCCGACCCAAAATGGCCACCGGGAGCAAATGAGTTAGTTGGGTCTATCCATGTTGCCCTGACTAAGGCCTCTGATACGGTTCATCACCCCCTGCTGATTGACTCCCTACTCTCCCTTGGCCTATCCCTGGAAGCCTCCTCCTGGTTCTCCAACTACCTCTCTGGCTAATCTCAACAGGTAAAACTTAACCTTACACTGTCCTCCACTCTCCCAGTCAGGTCTGGGGTACGCCAGGGTTCAATCCTTGGGCCTCTACTGTTTAGCCTGTTTCTTAACTCTCTCCACCAGGCCTGCTCTGGACAACTCCTCCTCTATGCAGACGATGCTGTCATTTTTTGCCAGCACCAGGACCCCTCCACTCTGCAACATAACCTACAGAAGCATTTCACTGAAATAAGAGTTTTGGTTCCCCAACCATAAACTGGTTCTCAATTATAAGAAAACCAAGGTGATGCTCTTTGCGCACCATCAGAACAAAAACAGGTCCTACATCCTCCACATTCTCAATTCTAACTCTGCCCCCCTCGAACCTGTTCTCAGTTTTAAATATTTGGGGATCACCCTTGATTTGGCTCTCACCTTTCATAAGCACATCTCTATCACCTGCAGAACTGTAAATATCAGAATTGGCCTTCTTTACCGGCTTCGCTCCTGTCTCCCAGAGGCTGCTCTAAGGCTGGCGGTATCCAGCTCAGTTCTCCCTCTGGTTGACTACGGCTTAGTCATTTATGGGTCAGCCTCCAATGCAGCACTAATTAAAATCAAAACTGCCCTAAACAATGCCTGCCACCTAGCAACTGGATATGACAGATATACAGATACTTGCGACCTCTACTGGCGAACCTCCTGGTTAAACCTTGAGGGACGTATCCGCTATCACAAAAATATCCCTTGGACTTGTCCTTCCCAGAGTGTCAACTATACTAACACCAGCCCATAGACTGAGAACCACTAGATACTACAGCAATGCTGCCTTAATCTACACCCCCCTTTTTAGAACCACTGCTGGGCAAAGATCCTTTAGTTATAGAGCTTTGGATGAATGCCCTTCCTACCACTTTACTGGCTACTCCTAGACTGGGACCCTTCAAGTCTAATGAGCTACGACAGCTGTTACTTACCGCCTCTAATTGTGGCTGCCTTCATGCCCCCCCATAACCCTGACAAAACCAGTAGACTTGGTACCCAAACCTCCTGCCCCCAAACAGGCTTTGCACATCCCTACTCCCACCTTACATCGGCAATATCCCTTGGATTGCTCCCCTCCTGCCCCTCAGTTGTTGCCCAGTTACCCAACAGGGTACGGAAATGGGTATGCTTGTCTTTTGCATAACTTTTGTTGTAGCCATGTCAGAAACTGGTGCAATTATTGCACCCCAAGTCTTGTATGTCTTGCTTATATTTACTGCCCACTGTCTGTAACTGCTATTTGGACGCGGAGCCTTTGCAAAACAGTCTCTGCCTCTAAGGGTTGTAATTCCTAAATTTTAATAAATAAATACACATATGCACCACAAACAAAGGCATCTAGGATTGAGCTGTTTGAAGCTATTAACTCATTGAGTCCTGGTGGCTATTTTGGGTCAGGTTCTATAATGAATGGTTCCGACACCATATGGCGTCTACTGGACCCAATGAGTTAAACCATATTTATACACAAGAAAACATGTCATATTGGGGGGGGGTTACATTTTAGACTCCAAATCTACAGGTGAAACCCTTAAGAAAATCTACTGTGATTTAGATGCACTAAAACAGATATTGATAGCTGCAAACCTGCAGGATGCTTTTAGGTGAATTAGGAAAGACCCAGTATTTACATACTATAGGCACACATAGGCAACAAGAATTGATTGCTTTTTCACATCTAAATTTGTGATACCCACTAAAGTGGAAATAAAACCTACAGAATTTTCAGATCACCAAAGACTACTATGGCAGCTTTAGTTTGGCAATGGCACCACCTAGGTTTTTTTCTCAGTCACAAAGCTGGAAGTTTAACTCCTCATTGCTTGAACAGATGAAAGTAAAAAAAAAAAAAAACAGGTAGAACAGCTTTTAGGAGCCAGACATTCCACTATATGTATATATGATGATTTGTGGGAATGGTGGCAAGACACAAAAGGGGATCTAAAACAACTCCCTATAAAATTAGGTCGCAATAAGGCAAATTCAGATTATCTTAAATATATAGGTTTTTGAAAATCAATTATATAGGTTAATGTCCTTTCCACCCAAGGAACAAGTCAGATACAAGACCCGGATTACAGAAGTGAAAAAAAAACCAAACATTTGCACAGTAACATGACAGGGCCAAGACTTTAGAAGGAGAAATGAGATTTGGAACCATTAAACAGCTAGCATCTGATCTGTATTAGGTGTGCAAACAAAAGTTAGATGCCACGGTTATGACAGGTCTTTATAAGCAGGATGGAACCTTAGCCACAACTGATGTGGAAATGTTGTCTGTACTACAAAATTCACTACGATCTACAGTTACTAATGAAGCTCCTCATCTGGATAACCTCTTAGATTTTTTAACTGCACCTGTTTCCCGCTGGCAGTAGACTCACGTTATTTTGGAAAGACCCATCACACAAGAAGAGGTATATGGGGTGATTATGTCATTAAAGACAGGGACTTCTCCGAGAATAGATGGGCTAACAAGCGAGTTTTATTAAGTTTATGCAAAGGAAATGAGTGAATTACTGGTTCCTACTTTTAATTATATTTTAGAACACAAGGATTGTTCAGAGTTTGGGAAAGCGATTAGTTATATTTATAAAAAAAGGAGCTAAACATATAATTTCAAATTGGAGGCATTTTAGCCTGCTTAACTGTGATTATAAAATCCTGTCCAAATTAATATGCCAGAGACCACAAAAAGTTACTGAGACTCTTGCTGATACAGCTCAGACTTGCGCTGTGCCTCACAGAACTATACAGCACAGTCTATACATGTTAAGGGACATTTTTGAAAGCGATAGGAAATCCAACATGACTAGTTATGTTTTAGCCCTGGATCAATCCAAGGCTTTTGACCGAGTAGGACATCAATACTTGCTGCAAGTCTTATCGGTGTACGGAATACCACAGAAAATGGTAGGGTGGAATGAGGGGCTGTACATGGGAGCTTGCTTTATGCCCTGAGTAAATGGGAATTTAGGAGAGATTTGGGCCCTACAAAGAGAGGTGGGATAGGGGTGCCCCATTATACACTTTTGCGCTAGATCCAACTGTAAGACAAATTAAATGGAATAACCAAATTGTAGGGTTATCTCCCCATACTAGCTTATGGCAAGAAAACATTTCTGCATATGCAGATGATGTGTGTATATTTGTAAAAGACACAGTATCGGGAGAGGGGGCAGTACAAACATTCCAGGCCTTTACTTCAGTGTCAGGGGCATTATTAAACCTGGATAAAAGTGTAGGCATCCCGACAGGAACTGTACCAGACGGCCCAAAGGATACTGCAGGGTTTAAACGTGTTAGCACACCACAAACAATATTAGGGATATGGTTTGGGAAGTGGGATTCGACCACCCTAAACTGGGAAAAACATCTGGAGACGTGAAAACAAAGTAAGGATTTATAAGAGTTGGAAACTGGCAAAGAGTACTGATAATAAAAAAAAAAATTTGTTACCGATATTCACACATCTGAATTATGTATATGCACATTTAGAAACTAGGATACTCAGTAACTTTTTTTAGATGCTCTGGGTGAGTCGATTTAATCCAGTTAAAAGGGATTTCATCTACTTAGCCCATAAAGGAGGAGGATTAAATATGATAAACCCGCTAGTGTTCTATCACTCCTTTTTCATTAACAACACTATTGTATGGGGCTGGAATCCCCCCACAATATATATGGCAAACATGGATACAGCATGCTTTAAAAACATGTGACCAAATGGGAACATGAAGCCCCTAAAATACTCGCTAATTATAATATACCAGAATATGCGGTTGTGAGCCTAAAAAAAGTGAGACAATGGAAAATAGAGAAACAGACTGTACAGGCGTTAGGGCGCAGACAGCTATATAATCACACAGTGTATGAGGTACATAAAGTAGTATTAATATTCCCTGAATGTATACCCTTGCCCACATCGTATTAAATTTGGGGCTGATCTAGTGACCAGATGGCAATGGTCTTTTCTAAATAGAATAGCCTACAATACACTGATGTTAGGGGATTATTCTGGGATTTGGAGAGGTTTCCATATTAGTACACTAAATGTGATTTCTGCAGTAATAAAGTACTTCCTTTGGTAGACTAGATGTCAGTATTTATTACAACGAATACAACAAATAAAGTTCCGAGTTCACAGACAGAGCTTGAAATACTAAAGGTGAATGAGAGGGATGAAACAAGATATGATTCGGAAACCGTTAATCAGTTATGGAAAAATTTAGAGAATTTGTTTTACGATAGGGGGCTTTACTTGGAATGTTAATGAGAGTGTATAGAGGTTTGAATACCAGGGAAGGAAAAACTAGAGATGCTATACTACATGGTTATGGTGTAAATATATATGAAATTAATATGTAAAATTATGATATTTATTGTTTTTTGTGTGTGGTTTGTGACGTGATGTAATGTTCATTTTCTTTTCCCCAAATAAAATTCCCCTATTCTTGCAAAAAGTGCCTTGGGGTCTTTTACTTCCACCTGGACACCACCATAAATGGCAATAAGGGACCTTGGTTTAGCATCTCATCTGAAAGACGGCACACCCCAACAGTATAGAACCTCCCTAGTACTGCACTCGGGTGCCAGCGTTTATGGCATGTACCCAATCCCAGAGTGGGATGAAAACCCACAACCTTCTGTCTCAGAGGCAGATGTGCTACCAACTGAGCCATATAAAAACAGTACAGCCCTTCAACTAGTCTGGATACATTTCTGATTACCATGAGAATTACAGGGTATTCTGGGTAGGAGAGTGGGTTAGGAATTCTTATAATTTAATGTTTGCATAGCATACTAGTTAATTACTGCTTATGAAATGGACATGGGGGGCAGACCTGATGGATCTAGAGTCGCATTTGACCGTGTTACTAAATAGAGAATTCAAGTTTCATTCACATTTACATCTCTGAATGGGGCCTAATTAATTTAAAGAGCAACTTTCATGACCCATGCACATCACCATTTGAAAGCCCACGAAATGCTCTGTTAAACAAGGTATTAAGCTTTATTCAGCTGGCACCAGTCCAGAGATATCGGTGACTATGTCTTCCCCTTATTGATACTATGTTGCCACCATTTTATGAACCTTATGGTGTCACTGATGATCAAGTTGTGGCTAACCACACTGTAGTCAAGCACATCGTGATAGTCAATGGCATCACAAGGTTCTAAAAATGAAGGCAATGTAGCATAAATACGGGACAGACTTAATCATCAATATCTCTGGAGTGCTGCCAGCTACCGAGAAGCCTAAAGGTCATGGACTTTCAAAATATGATAGGCACTGTTCATAGATGTTCCCCTTTAAAAACTTTTATTAAAAGGAAAACACAGGAAAGGGTGGTTACATGAATTAGGGCATTACCGGGCTGCTGGGCATGCAGGTGACCCAGATTTCTTCCCTGAGCCCAGGATGGCAGGACAGCAGGCAAGCTGCAAGGGTGAAGGAGCATTTGAGAGGATGCTTTCCTCTTGGGAGGGGGAAGGGCAGCGTACTTCTCTGGTGGTGGTTCCTAACAGTGCGGTAAGTAATGTAAGAGACCAAACTGTGCTGCGAACCCCCCAAAGAAAAAGAATGCTGTGAAGTGCACACTTGCAGAAGAAGAAAAAAGGGAAACTGTCATGCCAAATTACTGTCTTTATAGCCCTCTACTCTCCAGCTCACTGCCATGATCACCCCCCCCCCATCAACATTCCAGTCACAAATAACTTCCTCTCATAGTGGCAGTCATGCAAGGGATAATCTTGAGCCTTAACACTGGAGGTACTCAGGAGCCTGGAGAGAATAAGTAGTACTGAGAGGAGAGTCTAGTGAGCATGGGAGGCCAAGAGTATACGACAAAAAAAAAAAAGATGCCCAGCCCAGTGGCATCTGTGAGGCATGGCACCCAGGTCTGCACAGTGAACTAGACTCCCATGTATCACGCCACTGGGGTCTATGCACCCAGTGGAGACTGCTCCTTCAGATTCCAAGGGGAAAAAGCATCACTTCTGCACACGCACCTTCTGCGGAGGACTACAGGCAGCATTTCACGTTGTGGTTCACAACATGGCATTCTGCCCCTTCTGGTCACATGTAGTGGCATACTGGCTGTTAGAGTTGGGAGGCAGAAGGGCTTATACTGGTAGTGGTGATGGTGGTGGTGGTGGGGGGGGGGAGACAGCCAGGATTGCCACATGATGCCCGACTACTGTTCCCCGTCACCACTCAGTGCTCCTTTCTACCCTGACTTCTGCCCAGCTGGACTGTGATCTACAGTTGCACGCATCCTCCTGGTTGCTTTTTTCCCCCCATGAGGCACAGTCTACTGGACTGGTAGGCTGTGTGTTGTCAAGGAGAAGCAGTCTGTGAGGACGACTGGAGAAACTGGTTCATGCTGAAGGCAGCACTACCATCAGAAAGGTTTGGCACTCTCCGCTTTTCTACTACCTCACCACACTATCCTTCTATAATGACCTTTAGGAATGGTAGCTGGTAAGGCACAAACACCGTGGTGAGTGCCCAGACACACTAAGAATGGTGATGCCCAGCCCATGTATAAAGCACTTCAAAAAAAAAAAAAAAACTAGATTATAGTTTTAGACTTGAAGGACAAAAACAATAAATGTAGAACTCTCGGCTAGTACTATACTTTCAATCATCACAGATATGCTCTTGTGTTACTTTGATATATATTGTGAATACAGCTTTTACAGATGAAGAGTGCGGGGATAAAGGATGTCTGACACCATCATAGATGCTGAATTATACATTACATTCATGGCAACAATGTATAGAAAGGATATAAACTGGAAGGGAGTTGGGGTAGTTACTGTACACATATTGATTCAAGACTGAATCCTTCATTACTTAATACTGATCTTGGGTCAGCAGAGATTGAATCTTTATGGACTTAAATTCAATTTGCTTCTCGCTAAATAGTTTGTCATACAGGCTTCTCCCAAAGCTAGTCTGAAAAGCCTAGAAACTACTGCATCTCCTGTCTTTAGGCTGCTTAACCAAAATGAGAATTATTCTTGGAGACTTTAATGCAGCCTGTAAGGTGCCCTTGAAGAGCAGTTCCAATTTACCCACGTTAGTTTGATAGTCACCTGTAATTTACAGAGGACAACTGTTTCCAGAATACTGGGCACAATCATGAATGATCATAACATGTAATTTTGTACAACGATGCTGAACACCAGATCTGTGCAGCTATTTTATGTTTTTTATTGTGGAAATGAGCATTTTACTCAGTCTGTGATGGTTTTATGTGGTACTGGGTTTTATCTGAATTTCAACCTCGAGTTTCTATGGTTGCAACAGTCCAATAAATCTAAATCTGAAGAAAGATTTGACCAATTTCATCAGCCCCAGAAACCATCACCCATCGTCATTTTAAGACTTTTGATGAAGCAGTCTTTTACGGGACCCACCACACCGTGCTGGAAGATTATATTACTAATACTGAATATGGTTCCAGCATGGACTGAATTTTGTAACATATTTCTAGATGTGTGCAACAGACATGCTCCTCTGAGGTTAACAGATGCTAGATGTTAATCCTTGGATTTAAAGATACTTACGAATACGGATATTCAAATTATATTGTTTCTGAGGACCCCCAAACACCACTAAAGCATGGATTAGTTATAAGAAACCAAGAAATAAGTTGAAAAATACAGTACAGAACTAAAAAAAATTATTTTTGACCACAAATCGAAGACAAATTGTTTTAGATTATGCCTTGAAGATGACAAATTAAATCTGACTAGATTTTGGTAGCACGCTGGCAATCTGACACAGCCAGGTCAAATTCCTGTCAGAAAGTTTCCACTCAGTGCAGAGTAAGGTTAACTACAGAGCACAATTAAATAATCACTTTGCTAATATAGTAAGTGGGACACATTTTCTTGTTGCAGACAAATCTGATCTGGGTAACAATATAGATAACAGAACAGATCATCTAATAATCTCAGTGAATCAGCACCAGTCTCATTAGAATCTCAGAATGTGTTTATTATGAATTAGTGAAATTACAAAGTTGTAAATCAAGGAACCCAGGTGACCCGGATGATCACTTAATTCACTTTAGCAGCTTCTACAGCAACTGAGCCTCTCACAAAAATTAACTTCTCCCTCAACAGTGCTGCAGCACCTCAGTTATGGAAAACTGCCAAAATGACGCCCCCCCCCCCTTTTTTTTTTTTTTTACTTGCTGTTTAACAAAGAAATTTTACATAGAAACATACAAGTTGACGGCAGATAAGGACCGCAAGGCCCATCCAGTCTGCCCATTTCTTTTTTTACCTTATGAATGTGCCATCGGCCTTTGCTCTCTCAATGGCCTATCTATTCATACTCATCTGTATTGCTCCCTTATGTCTATCCCATGCCTGTTTGAAGCCCTGCACTGTATTCATATCCACCACTTCCTGAGGTAGGTCGTTCCATGCATCCATCACCCTTTCTGTGAAAAAGAACTTCCTCACATTACCCCTTAATCGGCCTCCCTCTAATCTCATGCTGTGTCCTCTTGTCCTGCTATTTTTCTTATATTGAAACATGTTAGACTCTTTCATCTTGTTAATGCCCTTAAGGTGTTTGAATGTTTCGATCATATCACTTCTCTCCCTCCTTTGCTCTAGGGTATACATATTGAGCTCCATTAATCTGTCCTCATATGTTTTCTAATGCAGTCCCTGCACCATTTTGATTGCCCTTCTCTGGACTGCCTTAATTTGGTTCATGTCCTTGTGAAGGTGTGGCCTCCAGTACTGCACGCAGTACTCCAGATGGGGCCTAACCAGTGTCTTGTAAAGAGGGATTATTACCTCCCTCTTCCAACTTGTGATACCCCTACTAATACACCCCAACATCCCCTAGCCCTACCTACTGCTTTAGTGGTCTGCTTGGATGATTTCAGGCATCAGTGATGATGATGCCCAAGTCTCTTTCTTCCCTTGTGACTGCCAGCAACTCCCCTCCCAGCCTATAGGTGGCTTCAGGGGTTCTCTTCCCTATGTGCATGATCTTGCACTTCTTTGCATTAAACCCCAGTTGCCACTCTTCTGATCATTTTGCTAGTTTATCCAGATCTCTTCTCATTCTGCCCACCCAATCTGGATCATCTACTCTGTTGCAGATCTTGGTGTCATCTGCAAATAGACAACCCTTATCCTCCAGTCCATCTGCAATGTCACTGATGAAGATATTGAAGAGGACTGGCCCCAGGACTGATCCCTGAGGTACCCCACTTGTGACTTGCATCTCTTCTGACTGTATACCGTTTACCACTACTCTCTGTTTTCTGCCTGTCAACCAGTTTGCCACCTAGCTGACCAACTTCTGACCCACCCCGAGCCTACCCAGCTTATTAATCAATCTTCTACGTGGAACAGTATCAAAAGCTTTGCTGAAGTCAAGGTAGACGACATCAACTGCTCCCCTTTGGTCCACCACTCTGGTTACCCAGTCAAAGAAATCTATGAGATTAGTTTGACAGGACCTTCCTTTAGCTGTCTTGGATCCTGTGATCCTACAGATTCCAGGTGTTGCACTATCCTTTCCTTAAGGAGCGCCTCCATAATCTTGCCCACTACTTAGGTAAGACTGACTGGTCTGTAGTTCTCTGCCTCCTCCCTGCTACCACTCCTGTGGAGAGGGATCAAATGAGCCCTTCTCTAGTCTTCTGGGACCTCTCCTGTGCTCAGAGACTCACTAAACAGTTTTGATAATGGCTCTGCTAGTTCCAGTCTTAGCTCCTTTAGTGCCCTGGGATGTATGCCATCAGGTCCCATTGCCTTGTCCACCCTGAGCTTATCGAGCTCCTGTAGGACCTTTTCTTTTATTTATAAAATACCATGCCAACAGACCATGGCATTGTGCATAAGCATAACTAACAAAAAAAAAATACACATTTATCATAAAAACACATCCTTAAAATCAATTATAAAATCAGCAGGAATTAAACCTCAGAGAAGGCAAAATTAAAAAGATAGGTCTTCAAGACAGCATTAAAGGACTCAATGGATGGGCACTCTCTAATCTAATGAGACAGAGAATTTCACAGGGTCGGTGCTACAAAAGCAAAAGATCTGCTCCATAGTCAAGTGGACCCAGGGAATCTCCAGCAGTCCCTCATTTGGTGGAGTGGAGTAGACGATGGGGACAGTGGAGGCATAGGAAGTCTTGCAGATAGCGTGGTCCCTGTCAGTGTAGGGCATTATAGGTCAGCAAACAGACCTTGAAGGTGATCCTCCACTGCACCGGCAGCCAGTGCAGTCTGTGGACCACAGGTGTGACATGGCAAGATCTCGGCCAGCCGGTCAACAACCTGGCAGCCGCGTTCTGCACTATCTGCAGGCGGCGAAGGTCCACCCCTGGCAGCCCTAGGTATAGGGCATTGCAGTAATCAAGGCGTGAGGTCACAAAGGCATGGACCAAAGTCAGACAGCCATCAGGCGGGACTGGGTGTTTTATCTGAGCGATGCGCCTCATATGGTAATAAGAGGTCTTGATGACGACCGACACCTGAGACTTAAGTGTCAGTTTGTCATCAAACACAACATCCAGATTCCGTACCCAATCAGAAGTATACAGCTAGTTACCTCTAAACCAAAGCCCAGAGGGTTGCCCAGCCAATGACTCCTCTACCCGGTGACCTGGGACCACAACCAACACCTCAATCTTATCTGGATTTAACCTGAGCCAGTTGGCACTCATACACTCTTGAATCTCAGAGAAGCAATTGTTAAGGACTGAGACAGCATCATTTTGTTCGTGTACAAAGGACATGTACAGTTGAGTATCATCTGCATAGCAGTGAAAACTCAGCCCGTACTGCTTTATAATGTCTCCGAATGACAGCATATACACCGTAAACAACATGGGCGAAAGCACAGAACCTGTGGCACTCCACATGGCACGGCATCAGGGGCAGAGAAAAAAAAAACCTGGATTCCACTCTCTGCATCCTGCCAGTGAGAAAAGATCTAAACTATCAAAGGACTGTACCAGACAGTCCAAATTGTAATCCCAGGTTCTTGAGCAACACGTCATGGTCCACGGTGTCAAATGCTTCAGAGAGATCAAGGAGGACTAAGATGGAATGACTCCTCTGATCTCTCGCTATCAGGAGATCATTGAGTACCCGAACCAATGCCATCTCAGTACTATGCCTCTTCCTGAAACCAAACTGGAGAGGATCACTGATATCATGGGTGGTAAGATGCTCCTCGAGTTGCAACACGACTGCCTTTTCAATAACCTTGCCCACAAAAGGCAGGTTAGAGACAGACCTGTTGTTGACGAGACAGTCGGGGTCAAGAGAAGATTTCTTCAGAAGGGAGCCTACCACCACCTCCTTCAGGGTGTCCGGAAACATCCCAGTCTCTAACGAACACCCAGCAATCTCAGCCAGGGGCAATCCGATGACCTCTATGCACCTCTCCAGGAGGCGTGTTGGACTTGGGTCAAAACTACAATAAGTCGGTCACAAGCCCTGGATAATCTTCACAACATCCATGATTGCCAAATGGTCAAAGTCAAACCAGACTGGCTGGGTGGCTGTAATCTCCCACCGATCATGGCTCTTCCCATTTGAGTGAGCTGTACCAATCTCTGACCTGATGTTCGCAACCTTATCCATGAAGAATCGAGCAAACTCATCACACTTCTTCTATGAAAAGGCTCCTCAGTTCTGGAGACGGACTGGATTGCATAGCTTGCCCACAGTATGAAAGAGCTGAGCTGGTCGATTTTGTGCTGCCGCAATCTCCCTGGACAGGAACTCTGCCTTGTTACAGGAAACTGTGGATTAATAGTCCTTGTAATGGGATGTCAATCTAAGTTTACATCAATCAGGCCAGATTTCTGTCAGCATCTCTCCAACCTTCTCCCTACTCTCAACTCCCTCAAGGTACGACCAAATCGGGGGAACCCTGGTTTTCCCCCTTCCTCACCACATTTGCTCCTTTCCTCAGGGACTCCCTAGGCAACCTACAGAGTTCTGCCAGGTATCTTGGGGAATGCTTTGGTGGACCAACCCCTTCAAGCCCAGATGATCCTCCGAGTGGTATAGGAGGGAGACCCCCGGATCATCTAACCTCCAGCCAATGTCGGGTGGTCCCACTGAGCCTCTCTCCAGATTCCAGTCATGTCAGGCTAGGGGGCCAAGGCCCATCTCCGGGAGCTGACATGGGGTGTTTTTCTGTGTTTCTGGTTCCTCCTCTAGATGACAACATGTTAGGCAGTCCGAGAAGATGAGGGCATGCTGAGACATGCCACCGCTCCGGACCTTGGCTGATGTCTACCCCTCCCTGCACTCTATGATCCCAATCTGCACCTCCACCTGTGGTCACCCAGGTGGTGGTACTGCAGCAAGACCCGCAGCCCACCCTCCCCGGAGAAGGATAGCAGCCAGCCAGGTGCTCAAGCCTTCTCCCCCAGGCCAGCCCTCCTGCAAACAAGGCTCACTACCGAACCCAAATCACTGGTGTCGCAAGCAGTAGCACTATCACTGTGCCAGCAGACCGGCCCAAATGACTCCTCTTTTAAAATCTGGTTATAAGAAAGAGCGAAATAATTATTATCCAATATCTGTTCTTCCAAATACTGGAAGGAGCAGTCACCATCAACTTTATCAACCTTTGAAGGGTAACAGAGGATAATGCATAGGCACCTGTAGAGAACAAGGTTGTAATCTTGAGTGATGAAGGGGACAGAATAAGTCATGAAGCTGAAGGTTCATAAGATGAAATTACCACTGTACCTTTGGAATTTACCTTGTTTAAGGAAATGTTCACGTTAACCAAATTTACTGAAAATGTCCCCCCACCCCCCAGCAAGTTCCCTACCTCTGCAGAAGTCTACAAGGACATTTTCATAACTGTATCTGGTGTGTCCGGTGGAAAGAAAAGGCTTGTATTTTGGCCTCAGCGAGGTGACCAGTCATTGCCCATTTGCCGTTCCCTCCCCAACGCTTGGACACATCATGATGTCTTTCTAGGGAAAGAGCCCAATACAAGTCGATGCAGCCATTTTTCTCTCCTTTTGTTTTTGATACTGGAATGTCTTTTGGCTTAAATCAAAGCCACCATTAACTGTGCAGTGTCTAATTTAAACTAAAAGATGCCCTATCATTTAAAACAAAAAAAAGTTAAGAAAAAAGATCCCATTGACTTCAGTAGGGCCAGCCCCCATACTCTCCTTGTAAAACCGCATAACACAGGCAAAGGGTTGAGGCCAGCAAACAGGGAAGTGTCTGGAGCCAAACAAATATGTGATTGGTTATGATGGATGGTAGCCACCAGGGTCTACGTCTCCTGTGCTTTGAAACATCAGTGGCTCATTTGGGCTTTCAACTGAAGACATAATGAGCCTGTGCATGCATGCAGCCAGCAGGGGATCCTGCAAATGGTGCATTTTGTATCCCTTGTTGAAATTGCTGTCTGTTTTGCTATCTGCATTTTTTCTATCTGTGTGCATTGGACTGATGCAAATAGACAGTACCTGGCACAACCTTCTGCCTGTAGGGTGTTGTGCTCTACTTCCTGCTGTGTGGGCCAGACTGTTGAAGCTGATTTCTAACAGGTCCCATCAAGACACCTACACCGCTCATGTGCCGGGAGAGACATGGCCCACACTGTAGCAAGATACCAGCCACCAGGAGAAAATAGCATCTCTGACCAGAAACTCCACCCACCCCAACCAGGATTCCTGATTTACTGGTCGAGGGAACCTGCTGGCTATAGCTGTCCTCGACCCAGGGTGTCTCACTTATAGTGGAAATCTAGCCTTGGGATTGAAGAACAGTTAAGTCACAGATCTGCTTTCTGAGATGGTGGGGGGGGGGGATGTTAAACGTCAGTGGAGCACTGCCTACAAAATAATGGGAGGCACTACATGCTGCACAGACGTGTTGCTGCCGGGAGTTGAGTTGATGTTGCATGCTCACCTACCAACAGGCCTGACCTAGATACTCCTCCTTGGAGTCCCCATACTCGGCTTCCATTGATTTTGGTGAGTCACCCCATCTCTATTGTGTTCTGCTGTCTGGATGCTGAGAACCTATCTTCTGCCTGCAGTGACACTCCTCACTTCATTCCTGGGCAGGCTCTGTGTCTTGCAGCATACTCTGCTCTCATGCTGCTCCACTTTCCTGCTGTAAAACAGTGGTCTTCTGGGGCTGGCACTCTGTCGCTAGTGTGCTCCTTTCTGGTATAACACACAGATCTTCTGTGCCCGATTGTGAACTCTGTCTTTGGGAGGGGGTTAGATATGATCAAGGCTATTCTGCCACATCTGGGCCCAGCCCACTACAGAAAATGCCCACCAGCAGGCAGTGCAGGTAGGTCTATGTGGGAGGGCCCCCTGACACTGTATCTAGTCCTGGAGGCAACCTATAATGTTGTTTTCCAAAGACTGACTCGACGTGAATAGCAAAATGGAAAGTAAGCCTCGACCTGTGCCGCTGTGACAAAGTTACAACCTGTGTTCTGTGCTGGCTTGTCTCCATGGAGGCAGGAAGAAGTGTGGCACAATCGACAGGGGGTGGCGGGGGGGAGACAGCCTGTGCTCCTTGTCAGAAGTCTACTTCTTGCCTTAACTAAAGCCTGAAGGGAATATCCCGGTGGTACGCCAGTCCTCCATCCAGCACCAGGAAAGAGAAAACTGAATCACTGTTTTATTAGGTCTCTCATATGCTAGATTCTAAAAACCACTACTGAGTGGTACTTAAGTAATAGCACAACAGGAAGTGGCTGTCATAAGATATCAGTACAACTAATGCATGGTGTGACAAATTATATGCATCTGCATGAGTGTGAAGTGTAACATTAAATTATTAAATGTGTACAAGCATGCATGTTTTGGCATGGTTCATTTCTCTCAAATTGCTTTAGTTGTGGCTAAGCAAAAGGAGGCTAAAGTTTTAAATGTTAGCTGCATATATAGAGCCTTACAGTACTGATTGTTAACTCCCCATTTTGGTTTTAAGGTTTCAGATTAAGTGTGTCAGCTACCTGGCAGCCACCATCACACAGGCAGCAGACACTTCCATTGCTGGCTCTATACTAATGAGCAGAGGTTGGCAAGGCTCATAAGCATGCAGCCAGAGGAAGCGCTCTGCTGCCTGGGAGATAACCGAGGGCAGCAGTTTACCTTGGAAGTTACAAGGCTTTTTATACAACAGAAAACATCATTTTTAAAGAAAACAGAACAAATTCATTCATCACTTTAAAAGCTTAATCAGGGGACGGGGTAGTTATTAGTACTGGAGGGTCTCTTCAGCACATGCATTCTCCCTTAACAGCACATACTTTTGATAGGACTCAAGGTAAAGTCCATTTGGTCTAGTTAATTGGTCGGTAGAGAGATGTCAATGCTGAAATGGACAAATTAATCTCACTAAAATAATTCAAACACAAGTCTGAATCATATGAAGGTCATTTTGAACTGTCGACATTTTTTTTTTGAGAATCATTAATGAGCAAATGACATCTCTGGGATAGCTCTGAGAATCATAATATTTAGACAAATTACAGCATGTAATTTAAATGTTTTCAGTCCTAGTAGTTCTCTTGTATTTTATTATTGCAGATATTGGCATAAAAATGGTGTCCTTCAGCTGTAGAGTTCATCTACTCTTATTTTTAATTTCTCACTCAAAGTTAGAATCCTCTCTTTGTAACATGCCAATCTGCAGTCAGGAAGGGACTGTGATATCACAAAGGACTGTGATGTCACAAAGGATTATGAGTTCAGGTGGGGAATAAGCAGTCAGAACAGACAGAGGGACACAAGTCCTGTTTAAATGCAAATATTCTGAGTAAGAAAGAATAAGGGATAGAGGAATAAAGAACACATATGAAGAATAAACCGAGACAAAGCACCAGCAACTGACAGTTCATTGAGAACGAGGGTCAGTCCAATTTTATGCTGTAAGCTCCAAGTCTGAGAGAATACACTTTCCCTCCTGAATAACAGCCTATTCCTTTCAAGGATAAGAAGCATGCTGCACATGCCCTCCAGGTACTGGACAAGCTGTGGGACAATGAGCAAGATGATCTCCAGGGGACATCAGCTAGGGTCATGTGGAAGGAAATGGGAGGATCTGAGTGTTGTGAACTAGGCATTAAGATTTCATAATGTGGTACGTTGCTCACCCCAGCTCCAGCAAACCTGTATTTTATAAACTATGATGAGAAGCCATATATAGGAAGAAATAAATCCTGGGGAAAATACACACAATTCAAAGACTGTAGTGGGGTGACCCAGTACAGAGTCCTCGGGAACAATAGTCACCTAATTATCTGAAGTCCAAATCTAAAAGTTGCCTGTAATTAAACAGAGTAGGGTGTCAAAGAGCCGGCATAGGGGGAGCAGGATTGAGCAGTTGAAAGGCAGCTTTCCTCTGCCAGGGAGGACTCTGTTGCCTGCCGTAGTTCCACATCCTCCTGATGGAGTCCACGGGCAGTGCAGGTGAGCAGCAAGCAGTACCGCGGCTTGTGTACACCCCCACATAAGCGTGTGCAGCCGGGCAGGGTTAGGAGAAAACCGGGATAAAATCGGGGCTAAAATATAAATAAATAAATAAAACAGAGTAGGGTGGCATGCCATCTATTAATTCACAGATCAGCTGTGGTGTCACTCCTCAAGACTACTCCATTTATTGCAGACATCTTTTAAATTCGCTCTGCAGGGTTCAATAGGTGCACATCCCAGTCAACATACTCATACCATCCAGAGTTGCAAAAAAAGAATTAGAAGGGACTGAGGTAGCGATCAGATTTCACAGTCACAGTTTAATGGTCTGAAGAACATAAGCGTCCTTATCTTACCATCCAGCACCTCAAACACACATCAATGCTTTAGGCCTCACACCCTTCCCAAAGGAGTGGTTAGTCCCCAGCCAATAATGCAAGACTGTTCCATAAGGGTATTTCAGTAGGATTTTACAGATCCCTGGCCAGCAAAGGAGCTACTACACAACATATATTTAACACATGGGTGCTCTTATAATGAGAGATCTGCCTTAAGTATACAAGAAGATAGCCTGGGCAGTTCCCAACAGAAAGTGTGTCACAGACAAACAGTGAGGTATACTCATCAGGTAGCCAATGCAAAGCTCATCTGACAGTAAACACTTAGTGGAGAAAATTACAACAGGGAAGAGATTTTATTTAGTTAGTTTTTGTTGACCGGGAAAGGAAGACTAGACAATACTGTCTATTTTCAGCCTCATCCCGGGGGTGGGGATACAGATGTAAATGAATTTGAACCAGACTGACTTCCAGTGATGTCACCATATCTCGATATCTATCTAACCTCAAGCTCTTGTACCTTCGTCTTAACAGATGCACCTAAAAATGCTATCTTGCCAGATTTCCCCAAATAAAATCCCATCTGCATGAGATAATTATGGTGAGATTAGGAAAAAGAATAAACAGACCTAGCAGCCACTTCCCAAATCACCAACGGGCTCGCAACAATCCATGCAGTCGCCAGAGTGTGTGGCCTCTTCTCCCCGGTTGCAAGCTGGATCCTCCCCCTGAGGTAACAACCACCTGCTATCCGAAATCATGGTGTTAAGCACGAAGGTCAGGGACACCATGGTGGGGATGAGACAAGTAATTAATATGGTCAAACAGGAAAATAAGGACCGACAGGAGGCCACTTCATCACTTACTGAAAAGACCAATACTATGGCTGATCTCCTCCTTCAACTCTACCACAGACTTGTGCAACTTGACAAAAAGTAGCAGGACCTCGAGGGACAATTGCACCATAACAATTTGCGCATCTATGGTGTTCCAAAGGGAGAGAAGGACTACAGATCAGAGCATTTGTTGGGAAACTGCTGAGGGACTCACTGCAACTTCTAGCTGACCTACATTTAGACTTAGAATGTGTTCTGCAAGCATTGGATCAGACGCCTGCTCCTGGTAAGCACCCTCACTCTATTATTTATCCACCCACAATGTCTATGACACTCTCCAGTCCAGATTTAGGAAGAGGCATAGCACCAAGACAACCCTTGTTCAGGTGCTTAATGATCTCCCAATAGCGAGAGATCAGAGGACCAGTTCAATCTTGGTCCTCCTTGATCTCTCAGCAGCATTTGAAACGGTGGACCACGGTGTGCTATTGGAGCGCCTGTGGCTGTCTGGTACCATCCTCAGATAGTTTTAATCATTCCTTGAGGGTAGGACACAGAGTGGTCTCAGGAATGTATTCCTCTGATCCTCTCCCCTATCCTGCGGGGTGCCACAGGGCTCCATTTTGGCGTCCATGTTGTTCGCCATGTTCATGCTGCCGTTGGGAGGTATTATTAGGTGGTACAGTTTGAGATTTCACTGCTATGCAGCTGATACCCAACTGTACATGTCCTTTGTGCCCGAACAGGGAGATATTTTCTCGGTGTTTAACAACTGCCTATCCAAGATTCAGGATTGACTGGATGAATGCTAGCTGGCTGAGGTTGAATCCGGACAAAACCAAGGTGTTGGTGGTGGACCCTGATTGTTGTGGGCAGGGTGTGTTGGCCGAACAACCCTCGGGTCTTTGGCTCAGGGGTGTCCAGCCTGCCACCTTAGATCAGGTGCGGACCCTGGGTGTTATTTTTGACAGTGGCTTGACCCTGAAAGCACAAGTGTCAGCTGTTGTCAAGACTTCTTTTTTTATCTGAGGAATATCGCCCAGGTGAAACACCTGGTTCCTCCTGAGAATCTTCCAACTCTGGTCCATGCCTTCATGATCACTCACCTTGACTACTGCAATGCCCTGCTCCTAGGATTATCGGGGGTTGATATATGCTGCCTGCAGCTGGTGCAGAATGCGGCTGCCAGGCTTCTGACTGGTACTTCTAGGACCAGACATATTACGCCTGTGCTCCACAGACCGCACTGGCTGCCAGTGCAGTGGCGTATCACCTTCAAGGTCAGTTTACTGACCTATAAACCCCTACATGACAAGGGACCCCGCTACTTGCAAGACCTCCTTTCTCCCTACCGCCCCCCTCCCGGCCTCTCCAATCCACCGACGAGGGATTGCTAGAGATTCCCAGGGTACATTTACAGACGTATGGGGCTTTTCATTTGCATCTGTGGCCCCTACCCAGTGGAATTCTCTGCCTCGTCGGATAAGAGAATGCCTGACCACCCAAAATTTTAAAATCGAACTTAAGACGTACCTCTTTGGCCTAGCCTTCAGTGATGAAATTTAATGATGCAGTCATTTTAGCTGTCTATTGACTGTACTGCTGATAATTTCTGGTTTTATATTTGTTATAATTTATGAATCATATGTTTTGTTTTTTATTAAATATCTTTTTATCCCGTCGACTTTCTCTGAGCTCCGCTTCTTCGGGTGCTCCAATGAAGGACTGCCCCCACTCCTCCACCTACCTCAACCCTCAGCGCCACCGGGCCGGCTGAACTGTATGGTTTCATGTGACTATGTTTTTACGTACAGGTGCCTTGAACTACAGAAAATACAGGTTACTCACCTGTAACAGGAGTTCTAGGAATGGTATATGTTGTTCATCCACACTGTCTGGCAGGTTCCTTGCCGCTTTAAATCTTGCCTGAAGATCTTCACGCTGGCTCTTCCCACCCGCCCGGGTGGTAAAACTCTCGGCTCCGCCCCATGATGCTAGATCTGGCCCGATGGAAGCTCAGGTTGTGCGTCGAAGCCGGGAGAGGTCGGAGAATGGTAGGATGAACAACATATACCATTCCTAGAACCTCCTGTTACAGGTGAGTAACTTGTATTTCTAGGACATGGATATGTTGTTCATCCACACTGTCTGGCAGACTCCTAGCAGTTCCCTCCGGGAGGAGGGAGGCAAGGCGACACCCCTACTTAGGGAATAAAGACTGAGAACCGAGGCCCCAAAACCAGCATCCCGGCATGACTCAAGGTCGATGTGGTAATGGGTAATGAAGGTGTGTGCTGACTTCCAGGTAGCAGCCCTGCAGATTTCCTGGATAGGGCGCCCTGGAAGCAGCCGCGATACAGCAGTATGACGGGTAGAATGAATCTTATCCCTCTGGGAGGCTCCATGCCCGCCAACTTGTAGCAGAGATCTATGCAGGAGGTGACCCCCTGCTTATCGTCCGCTTGGCTGCAGGTCTGCCAGGTGCGGCTTCAGCGTGGGTGACAAACAGCTGGCGAACCTCTCCCGAGGAATTTTCAGCCGTGCGCTCCTTATAATAGCGGCGCCCTTCTGAGGGTCCAAAGTATGGAGCCTGCATCCGACCTCCGAGGTGTGATTGGGGTAGAACACCGGCAGAGTCAACATCTGGTTAAGGTGAAACTCCGACACCACCCTTGGAAGGTATTTCGGTGGGGGCGCAGGACAAGCTTGTCCCTGTGGAAGACCAGGTAAGGAGACTCGATGCAGAGCGCCTGGAGTTCTCCCATCCTTCTGGCTGACGTGATAGCCACCAAGAAGGCGGTCTTCCACGACAGGTGAGAGAGTTCACACCTGTGCATTGGTTCGAATGGCTCCCATGAGCTTTGCCAGTACCAGCAGTAAATCCCACGGAGGTGGAGGTTCTCGCACCGAGGAAATGTGATCAAGGCCTTTGAAAAAGCGCCAGACCACCTTCTCTCCTGCGCCACCGGACTGCTCCCCGCACGCCGCCCGGTAAGCCGGAGATGGCTGCCAGGTGCACCCTTAGGGTCGCCGACCTAAGCCCTTGACTAGAAAGGGACCATAAATAGTCCAAGATGCTTGCCAAAGGACAGGAGGAAGGGTCCAAGCCCTTGCCCTGACACCAAATGGAAAATCTCTTCCATTTGAAGGCATAGCATTTCCTGGTCGACTCCTTACGGGACGCCTCAACAACATTGAGGACCTCGTCGGAAAGACCCAAGGCCTGGAACTCTAGCCGCTCAGGAACCAGGCCGTCAGGTGCAGGGATTGAAGGTCCGGATGGAACACCTTCCCCTGATTGACAGAGCAGGTCCGGGCGAGCTGGAAGCTGCCTCGGGAGCCTGGAGCTGAGGCTGAGGAGATCTGGGTACCAGAACTGGCGGGGCCAGTCTGGGGCTATCAGAATCACCTGCGCCTTGTCCCTCCTTGCTTTGAGAAGCACCTTGTGAATCAAGGGAAATGGGGGAAAAGGCGTAGAAGAGGCCCGGGGTCCACAGCCTCAAGAAGGCATCCCCCTGCAGCGAGCCCTGCTGAGGGGGGCGGGCATGAAACAGCCTCAGCTTCGCGTTCTCCCTGGAGGCAAACCGGTCCACCTGAGGTGTCCCCCAACGGGAGAACAGATCTTGTACTACCTCCGGCAGGAGAGACCACTCGTGAGATGCAGCCCCTATCCGGCTCAGGGCATCGGCCAGGGTGTTGGAGGCTCCTGCCACATGAATGGCTAGGAGATCCGCCTCCAGGCTGCGCACGAGTGACCAAATGTGGAGAGCTTCCTTGCATAGAAGCATGGAACGTGCCCACCCTGGCGGTTTAGGTAGTACATGGTCGTGGTATTGTCCGTCTGGACTCGGACCACTTGACCCCGGAGAAATGGAGCAAAGGCGGTGAGAGCTAGGCGGACCGCTCAGAGCTCCAGCAGGTTGATGTGGCATCGGGACTCCCGCGGGGACCAGAGGCCGTGCGCCTGGTGTTCCCCCAGATGGGCACCCCAACCCATCAGAGAGGCATCGGTCGATAAAGAGACCGTTGGCTTGGGGCGGACAAACGGGATGCCCTCCTGCAGATGAGATGGAATGGTCCACCACCGGAGAGCGTTCCACATCTCCTGGGTCACCATCACTAGCTGGTCCAATGGATCCGAGCGTTGTGACCACTGGCTGGCCAGTCCCCACTGAAGGGGGCGCCTGTGCCAGCGTGCCCAACGGACCACGCTGGTACAGGCCGCCATGAGACCCAGGAAGCGCAGGGAGTCCCGGGCAGGGCGCGATTGCCCAACCAGAAATGATTGGGCAAAGGAGGTAAGAACCTCGGCCCTGTCCGCCGGGAGCCATGCTCTGGCTTGAAGAGAGTCGAGCTCTGCCCCGATAAACAGAATCACCTGCTTCGGCTCGAGTTCCGACTTGGCCTCATTGATGAGAAGGCCGATTTGAGAGCAAACCTGGAGAGCCAGATCTCTGGACCGCTCCACCTCCTGTCTGGAAGGGGCTGCTATCAGCCAATCGTCCAGGTAAGGGTACACCCGGACCCCTCGGCGCCGCAGGAAAGCTGTCACCACTGCAATGCATTTGGTGAAGACCCTGGGAGCTGGAGACAGGCCGAAGGGCATGGCTCGGAACTCGAAGAGGGATCCCTCCGCTCGAAAGCGAAGGAATCTCCGATGTGACGGATGGATAGGGACGTGAAAGAATGCATCCTGCAGGTCCAGAGAGCAGAACCACACGCGTGTTCCAGGGATGGTATTATCTGAGCCAGAGTGACCATCCTGAAGGTTCGAGACCTTAGGAACTTGTTCAGGTCGTGTAGGTCGAGAATGGGGCGCCAGCCCCCCGTCCGTTTCGGAACCAGGAAGTACCTGGACACAAACCCCGGGTCTGAGAGAGGGTCCGCCACCTCCCTGATCACCGCCTTTTGGAGGAGGAGAGCGATGTCGGCCCGACGAGCCGACAGTGAGGCTGCGGACCCCGAGGCCCCCCGAGGTGCAACGGCTCTGAAGGGCGGGGCCTGCTCGAATTCTAGAGGCAGGCCTTTTCCCACCACCTCCAGCACCCACCTGTCCGTGGTAATAATGAACCAGGCTGAAGGAAGTGCCGGAGCCGTCCCCCCACGAGGGGAACCTGGGGTTAGGTGACGGGGTTGGGGGCGACACCCCTCAGTCCGTCACTGGGCAGGCTTGGAGGAGGGACAGGCCGAGGGACCTCCAGGGCCTTTACCTCCCTGCTTCCTGTTGGAGGAAGCTCCGGGCTTGGGTTTGGGATGCCAAGCCCGAGCCTGCTGGCCCTGACGGTGCTGGGCCAGGCGCGCCGCGGGCGCAGAAGGACGAAAGGGCTTAGGCTGTGGCATGCGGCCTTTGTCCTTCTGAGCGGAAGAGACCGAGTCCAAGGTAGCATTGGACTTCTCGATCCTCTGCAGGTGACCTTCCACCCCAGGGCCGAAGAGGTCAGTCCCAAAAGGAACATCCGCCAACTTGTGCTGGGTATCCGAAGTAAAGGTGGATATCCTCAGCCAAGCCCGTCGACGCACAGCCACTCGGCCGCCACAGACCTGGCATATGATTCCCAATGTCTAAAGCAGTCTGAGCTGCTGTTTGGCCACTGCCCTGCTCCTGGTCCCGCACCTGCCTGACCATGGTCTGCAGATCCGCTGGAAGATGAGGGACGACCTCATCCAGGGAGCCCAACAGGGCATGAAAAAATGTGCCATGAGGACGGCCGAACTGGCCTGGCGAAGGCCGAGGAGGACGCAGCATAGACTTTTCGCCCGGCATAGTCCAATTTCTTGGACTCCTTGTCGGGAGGTTTGTCCACATCCCTAGCATTCCCGGCACGCCGGAAAACGCTGTCGGTAACCAACCCCTCGCCAAGGGTGTTCCAAAACCAGACAGGGAACCGTAGGGACCGCATACTTCCTGGCCATCCTGGTGGCGCAGGGCAGGAAGCAGAGGCGCTGCCAGAGCTCCAAGGCCGACCCACTCATGGCCTCCGGCCACCAGAAAGGCCTCCGTAGGGGAATCCCCTCGGTACAGAATCTCCGTGAGGGGATACCTGGCCCGTTTAGAAACGAGTTTGAGCTTCATCCCGGTGGACTCCGAGATGAGCCGAAGCAATCCCAGGAAGGACGAAGGGCTATCGTCCACCGACTGTCCTCCTGAGGACTCCAAGTCCATTCGCTTGGAGAAAAGGGAGGAATCTTCTTCGGACTCGGAAGAGTCCTCAAAGAGCTGCCTCGGGCCTGAGCCACCCTCCACCTGCCGAGGTCGATCGGGAGTGAGGGCACAGACAGCCCATGGGCAGTCCCTGAGCCGACCGAGAATTTTGGTCGGAGCCCCAACTAACGGCTGTGGAGGCGAGGTTCCACCAGAATCGGTGGGGCAGCTGGTTTTGGTCAACAACCGCCTGGGACAGGCCTCCGGATAAACGAGGGTTGTTTCGGCCGCCCGGTGACAGCCACTTAATAGCCAGGGAAGACGACGGCGTCGGCTTATTCCCGGTCAGAAGGAGCTGTTGCCACATGAGTTCCTCATATCTTCAACGCAACTTGCACCGAAGCCTCCCCTCGTCCGAGGAAGAGAACAAGCTGCGGCGCCGCTTGCCGTGGTGCCGAGACCACCTATGACGGCGAGATCAGCTGGACCGCGAAGATGTCTGAGACAGAGAACCTCGGCTTTGCCGAGGACGGTGCGAGGAGGTGTCGGGGAACGCACTCCTCGGTTCGAAGATTCAACAAGGCTCCGAACCGAGGCACAGACGAGCCAACGGGTCCTCAACTCCCACCGGGGGAACCGGGGAGAGGGGATTCTCGGCTTCTCCAGCCGACAACCCGTCCAACGGGTCGAGAAAAATCTCGACCGCGTCGACGGGAGTCTCGGTCAACTGGCCTGACGGGGACACCGTGAGACCAGTGGCCGAAGCCGAGAAGTCAACCGAAGTCGACGGCCGACAACTCGGGGAGAGGGATCTTTCCCGCTCCCAAGAGGGTCGACGGTGAAACTTACCCTTGTCTCTCTTTTTGGACCGAGAAAACGGTCCAGAAGAAGTTGGACCCTCACCTTTAGCCGAGAGGGTCAGACAAAGCTCCTTAAAAGAAGCTGAATAAGAGGCACCGAGAGAGAGCGGGAGAAATGCCGCAGCTGAGGTAGAAGCGGCCCGCGCCGCCTCCTCTTTGAGGGCGATCATCTGCTCGAGCTGATCCGCTGAGCCTGCCGCCGTGGACATCGCCGACCGGGCCTCTTTTGACTTTACCGGAGGAAATCGCTTCTCGGGACGCCCCAGTTGTAAACGGGCAGCACGGTCTTCGAGGACGTAGGCCGAAAAGGAAGAGCACAGGTCGCAGGCCTGCGGGTCGTGCTCAAGGCCCAAGCAGTAGACGCACGTCGAGTGCGGATCCGTCCGAGACATCTTCTGCCCGCAAGGGCATCTCCGGAAACCGGGAGTCAATTTGTCCATCGCAGCCGCGAGGGAGAGAAGACTGAAGTCTTTTTAGCAAAAACTTTTTAATTTCGAAAATTCGAAGAATTAGGAACCAGTCTTATACGCAGAGCGTCAAGAAGGGAACCTGAGTGTCCAAGCGGTAAGGAAGATCTGGCGTCATGGGGTGGCGCCGAGAGTTTTACCACCCGGGTGGGTGGGAGGAGCCAGCTTGAAGACCTTCCGGCAAGATTTAAAGTGGCAAGGAACCTGCCAGACAGTGTGGATGAACAACATATCCATGTCCCTAAAAAGTGCCTTTTTATGAATAAATTTTGATTTGATCATTTTAAAATTCCTGTGGTCCCAAGTGAAAGAGCAGGTCCTTTTGACTGCATGAAGACAAAAAGTGATCAAATACAATTTATATACAGATATGCATAGACCACGAATTTATTCCAGCAATTCAGCAGCACTGCCAGGCATACACTCCCTTAAGCAGAAGGGAATCAGGTTCTAGACTCCATACCCCGCAAAACTGAGGGTGCTTTTCCCAAAGGGGGGGGGATGCTTTACCACAGACCACAGGAGGCACAACAAGACTTCCAATAAAGGGGCACAGCTATACCGCCTCCTCCTCAAGTGACCCTTCATCCATGTTCCCAAAGACCAAAACAAAAGCCTCAGGCTGACACACAGTATGCATCTAGAGAGACTGAAACAACAAAGCCTTCCACCCAGGACAGACAGCACAGCAAGGAGCAACGAAGTACAGGAGTCTGTATGAGACACTCCAGTTTGTCAGAATGCTGAGCCCACTATGCT
The DNA here is from genome assembly GCA_016271365.2 of Neoceratodus forsteri. NCBI lineage: Eukaryota > Metazoa > Chordata > Ceratodontiformes > Ceratodontidae > Neoceratodus > Neoceratodus forsteri. The sequence continues at coordinate 841,845,796 of CM028134.1, forward strand.
CTGAGAAAGCACTGAGGGATTCTCATGTGGAGGTGAGCTAGCGGGATAGTCAGCAAGGCACCTGCAATCATGTTGATTAACCTTAGAAGTCATCTGGCTGAGACACAGTCACTGGATGATACTAGCTCTGCCTGGGCCTCCAGTGCTGTAGCACAGTCAAAGAGCAGAAATGCCCATTCCAGACTTGTGTTCACAACTGCTCCTATATACTGCAGCCACTGCAAAGAAGGGAGGACCAACTTAGGTTTGTTGACCAGGATACCCAGTTGGTTGAACAACTGCTGGGTTCGATATAGTGTGTAGAGAATGGCTTCCTGAGGTGGGACTTTCAACAGCCAGCTGTCTATGTAGGGAAAGGGGAACATTGTTTAACCAGGAGTAGCACACTAAACCAAAGCTTGTTTCCAGATGTGACCTGGGAGCACAAGAAAGTTAAGTGACTTGCTAAGGATCACACAATATGCACCTAGGCGACTGTGGGACTTAAACCCAGGTCTCCAGATCTGCAGCTCAGAGCCTTAACCCACTGCACTATACTGCCTCCCTGAGGGGAAGACACAGAGACCCTCCCTGTGGAGAGCAGCTTCCACTGTGGCAAATACTTTGGTAAAGACACATGGTGCAGTGCACAAACCAAAGTGCTAGTCACGAAATAGGCAGCGTGAGCCCTGAAGCATGAAACGCAGGTATTTTCTGTGTGGCTTTCGGATTTTGCCATTATGGTATGCGTCCTCTGTATTCAAAGCTACAATCCAATCACCTGCTAGCAGGAGGGGGAAGCGGGGCTGCAAACAGACTATTCAAAACTTTTTAATATTCATGAACAAACTCAGTCCTCTAAGGTCTAGTATGGGCCTGTGATCCCTGGTCCATTTTGGAAGCACAAAGTAGCAGGAATAATAGCCCTGATTCTGTTCTGAAACAGGGACAAGTTCACAGCCCTCTTGCGGAGGAGAGTTTGAATCTCCTCCAGCAGGTAAGGAAGATATTCAGAAGGATATCTGTTGGGGGGTGCGGAGAAGACGGTCACCAGAGGAACAGCACGGTGCTCTAGAGCATGCCCTTGTTGAACCACCTCCAGGACTCAGGCACCTTTAGTGATCTCGCTCCATTTTGGTAGGAAGAAGAAAATTCAGACTCCCACCAAAACTTCCTGAGGCAGTGAGGCTGGAAGCACGGGAGAGGAGTCAAAGCACTGGGGCGCCAGTAATGGTCTGACTCTTTGGTCTGGTGCAGGCACCAGCAGGAAGAATTGCAGCCTGGGACGTGGAAGGCTGAGGTCTCTGGGAACCACATCCTGGGTCTCTTGAGTAGCCCCAGCCTGAACGTGCATAGGGCCTGCAAAAAGAACCATGATCAGCGGCCCGGTGGCACTGAGGGTTGAGGCACTGGATGCCACACCTCGCGCCACGCCGGTGACAAGGGTTCAGGAACAAGCCAGGGTCGGCAGGGAAGGTGGGGATTGAGCGTCTGGAGGACAGCTCTCCTCTGCCGGAGGGGGTTCACAATCAGCACTTGACTGGCCTCTAGCGGAAATCGGAGGCATGGCAAGTGTAGAGCATACAGCAAGGTATGGGAGTAGTGACGTCCACGGTGACGCCATGACATCAGGGTGCATGCCACTCCCCCAGAACAAGAGAAAATGCTCTCCAGGCTCTGGGAAGATGGAGCACAAGAGCAGACCCTCACAGCTCACACCTGCCTGGCCTTCCAGTTCCCGAAGAGACCTGAATTGTTCAGGGTGTAGCAGCCCCACCTCGTCCCTGCCCGGGGGGTAAGAACCATTGCTCCATGGGGTGAACGGGAAGGTCCAGGTAAGGTGGCTGAAGTAGAGGCAGACTCCACTGGTGCTCCCAATGAAGCGGAGCTTGGAGAGGTGGGGCGGATAAAGTATGATTAAAAAAAAAAAAAAAAAAGAACCATGATCCCTTCCCTGCAGTTTCGGGTGCAAGGATCTCAGAGTCATTTTTGAGGATTGTAAATCCATTAATGCATTTTCCACATCATTGCCAAACAACTGTTTACCTCTGAATTGTTGCACATCTTAGGCAAAACCAGCCACACTTAGCCAAGAGTGGCGGCGAAGGCAAATGCCAGAGGCAGTGGCCCTGGCAGCAGTATCACAGGCAGACCTTAGCAGGTGCTTACCAGCCTCCTGGCCATTAGCAATAGTCCGCTGTGCTAATATTTTATCCTGGCCCTCTGGCAATTTTTCAGCCAAGGTGGCCATAGTCATACAAAGGCAATTCTGATATTCTGTCATGTACACCTGAAAGCTGGTAAACCTTAGGCCCACAGAAGCTGAAGAAAACATTATCTTCCCCATCACATCCATTTTCCTCAACTCCTTATCTGAAGGTAGTACAGCGAAGTGGTTAAGGGCACTAAGCAGCAAACCTGGAGACCCGAATTTGAATCCCATCAGCCCAGACTTGCATACTGTGTGACCTTGAGCAAGTCACTTAACTTCACTGTGCTCCCAGGTCGCACCTGGAAACAAGCTGCAGCTTAGTGTGCCTTTCCTGGTTAAACAATTTCCTCTTTCCCTTTATTAGGAGGAAGAGAACTCATGAGTTTGAGGGGCTTTGAACTGTCATGAGCAGCCATAATCACCACAGAGTCTGTTTCAGGCTATGATGAGCAAACAGGGTTTAGTAGTTGGGGGCTGGATACTGTTTATCAGCCTTCCTTGGAACTGCTGACAATTGAACTGGCTGATGCCAAGCAGCCAAGTGGCATCCTAAGTACAGAATGCATAGGAGGAATAATGACCATAGGGGAGGCAGAAACCTCCAAGAATCCAGAGATTTTGGGGAGGAGAAATCCTCCCCCTCTGCTTGATATCCCAAATTTAGTCTATGCCCGTTTCAGAAAGACTTGAAATGAGGCATCCTCCAGTGGGGACACTGGAATATTTTTCACACTCTCCTCTGGGCAAGAGGACAGAGTGGCACTTAAGCCCACAACATCTATTGCCTCCTCTTCATCATCCATGGCCTCCTCCTCTTCTTCCATATATTATGGATTACACTTCAGATCGTTGTCAACCATCACTGGCTGAGGGTCAATGGGACGAGAAGACAAGTGAGTAGGGATTGTTGACAGGTGCCCTTTCAATGGAAGCCATTCAGGGCCTGAAAACTGGAATGTTGACAGTAAAGTCGAAGACGGAACAGCTGAGAGCGACAGAGTCAGTGATGACAGAGGCAGCGGCAACAGATGCTGAAACATCTCAAACATTGTCCAATACAAGGCCTGTGTGTCAAGAGGCCCCAAAAGAGCTGAAAATAGCTGAACCACCAATGGGACTGTGCCTGCCAGCCATGTGGGCTGTGAATCCCCCAGTGGGGAAGACAAGCCGGTGCCAGACCCTGATGCTGGTATCGGAAAGATGGTTGGGGGAGTAGCAGGACCCCCAGCTGGAGCCAGGGACCAGCATTTTTCAGTAGACTTACTTCTTACAGGCAAACGTGAACAAGCTGGGGAAGAGGCCTTGTCCTTGGGCCTCTTCTCCTCTGAGTGGCAGTGTTTTTCCACTGACTTAGACTTCACTTTTTTCTTCAACAAGTCAGCAACAGCAGCCATCAATGGTAGGGATCAACAGGCCAGCAGTGAACTGGCTGATGACGTTGAAGCTGTCTTCACCACAACCAGCGTGTCCATTTCTTGAAGCCTTAGATATACTTCCAAAGCCTTCTACTGACATCTTCTGGCTGCCTGTTTAAAGCTCTGCCAAACTGAGCAGGTTTTAATGCTGTGGTTTGTACCGAGGCAACATATACAAATGGAGGGGTCATCATCTTCATAAATCATAACATCTCCACAGCGGCCATAACGGAACAGCGGTTCATTGTCTTTCGGTGGTGGCACAAAAGAAAGTTTTAAAATAATAAACTTGGAGAAGCAACAACATTGGTGAATATTTGCAAAAGTTCAATGGCGTTCCTCAGCAGCAGTGGACTGATGAGCAGTTGACATTGGGAAAAAGATCCGTGACATGCTGAAGACACTCACATTATACTGTATAGGTGCCAACGAGGTTTGTCGACGTGGGTGGCCCCAGCTAGCAAAACTTTCCAGGTGGTCCTGGCGCCAATGGCTTACATTTCCATGATGTGAATCAAATGGAGGTGATATCCTCAAAGAAGATTGTAAGTTAGAAAAGATCCTCCTCTCTGACCCCAGAGGAGAAGCACAAATACTCCGATCAGTGGCATGAAGGAGAGGAGGTAAAACAGGATCCCACTGGGGTTTTGGTAGCTATAAGGGTTAACAAAGAGGGATAGCAGGAGTGGCCTTGCGGAAGATCAGATGGTACACCTAGTCTCAATGAAATAATAGTACCAGTTGAGATTTGTGGGAAGTGGATCTTAATATGAACAGGATGTCTAGTTCATGTTCATGCAATATGTTTGTATGCAGATTTGTTTGTTGCATGCTTAAAACATGGAGAAAATTCAACTGTGTGTAATAATGATGGCTTGCAAGAATTCTCCAATAAAAACCTTTTGATACAAAAACAATGAAATGATCCTTCAGATATATGCAGTAAGTGCTAAAAGATCAAGAGGAAATGTTTCTATTGTCGTGACGGGACACTTAGATTATTTAGAGATATATGGAGATGAGCTATGCAGAAATTGTCATAATATTTCAAAACCAACTTCATGAGACACCCGCTAATGGTTTTAAGTACTCAGAATGTTTAGAAATAATCCTACCTGGCTAAAAACAATACCATCATTTATAATTATTAAACAACATGTCTTTCTTAATTAAAGATAAATGGATTATCAAACTAGATCACAAGATTATGAAATTTCTCTGGGAAGGAACAGTATGAGTTTAAATAAGTTCTATACTAACTGAACTACAGGAGGTCTATGTTTACCATGGTGGCAGAGATACCATCGGGCATTAATTGTCATGCAAACAATGTTTTGAATATACCCTCCAACCTGTGGTAACAGCCAACTATGGATGCAGACTGCATCTAATTTAACTAAACCACATGTACAGTCCCCATTTCTTATCATTAAGTAAGCAATAAACCACAACAGCGTGTGAGTTGGACAGTTCTAACACATGGCTTGGGGGTGCAGTGGGGCACAAGGCCACAGGCAGAGTGCATCCAGCCCCCTAGCCATTCATTAGAACTGTCTAACGCACACCCCCAAAGTGGCTTATTGAGCATATAAAATGGGGCTGTGTATTTTACATGGATTTAAAAATGTACGTTGACATGTTTTAACATTAAAAAAGCTAAATGTTTGATGTGTTTTATGTAAAATAGCTCCTTCGCGTTAAGGTGAGAATTTTGCCCTTAACTGTTTTGACCCGTGCTGGCCACCATAGATGCGTTTGATGCTAGGTTGTCATGGCCCCACCCCCACCCCCCACTCACACACTGAAGCTGGTCTCCATTTAAAAAAATTAAACAAAAAAACATTAGCAGTTCATGAGAGGTCCCGTTAGAGAACAGAACTGGCTGGACCAGCAAGCGAGCAATGGGTTGAGCTCAGACATTAAAGAATGAGCAGTTATCACTTTAGCAGAGCTGGCAGGATGGTGGTAAGAGACCCTGAAAGGAAACTGTGACAATATTTATTGTACTTTCCTTTATTTAATGTACATTCCTCCCGTTTCACCCTGACAACCTACAGTGCTTTTTTTTTTTTTTCTTTCTCTCATTAACATGGGAGACCGGAAGTGGAGCGGGTGGGCTGGTGGCTGGGTCGCCAATTTTTTTTCTTGGAACACAAAACAAGTGAAGTACTTCTTTTAAAATGTCAGACTAGGTGTGCAGAGTTTTTGTCATGCGTTTGTATGTTCTTTTCATTATATGGAGCAATCAAGTGATGGGGGAGGGGGGACAGGAACCGTTGGCCGGTATGGCACTGGTTCAGAATCGGGAATGTTATAGTGAAGGCACTAGGATTTCTTATATGGTAATATGTCCTGTTTGGCAGGACTAGTTTTAGCAGTGCATTAGACATTTCTAATGCACAGCTAACAACCAGTCCAGTTACTCAAAATCTTTTGTCCATTTTATAACAAAAAAGTTACGCACACACCCACATATTACAGGAACAATGAATATCTGTAGAGAGATTATACTCTCAAATGGATAGCCCTGTCTCATAATCTAATGCCTATATGAAATAACCCACTAATTACATTTTTTTCCTGCATTTTATGCTTCCCCTGTCCTTCAGCTCCCCTTCTGCCTCTAGCCTGTCCAGCCCCATCAAAACTTTCATTGGAACTTATCAGCTCCTGAAGTTCACTCACAGAATGCCCGCTATGGTGGTGCCACATAGGTATCCCTCCCACCCCCACTGTCCTCATCCAGATGAGAAACTGCTTCCAGGTGATGGTGCGGGGGCTGCAGCAGGACAGCGCCTCATCTAGCTGTCAGGTAGTTTTTTCCTCCTCCATTTTGTCCCCCTTGGCCACCAGGTGCAGTATGGCAAACGCATGTGCAGTGCATTATCACCCAAGCATCACGAGCACCTATCTTGCTGGGACTCCCTGCTGCGCCATTACATGGTCTCCACCAGGTGGTAGCCACAGAGCAGGGCATGCAGACCCCCACACCTCCCAGAGAGAGGGAAACAGTTCTTCTGATGCTCGATCCACCTTCCTCCCAGTCAACTCTTTACTACAGTCACCATCTGGACCCTGGTCGCTGGCGTGGTGGTGTGGGGGTAGCACTAGAGCTGCTGCACTGCGCTGGCACTCCATTGATTACATTTAATGGAACAATACAAGATGTAGTATAGTCTAAAGCAGGAATTCAATTAGCTGCAAATTCTTTACATCCAAAATACAAATACACATTTGCTGTACATTCTGCTGAAATAAGAATACAGTTCATGTTAAATAAATTTCAGTTTTTTGTCAGTAATGGACAATAAGAGAATCGATTCAAAGGTATTTTATACTCCCAGATTATTCACTACCTGAAAGATCGGAATGAGCTCATCTAGTAACAAGCATTAGTCAATGCCGAATGTTTGCATGCTGGTATTGGCATTGGTACTGCAAGAGTTAACGAGCTGCATAATAGGAATGGCAGTGAAGTATTGAACTAACGCCAACCCCCACCCTCACCTTGCAGAGACTGACAGGCGTTGAGGGTGTGACTTTGGGTTATCGGGCATAAAGCTCACACCATTCCACCTCACCCCAACCTATCCTACAGTCACAGACAGGTGTCATGGTGTGCCTTGGGGTCTTCGGCCCTTACACTCACCCCATTCCATAAGGAAATAAGCGGAGATGGATGCAGTATAGGAGAATGGAGTGAACATTAGGGTCGAAGACCCCAGGGCACACCTCAATGCCCGTCACTGGCAGTAGGGTGGGGGTGCAATGGCATGAGCATTACAGCACACAACCCCAAGTCACACCCCCAAAAACACCTGTCAGTCTCTACAGGGTGGGGCGTTACGGTTGAAAATCCTAACGCCCCGGGCGTGCATTGGTATTTTCACTACAAATTTTCAACATGGGCTTTTTGGGACAGCACCTTATGAACAGTGACACTATCATTTCGTTACTCAATCCCCAAAAGTCATTTCGCACAACAACTGAGCCATTTGGCACAACAAGTGTGAAAACACATTTTGGGTAGGATGTGATAAAAAGACAGCTGTACTGTTCATGAAAAGGTGTGAAAAAATGGCAATATTGAAAACCAGGAGCGAAAATATGAAAAATTGGTGAAGTTACGAGCATGTGTAGAAACTACATAACGCACGTTTGTAACGCAATAATTTTTTTGGAATTTTTTTTACCAGTTTTTCAACATGGTCTTTTTGGGATGTCCCCTCAAAAACTGACACTGTGATTTCATTACTGTGTCCCAAAAGTTGATTTTGCACAGTGACTGCGCCAGTCTGAGCCACAGGTGTGAAAACGCATTTTGGGTAGGATGCAAAAAATGACAGCTGTACTGCTCATAAGGAGATGTGAAAAAATGGCATGGTTGGAAATTTGGAGTGAAAATAATGAAAACTGGCAAAGTTACAAGCGTATGTAGAAACCGCACAACACATGCTCGTAACGCAGTCATTTTTTTTATTTTTTTCACCAAATTTGCAACATTTCCTTTTTGGGACACCATCTCATGAACAGTGGCACTGTCATTTCGTTAATTGGTCCCAAAAGGTGATTCTGCACAGCAACTGCAAAATCACCTTTTGGGACCAAGAAACAAAATGACAATTCAAGCATTCACGAGGTGGTGTCCCAAGAACCCCAGGTTGAAAATTTGTGGCCAAAACTCCCAAAAATGGTTGAGACATCAACCTAAGTGGAAACCCCCCCATTGATGTCATTATAAAGCTTACCGTGATTGTCTTCATTTTGCGGTCGGCTTTTGAAGAGTTCAGATGTGTTCCTAGTCCATAGAAGATCGCAGCGCCAGACCTCCGGAGTTAAGTATGGGGTGAGGCGGGTGCACGAGGGAGGGTGGGGATGGGGGCCCAGGAAGACAACGAGGAATTGTTACCCCCCCCCGGTAAAAAAAAAAAAAAAAACTAGCAAGGGACGGTCTTCTTCATGGGTTACAGGATAAAAAAATAAACATTTGGCACACTGGGCTGGGCCCCCAGTGAGACACAATAGTGGTTGGGATGGGGACTGTTGACTCACAGATTGGGTACCCTGATGTCGGCAAGAGCTGGGGGGAGAGCTCATCAGACACCGGGAGTAAGCATCCAGGTGTCGGAAAAGAAAGGGGAAATTGTTTAACCAGGAAAGGCACACTAAGGGGGAGGAGTGCCAACATGGGGATTGGGCACTCCACGTTGTCTTACGGGGATGGTGTGATGGGTGACAGGAATCACTATATTTCGGCACACTGGGGTGGGCTCCCAGTGTGGCACTTAATGAGGGGTGGGATATGCCGACACAGGATTGGACACCCCGATGCCAGCAGCAGGAGCCGCCAATTTAAACAATGAAATGTTTCACCAGGAAAGGTACACTAGGGTCAGGGGCACAGGGCAGCAGCCAACAAGAAGGAAACTGCACCCATGTGCATTACTGTGCACTGTAATGCGCATGGGCCGAGAGTCTTGTCGGCTGCCTCTGTGTTCTTGGTTGCCAGGGAGGTGGGAGCTGCCGCTGAAATCAGGGATGACGATACTGTTCCTGATTAGAGTGGCACATTTCTTTTAAGTCTGGCGCGCTCTCTGAAACTGCCATCATCTGTGTTTTTTCTGTTGATTGGTAGCTGAGGCCACACACTGCCACACCTCTGCAATGCTCTACTTACCTCAATATGTTTCTTGTGTGCTGTGTGCCCAAGCAAACATAAAAATGGCTAATATGTAGAAAGGAGCAATTGACACATAAAACACTTTCATATGAACCAGCAACTCATTCAATAAAGCCAAAACAAAATCAGAGAATGACTAGGATTTCCAGGACACCAGAAGCACAGGCACTGGTATGGGATAATGCTTACAAATGTACTAGGGATGTAGAAGAAAAGACTGGTTTACGTTTCTCTGGCAGTATCAGAGGGAATGGGCCTTGTTCCCAATGTCCCATGCTGGATGCATGTGTTATGGGAGTGCCCCTGTGTGGTCAGCACCTGGAAGAGGAACCCAATATAGGTTGTAAACTTACTTAGCCAAAATCACATTTGATCTAAAGTTATTATTTCAGAAGATACCCCTTTCATATAAAATACTAGTAAATCGTAGGTTATGGATTTTAGCAGCTATTGTGGGACTTGAGGTTAATCTTTTCCAGGTGGAAAATACAGAAATTCTTACTTTTGAGGAACAGGCAAGACTTATTTACTAATACTCTGAGTCTGAAACAAACTGATTTAAATTTCTCCCTATAGAATGCTGTTGACGAATTAGTTTTAGTAGTAGTAGTCAAATCTATATTTTTAGTCAAACTCAGTTGACATTTACACCATTAGGACATGATCCTATTTACAAGGTGCTCCTGATTTGTACATCAGTTTTAAAAGTTCCGTATGTAAAAACAGAGTCAATACTAGTCTAATTAGTTAGCATTAAACACTGACTCTACAAAACATAATTCCATATTGCACGTAACCTAACATTACATAACAAATACACAGACATACAGTAAAGTGTCTAATTTTGCGTGAAGTGGTGAGACCATAAGTTAATCAAAACAGCCACATTGAGTTGTCAGTTCATGTCTCAATGCAGTGCTGAATTGACATCGACTTTCAGATATTTTTTTGTCTGAATTTTATGTCCGTTCCAGTTTTAGAATTGAAATTTGTTGAGATACCTCAGAGTTTTCCAGTTCTTAAATACCCGTGTACCATTTAACCAAGACAGAGAGAGAGAGACATGTACAGGCAGAAAAAGATCTGTGGGCCATCCAGTCTCCACCAGGACCCTGGCTAACAGGAGTGACATGCTCATCTAAGTGAGCCAGTGTTCGACCGTAGAGGACTTTAAACAAGCATTAAAAACCTACTTGTGGAACCAAGCTTTTAGTGAGTGATTAAAGGATGTTATCAGTATAATTTTGTTTTATGCTGAGATGGTTTGTGTGTGTATTGTGATTTTAATTATTAAGGCGCCTTGGTTTTTTGAAAGGCGCCATACAAATAAAACTTATTATTAATCATCCTGAGGATGTCGTCTTCACATATTTGTATTAGTTTTCCATTTAATGTACTGTAGATGTAACTGTTCGTATTTATTTTGGAAATCTTTTTTAAGACAGATGTATTTACAATGTTAAAAAAGCTGCCATTGATTGCACTGTTTGAAAAATTATATACCCAACAAAAATTATGAAGCAAAAGGAGCACAATTTCCAATGGTCAGATAAGATGTCCCTTCTGCCTGCTTTGGTGGATGTTAAAAGATCCCATGACACTTCTTGAAAACAGTATGGAAGTTTTCTTATAACATGGGTACAGAGAAACGTGGAAGCCAATTGGCTGAGTCGCTTTGCGAGGCCGTGGATTAAGACAGCATTAATCCATGGCTCCGCAAATTGACTCTGGAGATCTGCCATTGGATCACCTCCCCCCCCCCCCAGTCTCAAGAAAAGTTGAGTGGCAGCATTTAAACTTGCCACTTAGTGAGCGTACCGTTCCCCAATCTTACCAGCTGGCTCCCCACCCACCTGCCCTGCAGATCTCGGGGTACCGAGGCATACAATGCATTCCCTACCTGTCTGTCTGAAGCACTGATCAGTTCCCCGATATTACTGTTTAGCTTGCTGGATCGTACCGTCTCCCTCCCTTGATCCACAGAGCCCCCCCCAGACTGTGCTGGACATACAGTGCACCAGAGAGAGAGAAAGACCACCAGAAAGGATCGCACCGGGCGCTAGAGACAGAGACACACACACACATAAAGGGAGCCGTGGACCGCAGAGAAGTGAACACGAACTGTTCAGTGTCAACATGGCAGTACCGTACTTAGCAGTAAGGCTCCATATATCAATTCCTTTGCTAGAGTGGTACAACGTGTGTTCACTGTCTTCACCCTCCCATTGCTTGTGTGGGTCTGCGGTTATGTTCCTGACAGGGGTACAGAGTACAGTGAGTAGCACAATCGAGAGAGGGAGAGTGAGACAGCAGGTCAATTCTAGTGTAGCCATTATGCAGGTACCTACCAGCAATGTCTGTTCTCCGATGCTGGCTTGGTGGCAAAGTGAGCCCGTAGTGCCCACTGACTGCATCAGACTCCTCGCATGTTGTATGCTGTCTGTGCCCCCCCGCATAGGTCAACCAGTTCCCAGAGTTATATGTCCAGTGCCTTCTGCGAGCAGGAAGTGTTGTGGCCAGTACATGTCTGTCCTGGCTCCCTGAACCATGCACCAGTGATAGTGAGTGAGACAGTAACAGGCAGATCATGACATATACAGTGCTCTCATTTATGTTTGCGGTCCATGCTGTAGAATGGGGATGCCAGTGAGACAGAGAGCAGGTTGACAGTTGTCCAATTCTGTGGTTTCTTCCCTGCGTGCTCTTGGTTTTCCATGAAGGTAGCTGGCAGACGGTGGTGGTGAGTAGGGACAGTCAGTATGAGCTGCATAGAGAGAGAGAGCAAGCTCAAGACGGGCAGGAGTGGGTGGCAGCAAAACTTTGCTGTTCCTCATGACACAGACAGTTGTCACTGTTTTTAGTGGCCGTTTCCATTCTGTGGCAGTAAGACTTGTGTCACTGTAATACATCCCCAAGACAGAGATTTCAGTAGTAGTAATGACAGCCTGGAGTCAGAGAGGCAGCGAGACACCAGAGAGAGAGAGAGAGAGAGAGAGAGAGAGAGAGAAGAGAGACAGAAAGAGCAGTCGGGTCCTGTGGCCAGTAGTACATCCCTGGGAGAGAGCTTACAGTAGTATTAGTGACAGGGGGTCAGATAATGCACAAGAAATGTCACAGATCATCTCAGTAATGCATGTGTGACATTTCTATGTGTATGAGAGCACTGTGGTATGCGTTATTTGTCAGGGACTATTTTGCAAGGCAGCAGAATACAGCACCTTTCTTGCTGTTTAAACAGCAAAAAAACACCTTTCTTGGTGTTTTTGTTTAAACATAACTCATACTATAAGTGCAATAACCCACTCCAGGGTGTGCAGTTAATAGGGATTAATCAACACCCCAGGTGCTGTGAGGACACTCTGCCTGCGGCCCCATGCCTCACAATGCACCCAGGGTGTTGATTAATCCCCAATAACCGCACACCCTGTCATGGGTTATTGCTTATTTAGCGTACTGGCCAAAGTTCCCCACCAAGCCACTAACAGATTTATCTAGTTCAATATCACTCAGTTTGTATATGGGCTCAGAGAAGGGAAACCTGCTATGTAGTTTGTTGGCACAGAATGACTGCCTCATCCTACCAGAGCAGTGGCTGCACTAAAGTGACTGTTTTCTCTGGAGTTGTATTTTGTTGTAATGTGCTTTAAGATGCCAGCATAACTGGTGCTGCATAAATGTAGACAGCATGGTATGGCAAAATAGCCCAAAGTCCTTCCCATCATCACAATGCTATGTTACAATGAAAACCAATCAATAAGGAACTGCTGTAGTTTAGGCGAGAGCTCATCAGATTAAGACAAAGGTATAAAATAGCCAGATTACCTTACGAATTTGCAAAAAAAGACATGGCTTCTAATCAAAACACTGTTCACTGGTTCATCCCCACCATGAATACAGTGTGCAGTTCTGGAGACCGCATTTGAGAAAGGACAGGGACAGAGTAGAGGTGGTGCAGAGGGGGGTAACTAAGATGCTCTGGGGACAGCAGGGAAGGATTTATGAGGAAAGACTGGAAGAACTACTGCAATATCCACCTAACGTGTACATGCTGGAGGCGAGAAGGGAGAGAGGGGACATGACTGAGACTTACAAACACCTCCATGGAGTACACAAGGCAGATAGCAGGGAAATGTTAAAACTGATTGGGAACACAAACATCATGGGTAAGCCAATGAAGTTTTTTTTTTTGGGGGGGGGGGGGCGCAAATTTAAGTAGGATACCAGAAACTAGTTTTTCTCACAGAAGGAGTGGTGGAATGGATGAATAGGCTGCTGAAAGAGGTGGTCTGTGCCAAAACAGTGGCGAATCAAAAATAGGTGGGGAAGATAAAAACAGGCATTGTAAATACAGTATCAAAAGGCAAGGGCTGAAGGGGGGTGTGAAGAGCCAGTAAGTCTCTTACATTCTGCATTATTAGATAGGCAGGACTAGGCAGACACAATGAGCAAAGTGGCCATCTTCTGCTGGCAAATTCTATATTTCTTAAATATTTAATTATCAATCAGTTTACTAAAGCTAATTTATCAGAGTCAATGCTGTAAGTCAGGGAAATCTGATATGTGCTTTAAATAGCTACCACAGCAATTAAACATTTTAAGGGGAATGTGCATTAATACAGTTCCACAACTGTGCGGGGATGCTCCTGTTTGTGCGAAATTACAATTTTCACTTGCTTGCATTTTTGGAAAATGAAGTATTTGGATGAGAACAACATATGATAATCCATCATATGCCACTCTGGCAACATCCCAGAATCTACCGTAATTGTTTTGTCACTGATAAAATCAGCCCCAATGGACTGAATAGTGTTGTGGTGGTCCTGAAGCTGACGGCTGATTACAGACATCCATCATTAGTCCTGAGCTACTCCCCAGGTTAAGTACAGGTAGCACTATAAATCTTGAAAACAGAATTTGATCACGTCATCACTGTAGACCAGAAGCCCCAAGCAAGAGCAATGTAAAGGGTCAGGAATTACCCCTGTGAGATGAAGCAGGGCTGTGCCCAGTGAGATAAGGCACTGAACAAAGTCCACCTACCTAGAAGTCGTCACATTCGCAAACCTGAATGTCAGAGACCCCAATCCAGAAACAAAAAACGACTGACCACCCTTAGAACAAATGCATATGTTTTTAATCCAAGGCAGTATATTTAAGTCACTTGATTTTTCTATCTCATGTATTACATTCCTGTTACAGTGTGAAATTCAACACTGAACTACGGGAAGTTCAAAGTAGAGAGCGACAAAGTATCTGCCATTTCAAATTATTCATGAAAATAGTAACTTATTAGCTATCTACTTCAGGGAGATGTAGGCTGCTAAATCTCTTAGAAAAATCTGGATTAGCTATCCACTACCTGGCAGATGAGTGACAGCAGGAAATCAGTTTTCTGAATACAAAACATTTTTAAATTTGCCATCAGAGTGGGAAACTTGTTAACAGCAGGATGGGTTAAAAAAGCTTCCACAGTGCATGCTAAAAGGAAAAAGATCAAAGGTACATGGCCTGGAAAAAAAAAAAACTATAGGCAAACCACTCACCAGAGAAAGTATTGTGTATGTGTATTCAGAGGGTGAGCTTAAACAATATGCACATACATTAGAGATGCAGCTGTAACAAGCTCACAGTGTGATCAGCTTGAATGGCAACAAAAAGCTGTGAATAATATCAGGTGTTACAACGGTCAGTGTAGGGGAAGCTACTGTAAGTGCTAGACACTCAGTACTGTGTTAGTGAGGGAACCTCTTAATAATCTAAGAGGACTGAACCAGGGTGGAAGGGCACTCGAAAAGCCAAATTATTTTATTTTTTGGGAGGACACACTAAGCTGAAAGCTTTTTTTGCAGGTGTAACCTGGGAGCACAGTGAAGTTAAGTGACTTGCTCAGGGTCACACAGTATATGCAAGTGGGGACTGTGGGATTCAAACCCAGGTCTCCAGATTTGCAGCTCAGAGCCTTAAACCACTGTGCTATACTGCCTGAGGTGAGCCAGCTTTGGATTTGTTGAAGAGCAAGGGAGAGGCTGCTACTGATGATACCAGTAGTACTAGAGGTAGTGAAGAGGACCAAGTCATCAGTGTACATGATGGTCTGACAGTGAGCGGGAAGGGTAGGGCTGTCATTAACAAATAGGGAAAAAAGTAGGGAGCCTTAGGAGACACCACAAGAAATAGCAGCAGGAGAAGAAAGGACCTTGCAGAAGGAGACCGACTGGCAATATAGCTACTGAACCAGGATAGGGTTGCTTCTGAGACCACAAGCGCTTAAAGTTTGCATAAAAGCAGAGGGTGGTTTACCAAGTCAAATGTTTTGGTTAGGTCGATAAAAACTGCCCCAGTGAGTAGACCATTATCCATATTAGACTTAACTTCACTAGTACACTGTGTAAGAGAAGTTGTGGTACTGTGACCAGCCCTGAAAGCATGCTGGACTGGAGACTGAAGGTGAAATTTAATTAGATGGTTAGTTACCTGACGGTGAATTAGCTAATTGGAACACAGTATACAATGACATCCCCAAAGCACAGCATTTACCTACTACAGCTGTATTTGGAACCCTGCCCCACACACAACTTTTTGCCTAACTTCACATTACAGTACTGCCAAGAGTGGTAGCTGAAGCAAGCACTATGGCTTTGTGTAAACTGCAAAATAATAGTGAGAACAGGGACAATTAAGTAACAAAAAGTGTTACTTACCTGTAACAGCAGATCTTAGTCTCCTCCACAGAGCCACACCTTTGAAACTGTAGGTCATTGGCGTCAGGACCACTCGGAAACTTTTGTCTAGCTGGGGCCACCAACACCACCTATAATATGAGGGCAGCCCCATACCTATTCAGTTTGTCACCAGACAAACTTGGAGTTATCTCATACTGCCAAGAATGGGAGCACAGAACCCTAGCCAGGCTTACAGAAAAGACGGCAGTTCCAGAAAGAAAAAAAACATTTGGAAGGACACAGAAAGGACATGACCAAGCATGCAGTAGTAGATGTCTTCCGGAGTATGCCACCTGAAATACCAAAGGAGGCTGGGTTGGAGGATGAGCTGTGACTCAATGGAGGAGATCTCCTGAAAGATCTGCTGTTACTGACAAGTAACAAAACTATCTTCTTCGAGGACATCTGCCCCCATACAGCCAAACCTACAGAATGATCCCCCAAGCAGTACAAACTGCAGAGTGAGAGGAAGGCCAGATGGTAGGGAGGCAGAAAACCCTCGTGACAGCTGGCCTTGAAGGATGGCAAGGCTGAAGCCAGCCCATCTACAGGACATCAGATCCAGACTGCAGTGTTCACCGAAAGCACGGACAGAACATTGTGTGGGGCCAAAGCACACTGTATATCACTTATTCTCCAATGTTGCACTGTTCACATTATAAAATGTCCCCTAGCAGTCACGTACCTGAGGCACATGACAAGCTTCGTGACCCTATTCCACACCAAGTTAGCCATGTCCTGAGGGACACACTGGGTGCAGTTCAGCAGCGTGATCCACAAATATATTGGGTGATGGTATTCTGTTGGTGGGTTGAAGTGGCCTGCACAGCTGGCAATTCATCACAAACAAGTGTAGCAGCATCAAGGATTTAGTGGTCCGGGAAAGCGAAGTTAGCGATCCCATGCATGCAGTGTCCATAAAGCTAGGCAGGTGTTGATGCCTAGCCGACTTCTGCAAACTTTGCCCTGGAAACAGGATATGACAGGAGCATGACCTTGTGTCCCATGGCTACCAAAAACATGGGTAGCAAGTTGGAGAAAAAAAAAAAAAGACAAGGAAAATACCATGACTGTGCTCTCTGAAATTAATGTTATGTTTGTTTTCCTTTCTTAAAAGTTATAATTTTAGTCAGTTTTAAAATTAACCTCTTTGATTCTAATTCTAATGAATGATTTATTGCCAACAGACACTACAGCAGCCATTTAAAACTGAACAGATGACATTTATGTTACACAACTTGCATAATTGGCCACCTTGTCCAAGAATAGCAGTGCTGTCAAACTACTACAGCACATGGAAGAAAAAAATTAAGAAGAGAATAAACTTAAAATTCCAATGAAACTACTAAAAATACTTCATAATATGCAAGCCATCCCCCACTCCCCAAACAGACACTGATGCAAGTGCCAGTATCCAGTTTTTTCATTTTAACCCTTGAGATAGTCATTCCCAATTTCACGATTCCATACGTGACTTAAGTTCTCGGTCCTGTGTAACTGCACCATCTAGAGAAATAAAATATAAGCAAGAAGTAGTAATGCAGATTTTGGCCCATACTGTTTTTTTTATTCCCTTCCGCAGTCACTCAAACCAAAAAAAAAAATTCTTATTGATGGCAGACAGGCTGTACACTTGGGTGGGTCAGAATTAAGAAACTCCATTCTACACAATTGCCTTCACAGAATTGGGAATTCCTGGCATGAAAATTTTCACTAGCTGAGCTCTTGGCTTCAATGGTGAAATGCTTTGGTGGAAATTAGTACCACGTAATTTGTTAATTCTGACGAAAATCCACAAGTAGAAAATAAATTCTGCTCAACACTTTTTAAAATTTGAAAAAACTCTAAAGGCTTTGCTTCCCCTGTTCAGACGCACAGCGACTTCATAAGTTTGTAACTACAGGGTTCGATCTTAATTTACCGGCCCGGGGTTTAATCCAGACCAGTGAAACTTGCCAACTAGGTTCCCAAAATGTTTTTGTTTACTGTTACCAGATCAGAATGTCTGATTGGATAGTAAGTGTGGTAACAAAGCAGTCCAGCAGCACTGGATGTCCCAAAAATTTATCTTCATGTGAGAAACATTAAAACAAATCCCCTTCCTGGCCTCAGCACTGGCTAAATGCGACAGCAGGCACGAGGGTACACAGGCAAGAGGGGAAAACAGCCTTCTGTGCAACAAGAATAGCCCGCTGAACATAACACAACAATCATCCAAGAATAACGCTACTGATGTCTGCGGGCCGTTTGGAGCAGGTTTTTTTTTTTTTTTTTTTTTTTTTTTTAAGAGGCATAGTTTGTACTCTGGTAGCATTTTTGGTGAAACTGTGTTTCTTGGCAGCATCAGTTGCCTGGAATGAGGGCAGGCTATAGGAACATTTCAGACTGCAGGAGCATGGTTAGTGGGGAGACCATTATGGTGTGTTGTTGCTGGTAGAAATTAGTCTACAGGTTGGGAGTAAAGTCTGCAAACTGGGGGACTTGATTTTTGTACAGGTTTCTCTATTGAAAGAGGTGTTGAGGAAGGAGTTTGTAAAACTGCAGCTTCAGGCATTACATTTTAAAAGTGCAGTGGGCTCTTTAAACCTGGGGGGGGTTCTTTGGAAAGAACACCTGGTTTATTAGTTGAAATTGTATGTGGAGAGGTGCTGTGTTTATTTGTTGCTCCTACCAGACCGTAACCCAAATGCTGCTGGGTCAGTTTTTACTTTCCAAGAATAATCCTCTCTTGCACTTAACTCCCTTTAGCGGAGGTTTACGATTCCAAGACCAGACTGCTGCGGATCATCACTCACGTGAAAATTGAGGATAAGCAAAATGTTTAACGAGAATGGAGGTTCAAAACCTGATCTCCCGTTTCTCACTGCAGTGCCCTAACCATTAGGCCAAGCAAAGGCAGCATCTGACTATTTATTGTTTGTGGGGGTGGCCTTCAGATGTGAAACGGGTTCTGGTGATCTCTACCATTTTTAGTGGACAAGTGTTTAAGTAACAGAAACACCACTGCAACTGGCAGCCTCACATAAGATAAGAACTGAATGGGTATGATGTCTAAAATTTACCCTACTGTACCCTTTACCCTACTACCCTGCAATGGCCCAATTGAGGGCTTTTATTAAGTGACAGGTCAGTGGCAGGAATTACAGCGGCTCAGTATGCGCATGTGATTAAACACTATGGCAGCCAGCTGTCATTAAAACAACGGAAAAGGCATGGATGGAAATGGCAGTCAGGAACTGTGAAGCTGCAGATGAGAGATTTGAACATGTTGGTTGGTGGGAGAGACACCGAGGTCATGGTTGGTGACAACAATTTTCAGAAAACGTTCTTCGGCTGCAGGAGAGTTACTGAGCTGATTACCCACAGAGGTGGTCCCTCCATGACTAAACTGAGGCACACAGGAAAGGCGTAATGGTGAAGCTTGCACTACAGCCCGTAACTTATTATGCCACTAAACAGAGGACTTCTGTCTCCAGTACTGTCAATCTAGCACCTCTTACAAGCACTAAAAAATAGGGCTTGGGGACAAAACACAACATGGTTTCACTAGTGGACATTCAGACTTAAATCTAATCCTTCTATGAACCAGTTATAAAACGCTTAGAGAACCTCAGCAGTCGTTTATTTGGACTGTAGTAATGCCTTTGATAAGTTATGCAAAACTGTATTACAGACTTAACAGCGTAGGAGTAAATAGATAAACAACTGGATAATCAGGAAGAAAGAAAAAGGTGAAAGTTACTGGCAGCAAATCAGGAGAGAAAGTGTGACAAGCAGGGTGCCTCAGGGATCTGCGCGCTGTCCACTGATGTTTACAATTTACATCCAGGAAAATGTAAAGAAGCAGAAAACTGGGTTAGCACATTTATGAATGACACCAACATTGGAGGAGTAGCTGTTACAGAGGACGATACTGGAGGAATCCACAGGGATTTAAACAGGACAGCAGTGTGAGCAGAGAGATGGGACATAAAGTTTGATGGGGAAAAATGCAGTGTTACACCTATTATAAAACACTAACCTGATTTCAGCCAATCAGTGTGCAGAGCCACTGCATCTCTTATCTTGTGTAGAGTGTGCTCTCATGCAAGTGGGTTATGTGTTTTTTTTTTTCCTTCAGTGACAGAGGGAAGAACAACACAACATTAAAAAAAAAAAAAAAATTTAAACTTTTCATCATAAATCACTCTAGCTAAACTTGAGTGATTTATGATTAAGATAATAGGGCTTCTGAGAGATGTCTCCTATTGTATAAGAGACTCCTCCAGTGAGGTCTGGACAGACAGAACCTCTCAGCTTCACTCGACAATCCTCTCACCCAAACTGCATGCTTGGAGTCTCTTATAATATAAGAGACATCCCTCAGAGGCCCTATTGACATATAGGAAAGAACAAGAGGGTCAAATACTGTTTAAATGGCACTGAATTAAGAGAGTTTAATGAAGAAAAGGGTTGTCACAGAGGGTGGTGGGCAAACAGAATGCTTTCCTGGCTAGCATAAAAAACTTACAAAGGAAGCAATCATCAAAAAAGCATGCAATAGCATACAACAGGGTGTACATATTGGGTAATTACCACACGCCCCCCCACTCAGTGGGTTTGAGGCACAAGGCGTAATGAAGTTCCTTCAGCCATGTAGAGTGCGGTAATTACCCAATAACTGCCAGCCCTGAAGTGTGTTACTGCATTTACAAAATGGCACCAAAATAATAAACACAAAACTAAATAAATCTTTAAATTACGAATAAATCCTGATCACTGTTAAATTGGTTCTCACACCAAACAGCTGTCTTTGCCTTATCAAAGAGGTCAAACTGGCTAGCAGGTAAGTCATTCATGTTTCATGTTGTTATTTTAACTTTTTTGTTTTTCCCCAACTGTCCAAGTTATTGAGAATTTGAAAGTAGTGTTGTTCCAAGACTTATAAGACACTTTCCAGACCCGTGCAATTATTGGTCAATTACCGCACAGGTCTGGACAGCTATTGACCAATCAGATCACTGGATCCCCCCCCCAGGGTTTTATTTAACTCTAAAAATTGATTAGCGTTTTGCTCATAAAAGTGTTAAAACATTGTGAAAATGCATAGCACTTGCCTCAATGTGTTTAACAAACATAACACTTCTAGAAAACCTATATAAATACTTTCTGTACAGTTAGTATTGTTCCAAGAAACAAACTGCTAATCAATTATTTAAAACCCTGCCCCCCCCCCATTTTGTAATAGATTATTTTTAAGGGTCAAAAGTAGACAAACTACCACCAAGTGTGTGTGTGCGAACGAACATTGAGGGGGAACAGTCTCAATGGAAAGCTAGCCTTCTTCTGTCCTGAAAGTCATATGTTCATAAAGAATTGTACTGTCCATTAAAAATAATGTCAACTCTCATCTTGTTTATAAAGGGTCAACACTTACCCACTGAGGACTGGTAAGTGTCCCTTAAAGTAGCATCCACAGAGAAAAAGGCATTTTTCAAATCTTGTAAGCAAGCGCATGCAGTCATACTTTAAACAGCTACGGGGAGGGGGGGTGCAGTTGTTGACCCAGGTTGGGAAACTGACTTGGGACATGAGGCCAAGCAACTAGGGCTGGAAAACAGTGCTGGTGACTGCAGTGCTTCCCAGCCTGGAGACAGGACAGTGCCACTTCCAGCACTACAGTGCCTACCCCCCCCCCCCCATGGTGAGCCAGGAAACTTTGCTCCACCCAGGGACTCCAGTGCAGAATCAGAGACTAACTTTAGCTGTGGCAGCACTATCAAGTAGTTAATGGGTGAAGGAAGAAAAGCCACGAGCCACAGGGGGAGGGGAAACGGGGGATGTCTGTTGATGTCTACTCGGGCCCTGCAAGGTGTGTGGGGGGTGGAATCCAAGGAGAAGTGGCTATCTAGTGTGGGGGTTCCAGCTTAAGCTCAGTCTGAAGACTGAGCAGACATGAAGAATCACAAGCTTGAACAAACACAAAAAACATTTTCTACAAGGGGGGATGGGGAGAATTTATGGTTTTGCCTTCCTGAGCAGGTATGTGATAGACATTACCTACATGCCAGTGATATGCACCTCTAAGATTTGCAGGCTCAGGTGTGTGTATATAATGCTGATTCTGCCTTTAGTTTGTCATAGACGACCAGCAGAAATGTAATGTAGTATTGTTGTTAATAAAACGTTAGGGGTGAAGGAGTACTTTTTTTTCCTAATACTTGGCACCACCCAGATACATTGTATTTTGTACTCTGCATCCGACCCAAAACCAGGGAAAAATAGGTTTGAAAACCCTCTATCCCCCTCACCAGGTAATCAGGGCTAGTCCTGTAGCAGCCCCTCTCCAACAAAAGTCATTGTCATGCCCTCCACCTCCTCTCTCCTATCCTCTAAAAATTAAGTAATAATAATACATGACAAGGTGTGGTAAATCATTGGATATCACTTTGCAGGTGCATGAGACACTTGGCCTGTGGCCTCATACATCACAATGCACCAGATGTGTGATAAACAATATCTCTGCATGCAAATAGTAAGTATGGTAAAGAGAAGACAGTGAGTGAAACTGGTGCAGGCAGCATTTATGCTGCAGTCGGGACTGATGAGGGCTTGGTTAAATGCCACAGTAAGCGGCTGTTGCAATGGCCCAACTGAGGGCTTTTATTAAGTGACAGGTCAGTGGCAGGGTTACTGCGGCTCAGTATGGGCATGTGATTAAACACTATGGCAGCCAGCTGTTATTTAAACAACGGAAAAGGCGTGCACAGAAATGGTAGTCAGGAATTGTGAAGCTGCAGATGAGCGACTTGAAAATGTTGTTGGTTGGTAGGAGAGAGGCCGAGGTCGTGGTTGGTGACAATAATTTTCAGGAAACGTTCTTCGGCATCAGAAAACATTCTTCAGCTGCAGGAGAGTTACTGAGCGGATTACCCACAAAGGACACAGCTGTGATGTCATCAATACCTCACCACAGTACAAACTACGGGCAGAGGGGAGTAGCAATACACAGGTCAGTAAAAAAGTTGTTGCCATAACTTTTTTTTTTTTTTTTAATGTAATGACGTGGTAAGATTTAGTCATGGCTGAGAAGAGCTCCCAGCCAATCAGGTCTATGGATTCTTTCCGTCCAGTTCAGAATTTTACAATAAATGCCTGCTCTAAGCTGGCAGTCTACCACGTCTTTTTTAAAAATTCCCCTTTCCTAGCTCAACCACGCCATGCCCTAAAATTCCTTCATGAGATTTTTTTGGGAACACCTCATGAGCCCCTGATCCACAACTGTGGGGGTAGCCCAAATCAAGGCATCAAGGCTAGTCAGTCATCTCTCCTCCCTAACCCAGCGTGCCTTCCCTAATAATTATTTACATGACTGCGTCAGCAAGCAGTGTATGCCTAAGAAGAAGGGAGAGACGTGGTCTATATCATTAAGGACATCAGGCAGACGGACTGGTCAGCCTGCCTACAGTCAGTGACGTAGGCTTTTCCTTCCCCTCCCTTCTGGTCACACATGTGACACGCTAATACAGTCATTAAACTGTGTCAAGCTACTGAGGAAGGGGAACTGTGAGTTAGGGAGGGCAGATGACCGACTAT
Source organism: Neoceratodus forsteri (assembly GCA_016271365.2). Lineage (NCBI taxonomy): Eukaryota > Metazoa > Chordata > Ceratodontiformes > Ceratodontidae > Neoceratodus > Neoceratodus forsteri. The sequence continues at coordinate 841,869,379 of CM028134.1, forward strand.
CCTGGATATGACTACCATTCTCCATCCCCTTCCCTAATCATGGACTGGGGGACAGGTGAGGGGGCCCCCAACTCTTAACAAAAGGCTGTGTGTGTATGTGTTTTTTTTTTGGGGGGGGTACTGGGCCAAAGAGAACATACTTAGCTACTGGCACGGTGACAGAAACCCAGTATTTTTAAAAGAAATACTGTTTTGTGTATGGGAGAACGGGGGACGTGACTAAGATTAGGGAGGGTGGCTCTGGGACTTCCGCCTGTCAACTAAGGGAGGGATAGAGAGGTTTTTTTTGTTATTGTTTTAAAGGTGAAAAACTCAACTCTTCCCAATTGTCCTATTACTTACACAACACTATACAACATTGAGCAACTAAGCACCAGTTGTTCCGATCAAAAGTATATAAAGGGAAAAACTATGACACTTCGAAATATTCTGTGAGGCAAACCATATCCCTGGCAGAAAAGTCTTACCTTAAAGAGAAATGTCATCCACTGTTTCTCTTCTGTAAGAATTCAATATGAAAATGATATTTAACGTCAATGTTTTCTAAGAACTTGACGCTGTGTCATTACTGAAATTGTAAATACTTACACAAACTCACAAATTATTCAATTTATCAAAAACATACATGATCAACTCACTTCCTCTGCTCTGTGACTAAACCTGTCATGTAAAGCATATAAATATACTATGATGTCAGAAAATTGTCATTAATGCTCCCCCCACACTGATTTAACTCCACTGGTAAAAAATGATGCTCAACCATGAAAAAGTTAAATAAACTAATAGCTGAATAAATTAGAACTGCTCTTAAAATTCAGTTTACTGAAATTTACTATTTCTTTTCCAGTTTGAAAAGTACGATTTCCATGCAACCGTAATGCTTTGGAATCTAAAAAGTCGAGAAACTGTTGGAGGTGGGGTGGGTACTGCCTGGTACACATATGTGACTGGAATTACAAAGGTCAGGAAATAGTAAAGATATTGTTAAAAACAAGTAGCTCTTGTGATGGTATCAAATCCCATACAATATGCTCTCAGTCTCGGCACTTGTGCTTTACAAAGTGAGCACTGTACTGGCACAAGATACCGTCTACATGAACAATCACTCTGCTGCTGTTCGCTCTAGCTAATTTGCTGTACTGAGCCCAACATTTCAATCCTTCAGATCTAAAATGCAAGACTACAGAAGGGGCATTTATTACTACTGCATGATACATTCTACAATGGGACTGGACTGTGTTTCATCCTTTTTTTTTTTTATTACCCAGGCAAGGTTAACAGTTCAATCAATGCTGCACAGCAGTCCCCAGGGATAAGATTTCCTGCAGGAAACATGACCAAGTGTATCCTGTGTTACCCTGGAGTACCATATTGACTGGATTACAAGAGCATTCTAAAATTCCCTTTGCTGGTATTCCATGAATTATTTTACAACTGCGTGGTCTAGAGAATGCACTGTAGTTTACTTTTTAAAATGACTTAAAAGTTCAGACTGCTACAATCTGGGTGGGGGTAAAAGCGGGTTACCTTTTAGCTGCTACTTCAAACAACTACCTTTAAAACATTATACTGCACATGAAATTATAAGAAGTGTGTTACCAGACTGCAAGAGAAATATACTGACACTTGGAACAAACTAAGGGAAAGGATTACCACCTCAATCCTCAGTTCACAGTATCACATACTTTTAGATTCTAAAATGTTATTTGACCCTTGATACGCAAACAGTAGTGCGATTGCTGCAGATCCTCTGTTTAATTTTTAAATGGATGCACAGTAATTCAACAAATTTAACAACTAAAGAATTTGTGATTCTGGACGCTAAACCCCAAACTACAGAGTTCCTCTTATCCAGTGAGTACGATCCAGCTGCCTGCTCACCAGTGACAAAAAAAGTGCGTTTGCTGTAATCTTTTAAACAAAAAACTGGAAGGCAACAGGAGGGACAGTGTGGCACTGGCTAAACATTTCATAACCACGTCAAACTGTCTCAAAATGCCTGCAGCATTTGAAAACGGCTGCCGTGGCTCAGGCGCAAGAGCTCCACTCAGGTTGATCTTCCTCCTGCGCCTGTGTCAATGGCTTTGTAAATCTTGCCCAGTGTGTTTCTAATGTTGCATAACTTTGTTAGTTGTAAAGAGACAGCATGCAGAAGCAGAGTTTCACACTGGAAGCAGAAGTCTTCTAAAAGGAAAGACATATTAGAACAGGGTTTTATTTAACTCCAAAAATTGATTAGTGTTTTGCTCATAAAAGTGCTAAAAAAATTCTGAAAATGCATAGCACTTGCCTCATTGTGTTTAACAAACATAACACTTCTAGAAAACCTAGATAAATACTTTCTGTACAGTTAGCATTGTCCCAAGAAAAAAAAACTGCTAATCAATTATTTAAAACCCTGCTAGAAGTACTGCCTTCTTCATCCAGTGCTGAAACTGTGGACTTTTCCTATTGGTCGACATTTGTATTGGAATTCTGATTCATGTTTAGGATTCAGGATTCAAAAATACAGTTTACGTCATTGGAGGTCTTCATGGAACAAGATTAAATTTAGATGCAAAAGTCAAAGCACTAGCAGGTCTGTAGCAGAGCAGCAGCACCAGTTCTGTTCGCTACACTGGTGATCCAAGTTTGGGAATGAGCTCAGGTCAATGGGAACGCTGGGGGAAGGAGGACGGTGGGCCAAAATGACAGCTCTCCTCCTCCTTCAGGGAGGTGAGGTCATCTCGTTCCACTGCATGTCTGCCACCTGGCTGAAGTCAGACTGTAGCACAGTGGAGGCACTCACCGGGGTGACAGCCGATGCCAGATGCCGATTAGCTGTTTAATGCATATGTCTGTGTACGTGTGTGTCTGTGTATAGGAGTAGTCATTCACAGTATCTGCATGTGTGTGTATGACAACATGTCTGAGCACGTGGGGACAAAGTGTACATGTGTGTACGGTAACATGTTTGTGTTTGTGAAAGCATGTGGTGGTGGTGTATATATATATATGGGAAAGTATTCATGTACAGAGTGCCTGCATGTATGTGTATAACCATGTTTGTGAAGATGTGAGAGAGACTATGTGCGTGTATGGTGACAACAGGTTTGTGCAACTGTGAGAACATATGTGTAAGCATTGGTGTGTGCATATAGGAGTGCTCACGTACAGAGTGTTAGCATGTTTGTGCAGATGTGGTCTCCCCCACATAGTACGTGTGTGTGTGTGTGTGGGTGGTGACAGTATGTCAGTGCAGGGGTGTGTGTGTTCACATAAGCCTTTCATAAACTGCATGGGTAGAAATAATTAGAAATGAAAGATTAAAACAAAATCAACGTATTATAAGCCTGGGAAAGGAGCACCCCTAAAAAAAAAAAGTCTGCTGTCACAAGTCAAGTCTGAAGCACTTCCATAGCTTTTATAGTTAGTACATGCTACTAGTAAAAATCCAAAGCCTATATTTTAAATTGACAATTATCTTTAAGAGCGTGTGCATTGTGTGTGTGTGTGTGTGTGTGAATGTGAGAGATATGCAGTGTTCTTTTAGGCCAATAGTTCTCAGACTTTGTCACAGTGAGCCTCCCCAAATCCATGGAAAAGATTTTGAGCCTCCCCAAAAATTGAAATAATCTTGGACCTCCCCAAAGAAGAATAATGTACTGTACTTTGTGCAGTACAGCATGAATAAATTGAAACCCCTTTGAGTATCTGGCTCAAATTCAGTTCTTTGTCTTATACTGAGTTGGAACTTTAGAAAGAGATCCAGTGCTAAATAAACAAGTATTATTATTCAGCCTATTGTAACCCCCACAGGCCAACCTACTTGTTCTGCTATTTTCATTCTTGAACCATTGTTACCCCTTTTGCAGTACCTTCATGGGTCCGACTACTTCCTCCATTTCTTCTCTATATGAAATAACTTTCCTACATACTTTGCCTCTCCTCCTTCTCTGCTCCTAAGCAACATCTCGAGGATTACTTTGTTCCTTCCTGCTATTGCTCTTAGCACTTCTATGCTCAACCCTTGTATTTGGGCTGTTCTGCCATCAGTTTACAAATAGATCAATTACCACCACTCATTATTCATTTATTGTTCATATTTATTTGCACTATTGCTCATTGTGTATTTCTTGATTGTTTTGCAGTTACCTTTTGACATTTTTTCACTCCCTACCCTTCCCCTGTACACATGAAATGAGCCTTGGCTCATTCACCTTCCTTCGTCATCTATTAGTAAATAAATACATAAAATTCACCTACTATTATTATCCTCCTTCAGTTTGCTTCATCTCTTCACACAAAATGTATAAAACCCAAAATTTAAATACAGTACTTTTTCAAACTTGCTTGAGCCTCCCCTTGAACAGGTTGGGGCCTCCCCAGGGAGGCTGGCCTCACCATTTGAGAACCGCTGTTTTAGGCAGTTTAAACTCAGTGGCAAGTTAAATGTTTTACAACTGTGCTACTAAGTTTGAGGCACCATTAAAACATCAAGTACAAAACAATGTTTTCCAAGTGGATACTGCTGGACTCCCCAACTTGCTTACCTACCAGTGTGAGTGAAAATACCAGGTTTATGAAAAACAAATCCCTAGGGCCAGCCTCAAGGACAGGCAAACTGCTAGGTGGTTACCTAAAACACGGAATATAAGGGGCACAGATTCCACCAATAATGCATATCATTTTTTCCACGATTTTACATTTCTATCTGTGTGTGCACCAGACTATAAAAGCTGGAGTCACACGGGCGACACTAAGTAGCAAGTAGTACTGCCAACTCATCCTCTGCCTGTGAGATGTGACATTACACGCAATTACACACAAATGTCAGTTTTTGGCACAACTGTAGAGTGTAAGTGCCATTTGACTGTGATTTCCACAGCAGGTAGCAAGACTGAATGAATCAATGATTGGACAGTCAGTGACTATTGCTGCTTAAATCATGCTGCAGCTGCGACACTGGTCAGCGGCTCCTGCATGCTACGTCGCTCCATGTAAGATGTAGCGGAGCCCTGAGAAACTGCTGCTGGCAAACGCACTCTGGTTAAACTGAGAGGATGAACCCCTTCTTCCTGCAAAGGAGGGAACTTCACAGGTGAGCAGAGTGGACTACGATGGGGAGAACATTAATACCCTACTGTAGGGACAGTACAAAAGAGGTGAAATGTGGAGTTGCCTTTCGGTAGGAGAATGGTGCAGCTGAGACCCAGCCCTAAAACCTGCAAGCAAGCAGACAGGCCTACTGGTGCCCACTTGTCAGTCCCTACTATATATCCAGGCGCAGTGCAGCACAGCGGCAGCCGCCAGTAACAGATTTGATTTAAAAGGAGAAACTGCCAGAGTGCGTGTGGGTCGGGGGAGAGAGACAGAGAGAGACAGAAAGAGAGAAAAACAAAGACCGGGGTGGGGGTAGGCCTGACTGGCAGCAGAAGGAAGAGTTATGGGAGAAAAATAAATTCCGTGTGGGGGGAGGGGTGTCACCATTTTCATGTTTGCCTAGGAGCTCCATACACCGTAAGGCCGGCCCTGAGAATCTCAAAGAATAATACTGTGTATGACTTCCTGGCTGGAGTGAGATGGATGTACTGCTGCACTGAGGAATTTACTTAGTCTGGTCTTTGAAGAGACTTTCCAGTCTAAGCCTGTGTACCCGATATATAGGTGCCTTACCTCAGGGATAACATTTTAATGTGTAGATGCCCCAAATAATCCTATTGTTAAAATGCAGTATCCCTCGTAAAATTAGTTATACCATGTCACAAGGACTTCCCAGTCTAAAGAGCCACCCACACTCTGCCCCCGCTCTCAGCCAAGTTACGACGTGATGCTAGAAAGAGCACGGGGAGACGCTCCATTATAATATGTGAGTGGCAGCTTTCCGATAATTTTTTATATTGTAATGGTCACTTGATGATGAAATGGGGGCACTGGTCTACTAACAAGGTGGAGTGTGGGTGGCTCTTCAGACCAGGAAGTTCTTGGGACCCGGTATAACTAATTTTATGAGGGATACTGCATTTTAACAATAGGATTATTTTGAGGCATCTACACATTAAAATGTTTTCCCTGAGGTAAGGTACCTATATATCAGGTGCACAGACACTTTCATTTACCTTGGTGGATCTCTTTAAGAAAGGAACACTTATCTACAGACGTTCGCTTGTAGTCTGTTCCAAATCCCTACTGATATTTTGCTCCCCATGTTCTCAACAGGACATGTTTAACTTATACTGTGATGCCCTTCAAGCATCTGAACTCCAGTTAAAATGTCACTCACTCTGGGTTCTCCAAAGAGAACAATGCCAGTTCCTTCAACCACTCTTCATAGCTCTGAACAACTCTGTTGTCAAATGTTGGACCTCCTCCAATTTCTTTATGGTTCCCAGAACTGCAAATATATTCTGGATTCAAGCACCACCACAGCCAGCGTTTTCAATGCCACCGATTCTGTTTTTGACACTTTCCAACATTCTATTGGGCTCCCCAACTGCTGTCAAGCTCTTTTTTCTGACAGTTTAAGGCCGGAGTCTACAAAGATGCCAAGGTCCACTTCCTGCTTATGTTTCCTCTATGGGTCTTGTCCTTGAGCCATGTCCATTTTTGTCTCCTACCCCCTCAAGACTTTACATTTGTCAGCATTAAATTTAATGAGACACTTTACACCCAACTACACAGCCTATCAAAGCTCGTTTTGCAGATTTTTACTCTACATTTGAGCCAACTATGCCAGTTAGGCTAGTGTCATCCTTGAACTTTACAGCTACTTACTACTTCAGCTCCTTTATCATGAAAAACACAATACTGCACAGTTAGCATGTTTTTACTGTGACCTGAAAACGTTTTTCCTCAACCTACCTGTGTAGAGAACAACTTGTTCAGAATGTTTAGAACAACTTAGCTCAGCTGCTGTGATCACAACCATGTGCTCACTGCAGTGCTGGAGCTCACCAGCTGCTGTCTCAGCTGTCTCAAATAGGGATGCGCACACAGTTATCCAGCGGTTCCTCTTTTGAAGGTGTTTCAAAAACATGCCAGCTTTAGTATGATAAAAGTAAAAATCTACAAAGTGTTAAGAACTCACTGGTTCACACAGTTCGTTGGTGTTGTGACATCACTGAGGTACTCGAGCTTTGCTTTCCTGTCAAACAATGTCACAACATGAACAAGGTGTGTGTACCAGGTTGTTCTTAACACGTTAATGTTAATTATTCTCTGTAAAATACACCCTATTAAGTAAAGTACAGTTACATAAGAACTTACAGTAACAGTAGATCTTCGAGGGGAGCTCTTGCAGCAGGCAGCACTAGTAAGACTAAGCCACCAGGAGGTAGGACCACATGGAAAAACTTCTAGCTAGCAGTCTACAGCAGGTGACCGCCCCCAACATCGGCATGCCAACGTCCGCCTACGGTATGAAAGGGGCGGTTCCCCAGCTCCACTTCAGTTCTCCCGCTGGAGGCCCCGGCATGACTAGAAAAAAAAAAAAAAAAAGAGAACCAAGGCGGTGCCTCATAACTGAGGAAAGCAGAGCAGTCAAGAAGGAGTAACAGCAATCAGGCGGCACAAGGGAGGGAAAGCAGCACCTGCTGCAAGAGCTCCTCTCGAAGATCTACTGTCGTAACAAGTTCTTACAGAACTGTACAATCTTACTTCGAGGGGGCTCTTGCAGTAGGCAACACTGGTAGGACTGAGTCTAAAGCAGTATCGGAACTGATCCGGTCAGCAGGGAGGAGGCAAGAGCAGGCATAGGACACTTAAGAAAGAAGGCCCTGAAGGACTGCAAGTCCAAAGCCGGCCCTATGCCTAGAGGCAATGTACAAACTGTAATGCCTGATGAAGGTATGGACAGAACTCAAGAGTGGCGGCTGCACAAATTCTGCAGTGACACATTTTTGAAAGAGGCAACTGAGACTGCCATGACTCAGGCAGAATGGCCTTTAACAAGTCCCAGTAGAGGCTTGTCATACTTGCGACAGCAGTAAACAATACAATGTGCCAAACACTTAGACAAACAATGTTTGGAAACAGGGGCCCCTTCTCTTTTGGAGGCAAAGGAAACAAACAACTGATCACTCTTTCTGATAGGGAGAGTGCGGTCCAGATAGTACCCGAGCACCCAGTGGACATCCAAAGTATGAAGTAAGGCCTCCCCCCGATTAGCATACTCAGGAAAACAAACAGGCAGTTGGATGGATAGATTTAATGTAAACTCAGACACGACCTTAGGAAGAAACTTATGACTGGTTCGCAAAGACCATGTCAGATATGGTTACCCTGTCTTTGTTAAAAAAACTAAACAAATAAGGCTCTTTACACAGCAGAGCCTGCAGCCTGGAAATGCTCAGAGCAGAAGTAATGGCAACTAAAAATAACGCTTTCCAAGAAACGAGGCGTAGTTCACAGCTGGTGGCTGGATCAAAGGGAGGTAATGTAAGCTTTTCCAAAATAAACAAAAAGGTCCCATGGTGGGACAGAGTCCCTAATGGGAGGTTTCAAATACAACATACCCCACAATAAAGTGTGGGAAAGATCCAGTTGGGCGATAGTTTTATCTTCAACAGGTGCATGGTACACAGAGATAGCGGAAAGGTGCACCTTAAGTGAGGAGTAACCCAGACTCGAGTCCAAAAGGGATAGGAGGTACTACAGGATGAGATTAACCAGACAGATGAAAGGATCCAAGTGTCGAGTGGTGGCCCAAATGGAGAAGCGCTTCCACTTCATGGCATACGTGGCTCTGGTGGAAGGCTTCCTAGCAGCTACCAAGACGTCTGCCACCTGGGAGGAAACTCCAAAGTGGGCAATAGTGAAGTCTGTAGGAGCCATGCATGGAGATGCAGTGACTTGAGGTCTGGATGGACCAGAGTGCCCTGCTCCTGGGAGAGCAAGTTCGAGTACAGGGCCAAGGGGCATGGAGGTTCCACCACCAGTTGCTGCAGTAAATATCTGACGTGGCCAGTAGGGGGCTATGAGGATCATCTCCACCCTCTCTGACTGTAGCTTGAGCAGAACCCTCTGCAGAAGTGGGATGTGAGGGAGGGAAGGTGTACAGAAACCTCTCTGTCCATGAGAGGGACAACGGTTTGTGCCAGAAAACACCAGGTCCTGGATCAAGAGAGCAGAAATGGGGACGCAAGAAGGTCCAGCTCTGGATGGCTCCACTTGGAAGAGGTCTTCAACCACTGAGGACAGAAGCTCCCATTGGTGAGCCCTGATCCTCGACCTGCTGAGGCTGTCGACGACAACGTTTTGGACGCCTGGAACATGTACAGCAGCTAGTTCCAGGTTGTGCCAAATGGCCCAGTACCAGACTTTCATGGCCTCCCTGCAAAGGGGATAAGAATGAGCCCCCCCTTACTTGTTGATGTAGCAGACTATGGATATGTTGTCTGTCTGTATCAAGGGAGTGCCTGCAGCAAGGTGAGTCTGGAAGGCCGGCATAGCGTAAAGGACTGCCCTCATCTCCAGAACATTGATGTAGAGATGTTGTTTGCACTCTGACCATATCCTCCCCCCCCCCCCAAAGTCGGACGATGGTCCAAGTGGGCACCTCAGCCTAGGCCCAAGGCGTCCATCATAAGAATCTGTTGCAGGGATTCTGCCTTGAAAGGATACCCCATGAGAAGACTGAAGGGGTTCTGTCACCATGACAGGGTCTGCCTCACTAGATTGGAGACCAAAACCGGCTTATCTAGGTCGTCAGTACATTGGTCCCATTGGGCTTGTAGAGGCCATTGAGGCACTCATGTGCATGCAGGCTAGGAGAACCAGGGCTATAGCCGCTGCCATGTGTCCAAGAAGCCACATGAAAGATCTGTCTGGAGCCTGCCAGGAAGAGGAAACCAGCTGGGCCTGCACTATCAAATATTCTGCTCTGTCATGAGGTAGGAAGGCTTTATCCAGTGATGAGTCTAGGACTGCCCCTATGCACTGAAGGTGCTGGCTCAGCAGGAGACAAGACTTGGGGTTGATCAGGGTAATCCCAAGAGTCTGGAACAACCAAAAGGTGGTATCCAGGGTCCAGATCAACTGAGCCCTGGAGGGGGCTGTCAACAGCCAGTCGTCCAAGTAAGGGAAGACATAATACCCCTGTCTCCACAGTGCCACAGTCGCCACTGCCAGGCACTTAATAAAGACCCGGGGAGTTAAAGAAAGGCCAAAGAGGAGGGCCCAAAACTAGAAATGGTCCCCCTGAAAACAAAAACGGAGGAACCGATAGTGGGGCACGAAAACCAGGATATGGAGATAGGCATTTGCAAGTTCAGCAAACAGAGCCAGTCCCCCTGGTGAAGCGGGGGGGGGCAGTAACGAGGGTGACCATCCTGAAACGCTTGTACTCTGTGTACAGATTCAGGTGGCTGAGATCCAGAATCGGTCTCACGTCCCCGTCTTCTTGGGAACTACAAAAATGTGGGAGTAGAACCCTTTTTCCCCTCTGTGTCGGGGGGGGGGGACGGGCTCTGTGGCCTTTTTGCACAGTAGCACCTGAATTTCCACCTGGATGAGATTGACATGGGCATGAGGGTAATGGGACTGCAAGAGAGGACTGTCTGGAGGGACCTCTAGAAATTCCAGAGTGTGCCCCATTTCCACAATCTGAAGTACCTATTGGTCTGAAATTACAGTGTGCCACCCATCTAGGTATAGGGAAAAGCAACCCCACTGCCTCCCCCAAGGTTTCTGCCAGAGGAGGGGGTCAGGCAAGAAGTCAGGTGGTGGTTCCAGGGGTGCACAGAGTGGCCGGGAACACTCTGGGCCCTAGAGGCAGATGCAACAGATGGTTTGGTGGATGCTTTGTGCTTGAAGGCACCTCAGGGCTGCTGGCCCTTGGGCTGCTGTTAAGGGGTCCGACGAAAGGACTGGTGTTGGTTAGACCTGGGCTGAGAACGGTACATAGACTGCACTGATCTTAAGGCTTTGCCAGACTCTTGTAGGTGAGAAATAATGTCCTGGGTATCACCGACAAAAAGAACAGAGCCCTGAAAGGGGGCATCCAGGATTTTTGCCTGCACATCGGGTGCAAAATCTGATACCCGGAGCCAGGGGTGACTGTGGATGCAGACTCCAGTTGCTGCTGCTCACCCGGCTGCATCCACTGTATCATAAGCAGCCCTAAGAACATGGTTGCTCACGTCAGACACCGACCTGATGAGCGGGACCAGCTGGGTCTTCATAGGGTCCTTGGGAAGGCCTTGTCCAAGAAGGCATTTTGATACTGCACCATATGGGCCAGGTAATTCTGAGTCCGAATGGCAAGAGTAGCTGAAGTGTAGACCCGCTTGCCAAACTGGGCAACCTGGCGAGACTCCTTATTAGGAAGGTAGGTGCTGGGTGCCTAGGCTTCTTGGTGTGGTCATGAGCCGCATTCATGACCACCAAGTCTGCCTCCGGTTGCTCCCCCAAATAGAACTTGCCAATGGGGGCATGATAAAGGTGGTCAGCCTTCTTAGCCAAGGCCGAAGTTGAGGAGGGACAAGTCCAGGTGGCGACTCGATGGGGGGTGGCATCACTAACAGAAGAGTCTTCTTTCTGTGGAGATAGACCACCAGACAGCGAAGTTCGGGGTCTAGTCCTTCCGTCGCCCACCCCATCAAGGACTGAATATGCCTCATGACGTCCATAAATGTAGGGTCGTCAAGGGGACCTAGGAATTTCCTTGGGGTTTTCAGGCCCATCAGAAGGCCCCCTAGAATCATCAGAGTCCTCTGAAAAGGAAGAGGAGGAATCCCTGCCAGACGAGTCACTTTCTGGGACCGGTGTCTGTGGGCAACATTCGTTCTTGTGTTGGTCCATTTGACATGGAGAGTGTCCTGGAGACCGGTGGTGGCTAGGACCCACCTGATCACAGTCCTGAAGAGGAGGATCCAATGGAGGCGGAGTGGGGGGGGCCTCCTGGGGGTATCCTTGTCCTTCATGAAAGCCCACCAGACTGAGAAAAGTGCATTATAGTCCATAGTGCTGAGGAGATAGATTATAAGGTGGGTACAGATACTGAGGGGGTGACATCAGATAACCTGGCATCGGTCCTTGGGGCATTGGGTACCCTGGCACTGGTCAATAAGGTGCCGTGTAACCAGGCATCAGCTCTGGAGGCATTGGGTTCCCTGGCGTCGGTCCTTGAGGCGTTGGGAATCCAGGCACTGGTCCCTCAGGCTTCAGCTGGGAATTGCCTAAAGGGCCAGCCGGCATTGGCTGAGGCTATGATGGCTGGGGTGTCATCAGGTTCGACGCTGGAAGAGTATGCATCGGTCGGATGGGCGAAGGCGGACGCCGGTGTGGCAAAACCAGTGCCATCGGCCCTGAAGGGGAAGTGGGCATCTGTACAGGGAAGCTAGCTCCTGAAGGAGGCAGAGGTGACGCCTGTTTAGAGGAGGCGAGTGCTTGCTCCAGGCGTTGCAAACAGATGCCGGTCCTGGAGTCAGGAACCGGCGTGGGTTGTGACCCGCCACCCATGGAAGAGACCCCGGTCAAGCACTTGGTTGTGGGCTTGTTGGCTGTAATGGTCAATGCAACAGGGGCTGAGAGGCAGGTGGGCTTCCCAGAAACCACCGCCCAAGACTGAAATAAGAGCATGCGGCTGAGAAACCGGCAGCCCCAGGGGAGAGAGGGCTGCTGAAAAAGGAGGAGGGGCTGACCTCCTGCGGGAGAAAACCCTGAGGCAATTACTGACATGTGTGGGGACCAAGAGTGGAAAGCTGACCAGGGAGGGTCCCTTCTGGGCAGGGGAAGAATTCACAGCCCCGGAGACCAGGAAAGAAGACAAACTTTTGCCCATCGCAGCTAACTTCTGTTGCAGCAAGAAGCCCTGGAGGGTCTTCAAACGGTGTCTCTGTGTGGCCTGGCTGAAGTTCTGGCAGTGCTGGCAGGCCTCAGTGTCAAGATCAGGGCCTAAGCAGAGCAGGCAAGAAGTGTGGCCATCCCTGGAGGGAAGCCGCTTGCCCCAAGCACACTTTGTACACTGGTCGGAAGACTGAGCTGGAGAAGAAGACATTCACAAAAGTAAAAGAACACCGAAAAACTATATCATTAGAAGGAGAATAAAGAAAATCACTGGTAAAGCGCAAGCAAAATGGTGGTCAACTGAAGCAGGCATCTGTGAAGGTCCAACATGCATGGGTCGACGGTGGGAAAAGAACTTGGGTGGAGCTGGGGGACTGCCCCTTTTATACCATAAATGGACGTCAGTGTGCCAACGTCGGGGGTGGTCCCCCACTGTAGACTGCTAGCTAGAAGTTGTCCTTGTGGTCCTAGCACCTGGCGGTTTAGTCCTACTGGTGCTGCCTGCTGCAAGAGCCCCCTTGAAGTAAGATTTACCAGTTGGGCCTTCTATATTTCTCAGTGTTTGTTAATGACCTCCGCAACCATTCTAAACACACACACACACACACACACACACACACACACACAGTCAAATATATGTGCATGACACTTTGTTATGTATACCAAAGTGACAGTTCCCTAACTGAAGTGCAGGAAAAGCTTCTAACAGATTTCAACATGCTTCAACACAGGTTTTCAAAAGACCAGCTTCTTCTAAATTACAGCACATCAAAGGATATGATTTTCAGGACAAAGCACAGACTCATATCTCTGGATTGTCTCATGAAAATCACCTTCCTGAACACACGTCTCGCTACAAGTACCTAGGGGTTTTGCTGGACCAGAAATGTGACTATGAGCAAACACATCTCCCAAGCTTGCACAGAGAGGCAGTAAATACCAAGCTTGTCCTCTTGTACAGAAACAGAAGTAGTCTAACCATGAAATATATAGGGGATATGACATGGCCTGACTGAAGATATATTTATCTTCACGAGAGGCCAGTGATGATATATCATCTCACAAGTGGCGAAGCCACGAGTGAGATATCTTGATGTTGCTGGCCTCGAGTGAAGATAAATATAATATCTTCAGTCGGGCCATGTCATGTCATCTTCTGTTTATACAATGTATGTCCCCCCCCTTCCCCAAATACATCCCACCACATGCCTCTCTCAATGCAATGGGCGACATAAATGTGATGGCCCTAGCAATACAACCCCCTTACAGAAACGCTATGAAACAATAGATGTCATTTGTTGTTTGTTGTTTAAAACATAGCTGGTGGATCCTGGTATTTATGGTTATTTTTTGAAAAGTTATCTGGTTTATCCTGCCATGCGCCCCCACCCCACACAGAGCTCCCCATGCCCCCCAACACAACAGATTATATAGAGTATTCAAATATCTAGTTGATCCTGTCAAGTTTGAAGTTATTAAAAAATATCTGGTTGATCCTATTATTAAAAAAAAAAAAAAAATAGTATTTTAAATGCTTATCGCGTTGATCCTGCCACTCTGAGCACTTTCACTTTCCCTCTGTATGTAGCGTGGCCGAGCGCTAGGTACACCGATGGTTATATTGTCACACGTTTTCTAGAGGCACCTTGAGTTCAAAAACTCAGAAAACACTGCGCTTTATGCACAGCTTAGTGTTCTTTGTTGAAAAAAAGCTCCCGACTGCAGATACACTGCAGCAAGCACGTTTGTGGCTTCAGAACAGCAGAGGAGCGTGAGCATTTGTTGCCTAGCAACAGACGTTCGCGCTTCCCTCTACTGTTCTGAAGCTGCCGACTCACTCGCTGTAGTCTGTGTGCAGTCAGCAGCTTTTTTTTCAACAAAGAACACTGTGCATAAAGCACAGAGTTTTCTGAGTTTTTGAACTCAAAATGCCTTCTAGAAAACGCGTGACAAAATTAACGACCATCTGTGTAGATAGCGCTCGGCCACGCTACATACAGAGGGAAAGAGAAAGTGCTCAGAGTGGCAGGATCAACCAGATAAGCATTTAAAATATTTATTTTTTCAAAAATAATGGCAGGATCAACCAGATAAGTTCACAGATGACCTGAGAGCTGCATTGGGGTGGGGGTTGGGGTAGAGAGACAGCCATGGTCAGTATATTGCGAGTGGGAAATTCAGTTTCATTAGGATGATGTAAAGGAACATGGAGATATCAGTGATATCTTCACATGTGAAGATATCACGGATATCTCCAAGACTTGGCCAAGATATCACTTTTTATCCCTGCATTTATACAAAAACATACACTGTATAAATAGGAGATATTCAAGGTGGGGGGAATGTTAGATAAAGGATTTATTTTTACGAGTTCACAGTGCACTCTGCTAACCTCACGCGTGGTGGGGCGATGCATAGCCATGAGTGATGGTCCTGAGTTCACCGTTAACGAGGTAAACTAAATCCTTTAACAGCTGCCCCCATTGCATATTCAATTTATGCTATAGGTGGCAGCTCTCTGTTAAAATCGTTTTTTAAATATCGTTATTCTTTTGTATTTTCTTTCTTTTTTGCAGGACTTTCTGTTTTTAGGCTTTTTAATCTGCCGTATTTCTGGTGGGTTGGTAGGTGGTTGCTTGGCTGTTGTCGACGCTCCAATGTCTTTCTACTGGTAGAATGAGTGTGAAGTGACTTTTGAAAGAAAAAAAACGATGGCTGCACGTAGCGAAATCAGCACCTGTTTGCTTAAGCTGTTTTTTTTTTTGCTTTGTTTTATCATCAGTACCATGCTTTCAGTGAAACAGTGAGCCTGTGAGAGAGGCATGAGAGAGCAACTGGGGCACAGCGGGGGGGGGGGGTGCAGCCTGTGAGATGACGACAGTACTGTATGATTAAATCGCTGATGACAATACTATAAAAATAAGTTTGTGGTCCACAAGTTTTATCTGTATAGTATTGATGTCATCACCAATTTATTCACATAGTTGTCCTGATAAACATCTTTATCAGGAGCTTGCAGAGTCCACACCTATTGCATAAATAGAAATATCGCTTTTTAATTTTTTTTAATTCAGGTTTTGCTCACAAACCCCTTCCCCGGTTTGCCTGATGGCAACCCCCAGCCCCGCTATTTGGATCTTCTGTTATCCATGATTTACCAAGGAGCACAATAGTGGTGGGCCGCTCACTATGTTGGTGGTGCATGGACCTGCAGGGGGTGGTGGGGCAATGGCAGAAAAGGGCTTTGTCTTCTTGCTCTTGGTTTTGTCCCTATGGTTCCTGGTATGCAAGGACACACACACGTGTGCCTGGAGTCTGACAGTTGCACCTCTCCCCTTCCATATGCTACCGCTATGCTGTCCCCTGTCATTCAGCAGAAAGCAGCTGAGCAGCAGGACACAGCATCACTCATCCCCAAGTTAAGACAGCTGTCCTTTGGATGCTTGATCTACCCTCCCCTGGCCGGCCCCTGACCAACCCTATTCCCAAACCTGGAGTGCTGTTGTGGTAAGCGGCACTACTACCGCTACACTACGTGGCTGGCTAGAAATATTTTTCTCAATGTCTTTTCTGCTAAAGATCTCTTAAATCAGAATGCTGCCTATAATACCATATGCCTCAGATTTATGAAGACTCCCTTGTCATTGTCAATCATACTCAACCACTGGCATCGCAACCCTCGCAGCTGCGCTCTAATATAACCAGTCTGTGCTCGATTTCAGCCCATACTACTGAATATCCAAGTAAACTTGCACCACCTGTGCTCTAATTACGAGCAGTTACTAAAACTACTCAAACTACACGTAAAAAACACTGGGATGAGAGCCTTCAGTTAGGGGTGTATGAGTAATGAATAATATTTCCTGAATACCATGAATAATGCATTATTTGTTATTTCAATTCAAAGAAGAAACAATGGCACTATTTGTGTTTATTCATATTTGGGAAACAACAAAATTAGGTAAATTAAGTTAAGCTGTTAAATGTCATTCCAAGGTGGAGTCAGAGGATCTACAGCTAGAATTTCCACTAGAATCTCCGTAATACAATTTTATAACAGCAAGCATTAAGCGATTTTACTATGCTCTCAAGTATCTTATGTCGAGAAAAAGGAAAAGCAGAGAGAGACAAAAGAGGCGTTGCAATGTCATACATTTTTGGTTTGCAGTCTGCCTTACCTGTTTGTGTGGAGGCAGTGATTTTTTTGGTGGCATTCTGGTGGTTGTGGAGTTTCTGTGGAGCCCTGTGGAACTCCTCTGGATAAGCAGAGTTACTGAAGACACTACAGGAGTGCTATAGTGGCACTATTAGTGTGGGCAATAGACTGTGCTTTGAAAACCCAATGGACAAATGGTGTACAGAAATATATAGGAGGTTGTGACTGATTTTTCCCAATTGTGTTTGGAGTTGAGCATGGCAGCACTCGGATCAGGAATGGCTTTGGGTACCGTATGAAGGGTTAAAGGGCTATGGCCCTGAATTAACTGCGCCAACTTTTGAATGAAATAAGGAGCTTGTAGCCGGCCCGCCCTGCAGCTGTTGGCTTTCTGCTTGCAACGCTGACTACCTGGGTTCGAAATGGATCCAGGAGTCAAAAGACTGACGGGGGAAGAAGGATCGAGTTTCCTGGGACTGCTCTCCTCTCTGGGAGAGTGTCCGCACTCATGGACCCTTGGTGGAGGCTGGGGTACCCACTGTGACTGGCACCATATCCTTTTGGGGGTCGGGCAGACGCTGGCCATCATTGCACGTCCCGCCTGTCCAACACTTGAGGAAAAAAAAGATCTGCCAACAACATGCTGTAAGCGCCGATCCCGTCACCTACTGGATCCACTCTGCCTGGATCCGTCATAACCGCAAAGTCAAGTGGCTCCACCGGGGTAATCCAGATACAGGAAACCCTCCTCCCCAGTACTGTTAGACTCCACCAGGAAGCTGGTGGCTCTGCCCCCAGGGGGTAATCCAGGGGTGCTTCGGGGTAGGGAGGCTGGGGGATGCTCCATAACGGCGGCGGCAAGGTCAGGTGACTGATCGAGGGAGGTCAGTCAGAGCACCAAAAAAAAAAAAAAAAAAGAAATAAGGAGCTTTTTTTTTACCTCAGTAAGGAGCTTTTTTACCTCAGGAAGAATTGTGTGTGTCAAGACCATACAAGTCTTTTGCTATTCATGTACATGTTTAACCTGATTTTATTTGGTGGTGATTAATAATCCCAGAAAATTATCTGGTAAAGTCAAACTGGCTGCAACTTCAGGGAAGGATTACTTTCCAAACCTGCTTACTAGTAAAAAAGTCATTGATGGGACTCACGCCCCCTGGGGTTCAGTCTCTCTTAAGCCCAGCCAACCACTCCCGTTACACAAGAAGCTCTGACAACTATTCTCCATCTGTTCCCCGCTGTTGCACTGCCCAAGCCCAGTGGTCTTCTGCAGGTAGAGCCCCTAAGATGTTTAACTCCCTGAGCAACGTACCCACCAACTTAAGCACCCTCTGCTCGTTCAAACACAAGCTACATCAAACACTTGTGTCCAGAGCCACCTGTAACTGTTTCTCCTAACCTCCCTGGCTGTCGCTCCTGTTCTTCACACCTCTCTATTATCCCCACATCTGTCTGCCACCACCCTCCCCCCCCATACCCTTGCCTCTCTCCCTAGCTCTGATCCACCACCTTTCTCTCTTACCTCCTTCAACCCCCTTCCCCTCTCTCTTTTCTAATCTGCTCACCCACCGCTGCACAAGTTCCTCGATCCTGCCCCCACCCACCTCTCCTCTACCTCCCTCCCATTATCCCTCTATGCCCACACTCTCTTCCCACTTTCCTACGCTACCTGGCACAACTGGCAGCAACTTAATTTTTCCACTCCACCTTTCCCTTTGACAATTCCCTGGGCAACAAACTCACCAACTTAGGCACCCTCTGCTCATTCAAACACAAGCTACAGTACGTCAAACGCTTGTGTCCAGAGCCACCTGTGACTGTGTCTCCTAACCTCCCTGGCAGTTACTCCTGTTCTTCACACCTCTCTACTATCCCCACCTCCCTCCCAGTTACCCCTCTATGCCCAAACTCTCTTCCCACTTTCCTACGCTACCTGGCAAAACTGGCAGCAACTCAATTTTTTCACTCCACCTTTCCCTTCGACAATGCCCTTCTGGCAGCTTTAATTCATGTTAGAGGAGAGGGAGAAGGAGCCTTTAGCTGGCGGCTGTGAGTGTAAGTAGATCTGAAAGATTTTCTTAGCTGGGATTTCTGTGTGTTTGTAAGTGTATTTGAGAGCTGGTCTTAACTGCCATTTACTGTGCTTTTACATTTAGTTTGGGCAGGAGTAAGGGATTCTAGAAAACAAGTTGGTGTTTGTGTGTTTAAAAGTTGCTGTCTGGCCTGTAAGTGCAGGCATTATATTACAGGGGATTAGTGTCTGAATGTGAGGTGTAACTGCCATCTCAGCTAGTCTCAGTCAGGGGAGAGGGAGAAGGAGCCTTTAACTGGTGGCTGCGAGTATAAGTAGATCTGAAGGATTTTCCTAGCTGGGATTTCTGTGTGTTTGTAATTATATTTGAGGGCTGGTCTTAACGGCCATTTATCATGCTTTTACATTTAGTTTGGGCAGGAGTAAGAGATTCTAGCAGACATGTTAGTGATTGTGTGAGGTGTCACTGCCAGAGGACTCCTTGGCTGATTGTGTTTTGCCTGTGGGTGGGAAAGGGTGTGTGTGGCATTGATAGTCAAAAATGACATAGTAGTTGGTGGAATCGAGGAGGCAGAAGGAGATGTGGAGGCAATTTGGGTAACCCTACAAATGAGGGGAGGATAAAAGATTAAAAATAGGTGTGGTGTACAGACCCCCCGCAATGGAAGTGGAACTGGAGGATGATCTGGCTGAGAACATCAGGGGTCACTGTGGCCTCGGAAAGGGCAGGGTGGTGATCATGGGTGACCTGAACATGCCAGGGGCAGACTGGGGCACTATGATATCCTGGTGGCCAGGGAGCAGAGGTTGATGGATGTCTTCCAGGATGCCTGCCTAGTCCAGCATGTGGGGGAAGCCTACTAGGCAGGATCAGATCCTGGACACTGTCCTAGCAGACAGTGACCAGATAAGGTGCCTGGAGGTGTGCAGCCCATTGGCAGGCAGTGACCATTCCATGGTCTGGTTTCTGATGTTCCTAGGGGGAGAGTAAATTTGCACCAACACAGAAGTAATAGATTTCGGGGGACTTTGAGGGCATGAGAAGGATTCTTAAAGGGAGCTTGGATGAGATAAGGCCAGACATGGATGCTGGTAGCTTGTGGGAGACCATTAAGAAGGGGTGCAGGAGGCTTCAAGGGCCTGCACAAAGGTAATGGTTGTGGTGTGGGCAGGACAGTAGTGCCATGGGTAGGTAACTGGCTGGGCGGCATGACACAGAGGGTGGTGGTAAATGGCTGTCACTCCACAGAGGGAAGAGTGACCAGTGGGGTACCACAGGGATCAATGCTGGGACCGGTCCTATTCAACATCTTCATCAGTGACATTGCGCAGGACCTAGAAGGCAGAATTTCCCTATTTGCTGATGACACAAAGCTCTGTAACAGAGTAGACACACCAGAGGGTGTAGACAGAATGAGAAGGGACCAGCAGAAACTTGAAGAATGGTCAGGAGTTTGGCAGTTGAAATTCAATGCAAAGAAGTGCAAGATAATGCATATGGGGCACGAAAACCCTGGCACAACATATCAGCTGGGGGGTGAGGATATAGCATGCACCAAGCAGGAAAGGGATCTTGGGGTTATCATCTCGGATGACCTCAAGGTAGGGAAACAGTGTGACAAGGCAGCAGGTAAAGCAAATAGGATGCATAGGCAGGGGCATCACCAGCAGGAAAAGGGAGGTCATAATTCCACTATACAAGACACTAGTGAGGCCCCACCTGGAGTACAGTGTACAGTTCTGGAGACCTTACTTACGTAAGGACATAGACAGGGTCGAGAAGGTTCAGAGGAGAGCAACAAAGATGGTACATGGATTGCATCACAAGTCCTATGAGGACAGGTTGAAGGAACTGAATATGTACTCCACTGGAGGAGAGGAGGGAGAGAGGGGATATGACAGAGACATACAAGTATCTTACAGGGAGGAACAGGGTGCAGGAATACACTATTTTTAAGCGAAAAAGATGTTCCAGTACTAGACGGCATGGGATGAAGTTGGAGGGAGGACGATTCAGAGGAAATATGAGGAAGAATTTCTTCACAGAACGGGTGGTGGACAAGTGGAACACCCTGCCAGAGGAAGTGGTGGGGGCTGAAACAATCACGGGATTTAAGAATGCATGGGATAGACATAAAGGAATTCTGGAGGTCAGGGTTAAGGGTCAACGGACTTCTAGGAAAACATAAAGTAAACTTACAAGCTCAAATGGGCAGACTGGGTGGGCCGTAGGCCCTTATCTGCCGACACTGTCTATGTATCTAAGCAATGTAGGGCCAAGTAAGCTGTGTTATGTGACCCGGAGGTGCAGGAGGCGGTGAGGTAGAAAAGGCTGCCTATGCACAGTGCCTCAAGGAGCCAGAGAGGTATGATTTCTGGCTAAGAGAGGAATACCAGGGTGGTAAGGGGGCTAAGACGAAGAAGGAGCTTAACCTGGCTAGGATATCCACGGGGCGGAGGGGAGGGATTCTACGATACATAGGGAGAAAGAAAAAGTTAGACACAGATCAGCAGGATTATAACTGAGGGGGATGGGCGCAGGAAACTGGGGAAAAAGCAGAGGTGCTAAATGAGTACTTTGCCTCTGTCTTTACTAGGAGAGATGGAGGATCTTTCCAACCCGATGGGAGGGTAGAGGAGCCCACTGAACCAGGAGGTCACTTGGAGACCGACAGACTGGATGAGACTAGGGCAGGGGATGGGTCGTATCTAGAAGGGGAGAAGAGGATGCCTGAGGAGTGGGGATGGGAGGGCGAAATCACAGTGGATAAGGTGAGAGAGGCCCTCTGGTCGCTAAAGGCTGAGAAGGTGCCGGGGCCAGATGGGCTGCATCCAAGGGTGCTGAAGGAACTGGCAGATGTGCTGGCAGCTCCACTGGCCTCACTCTTCAACATCTCCCTGATGACAGGGTGGGTGCCTAAAAATTGGAAGGTGGCTCATGTGGTGCCTATCCACAAGGGGGAGGGGGGTTCCAGAGAGGAGATGGGGAATTATAGGCCCGTTAGCCTAACGTCTGTGGTAGGCAAGGTTATGGAGGGCATTATCAAGGAGAGGCTGGGGGGGCAGCTAGAAAGGTTGTGGCACCTGGATGATAGGCAGTATGGTTTTGTTCTGGGGAGGTCGTGACAGACTAACCTGATGGAGTTTTATGACTGGGTGACAGGTGCCCTGGACCAACACAGGCCGGTGGACGCCCTCTATCTGGATTTCCGTAAGGGCTCGATTCGTGCCCCACAACGGCCTACTAACAAAGCTGGGGGATGGGGTGGGGGGCAGTTGCTCAGGTGAGTGGAAACTGGCTTACGGGTGAATACAGCGAGTGGTGGTTGAGGGATAGTCTCTCCCCAGGAGGGTCATCAGTGGGGTCCCACGGGGTTCGGTCCTGGGGCCACTCCTGTTAAATTCCTATGTCTCGGACATAGGGTGGGGTGTTAGGAGTAGGTTTAGTCTCTTTGCAGATGACTCAAAACTGGGAGCACTGGCAGACAGGAAGGAGGGGAGAGAGGCCCTGCAGGGGGATCTGGATACCCGAGTGTGTGTGCAAGGAAGTGGGGGATGAAGTTCAATGCAGGGAAATGTAGGGTGCTGCATCTGGGGGTCAGAAACCCGGGACATGCATACATCCTGGGAGGGACCACACTGCAAGTCACATTGGGCAAGAGGGACTTGGGGATAGTGGTGGATAGCAAAATGAATAACACAGAGAATTGTGGAAGAGCTGCAGCAAAAGCAAACAGGATACTGGGCTACATAACCAGGGGGATTACTTCTAGGAGAAGGGAGGTGATCCTCCCTCTGTATAATGCCCTGGTTAGGCCGCATCTTGTGTACTGTGTGCAGTTCTGGAGACCCAATCTTAAGAGGGACATAGCGCTGCTGGAGACGGTCCAAAGGAGGGCGACCAGGATGATTCAGGGCATGGAGGGTAGGACCTGTAAGGAGAGAGACTGGATGAAAATCTGTACGCATTGGAGGAGAGCAGGGACAGAGGGGACATGATAGAGACTTTCAAGTATGTAAAGGGGGTAAATAAGGGCAGAGCCAAGGAAGTGTTCAGGCTTAAGAAGGGGGAAACTATCAGGGGGCACAAGTGGAAGTTGGAAAGGGGGGCGGGGGGAGAGTACAGGATACACTTCTTCACAGAGAGGGTGGTGGAACCATGAAATGCACTGCCCAGAAGTCTGGTGGAATAGACCACAGTGGAAGGATTCAAAAAGGGTTGGGACAGGTACGGGGGAAGCTGAGGCCAGGAAGGGCCACCTCTGGGACTGGGGGGGTGGAGGAGCGAGCTCCCAGTAGGGGGCTAGCTTCCTAGCAGACACAATAGACCATGGGGCCTATTCTGCTGGCTTTTACTATGATACTATGAAATATTATTTGCTGTGACTCAGCACTCTTTATTGTATGCTTGGTTGTGTTGTTCTGTTAATGATATTACCTGTAGCTTTTAGACCATGCATACCCTGTACTGAAATTTGTATTCCAACTGCTTGCCAGCTAATCTCACCAAAATTGTACCTCTATTCTTTGTATATTGACGTGGAAACTTTGTAAAAGAACCATTGGCTCAAAGGTATTTATCTAAAATTCTAATAAATAAACAACTAATCAACAGCACCTATTACCGCTTACTAGCTTGATCCTGAACAACTCCCGAATAACACAGAGATGCACCTGATTACTGTGGCTATTTGCTCCATTTTCAGCATGTGGTGAGCATTATACAATAAAGTCTACTACCTGTAAGTCGCTCAGGCTATTTCTCCTCACTGCATTCTGACTACTCTTTCATCTGCAGGACACTCTCTCTCTCTCTCTCTCAATACTGAGAACAAACAGGATGTTTTAATTACAGTGAAAAGGCAAATAATATATGGGAACCTTTAATATTACTAAAGATTGTGGGTCATAGCAATTGAAAATGAACATTTAAGTACTTATCAGCTCACGGTTTTCTATCTCAGCATCACTAAACTGAGCTCCAAACTGCATTTTTTTTTTCTTTCCTTAAAACCAGAAGTGTGTCTTGAGGCCTATGAAATTAAGAGACAAAAAGGACTGGGGAGAGGCAGAAGTACGTTTCCTTGTGGCATCAGTATCATGCTTTTTGTACTTAAAATTAATTTCTAAAGCTTCTTATGAAAGCGGTTCGAAATGGAAGAGCAGAAACACAGGTTACTCACCTGTAACAGTAGTTTTAGGAGTGGTATATGTTGTTCATCCGCACTTCTTGGCATGTCCTTTCCTTTGAAGAATCTTGCCAGAAGGACTGAAAGCTGGCTCCCCCCACCCACCCGGGTGGTATATCCCTCGGCTCCGCCCCTTGATGCCAGATCTTGCCTGCTGGAGGAAGGGTGTGCGTCGAAGCTGGGGAGGTCGGATAGGTCAGTGTGGATGAACAACATATACCACTCTTAGAACTACTGTTAAAGGTGAGTAACAAGTGTTTCTAGGGATGTGGATATGTTGCTCATATCCATACTTCTTGGCAGACTCCTAGCAGTTCTCCGGGAGGAGGGAGGCAAGGCACACACTCCCTACTTAGGGAACAAAGACTGAAGAACTAAGGCCCCAAAACCAGCATCCCAGTGTGACTCTAGGTCAATGTGGTAATGGGAAATGAAGGTGTTTGCTGACTTCCAGGTAGCAGCCCTGCAGATGTCCTGGACAGGGACGTCCCTAGAAGCAGCCACCGACGCAGCTGTATGATGTGTGGAACAAGTCCTTAGTCCTACGGCGGCTTCAGCATAGGTGACAAACAGCTGGCGAACCTCTCTCTGAACTCCAGCTGTGCACTCATCAAAGAGAGCATTCATCTCAGGTCCAAAGTATGGAGCCTGCACTCGGCCTCCAAGGTGCGACTAGGGTAATACACCGGCAGAGTAATCACCTGGTTCAGGTGAAACTCCGACACAACCTACGGAAGGAACTTCGGGTTGGAGCGTAGGATAACCTTGTCCCTGTGGAAGACAAGATAAGGAGACTCAACTCAACAGAAAGCACCTGGAGCTCCCCAATCCTTCTGGCTAACATGATAACCACCAGAAAAGCAGTCTTCCATGACAGGCGTGACATCTCACTTATGTGCATCGGTTCGAACGACTTGCCCATGAGCTTTGCCAGTACCAGCAGTAGATCCCATGGTAGTGGTGGTGATTCACGCATCTGAGGGGAAATATGGTTGAGGCCTTTGAACAAATGCCAGACCACCTTCTCCTGTGCCACCGTCTACTGACTGGCCCACGCCCGGTAAGCAGAGATGGCTGCCAGGTGCACCTTAATGGTCGTAGACAGAACACCCCCTCTGGAGAGAGATCAAAGGTAGTAGAGAATACTAGCCACCAGACTAGACAAAGTGTCCAGACCCTTGCCCTGACACCAAATGGAGAATCTCTTACACTTGAAGGCATAGCACTTCCTGGTCGATTCCTTCCAAGATGCCTCAACTACAGTGAGGACATCTTCAGAGAGACCCAAAGCCTGGAACTTGGCCACTCAGGAAATACAAGTTACTCACCTGTAACAGGAGCTCTAGGAATGGTATATGTTGTTCATCCACACTGTCTGGCAGGTTCCTTGCCGCTTCAAATCTTGCTGGAAGGTCTTCAAGCTGGCTCCTCCCACCCACCCGGGTGGTAAAACTCTCGGCTCTGCCCGACGCCAGATCTAGCTTCGCCAGCCAGGCTGTGCGCCGGCCGGGAGAACAGGAGTCGCAGGATGAACAACATACACCATTCCTAGAACTCCTGTTACAGGTGAGTAACCTGTATTTCTAGGACATGGATGTATTGTTCATCCACACTGTCTGGCAGACCTCTAGCAGTTTTCCGATAGGAGGGAGGCAAGGCGCACACCCCCTACTTAGGGAATAGAGACTGGAGAACCGAGGCCCCAAAACCAGCATCCCGGCGTGACTCAAGGTCGATGTGGTAATGGGTGATGAAGGTATGTGCTGACTTCCAGGTAGCAGCCCTGCAGATTTCCTGGATAGGGACGTCCCTGGAAGCAGCTACCGATGCAGCGGTATGGCGGGTAGAATGAGCTCTTATCCCTCTGGGAGGCTGTATGCCCGCCAACCTATAGCAGAGATCTATGCAGGAGGTGACCCACCTGCCTATCATCCACTTGGCTGCAGGTCTGCCAGGTGCGGCTTCAGCGTAGGTGACAAACAGCTGGCGAACCTCTCCCCGAACTTCAGCCGTCCGCTCCTTATAATAAGCGAGCGCTCTTCTAGGGTCCAATGTATGGAGCCTATATTCGGCCTCCGAGGTGTGATTGAGGTAGAACACTGGCAAAGTCAACACCTGGTTAAGGTGACACTCCTACACCACCTTCGGAAGGAATTTCGGGTGGGGGCGCAGGACAGCCTTGTCCCTGTGGAAGACCAGGTAAGGAGACTCAATGGAAAGCGCCTGGAGCTCTCCCATCCTTCTGACTGACGTGATAGCCACCAAGAAGGCGGTCTTCCACGACAGGTGAGAGATGTCACACCTGTGCATCGGTTCCAATGGCTTGCCCATGAGCTTAGCCAATACCAGCAGTAGATCCCACGGAGGTGGAGGTTCTCGAACGGAGGGATATGGGATCAAGGCCTTGAAAAGCGCCCGACCACTTTCTCCTGTAGCCACCGACTGCTTCCTGGCCCCATGCCTGGTAAGCAGAGATGGCTGCCAGGTGCACCTTAAGGGTCGCCGACCAAAGCCCTAGCTGAGAAAGGGACCACAGGTAGTCCAGAATGCTTGCCAAGGAACAGGAGGAAGGGTTCAGGCCCTTGCTCTGACACCAAATGGAGAATCTCTTCCATTTCAAGGCATAGCATTTCCTGGTCGACTCCTTACGGGACGCCTCAACGACGTTGAGGACCTCTTCGGAAAGACCCAAGGCCTGGAACTCTAGCCGCTCAGGAACCAGGCCGTCAGGTGCAGGGATTGAAGGTCTGGATGGAATACCTTCCCTGATTGACTGAGATCAGGTCCGGGCGGGCTGGAAGCCGCCTCGGGAGCCTGGAGCTGAGACTGAGGAGATCTGGATGAGGAGATCTGGCGAGGCCAATCTGGGACTACCAGAATCACCTGCGCCTTGACCCTCCTCGCTTTGAGAAGCACCTTGTGGATCAAGGGAAATGGGGAAAGCAGTGAAGAGGCCCGGGGTCCATGGCCTCGAGAAGGCATCCCCCTGCAGCGAGCCCTGCTGAGGGAGGCGGGCATGAAACAGTCTCAGCTTCGCATTCTCCCTGGAGGCAAACAGGTCCACCTGAGGTGTGCCCCAGTGGGAGAAGAGATCTTGTACTACCTCTGGCAGGAGAGACCACTCGTGAGACGCAGCCCCTATCCGGCTTAGGGCATCGGCCAGGGTGTTGGAGGCTCCCGCCATGTGAATGGCGAGGAGATCCGCCTCCAGGCTGTGCACAAGAGACCAAATGCAGAGAGCTTCCCTGCACAGAGGCATGGAGCGCATCCCGCCCTGACAGTTTAGGTAGTACATGGTCGTGGTATTGTCCATCTGGACCTGAACCACTTGACCCCATAGAAATGGAGCGAAGGCGGTGAGGGCTAGGCGAACCGTCAAGCTCCAGCAGGTTGATTTGGCATCGGGACTCCCGAGGGGCCAGAGGCCGTGGTGCTTTGTGTTCCCCAGATGGGCACCCCAACCCATCAGAGAGGCATCGGTCGATAGAGAGACCGCAGCTCAGGGTGGACAAACGGATGCCCTCCTGCAGATGTGCCAGAACGGTCCACCACTGGAGAGCTGCCCACATCCCCTGGGTCACTGTCACTAGCTGATCCAATGGATCGAAGCGCTGTGACCACTGGCTGGCCAGTCCCCACTGAAAGGGACGCATGTACCGGCAGGCCCAACGGACCATGCTGGTACAGGCCGCCATGAGGCACAGGAAGTCCCAGGCAGGGCACGATTGCCCAACCTGAAATGATTGGACAAAGGAGGAAAGAACCTCAGCCCTGTCCGCTGGGAGCTGTGCTCTGGCTCAAAGAGAGTCGAGCTCTGCCTCGATGAAAGTATCACCTGCTTTGGTACGAGTTCTGACTTGGCCTTGTTGATGAGGAGGCCAATCTGAGAGCAAACCTGGAGGGCCAGATCTCTGGACCGCTCCACCTCCGTTCTGGAGGGGGCTGCAATCAGCCAGTCGTCCAGGTAGGGGTACACCCGGACCCTTCAGTGCCGCAGGAATGCTGTCACCACTGCCATGCATTTGGTGAAGTCCCTGGGAGCTAGGGAGAGGCCGAAGGGCATGGCCCGGAACTCGTAAAGGGATCCCTCTGCTCTGAAGTGGAGGAATCTCTGATGAGATGTACGGATTGGGACGTGAAAGAACGCGTCGTGGAGATCCAGGGAACAGAACCACATGCCTCGTTCCAAGGATGGAATTATCTGAGCCAGAGTGACCATCCTGAAGGTCCGAGACCTTAGGAACCTGTTCAGGTCGTGCAGGTTGAGAATGGGGCCAGCCCCCATCCGCTTTGGGACCAGGAAATACCTGGACACAAACCCGGTCTGGAGGAGGATCCGCCACCTTCCTGATCACCTGTTTTCGAGGAGCAGGCAATATCGGCTCGGGCGGCCGACAGCAAGGCTGAGGACTCGTGTAGTTCCCGAGGGGCGACGGCTCGAAGGGTGGGGGTCTGCCTCGAACTCCAGAGGCAGGCCCTTTCCTACCACCTCCAACACCCAGCGTCCGTGTGATAGCGGAAAGGAAGTGGCGGAGCCGCCCCCACAGGGGGAACCAGGGGGAGGACGAGGTTGGTGGTGACACCCTCAACCCATCACTGGGCAAGGCTTGGAGGAGGGACCGCCGAGGACCCTCCTGGCCTTTACCTCCCAGCTTCCTGTTGGAGGAAGCCACAGGCTTGGGTTTGGGATGCCAAGCGCGAGCCTGCTGGCCCTGGTGCTGGTGGGCCGGATGTGCCGCAGGCGCAAAAGGACGAAAGGGCTTGTGCTGCTGCTGTCGGCGGCCTTTGTCCTTCTGGGCAGAGGTGACAGAGTCCAGAGTGGCACTGGACTTTTCGATCCGCTGGAGGTGGCCTTCCACTCCAGGGCCGAAGAGGTCGGTCCCCAAGAAGGGGACGTCCGCAAACTTGTGCTGGGTATCCGCCGTGAAGATGGATATCCTCAGCCATGCTCTGCGGCGCATGGCCACCGCGGCCGCAACCGATCTGGCACAGGAGTCCCCTATGTCCAGAGCTGTTTGGAGCTGCTGCTTCTTCGCCACCGCCCTACCCTGGTCCCGAACCTGCCGGACCGTGGTCTGCAGGTCAGCCGGGAGATGAGGGATCACCTCATCCAGGGAGCCCATGAGGGCGTGGGAGAAGTATGCCATCAGCATGGCCGAGTTGGCCTGGCAGAGGCCAAGGGAGGACGCAGCGTACACCTTGCGCCCGGCATAGTCCAGCTTTTTGGACTCCTTGTCGGGGGGCTTGTCCACGTCCCTAGCGTTCCCGGAACACCGGAAAACGCTGTCGGTGACCAACCCCCCGGCAGAGGGGTGCTCCGAAAACCCGGGCAAAGAGCTGGTAGAGACTGCATACTTCCTGGCCATTCTGGCCGAGGGCGCAGGACAAGAAGCAGGCCACTGCCAAAGCTCCAAGGCTGGGCTGACAATGGCCTCAGCCACTGGAAAGACCTCCGTGGGTGAATCCCCTCGGTCCAGTATCTCCGTCAGGGGATACTTGGCCCGTTTGGATATGGGCTCAAGCTGTATCCCGGTGGACTCCGAGATGAGCCAAAGCAGACCCATGAAGGACGATGGGCTTTTGTCCAGTGACTGGCCCCCGGAGGACTCCAGATCAACCGGCCTGGAGAACAGGGAGGAGTCGTCGTCAGACTCCGAGGAGTCCACGAAGAGCTGCCTAGGGCCTGAGCCACCCTCCACCTGCCGAGGACGGTCGGGAGTGAGGGTGACTGACAACCTGTGGGGCAGGCCTTGACCCGACCGAGAGTCCTTGGTCAGCGCCCCCGATTTCAGTTGTGGAGGCGGAGGTTCCAACACAAATCGGTGGGGCAGCAGGTTTCAGCCGAACAACCAGCCCAGGCTTGGGCATCTCGACTGCAGCGAGAGGCTGTTTCGGCCGTTCGGGTGACAGCCACTTGATGCCCAGGGAAGGCGTCAGTGTCGACTTGCTCCCGGACAAAAGTAACTGCTGCCACATCAGTTTCTGGTAGTGTCGACGCAACTTGCACCAAAGCCTCTCCTCATCCAAGGATAAAGACGAGGACGAGCGGCATCGCCGCTTACCTCGGTGCCGAGACCGAGACCAACGATGTCGGCGGGATCGGCTGGACCGAGAAGAGGTCCGAGACAGAGATCCTCGGTGTGTCCGAGGGCGGGCCTGGGAGGGAGCGGGGGACACCCACTCTTCTCTCGGCTCAGACACCTTAACTGGGGACTGCTGCACCGAGGGCACAGGCAAATCCTCGGTTTCCACCGGGGGAATCGGCGAAGAAGGGTTGTCGGCCTCACCAGTCAACAATCCATCTGACTGGTCGAGAAAAATCTCGACCGCGTCGACGGGTGTCTCGGCCGGCTGACCTGACGGAGACGCCGTGAAGCCAACTGCCTTAGCCGCAACCTCAACCGAAGTCGACAGTCAGCTGTCCAGGGAAGGGGACCTCTCCCGCTCCCATGAACGCAGACGATGGGACTTACCGTTGGGATCCTTCTTTTTGGACCGAAAGGAATGTCCCAATGGCCCCTCTCCCTTCGTGGAAAGGAAATGGCAAAGCTCCTTGAACGAAGCAGAATACGAGGTACCCAAAGAGAGCAGGATAAATGCCGCGACCGAGGAGGAGGAAGATTCGGCCTGGGCCGCCTCCTCGAGGGCGATCATCTGCTCGAGCTGCTCAGCCAAGCCAGCCGCCGTGGTAACTGCCCAATGGGCCTCCTTCGACTTTACTGGCAGATAGCACTTCTCGGGGCACCCAAGCTTCAACCGGGCAGTACGGTCCTCCAAGACGTTGTCCGAGAATGAACAGCATAACTCGCAGGCCTGCGGGTCATGTTCTAGGCCGAGGCAGTAGACACATGGAGTGCGGATCCATCCTGGACATCATCTGCCCGCAAGGGCACTGCCGAAAACCGGAAGTCGATTTGTACATCGCAGCCGCGAGGGAAAAGGAAGACCGAAGTCTTGAGAATTTTAAAACGAGTTTCAGACGAACCGAAGAGTTAGGATCCAGTCTATCACGCAGAGCGTTAAGGAGGGAACCTGAGCTTCCTAGCAGTAACGGAAGATCTGGCGTCATGGGGTGGAGCCGAGAGTTTTACCACCTGGGTGGGTGGGAGGAGCCAGCTTGAAGACCTTCCAGCAAGATTTAAAGCGGCAAGGAACCTGACAGATAGTGTGGATGAACAACATATCCATGTCCCTAGAACCAGGCTGTCAGGTGCAGGGACTGAAGGTCCGGGTGGAGGACCTTCCCCCGATTGACTAAGAGCTGAAAGACACCTCGGGAGCCTGATGCTGAGGCTAAGGAGATCGGTGTACCAAAACTGGCGGGGCCAGTCTCGAGCCACCCGTATCACCTGTGCCTTGTTCCTCCTGACCTTGAGGAGCACTTTGTGGATCAAGGGAAGTGGAAGGAAGGCGTAAAAGAGACCTGGGGTCCACAGCCTGCAGAAGGCATCCCCCTGCAGTGAGCCCTGAGGGGGGGTGGGCACAAAACAGCCTCAGCTTTGTGTTCTCCCTGGAGGTGAACAGGTCCACCAGAGGGGTGCCCCACCTAGAGAACAGGCTGTGTACCATCTCTAGATGGGAGACCACTCATGGGATGCCTCACCCACATGGCTGAGGGCATCCGCCAGCTGATTTGAGTCTCCTGCCACATGGATGGCTAAAAGATCCGCCTCCAGTCAGCTCACAAGGGTCCAGATACAGAGAGCCTCCCTGCACAGAGACTGGGAGTGCGTGACGCCCCGTTTGTTGAGATAGTACATGGTCATGGTGTTGTCCGGCTGGACCTGAACTACTTGATCCTGAAGGAATGGAGTGAATGCAGTCAGCACTCGCAGAACTGCTTAGAGCTCCAGCAGGCTGATGTGGCACTGGGATTCCTCGGGGGTCCAGAGCCCATGGACTCTGTGATCCCCACGTGGGCACCCCAGCCCGTGAGAGAAGCATCGGTCATCAAGATGAGTGTTGGCTCGGGGTGGACAAACGGGATCCCCTCCTGCAGATGTTCTAGGACGGTCCACCACTGGAAAGCGTCCCACATCTTCTGGGTAACAGTGACCAGATGGTCTAAATGACCTAGTCACTGAGTCCACTGGCTGGCCAGCTCCCATTGAAGGGGCGCTCATGCCACCAGGCCCATTGGACCACAGAGGTGCGGGCATCCATGTAACCCAGAAGTCGCAGGACATCCCAGGGCAGTGCACAAGTGCCCAACCAGAAATGATCATGCAAAGGAAGAGAGACCCTCCGCCCTGTCCGCCAGGAGCCTGGCTCTGGCTTGGCAAGAGTTGAGCTCCGCCCAGATGAAGCAGATCACCTACAAAGGCACGAGTTCTGACTTGGCCTTGTTGATCAGGAGGCCAAGGTTGAGGCAGGTTTGGAGGGCCAGATCCCTAGACCTCTCCACCTCCAATCTGGAGGGACCCACTATAAGCCAATCGTCGAGACAGGGGTACAACTCTGACTCCTCAATGCCAAAGATCGGCCGCCGCCACTGCTATGCATTTGGTGAAGACCCTGGGGGCCGATGACAGGCCGAACGGCATGGCTTGAAACTCATATAGGGTTTCCTCTGCCCTGAAGTGGAGGAATCTTTGGTGTGACGGACAGATCGGATGTGGAAAAACGCGTCCTGCAGATCCAGGGAGCAAAACCACATGTTCTGCTCAAGAGATGGTATGATCTGAGACAGAGTTCCCATCTTGAAGGTGCGAGACCTGAGAAACTGGTTCAGGTCATGCAGATCTAGAATGGGACACCACCCCCCCATCCGTTTCAGGACCAGGAGGTACCTAGAAACTAACCCTGTGTTGACAGGGGGATCCGCAACTCGTACCACTACCTCCTTGCAGAGGAGTTGGGTAATGTCGTCTCGGAGAGCAGACTGAGTGTGCATGGATACCTTTTCCTCCCGTGTGGTGCGGGCTCAGCTTGGTGGGTAGTGCTCGAATTCCAGAGACAGCCCCTGGCTGACCACTTCCAAGACCCACCTGTCCGCTGTGACAGTGGACCAGGTGGAAAGAAAGTGGCGGAGCCAGCCCTCCCCACAGGAGGACCCAGAGTGGGCATGGGGGTGGCAACCCCCATCCCATCATTGTGCAGGCTTGGAGGAGGAGGAGGATCCGACCGAGGGACCACCAGAGCCCTTTTCTCCGGGCTTACGGACCACCAAAGCCCCTGACTTGGGCCGAGGGTGCCAAGATTGAGCCTGCTGCCCCGACTGGTACTGGGGCTGCTTGGCCGCAGGCACAGAAGGCCGAAAGGGCTTATGTTTCTGCTTTCTGGAACCCTGAGATTCCTTCTGGGCAGAAGCAATGGGGTCAAAGGTGGCACTGGACTTCCTGATGCATTGAAGGTGACCATCAACTCCTGGACCGAACAAGTCGGTGCCCAGGAAAGGAACGTCCACCAGTTTGTGCTGGGTGTCTGCCATGAAGATTGAGACCCTCAGCTAGGTCCTGCAGCGCATGGCTACTGTGGCTGCCACCGAACGGGCACAGGGATCCCAGATCTCCAGAGCTGTCTGGAGTTGCTGCTTAGCAACAGCCAGACTCTGGTCCCAGACCTGCTTGAATGTAGTCTGAAGGTCTGCGGGGAGATGAGGAAGCACCTCATCTAGGGAGCCCAGGAGGGCATGGGAGAAGTGTGCCATGATGACAGCTGAGCTCGCCTGACTGAGACCAAGCGAAGAGGCAGCATAGACCTTTCTGGCAGAGTGGTCCAGTTTTTTGGACTCTTTGTCCAGAGGTTTATTGGTGTCTCCTGAATTGCTCTAGTGCCGAAACACAGATTTGGTCACCAACCCCTCAGCCGAGGGGTGCTCTGTGAACCCAGAAAGGGAGCCAATGGGAACCGCGTACTTGCGGGCCATCCAGGCTGATGGTGCGGGGGCAGGAGGCAGGGTGCTGCCAAAGCTCCAAGGCCGGACCAACAATGCCCACTGAGAAGGCCTCTGTTGGAGAATCCCCTTTCTTCAGAATGTCTGTCAGAGGATATTCAGCCAATTTCTGAACAGGCTGTAAGGGCATCCCAGTTGATTCGGAGATGAGATGAAGAATGCCCATGAAGGACGTGGGACCTTCCTCCATCGAGAGACCCCCATGCGAATCCTCGTCCAATGGATGAGAATGTAAATCGGAGCCTCGGACTCTGAGAAGTCCGGATAGATCGGCCGACCACCCGAGTCACTTTCCACCCGCGGCGGACGGTCATGAGTGAGGGTGACCAACAGCCTATGCGGAAGGCCCTCAGCAGGCTGAGACTCCTTGGCGTTTGTGAGTTCTCCTCGACCTGCTGGTCGAGGTTATCAGAGACCTAGACCATTGGGGGGGACCGACAGGGGTGCTTAGAAGGAGCAGGGGAGACCCACAGCTTCTCCAGGTCAGGCACAGGGACCATGAAGAGGTTCTCAGCAGCCTAGGTCTCTTCCTCGGTAGATCCAGGCAGGATCGGAGTCCTAAATAAGGAATTGCTGGCCTCATCCAGTGGCAACTGGTCGACGGGGTAGATAATTTCAACCGGGTTGTCATCTCACATCTTAACCTGCTGGCCTGACGGGGGCATCATGAAGCCAGCAGCCGAGGCCACAATTTCGACCAAAGTCGAAACTGAAAATTCTTGGGAACAAGACCTCTCTCAATCTCAAGAACGACGTCGATGAGACTTCTCGTCTCTCGACTCCTAGGAATCCTTTTTACGGGAGCAGGAGATGTGCAAACTCAATGGGCCCGCCCCCTTGGTCGGGACAGACTGGCACAAACTCCTTGAAGGAGCCTAAAAAGACAGCCCAGTTTGAGTGGTATGACGATCAATGCTAAAGAGGACTGATCAGAGGCCCGAGACGCCTCCTCCTCGAAAGCCTTCATCTCCTCGATCTGTTCAGTGGACCCCACAGCCACGGAGACCACCCAATGGGCCTCTTTATGTTTGACTGGCGGGTTAGGTTACTCCGGTAGCCCGAGCTGTAACCGTGAGTGGCGATTGTCCAACAAGTTTGGCTGGAATGAGCGACAAAAGTCGCAGGCCTGGGTACTGTGATCATGGCCTAGGCAACAGATGCACATGGCGTGCGGGTCAGTGCAAGACATCTTCTGCACGCAAGGGCACCGGCAGAAACCAGGCGAGGACTTGTCCTCCATCGCAGTCGCGATCGGAAAATGATGCGGTGAAACTCTAGCAAGTTTAAGTTTTGGTAAGTAATCTGAAGATTTAAGCGTCAGGGCCTACTCAACGCAGAAGCGATAAGGAGGGAACTTTTCCAGCGGAAAGGAAGATCTGGCGTCAAGGGGCAGAGCCGAGGGATATACCACCCGGGTGGGAGGAGCCAGCTTTCAGACCTTCCGGCAAGATTCTTAAAGGGAAAGGACATGCCAAGAAGTGTGGATATGAACAACATATCCACATCCCTAGAAATAAGTGTGTTTTTAAACTCTGCTTCTAAGGCTTCCGATAACCACTACTGCAGTTTCGTTTTCTACCTCTGGACTCTTGCATTGGCTAGACAGGTATGCTCAATTAAACAGGAAAATTGGGAGTACGGGGAGCAGGGTGATGGGGCTGTTTTTTTATTCACTGCAACAGAAACACGAATAATGAAGCTGAATACTGAATTTCCAAATATTTGGATCCTGAATAAGGATATTCGGCCGAATATTCGAAATAAGGTATTCACCCACCCCCACCTTCTGCTATCCTGCCCCCTCATGGGATAACCCTGTTTATCACCATTGCCTGTACCCATTGTGCTATCAGGCCAACTTGCTAGCCATTTGTGAGCATCTGCACCACAAACTATAACAG
This sequence comes from Neoceratodus forsteri, assembly GCA_016271365.2. Classification (NCBI taxonomy): domain Eukaryota; kingdom Metazoa; phylum Chordata; order Ceratodontiformes; family Ceratodontidae; genus Neoceratodus; species Neoceratodus forsteri. The sequence continues at coordinate 841,905,317 of CM028134.1, forward strand.
GAAATAATGTGAACCCCTGGATGGCCAAGTTGCAGCCGAACAGGTGGTCTTGGTTTAGGACGGAGTGGGCAAAGGGTGCCAAGCAGATGGACATGTACTAGTAGTAGGTTTTATTTACTGAGCGCCCTTTCCCCGAGGCTCAGGGCGCTGCACAAATCAGGCAGGTAAAACAATTACAATACACTGTTCAGTACGCACACAGTATAATAAAAACAGCAGTAAAACCAAAAGAGGATAGAAAAATATTTAAGATTCAAATGTCTGTCTAAAAAGGTGCATCTTAAGGCCCCATTTAAAGGCTTCCACTGAGGGAGCCTCCCTCAGAAATCTGGGAAGAGAGTTCCAGAGGACTGGTGCCGCCACTTCAAAGGCACCATCACCAGACGATTTCAACTGGGCTCAGGGAACCACAAGAAGGCCCTCCTCAGCAGAACAGAGAGCATGCAAGGAGCAGGCTGGAAGCAGAAGGTCTTGCAGACAGCCTGGACCCGAACCGTATAGGGTCTTATAGGCAAGTAGACCCACCTTGAAGGAGATCCTCTACCTAACTGGCAGCCAATGCAGACTACACAACACTGGGGTCACATGACAAGACCTTGAGAGGCCAGTCAGCAGCCTGGCCGCCACAAGCGGTGCAGGACTCCTCCACTGACCCCAAAAAAATACAGCATTACAGTAGTCGAGTCTCGACATCATGAAGGCATGCACTAGAGATGGTAGGTCACCAGGAGGTATAAAGGCTTGAATCCGGGTGATATTCCTAACATGGTAAAAACCAATCTGGACAACAGATGACACCGGAGCTTCAAGTGTCAATCTGCTGTTTAGGATCACACCCAGATTTCTCACCTATTCGTGTACCAAAAGAGGAGCAGTCCAAGCCTCAATACTGTTTCAGCCCTCCTAGCATCTGCCTCTCTCCAATGACCTAATTCAAATCACCAGTACCGCCATCATACCCGGACTGAGACTCAACCAATTAGAGGACATCCAGTTCTGGATCTCAGCCAGACAAGTATTTAGCACAGCCACTGCATCATGTGTCCCAGGCACAAGAGACATATACAGATGGGTGTCATCAGCATAGCAATGAAACTCCACACTATAACATCTAATTATCTCATGCAGGGGCAGCATGTACACTGCAAACAACATGGGTAAAAGGACAGACCCTTGGGGAATTCCACAGAGCATGGGCTGAGAGCGGGAAGAAAAATTTCCCATCACCGTCCTCCAAGACCTATCTGCAAGAAAGAACTCAAACCAGCTGCTGACAATGCCAGTGAGGCCATATAGCCCCCCTCAAGTGATCCAGTAACATCCCATGGTCCACAATGTCAAATGCTGATGAGAGATCGAGCAGAACAAGTATTGACCGCTTTTCTCTATCTCTTGCCCTGAGATCATCTTTTTGTACCCTGGCCAATGCAATTTCAGTGCTATACCCAGGCCTAAATCCAGACTAGAGAGGCTTGCAAATGTCAAGGCTCATAGATGTAGTGCTGCTGATGGCAGCCTATCCCTGACCATGGAGGGAGGTGCTGCATTTCAATAGCAACCCCTGCGGTGGGGCCATGGAAGGTTCCATCTTCTGCCACAGAACAGCAATGTGTCTGCAAGGCCAGTAACAGGCTAACTGTGGGGCGGCTAAGGGAGGTGTGAGGTAAGGCAAAGAAAACTGGGGCAAATACATCCATGCTTGTCTTAGTGATGGCCAGTACTCTCAGACCCCATTCAACTCAAGAGAGGTCCTACACAGGACCTATGATGTTAGGTTAGGAGGTCCCTGGACTGAACAAGGATGCATGACTGCCTGAGGTCAGGAAGGAAAACCCAATACAGGAAGAGGGAACAAAAATGAATATGACCTTTCTGACAATTGAACCTAAACCCCTGAAACACTGTCATGCTGCTCTATCAGACAAGTTATCAGGATAGCTAACTAGTCTGATCTGAAAACACTGGATAAAGTTTTTACTGGTGCAAGTGGCGTAGGCAAAGGAAGAACAATCCCTGAACTGCAATTCCTTCTATAGTATAAGGCACAGCATTTGAGTGGCTTTAGTTACACTAGTTAAAAGAAAATCCTAGCATTAACACAGGATCAGTGCTGTCTGAAATATTAAAATTCCCAATGGAATGGAACTCCGCCAGTAGTGGAATTGTGAAATTTTGAAAGTCGAACGGTTTTTGCAGATGATTAATCCGTGGTTTATATAAACCATGGATTCTTTTCTGCAATCTGCAGAAAATCATTCCACGGTTTATGAGATCTGTGGAAAGGTATACCATGCTTCACATAGAAATGCTTTTTGGAATTCTGCAGAATCCAAAGAGAACTCCTTAAAAGCAATCTGCAGAGCAGAACTGCCATTCTGCAGGAAATCCACTGGCAGAATTCTGTACTCTTCACAGCTCGGCATAGGCTAGTTCTGTGAGAGCCCTAATGCAGCTGTAAACTGTAGCCCTCTATGTTATAAATCCCGGGACTGGGTACAGAGTGGGCAGGTGACTTGTAGACTTTGCTGTTCTGTCAACGTATCTCAGCGATGACCCTGAATAAACTGCCTCTCCTGATTAAGTGTGAAATTCACTCCATGTGTGCATTCACCCAAGGGCATCACCGTTTGAGCAAAGTCTGTCAGGTCAGTTTTATTGTGTGTACTGTGGCAGTTTTGTAATGCAAACTGCTGCATATTAGAAAATGAGCAAAGGCCAGCAAACATATATCACACGTTACACCTATGACCCAAGTCCAGAATAAAACTCTGGCATCAAGAGATGAAAATGCCACTGCCTTACACACACACACACACACACACACACACACACACACACACACACACACACACACGTCAATCAGTTCCCCTACAAAACAGCTAAGCAGGTATAAAATAGCACCAGCCCAATGCAGAACTGTTTAACAATGAAAGTTATAAAATGGGTTGGAAAAAATTAAGAAGCTCATTGGTCTAACAGCATCACCTGACTGTTGATTAAATATCTACTGTTTAATCAACAGTTGCCTTGCAAAACTACATTCCCCCTGAGCTGGCAACCTGTTTTACCCAAACAAAATCACTGCACCCAATTTCCTTGTCAGAAAAGTTTCCGTCGGTCAATTCTGTGCACTTTCAGTTTCTCAAAGACTATTTTATAAACAATTATAGCATGTAGTAATGGTACAGACAATCTTCCAACACAGAAATATACATCAAAGCTGACACTGACAAGCAGAACTCCCTAGGAACAAGACTGACAGCGGAGTGCTGGCTGTTCCAATTGTGCACAGATCAGTGAATACTGTCTATCTTGCACAGAAAATCTTGTGTATGCCTGCCTGTCTCACTTCTCTCCCTGCTGAGGACATAGTAAGTGTTGTTTTCAGAGCAGCTGTTGCCTCCCAGCCATGAACGTTCATTTTTGTCATACTGCTTCCCAGAATGTGTTCAGAGCAGCTGATGACGGCCTTGAACCGACACCTCTCCCATCAGCGGACGTTATTTTAAAAAAAAAAATCTTGTAGGTGCAGCATATGAAGCGCACGCATGTGTGAGAAGGAGAGTACACACATTCAGATGGAGAAAATCTCGAGTATGTGCACTGGGGGAGAACAGAACACACTGCAGCGGGACTGGAAGGAAAAGTATGCCTCTTTGCAGATGACACAAAGATCTGCAATAGGGTTGATACACAAGGAGACATGGAAAGGATGAGAAGGGACTTGGCAAGCTTGGAGGAATGGTCAGAAGTATGGCAGCTTGGATTCAATGCAAAGAAGTGCAAAATAATACACCTAGGAAACAAAAACCCAAGGGAAGATTACACAATTTGGCGAGGGTAGTAACAACAACAAAATGGAAAGGGACCTGGGGGTAATCATATCATATGACCTTAAGGTTAGCAAGCAATGTGAGAAAGGCAGTAGGAGGGCTGGGGGATACTGGAATGTATAGGAGAGGCATCACTAGTAGAAAACAGGAAGTTGTTATCCCTCTGTACAGACAGTTGGCGAGACCCCATCTGGAGTACTGTATGCGGTTCTGGAGACCCCATCTCCGCAAGGACACAGACAGGATGGAGGCAATCCAGAGGAGGGTAACTAAAATGGTGCAGGGTCTGCAAGAGAAGCCAATCGAAGAGAGACTAAAGGAGCTTAATATGTATACCCTTGAGAAAAGGAGGGAGGGGGGGGGACATGATAGAAACTTTTAAGTACCTCAGTGGAATCAACAAAGTCCAAGAGGGTAGCATCTTTCAGAAAAAGAGATGTGCAAGAACAAGGGGACACAATTTCAAGATAGAGGATGGACAGCTCAGGGGCAATGTGAGAAAGTATTTTTTCACAGAGAGGGTGGTGGACGCATGGAACAGCCTTCCTGAGGAGGTTGTGGGGTCTGAAACTGTGGGGGAATTCAAGTATGTATGGGACAGACATAAGGCAATTCTTGTGGGGGTAGGAAGAAATAGGCTGTTGGTTAGCTAGGATCTGCAGCTTATCCTGTAGGTAGGGAAATGAGAAGACTAGGTAGGCCAAGCGGTCCTTATCTGCCATCAGTCTATGTTTCTATGTAACATGAGCAGCATAATGCTGAGGGGGAACAATCTTGTGTGCAGATGATAATGTTGGTGGGGGGGGAGATAAAACAGACAAAACTTCAACAAAGAACAGTTACATAAGAACTTACCGTAACAGTAGATCTTCGAGAAGATCTCAGTCATCAGGTCACACCATGGGAACTTCAACGTTGGTGAAGCAGGATCCACTTGGAAGATTTTCAGCAGTACAAACTGTGGCCACTCACGCTGTCGACGTCCATCGGTGTCATCAACCCTATAAAGGAATAAGTGGCCCACTCCCTCCTCAGTTCTTTCCACCGGAGACAAAGGGATCATACCTCTAGCCATGGGGGACAGAGGAGAAAGAGAGGTGCCCATGTCTATACGAAAGGCTGGATGCACCAGCCAGCCACTTCCAACACAAGAGCTTCAAGAAAGGGGATGGTGGGAGAGAAGGCACACCTGATGACTGAGATCCCCTCGAAGATCTCCTGTTAGGGCAAGTTCTTTTGCAACTGTTCTATTTTCGTCAGGGGCAACTCAACCATCAGATCACACTGTAGGAATGAGTCCCAAGCAGTTAGAGGTATAAACAGACAGGGAGGAAGGCCAGCCATAAACCTAAGATAGGAGGCTCTGCAGTACAGCCCTGCCAAAACCTGCACGGGCTCTTGATGCAATGTTCAGACTGTAGTACTTTGTGAAAGTGTGGTCGGAACTCCAGGGGGCAGCCACACAGATGTCAGCAGATGAGACCCCCTCAGATATAAGCCACAGAAGTAGCCATGCCTCTTGTGGAATGAGCCTTAACCGCTCAAGACAATTCTTTGCCATACTTGTAGCAGAACACAACGCAATTTGCCAGCCATTTGGATAAATACTGTTTAGAAACTGAAGTGCCCCCTCTACTTGGGATGAAGGAAAAACAATGGTTTCAACTTTCTACATTCTTTGGTGCAAAGCAGGTAGCACTTCAAAGTTCTGCACACATCTAACGTATGGAGCAGTGCTTCCCCTGGATTGGCACGCCTGGGAAAATAAACAGGAAGGTGGACAGACTGGTTGAGTGTAAACTCAGAAACCACCCTAGGGACAAGGCTCCTCACGACGAGGGCCTGACGCTCTGAGATTCTTTAAGCAGAAGTAATGGCAAAAAAAAAAAAAAAAAAACTTTCCAAGAGAGAAAGTGTAGGTCGTAAGTTGCGACTGGCTCAAAAGGAGACCGGGTCAATTTCTCCAAATCAAAATTCAAATCCCAAGCCAGAGTTTCAGATGCAGGATGTCCCTTAAAAAGGTATGGGAGACATCCAGCTGAGCAATCGTACAGTCACCCATGGGCTCATGAAAAGCAGAAAACAGCCAAGAGGTGCACCTTGAGGGAGACGTACTGGAGACCAGAGTCAGACAGAGAGATCAGGTAGTCCAGAAAGTGGCTCACTGGACAGCTGAAAGGGTCCAAATTATGTTTGGCAGACCAGATGGCAAACTGCTTCCACTTCATGGCATATGTGGGTCGCGTGGAAGGCTTCTGGGTGGCCACCAGGATGTCCGCTACTCTGTTGGGGATCTCAAACCTGGTGATGGCTATGTCCTCAGGAGCCAAGCATGCTGATGAATGGACTTGAGGATGGGATGGTCCAGGGTTCCCTCAGCCTGGGTCAGCAGATTCCTGCAGAGGGGGAGAGGTACCTGAAGTTCTTCTGCCAGCTGCTGAAGTAATGGAAACCATATCTGCTGAGGCCAGAATGGAGCCACTAGGATCATGCCAGCCCCCTCCATCCGTAACTTGATTAGCACCCTCTGAATCAGAGGAAATGGAGGGAAGGCTTAGAGGAACCTCCCACTCCAGGAGAGAGACAACGCATCTCGCCAGAAAACTCCCAGCCTTGGATCTAGCGAGCAAAAGTTGGACAGTTTTGCGTTGAGTGGTTACGCAAAAAAGGTCCAACTCTGGATGACCCCATCTGTCGAACAACTCTTCTGTGATGGATGAGAGAAGCTCCCACTCGTGCACGCTGGATTGAGTCTGGCTAAGGCGGTCTGCCAGAGTGTTTACCACACCTGGTACATGGACTGCCGAGAGTGTCAGACTGATTCAATGCCCAGTACCACACTCTCATGGCCTCTCTGCATAGGGGGTATGAATGGTGCGCCCCCCCCCCCAAACACTACACTGAGATTGTCGGATTGCACCAGCAGCTGACCAGGAGCAAGGTGGTTCTGAAAGGCCTGCATGGCGTAGAGTACCACCCTCATCTCCAGGACATTGATATACAGGGAGATTTCCATTCGGGACTAAGAGCCCAGAGTCTGGAAGAGGCCCAGGTGCACTCCCCAGCCCAGACTGAGGGCATCCGTGATGAGGATCTGTTAGGAGGAGATCTGGAATGGGACACCTTGCAGCAGATTCAAGGAGTCCATCAAACACTGCAGCACCTTGTGGACTAGGGAAGAGATGAGGACTAGATGATCTAACTCGTCTGTATGCTGGTCCCGCTGTACACTGACGGTCCACTGGAGGATGCGCATATGGAGCCTGGCCAGTGGAACAGTGGATATGACAGCTGCGATTACCCCAGAATTCTCGGGTACACCCTGGCAGGAACATAGCAGCTTTGAGCGACTTCCTGAGCTCGGGCTGTTAGGCACTCTGCCTTGTTCTGGGGCAGAAAGACCTTCCCCTGTGCAGAGTCTAGAACCGCCCTTATATACTGCAGCTTTTGGGATGGCACTAGAACTGACTTGGGCAGACTGACAGTAACGCCCAGGGAGAGAAATAGCTGGAGCATTCTCTCCAGAGTCAGCAGGAGCTGTTCCCTAGATGGGGCCTTCAGAAGGCAATCATCCAGATAAGGGAAAACATACAATCCCTCCCCCTTCTGAGTGCTGCTGCTATTGTTGCTAAGCACTTGGTAAAGACACACGGTGCAGAGGACAAGCCAAAGGGCAGCACTTTGAACTGATAATGCTCACCCTGGAACACAAAGCGGAGAAACCTCCCGTGAGGAGGAAAGACCGATATGTGCAGGTAAGCATCCTGCATGTCCAGTGAACATAGCCAATTACCTGTCTTGAGGAGAGGCAGGGGGCCTGGCAAAGTTACCATCCTGAAATGTTGTGCTGGACATACAGATTGAGGGCCTGGGGATCAGGAAAAACCTGGAATAAAACTTCCTGTTTCTTTGGCACCTGGGTACTGTCTTGATGGCCTGCTGCACATAAGGGACTGTTCCTTTTCCTGGAGAACAGGTAAGTGAACCAGGGGGTAACTGGAGAGTGAGGGAGAGGTGTCTGAAGGTTGCTTAGTGAACAGGGTGTGACCCCTTTCTATGATCTGCAAGATCCAGGCATCCGAAGTTATGGTTCCCCACTGATTTAGATGGAGGGAGAACCGACCTCCGACCACCACCTCTTGGTTGGGGACCAGAAGAGGGGGGTCTGGCAAAGAGTCAAGCAGAGGCGGATCCAGCTGCGGGTGCTGGTCCCTCACTTCTGGGATGCTTGGCGGCAGCTCCAGCATTGGAGGTGGCGGGCAAGGCAGTGAAGGCTCTGCACCTCCCTTAGGGATAAGAGGCTGCACTGGGTCTACTGGTTGCCTTGCGAAAGGGAGGGCACTGTCTACCTCTTGGCTGAGTATGGTGGAGAGAGTGGACAGACTTTATAGTACTGCCAGAGGCCTGCAGATCATTGATAATATCCTGGACTGGACGTCAGGGCCAAAGAGCTTAGTGCCATTGAAAGGGGCATTAAGTACCTTCTGCTGAACATCAGCAGCAAAACCAGAAACTCTCAACCAGAAGTGCCTATGTAGGCACATGCCCATGTCAGCAGCCCTGGCAATAGTGTCAGCCATGTCACAGAGGGCCCTGAGGAGGAGCTTGCTGACATCCTCAGCCGTCTGCAGATACTTAAGAAGCTCCGGCTCCTGTGTGCCATCTGGGAGGGCCTCACCCTTCTTCTAGTTAGAATTCTGGTACTTCACCATATGAGACAGTTAATTTACAATCTTCAACCCAAGGGTGGAGGAGGCATAAACCCTCTTACCCCAGAGGTCAATTCTGCAGGACTCTTTGTCCGGGGGGAGGGAGCTAAGGTGCTTAGGTGCCTTAGACCTGTAGTGGGCTGCCTTAATTGCCACAGAGTCTGTTTTGGGCTGGGCAGCATAGCAGGGGAACCCCTGGTGGGGCATGGTAAAGTTTATCCGTCCTACAGGGGATAGCTGGCACCATGTCTGGCCTATGCCAGGCTGCCGTGGCCACATTCCTCAAGGCAGGCAAGACTGGAGGAATGATTTTGGGAGGAGACTCTGGGATCTCCAAGAAGTGCACCAGCTCTTTCCTGGTGACATCCTCTTCCTCAGTGTGGAAGCCCATGGCCAAGGACAACTGCCTCATCACACTGAAAAATGTGAGGTCCTCAGGAGACCTTGGAGTATGTTTAACAGAATCCTCACTGACAGATGAAGCTGCAGATCTGTCGGAGACCAGGATCGCTTCCTCCTCATCATCATCAGGAAGAATGAGGTCTGGATGGTACTCCTCCTTGGTGCTGACCTCTTCCAAGTCCAGGTCCGACATCAGATGCACCAACGACAGCCTGTGGGGAGCCTCCTGCAGCTGATGAGTAAGAGTCGATGACAATGCCCTGTCAATGGCGCTGGTGATGTGGGCTTGTATGCACCCAGCTGTTGCACAATCACTGAAGTAATTTTAGTTAAGATTTCATTTAGGTCGAAGACTGCATCGACAAGAGGGGGGTGATATTACAGGGATCGACAACCCACCTTAAGGGCTCTGTAAACCTGAAGAGGCTGTAGCCCTGGAAGAAGAGGGGTCAGGCCTCAACGGGAGGACTGTGGCTGTCGAAGAAGAGGCAGACTTCCCCACAGGTCGATGACCAGCTGCCCTGTGAATCGGGCGGGTGCACTGTCGGTATGGGTCTGGAGGGTATAGAGATCTGGACAGCATCTTTGTGTGTCGGTGTAGCCAACAAAGATCTCCAGGATGATGAAGAAGAAGAGGCCGTTGGGGAGCGAGACTGCAGCCGGGGGTGTGGTCGTGATCTCTATCTATTTTATGACTCCCCCCCCCGCCGACTTGTCTCGGGCCTTTGAGGCCTGGGAGCTTGACAACACTGCCAGTGACTGAGAGGCTGGGACCCTGGAGGACCGCTGCCCAGAACTGGCTACCTGTTGATCAATCAGGAAATTTTTTAAGTGCCTTTTTACATCGCCTGAGAGTTGTTTGGTTAAACTTCTGGCAGAGCTCACAGTCAGAGACGTTGTGGTCCAGCCCAAGACAGCAGACACAGAGAGAGTGTTCGTCTGTGGAGACTGTCTTTCCGCAGCGGCAGCGACAGAAGAGAGAGGTCGATGGATTAACTCTCGACAAACAAAAGAAAGGAATCTCATTAATAAAAGAGATTCTGAAAAATTACAGAGAAAAAGCTACAGGCAAAAAATGGTGTGAATACTGCATCAGAGCTTCTGCAGAGACCCATGCCATTAAGTCGACGGTGAGAAAGAACTAAGAAGGGAGCAGAGCCGCTCACACCTTTATAGGGTTGATGACGTCAATAGATGTTGACAGCAAGGGCGGCCCCAGTTGTACTGCTGAAAATCTTCCATGTGGATCCTGCTTCACCGACGGTCAAGTTCCTACGGTGTGACCTGATGACTGAGATACCTCCAATGAAGATATAACTGTTACAAGTAAATATCCAAAAGTTACAACAAATGGTACTGTTAAAAACAAGTAAGCAGTCAAAAAGACAGTTAAAGCTGTAGTTTGGGCCGGCCCGGTGGCACCGAGGGCTGAGGCACTGGATGCCACACCTCGCGCCACGCCGGTGACCCGGGTTCGAGCGGCTCGGGTGCCAGGAGTCTGCAGGGAGGGATCGGATTGAGCACCAGGCTGCTCTCCTGTCCGGGGAGGGTGTTGGGGAGTTCAGCGCTCTGGTGGCCCCTGGTGGAGACTGGGGGCGCCGTAGAACGCTGAGCTGCACATATACAGCGTGGCCTGATGTCAACAGGGTGGCCATGTGCCGAAGAAGTCGGGGAACGTGCACCATGCACGAGAGGGGGGTGGAGGGCATAACAAGAGGGAAAAAAAGCCCTCCCCAGCCAGATAGGCTACGGCTTCTCCCAGAGCCACCGCCACACGCCCAATGCTGGTCTCCCGTCACTGCCCTTCGATCTCTCTGGGGCTGTAGGGCCCGTGTCCCCAGAGAGTCGTAATATCTCTGAAGATGACCGGAGGTAGAGCGGGCGGTAGAGCGGTTCAGCCAGTGGGCAAGCCTGAGAGAGTTCTGGTCAAGGGGAGAGAGAAAGAAAATTGAAAAAAAAAATCTGTAGTTTGACAGTTTGAAAATGAGATAAAAAATAACTACTTTCTGTAGTGGAAAGATGCACAATAAATATGACAGTTTTGAGCATTAAAAAGGTTTATTGCATTTTTTTTTTCACACTTTTAATTATAACCCATTTTATAAGTGCAATAACCCACTCCAGGGCATAGGGTTATGGGGAATTAATGCACTTCCTGGTGTCTAGAGGGCACTCAACCTGTGGCCTTGCATCTCAACACACCGTGGGCATGAATGAATTCTCCAGAACCCCATGCCCCGTCATGAGTTATTTGCTTACTTATTTGTGGTGATGCACTCATCAGCACACAGGACCCACAGATAAGGGTATTTATAAACTGGGTATGTTACAGTAAATCCTGGATGCTGACTGACCCTAATCACAGCAGAGATCCCCCTGAAAAAAGTACTGGTGCCAGCCTGCCTATACAACCAAACAGATCCTTTAGTTGAGCTAATAACATTTTAACAGCACTCCATCTCCCCCACCAAGCAGACACTTGGGGGAAAACAAATTCAGTGTTACTTTTTGTATAGCTGCTTGGCCTGCTCTGTCCTGCCTGCTCTCTCTGCAACTTTTATATTAAGAAAAGTAGAACCGTGATGAAACTAAGAAAAATACAATTACGTAAGAACTTACCATAATAGTAGATCTGTGAGGGGATCTCTCACAGCAGGCTACAGCTATGGAACTACCACCATCAGGCACTAGGACCACCCAGAAACTTTTCTAGCTAGCAGTCTGTCTGAGGGCCACCCACTCCAACGTCACCCTCTGACATCGGCCAACCCTATAATAGTGAGCGTCCCTTGCTCCCTCCTCAGTTCTCCCGCTAGAGACCAGAGCGAAATGTCCCCTGCTGGGGAAAGGAGGAGGTTCTAAAGGTTCCTGCCAACATGGAAGCAAAAAGGAATCCACAGGCTACAGAAAGGTCTACCAGGCCCGGGTGTAGGAGGGAGGGAGGGAGGGATGGCATGGCCTGCTACAAGAGATCCCCTCGCCGATCTACTGTTAGGGTAAGTTCTTAAGTAACTGTACTATCTGACTTTGGGGGCATCTCTTGCAGCAGGCCACACCTATGGAACGAGTCCCAAGCATGTCTGACAGAACAGCCAGTCTGCATGGTTGGAACCAAGAGCCTAAGAAAGTAGGCCCTGCAGAACAGCTAGGCTGAAATTGGCCCTGAATTTCCAGACAGTAGTGCTTGGTAAAGGTTTGGACAGAACTCCAAGTAGCCACTGCAGAGATCTCTACAGCCAAGACATTCCTGAAAAAGGGCAGCTGAAGCCGCCATACCCCTGGTGGAATGGCCTTGACAGCACCTGGAAGTTCCTTGCCATACCTTCTGTAACAACGTAATGCAGTTGGCCAACCATTAGGACAAACACTGCTCAGAAACAGGGGCGCCCTCTTTCCCAGGGGAAAAAGAAACAGACAACTGTTTGGACTTCCTGCAGTCCTCTGTACGGTGTGTAAAGTAATGCAGAATTCTGTGTACATCTAAAGTGTGGAGCAATGCTTCCCCTGGATTGGCATGCTCTGGGTAATAGACTGGCAGGTGGATGGATTGGTTTAAAGTGAACTCAGACACCACCTTAGGAAGAAGGTTAGGATGAGTACACAAAAACACCGTCTTAGTGAAAAACCAAATAAGGCTGCTCGCACATGAATGTTTGAAGCTCTGAAATTTTTTGAGCAGAAGTAATAGCAACTAAAAATAACACCTTCCATGACAGACAGCATAGCTCGCAAGTTGTGGCAGGCTCAAAAGGAGCCAAAGTAAGTTTTTCCAACACAAAATTCAAGTACCACGGAGGGACGGGATTGCAGATAGGAGGCTTCAGGTGAAGGATGCCTCTCAAAAAAAGTACGAGACACTTCCAATTGTGCCACTGTATGGCATCAATGGGCACCTGGAAAGCAGAGATGGCAGACGTGTACCTTAAGAGAGGAGTACCCCGATATTGGGGGGAAAACTATGAAACCCAAGGTAGATTTACTGTCAGGACTGCAGTTGATATTAGTCTATTAACCGAGGGGGATCGAAGTGCCTTATTTAAAAATGTTTAACCCTACAAGTTTTCTATACATTTACAATTTGTTGCTGGAAGATGTATGGAGCAGCAGTTAAATATAGAGAGCCCTTTAATGGGGCATTAGAAATGGATAGTGCATGGACTTATTCACCTTCCCTTTTGGGAGATATATTATTGGACAGATATTATCTCTTAAATACATTTGAAAAAAAAACATGCTGCTCATGGGCCCTTTGCATGCAGCAATCACAAAGGTGTTTCAAAGTTTGTATAAGAATATAAACTGGGATACCCTCCATGATGTACCTTATAGATGCAGCTCGCTCTTTCTACCTGCATGTATTAAGAGGGGTGGCGCCCTCATTGGTTCTACTTACAAATGTTATGTGCATCAGGAGTTGGACTGTATGTTCATTGCAAAAACAATAAACAGAGTTTAAAAAAAAAAGAGGAGCACCCCAGACCAGAGACTGAAAGGGATAGCAAGTACTCCAAGATCTGATTCACAGGACACATGAAAGGGTCCAACTGGCATGAAGAAGCCCATAGCATAAGTGGCTTCCATTTCATAGAATAAGTGGCTTTGGTGGAAGACTTTCTAGCTGCCACCAGGATATCAGTCCCTTTAGGTGACGCTCCAAACCAGGCAATGGCTATGTCCTCAGGAGCCAAGCGTGAAGGTGCAGAGACTTGAGGTCTGGATGGACCAGGGTGCCCTGGTTTTGGGAAAGCAAGCCAGTGCACAGAGGAAGAGGTACTGGAGGTTCCACCACTAGCTGCTGGAGTAAGGGGAACCAGATGTGATGAGGTCAAAAGGGGGCGATGAGGATCACCATGGCCCCCTTCCATCTGTAGCATGATTAGCACCCTCTGAAACAGTGGGAAGGGAGGGAAGGCATACAGAAACCTCCCTTTCCAGAAGAGGAACAATGCGTCTCACCTGAAAACTTCAGGCCCTGGATCTAGCAAGCAAAAACGCGGTAGTTTTGCGTTGAGTGGGGGGACGCAAAAAGGTTAAACTCTGGACGACCCCATCTGTTGAAAAGGTCTTCGACGACCAAGGTCAGGAGCTCCCACTCGCACGTCTTTGACCAACTTAGATCATCCGCCAGGATGTTTTGGACGTCTGGAACATGGATGGCTGACAGTTCTAAGTCATGGTCCAGAGCCCAGTAAACATAGAAACATAGAATTTGACGGCAGATAAGGACCGCTTGGCCCACCTAGTCTGCCCATTTCCCTACCTAATGGATAAGCTGCAGATTCTAGTTAACCAACAGCCTACTTCCTCCTGTCCCCCACTAGAATTGCCTTATGTCTGTCTGTCTGTCTGTCTGTCCCATGCATTCTTGAATTCCCCCACAGTTTTTGACTCTACGACCTCCTCAGGAAGGCTGTTCCATGTATCACACAACCCCTCTGTGAAGAAATACTTTCTCACATTACCTCTGATCTGTCCCCCACCCCATTTTCAAATTGTGCCCTCTTGTTTTGCACATCTCTTTTCTGAAAGATGCTACCCTCTTGGACTTTGTTGATTCCCTTGAGGTATTTTAAAGTTTCTATCATGTCCCCTCTCCCTCCTTTCCTCAAGGCTATACATCTTTAGTTCCTTTAGTCTTTCTTCATATGTCTTCTGATGCAGACCCTGCATCATTTTGGTAACCCTCCTCTGGACTGCCCTCCACCCTATGTCTTCTTGGAGATGGGGTCTCCAGAACTGTACACAGTACTCCAGATGTGGTCTTACCAACTGTCTGTACAGAGGGCCAACAACTTCCTGTTTTCTACTGGTGATGCCTCTCCCTATGCATCCTAGTATCCCCCCAGCCCTCCTTACTGCCTACTCACATTGCTGGCCCACCTTTAGGTCATCTGATATGACTACCCCCAGGTCCCGTTCCATTTTTGTTGTTGTCAGTATCTCACCCCCCACTGTGTACTCTTTCCCTGGGTTTTTGTTTCCCAGGTGCATTACTTTGCACTTCTTTGCATTGAACCTAAGCTGCCATACATTTGACCATTCCTCCAACCTTGCCAAGTCCCTTTTCATCCTTTCCACCCACCTTGTGTATCAACCCTGTTGCAGATCTTTGTGTCATCTGCAAAGAGACATACTTTCCTCCCAGTCCCTCTGCAATGTCACTTACAAAGACATTAAAAGACCGGCCCCAGTACTGAACCCTGAAGTACCTCACTAGTAACCCTCCTTTCTTCACTGTGGACTCCATTTATTCTTACCCGCTGTGTCCTGTTGTCCAACCAGTGTTTTACCCAGGCTACCACCCTGGGACCCACTCCCAGGCTGGCTAATTTGTTTATTAATCTTTTGTGCGGGACTGTGTCAAATGCCTTGCTGAAGTCTAGGTAGGCCATGTCCACAGCTCCTCCCTGGTCTACTGCTTTGGTCACCCAGTCAAAGAAATCAATCTGATTCATCTGACATGACCTTCCCGCTGTGAATCCATGCTGCCTTGGGTCCTGTGCCCCACTGGCCTCTAGGTACTCAACAGTTCTTTCCTTCAGAAGTGATTCCATCATTTTCCCTACCACTGAGGTCAAACTGACAGGTCTGTAGTTTCCTGCCTCTGTCTTGCTCCCACTTTTGTGGAGGGGAATCACATCCGCCCTCCTCCAGTCCGCAGGTACCACACCATCCTCCCATGATTTATTAAAAAGGGTAGTCAGTGGTGGTACTAGTTCTTCCCTTAGTTCTTTTAGAATTCTGGGGTGAATCCCATCAGGCCCCATTGCTTTATCCACCTTCAGTTTTAAGAGTTCTTTTAGAATCCTTACTTCTGTGAAAGGACTAACATCAACCCCCCCTATCCAGAGTGCTTCTATTGACCGGATTAGGTATTTCCCCCTGCTTTTCTATTGTGAATACTGAGCAGAAGTATTTGTTCAGTATCCCTGCTTTCTCACTGTCGCTCTCTGCCCAACCACCTTCCTCTTTGTTCAGCCTCAGTATCCCTGCCTTAGTCTTTCTTTGCTCCCTAATGTACCTATAAAAGGTTTTATCCCCCTTCTTAACAGAGTTGACCATCTTTTCCTCGGTTTGGGCCTTTGCTATTCTGACTGCCTTACCCGCTTCCTTTTGTTTTAACTGGTACAGTTCTCTATCCTGCTCTTTCTGTGTTTCCTTATACTTCCTGAATGTTATCTTTTTCTCCCTTACCTGCCCTTCTTTTGAGAACCAGTGTTTTTTCTTTCGTTTTGATTTATTTGCTTCACACAAAAGGCTTGTTGCTCTGTGATGGCGGTTTTTGATGTTTCCCATTGTTGCTCCACCCCACCTTCTTGCCTGTTTGCTAGTGTTTTCTGAGGCACTCTCCCATTTTGACAAAATCAGCCCTCCTGAAGTCCAGTACCTTCACTTTTGTGTGGCTTGACTCTACAGCTAAGTTTATCGTGAACCACACTGTTTGGTGGTCGCTTGTTCCCAGATGGCTACCCACTTCAAGATCAGAGATCCTCTCTCCGTCCCCATTTGAGAGTACCAAGTCTAAGACTGCTCTCTCCCGAGTGGGTTCCAAAACTAGCTGTCTGAGGCACGCCCCCTGTAGGGCATCCAGAACGGCTCTGCTCTTGGATGTGGCTGCAGCAAAGGTGCTCCAGTCAACATCTGGCATATTGAGGTCCCTCATCAGCAATATCTCCCCTTTCTCTGCCATCCCAAGGATGCCTTCTGTCATTTCCTTGTCCATTTCCTCCCCCTGAGACGGGGGTCTGTATACAACCCCTGTGCGGATTGTGGAGCCATTTCCAGTCTCAATGGTGACCCACAGTGTCTCCTCCCTGTTTACCCTTTAGCTCTGTTGCTTTGATCCCTTCCCTCATAGAGAGCTACTCCTCCCTCCTCTTCTTCCCTCCCTGTCCCTCCTGCAGATTGTGTACCCTGGTATGTTGACATCCCAGTCATGGTTCTCTGTGTACCATGTTTCTGTGACTGCCACAATATCTAGGCATCCCTCTTCCATTAAAGCCACCATTTCAGGGAGCTTTTTACCTAGACTACGGGCATTGGTACTCCTTACCTTCCATTTTTTATGGCTTTATTTCTTTTTGCCCCATCCCTGTCCCTACTGCCTTTGTCTTTTTCTCCATTTACCCCTGCCCTTCTCCCTATCGACTACTCTATCTTGGGGTTTACCTCACTAATTATCCTGATATTTTTTTGGGGGGGAGGGGCTAGGATTTCCCTTCTCCTCTTCAGTGCCTCCCCCCTTGGCTAGTTTAAATGCTTGCCATTGAAGCATTAAACTTATCACCTAGGATCCTGGTTCCCCTCCAGGATAGATGTAGACCATCGTGCCTGTATAGGCCTGCATCCCTCCAGGTGGAGCCCCAGTCCCCAATGAAGCCAAATCCCTGAGCTCTGCACCAGCTTTTCAACATCTTTACACCAACATCAACCCCCCTATCCAGAGTGCTTCTATTGACCGGATTAGACTCTCATTGCTTCTATGCAGAGGGGATATGAGCGAGTACCTCCATGTTTGCTGATGTAGTGAACAACAGTCATACTGTCAGTCTGCACCATCAGAAGGGCCAGGGTCTTAAAGCACTGCTCTCATCTCCAGAACTATGCTATGAAGAGACTACTCCAGTGAAGACCACATCCCTTGTGTTTGGTGTGGGCCGAGATGAGCTCCCCAGTTCATCCCCTAGGCACCTGTGCTCAGAATCTGCTGAGGGAGGGATCAGCAAAGGTGACCCCCCCCACACCTGAAAAGATTGGTGGGTTCCATCCACCAGAGGAAAAAACTCTTTTCACTAGGAAAGAGACCAGGACCTCCTATTCCAAGTCATCTATACGTTGGTCCCACTGGACTCTCAACATCCACTGGGGGATCCTCAAATATAATCTGGCCAGTGGAACTGTGACTATGGCCACTGCCACCATGGCTAGGAGCCGGAGAAAGGCTCTGGTGGAGACATGGTGGCTGTGGAACAGCTGCCTGGCTCAGGTTATGAGATGATCCACCCTGTCCTTGGGAAGGAAGGCCATGCCTTGAGCAGCGTCCAGGACTGCCCCAATGTACTGGAGTCACTGACTGGGTGTTAGGATGGACTTGGGTAAACTGATCGTAATGCTTAGGTCCTGTAACAGATGGAGTGTTCCAGGGTTTGGATGAACCTTTGAGCAGCCAATTGGCCAGATAGGCAAGACACAGAATCCCTGTCTCCTGATGGTAGCTGCAACCACTTGGTAAACACCAGAGAAGCCAAGGACAAGCCAAAGGACAAGGCCCGGAACTGGAAATGTGCCCCCTGAAATTGAAATCTGAGATACCGTCTGTTGGAGGCAGAGATCTTGATGTGAAGATGAGTCCTGCATGTCAAGGGAGCACTTCCAATACCCTTTACTCAGGAGTGGCAACAACCCCTGAAGGTTTACCATCTGGAACTTCTTTTACTGAAGGAGGGGATTTAACTCTCTGTGGTCCAGAATGGGCCAGAGGTCGCCCGTGCATTTTGGAATCAGGAAGAAATGGGAGTAGAACCCTCTGAGCTGCTGGGCAACTGGCACGGGTTCTTTGGCTCTTGTCCTGAGGAGGGACTGAATTTCCTTCCAATGAATGGGGATGCGGAGGGAGTAAGAGGAAGGGACTGGAGGCCTCTCTAGGGGCCACTCTATGAGTTCCAGAGTGTGGACGTGGCTTATGAGCTGTAGCACCCAGCTGTCACCTGTGATCTCCGCCCACCTCTCTCAGTGCAGAGAGAACTGACCCCCTACTGCCTCTGTCAGATCCACTGGGAGGGTTGGACAAGGAGTCAGGCTAAGGCAGGGGAAGGGTCTGGTGCCGCCCTCCTCCTCTAGAACACTTGCTGGAGGAGAAGGGGGTGGGGAAGGCTAAGGCGCCTTACGTTTGGTTGGCTTGGAGGTGGGCCAGGGTCTGTAGGTAGCCAGATGAAAGGGCACCCACTGGGCAGTCTTAGATGGAGTATGGTACACTGAATGTACCAACCGTAGGGTGCGTCCGGAGGCTTGCAAGTTGGATAGACTATCCTGCACATCAGCTCCAAACAATGTATACCCACTGAAGGGAGCATTCAGGATTGACATCTGAACATCCTGAGCAAACCCAGACACCCTCAGCCAGGAGTGCCAGCAAAGGCATATTCCCACTGCCGCTGCCCAGGCTGAAGCATCTCCTGCATCACAGGCTGAACGCAGGAGGTTCTATCTGACATCCATCCCAGATTTTAGGGCTTGAAGGAGCTGTTCGCTAGCTGGTCCCTTGTTACCACAGAACATCCTGGTACTGGATCATGTTGGCCATATAATTAATGGTCCTAATGGCCAAGGTGGCTGCGATGAAAGCCCATTTGCCAGAGAGGTCCAGCCTTTGAGCGTCTACACTAGAAGGAAGTGAACTCAGGTGTTTCGTCCGCTTAGTAGTCATCAATGTGGCGCATGATCACTTTAAGTCCACCTGCAGCTGTTCCCCAAAGAAAGGCTTGCCCACTGGGGTGTTGTAGAAGTGTCAGTGGCTCAGCAGGTTGCACACTCGCCTCTGAAGCTGGAAGATCAGAAGGCTGTGGGTTGTATCCCCGGATCAAGCACTTGGGTCAAATCCTAATACTGACACTGTAGTGCAGCATTACGGGGGTGCTGCACTCCTGAGGTGCCGTCTTTTGGATGAGACGTTAAACCGAGGTCCCGTCTGCCTGTTCTGGTGGTGGTTAAGGTGGACGTTAAAGATCCCACAGCACTTCTCGAAAAGAATAGGGGCAAATTTTATTAAACACAAAATCGTAATACATACAATAAAAAAATCAAAACAGTCAAACAAAGAAATTAGAAATACAACATTCTCTGTCAACAAAAAAAAATAACCAAATAACTTAAAGGGATCTTCAAGAGATGGTAAATTATCTAAATAGTAGCATCACTTATCTTATACATTCTTATCCCTTAAGCATCCCACTTATTTTTCCTATGCTACTGCACGTACTTCTGTGATCCAAATGTAATTATTTCCATAATTCTGCTATCTCATTACCTCACAAATGAGCATCTTTTTAATTATTTTTTCTTTTTTTTTTATTTAGCTCAAGATGGGTACACTCTTTCTGCTGTAGAGTGAAGGTGCATCCAGCCAACTAAATGTTCCATTTGATTATTGTAAACAAAAGGTGAAGAGTACTCATATTCCATTTCTTCCATCTAGTAGGGACATAACCATACACTATATTTTCATAATTTAACTTTTCTAGTAGTGGCTCTTTCCATATTTTTGCCATATAAGCCCAAACATTTCTAATAAAGGAACACTGATAAAAAGGTGCTCCATGACCTCGATTGTATTAATGCAGCCTAACCTGCTGCACATCTCATACTGCATTTATTTGTGCTTATGATTTTCCTTTACATTTATCTTTCCATGGCATGAAAGACGATGGAAGTCCCACATACTGTATGGACAGGGATTCTGGAATTATTTAGTAGGGTTTGTAGAGAATTTTTAAACTGGCCAGGGCACCCCATGAAGGGGTTTGTATTTCCACACAGTGAGAATATTAAGGTTTTATAGAGGGCTTTATGTGTAGAGAGTGACACAAGTTGTTGAGTTGTTACTTTCCACTGTTTCAATCTACAAAATGTTTCACTAAGGTATTATAGAAATACTGGTCCTTTTAAGGTTTTAAGTGCATTTTGCTCCCATTGTTGGAACCAGACCTTACAGTTCTCATACAACCAGGGCTCCCAGCCTTTCTCCATGTTCACAGACAATGGTTTTAAATTTGTCATAAAAAAAAAATACTATTAAAAAATAAAATGGGGTTAACCATATCTAGATCCCCTTCTTTAATGGGTAAGTACAGTATGTTTCTTTTAATTGGATTGAGGCAGTTCTCCCAAATAGCCTGAAAAAATATACTTAAAACAGATGTTTCTAGTTTTTTGGGGATTGGAAAAACATAACTTAAATAGAAAAAAAGGGAACAAGAAAGGTTTTAACTAAAAATACTTTTTTTTCCCCCAATTTTTCTTTTATTTCACTGCATTACTTTATTTTTCCCAATGGTTAATTTTTCCTCCCAGTTTAATGTATCCATCCCTTCAGGGCCTAATTTAATACCCAGAATTGGCAGTGGGTCTGAGGTAAGTCGAATGGGGCCAATATTAGATTTTGGTCTTAGGCCTGATCCCAATGCCCTCCCACAGCATTTGTCCACATTTAGTGATGCCCCTGACACCCTGCAGAGAATGAACACAAGAGGATTGCTGTGTGGACAGATTGTTCATCAGTTACCATCAAGCATAGGTAGTCTGCATAAGCAATAACTTTGTCTGGGGTTTGAGAATTCGATCCCACTACTGGAATAATGGACTGGAGATTATTTCTCGTAATAGGGGATCTATAAAAATGTATACAGTAAAGGGCTCAGGGGGCAGCCTTGCCAAACTCCCAATTTGACTGACACCATAGGGCCTGTCCACCCATTTATTATCGGTATTAGTGTTGCCGTATTATACAGAGATTTAATCCAACCTATCATTTTAGGTGGAACATTATAATGATACAATGTTTCCCATGAAAAGTTATGACATACAGAATCGAACGCCTTTCTCTGGTCACGCGAGACCACATACCCGATACAAGACTTTTTGAGCCCATGTAAGAACAACTCTCAACAGAATTAAGTGGTCTTGTATACACCGGTTAGGAATGGCACAAGCCTGTTCTGGCAAAATGACCGTTTCGGCTATCAGAAGTAATCTTTTGGGCAAGATTCTTGTGAGTAATTTACAATCCGCATTTAGCATGCAGATATGTCTCCAATTATTCAGGTCTGTTCTGTCACCTTTTTTTTTGTAAAAAAAAAAATGAAAGTTCCTTTACTAAAATTTAAAGGAATGGTATCAGTGTCTAACATGGCATTGATTACAACAGTGAGTTCACTACCCAGATATTCCCCTATAACTTTATATAATTCAAAGCGTAACACATCTGGACCAGGGGACACATTATTTTTCATCTGCTGAATGCTAGCCGTGGCCTCTTCCTGTGTGATTGGTTGACCTGCTTTCTGCACTACCTGGGGAGGGACTGCTGGGATATAGCTGTCGCTCAGAAAAATCTTTAATACCCTTTGTGTCTGAGGGTATCTCTGCAAATAATTTTACTGAGAAATCTGTTACAATTTGTAAGATTTTATCCCCAGAAGTATGCAAGGAACCAGACTGGTCCTTGAGACTGGTCATAGTTTTTTTTCCCTACCTGACGAGCATTACGAGTAAAGGGGTTAACGTCCTGTGATGAGCCCTGCGTCCCAAACGTGTGCTGGTTGTATAGTTGAGCTGCCTTCCGATTTGAAAATTCCATCATTTCTTTTTGAATTACTTGAATCTGAGAGGTTAAATCTTGTCCTGTAGTGTGAGCTATAGAAACAGATTTTGGAGATGCAGTTTTTTTTTGTAGGTAAGCCAAATAAGCAGAGTTACATTTATGCTTACTATATTGCTTTTGTTTCCATCCACCAAATAATAGGGTCATCATAAAAAATTAACACAGATTTTCTTGCAGTAAGAAACTGACTTAATGAGCTTAGAAACACCCCATCTTCTAGTAAGGATGTGTTAAGTTTCCATATTCCTAGACCTTTGACCTGGGGGGGAGGGAAGAGGTACTACCCATCGATATTGACATTCTCTTATGGTTTGAAAATTCTACTGGGCTAGTCATGGCTGCTGATATTTGTATAGTTGGGGTTAAGAAAATATAATCTATTCTGGTTGCTAGCATTCCTTTTTGGAAGGTGGGGGTATTTTTTTTGTAAATTCCAAGTACGCATTACGCAAATGGGCAGTGCGTATAACAGTGTTCAGTGAGCGTGAATCACAAAACATTTTTTAGTGGTACCATATGAGCTTTTATCCTGCAGGTTCAACCCACAGTTAAAGTCACCTGCAAACATAATTTGTTTGGAAGTGTGTAAGTATGGCTGGATTAAAGGTAACAAGTTTATTCTGCCTGTTTTTTTTTGGGGGGGGAGCATATATGTTAATTAATTGGTAGGGAATTTGTTGCATCACAGCATATATAATATGTACCCTTCACATATAATATATAATGACTCGCCCTGGTACCAGGTCATATAATTTAAGGAGTTTAAAATCAATGGAATGTATTAATATACCTACCCCTGAGCATGCATCCTGGCCTATGGACCAGAAAGAGAGGTCACATAACCAATGTATTTGTGCTTGTTTAATTTCATTAAATGTATGAAATCGGATGTCTTATGTAACCCCCTACAAATGAGGGTTCCTGAAAAAGTCTTCCTAGAGCTTGCCTAAATGCTCGCTGCCCGGTTGGTGTTTGGGGCTATAGCCGTTTAAATGTATTGCCCCGTGAGTGCCGGTGTGGCCTCCGTGCACTGTCTCTTTAAGAGCTGCCTCTAGCAGATACAATTATTCCAAAAGGGGGGACTGAGTGTTTCCATGCTCAAGTCCTGCTCGGGCTGCTGACAAATTGCTCCGTTTCTGCCATTGCTAATTGCGCAGAGGGAGCCCTGTGGAAAGATGCAACTATTTGCCAGAAATCACTTAGAGTAATAATGATAATGTAGTTTGTTCTAACCTGCCTTCTTTGCAGCGAGGGGTTTCTATCTGTCTCCATCATTTTGGTCCCCAACTGCCGAATTGGACCAATCAGTACTTGGGGATTCTAAAATGGAGCCTGCTGAAATGGGACTGTGTGGATTACAAGCTTGGGATGTATAGTTTTGGACTCTTGGTGCCTTTTTGCAACAGAAGGGGGCGCTCTTACTGTGACTGACAGCTGAACTGACCAACCCGAACCTTTTGAATCTAAGGGAAATCCCCCGAGCTGTCTGCTGGCGAGCCAGATCTAAGTGGGAAGCTGAGAGAGTAACAGCTCGAATTCTTCGAGCAGCCGTTTGCGCAGTAGTTCACGCGTGAGAACTGTGAAAGGCCTGACTTCTGGCCTGCTTGCCTGTTTTCTGCCCTGAGAGGGAGAAGAGGATTATTTTCAGACTAAATCCGATTTTGTGAGAGCAAAGAAGCCACCGAGGTGTACCCAGGCTCAACCTGTAGAAGACCGAAGATTTTGCTAAATGCGATCGGCCTGTCAGGAACTTCAGCTACTTCTGAGCTCCCGGTTTTGAGCAGTGACTTTGCGATTGTGATCGGGGAGCAGTTTGCCTGGTACAGTAATTCCTCCTTACATATAAATGTGCTGTGTACTGAATGGGGGTTGCAATTTAGCTCCCCTTTTGTGTGAACTGTGTGCTGATTGCTGGAAGCTGTAGCTAGAACAAAATGGACTAAATTCGTAGTTAGCTCCATGTGGCTGGACCCTGCCACCAGGACCCTGCCAGATTACCCTGCTGCACAGAGACGAGCCATTGACGAGAGACCTGCCCAGCGAGCAACCCCCCTTCTCCATGCCTGAACAGGAACGACGCCTCGGCGAATCATGTGGGCCCTGCTTCTCCTGGCACTCCAGAGAATTCACCTGCTGTCTCAATTTCGTCTATCCTGTGTCCTGTCTTGGGTATCGTGAGTAATCTCCAGGGTAGCTCCCTGCAACATACAGCTAGATCAAAAGTGTGTCACCTGATTGTTTTGTTACCTTTTTCTTCACAAACTGAGCCCTCCGGCTCCGGATTACAATTAGAGTGTGGTGCATGTCTGTTTCTTTCCTCACAGGGCCCCGACCAGCTGCAATGCCAGCCTACCCCAGGCAATGGTCCTGGCTAGCCCACCTTCCCTCCACCTGGGTACCCAGAGAGTGTGCATGCACAGTAGTGCTAATTAACCCGATTACCCCTACCCTTGTTTAAACCCCCCTGAATAAATCGGATCTACTCCTTTTCTGCAATCCATCTAGACTGTGGTTCCAGTTTGTGCTCGAAGTATTGTACTGTTGCCATTTGTTCTGTCTAACCTTATTTTACAGGGGGTCCCCAGGTTCAAGCGGAGAAACCGACTCTGGGGGGTAAGTGCAAACTGCGTGGGTATTTGCAAAGCATATCAGACGTATGGTGAAAGTAATTATCGTGTATTGTGTGGGCCACTAGCAGGAACAGAGGGGGGTCACAGTGTCCTGGAGGGCTGTGCCCTGGTTAGTGTGACCATTACCAACCCTGACCTCTGGGTGGAGGCACCAGTTACCCGAACCTAGTCCCTTAACCTGCCACTACCCAAGCAGGCAGGGGTAGTAGCCCTCGGGATAGCGCCAACTAGGGGTTACACTTGTAAAAAAAAAAAAAAATCAAGCCTATCTGAAGGGACGTAAGAAAGGTGAACACGGTTTCTTTTATTTATCCTTTTAATACTATTCACATTGATTGTGTGACAATCAAAGGGTGTTTGAGAAGACGGCATTCTGGAAAAGACATGGAGGGGGGCTAGATCTCTTTTTTATTTGATATAAAGACAGTATTATTTTCCCTTTTGAGCTCCTCTACCCTTGGATCCCACTTCAGTGTCAGTGGTCCCTTCTGGGTGGGATGAGGGGATAGAGGAAGAATCTGAATCTTCTCCAGACTCAGAAGTGTCTTGCAAAACATCATATGGATTTGAGATTAGGACAGGAGAAGTCCTGAGTGCTTTTGGGGGAGGGGGGCAGCTTTTTGTTTTGACCTCATTGAATGCCTACAGCTTACTTGAACTGGCTTTGGGGAGGGGGGGGGTGGAGCATCTTTGTGTTAGTAGGGGCCCATCTACCCTGCACTGTAACAACATTCTTTTTCTGTAGGGCAGGGGGCGATGCAGTACCTGTCTGAGTCGCTCTCTTTTCTGGAAGCTACGGGGGCTCAGCAGAAGTGGAAGGCCTTGGTAGGCCAAGGTCTTGCTGTGCTGGATCAGATCTGCTCCCGAGCTTCGCCTTTTGGGCTTGCGATATAACGAACTGCTAGTCAGCTCCATCATCATGGTGCTCCTGATTGTGAGCCGCCCATGTACAATTTTGGAACGTATGCCCGGTTCATCGCACAGATTACATTTGCTCTCATTTAAGTAGGATGAGCTTACATGGCCTAACTGCCCACGAACGTTACATTTTACCTGGTCACAAGCACTACTCAAGTGAGAGGGGTCCCCACAACTATAACAGGCCTTAGGCTGTCCTGAATAAAATAACACTCTCCTGTCTCGACCCAAGAAAAAGGAATTTGGTAGATGAATAATTCCAGAATTGTCAGATTTTAGTAGTACTTTTACCCCAGTCCATAAACTCTCAGTGTTCAATATGGCTTCAGGCACCCCAATTACAGTGCATCTCATCTTTAACCAATAAAGGACATCAGACAAATCCACCCCTTCATTTCTAAACAGAATTGAAATGGTCTTGTATGCTGGCTTTGTCAATGGGATTGCCAAGAATGGCGTCCACAATGCTGTTTTTTTCAATGGCTGGCAGTATAGCCTAGGGGGTTAGAAGAACGAGGTGTGAACGAGCTTGATACATCCAGCAGACCAGACCCAAGTCTGATTCTCACAACCTCCACTTGCATACTGTGTGACTCTGAGCAAGTCACTTAACCACCCAGTGCTCCCAGGTCACCCCTGAAAACAGGCACTTGTGCTTAGAGGGCCTTACCTGGTTACCAAAGACTAAAATAAAAAAAAAGAGTGGTATTTAGCCCAGAATCTTTCCAGTCCACGAGATGTTTTAAAACTGATGTCAAACGTTGTCTCTCCTGAAATACGTATTAAGGCATACAAGTTCATGTGAGAAGAACTTCATGGAATCTTTTAATAAATTCCTTGCGGGGGGGGGTGGCGAGGCTATCCCAGCTAAACGGACGACTTCCAGAGAGCTCTCACTTCAGCATACTTAATTTAGCCTATTTTTGTAATTTCACGCCAACCTGAACTCTTAAATTATATTTACTTGTTCCCTGGTGTCCAGCTGGTACTGGGGATACCGAATTCGCTGGAAAGGGGCGTAAAAACATGGACCAGAAAACAAATTTCTTTGCCCCTCGTGGCAGGGCCTCCAAACCTCCAACTGTGCCAGCAAATTTCCCCACGGGGGCACAGGGGCAGGGGAACCTGGTCCGGCTACATTAGAGTCTCTACAATCGGCAGTTCTGACTTTGACTAAAACAGTCCAGCGTATAGAGGAGAAAATGGACGGGTATAACACCAGATTGCTTCAGGTGGAACAAAAACTGGATCATCTAATGGAAACGGCGCAAGATGTAGAGAAATCCTCGAACCGGGCCCAAACCATGGCCACCTCCTGTGTGAAGGAGCAGGCTTTGCTTCACTCCAGATTGGAGCACGTGGAAAATTTGACCCGTGCTGCCAATGTCATCGTGATCATTGGAAGGCACAGAAGGAGAAAATCTTTCCCTCTATTTGAATGCTTGGTTATCGGAGACCCTCGGACTTGCTCTACAGGACCAGTTGGTCTGTGCATACAGGGTTAATACTCGAAGACTGAAGTCTATGAAAGGTCCCAGAACAATTATGCTCATCACCGTGTCTGTGGTGGTGCAGGACCATATCTTGCAAGCGGTTCGAGCAAGGAACAACATTGAGATAGATGGATCTAAAGTCTTATTTTTCCCCCCGACCTCTCTTACTCCACTCGCATGAAACGGAAAGGATTCAACACGGTCAGGAGACGTCTCAGGGTATTGGAGATCCCT
This sequence comes from Neoceratodus forsteri, assembly GCA_016271365.2. Classification (NCBI taxonomy): domain Eukaryota; kingdom Metazoa; phylum Chordata; order Ceratodontiformes; family Ceratodontidae; genus Neoceratodus; species Neoceratodus forsteri. The sequence continues at coordinate 841,932,914 of CM028134.1, forward strand.
AACAACTTGTTGATGCCGGCCTGACTCCATGTAATGGTGGGAAGAAAGGCATACATATATACCGAACCTAAAGAAGCCATGAGAATGGTGGAAAAGCTGGAGACCGAGAGGGAGATCATTCGTCTGATTCAGAGGCTGAGGACACCTGAAAAATAGAATGAGTGAGACTAAGTTTTTGTTGCATTAACTCTTTATCTTTCCTGCTTCAGAATGACCCCTATACGGTTTTATTACTCTCCTGAAAGCAGATGGACAGAATATAAGTAGCGATCAAGAGTTTGGAACAGAAGGGCAGGAGATGTTGATTGGATAAATAGTTATACAGAACACTTGGACTCAATTTCCTTCTGCTGATATAACTCACTTTCAGGGACCTTAATAACATAGAGAAGGTAGGGGCAATGGATCAGATTTAGGGTTTAAATAATGGAAAAGTTTTGGGAGATGATGTGTTAATATCTAAGTTGAACTTTTCTTTCATGTCTTTAATTACTCCTTTATGTAACGCTGTGAGAGCAAACTGGGAGATATAATAGAAGCTATAGAATTAAAGGTGTATCTAATTAAGGGCCTCTATGGCCTGTGATTTTTCTTTAATACCCATTAAGTGGTAATTGCCATATTATAGGCACTGATAGCAATAGCCATTTGGGATATTTGTATTGATGTACAAGAAAGCATTTTGTTTTCTGCTATCTGGAATTCCCCCTAATCTTGTACCTAATGTAACAATGGATCACATATCTGTATATCTTTTTAATGTTGCTTACACTGTGATGTATTACATTGTACAGGAAGTTACAGTGCAGTGTATTTGCATAAACTCTATAAATAAAAAGTACAAAAAAAAAAGAAAGAAATAAAAATTCCTGGCAACGACTTCCGGTGACGTCATTGGCGATATGGCAGCTTAAACAGAGAGCTCACCATCCAGAGATCCAGAAAGACATTTCCACACAAGTGAAATCGATTTAATAGCACCAATTATGCAGAAATCAAGCAGTGGAAATACACCCAGGAGGAGATCCCGATCTAAAAACGCAAAGGGGAAGCAGGATCGCCCAGGATTGAGCCCTACTAGCTCGGCTGCGAGCGGGAGAGAATCCCCTCAGAGTATGGTGGGAATCGACACCGAGACTGAAATGGACAATTTATCCAGATCGCGGTTTGAAACATTATTGTCCAAAATAAAGCAATTCAGATCGGAAACGAAACTTGAATTTAATAAACTACACTCGGACTTAAACAAACTAGAGACTAGAGTTACTGAAGCGGAAGAAAGGGTATCGACGTCTGAGGACGACTTACGGCAGATCTCTAAGGCAATTGAATATCTCACACAACAAACTGAATCCATCTCAGTCAAATGCCTTGACCTAGAAGCACGTTCCCAGAGACACAACCTCAGGCTCCACGGCCTACCAGAATCAGCGGAGGTCAGTGACGTGTGAATTTGTGGAGAACTTGCTTCGCCACATCTTGGATTTGCCACAATCATTTAACTTTAAGATTGAGCGAGCCCACCGGGCCCTAGTGACAAAGCCAACCTCGCCTACGGCCAGACCTCACTCAGTAATTATGAAATTATCAAGTTACCGTGATAAAGAAAAAATCCTAAGATCAGCATGGAAGCAGGGCCGAGGGGAGTATAATGGAGCCAGACTCCTATTCGACCAGGACTACCCCCAGTTAATTCAACAACAACGCCAGGCTTATGCTCCGTTACTAAGGAAATCGAGAGAAATTAAGGTGAGGTTCCAGATGTCCTACCCCGCCAGACTCCGAGTATGTTGGGAATCAGGTACTGAAATCTACCATTCAGCAGAGGAAGCCCTACAGGCCTTTAAGGATCGTGGCCATGAAATTGCAATGTCCACCAGACGCAGGGATCCACCTCAGGCATTACAGAATCCATGGCGTGTGAGCAACCCTCGCATCGGCAACCACGAAGGAAGGAGGGTGGCAGATAATACCCTCATGGACATTAAGAGAATGCTAGGCCGTCTAATGCAAAATAGTGGCCCTAAGATCCCACTTCATAACACTGACTCAAATACATGAAAGAAACAATCCAGTCGGTGAGGTCTTTCTTACTTTACTACATGGGCCTTCAGCTCGATGTTTCTCACCCTTCTACCGTTGGGGCGCCATGCTCTACTGACATCTCCCTGGTTTACTGACTTTTTTCCTTAGTGGTACTTTAAACATTATTTTGTAGCAGAATATAACCTATACTCAAGGAGTTACGGGCATGGAATGCTCTCGGGGTAGGGGTTTCTTGTTGGGCCTCCTCCGGGGGGCACGTTTTGGCATTTGGCATCCCAAAGGAGGATTTGGGGAGGGAAAAGGTAGCTGGAGATTGGAGGCCCTGGCTACGTGGCGGTTTCCAGGGTAGGGTCCTGTAGGCTCGGGGTTGTGGGTATGGGGGAAGTGGCGGGTTAGATGGATGGGAGACGTAGACTTTTGTTGCTCCTCTTCCGGAGTGGAGGGGGTGAGGAGGGGAGGCAATGAGTTTGTTGTGGGCGGGGGGATGTGCTTGTCAGGCGACTTGGTATTAGGGATAGCATGGGGGTTGGCAGTGGGGGAGCGAGCACCCAGTTCAGGGATCGTGTTGTCCTTGGGGGATTCCATCCGGTGGGGTTTGAGAGATTCCCTAGTCACAGACTGCAGACTTGTGGGTGGGCCCCCGAGATGGTGAGCTATGACACCGAGGCCCGAGGCGGGCGCCTGGATGGTGGGAAGGGGAACGGCTCGGCTAACGCCTGGGGCATCATAGGGAATTAGAATAGGAGAAGGGAGAAACTGGCTGTGGGGGACTGAGGGGAACCCACTTGTACTATTCGGGATACACAAAGACCGCTGCACTGTTAAATTGGGAAGTCATGTCCGGGTACAGGAGGGGGGAGTCATACTCTTCCTCGAACCTCCACCGCGACTAAGCTAGTATGTATTCTAGGAATGAAAAGTTATAGTGTGGGTCTGCGGATAAGATGTTGTCACAATAGTTGGAGGTGGGACACCCTCTCGCAGATTACAAGCCACGAGTTGGGGAATGGAGGAGACTCTCCTTTAATCCAACGCCCCCAGCTTAATGAGAGAGGACTGTGAAGGAACTGGTTTGGAGATCTCTAGGGGGTGTGGCTGTTACCCTTTTCACCTCTGTCCTTGGTTCTCCTTCCCATATTGTGGGGCGGGGGCTGGGGGGCTATGGTCTTAAAAAAAACTTCATTATTGGAGTTGGTTAAACCAAGAAGTCCACTACAGAATAAGGGACATATATATCTCCCGTGCCATACGGAGGGGTCCAGGAATAACCGTGGGAGGGCAGTATGGGACCCCCGAGACACATTACCAAGCCGAAAATCCTCCAGACAACGGGGATCTCCATTCCTATTTTGTATTAAGAGATTCTGGATTGAAGGAAGGGAAGTAGAAGGGTAGATGGGTAGGCCCAACGCTAAACACAGTGGGTGGGGAGTGGTAAACCTACCCATACTATGTTTCCTGTTAGAATGTTTACTGATGACGATGTGCCATAACAACTGGCAAGGACTCAATTACTGTGGAGTCCAGGAGGAACGGGCCGCATTTAAGGCTCCTTCCCCTCCCAATCGAGGTGGTTTTACTCGATTTCACAGAGAGCAGAATACTCTGCTCCCCTACCTTGGGAGTCATATTGTAAATAGTGTTTTACAGAAGGTACTAGTTGCTCAGTTAAGGGAACCTTTTTAGGTTATTCTATATGTTCATGTGTTATGTCATTGTGAAAGTTTGGTTATTTGCCTTAGTACAATATGGTCAGTTACATTGGCAAATTGTTCACGCTCACCATATGAAGTCTCAGGGCTTGTTGCACTCAATAACATTTCTGAGAGAAGAGGTAGAGGTGAGAGGGAGTGGAAGAATTCAGAGGAGGATAAAAGAAATGGTGGCACTGAGAGGTTTATCCCCCTCATGTTCAAAGTCTAGTACATCTATATATGAAAATGGCAGATAGTAAAAAGATTGAAATGATTTCACATAACGTAAATGGGCTAAATAGTCCAGTAAAGCGATACAAAATTATGTCGACCCTGAAGAGGGAAAACCCCACTTTTATTTTACTGCAAGAAACGCATCTTAACAGATCTGAACATCTGAAATTGGCAAGATTTGGCTATGACACGGTTGTAGCAGCCTCCTATAAGGGAGGGAAGAGAAGGGGGTGGCGGTGTTGGTCGCTAGAGGGACTCCATTTCAGAAAACTAATAGTTATTCGGACCCGGAAGGTCGATTGGCTATCTTAGTGAGCAATTTAGACAGCACACCTATCACATTAGTTTCTCTTTATGCTCCGCCAGGTTCCACAAAGGAGATCTTTAGTCCCCTACTCCGTAAAATCTCTTAATACCAGGTAGGAGCACTGGTGGCCGGTGGAGACTTGAATCAGATATGGGACCCTAGAAACACCTCTAGAAAGCAGAACTTTAGGCAGACTCCGGTAGGCAAGTTAATCAAGAGGCATTTGAGGGGCGCATTTTGGCTGGATGCTTGGAGACACCAGAATGCAAATAAAAGGGAATACACCCACTATTCTTTCCCACACGGTACCTATGCTAGGGTTGACTATATACTTGTCTCAGGCGAGCACCGGGACCAGATTCTGGAGTGCAGACACATCTCATCGGTCCTATCGGACCATGCACAGATGTCTGTGGTCATGAAATGGGAAGTTAGAAAGGACGTCCTTTGAAATTCAATAACTATCTCCTAAATCTGAAGGATTTTACAGATATGGCTAAGAGCAGAATAATACAAATTCTGAAGGACAATGAGTCCACAGAAATTCCTGATACCATAATATGGGACACTATTAAGACGGTGTTCAGGGGGGATTGCATTAAATATGCCACATATTTTAAAAAGCAACAAAATAAAAAAAGGAGCAACTTCAGGTGCAGCTCCATAACCTATTAGGGCAGGCAGCGGCTGGGATGACCGTGGTACAACCAGAAATATTGAAGACTAGACAACAGATACAGGGAATTATTGACATTAGAACGGAACAGGCACTACAACGCCTGAGACAGAGATATTATGAATCAGGATCCAGAGCTTCCCACTTTTTGGCCCACAGACTTAGATGACAGAACGCAGAGAACACAATTCTGCAAATTAGGGACCCCAAATCGGGAAAACTAGTGAGATCTACGGAGAAAATTCTTTCGGGGTTTAGAGATTTTTATATAAATTTATACAGCTCGGATCATTCTTCGGGAAATGAACCAATCAAGGCCTACCTAAAGAAACTAAAGCTCCCAGAACTAACCCAAGAACATAGAGTTGCTCTGGACACCCCCATATCCTCAATTGAATTAGAGGCTGCAATTAGGAGATTGAAAACAAAGAAAGCGCCTGGCCCAGATGGATACACCCCTGAATTCTTTAAATTTTTTAGAAAGGAAATAAGTGGTCCATTACTGAGAGCCTGTAGACTGGCACAAATGGGAGGGGACCTACCAGATACCTGGAATTACGCAGTAATCTCGAGTATCCCCAAGCCCGGGAAATATGCAACTCAGTGTGGGTCCTACCGCCCTATATCAGTATTAAATATAGATTATAAACTCTATGCCTCAATTCTTGCAAAACGATTGGAAGAGATTCTGCCCAAATTGATTAACAATGACCAGACAGGGTTCATCCCGGGTAGGCAAACACAAGACAATATTAAAAGAACCCTGCATGTCATGTACCATGCCGCTCGGTCGGGGGCCTCCTGCATGATTTTGAGTCTGGACGCGAGAAGGCCTTCGACCGGGTGGCATGGAATTTTCTGAAATTGGCCTTGAGCAGATTTGGATTCTCAGAGGCCTGTGTGGGGATCATATCCAAAATTTACACTAAGCCAAAGGCATAAATAAAAATTAACGGCAATGTCTCCCAACCAATATCACTACAGCGAGGTACCAGGCAGGGTTGCCCCCTCTCCCCCCTTCTTTTTGCACTGTATCTCGAGCCGCTAGCTCAAGCATTGAGGCAGGAGGAGATCCGGGGATGGGAACTGGGAGGGGAGACACATAAATTAGCCCTATATGCAGATGATCTCTTGATTTACCTCAGAGATCCGGAACAATCCCTGGAGAAGCTGTGGGACGCTTTATCAGAATTTAGCCTTTTAGCCGGATACAAGTTAAACCTATCTAAGACAGAGGTTTTAAATAGACACTATGAGCCATCTGACCGATTAGACAGAGGTTTCTTTTAAATGGAACCCACCAATTTTAAATATTTGGGAGTACGGCTGGGATTCCAGTTTGACAATTTATTCTCGCTTAACTTCTCCCCTATCTTAGTGAATAACAGGACTGAATTGGAACTCTGGTTATCTGTCCCTATTCCCTTAACCCAAAGAGTAGAGGCCATAAAAATGATAATCCTTCCCAAACTCCTGTATTTGGTACAAACTATTCTGATCAAGGTTCCAGATTCATATTTTAATCTTTTGAATAGGGTGGTCTCTCGGTTTCTTTGGGGCCCCATAAGCCAAGAATCCGCTCTCAGTTCTCCAAATACCGAGAAAGCTGGAGGGCTCTTACCTTAACTTAAGCTTTATTATTATGCATCACATCTGAGAACGGGCTTTTATTGGTTGGATAAGCTGTACATATCCAAATGGAAAAATGCGGAACTTTTGGAGCGTACTCTTTTCAACCTAAACAACTTACTGCTTGGACGGAGGAGAAAACTTCCCCTGGACCAGCAGGAAAATCCCTTTACAGCGTTTACACTCTAGATGTGGCACAACATCCTGAATGACAAAAGGGCTAAGAACTGGAAATTCCTTTCTTTTCTGTTCCATATTTGGACTCTTTTTCACCAGGGATTTGGGACAGTGAGTTCAGGAAGTGGGAGACGAGAGGCCTGCATTTAATATGGCATTTTGTGGACGAAGGAGAGATTATCTCCTCTGAGGCTCTAGTCCACAGATATGGCATCTCCTGGCAGGATAAATTTAGATACTTTCAAGTTAGGAACCTAACAAGGAAGCTTTTATCGGAATTTAATCAGGGGCTGATGGCCCCTTCCCAGATTGCCTTTTCTTTAAAAAATGCTATAGAGAAAGCACCTACCAAGACCCACATTATTTCTAGTCTATACAGGGATTTACCAGCTTGGAAAGGAGACACTACAGATTCCATAAGAAGAGCATGGGAGAGGGACCTGGGGAGGCAAATCCAGGAGGAAGTTTGGACTAGGGCCCACTCTACAGTACAGTGGGGCCTTACGGCAATCAGCTGGCAAGATTTTGCCTGGAAAATTTTCATCAGGTACTTTCGCACCCCAAGGTGCCTGGGACAGACTTCAGCTGATGACAAGGCAGAGTGTTGGAGGGGGTGTGGACAGTTGCAGGCAACATATTTTCACAAGTTGTGGAGCTGCCCAGTACTACCTACTTTTTTGCTGGAGTTGCAACAAGCCCTGGGAATAATATTCACACCAGATATAATAATTTCACCTACTTTTTTCTTGTTCTTAGAAGTCCCAGAGGGGCATAGGGACCAACTCACTACCAGATTTCTGAAAACAGCGTTCTTAGCCGCTCAGAAGGCTATAACTAAGAACTGGAAGTCTCACCTCCCTATCACCATAGGCCAATGGCAGGAAATTATGATAAACATATACAGAATGGAGGCATTGACGGCTTCTTTGAATAAAAGAGTGCCCCAATTAGAATTATTATGGAGACGTTGGGTCTTATATATGGCAGGGGAAAGACCTGATTTTGCTCCATAGTTGTCGTTGCCCCCCCCCCACCACCACTTTTTTTTTTTTTTAGTTTTTGCTTTAGTGGACTATCTCCATCACTGATTTCCTTGGGCTTCCTTGTTTGCCTGAGAGGAAGGGAGGTGAAGGCACTAGTTCTTGCTGGGTCCCCTGACCTCAGGAGTAAGAAAAGAAAAGGAGGAAAAGGGAAAAGAAGAACAATAATCATGTGAAGCCATATACAGATTGACTGATCCTCATCAAGTAAATACTCGGATAATTGTCTAGATTTCCACTTTCCCTGATGATATCCACTAGTAGATAAGGAATTGTATGATTCTGTTTATGAAATTGCCTTTGTAACTATTTATACCTAATGACTGAGTGTGTCTTGAATGTACTCTTGTTTATAAAATTGTATAAATAAATAAAGTTTAAAAAAAAAAAAAAAATTCCTGGCAACATACACCCGATCAGGTGGTTCCTGCATGCCACCCACATATGATAGCCTTACAGCGCTGTGACACTTAGCTGGTAAAATGGGCAACCAAAACAGTGAAGAAAAAGGTTTTTTCTGTCTCTCAGGCAACAAGTTTAAGGGGGCTTCTCTCTGGGTCTGTGCATTTTCAGCGTTTTCTAGTGGAGCTTCAGTAGGAGGGAGATGTAAAGCAGGGTTTTGAGTCAAATTAAGGCCTTCAGGAATCGCAAGTGGATCAGGTGGGCAAAGGTTTGCATTCGTTTCATTTTGTATAAAGTCTTCTGCTGCAGGCATTCATATTGGGGACTTGCCCGATGTCCACTGTCCCGTATTCGGCCTTTTTTCCCACCCTGCACCCTCTAGTGCCTTTTCCACAGTCCAGGGCCCTGTCCCAGGCACATCGTTTGCTTGCACAGTAAAAACTCTGAGCCCATTTGCTTGTCTGAACCATCAATTACAGTGGCAGAATGCATATCAGATACTGAAATACTCGCAGACTTACAGTTCCCCACAGCAGACTGTGGATCCTTTAAACTTCTTGATTCATTCCTCAGCTGTTTTTTGACAGCATTGGCTGAGCTGTTAAGATTGAGATCGCTGGATCTTCTGCATTAGGGCCGCTTTCCATGCTACAAATTTCCTCTCTTCCATTTCTAGTAACAGCTGCAATTTGTGTCTCTCTTTTGATGGAATACCTTGAGAAGCATCAAACGCTCGTTCCTCCTCATCCTCAGAACTTAGAACCATCTCTGTTTCTTTAACTTTTTCAAGGGCAACCGAATCCTGTTCCTCAAGTTCCACATTACTAGGCTCTAACTCAGATTGCACCACAACGTTGTTCTCCATAGCTTGCATAGTTGAATCTTCAGTCTCAGGCATAGTCAAGGTGAGAGAGGAGACTGACCCTCCCACCTCCATTGCTTCCATCCTCACTCCAGGGCTCTCATCCACCATCTTAGCTGGCCAGAATCTCCCCCGGTGGGGAGTAGGGGAATTTTCCCGGTGTCCTGGCCAAATTTCCCCCATTCACTAAAAATACCACCAATAGCTTAATGTGGGTCAATTTCAGTTGGTTACCATCTGTATCCCACCCCTCCCCCGGTTGCCCCTGAAAAAGGGACTTCTAGTCTCAGTGGGCTTACCTGGTCAACAAAATGCAATAAATAAATAAATCATTTATCTGCTTTCCTAGGTATAGCCGGTATTAAATTTGGGCAGTGCCAGTCAGCCATGGTGGCATCCTCAAAGGTGTCTATTAATGGGGGAACCACCAGAGGGGAAGGGTCTGGGAGCTTAAGGTAGGTGGAGAGCCGGTGACAGGAGGGATCCAGTTCCTCGGTTTCAAACCTCATGCCGACTGAATCTGACACATGATCCTACAGAAAGATGGGTCATCTGGTAGAGACTGGGGTATGTATTTAGGGGTCTCTTTTCCGTCCAAAGAAACTGTAAAGGGGGAGGAGGAAAGCCCCCCCCCACCCGCATCCTTACCAGACTCCTCGGATTCATCAGGAGGTTGGAGATCCAGGTGATATTCTCCCTCTCCTCCCAGGTAACGGGAGGTGTACACGGCACCGGCCAACGAGGGGCAGGGAGTGGGTCCCTGTGGACGTCAGGGGGTCAGGACGCACAGGGCCCATGTGGGTCCGGATCCTGCAGAGGGAGAAGCCGTGCCCTGCATGAAATACCAAAGGGATGCCAGCATAGACAAAGTCCACTGTCACCGATGTCACATAGCCTGGCGACGTTGGTTGGGGAAGAACCGGTGCCAACACTGATGGTGAAATAATCTGCGCCAGCATGGGATGAGGAGCCAGCACCAGGCTGAGGAGTCGGTGAAGGTGTGGGCTGAGGCCAAACAGGAATCAGAGGATGGAGAGGCCTGACTGGTGTCAGTGCCGGATAAGGAGAGACCAATGTCGCCTGGAGGGAGACATCCATGGTAGGTACGTCAGGATCAGGTAAAAGTGACTGAGGGATGGCCAGGGGTGATGCCATAGAAGGTATAGGTTACTTGACTGAGGAGAGGTCATCTGCGCAGTAGAGGGTGGTGGCGGATGGTGTTTGAAGACCCTGAGCTCATCGAACCCATGCCGGACTGAGCAGAACTGGCAAAGCCTCCTGACTATGGCCCTGCCACCAGAAGGGGCTGGAGAGACTGGGAGAATCACACCTTCGAAGAGCCTCTGCCCGATAAAGAGAGGTTGGGCGGGAGATGCTGCCAAAGGTGGCTCTTTTGAGGATAGGGTGTGCGAGGCAGAAGGTGCTGCCCACCAGGAGGCGGACGACCCCGTTGCTGCCTTAGGTTTATGCGGGGACTGCAAATGGGAAGGACTGTTTTTTTTTTTGTGGTCCTTATCGCAGTGCTTGTGCATGCCACTGGATTTCCTCCCAGAAGAGGAGGGCTGTGCCCCCAAAGACGTGGCTGGAGAAGAGGAACAGCTTCTGGCCTGCAGCTCCCGTTCCATGTTGGTGACCTTCTACTGGAGAAGGAACGCTTCTAGGGCCCACTGGCGATGGCATCGAGTGGCCTGTTTGAAGCCTCTGCAGATGTCACAGGCCCAGGTATTATGGGTAGGCCAGAGGCAGCTGGCACAGGCAGAGTGGCCATCCTTTTCTAGAAGCTGCTTCCCCACTAGCACACATAGTCTTGGAGACCCGATCAGAAGATGAAGACAGGTTCAATATGCAAGAAAAAATAAAGAAAACAAAAAACTAGGGAGAGAAAATAAAGGAAAATTTGAAAGAAAATGGCAGACAACTGAAGCTTGCGGCAGTCTCTGGAGGTCTGACATGCGTTGGTTAACAGTGGGACAAGAACTGGGGAGGGAGTGGGGGATGCCCACTCTTATACGGTTCGCCAATGTCAGAGAGTGACACTGGAGTGGGCGGCCCCCAGATAGACTGACAGATAGAAAAGTTTCCGGGTGGTCCTAGTGCCTGATGGCAGTAGTTCCATAGGTGTGGCCTGCTGCAAGACATACCCCAAAGTCAGATAAATTATAACCAACAATGGCACACTAAAGAAAGTTTACCACAACCCAGAAAACAGAAAATGTTCTTTAGCGCACTCTCGCGACAGCCTTCCAGTGAAGAATTACCTAGCTAAAAAAATAAAAAAAATTGTACACATTTTTAAAAATGTTTCAATTAATTTCTTAATGTGGCACAAAACCCACATTATAAGTGCAATGAGACACTCCAGGGTTGGATTATGCAGACATCACCACACCTTCAAGGGCTGTAAGGTCCTCCAGCTAGCTGGATGTGTGACACGAAATGTCAGGGAGTCTGGTAAACCCCCTCCAGGGGCTCTGATGCCGGTTGGGTTCAGTTTTTAATTTTCTACACTTTGTTTGGCACAATTACTGCTTGTTGTTTAAGAAATACATTTTTGCTACACCAGCTGAAGTGTACTGCTTTTTCTCTAGCTTGAAGTATAGTTACCTTATTGTAACCAGGCAACAGCACCAGGCTGGAATCATCCAATAGCATTGTCTCCCCTCTCCCACTTAAGGTCCTCCGCCTGTGGAGTCTTGCCTCACATGTGCCTGGGTGTGCGGTAATCTCAGCATAAATCCCACCTAGGATGTCTTATTGCTTGCATCGTATCTTTGGGAGGAGATTATAAAGGTGCGAGTGGCTTAAGGGGCTATGAAAGCCTACCTCCAGACATCATTCTCCACCCTAATATTCAATCAGTGACTCTCAGCCCCTCCTTTTCCAAGGTACATGTCCACTGATGGCAGAGCACTGCTGGAGAAAGGTTGAGGTGGACCTACTCCAGAGGCCAGGAGCCAAGGGGAAATCTAAATTAAAAAAAGAAAATGTGGACATGCATATTACTTCGTTTTTACAAATACCCATTTCTAAAGACTCTTCATTTCATGCAGAATCCATGTGTAAATTAAAAAAACCTTAAGATCGCCGATGACGTCCCATCAAATAAAAATCTGCCTAACACAAGAGTGATCAAGTGTAAACTGAATCCTTGTTACATACGTCGAGGCAAATGTTCCTCTGGTCACTGGTTGTAAGTGTTCCTTCCTGTACTGATTCAAAGTAATCCTGAAATTAAAGGGAAGCTGGCCGCTTTGATTATAGTTTACTCTGGATAACTCAGCTGAGCTGTATACCTCATTTTCAGTGAGGTTCTGCTTTTACCCATTTTTACAGCTGGGTGAACTAAAGCACTGAGAAGTTAACCCTCCACGGTTGCCAGTTTGCCAACGACTGGCCCATTTAAGGATGCCCTTAGGAAACACATTTTCTCCTCCCGCTGCTGTAAGTGTCCTCAGCAGTGAGTCATGGGCACCTGCAGAGCCGCTCCGCTGTGCCTGCTCCGCCTGCGCCTTAGATCTTCTTCAGTGACAAAGTCTCATATCTAGACTGCACTTGTTTAGTTTTGTTATGCTTTCGTCTTGAATAATGTTACTTGCTGTAGCTACCTCTCTGTATAGGAACACTGACTATCTGTATATAATACCATTATTTTCTGTCCATCGTTAGTTCTCATATCTGCATGCATCTTACTGTTTTTATATATTAGCTCATTGTTTGTCTACTGCTATATCTCACTCCTACCTGTATCATCCTGACCTACTCTGTAACCGGACGTGGAGCCTTTGGAAATAAGTCTTTGACTCAAAGGGTTGCAATTCCGATGTAATAAATAAATAAACTAACTGATTCGGTCAGCGTCACACACCAAATTAAGGGACTCTAGGATATAAAACTGGGCATCAGGGGTCCCACAACCAGGCTCTAGTCATGAAACAACTCTGCCTGCAACTAATTTAATGCTGCAATATTCGTTTCTAAAATATTATACATGCTGACTGTAGAGTCAAGCCTTTAACGAGCTCAGTTTTGTCTTACCACTCAACGTAAACCAAGTTGTTTGTGTACTTTACTGTATGCTATTTAAACTACAGTTCATTTTAGTTACGTTAAAACATTTCCTGCCTTATGACATAAATGGGTCAGCCAAATGCAGTCCATATCTGATTGCTCAAACAAAATTTACTGCGACATGGATCAGACTGCAGTCAGGTTTTAGGAAGAGAACATTCTTCCAAGTTCCTTTAGGAAACCAGTCTGGCATCTAGAGAAGGAAGTAAATACACTCCACCCATTTTAGTAAAAATCAAACACAGCTGGTTACTAGAAGTGTTCAAACAGCTGGCAAAAAAGAAAAGGAGAAACAGGAAATCCTACTACAAGGACATCTATGGTTGTACTGCAAACTGTATTACAGAATTTAAAAAAAAAAATGTACCTAGCCAAGCCTGGTCAGACAGGGAGTAGTGCACTGGGCTATGACTTGGGAGACCCGTGTTCAAGCTACAAGCATGACTTTTCTCAGTGGACCAAGGGCAATGTACTCTGGCTCCTTCTATCCTGCCTTAACTGGGTCCAGAAAGACTAAGTCCACCAGTGGACTGTCCTAGGCAAGGCAGGCCTACCTAGAGGAAGCAGGGAAAAGAGTTACATGGGTCGAATCTCTCAGGCAGGCATGGCATGAAGAAGCCTGCCTTAACCACATCCCAGCGCCCCACTGGTGTTTTCTGGAAAACGCCTATAATAAAGCATTGCATGGGTTTCCCAAAAACAGAATGCTGGGTTGTATTGTCAGAGGCATATACTCCAGGAGGGGGGCAGGTTATCCTGCTGCTATATAGGTCACTGGTTAGACCACACCTAGATTGCTGTGTGCACTTCTGGAGACCGCACCTGAAGAAGCACATCAGGTTACTGGAGGTGGTGCAGCGCAGGGCAACACAAATTATCCAGGGTCTAGGGGACTTACCCTATGACAGCAGGCTGAGGGAGTTGAACATGTACTCCCTGGAGGAAAGAAGGGATGGGGGGACATAATTGAAACCTTCAAGTACATGAAAGGAATAAATAAGATGGGCATGGAAGGGCTTTTCAAACTAAGGAGGGAGAGGGACACTCGCGGGCACGATCTGAGATTGGAAAGGGGAATGTTCAGGAGGGAAATGAGGAGACACATTTTTACAGAGAGGGTGGTGTCTGGGTGGATCGCACTGCCAAAGGAAGTGGTATCCTGTAGGACAGTGGGCTGCTTCAAAAGGGGATGGGACAGGGTAAGGGGGACAGTCACTGGATGGGGGAGGGGCAGCTGCAGTATAAATGCTACTAGCTGCACAATTGAGCAGACTTGATGTACCATAAGGTCTTTATCTGCTGGCAATTTCGTATGTACATATGAAGCACAACTGAAGGGGTAAGTAAGCTGAATAGGTACACGACAGTATGTTTAGAAAATGCCCAGCGGATCTTTCCTTTCAATTCTCCCAGACTTGTCCAGTCTTGGGCATTATCATCTATGCACACAGGAAAGCACAGGCTGCCTGGTTATGGAGTCACACATTGCTGAGCGACTAAAGTCTTGTGTGAATTCCCATCTCTATGTCTTTTAGAACATACCAAAAGCAGGGAGAAATCAAAAGTCAGCAGTTCTACAGCATACCCAGTCTGCAGCTGTTGCCATGATGCCCATATGTACAGCCTGGTGGTGCATGACATCACCCCTCCATATCTCCATACCCACCCCGCCCCACTCAAGAGCTTCCAGTAACAAACAGAACTGTACCTCCAGATAACATACCACGGTTTGTAGCGATTGGAAAGCGCAAGCAAAGATTAGGATAGTTTCCATTCAGTTTTTTTCAGAAAACATTTTTTTTGGGGTCAAGAAATTAACCTACGGTCACAATAAACCCCACAATAATATTCCTTTAAAGAATCTGAAATTATTAAGGGCTAAAGGAAAACGTTTTGCTTACTCCAGCTTGAATTAAAAATGTGTTTATACTACAGCTACACTCTGCCAGCCTAACAGCTCTCCATGTGTTTTTTTTATTTATATTTTATTCATTTTAAAAATTTCCATGTATGTTGTGCAGCACAGTAGTTACTTTCTGTGCATCCACTCGAGAGAGTTGTGGAGCGATGCAAGCAAACTGTCTCCCCCTCTTAACACAATTTCTGTTTTTTTGTTAAACTCTTCCACTCACTCTTCTGTGCATTCTATGCTGCCAACATGGTGCAGTTATTTGCTTTTAAACCTTCCCTTCCAGCTGGTCCAGTGTAGCAGTGGGGGTGCTACCTGAAACAATGGCGATCTGGGTTCCAGAGTGAGCCCAGACACTGGAGGGCCAGAAGGGGAGGATGGAAGAGCATTTCATAGGACACTCTCCTCCTCAAGGGAGAGGAGGGGACTAACCCCAGCTGTACGAGTGCCACCTGAGGGTTTCTAGGCGGCGCCACCATGTTGGAGATGGCAACAGGAGAGAGATGCAATGGCTTTGCGGCACGCACACCTGTTGCATCGGCATGCCACACATTCAAAGCCAAGTGTCTCAGGGGGATGGGGCTTAACAGGAAAACATTCGCATCAGCAGGATGATGCCAGCACGCTCACAAGTGACACCACCCCTGCCCATCCAGTATGAAGAGTTCCATGACCACCACCACTGAACTTGGAAAAGTGTGAAGGGGGATATCGGCCACCCCTGAAGGCCCTACTGGGGGAAAGTCCAAGTCAGTGACAGGGCTGAGTAGCTGCCATGCTAAACGGACCAAAGCGGGAAATCGGAGGAGAAACACTAAAATAAATAAGCTCTCTCTCTCTCTCTGCTCCCTCCCTTGACCCCATGCACCACAGCAGGCAGCTGGGAACATCTGCACAAGGACTGAAAACATCTGCACTGTTTTGACTCCCCAACACTGCAGTATCTCACTACAGCGACATCAAATCAATTGCTGCATTCTCCAGGCCACGTCCACACTGATCGGCTTGCAGTGCATCAGACATTCTCCACAGCTGATGAAAGGTTAGTGTAAACAGGACTTTCATCTTTCTAACTTGTATCTGATCAACTGAAACCTGATTAGGCAGGGGGCCTTTTTAACCATCTGCCTCTTTACACTTAAACACAAAAGATAGGAGGAGTGTGTGCAACACCCCAGACATGAAAAAGATTACAATTTGTTGCCATTTGGTTGCCGCAAGTTCTTAGTGACACTTGAGATAAACACCTCTTTGCTGAAGGACAAATGGCAGTAGCCACCACAGCTCACAGAACATCAAAGGAGTAGAGAGACTTTGATTTCACAGATACAGAGCAGTCCTGATACTTACTGAATGTCTTGCAGATGTCAGAGACAGCTTTGAAGACTCTGTCAGAAAAGTTAACTTTCACCTTCACGTACTTCATGTTTGGAAGCTGCAGACGGAGCAGTTTGTGCTGAGGTGTAAACTCCAGCTTCGCATCAGCCTGTATACCATATTTATCTAGGGTCCAATGAGTCTTCAGTAGCCAGGTGTTCTTCTTTTCCCACCAAAGAGCATGATCGGACCAATCTTTTTTCACATCTATGGAAAAAAAAATAGTTTATGGAAATAAATAAAAAGTCACCTTAAGGTGAATAACTGTCCTGGCGTCTTTCCCTATAAAGGCTTAAAAATATGGTGACTGGACCACTGTTAAGTGTAATTTGAAGTGTGGTGAGAAAAAAAACTACACAGGTTCTACTGATAGACAACAGGAGACGATTATATGTTCAGGGGACAAATATGGCATAAATTTTACTCATTTTGGAAATATGTCTGCTGCCATATAGATTTCAGGACCAAAATTACTGCAATAAACATGCATTACATTTTAGAAAAAGATCAGCAGGAAGCGAGAATGCATTTACTTCCTTAATGAACTTGTTTTCATGCTGTATAGGAATTTCAACAACTTGCCCTCCTAAACAAAGATTTTTTAATAATGTTTTTCCTCAGACTTCATAAATGCCCAATTTCTCATGAAAAATGTGTCTCCAATAAATCAAGTCCATGATATATTTTCTGTTGAAAGGAGTCTCCCATGATTTCCAACAACGCAATGAGATGTTGCATCGCATTTGAGCTAATAAATTGATTAGCTAAAATGCGACACATCTCATCTTTCATAGCCAACGTTACAGCTGAGAGTTCTGAAGCATATACACCATTTTCAAAATGGCAGTATTTTTCTTGGTAAAGCACAATAACTGCTTTCAAGACACACTATGTCACTGGTTTCACAGAAGAGTGAAAAAACAACAGCGAGTGTGACTCTTAAGTCCGTGTTTCTCAAATGAGGCCAGCATGGCCGTATGCCGCTACCAGCAGAATTTTCTGCCACAACGGAGCTCTTTAAAACCCCAGTTACAAGGATAATGGAATGGATAATTTCTTACCTTTAAAAAATCGTGGGAGATGCCTTTCAACAGACAATACATCATGGAGTTGATTTACTGTATACAGTCTGGAAAGAGATTTGTTATTTCGGGGGTTGGGGGCAGAAAATGAGCACTGAGGCCACCAGTAAGTTCTGATGGCTGCACTTTGAGGCTACCAGGATCAGAGTCTTGAAAACCACTGACCTAAGCCGCATTACCCAATTCCACTCCATGCGGTAACTTCAAAGAGAAGTATTATTTAATGCAGCTCAGATTTGATCTCAACACTGATGCGCATGCCTAGAGAGTAGGCTTAACTTTTCAAAGATTCATTCAACAGGCTTACGCCACTTGATTTTAAACAGGAGTGACATTAGTAAGTTCAACTCAATGAAAGTTACTAACTTTTGACCTGAATTCACATAGCATGACATTTCCAAAACTCTTACATGCACAAGTTTACCAGAGTGGCAGTGCCATGTTCAAATGTGAACACGCTATAGTAGTAGAGGCCGGGAAGAAGCACGGGTCACCCGAGATAGCTATAATATAAAATAAACTGATATTTTATGAAAATAAGACAACACACATAACAGGCATTTAGATGGTTGCTGGCACAACTTAGGAAAGGGACATTATTTAACCAGGAGTAGCACACTAAGCCGAAGCTGTTTCCAGATGTGACCTGTGAGCACAAGGAAGTTAAGTGACTTGCTCAGGGTCACACAGTATGGACCTAGGTGGCTGTGGGATTCAAACCCAGGTCTCCAGATCTGCAGCTCAGAAACTTAACCCACTGCTATACTGCCTCCTAAGAGATTTTCCAGCGTTCTGGGACATCAATTACCACTCAGGTATTTGGCAGCTGATGTCAGCGATTGTCTTTCCAGCTGGTTTTAATTATGTTATTTTACGTCCATTTATTTGTGGAAGGGATCGTCATTTTTTTTTTCGAACAGGGTGGCTAGTTGATCCCTTCGACTTCCTGATAGAACTGATATGCCCCTGCACTCTGGCACATAATGGCATGTGACCAGGGAGAGCATGGGAGCGTGTCCTATTGAAGTGAATGGGGCTTCTTTTTCCTGTTGTTTTTATGAAACATCAGAATGGCCAGTTGGACAGTAATGAAGGACACCGCTTGACTAACAAGGAGCTTGTTATTCGAGCCGTGTCCTTCATTACTGTCCAACTGGCCATTCTGATGTATCATAAAAACAACAGGAAAAAGAAGCCCCATTCACTTCAATGGGACACGCTCCCGCGCTCTCCCTGGTCACATGCCATTATGTGCCGGAGAGCAGGGGCATGTCAGTTCTATCAGGAAGTGGCAGGGATCAGCTAGCCTCCCTGTTCAAAACAAAATTACGATCCCCTCCACAAATATATGGATGTAAAATAACAATTAAAACCAGCTGGAAAGACTATAGGGACATCAGCTACCAAAAGACACGAGTAAGGGTCATATACAGTATAGGAAAATTCCTTTAACCAGGGATTCAAAATTCAGCACAAAAGCTGACAGTGTCCCTTTAAATACTGGCTCAACAGGCTCTCAAATTACTTGTGCCCCCTCCTCACCCCTGCTGCCCTGTTTGCGCACCCACTTTACTCCCACTCTAGTAATAAATTCTTTGTTCCAAGGTGCAAACAGAATTCCGGTCAACTTGCCTTTAATTACAGACTTCCTCAGATATGGAATTACCTTACCTAGGGTAGCGGGTTCACCCTCAGGCACTGACTCTGCTAAACTGCTTCTCAAAAATCAAACTGTGCCCTACTGAGACTGTACTTGACTTGCTGGCCATACTTGTGACTACTGTAGCCTACTCTGCCCATTACTTCCACCATCCTCCCCTGCATGCTGAACTCGGCTCCACTCTGTTTACTCTAAAAGTGTGTCCTCCATTTGTACTTTTATGCCGAACCCACTAAGGCTTTGTTCACATTACAGTTCTGCTGCCATCTGCCTTTAAAGTACAATTTGCTTTGTTCTGTGTTGAGTATTGTAACCTGTTTGTTGCAGCTTACTGTTGTACTCTCCCTTCCCCCTGGACACATCTGGAAACAAGCTATTTCTACTCAGTATGCGTTTCCTGGTAAATCTTTTGAAATCAATTACTGTATTTTTTGTTTTTGCTGCCAACTTGTTCCTCTTCCCCTTCTCCAGGTCACATCAGTAAATAAGACTGTTGTAGATCTCGGCATGTCTGGCCTGGTGAAACACTTAAAGAACAGCTCTCCGCTTCAGCATGTGCTTTTATAAATAAGATGTTACAGCTGTAATAATTCACTAGAGAATAATTTTTTTTTCATTTTCAATGTTCCTTTCCAGGATTTACAGCACATTTTGGTAGTCCATCTAAAATGTCTGTATAGAAACATTTGAAAACACCTGCCTCTCCCGTGTTAACCTCACACGGCCTTTGTTTATGACATCATAGTGCTCACCATGACAACAGACTGATGTCAAACAGCAATTGTGTGGTTAGCAGGGAAAAGTCAGATGCATTTTGAAAGACCCAGTGAAATAAATACAGGTTACTCACCTGTAACAGGAGTTCTAGGAATGGTATATGTTGTTCATCCACACTGTCTCGCAGGTTCCTTGCCGCTTTAAATCTTGCCGGAAGATCTTCAAGCTGGCTCCTCCCATCCACCCGGGTGGTAAAACTCTCGGCTCCGCCCCATGACGCCAGATCTGGCCCGCTGGAAGCTCAGGTTGTGCGTCGAAGCCGGGGAGGTCGGGTGGGTCGTGTGGATGAACAACATATACCATTCCTAGAACTCCTGTTACAGGTGAGTAACCTGTATTTCTAGGGACATGGATATGTTGTTCATCCACACTGTCTGGCAGACTCCTAGCAGTTCTCCGGGAGGAGGGAGGCAAGGCGCACACCCCCTACTTAGGGAATAGAGACTGGAGAACCGAGGCCCCAAAACCAGCATCCCGGCGTGACTCAAGGTCGATGTGGTAATGGGTAATGAAGGTGTGTGCTGACTTCCAGGTAGCAGCCCTGCAGATTTCCTGGATAGGGACGTCCCTGGAAGCAGCCACCGATGCAGCAGTATGACGGGTAGAATGAGCTCTTATCCCTCTGGGAGGCTCCATGCCCGCCAACTTATAGCAGAGATCTATGCAGGAGGTGACCCACCTGCTTATCGTCCGCTTGGCTGCAGGTCTGCCAGGTGCAGCTTCAGCGTAGGTGACAAACAGCTGGCGAACCTCTCCCCAAATTTCAGCCATGCGCTCCTTATAATAAGCAAGCGCCCTTCTAGGGTCCAAAGTATGGAGCCTGTATTCGGCCTCCGAGGTGTGATTGGGGTATAACACCGGCAGAGTCAACACCTGGTTAAGGTGAAACTCCGACACCACCTTCGGAAGGAATTTCGGGTGGGGGCGCAGGACAACCTTGTCCCTGTGGAAGACAAGGTAAGGAGACTCGATGCAGAGCACCTGGAGTTCTCCCATCCTTCTGGCTGACGTGATAGCCACCAAGAAGGCGGTCTTCCACGACAGGTGAGAGAGTTCACACCTGTGCATTTGTCCGAATGGCTTGCCCATGAGCTTTGCCAGTACCAGCAGTAAATCCCACGGAGGTGGAGGTTCTCGTGACCGAGGGAATGTGATCAAGGCCTTTGAAAAAGCGCCCAGACCACCTCTCTCCTCGCCACCCGACTGCTCCCGCCGCCCGCGCCCGGTAAGCAGAGAGATGGCTGCCAGGTGCACCTTTAGGGTCGTCGACCCAAGCCCTGACTAGAAAGGGACCATAAATAGTCCAAAATGCTTGCCAAAGAACAGGAGGAAGGGTCCAAGTCCTTGCCCTGACACCAGATGGAAAATCTCTTCCATTTGAAGGCATAGCATTTCCTGGTCGACTCCTACGGGACACCTCAACAACATTGAGGACCTCGCGGAAGATCCAAGGCCTGGAACTCTAGCCGCCAGGAACCAGGCCGTCAGGTGCAGGGATTGAAGGTCCGGATGGAACACCTTCCCTGATTGACTGAGAGCAGGTCCGGGCGAGCTGGAAGCTGCCTCGGAGCCTGGAGCTGAGGCTGAGGAGATCTGGGTACCAGAACTGGCGGGGCCAGTCTGGGGCTATCAGAATCACCTGCGCCTTGTCCCTCCTTGCCTTGAAAAGCACCTTGTGGATCAAGGAAATGGGGAAAGGCGTAAAAGAGGCTCGGGGTCCACAGCCTCGAGAAGGCATCCCCCTGCAGCAAGCCCTGCTGAGGGGGGCGGGCATGAAACAGCCTCCGCTTTGCGTTCTCCCTTGAGGCAAACAGGTCCACCCGAGGTGTGCCCCAGTGGGAGAACAGATCTTGTACTACCTCCGGCAGGAGAGACCACTCGTGAGATGCAGCCCCTATCTGGCTCAGGGCATCGGCCAGGGTGTTGGAGGCTCCTGCCACATGCATGGCTAGGAGATCGGCCTCCAGGCTGCGCACGCGTGACCAAATGTGGAGAACTTCCTTGCATAGAAGCATGGAACGCATCCCGCCCTGGCGGTTTAGGTAGTACATGGTCGTGGTACTGTCCGTCTGGACTCTGACCACTTGACCCCGGAGAAACGGAGCCAAGGCGGTGAGAGCTAGACGGACCGCTCGGAGCTCCAGCAGGTTGATGTGGCATCGGGACTCCCGCGGGGACCAGAGGCCGTGGCGCTCGGTGTTCCCCAGATGGGCACCCCACCCCATCAGAGAGGCATCGTCGATAGAGAGACCGTCGGCTCGGGGCAGACAAACGGGATGCCCTCCTGCAGATGAGATGGAACGGTCCACCACCGGAGAGCATTCCACATCTCCTGGGTCACCATCACTAGCTGGTCCAATGGATCGCAGCGCTGTGACCACTGTCTGGCCAGACCCCACTGAAGGGGCAGATGTGCCAGCGTGCCCAACGGACCACGCTGGTACAGGCCGCCATGAGACCCAGGAGGCGCAGGAAGTCCCGGCAGAGATGCGATTGCCCAACCAGAAATGATTGGGCAAAGGAGGTAAGAACCTCGGCCCTGTCCGCCGGAGCCGTGCTTTGGCTCAAGAAGAGTCGAGCTCTGCCCGATAAACAGAATCATCTGCTTGCTCGAGTTCCACTTCTGGCCTCGCTGATGAGAAGGCCGACTTGAGAGCAAACCTGAGGGCCAGATCTCTGACTGCTCCACCTCCTGTCTGGAGGGGCTGCTATCAGCCAATCGCCCAGGTAAGGGTACACCCGACCCCGGCGCCGAGGAAAGCTGTCACCACTGCAATGCATTTGGTGAAGACCCTGGAGCTGAAGACAGGTCAAGGGCATGGCTGCGAACTCGAAGAGGGATCCCTCCGCTCGAAAGCGAAGGAATCTCCGATGTGACGGACGGATAGGGACGTGAAAGAACGCGTCCTGCAGGTCCAGAGAGCAGAACCATATGCCGTGTTCCAGAGATGGTATTATCTGTGCCAGAGTGACCATCCTGAAGGTTCGAGACCTTAGGAACTTGTTCAGGTCGTGTAGGTCGAGAATGGGGCGCCAGCCCCCCGTCCGTTTCGGAACCAGGAAGTACCTGGACACAAACCCCGGATCTGAGGGGGGGGATCCGTTACCTCCCTGATCACCTCCTTTAGGAGAAGGAGAGCGATGTCGGCCCGACGAGCCGACAGTGAGGCTGCGGACTCCGAGACCCCCCGAGGTGCGACGGCTCTGAAGGGCAGGGCCTGCTCGAATTCTAGAGGCAGGCCTTTTCCCACCACCTCCAGTATCCACCTGTCCGTGGTAATAACGGACCAGGCGGAAAGGAAGTGTCAGAGCCGTCCCCCCACGGAGGGAACCAGGGGTGAGGTGACGGGGATGGGGCGACACCCCTCAGCCCGTCACTGGGCAGGCTTGGAGGAGGGACCGGCCGAGGGACCTCCTGGGCCTTTACCTCCCTGCTTCCTGTTGGAGGAAGCCGACGGCTTGGGTTTGGGATGCCAAGCCCGAGCCTGCTGGCCCTGACGTTGCTGCGCCGGGGGCGCAGAAGAACGAAAGGGCTTAGGCTGAGGCTTGCGGCCTTTGTCCTTCTGAGCAGAAGAGACAGAGTCCAAGGTAGCATTGGACTTCTCGATCCTCTGCAGGTGACCTTCCACCCCGGGGCCGAAGAGGTCAGTCCCCAAAAAGGGAACGTCCGCCAACTTGTGCTGGGTATCCGAAGTAAAGGTGGATATCCTCAGCCAAGCCCACCAACGCATGGCCACTGCGGTCGCCACAGACCTGGCACATGAGTCCCCAATGTCTAAAGCAGTCTGGAGCTGCTGTTTGGCCACTGCCCTGCCCTGGTCCCACACCTGCCTGACCATAGTCTGCAGATCCGCGGGAAGATGAGGGATGACCTCATCCAGGGAGCCCAACAGGGCATGAGAAAAATGTGCCATGAGGACGGCCGAACTGGCCTGGACGAAGGCCGAGAGAGGACGCAGCATAGACTTTTCCCCGGCATAATCCAATTTCTTGGATTCCTTGTCGGGAGGTTTGTCCACATCCCCTGGCGCTCCCAGCGCCGGAAAACGCTGTCGTGTAACCAACCCCCTCAGCAGAGGGTGTTCAAAACCGACAGGGAACCGTAGGGACCACATGCTTCCTGGCCATCCTGGCCAAGGCACAGGGCAGGAAGCAGGGTGCTGCCAAAGCTCCAAGGCCGGGCCCACTATGGCCTCGGCCACCGGAAAGGCCTCCGTAGGGGAATCCCCTCGGTCCAGAATCTCCGTGAGGGGATACTTGGCCCATTTAGAAACGGGTTCGAGTTTCATCCCGGTGGACTCCGAGATGAGCCGAAGCAATCCTAGGAAGGACGAAGGGCTATCGTCCACCGACTGTCCTCCTGAGGACTCCAAGTCCATTCGCTTGAAGAAAAGGAAGGAATCACCCTCGGACTCGGAAGAGTCCTCAAAGAGCTGCCTCTGGCCTGAGCCACCCTCCACCTGCAGAGTCTTATCGGGAGTGAGGGTGACAGACAGCCTATGGGGCAGTCCCTGAGCCGACCGAGAATTTTTGGTCGGAGCCCCAAATAATGGCTGTGGAGGCGGAGGTTCCACCAGAATCGGTGGGGCAGCTGGAATTTGTCAACAACCGCCTGGGAACAGGCTCCCTCACAACGAGGGGTTGTTTCGCCACTCCGTGACAGCCACTTAATGGCCGGGAAGACGACTGGGTCGGCTTATTCCCGGTCAGGAAGCTGTTGCCACATGAGTTCCTCATACCTCCGACGCCAACTTGCGCGAAGTCTCCCTCGTCCGAGGAGGAGGAAGAGCGGCGGCGCCGCTGCCGTGCCGAGACCACCTATGGCGGCGGGATCGGGTTGGTCTCACAAGACGGCCCGAGACCGAGACCAAGAACCTTGGCTAGGCCGAGGACGGTGCGGGGAGGTGTCGGGAATCGGCACTCCCCTCGGTTCGGAAGATTCCACCGAAGGCTCTGGAACCGGAGGCACAGACGAGCCGACGGGACCCTCAACTCCCGCCGGGGGAACCGGGGAGAGGGGATTCTCAGCTTCTCCAGCCGACAACCCGTCCAACGGGTCGAGAAAAATCTCGACCGCGTCGATGGGAGTCTCGGTCAACTGGCCCGACAGGGACACCGTGAAGCCAGTGGCGAGCCGGTCGACAAGTGAGCTTCGACTTCGGGAGGGAGGATCTTTCCATCCCAAGAGAGTCAACGGTGAGACTTACTTTTGCTCTTTTGGACCGAGAAAGGTCCAGGAGAAGTTGGACCCTCACCTTTCGCCGAGAGGGTCAGACAAAGCTCCTAAAGAAGCCAATACGTAGGCACCGAGAGAGCGGGACAAATGCCGCAGCCAAGGTAGAAGCGGCCCGCGCCGCCTCCTCTTCGAGGGCGATCATCTGCTCGAGCTGATCCGCCGAGCCCGCCGCCGCGGACACCGCCAACCAGGCCTCTTTAGACTTAACCGGAGGAAATCTTTTCTCGGGACGCCCCAGCTGTAAACGGGCAGCACGGTCTTCGAGGACGTAGGCCGAAAAGGAAGAGCACAGGTCGCAAGCCTGCGGGTCGTGCTCAAGGCCTAAGCAGTAGACGAAGGTGGAGTGCGGATCCGTCCGAGACATCTTCTGCCCGCAAGGGCATCTCCGGAAACCGGGAGTCGATTTGTCCATCGCAGCCGCGAGGGAGAGAAGACCAAAGTCTTTTTAGCAAAAAACCTTTTAATTTCGAAGATTCGAAGAATTAGGAACCAGTCTTATACGCAGAGTGTTAAGGAGGGAACCTGAGCTTCCAAGCGGTAAGGAAGATCTGGCGTCATGGGGCGGAGCCGAGATTTTTACCACCCGGGTGGGTGGGAGGAGCCAGCTTGAAGACCTTCCAGCAAGATTTAAAGCGGCAAGGAGCCTGCCAGACAGTGTGGATGAACATATCCATGTCCCTAGAACTGCTGCATTATCTACAACATTTAGTAGACCAACAGGAGGGAAAAGTAAAAAAAAAAGCAAAGAACTAGAAAACAAAGTTAAAACATATTTGGTGTAAATCTAGTGTTTTTAAGCTTTTTAATATAATAGACACTTGCTCTTTAATAAATGGTCCAGATTTCTGTTATGTAAATCTGAAAACGGATAACACAGGAGAGATGGAGATGAACTTGTATTTGAGACCCATCTGCATGCATCAACATTGTAATTTAATACTGTGGTGATGGAAGGGACTTGGGATCCATTTTGTCTACCCATCATGCCGTAAAGTTGTGGCCATGCCCCAGTTTGGGTAATGGCATATAGTAAAACCTTACAGGCAGAACATTTCCCCTATGATGTGTAATCCTCAGTGTCATTCTTCCCGAGGAAGCAGTCTAGCTGTGCTTTGAAAGCACCCTCAACCTTCTTTCCTCTAGGCAAAATAATTTGGCTATATGCAAAAGATTAGAATTCTGTTTTTACTTGTCTGTGCACACTTTATTCCCATTTCTCCTAGCTGTTCTTTATCTCTCACAATCCCTTTGTTAGTATACTCTCTTTTGCCTGTTTCTCTTCTGCTTTTTTCCATCATGACTGGCTGTGTCTCTATTTTGCCTGTAGCTGCTCTCTGTTCTCTCATATTCTCCTACTCACTTTCATTCCCTTCCTTTTCATTACTTTCCCTTTCTTTACAAGTCAGAGGAAAGTTGTTGGGAGAACATCAGTCACTCCTCGACACTGAAAAGACAAGTATTAGTCAGAATACTGACTACTGTCCAGGTGGTCAACCAGCTGAACAAATCGGCCAAATGGTCAGCTTGAGAGTCCCTTTACCAATTTCTTCTTAACCCAATTCCTGCAGCTAGCGCAACATCGATGAAATTATACTGACATGACACTGAAACTAGAGGGGAAGGTTTGCCCGTTCGCAGACCATACAAAGCTCTGCAAGAGGGTGGATACACTAGAGGGGGCATTACATATGGAAGCTGACCTAAGGAGACTGGAAAAATGGTCCAGAAATTGGCAGTTCAAATTTAATGCCAAGAAGTTTAAGGTAACATGCCCGGGGAAGTGGAGCCCAGGAGAAAGGTACACACTCAAAGAGCATCAGCTAGAGGAGACAAAGATGGAACAGGATCAGGGCGTGATCATTACCAGTGACTTTAAGGCAGGAAAACAATGCAAAAAAGCAGCACAGAAGGCAAGTGGTATCCTCGGATGCATAGGAAGGGGTATTACGAGCAGAAAGCATGAAGTTATGTCCCTCTACAGATCCTTGTTGAGGCCACACCTCAAGTACTGTGTCCAGTTCTAGAGGTCTCCCCCAAAATAGGACACTGACTGTCTGGAGACGGTGCAGGGGGGCTGCATCATGAGCCATACGAGACAAGACTCAGAGTTGAATTTATTCTCTCTGGAACAGAGAACAAACAGGTGGGACATGATGGACATATTTAAGTACATCAAGGGAATTAACACAACTCAAAAAGGAAAACCTCTTCCAGGAAAACAGGGTGGCGCGTACGAGGGCACAACTTGCATCTGGTGGGAGGCAAGTTTAAAAGCAACTCTAGAAAGTACTTTTTCACTGAGAGATTGATAGACCCATGAACAACCTGCTACCAGAAGTGGGGGCATCAAAGACCGTAAGGGAATTCAAACTCGCTTGGAACAGGCAATGTGGGCAACTCAGGGAAAAAAATATAATTGGGGGAAGGGGTAGCCACCTTGGGCAGACTAGATGGACCACACGGTCTCCATCTGCCATCACTTTTCTTATGTTCTTATGGTTATTAGCCACTGCTAGCCACCAGAATACACATCCAGAAAGAACAACTATATATCAGGGGTCAGAATTGGCACCAGCCCACTAGCCAAACACTGCTAAATTTTGTATCAGGCTAGTAAGATTTTCATTTAACTAGCCCTGCAGGCTCGTACTGGAGAAGCCAACACTTAAGTATGTACACCAACAAGGCCAGTGGAAATGTCTGTGGGACCAGAGGATTTTCCCAGTCACTGGCTCTAATGGCTAGTGGTTGCAAAACTTAGTTTCGAACCCTGATATAACCCCAGAGAAAGCTGAAGTCATTGTCCTGGATACCATCTATGCATTCCCTGCCACTACCTAAGCTACTCAGTCACCCCCCCAAACACCACCATGTTTGGTACTGCAGTAAACAAACAAAAAAAAAAAGTCTGGTTTATAACTGTAGCTAAGAAAACCACTTGCTTTCTGACTGTATCACATAGCCAACATTGGAGAATTGCATACAGTACCTGGAAATGTTGTTTCATAAGAGTCTCCCATGTACTTCCATCCTGAAGAGCTGGTACAGTGGGGAAGTACACCAACAGATGGAACCAGAGGCACACCCTACACTAACAAGCATTTGTCAATGCCGAATGTTTGCTTGCTGGTATTAGCACTGGAAATGCAGGAGTTACACAGATGCAGAATAGGAATGGCAGTGAAGTACTTAACTTCACGCTAAGCCCACCTCTATCTTGCAGAGACGGACAGGCACTGGGGTATGCGTTTGGGTCATCGCCCAAAACGTTCATGTCACTTCACCGTACCCTGTCCTGCAGACACCGACACATGTTGAGGTGTGCCTTGGGGTGTTCAGCTTTACAGTCACCGCATTCCATAAGGACATACGCTGAAATGGGTGCAGTACAGGAGAATGGGGTGAACCCTGGAGCCAAAGAGTCCAAAGCGCACCTCAATGCCCGTCACTGGCTGCAGGGTGGGGTGGAATGGCATGAGCATTACAGTCGGCAATCCAAAGGTACACCCCTGATGCCTGTCAGTCTGTACAGGGTGGCACATTATGGTTAGAAACCCTAATGCCCCGGGCATTTGTTGGTATTTGCACTACAAATTTTCAACATGGCCTTTTTGTGACCACCACCTCATAAAAGCATTTTGTGCCTCTTCTCACGAACAGTGGCACTGTGATTTTGTTAATGTGTCCCGAATTTTGAGTTCCCACAGCGACCGTGCCATTCCGCGCCAGATGTACGAAAACAGATTGGGCAGGATGTGAAGAATGACAGCTGTACCATTCACAGGGAGGTGTGAAAAGATGGCAATGTTGAAAATCTGTAGTGAAAATACTAAAAATGCTCAAACTTCCGAGCGTATGTGAAAACTGCGCAACACATGTGCGTAACAGTCACTTAGTGGAATTATTTCACCAGATTTTCAACACAGGCATTTTGCGACCTCTGCTCATGAACACTATCCCTATGATTTTCTTAATCTGTCCCGAACATTGATTTCCCACAGCGACCGTGCTATTCTGCTCCAGGTGAGTAAACGCATATTTCGGGCACGATATGAAAAATGACAGCTGTACTGTTCATAAGGAGGTGTGAAAAAATGCCAATGTTGAAAATCTGGAGTGAAAATATTACAAATGCACAAAATTACGAGGATGCATGGAAACTGTGCAACGTACGCTCATAACACAGTAATTTTATGGACTTTTGTCACTAAATTTTCAACATAGGCATTTTAGCACTTCTGCTCATGAACAGTGTCACTGTGATTTTTTTAATCTGTCCCAAACACTGACTTCCCACAGCGATTGCACTATTGTGTGCCGGAAGTGCAAACACACATTTTGGCCAGGATATGAAAAGTAACAGCTGTACTGTTCATAAGGAGTCTGAAAAAAATGCCAATTTTGAACATCTGGAGGGAAAATACTATAAATTTGCAAAGTTACGAGGGTGCGTAAAAACCGCACAACGCATGCTCACAACACAGTCATTTTATGGACGTTTGTCCCCAAATTTTCAACATAGGCATTTTAGCACCTCTGCTCATGAACAGAGTCACTGTGATTTTCTTAATCTGTCCCAAACACTGATTTCCCACAGCGACCGTGCTTTTCTGCACCAGAAGTACGGAGAAACATTTCAGCCAGGATGTGAAAAATAACAGCTCTACTGTTCAAAAGGAGGTGTGGAAAAATGCCAATGTTGAAAAACTGGAGTGAAAATATAACAAATTCGCAAAGTTATGAGTGTGCATGGAAACTGCACAATGCACGCTCATAAAAGTCTTTTTTTAATTTTTTCACCAAATTTGCAACATAGGCTTTTTGAGAGCCCACCTCATGAACAGTGGCACTGTCATTTCGTTAACTGGTCCCAAAAGGTGATTCCACGCAGTGACTGTAAAATCACCTTTCTGGACTGAATAACGCCATGACAGTGACCGAACTCATGAGAAGGGGTCCCAATAACCTCATGTTGAAAATTTGGTGTCAAAAGTCCAAAAAATGGCCGAGATATTGACATAAGTTGAAAAAAACTATTTATGCTATTATACAGCTTACCGGCATTTCTTCAGTTCGTGGTCGGCTTTGAAGAGTGCAGCGTGTTCCCGGTCCACTGAAGACTGTCGCACCGGGCTCCGGAGGCAAGTATGGGATGTGGGGAGGTGGTTACGCAGAGGGTGGGCGCGGGTTAGGGGAGAGTGCACCGGACACAACGCAGGACCGTTTCCTACTTTTCAGGTTAAAAATAAATTGAAACCGTCATGGGAAGGTTTCCTTTTGCAGGTAGATTTGGCACACTGGGGTGGGCTCCGGCCAGACCACCTGCATGTTGATTTTTTTGAGGAGAAGCGACTGAAGCGGCCGGGGATTGGGGATCCCGTCCATAAGTAAGAAAGGATCTGTGATTTTGGGGAGGGAGACATGATGCCGAGTTGGCCACCCCTTGGCAAACTAAATGTATGGGAGATATTATGCCAATGGGGAATGGGCTCCCCCATTGGCAAGCGATCTGGGGAGAGGGCATGCCGACGGGGATTGGGCACCCCAGTCGGCTTTTATGGGGACTCTGAGGCAGCGACAGTCGCTGCCATGTAACTAGAAATGTTACACCAGGCAAGGCACTGCCCTGCAATGACGGATCGCTCCCTCCCTGCAGCGGAATGGCTGACACTGCAATGATGAGGCGGCCCCTTTTTGCAGTGGCCAAACTGTTTCAGGTTGGTGGCACTTTTACAGAACCAGTGTCATCAGGACACTGGGCCTGCATTGGGTGAACAGTGCCAAGCCCACAGATGCAGTGCTGGCGTTGGCTGCCACAGTGCGGCACCTCCACAACCCGCTTCTCTCCTAAGCTGCCACATAATGTTTCCTGCGCATGTGCACAAGCAAACATAAAAATCTAGATGGGTAGCTGGGGCCTCTCTCTGGTATACAGCCGGCTGTTTGCAACTACCTGTTCTGCATTATTGTACAACTTGTGGAAAACAGCTTTAGTAAGCATAAATTCAACAAGTCTGGAGAAACTCCATCCTGGACCAACAGCTCCAGCCAAATATGTCAACTACTGACAGCTATTCAGAATTCTAGGATATACTGAGTATGGAAGTGTATCAGAGATTCTGGAAAAACCAAATGTCCAGGTATGAAATTCTCCATTCACAGTCCTCTGCATATACTTTACTTCCATTCTGAGTAACTGTGACAGAAGAAGCAAGCCAAGCAGGGATGACAGCTCCATCCAGGAAGGTGCCTCTCAGGAACATGAGTAACCCCGCCTTTAAAGAGATGTTGTGATCTACTCCTTTCAGCTCCATAGCCCGGTGCCCTGGGGCAGCGATAGCCCCTCTGTGTAAAGAATTAAATTTTTTACTTACTTCGTAAAGTGTGGGAAGGGATCGTAATTTATTCTGAAGGGTGAGCCTGCCAATCCCTTCCCATTTTTTGGTACGCCTGCTCCACTCCCGCACTCCCCCGTTTTGTGATGTTTAACTGAGGAAGTGTGAGAATAGCCATATACAAGTCATGAGGCTAATTTCAAGGTTTGATAGTACTGCAGTGTACCTTTGGATAAAACTGAAAGCCACCGCTCAATAATAGGGTCTATTGGTTGAGCGGTGGCTTCAACAATCAAGTTACTGAAGTGCTAAACGTTTGAAATAAACCCATGACACTCAGAAGCGGCATCCTTCTCCTGGTTAAACGTCTGCAAAGCAGACACAAGGTGAGCAGAATGTAACAAAATAGGAAAGGATCGGCTGGCTCACGTTCCAGAATAATTACAATCCCTCCACACTACGGAGTAAGTAAAAAATGTAATTCTTTACACAGAGGGGCTGTCGCTGCCCCAGGGCACCGTGATATGGGGCCCAAAGTGGTATTTTTTACAAATCTCACAATTCCCTTAAGCAAAGCCTGCAGCTTAGAATGCAGTTGCTCCCTGAAATGCATAACTGCAGTAACTGTTCCCCACAACTGCAATAAAGGGCTAAAATGTGTTAATTTTTTTCCACAACTCTCCACTTTTATCTCAAGAACGCATTCCAGAGCTTTTAAAACTTTTCCAAGGATACCCATTTTTTTTTTTTTTTAAATTTACATGGAGTCCAAGATACTCGAAACGAAAATTCTGCGGACAGTCCTGGGGACACAATCTTACAAGGAGGTACCGCTCAGTGAGCTAAGATCAGACAACAACTACAGCTCAGAGCACACCTTTCTCCCAAAGACTGCATCTGCCAAGGCTTGGAAGTTCAGTCAGTAATGCCTCACTCAGGTGTGAACGGAGTACCAGGTAGCTGCCTTGAAAATGTCTGCAGGCAAGGGTCTCCCCATGAATGAGGAAGCCAATGACCTAGTGAAATGTCCTTTCAAGGCTTGAAGAAATTTACCAGCAGTGAGGTAAGCCTCTGTTATGCACTGTTTCAACCACAAAGAGGAGTCACAGTTGTCTTGAAGCAAGACGAACAAAGGTGAAGTCTGGCAAAAACTCTAGGTACTACTGAGATGGTACTTCAACAATCCATGCTCATCCAAAGTGTGTAACTGACACTCTATAATGCTCCAGGTTTCAGCACAGGGGGCAGAAGATTTCTGGCCTCATGTGAAACATCAGGTTTATACTAGGAATAAACTTAAGGCTGGTCTGGAGAATCACTATCAGGAAGAACACCACAGAATGGTTCTCAACACTCTAAAGCTACTGGCTCACTAACTCTTCTGGCTGAGATAACTGACAAGGAAGACGGCACTTAGGGTTAGAAGAAAAAGGCTAACCTCAGCTAAGGACACAAAGTGTGTGTTGGGGGGGGGGGGTAGCGGAGACTACACTGGACCAAGCTGAGATCCCAACAAGAACACCTTAACATTACCTAGAGAAGATGCCCTGATGAAAATGGAGGCATCTGGGTGAGCTTCCACTGAAACCTGGAAGCCATCCAGAAGAATCACAGATAGAGATGCGTAGACATGGAGAGGGTAGAGAGAGTTCAGAGAACGGCAACAAAGAAGGTGAGGCAGCTCGAACACTTACCTTATGAGGGAAGACTAGATGACCTAGGCATGTACTCACTGGAGCAGATGAGGGAGAGGGGTGACATGATCGAGATGTTTAAATACTTACAGGGTATAAATACGGTGTCTGTGGAGAGCCTCTTCCAACTAAAGGAGCGACCTTGGGTTAGGTGGCATGAATTTCAAATTAAAAGGGTGAAAATTTAGAGGTAACATTAGGAAAAACTTCTTCACTGAGTGGGTGGTGGATAACTGGAATGGGCTGCTTAGTGAAGTGGTGGGGGAGAAAACATTGGGGGGTTCAAGAGGGCATGGGATAGACACAGACGGATTTTGGGAAGGGGAGGAGGAAGGACTGCAGTAAAGTCCTAGTGAATAACTAGGCAAAATGGGCAGACTGGCTGGGCCTGGCAGTCCTTTTCTGCCATCACATTCCTATGTTCCTAAGGTATAAGGAGGCAGATACAGACTAAGGCCTGACTGAAGTAACTCAAGGACCTGAGGTATCTCATCCAACTTTGGATCCAGGCTTCTTTCCCTGAACCATTTTGAAAAAGATGGACCAGACTTTACACTACAGCTGGGAAGCGCAGATCTGCCTAGTTTTGAAGAGGCAATCCACTACCACTTGGGGTAAAAGCCTGTAATAGGAATCTGTCCCTCTCAACCTTCAAGTCTGAAGGCAGAGACCATTTATCAGACTGAACCAAAAGCCTTTGCTGCAAAGTCCTATTGCAGCAGAAGCACTACTGATGAGCGGACTGACATCTTGAGGAGGTCTGAGAACCAGAGTTTCATGGGCATGTAGGAAACAATCAGAATGACAACATCTGCATGATCCAGTAATATCAAGTTCAGGACCCTGCTTAACAGATACAGAAGAAGGAAAGCATACCGGAGCCTCCTAACCAAGAAAAGAAAAAGTTGTCGGTCTTCTAAGCAGTATGATCTGAGGTCAGAGCAGAACTTTGTCAGTTTTGTCTAGTGGTGAACATGTCCATGGAATAATGACACAGATGTCTCACTGACACAGTTGTCTGACAGACAGAAGACTTTGGCTCTGGGTTAAAATTCCATTTTTTGGGGGAGACTTCCTCTTGGCAGAGCTGCTCTGCTCCAAGGTTGTTCATTCTTGGCAGATACAGAGATCAAAGCTCTATTAAGTTCCTTTCTGCCAACTGCAGCAGGGGATTCATCTCCCACATCATAGATTAGTTCTTGTTGTCCCTCTGAAGGTAAATGTAGGCTATTGCTGCGCAGCTGTCTAACTGGATAGTGATGACTGTCCCCGAGGGACAGCTGGAATGCCATTAGCAATATATGGCTAGCTTCTGTTTCAAGCAGGTTGCCTCCTTTGGACTTGTCCCTTCAAGACACACTTGAGCCTCCCTACCTTTTATGGATGCCCCCACCTTCTTAGGCTGGCATCCATCTCAGTATTAACTGAGGTGGGATCCTGGAGTGGTGCTCACTAGAAAAGGTTTTCCCTGTTGAGACACCACAACAGTTTGGCTCTGGACAGTACAGGAACAGGGGGGCAGGATGGCAGTTAAGGGAAAGGAGCTATGCTTGCAGTGTTTTACAATGAATAGGCTCACACACACTGGAAGAGGACTGGGGTCTCAGAAGTAAGGGACAAATGCAGATTATCCCAGAAGATCTACATTCTTTCCGCCATGAGAAATATCATCCCTAGGTCTTATGACTCCCCCCTCCCCCAAAAAATAGGGAACAGTCTGGCTCAGGGATACCCTGTTCCTGTTATAAAAACATGGCTAAAGAGTGTGATTTACCTGAAGAATGCTGCACTGAACCTGGAG
This sequence comes from Neoceratodus forsteri, assembly GCA_016271365.2. Taxonomy (NCBI): domain Eukaryota; kingdom Metazoa; phylum Chordata; order Ceratodontiformes; family Ceratodontidae; genus Neoceratodus; species Neoceratodus forsteri. The sequence goes on from CM028134.1 coordinate 841,967,920, forward strand.
AGGGGACTTAAGTGGACTAGCTAATCATCCAAGTAAGGGTGGATACTGATGCACTGCCCCGAGGTGAGTAAATATGTATCTCAAAAATAAAAACAAAAAAATCTGATTTCTAAACTAACTACATGGGTGAGTATGTGGCTGCTCTCTGATCCTTGAGGTGAGACACCAGGATCACAATAACACATTGTAGTGAACACCCTAGAAGTGGAGGCATGGCCAAATGTCAGGGCTGTATGTGGATAATGCTGGCCCCCTGCTGTGAAGCAGAGGAACTTCCAGTGTTTCTGGGCAATAGGGATGTGCAAATAAACCTCTTGAGCTCCATGAACGAGAGGAGATTGTTCAACTGCACTGTGTGAATTAACAATCAACTGCATGACGTCCATCTAGAAACAGACTTTTTCTTACTGCCTAGTTCAGAGATATCTGGGGTCCGCATTGATCTGAGACTTTTTATCCTGTTTGGAATTACAAAGATGAGGGAATAAACCCCTAACCCTGACCTTCCTCTCCTAGATGCCACCCCAACCTTCTTTACCTGGATGTTCTCAGGAAATCATCCCTAAAGAAAGAGGATGCTATACAGTCTAACAAACGGTGGTTCTTTTGTCTTGACTGCTGAGTAAAGTGGATTTCGGGAAGATGTTCCTGGGTGAGAAGGGAAAGAAGTCTACAAAATGTTCATCTCCCTGACACACTTGTGCAACATCATGCTGGCCCCCACTCTGTTGCAAACCACCAAAGATGATCCTCCAGAAGCATCTCTTGGAACTGGACCAACTGATCTTCAGGAGGAGGTCTTGTTTTTGGAGCTGTCTCTGAAGGAGCCTTGGCTGCTGGATTAGCCACCACTGAAATTCTTTTGAGCAGCACCACCTAGGAACTTGTAAGAACAGAGGCCACAAAAGGGGTGGGAGCCCTCAGAGTTTCAAGCATGCATGGGATAGACATGTCACATGGGAATATATTAGAAAAGAGGGTGGAAGGGTCACTGAAGACCAGATAGGTTCTGCTCAGGTTGCTTAGACAGGGAACACCTGGGCAGACTGGGTAGGCAAAGCAGTTATTTTCTGCTGACAAATTCTATGGTTTTGTTATCCCCTTACCTTTAGATTTACCTCTAATTTCAACTGGCTATCCTTAGTTAGGTCATACAATAATAGGTCTCCTCTTCCTGTCCTCACCTCCTGGGTATGTAGTCCTATTTGCCTCAATCTCTCCTCATACGTCATTCTGTCCATTTCCCACATCACTTCTGTAGTCCTCCTTTAGACTCTAATAGTTTGATTTCTGTTTTTTTGCTTACAGTGACCAAACCTGGGTACCAAAATCCTAATGGGGGCATAAAAGACTCCTGTATAATGATAGCGGTACTGTTTGGCTTTACAGATAAAGTGTTTAAAGTAACACCCTAGGATTTTATTTCGCCTTTCCCACAATTTTTCTACACTGTGCTCAGTTGTTCAGACAGTTTAGCACTCCCATGTCCCTTTTTTGTGTCACTGGCTGAGTCTTCTAGTTGTAGGCTTCATATACTTTGTGCCTATTAGTTTCAAAATATGTAGGATCGGACATGTACCTACGTTCACTCTCATCCCATTTTCAAGCTTTTCTATTATGGTGCTTAAGGGGCAGGCCCTGTAATAATCACCGACTGCAATGTAGAATCCTCAACCCACGGTGTATCACACTCCTCAGAAACCAATCTGGAATGTGCACATATATGCAGGTCACCATATTAAGAAATGCACTAGCAGTGTAGTAATTGTATTTTAATAGCTCAGAATTCCTGCAGCAAAAACTCATCCTAGGACTGACAGAAAAGGACCAAAAAAGTCTGGGAAGGGGTGTGTCCTAAGACTTTTTTAAGAAGGTTTCAATCTGTCCCAGCTACCAGGAGGACAGCCCATACCAATGGCCTGCCTAAAGGAGCAGACACATAGGAACAGTTACCTGTAATAGTAGCTCTTCGAAGGAATTTCCTACAGAGACCCACACCTACAGAATATAGGTACCATCGGTAGCAAACCTATCCAGAAACTTTTATCTTCTAGAGGCCATCTACTATGACACCCATTGTCACCACCCATATAATGTGGGTGACCACCACACCACCTCCATTCTGGGCATCCGTCAGAGACTCAACTACATCATGTCATAACAAAAAATGGCAAAGACAACCACGTTGATGCTCTTAAACAGGGAGTGACCAGAGAGAGAACCTTGTGTATCCCACTACAGGGCAAACAGAGCAAGCCCTGCAGAAACAGTGTACCCCAACCCAAAGACCTCTCTGCAGGGACCAAACCACAGAGGAACAAGAGGTAGGTTGGATGGGGTAGGATTTGGAGGTCACCAGTGGCACCTAGAAGCACAGAATGATACAACCACAAAGCTAGATTTATTTAAAAAAAAAAAAATGATAATCTGGTTTTGTCATGATTAAGCAGATAAAATTTCGTCCTAAGTAGATTTACCTGGGATAGAAAAAATTAATAAAATTAATTCTATAACTGCAATGTTACCCATGTGTGTGATTCTGTAAACATAAAAGCTGTAATTTGTGATTGAAAGTGCATTCCTTTAAAACAAACAAAAAAAAGAAATCTGCTGTTTCCAAGGAAATATAGTACTTTAAAGAGCTATTGACGCCTCAAAGAAAACTTTAAAAAACATAATAATTAGGCACAACTCTGCCTGCCTTCCATTTATATTTTGTATATTTCTCCTCCCCATTATTTATTACTAAGGAGATTTGCATATATGATCTTTATCCCTTAGAGTTCCTTTAGAGTCCTTCTGTCTCTACAGCTTATTCCCTACTTCAAGTCATAATCCTCTGGAGTAACTGTGAAGTGACAAGCAGTGCATTATGATCTCAGTCAGGGAGAAAGCAATAGGAATGGATAAAGCCTTCAAGGGCAAAGATCCTGTTTTCATACAAATTACCTCAATAATAAATAATGGGGAGGAGGAATATAGTACTAATGGGAAATGCAAGCTGGACTGTGCCTAAATATTAGGGTTTGTTAAAGTTTTTCTGAACATATCACCAGCTCTTTAAGAGCCTTAGTAGTTTGTATTTTCTGACATCACACCACCTGAATTGTACTGAATTACTTTTACTAGCACTGTACTTTGAAAATGCAATGGTGAAAACCCACTAGTTTGACTGCACCAATAAAGCAATTACTGTAAAAGTAGAAGGTCTTCTGGTAACAAATGAAAGCACAATCATTAAAATAGTCAACTGCTTATTTTAACAGAAGGGAATGTCTTCTCACAAAATGCCACATAAAAATGAAAGAAATGTTTCCCTCATTACATTGCATTGCTGCTTTAAATGGTCTGATCTACAGAATGCTATGTAATAATTTAAAGCAGCAATGCACATTAGTGATATTTTTGCACTGTATATTTATATTCCATTTTAGATTGCGCTTTTTCTCCTGCCTAGTGAGATGCCCTCATCATTTTGGAGTCTGCCTGCAGCACTTTGGGGGAATCAGAAATCATTAAAGGAGCACGCCTCTAAAACATGGCCGTATATCTTACCTGTGACTAAGAGAAATTCAAATACAAGCCACTGATTCCTGATCACATGGGACACTGGGGACATCAGGGCTAACTTCAGGCCAGCACCCCCCCCAAGCTTTCAGTGATGCAGGGCCCAGTGTCCTTTTCGTATCAGCAACATGTCAGGGCACAATGTTCAGTGAGTTTTGTCCCCTTTACTGGTGCATCAAGATGCACATCACACTGTCTGGCACCCACCCAGACTGCAGATGAATGCAGAAAAGGGCACCAGAGAACCTTGCCAGGGTTTTGTCTAGGTTACAAACATACAAAATAACAGCAGAAAAAGGCCCATAGGTCTAGCAAGTCTGGCGATTGTGCAGCTCTTAGTTTCAAATCACTACCGCTGCCCCATTACCACCCAAACCTCTCTCTTCCTCCTCTTTTCCAGTCCTCCCCCCTCTTTGTGTTTCTGTTTGTACTAATCCTGCCCTTGACTCTATCCCTTTCCCACTTAAAAGTTATCCAATGCCCTTTGAGCAATTAACTCCTTCTGCACTGCATTCCAACCTGACACCACTCTCTATGTGAAGTAGTGCCTCCTCATCTCCCTCCTAAACCTTTCCCCTTCCAGCTTCAGACTGTGCCTCCTAGTGATCCTTCCCCCCTTTAAGCGGAACAATCCTCCCTCCATGACTTTGTTTATGTCTTTCAAGTACTTAAAGATCTCTATCATGTCCCCTCTTACCCTTCTGTCTTCCAGTGAATACATGTTGAGCTCTTTCAACCTTTCCTCATATGGCAACTCGCCTAGTCCCATGATCATTTTTGTAGACCTACGCTGCACCCCCTCCAGTAATCGCATCCTTTTTGAGGTATGAGCACCAGTACTGTACACAGTATTCTAAGTGTGGTCTCACCAGTGATCTATACAATGGCAGGATGACCTCTCCCTTTCGAGAGGCAATCCCTCTGGCAATGCACCCCAGCATCGTAGTTGCCCTTGCTGCAGCTCTCCTACACTGTTCAGATACCTTCATGTCCCCTCTATTACCCCCAGGTCCCTTTCCTCCTCTGAAGCCATTACCTGCATTCCCCCCAGCCAGTAGCTGTTCTTGAGATTTCTGGCTCTAAGGTGCATGACCTTGCACTTCTTAGTGTTAAACCCCAACTGCCACTCCCTAAACAAGTGTTCAAATTTAGCTACACCCTCTCTCGAGTGCCTGCTTCTCTTCCTCATTGTCCACTTTTGCACAAATCTTAGTGTTGTCCACGAACAGGCAGATCTTACTCTTGACCCCCTCTGCAATGTCGCCAATGAAGACACTGAACAAAATGGGGCCCAGCACTGAACCCTGCAGTACTCCACTCGTTACTGGCCATGGCTTGGATGTCTTCCCTTTTACAACTACCCTCTGTTGTCTGCCTACAGCCAGCTCTCAACCCACCCCACCAGTTTTTCACCTGCTCCCATGTCCATCAGCTTGCTCATTAACCTGCTGTGTGGCACAGAGTCAAAAGCCTTGCTGAAGTCCCGATACAGAATATCCACAGTGTGTACTTCATCAACTGCCCTAGTGACCCAGTCGAAGAAGTCTATCGGGTTGGTTTGGCAAGATCTTCACGTGACAAACCCATGTGGCCTCTCATTCTGCAGGCCACTGCTATCAAGAAAGGTTATCAACCTCTCCTTCAGAATGGTTTCCATCAACTTCCCCACTATGCAAGTCAAGCTCACCAGTCTGTAGTTACCCGGTTGGTCCTTGGGTCCACTCTTGTGCAGGGGCATCACGTGAGCCATCCTCCAGTCCCTGGGTACATTCCCCATCTCCAAGGAGGTGTTGAGCAGGTCTGTCAGAGGGCCTGCCAACAACTCTGCCAGTTCCTTCAGGACCCTTGGGTGTACACCATCTGATCCTGGTGCCTTGTCCACCCACAAGCCTTTAAGGCCCTTCAGAACTCGATACTCTTGGATGACCTCGTCTGTTATCTCTGCCCCCCTCCATCTTTGCCCCCTTTCCCCTGCGGTATTGGGCCATCCCTTTCTTTTGTGAACATCGAGCAGAAATACTCATTCAGTGCCTCTGCCTGATCTTACCCTTGTTCCGTCCATCCTCCCTCTTTCTTGATTCTAACGATATCATCCCTACAACACCTCTTCTCCCTTATGTATTTAAAGAACCCCTTTTCCCCCTCTCTGATCCCCTGTGCCAACTTCAGCTCCTTTGCTGCCTTGGCTGTCCTGACTCACCTGGTCACCTCCCTAGATGCTTTTGAGAACACGTCTATATCCTCCTCATGCCCAGATTGTTTGAACTTAATGAAGGCCAGTCTTTTTTCCCTCACTTTCCCCTCCACCTCCTTGCTGAGCCAGCTAGGTTTTTTTGACCTGAACTGCTTACCCTGAGATTTGGCACACGTGTTTATAGCCTCATTTAGCCCCTTCCTAATGACTGCCCACTTCTGTTCAGCATCCATCCCTGGGTCAATTTCAGGTAAATACCCCTCTAGGATGCTGCCCATTCTGGTAAAATCTGCCCTTCTGATAACCAACACTCTTGTCCTGGTCTTAGCAGACTCCTTCCCTGTGTTGAGGAGGAACCACACTGAGCAGTGGTCACTTCCTGCTAGAGGGTCCTGTACTACCACATCCTGGACTTGGTCTCCTTTTGTTAGCACCAAGTCCAGTATGATCCCCTTCATAGTGGGATCCATCACCCCTTGCACTAGGTAACTGTCTTGGATAGCCTCCAGCAGCACCTGTTCCCTGGCGTGTACTGTAGTTACTGTCTGCCAGTCAACCTCAGGTAGTCAAGTCAAGTCATTTTTATTTATAAAGCGCCTTTTGAAATCAAGGCGCTGTACAGAAATAAATAGAACAATAAAATCCAAACATTAAAACAACCAAAACTAAGAAGAATAAGCCAGGGTAAAAAGATAAGTCTTTAAAGCATTTTTAAAACTATCAATGGTTGGGCATTCTCTTAACCAGCGAGATAGAGAATTCCACAGGGTTGGAGCCGAAAAGGCAAAGGCACGAGATCCCGATAACTTCAAACGAACCCTGGGAATCTCTAGCAATCCCTCGCTGGCAGAACGGAGGGGGCAATAGGGAATCAGAAGATCTTTCAGGTAACCGGGTCCCTGGTCGTGTAGGGCTTTAAAGGTTAGTTAAACCAACCTTAAAGGTGATCCGACACCGAACAGGCAGCCAGTGCAGTTCGCGAAGCACAGGCGTAATATGACTGGTTCTAAGAGTCCCAGTCAAAAGCCTGGCTGCAGCGTTCTGCACCAGCTGAAGGAGGCAGATATCAACCCCCGGTAGCCCTAGGTAGAGGGAATTGCAGTAGTCCAGACGGGTAGTGACAAAGGCGTGGACCAAAGTTGGAAGGTCTTGCTGGGAATCAGATGTTTCACCCGGGCGATATTCCTCAGATGGTAGAAAGAGGATTTGACAACAGCTGACACCTGAGATTTCAGGGTCAGACCATCATCAAAATAACGTGAGATTTACGCACCTGTCGAGAGGTATTGAGGCGATGCATCACCAAGTACTAAACCTGATAGCTGTCCAGCACCCAAACCCACCAGGACGACCTGGATCCACAATCAATACCTCAGTCTTATCCGGACTGAGTCTCAACCAACTCGAACTCATCCAAATTCTGATCTCATCCAGGCAGTTATTAAGTACAGAGAGTGCATCACTCTGATCGGGGAGAAAGGACAGATACAGCTGAGTATCACCTGCACAGCAGTGAAAACTCAAACTGTATCGCCTGATGATTTCTCCCAATGGCAGCATATACACTGCAAACAACATGGGAGCTAAAATGGAGCCCTGTGGTACCCCACAAGGCAGGGAGAAAGCGTCAGAGGAATAAATTCCGATGACAACTCTCTGAGACCTGCCAGTGAGGTAAGAACAAAACCACTTGTGGACTGTACCAGACAGCCCACAAAAAACCCGCAGTCGCTCCAATAGCACCCCATGGTCTACAGTGTCAAATGCGGCAGATAGGTCAAGAAGGACCAGAATGGTGCAAGCCTTTCGATCTCTGGCCATTAGGAGGTCGCTCAATACCCGAACAAGGGCAGTCTCAGTACTATGCCTTTTTCTGAAACCAGACTGGAGAGTATCATAGACATTATGAGAAGTAAGATGATCATCCAATTGCAACGCAACTGCCTTTTCAATAACCTTACCAACAAATGGCAGGTTAGAGATAGGCTGGTAGTTAGCTAGACAGTCTGGGTCCAAGGAGGATTTTTTTAGGAGTGGTTGAACTACTGCCTCTTTAAGGGGGTCAGGAAAAAAAACCCTCTCCAAGGATTTCCAGATAATGTCAGCAAAGATTGCGTAGATAATTTCTACACAACCTACTAACAGCAGTGTAGGACCCGGATCCAAACTACAACTAGTTTAGTCGCATTGTTTGGATGATCTTCACAATGTCCACGAATTCTGGGCGGTGAAAGTGTAACCAGACAGACCGAGGATAAGACACCACCAGTCGTCCACCACAATCCCCCGTAGGAGAGGTCGGACCTGATGCTGGCAACCTTATCTACAAAGAAGTGAGCGAACTCCTCGCATCTAAGCTGAGAGAAGGCTTCTCTAGGCTGAAGACATACTGGATTGCACAGTCTGTCCACAGTCCGGAAAAGCTGAGCCAGTCGATTCTTTGCAGAACCAGAAATCTCTCTGGACAGGAATTCTGCCTTCTTACGAGTGATTTCTGATTGGTAGCTATCATAATGGGCCAACAATCTAAGCCTGTCCGCATCAAGGCCCGATTTCCGCCAGGCTCTCTCCAGCCTTCGGCCTACTCGCCTTAATTCCTTCAAGGAGCCATCAAACCATGGACTCCTTGGACGGATGGTGAGAGGCCGAACACGAACAGGTGCAATTTTGTCCAGAGCATCTCCCACAGCCTTATTATAGGCTAATACAAGACCAACTGGACTCATGCATTCACCCGACAGACTCGATAGATCCAGCACCGCCATTAGGTCATTGGGGCCAATACCCCTTAAAGGGCGGTATTGGACCATCTCCGTAGGGGCAGACCTATTAGAGGGGGCCCTGAAACTGAACCCTATGGTGTAATGGTCCGACCAACTGACTGGTTCCACCCCAAGTCAGTGATCTCCATACCAAGAGAAAGACCAGATCTAATGAATGACCCCATATGGGTAGAGGAGGTAACAACCTGTGCCAGGCCCAGTGTATTCATCAACTGGAGGAGATTTTGACCAAAATGAGATAGTTCATCATCGACCCAGGCGTTAGGAAGTCGCCCAGGAGTATTAATCTGGAAACCTCAACCTCAGTCGACAATGAAGTCTCGCAATCTCCTGTAGGAATTCGCCTCTGTCACCTGGTGGGACGGTAGTATGAGGAGAATCCCACAACCTGCACCCTCGCCCAGGATATATTCAAAGATCTGGTGTTCCCCAATGGCACATCCACAAGGCCCAGTTCAGATTTAAACATAATGGCCACCTCCGCCCCTCTGATCCAGCCTTGGCCAGTGTATCACGAGAACCCGGCTGGAGTTGCCAAGGCCAATATAGAGGCAGGATTTTCATCCAGCCAGGTCTCAGTGATACAAGCCAGATCACATGACTCAACAAGATCAGCTATAATAGCTGTCTTGTTTTTTATAGATCTGGCATTGCACAACACTGCCAAGGCAGGATGAGCTGTCGAGGAAGACCTCAGTACCTGTCCGATTTCTTGAGACTCTTGGGTATGGGGACAAGATAAGAGCTACCTCTATCTTGACCCCATTTCACCCCAGGACGTCTTCTAGACCCTAAAACCCCAATCCGCCCTCCCCATCCTGTCCCCACAAGGCCCAGCTTTCCACCTTCGTCCTCCGCCTTCAAGATGCCCAGTGCTCGACACCTAAAGTAGGTGTCGGATGACAGTGGTGGGCACTCAAAGGGACGTAGTTCCCTGAGCCTAGTGGGGGAATAATGCCCAACCGTCATTTATTAAAACAAAAACAAAGATAAACCTACAAATATCGAACCTATAAATAGCACACACTGTAAATTTACTGCTGATTATTAAACAAATTGTTTTAAACAATGCAGCACCTCTCACGTGCAACACTGCAGGAGATGTTATAAAATCTCCCAATACCACCTCTCACATGGCAGGGAATCAGTTAAATAAATCAGATTTATAGTAAAACAAATAAAAATAAATAAATGTACAACCACTCTCACCACCCTTAGTCCAGAATTCGGTGTAAAAAAACAGAGAAAACAATTCTCCGGCAGTCCAAAGATGAATAAAATCCGGATAAGGTCAAAAAGTTCTCAGCAGGTAAATCAATAATAAATATTCAAACAAACAAACAGGAGAGCCCAAAGGTGTCCGACAGATCTTCCAGCGGCTGCTCTTCAAAGACCGAAAGTTCAAACAGTCAATTAACCAAAAGCAGCAAAATACTTCAAGGAGGCAGAATATGTCTCTTCAGGGAGCAATGCCCCCACTCAGTCGGCGACCTGTGGCTACAGCTGTCTCACAAGTCAGCCCAAACAGTCGACCCTAAGGCAGCTTAGAAGAGGCCCTAGTCCCCCCAGCTCCCTGGGAAGCACCCAGGGCGACTCCTGCCCGGTCGGAGACCAAAGAGTGGACAGCACTCCCCACAGAATCCAAAACAGTTCTCCGTGCCAGTAAATCCACGAAAAGCCCCAGAAAAAGTTTGTCCATATAAACGAGCCCTCCGGTGCAGTACAAAGTCCAGCTCCAGCAAAAACCTCCTGATGAGTTCTCCGGAACCGATCCACAATCCTCAGCAGTCACCACCTCCCCAGTCCTCTACAGGACAGCCTGCAAGTCCCAGAAATCCATAAAGAACTCGATCAGTCCTAAGAGTTCAAGAGCAGCATAGATGGGACAGCAGGAACCAGTCAACTCCTAGCAGGTTGAAAAGCCTGCCGTACAGGATGCAAACCGCCAACAGTGGCCAGCGGCAAAAAGCCGATAGAGAAAACGGAAACCGGAGAAACAAACTCAAGGTACAATTTTCGTGTAAACACAAAGTTACTAATTAACTCACTCCTTCAGCCCTATCTAACTAAAATAAAAACGATAAATAACAGTAAAACTGAAAATAGAGTTAAAACAAACAGCGCTAAAACACTGGCAGGCTCAGCACAGCCGCCATGTTGCTCCTCCTCCCCAGTAGTAGTAGGATGGTGTTACCACGTGTTTCTGATGGTGTAGGTAGGCTGAAGTCTCCCACTAAAACTGTATTCCCTTTGCCACTGACCTTCCTGATTTGCTCCGCCAGCTCCCTATCCACCTCCTCATTCTCTGAGGGTGGCCTGTGCACCACCCCATCCTGAGTTTCTTCCCTTTAGGGCTTTGAAGCAATACCCATATGGCTTCTGGCCTCCCCTCGTCCCCTTCCTCCCTGATACACGGTATCCCCTCTGACATAAATTGCCACCCCTTCCCCCTTCCCCATCCTGGTCTCTGCGGAACACCTTGTATCCCGGTATTGTGAGATCCCAGTCATGGTATTGGGTGGCCCGGGTCTCAGATGGTGCTAATATCTACCTCCCCCTCCGCCATCACTGCCTGGAACTCTGCCACCTTGTTTGCCAAGCTCCTTGCATTCAAGGATACTACAGTCCACCTTGTGTCCTGCCCCTCCTCTTCCCATCTCTCCCACTTTTGTCTTGGTAACTTCTCATTCTCCTCCTCCATCTCCATCACTGGATCACTGGGGGGAGAGGCTTCCGGTCTCCCCTGGAAGGTGCCTCCTCCCTGCTATCCAGCTCAGCCCCTCCCCCTCCTCAGTTTAAATCGAGGAGGTTTTTAATGTACTTCTCCAGCCCGTGTGAATGCCCTTGTACCCTCGATGTTGAGATGCAGCCTATCCTTGGCATAAAGTCTCTTAGTGTTCCATGTCTCGCCCCACCCCCACTTTTTTTTTTTATTTGGGAGATTCCTGACCCCCAGAGAGCCCAGCTTACCAAAAATCCAGTTCTCTATTTCAAACCTAATAAAAATGCTAAAGCAGACGCGAGAAGAGGGCGTAAGGACATCTTACAGCACAATGTTCACCATAACTTGCACTGCTACTTTACGAGGCAGCTTACTGTACTTGTTTTGAGACATTTATGGTTCGCTCTTATAGATAACATCGCAGCAAAACAAAGTCCTAAGTCCCATATCATATCAATTCTTTGCTACAGTTGCAACCATTGACAGTCCGGATATTCCCTTAAATTTATATGATATCTCTAAAGCAGCTTCCCGCCTGCAGTAATGATGTAGGGCCACAAATTAAAATCTTTTTAGAAATACCACTGCCTTGATTAAGTCCACCTGAGCCATTGTAGTGTGAGGAGCATTTTATATACTACGGACGTATTGGGCACAACTCCAGACTGCCCTACAAATAACTTTTGGCACAGATTTTGTAAAATCATCTGCAATAGCAGGTCTCGACCCCACCTCTGGGGCACAGAGGCCCCATGACCAAAAAAAATTGACACAAGTCTGCCTATTGGTTGCAAAAAAAGCTATGACTAGGTTGTGGTTAACCCCCACCACTCCCACAACCACCCAATGGCAGGAGAGAATGATCCAAGTGTATGACTTGGAGAGACTGACAGCCAAAGCGAATAATACCACAGAGCGTTCTGACACATTATGGCAAAGATGTGTACTATAGATGATAGACCACAAACCGGGATTTATCCCTTAAAACTGTAATAGACTGGACTTTAGACAGATATAAAACGCTGAATGTATGTACACTCACGTAAGACACATTAGTTGTCGTTTGTGTATCTGTATTGTTTATTTTTGTATAACAAAAACACTTTGTTTCAATAAAAAATATTAAAAGAAAAGAAATATAACTGCCATGTCTGGAAATATCCATACAACTTGATGGCTGCAACTGTACCGTGTGTACCATATTCCTTTGAAAGTTAACTATTATGTACTTCCTGACACTGTGTTTTTAAGTACAGTACAATGGTCAGTAGTCTGGTCTTTATATTATATAGGCCTTTTTGAAGATGCTGTATAAAACTCCCACCCACCACTGTGTACTCTAAAGGAGTTTAGGATTACTCTGGAGTCTACACCTGCCATTGGTATACCTGTGCTTTCTTGCCTATTTCGCACTGTAGGTGTTTGAGTTCTCGGTTACCATTTTTACTGCTGCTGTTTTTTGCTTTCCCTTGTAACACCCTCCCCCCCAGCCTGGATGCATGCATCTGGTGCCATTTCACAGCTCAGTAAGACTTTTCTGGTAATACTTTTAAATGCATAAAATCCATTTAGCAGGACACAAGTTTTCAGATCAAATGGACTGCTCTCCTCCACTTAAGTGTCCATGATTATTTTTCAGACAGTTACTAGATCCAAAATAAACCTGGACATGACTGCACATCTCTAAAATGTGCTTGCCTATAGATATTTTCAGGAATCCGTCTCCAACTATAAAATGCATGAAAGGAAATAAAATACTGTTTAAATATCTCTGTGGTTTACAGTCTAACCATACCTCCTGCACTTAGACATTTATTGATAACTTCCCTGTTCCGATTCACTGATCTGTGTACAGGAGAAAATCACAGGGCAAAGACCATCTTCAGGACCATCAGTTGCTAACTACACAGTTAACACAAGCTAAGAGCACTCCTCCTAATATGGCTAGTACCACATTTTCAAAACTATTCTCTGCCGTTTTTGAACACTCATTTGTCCTTTTAAGTTACGGAGCAGTGTCTGTTGCATGCTAGTTCATTTTAGACCCAAGAAAAGTGATGTTAAACAAAGGGTGTTCAAAAACAATGGTGAATATGGATGAAAACTTTAGGGTAGCCATATTAAAAAAAAACAATGTTTTATTGTTTAAAATGTAAACAAAAGGTGGTAAAGCAGACTCTAAATGGTGAAATGGGGTACTTTAAGAAACAGGAGATTGGGGCAATTAATAAAAAGTACTGGTCAAACTTTTCAACTTAGCATGCACTGCTACTTAAAAAAATAGTTCTACAAGCCTGTGAAGCACTGTAATTCATTTTAGGGGTTAACAACTGATGAGCTTCAAATTCCCTACAACATCTGAACAAAATGTGAATTTTACAACATTCTAGTCTTTATTACTACAGACATTTGCATGAATACAGGATATCTGCCCTCTGACTACATCTGCTAATGCTGCTTTCTTACTATGAAATCACAATCATCTGCTTGTGACATCTAATTTCTGTAAAAACAAGTTGCAATGTTAAGCATATTAATTCTGACTCATGACAAAGATACAGTAAGCAACACGAACAGAAGTCTAAGAGAAATATGCTGTTTTAATTGAATATGTTCAAGAATAAAAAGGAAGGTCCTGTAATTAAACTTTTTAGAGAAGTTTTGTGTAAATTAATACACTCTAACAATGTCAACTGCAAGGTTTTTGTTTTCTAGAAAACTGCAGGATTTCCAGTACTGCTACCCCTGAAAGTCCTACCCTGGAACTGTTAAGAGGTGAAGTGCATTGTTAAATAAAGTGAGGCACACACCTCTCCACGAGATGGGGTGCACCCATGTTACATTTACAAAGCTCCTGCCAGAAAGCTGAAGCACCCCCTTCCCGTTATGTTCATATAAAACACTGTGGTTATCCCATCCGTGTTCTACTCAGTCTGACCCACTACGGCCATAGCAAGTTTGTAATATCGACTGGACAGATTACAGCTGTAACATGCTGATATACAGCTTGCTGTGCAGTTGTTGTTGCTGAGGGGTCCACAGACCATGCGCCCACCATCTGCACTGTTACCCCTTCTCCTAGCCCATGAGAAAAGCATCTACAGTCAGAACGAGCATCCAGTAAGGTTGCAGAAGTTGAACATCTTCATTAAGGTTAACCATAACAAGCCAACTTCAACTTCTTGAGATAACGGCACAATCCACTTAGGATTGCTGTTTGAATTCCTACTGGATAAGGTGCATTCTCAGATAGGCCCACTGAACTATACACATTCTGAGCTATATGCATTGTGGCTATCACTGGACCCAGAAGCTGCAAGACGTCCCATGCTGAAGGACTTTGTCCAGTTCAAAATGCCATGGTCATCAGATTCAGAGCACTCTGATGGAGGCTGGCATCTCCAGGGTCCACTTATGCCCAGATGAACTCCAGCTGTCTGAAGGGACAGAGTTCTGACTTTTCTGTGTTTAAAATTATTCACAGACAGGTGACTGTCTGAATGGTCACATGGAATGTAGCTTGTGCCGCCTGCTCTGACCTGCCTCTGATCACACATCCTGACTAGGCGGTGGGGGAGATACCCTGGCACCCTGAAAGCAAGGCTGCCAACATGATAAGGCACTTAGTGAACACTCCTAGTACTTCGATGAAGCCAAACAGCACAGGTAGAACCCATTATAATCAAGACTTTTGCAGATGGACCATTTGGCCATTTACAGTTTAGGTAAGAACATGTGCAAATACATTTAAAATGCACACAATTCCCATCATTAAAAGCAAACAATTTCCCTACATTTGATAAGTGTTTTGAGCAGTAAGATAATTTGTACAACAAAAATTCTACAAAAAATAGTATACTGGCATAGGAAGTAAACATCACTTTAAAACTGAGCCTACTAACCGGAATAATGTCAAATACATCCAATAAATAACATCACACCTTGAGACTGTATTTATTTATTTATTACAGTCTAGGATTACCATTTGAGCTGGAAGCTCTTTACATAGATTTCATGTCGTGTACAATAAAGAAAAAAAAACTCAGAACAATATGAGTAATGTGAACAGTTTCACAGGGAGATAAAGTTAATACAGGATATGATAAGATTAAGGGAGCATAATTGCACATCAAGCAAAATATAAACAAGGTTATGAAGGGTCACACTGTACTTGTCAATCCAGTGGAAGGAGAGTAAATAGAAGAAAAACACTAGAAAATTGGGTGCTCAGGGGAACAGGGCCCCGATTGTCTTACAGGAGGGAAGCGCAGGTGGGCACCAGAGGGCCAAGGTGGCAAGAGGTGTAGCCATCTGGGAGGGAGAGAGAGAGAGAGAGAGAGAGAGAGGAAGGAGGTGGGTTGAGTGGTGGTAGACGATGCAGATCAGGACATAGGACTAATGAAGGCAGTCACATCGGGAGTTCAGTACCATCTGATGCTTGAGGCTCTGTTTAAAGGCACTAAGCGTGGGCAGGTTAGCAATATTATCATGTAGAGAGTTAAACCAGAGTGGGGCTCGGTAAGCAAAGGACCTTTGTCCTTGGGATGTTCTGCATTTGGAGGTTAGGAAGAACTGGTGTTCAGAGTTATGAGTAGGACGTGGGTTAATGCATGGGACAAGGAGTTGTGCGATCCCGGGAGGCATGCAGCTGAGGCAGATTTTTTTGGCTAGGAGGCAGGTTTGGTATTTTAAATGGCTGCTAAGCGGTAGCAAGTTTGCACTGGGATAGAGATTACAGGTAGGTGTCAGCCGGGGTGCACCAGTGGTGAGACGGCAGGCTCAGTTGAGCACAGTTTTTAGGCGCCGGAGAGCAGTGTCTGTGGAGGGTCCATATATATGGCCAGACCGTAGTCCATGAGAGAGACAGAGCTGTGGAGAGCTATGCTTAGGGCTTCAGGCGCCAGACCAATTGTATGTCTATACAGTAGCCCGATGCGCAAATTAATAGCTTTGACGATATTATCAATGTGGAACGCATAGGTGAGCATGTTGTCTATTGTAATACCAAGGTATCTGAAGTGTTGGACTAGTTCCAGGGAGGACTCAGAGCCGTTGGTTATGGAGAAGGGGTAATTTCGGTGTTTGTTGTGAGGGCTAGAAAACAGCATGGTTTTAGTCTTTTTGTAGTTCATGACCAGTTTGTGGTCACCGAACCATTTTTCGGCACGGGAGAAATCATCTTGCAGTTGCCGTTCAAGTGTGAGCAGATCTGGGCAGTTATGGAAGATTACAGCATCATTTGCACAGAGGAAGATGCAGTTTTGACAGGCCTAGGGGAGGTTATTCAGAAACAAACTGAATAGTAATGGGCCCAGAATTGACCCTTGAGAGATGCCTGAGTGGACAGGTTTGCTGTCTGAGGAGACAATGTTTATCCTTACTTGTTGAGAACAGCACTCAAGGTTGCTGCAGAACCATACGGTGGTATCCTGGGAGAGTCCAAGGGCAGTCAGTTGGTCAGAAAGAACAGCGTGGTTTACTGTATCGAAGGCTTTCGTCAGATCAATATAAATAGCCCCCACCAATTGCCCAAGGTCAAGATACTTCTGGAGTTCACTGGCTCCATTTACAAGTGCTGTAGTGGTGCTGTGCCCAGATCTAAAGCCATGCTGCTCCTTGCAAAGCAGCTGGTATTTTTCCAAGTACTATACAAGCTGGTCAGCCACGATACACTCAAGGGCCTTTGAGAGGGGCGCTAGGATGAAAATAGGTATACAATTCACAGGCAGGGATGGATCGCCATTCTTGAACACTGGAGTAACTACTGCTGCTTTCCATCTTGGTGGGAATTTTGCAAGCCAAAGTGAAAGGTTGAGGATATACATGAGAAGAGTTAGGATTTCTTCCAACGTGAGGGAGACTAGTTTAAGGTCAAGGGTATCCCCGCTATATTGTCCTTTACCAAGCACTTTGCGGAGATATTTTCTGGCTTCCCCAGGGTGATAGCCTTGAAATAAAAAAGGGGATGCTTGAAATATTGTATAGTCTCATTAGCGCTGGTATGGGTGAAAAAGCTGTCAGGGAGTACACCACTGAGATCTGTAAAAGCACGGTTGAGTGTGTTGGTGTTGGCTATGGACAAAGGATCAAGGATGGGGTCCCGTCAATGATGAGCATGGTGGGGGCAGATTTGGGCTCCTGACCAGTGACCACTTTTAGGTTTGCCCAGAATGTTTTGCCATCGCTCCAGTTTGACGCTAAGGCTTCTTTAAAGTAGTAGTTTTTTGCTACTCAGATCACTCTAGTGCAGTTGTTCCTTGCCCTTTTGTAGTTGAGAACATCAGCCGTTTTTTCCCTGTGGCCCTGGCTACATGCCAGAGATGGTCCCTGTTATGCATGAGCTCAATTATGCCATGGCTCAGCCAGGGGTTGCAATAGCCTTTGATTTAATGCTTTTTTTTTTTGCCCCTTTTTCTGGCAGGACCACCAGGGCCATCCGCCCTGGTCACGGCCCCCGGAGACCTCAACCTCCGTCAATTGCTGCTGGGGACCCACAGTCACCCCGGCTTGCCCTCTGGGGTGGGGCCGGATTACCTCGCGGACCCCGGAACTGTAACTGTTCGGGTCCCAGCAGCGACGGCGGCAATGTGAGGCTCTCCAGGGAGGGCTTCATAGATCGTGGTCCTGCCCGCCTTCTTTCCACCAGATTTTCTCCCGGAGGAGACGGGAATGTGCAATGATCGCCAGTCCGCCCAGCCTCCTCCCCCATCGCCGAAAGGCCGGTTGCGGAACTCCCCGTCTCCACCAGGGGTCCCTATCGCACCGAGTGCTGCCGCGCCCCCGGAGTAGGAGAGCTGCCCATCAGATGCTCGATCCATCTCGCCGGTTCCGACGACCCGGATCCGCTCGAACCCGGTCGCCGCATCGCAAGCGGAAATCCCACCGCTGCGCCGACGGGCCGTAGATTTAATGCTTTTTGATTGGGGCATGTTTGTCGCAGACCAGGTTAAAAAGAAGGATGACATGGTCAAGCGCAGCGTCAACATCACTGGCCCCATAAACAGAAGACCAGTCCATGCTATGGAGTTCTGCTTTCAACCGGTCAGTGTGTCCCTGCTTTAGGACCCTATCTGTAATGTTTTTTGGCGGGGGTTTAGAGTACTTGTTAGACCAGCAGAACCAGACAGGGGAGTGGTCGCTGACATCATCTGGGAGAACCATGGCATTGGATGTATGCTCAGAACGGTTTGTGAGTACTCAGTCAAGCAGAGTGCTAGCAGCTGTCCTGTAGTTAGTCATTGTGGGGGCGTCGATGAGTTGCGTGAAGTGGGCAGCAAAGAGTGAGTATTTGAAGTGGTTGGCTCAGGTGCAAGACAGTTGATATTAAAATCACCTAGGAGTATGACTTCTGTGGTGAGACTTAGGTTACCAAGGCAGTTGATGACTGCTTGGAGGCCACTGTCAGAGTGCTTGGGAGGGATGCATATGGATCACAGGGTGATACGATTTGTTGTAAGCACCCAGGAGGATTTTTATGGCTAGGGTCTGGGTGTTCTGTCCTATGCTGGGTAGCTGCAGTGTGAATCCATGTAAGTTATCCCTGAGGTAGATGACGCAGCACCCCCCATTTAAATAACTGATCTTGCCTAAAGATCCTGTAGTCCAGGAGAGTGATGACAGCATCAGGAATTTTAGGGGAGAGCCAAGTTTCAACTACGGACAACACATCTGGGTTATGGAGGGCTATCCAAGCCTAAAGATTATCAAACTTAGCTATTACGCTTTGGATATTGAGGGATGCAAAAGTTAATGTGCCCGATTTTAGTGTGCCGGTACCCGAAACATGAGGGGGGCCTGGGTTGGGATGAATGTTATACCAGAGAGGATGAGCAGGAGCAGGGTTAGACGAACCAAGCAGCTTCTGAAAAATTTGCAACTGATTTTGCACTGCCTTTTTAGGTTGTTCCTAGCTGAGGACCCGTCTGAGCAGGTTACAAATGTGAGAGTGAGTGTTAGTGGTGTAAACCACTGCTTGGGGCTCTGCGGCAAGGGCCAGATGTGTCTAGGTGTGCCATCATGCATGTGAGAGCCAGGGCAACTGTAGTCATCCACCGAGATGCCCATGCAGTAAGGATTGAGGTGGGTGGTGTCTAAGATATGACGGGCATGCAGGAGATGGTTCCCTTGGGGCAGCCTGGTAGGCATAGTGAATGCTATCCAAAAATACAGAGAGGTAGAAAACCAGGGAATGAAGGCATTGTAAGGGGAGGGGCATACGGGACATAGGTCTGGAAGGTAGATGTAAAGAGTATTGTGATTGATTAGAGAAACACAGGGAGAGACAGTCAAATAGCTGTGAAACTTCAAGGATTATGAGCCCTATAGGTGTCAGACAGGGCTAGAGCAAGTTGAAATTAAGGTTCTGAGCCCTGCAAATGGGGCATGGTGAATGCCAGAGGAAGGGGGAGTGGTCTGTAGAGAGGTGGGGGAGGATGCGTATTTAATAGCGGTCGGGGTTGGGGCAGGTGGGTGGCAGAAAATACAGAGAGAAACAAAAACAAAGCGTTCAGAGAGAAAGATTTAAAATGCACGCTATGCAGTCCACAAATGAATAGCAAGGCAGCCAATCAATTAAGCAGACTGATCTGCAGTGTCCAGTCGCTGCAAAGCGCCAAGGGTAGCTGTCCAATCAGTCGGGAAAGGCAGAAGAGACTCAGGGAGATTAGGTTCAATTTTGCTTATAAGTCAACCAAGATCTTTTTATCTTAGCTCATGTTATGAAGTGAACAGTGTTTGTAAAATGAAGATCAGTAGTAGAGTTTGTTAGAAGGATCAACGGGTTGGTATCGATTAGAAAAGCTGAGGCCAAGATACTCATCCCTCAAGTGAGTAGTAGGCCGAGGAAGAGCAGGGGAGGCCACAGGGTCCACAGGCTGCTGTGGCAGTGGTTGGGGGGGGCGCAGCACAGAGGCAGGGACCATAGTCCTAGAGGAACCCAAAGCCAGCATCAATGAAAATGGCAGTCAAAGTAATCAATGGCAGGGACTGCAAAAGTAACTGAAATAAGACAGTAGCCAAAACAACAGTGCTAGCGTCAATGGCACCAACTGGCAGTGTCAATGGAGAAAGTGACAGTACCACTGGACGATGCACCAAGAGGTGGCTGTATACTGCTGACAGCAGGTAAGAAACAGCCTGTGCCCGACCCTAGTGTTTGAACAACGTTTGAGATGGCAACAGAGACCAATGAAGCAGCCAAAGACTTACCCTTATGGGAGGTCAGCAGTAGCTGGACCTGGAGGGAGACACTGAATGTTTGCAGTGAGGCTTCGCAGAGGCCTTTTTCGATTTTGATGAATGCCATTCCCACAAAGGTAATGCTGTGATTGCCTGGAGACCTGTGGGTTCCCCAGTGGCAGATCCGGTAGAGTTACCCAGGGACCCCAGGGCACATGCTGATGCTGTATACTTGGGATTCTCCATTTTCTGCAGGAAATTTTCTAAAGCCTTCCAGCAGCATCTCCTGGAGTCCTGTATGAAGCCTTGACCAACGGCGCAGTTCTTTGGGAGAAAGAAAATATAGACATCCCTCAAACCTTTGCCACAATCGTCCCACATCTCAAGCCATCACACACAAACATACATAAAATGTCTACCACATACACCTCCTGCACACACCTTGCTTAAAAATCAGTCCATGAAGTGCCATCAGCAGTCCTCCAACTATGGCTATACTTCCTGCTACACTGAAGGAAAAGTACATCAGCAGGTAAGACCATCCATTATACAACTGTGTGTAGGAGGGGGGAGGCTCAGCAGAATAAGGTATTCCAACATGCCCAAGCTCCCTTGCTGTCCGTCTGTTACACTGACAAAATAAGATAACCTAAATTAAGAGTAATTAATGCGTGACATACCCCTGACTGGGGAGGACACAAATCAAGAACACATAGCAGGACAGAGAAGGAAAAAAAACCGGATTACCCTCCATTCATCCAAGCATGCAGAGGGCTCCCTGTAAACAAAGTTCACAAAAGCAATCTACAGTTCGCTAAAGCAGTCTACAAAAACATAGAATCTGTTGGCAAATAAGGACCACACGGCCCACCTAGTCTGCCCATTTTGCTACTCGTGTGCTGTAATACTGGTGATTCCTAGTTATGTCTGCCTCCACCCAGCTCACCATTACTTATTTATGATTTATTTGAGTTTTGGTAACCGGGTAAGTCCACTGAGACAATTGCAGTCCCTTTTTCGAGGCGACCAGGAAGTGCAGTATGTATACAGTACAGTGCTTTAACATAGCAATGTCAGTTACAATGGAAAAATTGATATACAGCGTTCAATGATCCACAGGATTATGATAGACAGACAGACACAACCACAGGTTTATGAAATAAGCTGGTAGGTCACAGTGTAGTGTGACAAGTACATGGCACATTCAAGAGAGTGCACCACAATATATAAATTATTATATCAGAAAAGGCAAAAAAAATCAAACAGTAATCAGCATACATATTTCATTTATGCCATTAACGGGACACTGGCATCTAGTTTTGCATCATATTATTTCTAGTTAAAAACCCACATTTTATGATAGCTTACCTTCTCTAAAATTCACTGATGTTGCTGTTTGTTTTGTCTGTCCCCTTGTTTAGTAGAACTGAAATGCATGGTAATGTATATTTATAAACTACTTTGTTTTGTTTACAATCCTGGATCTGCTCTTACTGCATACTTCCTAAGCATAAGAAACACCCAAATAGTATAGTCACTCATGAAGCAGTAGCCACCTAAACTCCAATCGCACCATGAGGGGCTAGACTGTGTTGTGAGTGTTCCCAAGTCCAGAAAAGATGCAGTTGGAGCTGATCAAAGAATGTAAACAAAACGCATTGATGTGGTAACACCAGTATGGTGGGCAGTCCGTTTTTCACTTTTTAAAAGAAAAAAAGAATCAGAATAAAACTACCAGCTACTTCAGCAGTCCTTACAGAATGTGGGCAGTCATAAAATGTGTTTTTTTTTGAAACAAGGGACACTGAGGCCTAAAGGGGTTGACAGTGTCCCTTTAACACTGAATTCAGGACTGCCACCTTTACTTACACTTTAAAACATGCCGATGTATAAATGCAGGTGAATAACTGGCATCAGAGGGCACTGGCTCATGAACGACACCACATGGGATACCTTCATGTTTTTAATTGCCTGCCTGTTTCCAGTGGAGGGGTAGCTACCCACGTGTAAAGGAGGAACAGACACACTCCTACACTGAAGAATAAAATATAAAGAAAAAAAGAAGGCTCTGAAGACATCAGATTTCACTCTGAAATTAGTGACCCTCGGTCACAGTCCTGATAGTAGGTTTCATCTAGGACAGTCCACAAGACAATGCATACATGGCAATGTTTAAAAAGATGCTACCAAGAGCTAGAAGCCATAGCAGATGTTTAAAGGCTCTCAAAACTCCCGCTGCAGAAAGATTAGTGTCTACAGAAGCAACAGCCTTGGTAAACATAGCTAAGAAGTAAGTGTTGTCCAGCAAAAAATGAGCACCTGCAGCCCAGACTCGACCAGGAAAACACGGAAAATGGCAAATCTGCCACCGTGACCAATGAAAAATTCTTCTTCTGAAGAAATTAAAGGGTACAGAAAATTTAAGACTTGCCTCCAAGCAAGCCATATTTAACTGTACTTCATGAAACACTGACGTGAAAGACTGTTTTAAATTGTTTTCTTTTTAATGAACATTCTGCACAGTGTTTTTCAGGAAACCAGTAATTTTGAGTTTTTACCACATCACAGTTTGTGTACAGAATGCTAAATTGTCCTGTCAAAAGCATGGTTAGAGTTCTGTGCTGCAGAATGCTAAACATGAGCTGCTGTCATGTCAGAAGCATGGTTGGAGTTCTGTGCTGCAGAATGCTAAACATGAGCTGCTGTCATGTCAGAAGCATGGTTAGAGTTCTGTGCTGCAGAATGCTAAACATGAGCTGCTGCCATGTCAGAAGCATGGTTAGAGTTCTGTGCTGCAGAATGCTAAACATGAGCTGCTGCCATGTCAGAAGCATGGTTAGAGTTCTGTGCACAAACTGTGACACGGTCAAAACACCAGATCATTGGTTCCGTGACAAGAACTATAACAGAATGCTGCCCATTAAAAACAAAACAAAATGCAAAATGCAGTTTTGTTTTTCACATCAATTTTTATTCCGGTACAGTTACACATGGATCATTCAGGCTTCTGAGCATCATTTCTGTAAATAAGAACATTATGAACTGCTGCTAGTTAGAAATAATTTCCTGTCCTCTTTAAAGATTAATGAAATAAGTGGCATATTCCCCATGGCATAGATAGAGAAAGAGTAGCTTACTGATCCGTGGGTTTAATATGTACTGTGTTCATATAATAACACCATCTTCCTAGAGATCAACCATGGAGATTTCAGGGCAAAGTTAAACAGAACTAAGGAGTAGCTTCTCATTTTCCAGCCCCTCCGTTATCTTCTGTGGATTGACTCTCTTCTGGGTAATTTTCCATGCCACAAGAAATCTGGCAATTACCCATGGAGTGCAACTTGTCCATCGCTTCTGAACCATAATCTTGCAGCACCAAGGGAGGACAGACAAGCAACTTAGATGTAAACAGGTGAAATCAGAGGTTTACTACCTTGTGTAAATCTGTCTTAATAAAGTTAAATTTAGTCCGTTTGACCAGGACTGCTGCACTGTAGACGTACATTCACAGCTCATGACCCTTGTAGGACAGCTTGACAAGGTCCTGTGTTTTCCTCTAAATGAAAATCTTTTTCTGTAAGAGTTAAAACTTTAATACAATGGCTTTGGGCTTCTCTGATGTTTGGGGGGGGGGTCTCAGTATGCAGTGAGTCACTTCAGTGTTATAATCTGTAGCATGTCATGGCAGTGGACCAACCAAAGGGATAAAATGTCCCTTTATAAAGGTAAACATGTCCATTTGTTCCAAGTGCTCAGGGATTCCGACAATGATTACTTCATCTGGAGTGATTATGTAGGTCATTCAGCTTTTCTTTCATTCTTTAAAACCTTCTGGTGTTCAAAAACATACCCTGTCTCATCTCTGTCCTCGATGCTGCCGATTCAGGATTTTGTATCACTCACTTATCAAGTCAAAGTTTTTAAGTCTTTTCTAAGCAAACTATACTCCTTCAAAACCTCTGTGGTGATGGCTAGCTTTACAGCCAGCTTCCCCATAAGGCTTACTGAGCTGCATAAACAGACCTCCTGGTCTGTTAGTGGGGGTGTATTCAGCTTGGGTCACTTCAGTAACTGAGAGGTGTCATTCTGCTCCTTGTCCACTATCTGCAGGTCTGCATTCGGTCAACAATTCTGTCTCACACCCTTACTGTGAAAAATAAGTATTCTACTGCTTACAAGTAAATTTAATACATTTTAAAGGGCAGGATGCAGGAGCGCAAGCATTGAACAGAGGTTCACGACGACATCATCATGTTAACCTTCCACTGTGGCTTCTCACCCTTCCCGCTGATCTCTTCAGTAGTACAACATTAAAATACCTGATCATATCAGCAGACAAATCTTGAACAAACTTCTTGCCAAACAATAACTTGTTAATATCCCCATCTGATCAGATGACTGGCTCTCACACTCTTCGAACTTGCTGCACAGAAACTACCTATCCTAGGCTGCCTCAGTGGCATGGCATCAGTGCAGCCATGGCAAACTCCATTACTGAAGCTGGGGAAGAAAAAAGGCAAAATGTCCTGGCCTGAACTAAAACAATACTTATTTTACAATGAAATATCCCTTTCCTGAGTTTTCTGAATGGTGGCAACCCTATCACACCTCAGATTACAAGCTCCCCACAAGCTCTCATGCCCCACTCTTGCTGGGATAGCACCAGCATGATCTTGTTTCTGCTCTCACCAGGAACACATTACTTGAAACGGTGTCATATAATGTAAAAAAAAAAAAAAAGGCACTTCGGAAAAAGAAGTTAGCAAAAAAAAAAAAAAAAAGATTCCAAATAATGTGATTTCATTGCAGCTTTACAAGGAAAGGAATTTGTGACAGAAATCCTTTTTCCACAGGGACAGCCCTTCCCTTCATCCCTTCCAGTTTCTTGCCAATGAAATTGTGCAATCAGGCTCGCATCCATCACTCATTTCAATTAGATCCAATAACTCAATATCCAGCCCACCAATAACATTTCATGCCAACTATCCAACCAGCATAAGATGTGTACAAGCTGACGCAATGCAGCTTTCTACTAAATGAAGCAGTAATCAGGAACATCAAATGTGTAACCTGAATATCAAAAAGCCAAAGATACTTAGAAACATGGGTGTCACCCAGCTATTATGGATTACTTCAGTGGAAATTTAATAATTTATAGGCTTATTTTATGGTCTATCACATTGGAGTAAGCACCAAGGTTGCAGCTGTACCGTGGAAACGGGACATCAGTAAACAGTAAATGTATTACTGAACTACATGCTCTCGGATCAGGTGATCAGTTGCATGGTCTGTTTATTTTCTTTCTTATAACCTACCTTACTGACTGTAATACCTTCAAATAGTCTTTTTTTTTTTTTTTACTGCATGTCCCCCTCTATCTCTCCCGGGCTGTGCCTGAAGCTAGGTATCCACATGCCTAGTGCACTTCCCAGGTCAACAAAACTAAATAAAGATACCAATTATGGCCCTTAGGGATGGTAGTAGTAATAATCACATTCACATGGATCCTGGACCAACTTCCCTGATTTTGGGTGGTCTTGATTCTATCGGTCTGGTTACCTAGTACAGATAGTCTGGTGCTCCTTGTAAACAGGTGAGTTTCCTGGCTCCCTGAAGGAGGCAGTGGTAACACCACTCTTAAAGAAAGCTTCTTTGGACTCAGACTGCCGTGCAAACTACAGACCGATATCTAACCTTCCCTTTTTAAGGAAGGTGACCGAGAAAGTAGTGGCTGTGCAGCTGGAGAACCATTTGACCATCCATGACATCTATGAACCCCTCCAGTCCAGATTTCGTAAGAGACATGGTACTGAGACAGCGTTGGTTCGGGTGCTCAATGATCTCCGGATGGTTAGAGACTGGAAAAAACATTCCATCTTGGTTCTTCTGGATCTTTCATCAGCATTTGACACTGTGGACCATGGGGTGCTACATGATCGCCTGAGGTTCATCTGCAGACTGTCGGGGACAGTCCTCTGGTGGTACTCATCTTTTCTCACTGGAAGAACTCAGAAAGTAGTGTCTGGGGATATTCCTTGGACCCAGTGTCTCTGTCTTGTGGGGTTCCTCAGGGTTCAGTGTTGTCCCCCATGTTTGCAGTGTACATGCTGCCCCTCGGAGACATTGTAAGAAGGTATGGGCTGAGGTTTCATTGCTATGCCGATGATACCCAGCTCTACCTATCTTTTGCACCTGACCAAGATAGAGCTCTTGAGCGTTTAACAGCTGTCTAGCAGAAATCCAGGCGTGGATGGATTCCAGCTGGCTAAAGTTGAACTCGGATAAGACCGAGGTGTTGGTTGTGGATCCAGCGGTCGGATGGGAGTGTGGGGGGTGAGGGGGTTTGCCCTCTGGACTTTTCTTGGAGGTGTCTCTCCGTCCTCTGAACAGGTGCGAAACCTTGGGGTAATTTTTGACAAGGGACTGACTGCATTCACAGGTGTCAGCCATTGTCAAATCCTCTTTTTACCATCTGAGGAATATCTCCAGGGTTAAACACCTTGTTCCGTCCAATGATCTTCCTACGCTAGTTCACGCCTTTGTGTCCTCGCACCTGGATTACTGTAACTCCCTTTACCTAGGGCTACCTGTGGTGGGAAACTGCCGCTTGCAGCTAGTGCAGAATGCTGTGGCCCGGCTTTTGTCAGGAACGTCTAGATCCTGTCATATTACACCGGTGCTGTGCGGACTGCACTGGCTGCCAGTACAGTGGCGGATCACCTTTAAAGTCGGTCTTTTGACTTTTAAAGCCCTATACGGACTTGGCCTGGATTACCTGAAAGAGCTTCTGGTTCTCTACTGCCCAGCATGATTGCTTCGCTCAGCCGATGAGGGGTTGCTAGAGATCCCAAGGGTTTGTTTGAAATCTTCTGGGGCCCATGCATTTATGCACACAGCCCTAACCCTCTGGAATTCTCTACCCCACCGGTTATAGAAGTGCACAACCGTGGAGGGATTTAAACAAACTTTAAAAACATATCTGTGGGCTCAGGCCTTGGGTGAAGGTTAACTTTGTAAAGGTTTACTCCGTTTTATTTATTTTAGTATTTTATGATCTGGTAATTGATGTGTTTTAAAATTTGTTAGGTGCCTTGACATCTTCAAAAGGTGCCCTAAAAATACAATTATTATTATAAATTCCCTTCATTATGAACATGTGCATGATTTGAGTCCACTGAAATCAGGTAGTTTTACTGCAGAAAACAGAAGGAATAAAAATATCAAAAGGGTTTAGCTGCATTCTAGCAGAAAACATCATCTTCAGTGCTTTCAGTTACCCAATAGAGCTTATATTTAGATCTTGCTTTTCCAGGCAAGATCAATATACACATGCAAAGAGCTTTAACTCGATATGGCTGAAGAAAATGCAATTAGCTAAATTATTTAATTCATTGTCTTCAGCCAATAATAGTGGCAGGTTTCCTGTATACAGACTTGAAAGACTGTATTCAATTCGGAACATTTTCTCAAGCATGAACATTAAACAGTATAAATTTCTATTTGTTGCATGGATACACCGTAACATGCCAAGTATAAAGAGACCATCTTCTATTTTCTACTTTGCAAGGAAAGCGTCAAAAACACTGGGTTCCCAGCAAGTGAGGAGGAGGCTTGAGCGGCCCAAGAGATTCTCTCCACCGCCAGGGGAGGGAGGGTCGTCATCCCCGCTGCTATGCTGTCACCTGGGTGAACACGGGTGGAGGTGCAGCCTGGGGTGCCATAATAGGGGAAGACATCAGCTAAGCTCTGGAGCAGTTTGATGCACCTCTGTGTGCCCACACTCCCTTGAGCTCCTTCGGGGCAGACGTCTGGGGAGGGACATACAGAAAACAAAAAATGGCCCCATAGCTAGGCCAGATGAAGAGCCCCTGGCATCTTAACGCAGACCTGCCCCCAGAACCTGCAGGTCCTGACCAGACACAGCTAGCATAAAGGGGGGAAATGAGCAGACCTCACCCCATCCCCACCCAGGCAATAAACCAAGGCACTATGAGGGTACGGGGCCGCTAGTACCTGGAGGTCGAGCAGAGCCATAGGATACCTTAGGAGTGCTCAGAAAGAAAGGCTGGCTATGGTGATGACAGGGGGCTTAAACAGAAGAAAAAAAAAATGGTGTTTATAGTCCAAAAGTTGACATACTAAGCCCAGAGGTTGCCTTCCATTTCTGGGGTCCCCAGCAGGGATCCCTATGGGACAACCTTCCACCCATTTAGACCTTCTGATTTTGAACAGTTGAACATATCATGGCAGATAATCATCAGGGCATTATGATGTCATTTTGGCAGTTCTGTTCAGTCCCCAGATGCCCACTGCAGCTTCAGCAAAGCATAGTGAGGAAAATAGCTGGAAACAAATTACATCTCAAGTACTAATGACCAGCTCATGCCAGGACTCCTTTTTTCTTTTAAACTTATCTTTATTTAAAATGTGTGATACAGATGGAGAAATACAGAACACTGATACAACACATTAAGATTGCCAGCAACCCTGATGCACATTAACAGTAGCTACCTATGTCTCACATAACATATGCTAGGGCTCTTTATGCGTAGGGACCCCTCCCCAAACATGTGTTTGACAAATTACAAGTGCATTTAAAAATATCACACTTATTACTAAAAACATTTCCTTGGCATGGTTTATCTCTCCCCCACACCCGCAACTCTCCATCTGCACCTACCCCTGGCAACCTCCCAGCATCACTCACACCTTCTCTACGTCTTACCATGCCTTCTCTTACCCCAGACTTACCCCTCAGTGGTGGAGTGGTGAGGAGCTGGCTAGGCTTCCCCGTCAAACAACACAGTTCCACGAGGCAGGCAGACTGTCCGTGTGTCGGGGCCCTGAGAGTACCAGTAATGTCTCATCCTGTGTCGCAGTTCAGTAGTTTCCTCCAAACCCCCCAACTGCCTCAGAGATGCCAGGCTGGACTTCAGATGGATGTGTACACACAGGCGTGGTGATACTCCTAGCAAGCCAACTGGCATCTCCCACACCCTAGCAAGCACTCCCTGAATTGTCCTACCCTTTGTGATTACAAATGTGGTGGTTGCGCAGTGGTAGCTACACCCCTCCCTCTGAGAAGTGCATCCTCTGAAACACTCAGCCCTCCTCCGATAGCCAGCTCCTAGGTGAGAAGGGCTTGTTCCAGAGCTCGTCTTGCAAGCATCGCAAGCAGTAGCACCACTGCTGTGCCGACAGGCTGGTTATTTGCATGGTTTCTGTTCATTTGGGCTTAGTCAGACAATAAGATCAACACTGGGCACCCTTGGTGTGATATTTTTCAATACACTTGGAAAAGGAACCATACATTCAACAGATTTAATCTCAGGGTATCTTATAGTCCTCTCGATGGTACAGCATTCTGTGCTGCATCCTAGTGCACCACGCTCCTAAACACTAGGCTGGCATACACAGGGTACAACAAGGAATGAATGCCTTCAGTCAGTCACGGGAAGGGTGTCAGACAAAAACTGCAAGTTGTACAGGCTCTGGCAGCAATGGAAACTACTGGCCCACCCTCCCGGTTATGAACTGGTGCTACCGCTGGAGACTACTATGATAGTGAGAATAAAAATTAACACAAAACAGGGAATCTATTACTTTTACTACCACGTGATCACTCATGCCAGGTAAAATGCTGTGTAGTACACTCAGGCAGAGATAACAGCGCACAGTGGAGTACAAGCTTCACATAACTTTTTTTATTGCTTCACTTGAAACAAATATCAGCCTCGCACATATATTTCATTTTAAAACTCCAGACATTAGTGTAGAAGTTTCCACAGCGTTTATCAGGCTTGTTTAAGAGCTGAAGCACTGGGGTAAGGGTCCATGAACCCAGGACTGGCAGACAGTGTGTGAACTTCTACACTAATGTTTAGAGTTCCAAAATGAAATACACATGCGAGGCTAATACGTGTTACAATGGAGCAATAAAAGTTATGGGAAAGCCTCCACTCCACTGTCCGCTGTTATCACCGAGTGCACTTCTAACTGGAACTATTCTCATTTGTGGATTAGCCACCCACACTGCTGCATCACGCCAACTGACATTCATGGCACTTGTGTGTGGGGGAGCAGTAAAATGCAAGGTAGCCTAGTGACTAGAGTGCACAGCAATGAACTATGAGAACAAAGCCTTTTTCCACAACCAGCACCATTTAATGTATGACCTTGAGCAAGTCACTTTGATTTTGCCAATTTTCTTCAAAACATTCCAAACCATTTTGAATTTCAGAACATTCGATTTTTATTTCTGAAGACAATTTCAGGCAATCAAGCTCTCTGCCTGAGACTTCTGCTCCTTCTGCTTTCCCTGCCTCGAGGCCACAATCCTCTCCTCTGACACCACAACCTATTGCCACCAAAAAGATTCTGATGTCACAAGCAGAGGACTGCAACTTTAAGGAACAGCAGCAGGACCAGACAAAATCTAAAGGGCTGAGAGCGTGCTGTCATGTAAAATGTAAGGGTAGAAAGTAAGGAAATAATCGAGCGTGGGCAGGAGAATAACAAAACCCCAAATTTGGTATTTTGTCTCAGTATCTAGTATGCCACCTATCCAAAAGCACTGTGGTACAGACTAAAATACACAGCGGTGGCACAAAGAGGTGGTATTCCAGTCAGAATACCGGCATGAAAAAAAAAACAGGTTACTCACCTGTAATTGTAGTTCTGGTGGAACTGCCATCATGTGGATGTGAACTATTTACCACTGCCAGAAGTGCTGATTTGTCACAATGTCTTCAAGCTACGTTCCACCACCCAGCTGATATATTTTTCACCTCCACCTCATGATGTCAGATCTTGCACACTGGAAGCAGGGATCTGTTCGCCACTTGCTACAGGAGACTGGGTGGGTGGCGTGGATGTGAACTATATACCACTCCTAGAACAAACAGCTACAGGTGAGTAACCTATTTTTCTAGAGACGTGGATATAAGTTCCCTAGCCACACACACTGGCAAACTTCCAGCAGTTCTCCAAGAGGTGGGGGCAGAAGTGCACCCATATCTGGTAAACAGGGACAGGAGAACCAGGGTCCCAAAAGCAGCATACTGACGAGACTCAAGGTCAGTGCTGTAATTGGAGGTACAGGTGTGTGCTGACTTCCAGAGGTAGTCTTGCAGATCCCCTCGATAGAGACATCCCTGGAAACAGCCACAGAAGCAGCAGTACATCTGGTGAAATGAGCCTTAAGCCTTACCAGCTCCCTACCAGCCAACCTAAAGCAGAAGTCAATGCAGGATGTGATCCACCTGGCTATCGTCTGCTTATAATAATTATAATAATAATTTTATTTATAAAGCACCTTTCAATGTATCAAGGCACTGAACATATGAAAACCAGAACATCAAATGACAGTTAATAAAACACATAAATAAAATAATTTCATGGCAACATCAAATATTAAAATCAAAAAATGAAATATTCCATAGAATCATATCACAATGTTTCAGTTCAAATTACTTAATCCTCCAAGAAGGCCATTTGCCACAGGTACGCTTTTAAATTCTTCTTAAATACCTCCACAGAGGTGCACTCCCTTAACCGGCGTGGTAGAGAATTCCAAAGAGTGGGTGCAGCATAAGAAAATGCTCTGCTGCCGGAGGATATTAAACTCACTCTTGGAATCTCTAACAACCCCTCGTCGGCCGAGCGGAGTGATCGGCCGGAGCAGTAAGGCACCAGAAGTTCTTTCAGATAGGTCGGACCCTGATCGTGAAGGGCTTTAAAAGTCAATAAAATGACTTTAAAGATGATTCGCCACTGTATAGGAATCCAGTGCAGTTCGCACAGCACCGGGGTAATATGACAGAACCTCTTTGCCCAAGTCAAAACCCAGGCTGCAGCGTTCTGCACCAGCTGTAGGCAACGGATTTCAACTCCAGAAAGCCCAAAGTAAAGGGCATTGCAGTAGACCAAGCGCGAGGACACAAAGGCATGGACCAATGTTGGCAAACAGTCTGACGGAACAAGGTGCCTCACCCTGGCAATATTCCTAAGATGGTAAAACTAAGTCTTGACAACGGCCGACACTTGAGATTGTAGGGTCAGCCTGTCGTCTAGGACAATCCCAAGGCTACGCACCCATTCAGAGGTCGGAAGTGACATGCCACCAAGAAAGATTCCAGAGGGCGAGCCATCATGCGACCTATCTGACCACCCAGGTCCACCACCAAAACCTCTGCCTTCTCTGAGTTCAACTTTAACCAACTAGAATCCATCCAACCTTGGATTTCTTCCAGACAGTTATTAAACACCAAGACAGCTCCTCCATCCTGGTCGGGTGCAAAATACAGGTATAGCTGGGTATCATCTGCATAGCAGTGAAACCTCAGCCCATACCGTCTTATAATGTCTCTGAGGGGCAGCATGTACGCTGAGAATAACATGGGTAACAGCACAGAATCCTGAGGCACCCCACACAACAAAGAAGTTGGGCCACAGGAATAAACCCCCGACACAACTCTGTGTGATCTCCCAGTGAGGAATGAAGTGAACCATTGCAGAACAGTTCCCGACATTCCACAAATTAGCCTCAGGCGTGCTAACAACACCAGGTGATCCACAGTGTCAAAAGCTGACAAGAGATCAAGGAGAACCAGAATGGAGCGTCTCTTCTGATCCCTCACCCTCAGAAGATCATTATGCACCCAAACCAGCGCAGTCTCGGTGCTGTGTCTTCTACGAAAACCAGACTGGAAGGATTCATAGATATTATGGATGGTTAAATGGTATTCCAATTGGGCTGCCACTACCTTCTCAATAACCTTCCCGATAAAGGGAAGGTTAGAGATAGATCTGTAGTTTGTGAAACAGTCTGGCTCCAAAGGTAGCTTTCTTCAAGAGGGGTGTCACCACTGCCTCTTTCAGGGAGTTGGGAAACTCACATGACTCTAAGGAGCACCAGACTATTTGCACCAGAACTGGACTGATGATCTCAGAGCAACCCAAAATTAGGGAAGTCGGTCCAGGATCCAAACCACAGCTTGTGGGATGCACACTATGGATGATCCTCATAATATCCATGAACTCAGGTCGGCAAAAGGAACTCTAAGAGAACTGAGGTATTGTGAACTCGCACTGTTCTACGATGTCACCCTTAGAGACTGCCAGACACAAGTCCGCCCTGATGTCGGCCACTTTAGTTGCAAAGTAACGAGTGAGCTCCTTGCACTCTAACTGCGAAAAAGCTTTTCAAACTTGCATACAGGCTGGGTTGTACAGTCTGTCTACAGTCCGAAACAGCTGAGCCGGTCGACTCCGAGCAACTGCAATCTCCCTGGACAGGAATTCTGCCTTCTTATGGGTGATTGCAGATTGATAGATAGAATAATGTTCCATCAATCTAAGGTGGTCGGCATTAAGAGCGGACCTGCGCCAACAACGCTCGAACCTTCGCCCCCCAGTCTCCACAACTCGCTCAGTGTCCCATCAAACCAAGGGGACCTGGAGTGAAGAGATAGGAGGCGCTCACGAACAGGAGCAATAAGATCCAGGGCTGCCGTACGGCCATGTTATAGGCAGACACCAGTGCCTCTGGATTACTGCTTGCCGACACAGGGGATGATAGGTCAAGAACCGCCGCAAGGCCTTGTGACGTAATATTCCATAATTGGCGGTACCTGACCATCTCCACAGGGGAAGGCCTTCTCAGGGAGGTGCAAAAATTGAATCTCACGGTGTAGTGGTCAGACTGGTTCCACCCCATGTCGGATGAATCAATCCCTAAGAGGAAGACTAAGTCCAGAGAGTGCCCAGATTTATGTGTAGCAGTGGAAACTACCTGTGTAAGGCCCAAAGAAGACATAAATTGGAGGAAGTGATTACCAAATTGTGAGAGTTCATCGTCGACCCAGGCGTTAAAGTCACCCAGAACCATCAATCTGGGCGACTCAAATGACATATCGATGAGGCAGTATGCTACTTCCAGTAAGAAGCGTTTCCCATCTCCGGGTGGACAGTAGATGAGAACAATTCGAACGCCTCACCTGCTACAACTGTGCACTCAAAGGACTCAGCCTCACCTACTACTACATTCGTGAGGCCCAATTCAGTCTTAAAACAGACTGCAACCCCCCCTTCCCTGCGGTCCAATCTCGGCGGTGTATCACAGAGTACCCAGCCGGAGTCATGGCCTCCAATATGGGGCCTGAATTTTCATCCAGCCAGGTCTCGGTGATGCAAGCCAGGTCAGCCGAGCTAATAAGATCGGCAATAATGGCAGTCTTATTCCTAACAGACCTGGCATTGCATAACACCGCCTGAGTTGGACAAACCTCGGAGGCTGTCCGGCCTATCTGCCCACTAAATTCAGTAGTGCCCTTGGGTATGGGCACCAGACATGGTAAACTCCGGTCTGGGTTCCATTTTGCCCTAGGGCGCCTTCTGGACTTAGTAACCCCGATACAGTGGTCCCGCTCTTTCATCCTCTCCTGTTCGCACGCCCCCGCCCTCCTCACTCTCCTACGAGCAATCCCCAGCGCTCTACAGCATTGGTAAATATCGAATTGCAGGGGAGGAGTATAGAGACGAGGATGAATAGTGCACCGCCGTGGAGACTGAAGGCCAGCACATGTCACTGCTTAAACTAAACAAATTCCAAATGCAAAATAATCAATCTTTAACAATATAAAATTAAACAAAGAATCCCTTAACAAAATCAATATAAATAAAATCAAATAAACAAAAAATCAAATCTGGACTGATCTAAAAGCCTGCAAATAAAATAAAATAAAAATAAAGAAAAATAAAATGAGAAATAAAAAAAAAACTAAACAAATAAATATAAATAAACATAAATAAATATAAATAAATGTAGGGGTATTCTCACCACCCCTTAGCTCTCTCACAGTCAAGTAGAGTCTGCCAAGCGTGGCATCCACACGTCACAAAAAGCTGGCAAGCCTCACCCCGAACTCCAGTCATGTGTTTCCTGTAACAGGACAGTGCCCTCTGCAGGTCTAAGGTATGCAGCCTGCAACTGGCCTCTGTAGAAGGGTTGATAAAGTACACCTTGTGTTAGGGGGAAGGATGACTTTGTCCTTGTGGAAGAGCAGGTAAGAAGATTATACCGAGAGTCGATGGAGCCAACTGATCCTTCTGGCTGACATAATGACTAACAAGAAGGTCATCTTCTATGACAGGTGTGACATGTCATCCCTGTGTGTAGGCTCGAATGGCTTGCCCATGAGCATAGCCAGCACTAGCAGTAGGTCCCATGGTGGTCGTAATTCATACAATAGTGGGGACAGATGGTCAAGGCCCATGAAAAAATGCCCGACTACCTTTGCCTGTGCCACTGTAGGCATACCAGTCTACGCCCAGTATGTAGAGATGGCAGACAGGTGCACCTTGAGGGTCGCTGCTCACAGGCCCAACTGACAGACAGTCCAGAGGTACTCCAGACTACTAGCCAGAAGGCAGGCAAGGGGAATCAAACTCCTTGTCCTGACACCAAATGAAAAATCCTCTCCATTTAAAGGAATAGCACTGGCAAGTCGACTTTTCGGGAGGTGTCCACAACATGGGGCATCGAAAGATGCAAAGCCTGGAACTTTAGCCACTCAGGAACCAAACTATAAGGTACAGGAACTGAAGGTCCAGATGCAAGACTGTTCCGTTATCTGGTCAGCAGGTCTGGATGGAGAGGTGACCACCATGAAGGCCTGCTATTAAGGATGAGGAGATGCATGTCCCAGAACTGCCTTGTCCAGTCTGCATCTATCCGGATCATCCGTGCCTTGTCCTTCTGGACCTTGACCACCACCGTGTCGATCAAAGTGAAGGGACGAAAGTCATACACAAGGCCTGGGGTCCAGGGCCTTGCGAAGGCATCCCCCCCCCCCCAAGAGTCCCAGATTTGGGGTGGGGGCACAAAACAGACTCAGGTTTGCTTTCTCCAAGGAGGCAAACAGATCCACCAGAGGGGTCCCCACTCGGAGAACAGGTGACTTACCACCTCCTCATTCAGGGATCTTGTGTGCCACATCCCTCCCACCAGGCTGAGAACCTCTACCAGCTGACTGGGTATTCCAGTGACATGGACTGCTAGGAGATCTGCACCCAGGGTGCGAACAAGGGTCAAGGTGTGGAGGGCCTCCAGACACAAGGGAAGAGAGTGATTTCCACCCTGCCTGTTCAGGTAAAACACTGTCATGGTGTTGTCCATTTGGACTTGCATGACCTGATCCCTGACTAGAGGAGTAAATTCTGTCAGAGCTAGCTACAGTGCACAGAGCTCCAGCAGGCTGATGTGGTGACAGGACTCCTGGGGTGACCAGAACTTGTGGGCTCTGAGGTCTCCCAGGCACACTCCCCAGCAGTGCTGAGTGAAATTTATCTTCCACCAGCAAAATTCTGGAGAAATTCTAATTTTGCTTCCATGAAATTTTGAAAAATGTCTGTGCAAATTTTGCAAAATGTTGCCAAAATTGTGATTTCAGTTATTTCCATCTAATTTCAAATACATTTGTCCTAATTGCACCGCATGTGGTACACAGACTTTAACAAGGCCCATACAGACATGTCAAGTTTCAGATCCCTGCCTTGAAAAGTGACCAAGTTATAAACCTCCAAACTTTCAGAAATTTTTAAATTACATTTTACAATTATGTAAACTGTAGAATTTTAAGCCCCTATAACGTTAAAACTAGAGAATGGAATATCACCAATTTTTACGTTCACTGACCCTCAGTATTGGGTTTTCAGGCCACTCCCATGGTCCAGGAGCACAGCGTTATGCTGCCATGCTGATGACCTAGGTTCAGAACTGAGCCTGAGAAGTCATGTCAGGAGGCAATCCATGGCTGAAACAGCTGCCGCTTATCAGTGCATCTCGGTCGGGAAGGGTTGGTGGTGGGTTCCACTAACACAGTGACTCCTGTGACTCAGCCAGGGAGCTTTCTCCTGCCACAGGGAAAGCTGCGACTGTGTGAGGCTAACAGAGGCACTGCCCTGACCAGGGAAGATGGGAGGGGAAAAAAAAATGTTGGAGAAAAACCTGGTAGCCAACTGAATGATGGCTTTGTTCAGCCTGATCAGGGTATATCCCTGAGAACAGGGTACATCCTTGAGAGACAAGTTGCCAGCTGAGAGGAAAAACAATAAGGAAAACTGTCAATGCTCAAATCACTTGATTGAAGAGCAACTGACACAACTGGGGCAGGCAACTCACAATAAGGAGCTGCCTGGCTGGAGAGCTAATCTAGACCTGAATTAACATTTTTAGTGCAGTAATTAAATGGTTACTTACTGTACATTTAAAAGCTTGGTTTGCAACTTCTGAGAACGAGCCGAGCCACTGCTGAGCGTTGCAGCCCCGGCCTACTGCAGTGTTATATGTATTTAGGTAGAGTGTGTGTGTGTATATATATATATACATACACACATATATATATATATATATATA
Organism: Neoceratodus forsteri; assembly: GCA_016271365.2. Taxonomy (NCBI): domain Eukaryota; kingdom Metazoa; phylum Chordata; order Ceratodontiformes; family Ceratodontidae; genus Neoceratodus; species Neoceratodus forsteri. Next base: position 842,005,779 of record CM028134.1, read on the forward strand.
TATATATATACACACACATATATATATATATATATATATATATATATATATATATATATATATATACACACACACACACATACACACACACACACATATACATATATATATATATATATATAAATATATCATATTATCACGCCCATACACATAAAACTGAAGTTAATGGTACTGTATCTATATTTAGATGTCCCCCTCTCCTGACCGCAATGTTCTACATATACTGCGCCTGGCAGCCCTGTTTCCTACTGTGTGTCATCAAAGTGCTATTTTATGGGCAGGGCTGCAGCGCTCAACAGCAGCTCAGCTCGTTCTCGGAGGTTGCGAGCCAGGCTTTTAAATTTAAGTCACTATTTAACTGCTGCACTAAGTTCAGGTCTAGATTAGCTCCTTGGCCACACAGCTACATAGTGTGAGTTGCCTGCCCAAGACAGACTATAATGACAGCTGCTCTTTAAAGGCTGTCCAAGTTATAAGCAGCCAAATATTCCAAAATATCAGAAATTAAAGCTGAATTTCATGAGCGTTTGTAAAAATTGTACAATGTTGAGATACTTTTGTCAAAGCCATGTTCATACATTTTGCCCAGTCATACACTTGAGTTGCCACTGTAGCGGAAGGTAAAGGCTGGGTAAAGTGGCAATAAGGCAGCATTCGTAGGAGACTCCATAGTAAAAGCTTAGTGATGCCAAGTGTCAGGTCACTATCCAGAGTGACGAACCATGAAGAATAGTCATGGACATCACTGTGCACTACCCTGAATTCTTGCAATATGCCAAATAACCACTAGAGCTCTCTGACTTGTGGAAGCAAATTTACGTGCAGCATTGTTTCTGTACAATGCCACCAGCCAACTCCTTAACAACCCTGTAGATAATAATGTATACTTTGTAACTAGTTGAGACTTAAGACCATTGTGACACAAGTTTCTGGATATCTTTAGTCATGATGGAGTATGATGCTGAGCACTGTGTTGCAGGAGTGTTGCAGACATATGCAGGGCCATGAGGGGATCTAGTCGGGACTTGGCCAGGTTGACCAACAGGCCCAAGTCTCCATAGGTCTTGTAGGGCCAGATCCCTGGACCAATCCACAACCTCCTTGGACAGTCCAGCAATCAGCTAGTCATCCAGACAGGGATGCACCAATGCCCTTGTGCCTCAGGAAGGCTGCCACCACTGCCATGCACTTGGTGAAGACCCTGGACGTGGATGAGAGGCTGAAGGATGTGACCTGGAACTGACACAGAACCCCATCTGTGAACAACCAAAGGTACTGCCAGTAAGACAGGTGGACTGGGATGTGGAAGAAAGCATCCTGGAGATCCAGGGAGCAGAACCATGTGCCCTGCTCCAGGGATGGTATGATCAGATTCTGGGTCACTGTCCTAAATTTGCATTTCCACATATACTGGCTGAGATCATGCAGATCCAGAATGGAGCACCAGGGAGCAGGATCTACCTGGACACATACCCCTGACTTGCCAGGGGATCTGGGACATGGGCTATAGCCCCTTTTGCATGGAGTTGAATGATGTCCTCCCTTAGGGCAGACAGCATGTTCTGCAACACTGAGGACTCCAGAGGAGCATGGGATCAGTGAGGCAAAAGAGCCTCAAAATCTGGTGGCAACCCACTGCCTATGACCTCTAGGACCCACTTGCCCATGGTAATAACGGATCAACATGGCCAAAAGTGGTGAAGCCAACTCCCCACAGGGTGCTGGGTCAGGGACTGACAGGCAGGAGGATGACACACCTCGGCTCATCACTAGTCAGCTTTGGAAGGGGCACTGGCCACTAGGGCCAGAGGGGCACAACTTCCCCTACACCCATGCCTCTTTTCCACCCCTAGCCGAGAATTTGGCCCTGGGATGCCAGGCTTGGTACTGCCCAAGCTGGGGCTGCTGCTGCTGTGGCTGTAAGGACCAGAACCGATAGGGCTTCTTTATATGCTTCTGAGATGAAGCCACTGAGTCCAGGGTGGCACTGGGCTTCCCAATCCTCATGAGATGTCCTTTCACACCCAGGCTAAAAAGGTTGGTGCTCAAGAAGGGGATATCTGCATTAAAGGTGGACAACCTCAGTCAGGTTCTGTGGTGCATTGCAACAGTTGCTACCATGGCATGGGCCCAGGAGTCACCCAGCTCTTAGGCCATCTTGAGCTGGTGTTTAGCCAGTGCTTCACACTGGTCTCTGATCAACTTCACTCGCAGCTGCTTGTCCACAGGAAGGTAAGGAAGGACATCATCCAGTACTACATCAGGGAGTGACCGAAGTTTACCATCATCATGGCATAGCTCACCTGGCGAAGACCAAGACAAGTAGAAGCACAGACCTTCTTGGACACATGGTCAAGCTTCTTAGACTGTTTTTTTTTGGGGGGGAGCTTGTCCTCATTCCCTTGACCTTCCCGAAAGCTGAGTCCACAACCAGAGCCTCAGGTAACAGATGGTCCGAGAACCCCAAAAGAGACCCAGAAAGGAACCCTACAGTTAGCGCGTACTTGTGGACCATATGGGTGGAGGGCACCACGCAGGAGGCTAGATGCTGCCAGAGCACCAGGGCCAGTCCCAAATGGCCTCAGCTGTGGGAAAGTCGACCCCTGGGGAACCATCACTGTCCAGGATATCAGTAAAAGGGCACTTAGCCTGCTTTCTGGACTGACTCCAAATACACATTTATGGATTCTGAAATCCATCAGAAAAGAGCCCCAAATGACACTGGCACATGGTCGGTAGTCATCTCCTTGAACAAAGCTCAGTCAAAGGTATGCATCCTCAAGGACAGCATGTATGGCCTATCAGAGAACTCTTCAAAAATTGACCAAGATCATCTGCCGCTGTGAACCACCAGATTGTCTTCCGACTGGGTGATTTCCATTGACAGCTGGCCCAGCAAGCCGGCTGCAGCATGAAAACTCCTGGTTCCCGGCTGGAACTCCTACCAAAGGCTGTGGTGGAGGCAGCTCCACCTACAAAGGTCGAGAGACAAATACCAGAGACATCTGCCAAGCGTGGACCGGCGTGGCAGGACTGACACTTGTCAGTTGACCACAGGTGTCGAAGGTAGAGCCCTACCCTGCCTGCAATAGTCCACCACTGCCAGAGGTATTCGTTGTAGCACCTCCACATCCTGTGGCAGGGCCCCTCCTCACTCTACGCCTGAAGCAATCGAGGATCATCAATGGCAGCTCCTCCTGGTTGACCAGGATCGAAAGCATGAGCAGCACCTTGACCATGACCTTGACTTTTGACCCGACAGCAGAGGAGAAACCATCAGAGGGTCAGATCACATGCCAAGGTGCATAGCCAAGCACTGGCTTTGGCAGCACAAATCTTGACCACCTGATCAGCCAGTGTTGCGGTCAACAAGCCCAATGTAGGGCACAGTGTAGTGTTGAACAAGCCCTCGACCACATTCAACTCAACCGGAGCTAAGCTGTTGGAGTCAAGGGAGTGGGAGGGCCTTGATCTCTCCCAGTCCCATGGCTGGCACCAGAGGCACTTATGTTTCTTATTGTGGTGGACAGGGCTCTCCCAGTAGTGTTGGAGGGCCTGACACATTTTATAGAAGTCCTTCATGAATGACCCTCCAGTGCTGGCCTCATCCAGGTGCAGCATGAAGGCTGACAAGGTGCCCACCCCAGCAGTTGCCACCACCTCTTTCATGACCACAAGCTGAGCAACCAACCCCCCCTGCAGTGGAGGCATACTTGCGGCCCTTTGGCTGGAGATCCAGATCCCTGCTGGCCAGATAAGAAGAAGCCAGGCAGCATGATCTTCCAAGGCAGAAGGAAGTATCATCAACTCAGACCACAGCCAGAAACGTGCACTGCCCCGAAGCAGTAGATGTAAGACATGTGTGGGCCAGTTTTCCACATCTTCAGTCAGCACGTGATGCAGAACTTGAAGCTATGAACTAGCTTCACTTCCTCTGAATCGATCGATTTTTTAAATTTTTTTTTTTTTTTTTTTTTTTTAAATTTAGTATGCTTTTCTCCCCCCAGCTACCCACCAAGGCTCAGCCCCAGCCCATCCCAGATGACCCAATCACACCTTGGTACTTACCTCTTAGGCAGAGGATACCCCCTGGATTGCACCCCCAGAGCGGGGCCAATGTACCCAGGGTGAACCCGCATGAGACGGAGGAAGGATTCTGACAGGAAAGCCTACCGGTATTGCCTCCCTGGCTTACCCCCCAGGGTGGGGCAGGGCGTGGAGTTGGCCATCCACACCAGAGGCCATAATGGGCCAACAGCCCAGATTGCCATGGCAGTGTGACTGGAGCTGGGAGAGTGGGGCCTCAGAGATGACAGCTGTGTTTTCAGTGTTGTTGTTGCTTCCCTGGGGGTGGGGACGTGCAATGACATTCTGCTTCCGCCCCGCCCCCCTCAAGTGATGGCGCCGGCATGGTGGTGCCCCCAGCCTCCACCAAGGGTCTGCGGAGTGCCAGACACTCTACCCCCTCCCCCCAGAGAAGGTGAGCAGTCCCTAGGATGCTAAATCCCTCTCCTCCAGGCCAGCCCTCCAACATCTTGAGTCCGTTCCTGAACCCGGGTTGTCAGCATTGCAGATGGGCGCCCTGCCATTGCGCTGCTGGGCCAGCTCTCTGAATTGATGTTCCGTTGACAAGGCTGGAGTCAGAGCAAAGGAGAGGAGAAGAAGTTGAGGATCAGTTTGAAATTGTGGAGAAAATAATTTGAAATCACCAATGGCACACCTGGTTGTAAAGGAGGAGACCAGACTCTTCCAGTGGAAAGGAAGCTCTAACTTCATGGGGCAGAGCCAGAGGATATATCGCCCAGGTAGTGGGAGAAGCTTACCTCGAATACGTTCTAACGAATCAGCACTTCTGGTGGAACTGCCATCGTGTGGCTAGTGAACTGTATCCACACCCCTAGAAATGGTATTCCCCTTTGAAAACTGGTATGCAGAACAGGTCTGAATACTGGACCATTAATTTCTAGCCCTTAATGTCTTCAGCAATAAAAAATGTAATGTCCATAAAATCTAATTCTTGGGGATGTTGCTGATGCTGTCATTGTGTTCTCTCAAAATCAGAAGCTAAATACATTTGTGCTTTTTTTTCTTTAAGAACTCCAGCCACTGTAGCCAAATGTACTACACCAACTCTGGGACAATCCTGGCTTAAACAGCAGCTGACACCTTCAGGAGACCTTTAACAAAATATAATATTTAGACACTGTTTGGCTTGTATTCCACATTAGTTCTGTATTCCTCCTCCCCATTTATTACTTATGTGATCTGCATGAAAACAGGATGCTTGCTCCTGAAACATTTATCTGTTCTTATTGCTTTCTCCCTACTTCAAAGTCATAATGCACTGCTTGTGACATCACAGTTACTCCCATGGCAACACATTGTGATGTCACAACAGAGGATTATGACTTGAGATAGGGAGTAACCTATAGAGGCAGATGAACTCTGAGGTATAAGGATCATGTAGTCATGCAAATATCCTCAGTAAGAAATAATGTTGAAGAGAAATCCATAGAATATATATGGAATACAAGCTGAATTCTACCTATATATAATGTTTTTCAATTTTTTCTTTACGACGTCAGCAGCTCTTTAATTATGGGCAACAAAATGCTGATCAATCTCATATTTTGGTACTACCCTGTGCTTTAGCCTTTTTGGCAAAATTTCCAAACTCTACACTCTCAGATGTCTATTTCCCCAGATTTTTCTGTACCTACTGGTAGTATGGTTCTTTTATCTATCCCCCAATGGGAATGTGTCCAAGACATCTCTACCTAGCTCTCGTATACCTACTCATAGCAAAAAACCAACCAAGCAAACAAACAAATAACGCCAGTCACGTGAATGTGGATTCGGGCAAGTCACCCACTGTGGCGCTATGGCAAGGGATTCTTACCAGCATTTATCAAATGGAAAAATTAAACTTTTCACTTTGCAATAAAACGTCCTCAGTTTCAAGCCAGGTGGCAACCCTGGGTTTTATACCTTTCACATCTGAATGGTACATTTGTTCCTTAACAGGTTCATCTGAGATTTTTAACAAAATGTTTGCATTTGCTCCGTTTTAATTATTTTTTTACTATTACATTTGTTGGACAACGGCTTGTTGTCTCACTTTCCCATTTAGGTCAGCTTTGAATGGGATGCTGAGCATCCTCGTGCATCAAACTCCTCTGGGGAAATGAACTGTAGTGATGGGATTCTGGAGGTGTTGAATGTCTTGGACTAGGCGCCTATTGGTAATTATCAGACTTCACACAGCATAGTATGGCAGACGTCACATTTCTTCTCTGTACTGAACGCAACCTGTGTTGGTTGTCAATAAAACAACTTACAAAACACTGAAAAAAATTCATGTGCTTAACTTGCTATCTGTGTGTGCACAACTTTAGTTTTCCTTAAACTTCCTAAACTTTACTTAACCTCTGTGGTGACTATTAATGGCTCAAAGTTTTTTTGGAATACAGTGTGTGCAAAAGGCACTACATAGAACACAGTTCTATTCCTAAACAGATTTAGAAGAATTATTGCATAGTGTAGGAGGAGGAGGAGAAGCAAAATGACAACTGAATTAGATGATGGGTGGGACCTACCATCTCAGAGTTTTACCCTTGCAGGGCCACAGACCGATTCATCAGTCCAAAATACCTATATGTTCTAATTTTGTCAGCAGCCTAAGGGTTAAAGTTTTGCCACACACTACATATCTGTATAGAGAAGAACATAAATGAATACTAACCAGGCTTAGAAACTATGGCATCTAAAACAGGAAATTAATTTTTTTTGCTCGTTAGGTTTGGGGAGTCATTCTTGAAATCCTAGATTTGTTATGTAGAAGGCAGTGTCCCTTTTGGATACAGTGCTCCAAGGTCATCCTGATCCGTGAAGGATACGCTAATGTAGCTTCACTAGCCACTAGCGTGTCAAAATAAAGAACAGGAAATGCTAACCAGAAATGGACAACTCTAGATTTCTTTACAACAATTCTGATACATGGATGTATTTGAATGTGTACTTGCCACTAATCTTTTTCATTTAATTCAGCTTCATTTTTTTCTTGCCCCTCACGGTCATTTACTTGTCCAGGACAGGGTGTAATATGATTTGTTCAGCCTTGTCAGCTCCAGTATTACTCAAGAAATACTATTCACCACTTTAAAAAAATGTGACACTTAACCAGGCTAATCCCACAGCATTGGAAAGGACATTTGTATCACACTGCATACATGATGCAACAGATTTTTCTTACTGCAAAATTTCAGTACAATAGGATTACTTACAAAAGCCCCAGGACATGAAACCAGATCAAGGGCAAGTGAGGTTACAGGAATTTTTTACTTCTGTGTAGAATGGCATAATTTCATCTACTGCTACTTTCGATACATCTCTAGGTGTTGTTATTTCTCATGGCTAAAAATAGTTATGTACGCAATACATTTCTCTCTGGCCGGTAATGCAACCTCATGTGACCAGTGAAACCAAAACCAGCAATGAATTTTCCTATTGCATGAACTTTATCAACAGCAGAAAAATGTTAATCATTAACTTGTATGTTGAGAAGCCAGTTACCAAACATACAAATGATCTGTCACGTGTGTAATGGGTCTAGCTTGTACAGGTTTACCTGGTTATAATTTGTAAGAGACTGATAAGTAACCTTAAAAGAAAAGTGTGATTTAAAGCTACCCGTCTAAGTAAGAGTCTCCTAATTCACTTCAGTCAACATGTTTGGAATGTTTAATATGCTGCATTTTTGCAAATGGAGAACTGTACAGTATATCTATATATTTATAACTGTTGATCAGGAAAGTCACACCAAGGTGCGCAAAGGCTTATTTCCTGGTGTGTCCAAGGGGTGGGGCTAGGGAGGAGCTGGGTTACACGGACCAATTTTGTTTACAGTGGAAAGCTGGCCAGGACAGTGGGGGAAAGCCTTTATCGACAAGAGCTGTGGGATTTTTAACTTTCACTAGGACAGCCACCAGAAGATGGGCAGAAAGGTCCTCAATTTAAGGTCTCAAATAAAGAATGGCATCTCAACAATGCAGCACAATCCACCACACTAAAGAGAATGTTCTGATTACTAGTCTACAGTCCCGGTGTGGGACTGAAATACATGACCTTGTCAATCAATCAATCACTATTCAAACACATGTAATTAATTAATTAATTATGTCAGCACAACCCACACTGCGGCATTTCAGCAGTCACACAAACTGTAACACTACATCCCTACATTGTGGACCAACAGTTTCATTTTAAACTGTATAATCTGTCTTGTGTTCTATTTCTAATACCCATGTTATAAGCACAATAACACACTCTAGGATTTGAGGGTTGTGCTGCAATTACCCATGCCCCAGCCGAGTGATTGAAAGCACTCTGCTTCACCTCATACCCAACACTGCACCTAGGAGCATTGGTTATTACAACACAACCCACAGCCCGTCTTGGGTTATTGCTTACATACCCCTTAGATATAATAAATGCAAGCAAAACAGTTGAGGGTTCAGGGGCAGGGCAAAAATGTGGCACTGACCACGAAGTGGAACAGAAAGACAAAGAGTAAATGGGACTGAAAAGCTGTCCCCAAAACTGCATGTGAACCTTTTTACAGGTGCACACAGTGTTCAAATTATATTGTGGTGGTCGATTCTGGTAGCAAACAAATAAGCTGCTCATCTGCGGTTATCAAATCTGACCTCTAAACCAACTCCTAAAATGCACTGCAATAACCAGAAACTATATTTGATGTGTGCGACAGTGGGAAATGTAGTTTTGCATATTAATCAGCAAGTATTTTAGGATACATTTGAAGGGTACCTAAATCCCCTAATTAAACAAATCTAAGTTTAAAAATACATATCTTCATAGCATTTTAAGAAGTTTTACATTAATGCTGAAAATGCATGTCTGATCAGAGTAAGAGCAATTTCATGGCATTCAGAAAAATGTAAAAGCTTCCTCCAATTTACAAAACCCACCCCAAGTCCGAAAATGGCTGCTGTCAATAGCGAGCTGCTGCAAAAGCACTTAAGTAAGCACAAATTATGCAGTGCTTGAACTGTACATTTCTCTTTGTGCCCATTGTGAGAACAAATATAAGAAATATCTCTTAAACTTGTGTGTTAGTCAATACACTAGATTAGTGATAATCTTAGTAAAAGCATCAGGTTAGAAACCAACTGTAACACAGTACTACCTCCACCCAAACCCAGTTATGAAAATTAATATGTCCCCTCACACCCCTACCCGCCAGTGTACTGTCCCTCTCTGGCAAATATTTCCCAGTAGACTACACCATGTACATCCCAGTTAGTGTACAAAAGTGTTTGCCCAGAATGTGTCCTGAATCTATCCCGATTACTCCTGCCCCATCCCGTTTTGCTGTACAGTTTAATTAAAATATCGTATGCTCTAGTGGATAAAGTTCACAATCTGGCCACAAGAAGATCTGTCACCCTAATTAAATATCTTGTGCTCTAGTGGATGAAGATCCCAGTCTGGCCATAAGAAGATCTGTCACCATAATTAAATATCTTGTGCTCTAGTGGATGAAGATCCCAGTCTGGCCACAAGAAGATCTGTCACCCTACCCCCAAAAAGACTTTGAATCCACCTAAAGTATCCCAGTCTCTACGCCTCATTCCAATAACCAGGTCCCATAAGGATTCGGGTCCTACAAAGAACTTTTTCCAATGTTGTACCACCACTACTGAAAAGCCTCCTTCCCTGAATGGCAGCTATAGGCTGACCCCAAAGCCTACCACTGCCAGTATTACTACCACTCTACCCCTACAAGACTGTGTATGTGTACAACCAAACATAATATAAATGTAAGCTTGGATACCACATGTTTGCTGATGGCGTACATACAAGTTCCAAGTTTTTCCAGTAATTCTGGGCCTCGTTCTACATCAAGTCACCTTTCAGAGTTTAACAGTAGCCTACTAACTGTACCCACTCTAAAGGTCATTACTGATTTTACTTTAATCTTCAATCACAGTATAGGTCCTGGTGACTTACCTACATACCACACCTACAGTTTTAGCTCAATCTTGGGCATCAGCTACAGCACTATGACCAAACTCAGCTTAGTCATTCAGTGTTACAAGTCCTTCATGGTCACCATGTTGTACAGAAGCGTCTGCGTGCCACTGGTATCTTACTTAATAAGTGTGGGAGCCACTTCAAGAATAGGCACTGTACCTAAATGTGGACTTCCTGGTGTGTCAAATTCTAATGAATAATATAAATTTAATCAGATCCACTGATTTTCAGTTTCTGAAACTGGACCATTCAATCTGGCCGAATCTTAAAACACTTTTTTTTCCTCTCTCCATCTCCCCCATAATAAAATGCGTTTCCCCACTTCCCTCTAATCCGCATTTTTTGGGGGGTTAATAACTGGCAACAATTTTTTTTGTCACATAATGTGGCATCAAGTGAGAGTTTTACACAGGAATTTGGCACAATGTGCAGGGTCTGCAAGGGAAGCTGACACTAAAGATCCTCCCCCGAGAGCTTTTAGAAGTAGTAAATACCTTACATAATGGGACAGCTCCAGGTCTAGACGGTCTTTCCTGTGAACTGTCAAAACCCTAGTGCCAACACTCATGGATATGTTTGACCATATTCTGAACCAAAATAACACCACGGGAGGTCTATGTGGGCTTATTTATTTATATAAAAGATGAACAAAAACTGACTTAAGAAACTGGAGATCAGTGAGTTTATTAAATATTTCTGGATCTCACAAATGTGGCGTTAACCATATATTGTGTGTATTTATGATAACTTACTGTATATGTGTTTTGTTTAACCTGTTGTAATATCCATGTGTAATGTTTACCCTGGATCATCAATAAACACTGAACATTAAATATGGATTGAAAACTGTTGGCAAAAATTTTAGGAAAAAGATTATACAGCTAAAAAGGGATCTGGGTGATCATTTCTGATGACCTGAAGGTAGCTAAGCAGTGTGACAAAGCCGTGGGGAAGGCTGGAAGAATGCTGGGTTGCACAAGCAGAAGAAGGAAGGAGGTAATAATACCCCTGTACAGATCACTGGTTAAGCCGCACCTCGAATACTGTGTACAGTTCTGGAGGCCCCACCTCCACAAAGACATACAGAGGGTGGAGGCACTACAAAATGGTGCATGGCCTGCATTAAAAGCTATGTGGTAAGGCTCAAGCAACTTAACATGTACTCCCAGGAGGAAAGGAGGGAAAGGGGAGGATATGAGAGGGACAGTCAAATACCTCACAGGCAAAAACAATGTATAGGAGGGAAGCATTTTCCACAGAAAAAGATGCTGAAGAACAAGGGGTCATGCTATGAAGTTAGAAGGGGTTGGGGGTGGCTCAGAGGAAATGTGAGGAAGAACTTCACAGAGAGGGTGGTGAAAGTATGGAACAGCTTACCAGCTGAGGTGGTGGGGGCGGAAACAGTGACAGGGTTCAAGAAGGCATAGGATAGACACAGAGATCTTAGTGGTGGTGGTTGGGGGGAGAAGAGACCAGAGACTGAGTAGGGAAGGCGGCAACACTATAGGTAGAGAAAATAGTGCAGAATAGGTTGGCCATCAGGTCCTTATCTGCCGACAGATTCTATGTTTCTATGTTTAAGATTAGCTAGTGCAGCAAAATAGCACAGCTACGTAAGAACTTGCCGTAACAGCACATCTTCGAGAAAGGCTCTTGCAGTAGATAATAACTTGTAGGACTGAGTCCCAAGCAGTAAGAGTCCGAGGACAGGAAGAAAACATGGGAGGCCAAAAGAAAAACTGCTGAAAAGCAAGTATGAACTTCAGGACAGGAGTCCCTGGAGGACAGCCAGTCTGAAACCAGCCCTACGGCTAGAGGGGATGTCCAAACTGTAGTGTTTAGTGAAAGTGTGGATGGAACTCCAAGTGGTGGCTGCACAAATTTCTGCGACCGACACATTTCTTGAAACAGGCTGTAGAGGCAGCCATACCCCTGGTAAAATGTCCTTTAAAGTGCCCGGAAGGACTTTACCATACTTCTGGTAACAAAATCCGTTGCAGTTAGCCAAACATTTGGAAAGACACTGCTTAGAAACTGAAGAAGACGACGAAGAAGAATCAGCATTTATATAGCGCTTTTCATACACAGTGTATCCCAAAACACTTTACAAGCAAAACTAGACTGGTAGTGAAGTGACTGAATGTGTGGTGGCTGCCATATCGCACATCATCACCCACACGCAGCCTGGATAATTGCATGAACCGGTTTATGGGAAGAGGAATGTTAGCCAGGACACCGGGAATGTTCCCTACTCTTTGCAAAGAGTGCCCTGGGTTCTTTTCCTTCCACCTGAACACCCACCAGGACAACACCAGGATGGGCAGAAGGGACCTCGGTTTAACGTCTCATCCAAAGGACGGCACACCCCAGCAGTACAGCACCCCCCCGATACTGTACTTGGATGCCAGCGATTTTTAGGTGCAAGTCCAATCCCGGTGTGGGACGAGAACCCACGACCTTCTGGTCCAGAGGCGGATGTGCTACCAACTGAGCCATGCTGACAACTGCTGAACCTTCTCACTTTGGTGTGAAAGAAACGAAAAGTTGGTCCGTTTTTCTGATCTTTGGTCATGTTAGTGTAACAACGTAAAATTCTGTGGACATCTAACGTATGCAGAATTGCCTCCCCCAGATTTGTATGCTCAGGGTAATATACCAGCAGTTGAAGAGACTGATTCAAGGTCGCCTCTGAGACAACTTCTGGAAGAAACTTAGGATTAGTGTGCAGAGCCACCCGGTCTCTTGGAAAAATCAAATAAGGCTCCTTACACATCAGGGCCTGAAGCTCAGAAATCCTTCGAGCAGAAGGGCTCCATCCTCGGTCCTCTCCTCTTCTCACTGTTTGTAAACAATCTCCCTGATGTAGTAACCTCTGGCCACTCACTACTTTATGCTGATGACCTGGTCATCTATGCCCACTCTGACAATATCACCAACCTGGATGCTGCCCTTACCACAGACTTCCGCTTGGTGCAGCGCTGGCTACACACCCAACGCCTTGTCCTTAACTCCAATAAAACTAAAGCCATGCTATTTGGATCCCCACACAAATTAAGAACCTGCTTTTCTTCTCTCTGTGCCTGACATTAATGGTAACCTTCTGAGTCTGTTAGCTCTTTTTCGCTACTTGGGCATTCACCTTGACCAAAATCTTGACCTAAAGCTGCACATCCAGGAAACTTGTAAATCTGTCAATTGTAAGCTAGGGGCTGCTTACAGGACTAACTACCTGCTTACCCCTGCCGCTAAACTGGCAATTGCTAGAGAAATCCTGTTACCAACCCTCACCTACGGTGCTCCCATCCTAACCATGGCCAGCAAAACTGCTCTGCACCAATGGGATACCACCTTCAACAATGTTTGCAGGTATGCGGCTAAAGCACCGCGCCTGAAGCACCATTGTCAGCTATACAAAGACCTGGGCTGGCTATCTCCCTCCTCCACCAGGCAATATTACCTCTGCAACCTTTCGGACACCATCATCAGAGCATCAAAGCCAGCTGAGCTCTCAAAACTACTCCAACCGGTTATACCTTCACGGGACCTTAGATCCTCTGACAAGTCCTTACTGAATATTCTCTCTGCAGACAAAAGAGGCTCGGGGGCCTTCAGTTATGCTGCCCCTCACTTTTGGAACTTGCTGCCCCAGGGACTAAGAAATGCTCCTTCTCACGATGCATTTAAGCACAATCTCAGAGCTTTCCTCACTCGATGGACAAAAGTGTTTGTTTTGGTCCCTCTTGAATCCCATGCTCTAACCTGTTCTCCCCTCCCTATTATGTATTATAGGCACTTGCGCTTTTTTTATTCTTGGTTGTTTTTTGCTTTTATGTTTCATGGTTGTTGATACTGTATAACATTGTTGTTCTGATGCCAATTGTAAAGCTCTCTAATTACTGCCTAGTCACTTAACTTGCCCTCACTCCTGTGCTGTCTTCCCCCACCTTCATTCCTTAACCTGCACCCTCTGTTCCTGTAACACCTACTTTCCCAGCCCTGCTCTCTTCCCTTCCCACTTAGCCATTTCTCCAGTACCCCCTGTCATTCCCCCTCCCTTTTTCCTGCCTCCCTCTCCTGCTCTTTGCCGCCTCACTCCCCCTCTAACCTACCTCCACTCCCCTCTCTGCCGTCTTTCGGTTCCACCGGCCCGGTAACAGGTTGCTACCTTGTACCGCTAATGCCGTAACTTGCCGCCACCCTTCCTACCTTTCTTTCACCTTTCTGCCCTCTCCTGCCAGCTTCCCCTCCTTCTTTATTCTTCCTCTTCTCCCTATGCTCAGTCCTCACCCCTACCCCTCCCTCTCCTATTTTATCCGCCTCCCACCAGTTTAAGCCCGGCCGTGACTCCCTCTCTCTCACCTGCCGATCGTGGTTCCTGGCTGTTTCGCAGGTTACTACTTTACCCCGCCAATGCCGTTTTCACCGCCTCGCCTCTTGTTCTCCTCCCTTCCTCTGCTCCGCTGCGCTCTTACTAGGTGCACTACCCCCACTCATTTCCCTATCTGTTCCGTGCCCTTCATCCCTTCCCCCTATACCCTGCCCTTCCCACCTACCCTTCCCTCCCCGTTCCTTTAGTTCAAATCCTCCTCACCCTTGCACGAGTCCCCCACTGCCCTCCCCTGCACACGCCCCTCACCCTCCCTGTTTTTGCACCCATAGCTTCACTGTCCTGTTCCCCGACCTCTCCGTCTCTCTTCCGACTCCCGGTTCCACCCGTCCGGCCACAGGTGGTAACCTTTCGCTAATGCGCACCTAGCGCCTTAACCTCCCTCCTGTCCTCCCCTTTTTTTTTTTTTTGTTGTTCGCCCACCACCCCGGTCTGCCTCTCCTGCCCTACCCTACACCTGTCCCTACCACCTCTCCCTAGTTCACAACAACTGAATACATGTAATTTTATCCATATTGCTATGCTTGACTACACTGTGTGACTTTGTCCTTTGCAAATGTATCCTGCTCTGTGTAATTTCTTATGTATCCTGCAAATGTATCCTGCTTTGTGTAATCTCTTATGTATCACTGTGTTCTGTAACTGTACCTCCCGGGTCGTGCCTGAAAATAGTCACTTGTTGGCTAGTGCACTTACCCGGTCAACAAAAACTAAAATAAATAAAATAAAGTAACAGCAGCTTTAAAAAAAAAAAAGGAAAGAGCCCTTTCCAGGATAAAAAGCACATATCACATGCACTTGCTGGTTCAAAAGGAGGCAAGGTCAATTTCTCCAAAATAAAGTTAAGGTCCCACGGTGGAGAGGGGTTACACTCCAAGGGTTTCAAATGCAGAATTCCTTTTAAGAAGATGTTAGAAACCTCCAATTAAATGTGGTAGGCAGAAATGGCCGCCAGATGCACCTTGAATTGCTCAAGCCCAGCTCAGAATGGTGAAGATACTCCATGACCTAAGGAACAGGACACGAAAAAGGTTTCCAACCCTTCGAGGTGGCCCAGATGGAGAAACGCTTCCATTTCATGGCGTATGTAGTTCTGTTCGAAGGCTTTCTGGCCTCTACCAAGACCTGAGCTACCCTAGAGGAAACTCCAAATCTGGATGCTACTATGTCTTGAGGAGCCATGTGTGAAGATGAAGGGACTGCAGACCTGGATGGACCAGTGTGCCCCTTTCCTAGGTCAGGAGAGCGTGACAAAGCAGCAGAGGAACCAGAAGCTCTACTGCCAGCTGTTGAAGCAGCGGAAACCATATTTGTCGAGGCCAAAAAGAGAGCGATCAGAGTCATTTGAGTTCCTTCTGTTTGAAGCTTGATCAGCACTCTCTGTAAAACTGGAAAAGGAGGGAAGGCATACAAAAACCTCCCTGTCCAACAAAGCAACACCGCGTCTTGCCAGAAAGCACCATGCATGGGATCGAGCAAGCAAAATCTGGGAAGTTTTGCATTTGATGGGGCTGTGAACGGATCCACATCTGGACGCCCTCAGAGGCCGAAGACGTGATTTACCACCTTCTGCTTTAGCTCCCACTCGTGCACTCTTACCCTGGTGCAGTTGAGACTATCTGCGAGAACGTTCTGCACTCCTGGAACGTGAACTGCCAGGAGGTGAACCTTGTGCAGAACAGCCCAATTACAGACCCACATCTCTTCCCTGCATAGAGGATACGAGCGGGAGCCCCCCTGCTTGTTGATGTACCACACTACGCATATGTCTGACTGAACCAACAGCATATCCTGTTGAAGCATGTGCTGAAAAGCCTGAAGAGCATTCAGAACCGCTCTCATTTCTAGTACATTTATGTGCAAGTATAGTTCCACAGGTGACCACAGGTTCTGGGTCCTGCAATTCCCAAGATGGGCACCTCATACCATCCCAGATGCATCTGTGGTCAGGATTTGGGAGTAAGGAGGGGACTGGAAAGGAACTCCTTGGGTAAGATTGTCGGAGTTCTGCCACCACTACAGATCTTTCTGTATTGGGCCAGAAACTAGGACACAGCGGTCCAGGTTGTCCGCCCTCTGATCCCACTGAGACCCGAGAGTCCACTGCGAGATATGCACGTGGAGTCTGGCCAAGGGAACCATGGGGATGGCCACTGACATAAGGCCAAGAAGGCATAGGACCGCTCTGGCTGAATGTGTCTGTTGGAAGCTACCAGCTAGACCTGCCTCTGCAGAGTCTTGGCTCTGTCCAAGGGGAGGAAGGTCATACCCTGGAGCGTGTCCAGAACTGCCCCAATAAACTGCAGGTGCTGAGAAGGAGTGAGCTGTGATTTTGGGTAACTGACTGCAACACCCAGTTGCTTGAAAGGGTGCAGGGTATCTGACAGAGATGCCTCCAACCCCTCCCTCAATGGGGCTGCAAGAAGCCAATCGTCGAGGTAGAGGTACAGGAAGACGTAGTACCCCAGTCTCCTCAAGGCCCCTGCCACAACCGCAAGACATTTGGTAAAAAAATGCGGTGCTGAAGACAGGCCATGGGGCAGGCTTTGAACTGGTAATGCTCCCCTTGGAAAGAGAACCTGAGGAATCTGCGATGAGGTTGGAACACTGGGATGTGCAGGTATGCATCCTGCATGTCCAGGGCACAAAGCCACTATCCCTTGGACAGAACAAGCGGCAGGCTTTGGAGCATCAGCATCAGAGATCGCTTGTATTCTATGGTTAGGTTTAGGGTGCTGAGGTCTAGTATCGGGTGCAGATCCTCAGTTCTTTTTGGAATCAGAAAGTGGGAGTAGAATCCCTTCCCGATCTGGTCTGCAGGCATTGGCTCGATTGCTTCCTTTTGAAGAATCGTGATTTCTTCCCTTAACTGTAGAATGTGCGCCCTTGGATAGTGGGGAAAATCCTGGAGGTCTGCTTGGGGGTTTCTCATGAAACTCAAGAGTGTGACCAAGCTTGATTAGCTAAATGACCCAGACATCTGCTGTGATGGATTCCCAGTCTGCCAGGTGCCTTGTAAACCTTCCGCCCACCTGTTCCTCTGATAAGATGAGGAGGAGGAGGGAGGGAGGGCAGGCAGTGAGTCAGGAGTGGGGGGGGGTTAGGAAGGGGCACCCTTGTAGCTCTCTGGGTTTTGGTTGGAGGGATGGCGGCAGTGTTAGGAGCCCTGCATTTGAACTGGTGCCTAGGTGCCTGCTGTGGTTTCACCTGGCATCTGTTTTGCCAATGAAAAAGACGTTTAGGCTGAGGTTTTGGGCAATATAATATGTACTGACCTAAGTGCAGTATCTTTATCTTGAAGGCTTGTGATACTGTCCTGGGTATCTCTGCCTAACAGGACAGAGCCTCTGAAGGGGCATCCTGAATGGCAGTCTGGACATCAGGAGACAGATCTGACACCCTTAACCAAGAGAACCTGTGAAGGCTCACTGCTGTGGCCATTCCTCTAGCGGAGGAGTCCAACGCATCATAGGTGGCCACCTTAGCAGACTGGAGGGCATTCGCCAAGGCGGTTTTAGACTCAGAGTCCGGGAGGACCTCAGCTATGGGCTCGAGCTGGTGGAAGAGAGATTTTCGGTACATTAGCATGAGTGCCATGTAATTAAGGGTACAAAAGGCTAGTACAGCAGAGGAGTAGAACTTTCTCCCGAACTGGTCCCGTTGTCTGGACTCCTTGTCGGGAGGGAAAGTACTAAAGTGCTTAGGCTTGGCGGACCTATCGTGGGCCGCAGTGATGACCACCGAGTCAGCCTTTGGATGTACACTGCGGTGGTCTTTGCCCTCTGGCGTTCTATAAACAAGGTCTGCCTTTTTGGCCACAGCCAGAATAGAGGAGAGCATCTGCCAGGTGGTAGAGGACAGATCCTCGTGAGGTTCTGGTCAAGGTGGGGTGAGAACCAGACTAGTTACAGGGAAATCTAGTTGCTCGGTTAACCTCTGACGTTTTGGGTCTTGAGCATCAGACATCCAGACTTGTGCCTCCGCCATTTGTCTCAGGAGGTCCACAAAAGAGGGATCCTTGGCGGGGGGGGGGACTAGGGTGATTCTCTAGAGACTGGCTCCTCTGAAGGAGGGGTCTCGAACCCTGAACCCTTTGAGGACGACTCGGAATCCAAATCCGAATCATCAGAATTCACAGGTACCCTGTTTGGAGGAGCAGATTCTCTTTCTACTGGGGCCACATCTGTCATCGGGGCCTGCATATGGCCTTTTGTCAGGCCTGACGTCGAAGCCTGAAGTGTGACTGGTGAAGCCACCCTAGGGATTTGATCTGGACAAACCATCTCCAAAGGGTGCAGTTGTCTGCTGTCCAATTCTGAGACTGAGATTTTGTCTCTGACCACCAAGATTGTAAAATCTCTCAGAAGTCCAACTGTGGTTGAGCAGGAGGTGGAGGAGGGTGAAAAGCTCGACACCCTGTATGGTAGCCTGATCCCATGGCATGGGTTCCGTGCGTTGGGAAGCTTGGTGCAGAATAATGATGGTCACAGCCCGACAGCTTGAAAAAAGGAGACCAAAACCCCATCAGAGGATATCTGGGGCAGTAAGAATTTCCCGTCAAAAAAAGGTCTGGCATCAGGCCTGACAGAGGGTAGTCTGACGACGGCCCTGACGGAAGGTAGCTCAACGGTGGCTCTGACGGCGGAAAGCCTGACAGTGGCCCTGAGTTGGGGGTACCTTGGTTAACGGCACCAAGGCAGAAGTCCTGATGGAGGCCCACATGGAGGACAGCCTGATGAAGGCCCCGACAGAGGAAGGCCTGATGGAGGCCCCAACGGAGGAACTAAAGGGGCCAACAGGCTCAGAGTAGGAGCAGGGCCTGGCACCCCTGTCAGGGGTGGTGGAGCTACCGTTAAGCCTGTGGAAGCTCCTTCGTCAGGAATTCCTGATGGAAGGTCTCCATCCACTGGGTCCTGCGGTTCTGGGGACAACAGAGGAGGCTCCGACAGAGAAGGAGACAGGGGCTCACCATGGCGGGAACCCCAGGGTGACCCTTGCCCCCTAGCCGAGATGGTGCTGTCTGGCTGTGTGTCATCAGGACCACCAGGAAGGTCCAGCAGATGCGAAGTGATCAGGTGATCAGAGGGTCTGAGCACTGACTTAGTGACCTGGGTCATGCTGGAGTCAGAAACACTGACCCTGACTTATGCACCCCGGAAGGGCATTCGTTGGGAGGGTCCAAAGAGCGGCTTATCGGCCACACCTGCAAGCTCAGAACCCATGGTTGTAATAGACTTATTGTCAGCGAAGGCCTCAGACGTATCCAAGGCACCCACAGTCACAGTTACCAGTGGCAGTGGGGGGCCTTAGTCTGCTCTTTGGGAGGAAGCGCAGGCTTGGCCGCAGCACTCATCTTCTCAGAGGAAGAGGGCTACTGCTCACCTGAAGTGCCTGAGGGTGGCTTCGGATGAGAGGGGGACTGCTCCTGGTCCCGGTGTTTTTCTTTGTCCCATTTCTTCTTCTTCTTGTGGGAGTCAGTCAGAGAGGAGTTTCCTTAGCTCCTTTTCCATCTATGCCATTTTTGGCTTGAGAAGATGGGCTTCGAGGGACTGCTGGAGCCTTTACCGTGTGGCCTGGTTGAACTAGGAACAGGCCTCACACTCCTTGACATTATGGTCCAGGCCCAAGCAGAAGAGACAGAGGGTATGTTGATCCCTATGCAGTAGCTGAACGCCGCAAGAATCTCACATGTTTTTATGCAATTCTGTCAAAGTGGAAAACATACACGAAGATATGTTAAACGAATGATAAAGAGAAAAAACAGATACTTATCCAAAATTAAGGTGCTCAAACTGCTGCGATGGTCTTCAGAAGGTCCAACGTGCACAGGTCGACAGCGGGAAAGAACTAGAGGGCGGAAGTGGGAACTGCCCACTACCAAGTGTCGCGCTGACGTCGGTCACGTGACATTGGGTGCGTGGTCCCCCGTCAGACACTGCTAGCGAAAGTTTCTGTGTGGTCCTGATGCCGGGGGGCACAGTCCTACAAGTTATTACCTACTACAAGAGCCCTCTCAAAGTAAGATTTTTAATTTCACCCTTGCAGACCTGCACATTACTTGGCTGCTGGATTCAGCACAACCTGCTTTTATTAAAGGAACTATCTGAATGTGGGTATGATAATAAAGTTCATGGCTTTCTCCTATTATTGGATCAGGAGAATGCTTTAGACTCAGTATCCCATGATCTTACATCTGCTGTGTTAAAAGCATATGGTAATCCAGATGTGTTTTGAAATGGATCGAATTACTATATGATTCTGCCTCTATCTCACCTTCCGTTAATGGTGCCGCAGGCCAACATTTGGAATTAAAAAAATGAGTCAGACAGGAGTGCCTTTAAACTCATCCCATAAGTTTTTTGTTTGGACCCCCTTTTGCAGAAATTGGAACAGGAAGGGCAGATTTTAAGTATAAATGGCCCAACTGGGTTTAGATTTCCATGTTCGTCAATCTATGCATTATGGGTCAGGACGTAAAGTCTCACACTGCAGCAATGCAAAAATGACAAGATTCTCCCTTGCAAGGTGGCCCACATTAATGAACTATATGGAGCCTACAGCTGCATAAGTGGGGTGGGGTATCCCTATAAGTCAAGGACCTGTAAAAATTCTGGGGGTCACTTTTGGGGTTATAAATTTAGCGGAATATTACTGCAAAGAGAATATGGAGACAGCGGAGGCAAAGATACACAGATGGAAATCGTGGCCATGACACAGAGAAAATATGTTTTTATGTTAAAAACTTCTACTGTTATGATTTTTTGCTTTTTCCAAGTTTTGTGTTCCCATTACCCCCAGAAGATGGAGGCAAAATGACAGATATATAGATACATACACACACACATATATATATTTTTTTTAATCTTATGAGGCAGTAGATTGAACCCCAATAAACAGAATGCAACTTATAAATAGACTGCAGTTATGAATTTTTATTTTTTGGCAAAATAAATGTAAAATGTAGATTTTTAATTTTTGAACTTACCTTAGATTCATTTCGATGTATATTAAACCAGGCAAAAAAATAGCATACAAAAAATTCATTTAATTCGTCAAATTCCGATTAAAATGCTAAATTCAGAGTAATGGTTAAAATGACATGGACAAAGACACACATATACACATATCCAAACACAGTTGACATGCAAAGAGAATACATTACCACACATATTCATGCATCACTTACAAATTATGTAAAGTAATGTAGAAGTTGTGCAAATTTCATAGCATCATATTCATGTGTGCAAGCAGAAGTCCCCTCATTTAGAGTCACAAAATTCTGTATTGTTAAATCCCGCAAAATTTTCTGCGATGTCCTTATTATGATACAAGACATTAAGTAGACCAAGCCTCTTTTCTGAAAGCCACATTCTCCTTTTGTCTTGTACTTTTCTAAAAACACTGAATAAACCCTCAACCGAAGTAGATGTAACTGGCACAACGACAGCCTGTATCGCAATACTGGACATTATAAAATGCGTCTAAAAATCAAAGAACTTTAATTGGTTAAAACCAGCCAGGTGACCGTTCAATATTGAAGCATACTGCATAGTCATCTTGGTCCTAAACCACATCACACAATGAGCAAATCAGTCCTCCTACAAGCAAAACTATCTTCCATCACTCCCCCTACAACCAGACTTGATCTTCCATTACAAACATGGCTGCTACCTTTACAGTGCAAAAAAAACCTTCAACTGGGCCCTAAAAATAAAACTACCTTAAATAAAAAATAAAACAAATTAATTAAATGTTGTTTCCCTGATCATCACACACTACTCACACAAACAAATTAGAAACATTAAATATTGTTCATAGTTTTCATAACAACTATTTCTTTGCTAACAATGAAAAATCCTCCTCCTGTCTTTAACTGCTCATCAGGGAAATCTCTTCTACCTTCCCTGACAGTGAGAAAATTGAGTCTGTGGCTCTAGAAAAGGCCTTTGTTGTGTTGCTGTACAGTATGTTAGGAGAGGAACATTCTGCCAGTGATACTGAGCAGAATTTTTAATCTCTGTATTCCATGGTAAACATTCCATGTCTTGAATGTGGGGAAAGATAGAGGAAGAAAGTAGGCAATAATAAAGGAATAATGCCCGACAGGGTGGGTGTTATACTGGGATAACATCCACCGGTGAAGTTGAGGCCAATGTCAATCGAGGGCGCCCAACACCCGAGAAGGGATGTTATCCCAGCTTATGAAATGGCTCCTAGCATGTAAGAAATCTGATTGGCTACTACCTGTATGCTAAAGTGCAACACACAGGAAGAAGGTCCAACATTGCCCAGTGTGTACTGATATTGGTGATGCTGCCCACTCAGAACCTTAAGAAAACAAAACACAGCCATCTTATTTTTGCTAGAAGGGGTGCCAGCTTAACTGTAAAAAATATCTCTGACCTTCTGTTCATTCAGCCTTGGTCACCTCGTGGATGCAGCATGTAGTAAACGGCAAGAAAAAAACTAATGGCAGCAAGCAGCAAGACTATTTAAAAAAATCAATTACTGCCACCATCTCTTCGATCACTTCCCATTGCGCTCAACCAATCACTTGCTCACTCCCAACTGCTGAGATATCTTCTCTTTCTTGCCACCCATCCGGTCTTTCGATCACAGTCCTACTCAAGCATAGCTGCCAGCTGCTTGGTACCTTCTTATTGTACCAGTTACCGTTTTTATTAAAAAAAAAAACGGAACTGGAGCGAGAGAGGCAATGCTAGGACAACTCAGAACACTATAAGTATGGCAGCCTGCCTAGGTCAAAAATCCTCAAGTCAAAAACAAAAAAGCACACAGTATACTGGCAGAGGATTTATTTAAATTAAAGAAAAAGATTTAAGTTTTTAATTACTTAATGCTGCTTTTTTACCTTTCACATGCATCTATAATGTAGATGCCCATTCCATAAGTGCAATAAGCCACTCCAGGGTCTATGTGTTAGACACTTTAACACATGGCTAGGAGGCTGGACACACTCAGCCGGTGGCCTCATGCCTCACTACGCCTCCTAGCCATGTGTTAAAGTGTCTAACACACACCCTGTCGTGTCTTATTGCTTACATAACGGAGGTGTTTGCATCTCACTTTTCCAGTAGTCCATGGGTGTAATCGTGATATCAGAGGGAACATCAAGATTAATATATTGGTTGAATTCCTGTTCAAATTCTTCAGCTTCGCAACTGAAGGTAGTTATGATGTTAGCATACTGGGACACGTCCTTCGAAAGCTGAGACTTCATAAACAGGTCAAAAAGTCTGCAATTTTCGAACAGTGAGCCAGCACTGTAAAGGCCATCTGGTATACTGCAGCTCAGTGTGGTGTTGAGCTTACTTTATAAAATTTTAGCAAAGGCATGCATTGCAGCTGAAAGAGACTGTCTTTTTGAGCCCATAGATTTTAAATCTACATCTTTTAGGGATGCTTTTACTTCCGATGCAACATTCAAATCACAGTTAAGGAGCCTATCAATTTTGTGAATGAGAGGTGCTTTAAACTCCAATTTTTTTTTTTTTTTGCTATCTTTATTTATCACCCTGTTTACCTGGAACTCTCTCAAGCATCCCTGTCTCACCACCACCATTCTACCGCCCCGTCTGAAGTGCTTTCCTCTGGGAAATCGGGGACAGACACTTCCCCCTTCCTACCTGATCAGTCGACCTGGGAATGGAACCATCGATGGACCAAGGCAGGATGAAGGGATCAGGAGAGCCGGAGGTTTGAGCCCGACATTTGGCATGTTAAGGTGGGGGCCCCGGAGGACGCCGTTGCCTATCCAGGAAGTTTTTTTTTGTTTTGCCCCTTGAGCGCAGTCATGCAATGGCGTCTGCACACCTTGTGTGCTGATGCCAGCCACCGCTCCACCCCTACTGTGGTGTCGCCAACTGCAGTGCCCTCAGTCTCCACCGTGGGCCACTGATGAGTGGCACAACACCCACTACCCACCCCGGGAGAGGAGAGCCAACCTTCGGACGCTCTATTCTCTCCCTCCCCAGCTGCCCCACCCCAGCGACCCAATTCCATTCCCGAAACTGGGTCGCCGGCATGGCATGGGGTGTGCATCAAGCCCCTCAGTGACACCAGGCTGACTAGACTCCATTTTTAAATGTACTTCATGAATTTTTCCTAGGAAACTGCACATAAAGGTTAGCATGCAGTACAGTTCTCTCTGACTGAGATCGTCAGTCACAAACAGACGTAATTTTGATGCTTTTTTTGGACTGTGGTTCTACATCCTCATTTATTAGAAAATCATAAACACTATCCCAGTGACCGTGTATAAACTGTGCTGCATCGAGCCATGAAAACCACCAACACAGGACAACACGGGGGGGTGACTCTCATGCTTGAGGGTGGTACACCATTATTAGCACACACTTTGTAAAACGCTCGCCTTTGTTTGTTGGTGCTTTTAAATAGTGCTGTGAAGTGAACCATGAACTCATGCACATCTGCAAACTCAGCGCTTTTAATGGCATGGTCAATAGCTACGTGTAGTAGATGTGCTATGCATGGTATGTGTAACAAATGGGGGTAATTATCTTTCAGATCTTTAATCATTCGCTGCATATACATGGCAGAGTCGGTGTTAACTGAAATACAGTCAGACCAGGACAACGAACAGTCTCTCACCATATCATGTAGTAAGTTAGAGAGCACTCCAGCATTGCACTGTAACACCACAGCAGATTTCAAAAGCAAACGGTTAATGGCTCTATTTTTACCACTGTAAAACACACCAAGCACATTTATTGCTGGAAGACCTGCCAGCTCTGGGGTCTCGTCAACAACTAGGGGAGAATTGCTCACCAGATAGAAGGTCATTCACCGCTGATTTGTGGTGCGAAAAAACTTCAGGAAGAGATTTTTCTTCTAGTTGCCTTCGCTTCGGGCAGGTTCAAGCTGCTGATGCAGATTTCCGCAGGATAGCCATTAGGTAACTGGAGCCCCTGGCAGCATTCATGGGAGCAGCCTCGTAGCATAAAGCCCGCACCAGATCATGGGGAAAGTCGTCTGCCTCTTACGTCCCATGAATGATTCCATAGAGGGGCTGTGAGATCATCTCCTAACTAGCTTTTAGTTTTTGGCGGGTCTTACTACTGAGATGTTCAGTGCTGCCATTCGCTTGACCAGAGACTCCAGTTTTACAAATGTTGCATCTCAAGATGTGATCATTCCCCCCCACGCCATTCTTTTTCACTGTCTTTAATTCGAGATCTTGGAACTCGCTACAGTGCTTGCCAGCACACTTTCATTTGCGACCCATAGTGAAACACTGAGAAACACGGAGATAGTCAGGATTTGTCAGTTATTGGAGTGAAGGTAAGCAAACAAAACATAGGCTGGGTATGTGTTTAATTGGGCTATTAAGAGCTGTGAAGCGCTTCCAGGACAGCTCACAGGAATGCAGCACCTCCTAAGTAGATGTGAACAGATGCGAGTTGCTGAATTCAGTCAAAGGCCATTGACCACCAATGGAGAGACTGCAAACTGAAACTGATAACACAGTAATAGTAATTATGCAATATTAATCGACACATATTTTTTTCGTCGAAAGTTAAACTTTTGAAAAATCTGACAGTAATCGACTGAATTCAATCTTTATTGAAAACTGCCAAGCCTACTTATAAACCAGTGAACAAAAAGTGGTTTCGCTATGATCAGCCCCATTCTATTTTTTATTAGTATTTTTCTATATTGTAATATTTTCCACTTTTGCAGGAGCAATCTAAAGTTTGTTCTCCTCCTTTTCAAGTCAGGTATAGATATTTAGGGACGGACAAGAGGGTTTTTCTAAATGTCCCGGCAACCACTTTCGTCTTATATGACTGAATTCTTTAAAGAAGTTTGTAGAGGGGTTGTGAGATAATAGATGGTCCAGACACAGAACTTCAGGTTCAACACACAATCTCTGTGTGATGTTTATTTAAAACACAGGGGATAACCTTAAGCAATGGCATATCCCTTCTTCAATACATCAGTTTGCAGCAACAGACTATTCATGTCCTTCCTCTGCACTTAGCACCTACTGATCTATCTCTTTAGTGAAAACCAACTATTCCCTGTGTTGGTCTTGTGTGTTTTGGTGATGGGGGCTCAAAAAAGGAAAATCCCCAAACAAGCTAAAGACAAAGAACCTTGGTGTAGAAACACTGAAGCAAGTGTTACCCCAAAAGAGCACTGGCAATAAAGCCAAGTTTCAATGAAACACAACATCACGCATATCCCCATAATGTAAAGCATCATGAGAGATCATATAGATATGTGTGTGTGTGTGTGTATGTATATATATATATATATATATATATATATACATATACACACACACACACACATATATATATATATATATACATACACATATATATACATACACACACACACACACATATATACATATATATATATACATACACATATATATATACACACACACACACACATATATATATATATATATATATATATATATATACACACACACACACACACACACACACATACACACACACACACACACACATATACGTACACACAGACACACACATCGCCATGAAATGTACCTCATCTGGTACAGTACATGAAAGACTGTCTTCTGGTATTCTTATGTCAAACCGGAGAGAAAAGTGATTTGAAAAATTGAAGGTCTATTTCTCTTTTAAATATGGATTTAAAAATATTTCGAAGACTTTGACCTCTAGATTTATTTATTGTATAATGGTTTTGGATTAATACCTTTGAGCCTATATGGCTCTTTAACAAAGGTTCCAAGTCAAAAACACAGATGAACATTACAGGACACAATACAAGATAAAAATATATCACAAACTGGTAATGTCATGCTCACACAAAATAAAAGAAGTTAAGCTGTTACATTTGCAATAGAAAGGATCATCATGATTTGTTTAGAAAGTAAAAGCTTAGATTCACAGTTTTCCAATTGTTGGTAATAAGGCAATAGCACCCTGAGAGGGCTTTGTCCGGAGGCGAGTTGGAGGGGTAGAATGACAAGGATTATAGGGAATTAGGAGGGATAGCCACAGCAGTTACATAGACACTGTCGGCATATAAAGGGCCTATGGCCCACCCAGTCTCCCCATTTGAGCTTGTAAGGTCCCTTTATGCCAATCCCCTTATGTCTATCACGTGGATTCTTTTTTTTTTTTTTTTTTATAAACTGTTTATTTCAGGTTTTAACTTAATTGGTACCACAGAGCAGGTTTACAGGAAATCAACATAATATGCAATGAACTGCATGTTACAGGGAAATCAACAGACACTTTAGCATGTATAAGAGTTGATATTCTAGTGTAAAGTTACATAGTAAGATAGAGGCAAACCATGAAATGAATTTCCATTGCACAGAGTACAAGTAAATGATTATAACAATCATGCAGGTAATTGCCAGTTGAAATTAGTTGAGCTCAAGATGCAATTCCTTGTTAAGGGGTAGCAGGGGGAGAAGTGTGGGGGAGCCCGGGAGGCCGTCCACCCTATCAAAACTATATCCCATGCATTCTTAAATCCTTTGACTGTTTCAGCTCCCATCACTTCCTCTGGCAGGGTGTTCCACGTGTCCGTCACCCTTTCTGTGAAGAAATTCTTCCTCACGTTTCCTCTGAAATCGCCCTCCCTCCAGCTTCATCCCATGCCCTCTAGTCCTGGAACATCTTTTTCACTGGAAAATAGTGTATTCCTGCACCCTGTTCCTCCCTGTGAGGTACTTATGTGTCTCTATCTTATCCCCTCTCTCCTTCCTCTCCTCCAGGGAGTACATACTCAAGTCCTTCAGCCTGTCCTCATAGGACTTGTGATGCAATCCCTGTACCATCTTTGTAGCCCTCATAGAAACATGGGCCCAGATATTCAAACTGCACCAGGCTGTGGCGCAAGCCTGGGCGCAGCTCAACTTTGTTGCGCAGGGGTGTGGCCTGGGTAATATTCAACGGAGCAGCGCTACATCTTATATAGCTTATAGCTTTGCATATCGCACCCTGGCCATCCCCACTGTGCATGGCGCAGTGGCACTGCGCCAGCGCAAGTGGCCAGAGTGGAGCATGGAGATGTGCTAGCACAAGTGCCATTGTGCCATGCAACACCTGCGATATTCAAAAGGGGACATGTGGCAGGGGCCTGGTATGCAAAGGCGCACATGGGGCCATTTGCATGTCATTATAGCCTCACTTGCATGCCATTAGCATGCAGGTGCGCCGATCCCTGATGACTTGCACCTGGCGCCCTGCCAGGCAGCAGCCGACGGGGACCGACGCCCCCTGCAGCCCGATTGCGGCATTTGCCTACAAGAATAATCCCCCCAACATCCCTGGTGGTCCAGTGGACCGCTATGTGCCCAATCGCGGGCATTTGTCTACAAGAATAACCCCCCCTCCAACATCCCTGGTGGGCCAGTGGACCGCTATGTGCCCGATCGCAGGCATTTGTCTAAAAGAATAACCCCCCGTCCAATATCCGTGGACCGCTATGTTGCCTGATGGCGGGCATCGGTATTATCACTCCTGTCCAATATCCCTGGTGGTCCAGTGGACCGATCGCTGCCGATATCTGGACTGAGCAGTACAGTATGGGCTGCACGCCCATTGGCTCATGCTGTGAACCAGGGCCAGTCCTGAAGATGTCAGTCGCGGCGGCAGGCGGGTGAGGTGCTGCCGCCCGCCAGCTGACCGGGTGGGGAGCGGGCGGTGGGGCTCAGTGGGCGGGGAGGGTACACTAGACCACCAGGGTAATAGGAATATTTCATGATTTACAGATGCCCGCGATCGGCAGCGATCGTCCACTGGACCACCAGGGATATTGGACGTGGGGGTTATAATACCAATGCCCACGATCAGCAGGCATACTGGATGGGGGGGGTTATTCTTTTAGACAAATGCCGCGATCGGGCACATGGACCACCAGGGATGTTGGAGGGGGGGTTATTCTTGTAGACAAATGCCAGCGATTGGGCACATAGTGGTCCACTGGACCACCAGGGATATAGGAGAGGGGATTTAGCTACACGGATGCCCGCGATGGGGCATGGGGGGCACCGCCAGGTGCGGCAGGAACTCGGGTAGCCACCCACAGGTGGAAGCCGCTGTGTTGCGCCCTGCAATGCGGCAGCTCACCTGTGGGTGACCATCAGTTGTTCCTTTTTTTTTTTGGGCTCAAGTTTGTGCAGGCGCAGGTAGGGGTGGCGCATGCATGACTCTGCACATCCCGGGCTGAATATCGGGCTGTGCAGGTTATACATGGGCACGCCCCCCCCTACCTGTGCCTGCATACATTACTGATGCGCTCTGCACATAGGGATTTGTGCGGCGCACTTTTCCCTTTTGAACATCGCGCCGGGGCGCATCAGTGGGTTGTGCATGGCGCATCACTGTTGCGCCATGCGCAACCCTTTTGAATATCTAGGCCATAGAATCTGATGGCAAATAAGGACCGCTTGGCCCACTTAGTCAGCCCATTTTTCTACCTAGTGGATAAGCTGCAGATCCCAGTTAACCAACAGCCTACTTCCTCCTACCCCCACTAGAATTGCCTTATGTCTGCCCCATGCATTCTTGAATTCCACCACTGTTTTTGACTCCAAGACCTCCTCAGGAAGGCTGTTCCATGCATCCACAACCCTCTCTGTGAAAAAATACCTCCTCACATTACTTCTGAGCCGTCCCCTCTCTACCTTCAAATTGTGTCCCCTTGTTCTTGCACATCTCTTCTTCTGAAAGATGCTACCCTCTTGGACTTTGATGATTCCCTTGAGGTACTTGAAAGTTTCTATCATGTCCCCCCTCTCCCCTCCTTTCCTCGAGAGTCTACATATTAAGCTCCTTTAGTCTCTCTTGGTAGGTCTTCTGGTGCAGACCCTGCACCATTTTGGTTGTCCACCTCTGGACAGCCTCCACCCTGTCTGTGTCTTTGCGGAGATGGGGTCTCCAGAACCGCACACAGCACTCCAGATAGGGTCTCACCAACTGTCTGTACAGAGGGATAACAACTTCCTGTTTTCTACTGGTGATGCCTCTCCCTATGCATCCCAGTATCCCCCAGCTCTCCTTACTGCCTTCTCACATTGCTTGCCCACCTTTAGGTCATCTGATATAACTACCCCCAGGTCCCTTTCCATTTTTGTTATCAGTATCTCACCCCCCATTGTGTACTCTTCCCCTGGGTTTTTGCTTCCCAGGTGTATTACTTTGCACTTCTTTGCATTGAATCTAAGCTGCCATATATTTGACCATTCCTCCAACCTTGCCAAGTCCCTTCTAATCCTTTCTGCCCTACCTTGTGTATCAGCCCTGTTACAGATCTTTGTGGCGTCTGCAAAGAGACATACTTTTCCTTCCAGTCCCTCTGCAATGTCACTTATAAGGACATTAAAAAGGACCGGACCCAGTACTGAACCCTGCGGTACCCCACTAATAACCCCCTTTTTGGAGTGGACTCCATTTACTATTACCCTGTGCATCCTGTTGTCCAGCCAATGTCTTACCCAGTCTACCACCCTGGGACCGACTTCCAGGCTGGCTAATTTGTTTATTAATCTTTTGTGTGGAACTGTGTCAAATGCCTTGCTAAAGTCTAAGGAGGCCATGTCCACAGTCCTTCCCTGGTCTACTACTCTGATTACCCAGTCAAAGAAATTGATTACTGAACCTTCTCTACCCTGTCTACAGTATGTCCTTACATAGGTAAGGTCTCCAGAACTGTACATTGTACTCCAGGTGGGGCCTCACTAGTGTCTTGTATAGTGGAATTATGACCTCCCTTTTCCAGTTGGTGATGCCCCATCTATGCATCCCAGCATCCTATTTGCTTTACTTGCTGCCTTGTTTCCCTACCTTGAGGTCATCAGAGATAATAACCCCAAGGTCCCTTTCTTGCTTGGTGCATACTATATCCTCACCCCCCCAACTGATATGTTTTTCCAGGGTTTTTGTGCCCCATATGCATTATCTTGCACTTCTTTGCACTGAATTTCAACTGTCAAACCCTTGACCATTCTTCAAGCTTCTGTAGGTCCCTCCTCATTCAGTCTACACCCTCTGGTGCGTCCACTCTGTTACAGAGCTTCGTGTTATCTGCGAACAGGGAAATTCTGCCTTCTAGGTCCTGCGCAATGTCACTGATGAAGACGTTGAATAGGACCGGTCCCAGCACTGATCCCTGTGGTACCCCACTGGTCACTCTTCCCTCTGTGGAGTGGCAGCCATTTACCACCACCCTCTGTGTCCTGCTGCCCAGCCAATTACCCACCCACCGCACTACTGTCCTGCCCAGGGTTATAGGGTTAGAAATAGATGGAGCTCTCTTTTGAATGGACCAAACTTTTCATGCTCTAACAGGGAAGGGGGGGGGGTCATTTACCCACTGAGGACCTTGGTAGGTGAGAGAATGCTGGGCAAAGGACGTGTGCTTGAAGGGGACCTGGAGCACACCTTTAGCAGATCTCCTAGTTGTTTTAGTGGTTGAACTGCACTATAACAGACTTGCCGTGGACTCTGGTGCTAGTCCCATACTGGCTTTTTTCCCTATCAGACAGCCCTGGTACCTGGTCCTGAGGTGTAGGGGGAGCCACTCAGTGTCAGGTGTGAGTCAGGTGTCCAGCCCCCAGTACAAGCCGATATGCTTTATTTAGTAATAAGTTGACCCTTTGTAAAGTTTATTCAGTGGCAGCACTGTAGAGGACTAACCTGTAGTGTATGACAGAGTATTGAACTCTGGGTAACTAGTCTCAGAGCGTCAGGGGTCACTGCCTGCCTAAGGCGATAAAGGATCCCTAATTACTATAGATTAATACAGGTCACTCACAGGCACTCTCAGTACTGGAGAGATGTACTCAAGATCACCTTATTTTTTTTGAGAGAGCTGGTAGGGGTAATTTGGACAGGATACAAGGTTTTTTGTTGTCACTGGATCAACACAAGGTGTCTGATTTGGTTTCCCAAGACTACTGATGGTTCATTTTAAAGAAATAAGACCTCCCTGAGAAGTTTACTAATGGATACAATGTAGGTACTATAACACACCAGTCACCCCCACAATCAGTGGATGGTTAGGGACCTCTTCTAAAACCTCTAAAGGTGTAAGTCAGTGATGTCTCCTTAGCCCTATCCTGTATATTCTCTGCCTTGATCCAATACTTCGGAAACTGAACCCAGATCCCCATATACGGCCTTTACAGAATCCAAAGGGTATTGCTGACTGTAAAGCAATTGCTTATGCCAATGACACAGAAACATAGCATTTGACGGCAGATAAGGACCGCTTGGCCCACCTAGTCTGCCCATTTCCCTACCTGATGGATAAGCTGCAGATTGTAGTTATTCAACAGCTTACTTCCTCCTATCCCCCCACCAGAATTGCCTTATGCCTGTCCCATGCACTCTTGAATTCTCCCACAGTTCCTGACTCCACAACCTCCTCAGGAAGGCTGTTCCATGCATCCACAACCCTCTCTGTGAAAAAATACTTTCTAACATTACCTCTGAGCCGTCCCCCCCTCTATCTTCAAATTGTGCACCTTGTTCTTGCACATCTCTTCTTCTGAAAGATGCTACCTTCTTGTACTTTGTTTATTCCCTTGAGATACTTTAAAGTTTCTATCATGTCCCCCACTCCTTTCCTCAAGGGTATACATATTAAGCTGCTTTAGTCTCTCCTCGTATTTCTTCTGGTGCAGACCCTTCACCATTTTGGTTACCCTTCTCTGAACAGCCTCCACTCTGTCTGTCTTTGCGGAGACGGGGTCTCCAGAATTGCACGCAGTACTGCAGATGGGGTCTCACCAACTGTCTGTACAGAGAGATAACAACTTCCTGTTTTCTACTGTTGATGCTTCTCCCTATGCATCCCAGTATCCCCCCAGCCCTCCTTACTGCCTTCTCACATTGCTTGCCCACCTTTAGGTCATCTGATATAATTACTCCTATGTCTCTTTCAATTTTTGTTGTTAACTCACCCCCCATTGTGTACTCTTCCCCCGTGTTTTTGTTTCCCAGATGCATTACGTTGTACTTCTTTGCACTGAATCTGAGCTGCCACATATCTGACCATTCTTCTAACCTTGCCAAGTCCCTTTTCATCCTTTCCACCCCACCTTGTGTATCAACCCTGTTGCAGATCTTTGTGTCATCTGCAAAGAGACATACCTTTCCTTCCATGTGCTCTCCAATGTCACTTATAAAGACATTAAAGAGGAACCGTCCCAGTACCGAACCCTGCGGTACCCCTCTTGTTACTCTCCTTTCTTCACTGTGGACTCAGTTTACTATTACCCTTTGCGTCCTGTTGTCCAGCCAGTTTTTTATCCAGGCTACCACCTTGGGACCCACTCCAGACATATGCCTAGTGGTACAAGATGCAGAGTATGCAGTACAATCAATGAAATGGTTTAGGTGTTTTGGCCTTTTTTTCTGGTGAGGCCTTAAATATTAGGAAATGTGTGGGGAGGAAGTTGAGACTCAGCAGTGGGGAGCACCCATCTCCAGTCTGGCCCTGCTCTTAGTACTGAGATGGCGTTGGTTCGGGTGCTTAATGATATCCTAATAGTGAGGGATCGGAGGAGTCATTCCATCTTAGTCCTCCTTGATCTCTCTGCAGCATCTGACGCCGTGGAACATTAGGTGTTGTTAGAGCGCCAGCTTTTTTTCTGACCCCATTACAGTGGAGGATTACATTCAAGGTCGGATTACTGATCTATAAAGCCCCTACACAGACAGGGTCTCGCTAGCTGCAAGACCTGCTTTGCTCTGCCACCTCTTTCGTCCACTCTGCTCTGCCAACAAGGGATTGCTAGAGATTCCCAGGGTCCGTTTGACTATGTCTGGGGCTAGATCATTTGCTTTTGCAGCCCCAACCCTGTGGAATTCTCTACCTCGTCGGATTAGAGAGTGCCTGTCTGTGGAGACCTTTAATTCTGGCTTAAAATCTTATTTATTTGATTTTGCATTTTCTGACATTTGAATACCTGCTGTCTGCATCAAGTTTTATGTATCGGAGTTTTATTTACTGGCTTTATTTATTTGGTTTTACTGTTTTAATGCTACTTTTATGGATTATGTACAAAACTATGGTCTTCGTGGAATAGGGTTTCACAAATAAAATTTGCTTGCTTGCTTGCTATTCTTGGTATACAGTTTGGCTCGGGAGATATGGCCAGACTGAACTGGGACCACAGACTGGATCTTGTTAAGCACAAGGTTGCCAGCTGAAACAGATAGAGACTAAGTAAAAAAAAAAAAAAAAAGAGGGGTTTATCTCATTAACACCTTCTGATTGGCTGCTCCTATGTCATGGATCACCAGGAGAGCTGCACACGAGGGTCTGAGTGCAGAGGGCCTCCTGACATAGAGCAAGTATGTACCGCCCTGCCTGTTCAGGTAGAACATCATGGTGTTGGCCATATGGACTTGCACAACTGGCCTCCTGACTAGAGGAGCAAATTCCATCAGATCTAGCCACACTGCATGAAATGCCAGCAGACTGATGTGTGATGGGACTCCCTTCGTGACCAGAACCTTTATGTCCTGTGGTCCCCCAGGTGCTCTCCTCACAGCACTAGAGACACGTCCGTCATGAGGGTGACGGTCGGTTCTGGGCAGACAAACAAGACTACTTCCTCCAAATGGTCTGAGATCAGCCACTACTCAATAGCATCCCACATCGGTTGGGTCACTGTGACGGGCTGGTCCAAGTGTCCTAGGCATTGGGACTACTGATGGCCTAACTCCCACTGCAGGTGCCACTTCCACCAGTGAGCCCACCGGACCAGGCTGGTGCAAGATGTCATGTACCCCAGCAGCCTCAGGCAGTCCCAAGTACTCAAAAAGACAGATTACATTTAAATAAAAAGGGGCAAGTGCATTGGGGAATACTCTACAACAAGCCTTGGACCAGCTAAATTTAAACTAATCCAGTTGGGGGTAACTCAGACAGATGTTTCAAAGCCCTCCTGTAATGCTAATACAAAGAAAAGCAGATTAGTCTATAACAGGATTAACTATTGTTTGTATAACACTAGAAGTTTAAATAATAAGTTTGACGAATTGCTAGCATTAGGCATTAGCGTCTCGGGACACACCAGACATAACAGGTATAATGAAGAGATGGTAGACTAACAACAACTTAGAACATCAAGTGTTATAATAAAGTCTCCCTGAACAGACGCAACAAACGCGGAGGGGGTATCATCCTTATTATTAATGATGCCTTTAAATCCATAGATATTTCAGTTAGTAAGGTCAGTAAATTCTTGGATACTGAAACTCTGAGTTAAAAGTATCTCCCTACCCCCCAGATTCTTTCACTATAGGACTTTGTTACCGTCCCCCAGATATACCACAGGAAAGAACAGAACACATTGTAAGAGAAATGGAAATTGCATGCAAATTTGGTTACGTTCTTATTATGGGCAATCTAAATCTAGGGAATAACGATTGGGAAAACCAGACAGCCGTCAGTTCATCTAGCAAGCAATTTCTATCGGCATGTGAGCAATTAATGTTATGTCAGTATGTATCAGAACCAACCAGAGGTAGCAGCATTTTGGATGTTGTTCTAGGGATCCCAAATCTGAGCATATCACAGGGTCATACTGGCCCTCCACTGTCCAATAGTGACTATTACTCCATGGGTTTTAACACAGATTTATCTTCTGCCACATACACAAAGAATTCCTATTTTTAGGATTACAAACATGCAGACGTAGAGAAAAATCAACAGATTACTATCCTCAACTGACTGGGATGTTTTGTTGGCTAATTGTAATACTGACATATTGTGGGAATGCATAAAAACTGTCATATTAAATGTCAGTAACAAATACATCCCTAAATATTAAAAAAAAAAAAAAAAGCTGCCATAAAAAGAAACCTAGGTGACTAGATGGGAAGACTATCAAACTACTTAACAAAAAACAGAGTGTTCTATGCCTTTAAAAAAATTAAAACTCAAACTCATCGAAGAAATACAAACAGCTGCTTATAAAATGTAACAGTATTTAGAAACACTAAGAAAAACTCAATTAAATCTAGCACTAAATGAAAAGCAGTGTAATGCAAATTTTTTTTATAGTTATATAAACTCTTTAAAGAAACCAAAATGTAAATTTGGTTCCATCCTATGGGAGAAAACAACAATTAATGATGTATACAAAATGGCCAAGGTATTCGATAATTACTTCTGTAGTATATATACAAAACAAGATAACCTCAATCCCAATGCTAATACTACTGATAGTATAGTTTTGGCAGAAGAAATTATTAAAGGGATAGACAGAATAAGATCAGATTGGTCACTGGGGCCTGCCATGATTAGCGGCTATAGGATCAAATAAATGAAAAAATGTTTGATTCACCCGCTGAAATTATTTGAGAACAGCTTAAACTTGGGGGTAGTACCAATGGACTGGAGGGTCACTCATGTCACCCCATTATTTAAAAATGGTAACAAGCAACAGATTGAGAACTACAGACCCATTAGTTTGACCTCAACTGCCTGATGTACTCCTCGTTCGGTCCTTGGGATGCCCACTCGCATCCTTCCCAAGCCACCCAGACTGGGTCGCGTGCAGCTTGCCCCCTGCAGTGAGGCTCCCCAGAGGGAGAGCAGAGACCAATATCAGAGGCGTTGGCTGAGACTTACACCTGGGGCATCATTCAGGAGACTGCCCAGGGAGCGTCATCCTGCTGCTGTCCCCGAGGGTTTTCCACTTAGTTTTCCCTGAAGGTGCAGATGTACATGCTCCAATGTACATCCCACAGACGTCTACTGTGCCTCCACCTCTACAGTATGGGGTCCTGGCTGATGTACACCTACTCTCCACTGGGTGTCACTGGTCACCAGGAGCTCATGGCCCCCACCCCAGAGGCGGACAGCTGTCCACAGGACACTCATCCAACTTCCCTCCAGCCAGCCTTCTAACACTCCGGGCTCATTCCTGAACCCAGGTCACCAGCGTCACAGGTGGTAGTGCTACCGCTGTGCTAGCAGGTTGGCTTGCAACACTGGTACTCTTGATGTTCTTTTCCCCTGTTGTGTGTGGCATATCTGGATAAACAGGTGGCACTTTTCCTTGCAGCAGAAACTGTATTCACAACTCAAACATTTTCAGAAGATTACGTCAGATGCTTGATATGTTTATTGTACTGAAAATCACATATTTAACCCTGCTGTACTTTCAGACAGATGGTGGAATAAAGGGCAAGTTACATACCAAGTAGACTTGTGAGTTGCACAGGTTTCTCTTCCCTCGGTTTCTTTTATTTTTCTTGATCATTACTTTCTGCCAGTTTGTCTAAGAATTTCTTTTCTTTTGCTGTAAAATGCTTTTTTTTTTTTCTTCCTTCTTTTGCTGTAACTTTTTTTCCTCTGTGTCAATTGTCTGATTTTGTGATTTCTGTTTATCTGAATAAGAAGTTGCCCTACTTTTCACAAGAAGGGCCACAAGATCTTTAATATCCATCTGCTAACCACCAGAAAATGCAGACAGGAACTCTGTTTACTGCATCTTCCAAAAGACTGCACACTCAGACACTACTGCATCCTGCATCCCCCTAGTACTGCACTCGGGTGCCAGCTTTTAGTTATTTATTTCAAAACTCTTACCAGGAAAGGCATGCTAAGCTGGTAACCACTCATCTTCAGAAAAGCAGTAAGGTACAAGTGCAATGCAGTATCGAGTGTGAATACCAGAACAGTGGCAGCAATAAGAGGCAAAAGTAAGCAATGCAAGTGCATTACAGTAAGGTACCAATGCAGTGCGACTCCACAGGTGAACACACACTAGGAGAAATTAATACATTTTAGAAGCAGGTTAATGCCACACTTGCATGGGGGTGAGAAAGGGCAAACACTATAGTCAGGGATCAGGCATGGTTGTAGGAGGGGAAATGGAGTTATGAAGACAAAACTTAAGGGAGAAAACCATGCTGAGAGGACCGATGGGGGAGGGAGGACCAGAGCTTGAGGAAACAATAGGAGAAGTTAGCTTGACCTGCAGTAGTCTCCCTGGAGGGAAGGGTGAGGGAATGGGATGCAGTGTTCCAGAAATGGCAACTGAGGGAGGGGGAGAGAGGATGGATAGTTTTATGGTATGAGCCGAATCCCAGTGCGGGTATACAAGCCATGACCTGCTGGCCCAGAGGCAGATCAGCTACCAACTGCGCCATGCTGAGACCCTAACCGCTCAGTGCTCCAGTCCACCCAGCTGTGGAAGTGGTAAAGGAAGGTAGATGCAGGACACCACTGAAAAGAAAATGTTGACTCTCAGCTGGGTTATTCTGGGTAAAACAAAGTTGTAAAAAAATTTTACACAAAAAAGTGCATCAATGCTATACTCTTCACTATATTTTAAGAACCACTTATCTGATTGTCAAACCTTTATTAAAAAAAAATCTATTTTTTAAAGGATGCATAGCTACTAATATTCGTTCATCATAATACACAGAATTATATAAAACAAATTCATTTTCTAAATACCCCCCAACCTGGGAGGATGCATATGTTATGAACATACTTACTTAAAACTACTCACTTACCCCCCCCAACCCATCTCACACCATTTTGTTATCCCCACTTCTTTGTACATAATGTGCTTTGTAACACATATTTCGTCCACACACACTTTCACCTGCCTAAACTAGCTCAAAAAAAGTAAATATCCCCTAATTTCCACTTCATTTCATCACAGACCTTGCATGCTTTTTTCCCCTTTACAAATCTTTCCTAAAGGAGGTCTCCATGGTTAACATGTGTTCCTCACTTCATCTTTTGTTTTCCAGTATACTGCATATTCTACCTGCAGGTCCCATGCTGTGGAAGAGACGCCCTCTTTTTATTCCTCATGCACTGAAAGGATGCAGACTGATGTTTACAAAGAGACAAAAACTACAGCTAGTCCACAAGAGTCTGCAACCTTTTCAAGCTAGTCCCAATATTCCCTCAATTTTAAATTCACTTTATGTACTGGGAAGCAAGTTGAGCACAAATCACTTTCACAACTGCTTCCAGTACATAAGAGAATTTACAGCAGATAGTCAGGTAATAGTCATGAAAAAATACAAGAATAAATAAGATTACAAAAAAATGAACCACGTGATGCAAAAACGAGGTGTTCATTTAAAACATTTTCAAAAGGCTATACAGGGCATTGTGGATAACAGACTTAACGTTCTTACATGGTAACCAATGCTCGCAGCATCAGAGATTTTTTATAATGAGAACCATCAGTAGGCAGTTGAGAATTTTAATAAGCAGCCAGCTTTAATGAGGAATTTAAGTTCCCAAAGAAACACGTATTAGCTGTTAAGCACTTCACATCAATGTGCATATTTTAACTTAATGTATGAAGGACTCTTACTATACACAATTCAGGCTGCGACTTGCTGCTACTGTCCGAGGAGGCTTCCAAAAAGAATCAAACAATACCTCTGACAATCTGGGCTGCATGACTGACAGGTTGCAGTATAGCTGCAGCTCCATGGTAAACCCATTTTCCTCATTAAAGAGGAGAAGAAATGAGACTTGGGTGCTGTGAAGCTGCTCCAGGTGGAATGGAAGAAATAATAGGAAAACAGACATTACTTCACTGTTTCAAATGCAGAACTCTGGCAATCACAGTAACAAAGAAAACATGAGTCTGCAAAGTCCACTCCATCATATAGATTTTTTTAAACTATTTGTTTGGGATAGCCAGATTTACAGTGGGATCCTAACAATTTTTTGTACAACTTCAAAGCTACAAGAACCAAAACACACAGAGGTACGATTTGCTCAACATCTACACTGAGCAAGTTCCTCGGATAGGATTTGAACCTGGATTCGTTTTTTGATAATCTGCAACACTGCCTCCAAACTAATAGTCTGACCTTAGATATCATACAGGAGTACCTAACTTGTTTACAGTAAACTTTTTTTGTTATTCTGCAACTAAAAAAATAAGCACTGCACTACTATTTTAAGGTGAGAAAATGCATTAAGTTAAGGTGCTGGGCCAGTAGCATAGCAGAATCATTCTACAGTGACACTGGGGAACCCAAGTTTGCGTGGAATTATGGGACCTGTTGGGGGGGGTAGATAACACAGATCAAGCCCTCCTACTGAGTGACCATGTAACAGCATTAATATCAGCTCTGAAGGCAATCACTCCTGTCCCTTCCATTTAGGAGACAGGAGGAAAAAAAAGGAGGGGGGCAGTTAAGCAACAGATAAAGCAGCCTTCATGAACAAAAATATCTTGTACAAATAGAGCTCACTTGGTAGTATCGCTGGGTAAGATGTTTGCCGATTTAAGCCCCATCCCACCACCAGACGTTAATTAAAACACAATGCTGACCTTGCAGTGAAGTTATTAGAGGGGGATGGTCTCTTGGAGACTCAGCCTTTCAGATGAGATATGGTTCTTTGGCTCCTTTCTGGCTGCTGTCCAGCTGGAAGTAAAAGATCCATAAAAATACCAGGCAGCTCACCGCAGGACTCCAATTTAAAAGGTCCTTAGAAAGGAGACAAATCCAAATGGCCAACAAAACACTTCCCCTAGGGAAAAAAGAAACTACATGAATTTATTAACTCATCTGAGTAAAGTGATGGAAAAGCATAAAGTCAGGGCCTCAATACACATCTAACAACCTAAAAACTTTAAATACATTACACTGCAGAACCCCAGAGTATTCTGTCCACCAGTCAGCATAAGAAATTTTATTTTCCAGTATTGCTTATGCGGGTTTTGTCCCCTTCGAAAACTGGACTCAGGAAGAACAAAACTTTTAACATTTGAATTTCACAGACACTGTCATTACACTACTATCTAATTATTAATATGTCTGTACGTACTAAATCGCAACTCTGTGCTGTATTGTCTCTCTGTAATCATTGCCCCATATGCTTCATTCCCTATACTAAGTATGTTGTACCACTGTTCTGTCTTTGACGAGGTGCCTTTGTAAAAGAGTCTGATTCAAAGGTTGTAAATCCGATATCTCCAATAAATAAATACTACACTTAACTATGGCATATCAGTGCTTTAAAGTCCAATGCAAAGTCTTTTCTGGTCCTCGATTCCATTAGTTTACGTTCGTTGAAGAATGTTGAGATTTATTTTGTACTTTTGTTCTCTACAGTCAAAACCCAGTAATATATCTGCTGAAAGCATAGTGGTGCCAGAACCAGCTGGCCAAGACAGTGAGGCGAGTTCTGGGACTACTTACATAGTGCAGAGGCTCGATCTTGCAGCTTTTCCTAGGCTCGATACCAATGAATCAGTGGACTGCACCTGCCCCCATTCCACATCACTGACTGTAGTGTGCACGCTTTCTTTATCGCCTTATGGCAAGGTTTTGTATTCATGGAAAATGTACATTACAGTTGCCTGGTGTTTAACAACAGAAAAAATAGTTACATGCCCTAACAGCAGAATCTCCCCCCACTGAGCCACATCATGGAACTGTAAGCCATCAACATCAGAAAACATCCAGAAATTTGTACAGGCTGGGGATGTCCATGTCAACATGCCTCGTTGGTGCCTACATAACATGGGCATCCCCAGTCTGCTGCAGTTCCCCGCTGGAGACAAGCTCGGAGGTTCACTGGACTGGCAGGGACTGACATAACAGGACCAAACCAGGCACACAGGAGAGGATACATATATGGAAACCTGAGTAAAGATGCCACAGGGGCAATATAGGAGAACCAGCTTGTAAGAGAAGGCAGGATAGCTACCTGACCGGGTGGGGTGGGAAGGAGAGCTGCAGCCCAATGGAGGAGATTTCTCTCAGAGATCTACTGTTACGGTGGGTAATTATTTAGCCACATCATGGAACAATTCCCAAGCAGTAGCAGAGGAAGGATGGCAGGACCTACTGATCCTAAGTAAGAATGCCTTGCAGAACACTGAGGCCAAAGCCTGTGGGAGACAATGTCCAGACTTCAGTGTTTAGTTAATGTATGAACAAGTACTCTAAGCAGCAGCAGTGAACATTTTGAAAACAAGCAACTGAGTTAGCCACCCATGGGTGAATGAGCTTGAAGGGACCAGGAAGTTGTTTACTGCGCATCTGTTAACAAAATGTAATGCAACTGGTCAGCCTTTTGGACAAGCCTTGATTAGAAATCGGTGAGCCCACCATTTGGGGGTCAAAGAAATAAACATTTGATAGGATCTTCTATAATCATCTGTACAATCCAAGTACCAATGCAGCATCCCACGGATATACAGTGCATGTTAATGATGTCCCCCACAATCTGTGGGGGATGAAAAGTAAATTCAGCAGAAAGGTCTATAGTCCGATTTAATCTTCTCTTGGCAATGACCTGCAGAAGAAAATGTAATATAACAATGTAATCCTATCCTTGTGGAACTTAAGAAAAAGGACTACAGCCTTTTACTAGAAATGCGCCAAGCAGACCTCATCACTTGGAACAGTGTCTTCCAAGAGAGGAAGCGTAGCTCACAAGTAGCTGCAGGCTTAAAGGGGTGTGAAGTGAGGGTCTCGAGGACCAAATTAAGTTACACACTGGAACCGGGTCTCAGAACAGGTGTGGAGAAAGAGAATACCTCTTAGGACTTTATGGGAAACCTCCAGCTGGACCACAGTCTTGCCCTCCGTCAAGGCATGAAAAGCTGACACAGCAGCCATGTGGACTTTGACAGAGGAATACCAGAGTCCCAAGTCTATAAGGGATCAAAACTAGTCCAGCTCTTTAGGAACTGGACATGTAAAAGGATCCAGGGCATGCCAGGTACACCACACTGTAAAATGTTTCCATTTTTGTGAGTAGGCATACCAAGTAGGTAGCTTTCTCACTGCCAAGAGAATGTCTGCTACCACCAGGAAAACCCCAAGGTAGGAGAGCTCTATGTCCTCAGGAGCCAGACATACAGGTGCAAGGATCGAAGATTCGGGTGCACTGGAGTACACTGCTCCAGCGTCAGCAGTCTGGCTCAAAGGGGGAGTGGGACAGGCAGTTTCACAGTCAACTGCTGGAGAAGTAGAAACTATATTTGTCTAGTCTAATGAACAGCCACCAGGGTAACAGGCTCGGCCTGCAGCTTGACCAGAACCCTTTGTGTGAGAGAAAATGGGGGAAAAGCATACAGAAACCTCCCTTTCCGAGAGACAGACAACACATCTCACCCAAAAAACTCCAGGCCCTGGAGTGAGCCGAGCAGAAACATGGCAGTTTTGCATGGTATGGAGATACAAACAGGTCTAAGTCCGGACAACTACATTTTTCAAAGAGGTCGGTCACAATGAAGTCCGACAGCTTCCATTCATGGCAGAGTGCATGTGACTGAATGAAAGGATTTGACAGTGTGTTCAGGGTACCTGAGAGGAACACTGCAGACAAGAA
Source organism: Neoceratodus forsteri (assembly GCA_016271365.2). Classification (NCBI taxonomy): domain Eukaryota; kingdom Metazoa; phylum Chordata; order Ceratodontiformes; family Ceratodontidae; genus Neoceratodus; species Neoceratodus forsteri. The sequence continues at coordinate 842,049,568 of CM028134.1, forward strand.
TATGCCACATTCCACTGCCCAGTGCAAACCTCTTTGTCTCTAGTGTATGAATGAACTCCACCCTGTTGACTGACAACGGTGGTGTACTAACAGCCAATTCCCTGAAAGAAGGGCAGCAGAGGACTGCAGGCCATGTGGAACAGCCCTCATATACAGAGTGGTGCTGTGAAGTGCTGTGTCATTCGACACTTTTGTCAGTCTGCATCTAACACGGCAGCTTTCCCCACAGCCTGGTCTCCTACCCTTTTTGCTTCAACTGTCTGGCATTTGGAGGCGTTTCCTTTCTTCAACTACATGTCATACTGTACCCTGAAGCCACTCAAAACAGGGCTCTTCTTGATTTTTACATCAGACCCAGATAGCTATTTTTGGCCACTGTGTGTAAATGTGAGCAATGTCGCTAATTCAGACCCAAGGTCAGCATGTGCATGCTAGTGCAGGCCTAATGTGATGTGGAATGGGTCTCCTGCTAGTCACAAAAACTCGCACTAGATGCCTATTCTCTCCTCAAGCTGTGTAAAGCTGTGTATGTAAATGATGGCAGCCACATTCGAAACGCAGATATGATGCTCTGGGCTTCAGAAGAAGCCCCTCTCCTTCTGCATCAATGTCCACAACACTAAGCCACTGCTTTTGCAACACTGAGCCAGAACATTACAGGAAGCCCCATTATTTTCTGTTTTGTTTTATAGCAGCAACTTTTTCAAATATACCAGCAGCCCTCAACTAGATGTGCGTCTGGCGCAGCCTGAATTACTTTCAGTACGTGGGCCCCTTTAGTAGCCACTTAGTTCTGCTGGACTTTCACAAGAGAGACACCACTGGATTTCATGTGGCACAGACAAGGACACCAGCACAGATGAGGATGAGAACGCAGTACTTAAAAGCACCATGAGAAGCAACCCAAGTTTGCAATGACTACAATGGGTTATTAGACCCTCCTATTCTTTGGGGCAGGTTGATGGGTTCCTCTAGGTCTAGGAGTTGAAGGACCATCCTGGAGGGAAGAAGCCAGCTTAGAATCTGAGCAAACAGCCACTCTACTTCCAGAGCTACAAAGCACGCCCTCCCCCAAACTGTACTTTCACGTCAGACTCCAACAAATCCCTCAAGCCACAGAATCTGAAAACAATCAGCACCAAGTCGATTTACAGACTTAGACCCCTTCCCCATCTTGTGGTCAACCCAAGGGGCACTCAAGTAGGCATATCAGGAGGCCAAGAAACAGATACAAGGCCACATACTCCCTTCCCTGCATGAGAAATGCAAGATGGGCAGATTTAGGCAAAACTAATCCCCATCATCCTCAACCTACAGCAGATCTACTGGGCACACTGCCGACTCAAAGGATTCTGACCTCTCTGACGTGGTCTCCAACCCAGTATAACCTTGTCATTCCAGTGGCACAGCTTATTTGTCCAGAAAGGCCTCCTACCAGTGGACAATGTAACACCCTTCTGCCAACAACCCCCTGGGCTCTAAGCCCATGGGGAAGCCGCTGGTGTTCACACTGCTCAAAACTGCAGAGGAGATTACACACAAGGAGTGAGGCTTGCATGAGTTAAAGAAACCCAGCTCCAGGCTATTTCACAAATGGTACTTGTTTTACATCAAGAGGGTTAGGCTGTACGTCCCTGATAGGTGGATGCATTTTTCATTTCCTTGACACAGGTACAGCACCCCCAAACTGTACTCTTGTCCTCACAGACTTAGATTTTGAAAATACGCTTTTAAACGCACTCATCACTCGCTAGTGGCCATGGAGTGCCATCGTCTATGCCTATGCTACCACATCATCCTTGACTTGCGTCAGGAAATCTCAGTCATTAAAGTGCTGGCAGATTACTGACTTGAATCCAGCAAGCTTTTGTAAATCATAGCAAACAGTGTATACTCCCACTTTATAGAACCAATATCCGTCCATATCGGGACTATGCATCCCCCTTCTGGAGTCCATATCTCAGGAGAGATATAGATATAGCTATAGATATAGATATAGATATAGTTGAGAGAGTTCAAAGGAGAACTACTAAGCTTATCCCTCACCTAAGCAGACTAACATACACAGACAGATTGGCTGCAACAGGTTTGGTCAGACTCGAAGAAAAGCGGGGGATTTATTGCAGTTATAAAAAATTCCTAAAGATACAGATTTAACATGAACATGTGAACTTGAATATAACAACAGAATACTGACCCTAAGATCCCACGATAAACAATTACTAATCTCTAAGGCCAATACTAACAAAAGAAATAACTTCTTTACATTGAGGGCGGCTGCAGCCTATAACATCTTACCCAACGAGATGGTGAATTCAGAAACATTTAATATTTTTAAAACTAGACTGGATAAACTTAACAAGGGCCTAATCCACCTACTTGGAGTCGGGTATAATCAAGATGGGCATAGAGCCTTCTTTTGTCTAGAATTACCAAGTAGTACGAAGTAATCTCCAGTGGCGCTGTGACCTTCAGGAAAAAGGGGCAGACCAAAGGCATGGCCAAAACTTTGGGCCTGTCAGAGAGGGACGCATCCTGCTTGATTGGCCCAAGTAGTAGCAGTAAAGGTGTTCACTGGAAAGCTTCTATTGCTGAACCGTAGCAGGCCATTGCGCATTCCAAGAATCTTCTCTAGGCAACCTATAACAACACGCCCCTATCTGGGGATAAACTACCTAAACCCCAAAGGGGCACATGGGCCCTGGAGGTCATACAGCCTGAAGATCTCCATTTTTTCAGTACAGAAGAAATGACAGGCATCAGACAATCCCCTGCCGATGCAGGATAGCAGCCATCCAGAAAGTTCCACAGGAAAAGCAGTGTTGAGGCACTTGTTCCACAAGCTTCACAATGGGCTCACACCCCTTGCTGGACCTAAAACATGTGAACCAATTCATCCAGCAGCAGAGTTTTAAAAAGGGATTTCAAATTCAATCTCCACCCTTTATTTTGAGGGAGTCCCTTTCAGAAGAGTTTCAGTACACAAGTTTAAGGGTGCCAAAATCATTATCAGGTCAGTTACTTATTTCAGAAAAACAGGGTATCTGCATGATATTCTACTCCAGGCAACATCCTACCCAGAGGGGGTGCAACTATTTTAAGGGCAACTCAGTGAAGGTGGTTAGCGACCGCAGAGCAGCACAGCATACCTGATCAAATGGGGAAACCAAGATTGAGGCCCTCATGGTAGAAAGAATGTGACTCATTATTTGGACATGATCATGCCTACAAACAATCTTGATTGTTTACTGTAACTCAACAGAAAGCTAAACACTAAGGCATACTGACTGAACTAAAACATGGTTATACCATGAGCATGATGAGCCAGAAGGTGGGGGGTGCATGTGTGGGGCCCCCCACCCCCACACAGATCTGCTTGATTCAAGGATTGTAACAAACAACTCCTTCTGTCTGGACTTGGTGTCCAACCTCAACATTTATGCCCAACGGCATAGAAGCTTGTTTGCAAAGCTCCGTCATTATATGCCTACTCCAAGGAGAGCAGGGACACCCTTTCTCATCCAAGTCATACACGATCCCACTAGCAAAGCAATATAGCACATTCGGCAATATTTTTCATCACATAGAAAACACAAGATCCCTCACTGATGGCTCACTCCAGAAGTTACCTCCTTAACTGTAATCACCTCATCAAGGAAGTTGAGAAAGCAGGTTGTACTACTGATCCAGGAATCATATCTAGTATCTCACCAGGACAAGGTCATACCCCACTCCTCGCCAAAGTACACAGCAAAAGTAAGACACTGCTTGCCATTTCGTTCAGCAATGTTTTACTAACATTTCATAAGTCCTCCTGTGAAGAACAACTTGGAATGCTGACACTACAACCTGAATGCCAGGGGAGGAATCAAATGCCAGCTACAGTACACAGAACTCAAACCACACCGGAGGTTATTGGCCTCCTGGTGCTGCACAGCATTGGGAAATTGGCCCTCAAAGCGTCAAAGCCAACTATTTAGAGTCTGATCATGAAATACATCACAGAAGTTTTTCAAGACCTCTGGCAAGTAACTGCCAGTAGTGTCTAAGGTATGTTCCACTGCAGCCTGGCTCTTTATCGTGGGCAGAATGGAAAGGAGATGCCTCTGTGGGATTCTGCAGACTGACTACTGAGGCCTCTCTGCTTGCACTCGCCAAGCTCTACAGATGGGACATGACCTACCCTCTCTGATGCATCTCGTGGCTGTAAAATTAATCAAGCTGTGTTTTCTTCTAAGAGTCTAGGGTCTGGTTTTCCTTATGTTTTTGTCTGTGCTCTTGGCTAAAACATTCTTTAGGCTGTTATCTCCAAAACCTGTCTATTGCAGTGGAGTCAAGGTTCCATTTTCTAAAGATTCAGTCAGCTTTTTCAAGTTTATCTTCCCTCCCATTTGGGGATTACTGTTACTCACATCCCATTCCAAAGGCATAGCAGATGCACCTAGTGCACGAGAAAGGAACATTCCTCATCTTCTGGTAACTTCTTTTCTTCTAGTTGTGCATGTCACTCATTGCCACCCTTTCTGGTTTTATCTCTTATCTGCTTCTCTCTATCTTAGGGGAATTTACATAGCTGCATTATTTAGGAACATGTTATACAATGTTATTTGGTCAGTTTATTGTTGTTTTTTGGCCCCAACAGTGTTCAGGCTAGGGAAGTCTTTTATGCGCCACAAATTTGAAATATACTAACACGCGGGGTGCGTCTGCTTTTCTTAAGTCTCCTACCTATAGCAAGGACTCCAACCCACTCATGAGTGACACATGCACAGCTGGAAGCAATTACCAGAAGAAATTTTATTTTCCCCTTAAAAGGCAAAGTACTGTTGTACATCATCAAAACCCTATCATGAATGACTGTCCAGCCTAAGTGTTTGCCTGTTGCCCAGATTCAACATTTAGACTTTGACATGTTAAGTTTAATCAATGAGCTGCACTATAAAATCATAGAAAGAGTTAATTAAGAAAGCCATTTCTGTGGTTCTGTTTGGCCTCCCAAAAATGTCTGCAGCATGGTCATCCCAGCATCAAGTTATTTCTTACTGACGTGTGGTCAGGCTAAAAGCTTTTCACTAACAATCGATGACATGGCCGTAAGAGCATTCAACAACTACAGCCAAGAGCAAGAATATCCTAAAGGAAACTGTAGGGTAATGCAGACACTTTATCCCTTGTTTACATGAAGTCTATTTTTGCTGCAGGAAACTTAGAATGCCAAGAAAACAGAACTGCCCTCATAGTGAAAAGAAGTGCACAGATATTTTATTTTAGTCCTACCCAAGAAAGTATTTAAAACCTTTAAATAAATCATACATGTTAATTTACAAGCTGATTTTAGAACATCTGAGTCAGTACCTAATTCCATCTGCTTTTCTCTACTGATACAATTTTGTCGACAACACAGTCATACTGGTACTCGGTGATATTTGATCACCTGTGGAAGCCTGACAGGAAGTAAAACGTTGGGGTGCCTGTCCAGTTTTAGTTCTTTTGTAGAAGCCTTAATAACTCTGCTTAATATGCAGCTACTCACTGGTATGCTCCGCTCTTCTTTTGTTATCACTGTAACATTTGAACTAAGCAGATCCGTGAACTGTGCAACAATGGCACACAATATTTTGCTGCTCAGATTTACAAACAATGCCACAGTTGTTCAAAAATAAGTTATCAAAATGTAAAACATGAAAGTCTGGATTTTGCTGGCCCGGTGGCACGAAGGCCAAAGGCATCCATGCCTCACCTGCTGCCAGGCCGGCAACCCAGGTTCAGTTATGGACTCTATTCGCCAGGAGTTGGTTAGGGAGAGGAGGACTGCTCTACTCCTCTGGGAGGAAAGGTTGTGCTGCCGGAGGCTTGGGGGCAATCAGTGCAACTTCAGGGCTGGAGAGACGGCGGCTGTCGATGCCTTACACACGGTAGCGAGCATGGTGCGTCTAAGCCCCATCCACACTGCACCGCTCAGACCCCGTAACGGATACAAACCATTACAACCGGGGAGCAGTGCAGTGTGTCCACACTGCCATGGTGTCCGTTCGGGACACAGGCACCGCCGATCCACGCCGGGCACGGCGACCATTACTGTGGCACCTGATCCCCAATGCAGCTGGCGCTAGTAGGGACGGTGTCCGCGGCGTCCACTACACCCGGTAACGTTACCGAGGCATAACCGGTTTCATAACCATTGCTGAAACCACCTCATATGTGGTTTCAACAACAGTTACGAAAACGCCTTCTGTAACGTGACAGGTGTAAACGCAAACCGTTGCAGTAATGGTTTGGGCACTCTGTAACATTACAGAGGGGTAGTGTGGACAGGGCCTAAGACAGCACTGCACATCTGTCCCTCCCTACAGCACTGGGAAAATGGTTGGGTGCAGTGCGGATGACACTGACCTCTCCCAGGCTCCACATCAGACTATAGGGCTTTCTCCCACACCAGATCTGTTTCATCAGCGGATGATGCTGTTGTTGGATCCCACCATGGGGGGCAAGCCATGGGGGAAGCTTGGGCCAAGGGCCCACACCCTATCCATCTCGTCGGTGGTGTGGCGCCCCCATCAAACCCTGCCGCGGGGGGGTAAGCCATGGAGGAAGCTTGGGCTGAGGCAAGTCCCTGGATGCCAGGTGATGGGGCTGGGGAGGTCAGTGGAGGGCTAGGCTGCACCACAGCAGGGAGGATAAATAGATTAAACAAAAAAGTTTGGATTCAGGAGAGTTAGTAAACTAACTACTTTCATTAGCCACATTAAAAAACCTAATCACCCCAAATCCTTCAATAATTCTCTAATCCCCTGATTAAGGTAGGGGTATGTATGTGTGCTAAAATAATGTTTTATAATATATTTCATCATAAAGGGGAGTGGGGTTCCCCGACACTCTGCCACAGGGGGTAAGTCATGGGAGGAAGGCAAGGCAAATCACAGGAGAAGCCGTGGTGACGGGGCTTGGGGGGGGGGGTGCTGGCGTGAAACGGATCCATGCTAAGACATGGGGAGGAAAAAAATAAAAGGAAGTGGGGTTTGCAGAATCCCAACTACCAAGTGCTGCTGGTGTCCCCAGTATACCCTCCGACATCAAGCATAAAGATTACAACTTTATATAGTGAGATCTACAGTGCCTTCCACACTGTTCGATGGGGATTTTTTTTTTTTAAATCAGATTTAAGTTTTAAAAGTACAGAGTCCATCCACTAGCAAAAAAATAAGTAACCAGCATCGCTGTACTAAACGCCTCTGCAGAAGATATGAACTTAGTGATTTCACAATCATTTCCACAGGAACAGATAGTGATGTCACTACAAGGGGGTTACAATGCTCGAGAAACTTTCAGGTAACCAACCATGTCACGGCTACATAAGCACACTTCTCCTGGAACTTCATTCTCGGTTTACTATTTCTAATACCACCACAGATCACCACACAAAGTTATAAGTGACCTGGGGTCTGATATTCAAAAAAAGAAGTGTTATGATGCGCTTTGCCCTTGTCCAGGAGTCCGAGGATGCTATATTCAGTCAGATAGTGCTCCAGTACCACGCTATATGACTGACTATAGAGGAATGACAGCACAATGTGAAATCAAGTATTGCTGTGCCGACATGGATCCCTGCTGTGCAGGAAACAGCGGCACTAAACCCGATAGCACCAGAGCGCTAGGCACAATATTCAAAGGGACCCATGCAAATGAGCCAACTGGGCATGTAAGGTGCTAAGGGTCCATCTGCAAGCCCATTACAGGCATATCTGCTTGGGTAGCGGTGTCAGGTTTGCACGGTGCGGTCCCCATCTGATTGCCTAGTCACACTGAGCAAAGGATGTCCCTGGCAGCTAATAACCCCCCCCCCCAATCAGCAATCCCCAGCCCAGCACATCAGTAAGTATTCCCTGGTGCCTAGTGGTCACCCCTCCCTCTGACTGCCGTGTCATGTGGTCAGATATTCATCCCTGGTGGCTAGAGGTCCCTCCCACCCACCAATCGCCATCCTGTAAGTGCTTGCATCAATCCCTGATGCCTAGTGGTCCCCACTCCTTCCGACCATCATCCTAGTAATCAGACAATGTGTCCCCTGTGTGCAGTGGCCCCTCCCACTCTCCAACCACCGGCCCTGTAAGACCTGGACAGTTCCCTGGTTGCTAGTGACCCCCCCCCCGGCCGATCGCCAGCCCCATTATGACAGACAAAGGCCCATGCTCAGAGATTCCCTCCCTACTCCGATCCCCGGCCATATCAAATCATGCTGACAGCTGGTGACCCATGGCCACTCTCCCCATGGTGTCCAATCCCTGACCCCAGTATGCATACAACGGTCCCAATGTTACATGCACTGCTGCCCAAAGCCAACTCAGTTGTACTGTATGTGAAAGAAGGTACAAAATACCTTGATGTCCTATAGTATCCCCCACCCCTGATGACCATTCCTGTAGCATAACAATAGTCCCTTGTGTCTAGTCCCCCTTCACCCCCCAATGCAGGTGGGATTACCTATTGCTTTCTATATCCAAACAATGGAGGAGCTGAAGAACAAGGAGAGATGCTATGAAGCTGGAGTGGGGTAGATTAAGGAGAGATGTGAGGAAGTACTTCTTCACAGAAAGGGTGGTGGATTCCTGGAACAGCCTTCCAGTGAGGTGGTGGAGGTGAAAACAGGGGTGCATTCAAGACTGCATGGGAAAGGCATAATGGAATCTTGGCGGAAAGGAAGGGGGTGAGGGACAAAGAGCCGGGGATCAAGTAGGGTCTGCAACAATGCCTTAGGTAGGGTAAAATGGGCAGACTGGGTGAGCCAAGTGATCTTTATCTGCCATCAAATTCTATGTTTCTAATAGTTCTATTTATATGGGGATATATATTGCCACCTACAACAAATTCCACTGTAGTCAAGACAAGCAGCCAAGCCTTTGTTCACAATTAAATGCTCCCAAATAACAGTATATCCAAGGTATTGAAGCCGTCTTGGAAGTTACCCTCTGTGTATGTCCCAGTTTTTACTTGATGCAAACTGCCAGCAGTTCTATGGCTAGCGCTACCTGGCAGGAGCGAAAGCGAGACAGAGGAGGCTTGGCATTTACCACTTTTCTTCGGCTCATTTCCAAACCTTAAATTTCTGCCCAGGCTTATGGATAATACATTTAAAGGGTGGGAAGGAAAAGGCATAGAGTGGCTGGGGATTTGATGTCCTCCAAAGGACTTTGATCCTTTGATGACCTGAAGTAAAAATGGAAATTGCCTAACAAGCTTTTTTTCTCCCTCTTGTTAAGTAGTCACAAGTCAGAGTCTGTATTATTTACCCGTGCTGCGCCGCAGACTGATATCAGTCCAGAATTACTACGCATTCTAATTCAGTTGGCAGCCTAAGGGTTAACTCCAGGAGGGATGGTCCCATGGAGGCCGGCATTTTCCCCCTACAACCTACCTCACTGAGAAAATAAAGGGGCTAAAGAATAGGATTTCCTTAATTACTATGGAGAACAGGACCTACAGCATAACCTTGGTAAGAAATCCTAATTAAGATGGGACAGAGGTTTGAGAGGGCGCATCCAGGATAAGGGACGGCAAATAAGAAGTGATTCCCACAATGGAATAATTTGTTTTCCCTTCTTTATTAGCTCCTCAGCTGAGGGGGGGGGGTTGCTTATGGTTCTCCCCATCCGTCTGGACCAGCGGCCGCACACCACTCCCAGTGCCTGTGCTCAACCCCTCCTCCATTCCTCTCACAAGCTGCTTCATGGTGGGTACTTACCCCACCACCGCAGAAGCTGGGGGTCAGGGTCCAGGAAGAGCATCCAGAGTCAGTGGCGTGTGCCGGTGACGGGACCAGACATCATCTAGCACACCGGAGGATTTTTAGTGTACTAGTTTCCCCCTCCACAGCACGGGCATGCAATGGCATCAATAACACTGCCATGCGTGCTTCTGCACACTGCACATCTGATGTCGGCCCATGCCAACCCCACAGCGAACCGCCACATGCACCAACCCCCAGCCACCACCATGAGCCAGCGCAGCCACAGTTGTCCCTTCCCAGAGAGCAGTCCCTAGGACGCTCAGTCCTCCCCCCCCCGGCTGACCCTACGACACCGGGTCATCGGCGTGGCGTAAGGTGCGGCATCCAGCTCCTCAGCCCTCTGTGCCACCAGGCCAACAGTCCCACAGTGAACTAATGATCTGCAACAGGTACAAAGAATCTCGGTGCAAATTCCGACAAAGACTGGGACTGTACCACCTTGTGCTCATTTTGGACCCAGGTACAGTAGTGGCAAAGACTGGTGGACTGTTTAGTCACACAATCCCACTGTCTCCAGTCTCAATGGCATTGAAGAGATGGAGAAAGATGACTGGGTTCTGTTTGCGAGAGCAAAATGAATCATGCAAATAAAATAGTCTTGACAATGTACACTAAATATGTACATATCTAAAGTTACTCCCACAATCACAAAGTAGAAAGACCTATCTAAAATCCTGTCCCTGGAGAGACTCTGGTTTGAGAATAAAAGCCAGGCAGATGCCGTCAAGAGAATTCAGGCAGTTTTCCTAGATGCCCTATCCACAGTGGAGGGATATCTCATCAGGCGAGGGATCCCTTGGATGTAGGTTCAACCCAAGTGAAAACACAAACTTACAGTTGTCAGAAGATTTTATTACAGGATACCTGATCTCAACTGTACACTGTGCCACAGATAAAACAATTTACAATAATTTAGAAGGAACCGTTTGTTACTATTCACTATTGTTCTTATCCATCCAAGCTGCAACCACCTCCATCAGTTTGTGAAATGGATATGCTCAGTCTTGTATTGTTAATATAAACCTGCTTTGTATGGTTATGAAGTTGAAATCCAATAAAAATATTTTTTTTAGTGAAAACATTACTTCAGAGGGTGGTTAACATGTGAAACAGCTTATCAAATGAAGTTGTGAAAACTAGCACTGTTCAGCGATTTAATGCAGAACTAGACAGATTCCAGAGCAACAACAGCACTAAGGGTTACACAGCAGGAGTAGTAAGTATTCTGGCTGGTAAGCTTGAATGTGTGTCCATACGCAAAATGGGCACAGGCACAGCCATGCGGCAGGAGTGACAGACAAGATCAACCCGTGTCAACCCGTAATCAGTGTCAGTGGCTCAGTAGGTAGCACACTCGCCTCTGAGGCCGGGAGATCAGAGGGCTGTGGGTTCATTCCCACATCTGGCACTTGGGTTAATATCCCAGTACTGATACTGTAGTGCAGCATGAGAGGGGTGCTGCACTTCTGAGGTGCCGTCTTTCGGAAGAGACGTTAAACTGAGGTCCCATCTGCCTGGATTGGTGGTAGTTCAGGTGGATGTTAAAGATCCCATGGCACTTATCGAAAAGAGTAGGGGAATTTCCCGGTGTCTTGGCCAAATTTCCCTCATTCACTAAATATACCACCAACAGCTTAATCTGGTTCAAGGTCAGTTGGCATTCATCTGTATCCCCCTCCCCCGGGTCGTGCCTGAAAATAGGCAGGATTTGTCTAGTGCACTTACTCAGTCAACAAAAGCTAAGTAAATAAAAAAAAAAAAAAAAAACAAGTCCCTTCCAGCATAAAAATACGCTTATGTTATAGGAGTGTTGCGAATTTTAACTTCGCTGGTGGCACTGCAGTGTGGTCGCGAACTTTGCAGTACAGTATAGTGCCCATCAAACTTACTGGGCAACCAGTTGACACCCTATTAGCATCTGAGCAGTTTAGGCACTGTCTAGGAAATCCCTCAATCACTGAAATCTGGTTGTAAGCTGGTTTTCTGCTGAGCTGTGAATGAGCTGCCTAAATGTACTTTCAATAAAAAAATAAACATTCTACAGCAGAGGGGAGAAAAACCAACCCAGCTAGTTGGTAATGCTTTGCAACTGCATAAAGAGAATGGGTCGAAAACCAACTACACCACAAATTTAATGTGAAACTATACTGTACCAGCAGTGGGCGAAGTTCCTAACTTCATTGCACCTCTGTGTGGCAAAGCTTTTTACCCCCCCCACCCCCACATACATACTTTTGCCACCTGACATCCCTGGGCCCAGCTGCCCCACTCCCTTACAGCCCCGTCACAAACCAATCTGGAGGACTTGCAGGTTAACCCCTCCTGAGCCAGGTTAGGCGAGTGGCCTGCCCCGTACGGTTGTGTGGTGCTTGCAGGGGGTGCCCAGCGAACCCAGGCCATTCCCTCCTGAAGCTTTTCTTCCCCAAGGGCATTATGCATGCAATGATGTGCACACACGTATGTTCTGGGTCTGCCAATGCCCACTCCACTCTACTACTCCTGCCATTGCTGCCATCTGGTCTCTGCCAGGTGGCAGGACACATATTCTCACTTCCCAGAGGGACCCGAGCTCTCATGGGATGCTCAATCCTCCCTCTGCCTGCCATCCCCAAGTGACCTTGGTCTGTTCCTGAACCAGTGTCACCGTATGACAACCAGCGACAACGCACCATGCCACTGGACCGGTCCCAAGGTGTTTTTTTTTGTTTGTTTTTTTGTTAAAACGCACACCCCATCAGCATTTGGCATATACAGTGCCATCCCCCTCCCACCCCATCGAACAAAGAAAACATTATTTGCCCAATCCCACACCCTTCTACGACCCACCTCCCTCCTCCCATCTGGTGTCCCTGTGAAGTTTCTATATTAATAGAAGTTTAAACCCTTCCCCCTCACCCAAGTTCAAAACTCATGAATATTATTACAGATCCTGATCCCACCCCACCCCTCACCAACCCGACCCTTTCGATTTCAGCATCCCCACCAAACATACCCACTGGCACCCAGCCACCATTCCCCCACACTCAGACGATACGATTATCCTTAACACCCTTTTAAGGGGAAAAAAAAAAAGAAGAAAAAACTGTCTCCCAAAGCAGCGAACAGCCTATCCCAGCAGCATTCACTCCCTCACTTATTTATTATAATAAATGACCTGTAATTATGTGCTGATAATAACAGCTGGTTGGCTCACCAGTGACAAATCACATTTTTTTTTAATGAATGAATAAGAAAATGAATGCTGCCAAGACATGCTAATCGCCACTGTGGGAACTTATTTTGTTTACAGGTATTGAAGATGATTGTATCCTTTGGGTGATGGGGGCAAGTGAGATAGGAAACATGAAAATATCAGACAACACTGCACCAAAGCTGATGAGGGCACTAAGCATATCACCATCGTGTCACTGCTGATGTGGGGGTGAATAACCCGGCTCCCAAAGAATACACAGCTCTTCTCTGGCGCCACCTGCATTGGCGCAAGGGTGGGCTGTGTAAAGGCTTAACTGAGCCTGCTGCAACAACTGGAGCAGGAAAGAAGCAGTGCAAATCCGACAGCGGTGCAGCCGTGTAAATACAACTTAAGCAGTTCTATCTTTAGTGTTGATACATAGGCACACTTCTGTGTTTGAATTTAATAGGAGCTGGTTATAGGTAGAACAGCACGGTAGACACAAACCGTTACCGAGATAGCTATTGCACAGTGTGAATGCACCAGAATCAGTTTAAACCTGTTCAGAACTTGGGAGGCAGTATAGCGTAGTGGTTTAAGGTTCTGAGCTGCAAATCTGGAGACCTGGGTTTGAATCCTACAGCCCCCACTTGCATACTGTGTGACCCTGAGCAAGTTACTTAACTTTCCTGTGCTCCCAGGTTGCACCTGTACACAAGTTTTCAGCTTAGTGGGTCTCACCTGGTTAAACAATTGGGGGGGGGGGACTCTGCTTTCAAAAACCACTTCTGTAGTATGGAAAGATCGCCACAGTTTTCAAGACCAATTACTGCTTGCTGAACCTAACTAAACTGGTTTTGAAAGCACTGTTCTAAAACTGTTCTATTACTGTCCAGTAATCAAAATAATCCCAACACCACCCAGAAAACCAACTGACTTCATCATGCAAGCACAAGTTAGTTTACTACCAGACATGCCATTAAAATAAACTGGGTATCAAGTAAACGGAGTGGTTAAAATAGCAACTCCTGTGTTGTCCTTAAAATAAGAACTGCAACAGAAGAGATGGGAGCCCCTCAGCAGGTTCATTCGATATTCTCAAGAAAGGCTGGTAATGTTTTAAACAAGCCACAGACTGCATTTATAATGACAGATTTGTAACTGCTTAAATGGAAGGCTTAGGGCTAAAGTACCTCTTTAACATGTGCTTATACTTCATAGTTGGAGTGTACTACACATATAATTGCTCCAAATTTTGAAACAAATAAGTAGCTTACTACAAGAGATTAGGCATGACATGATGGTTACCGAATGACACTTTTAAGAAATGCATCTGGAAAAAAATTTTAACATCTTCTAAAAATCATTCTCAAATCAAGTTCAAGTTCTATACAGATCCAAAGAACCACGACTTGAACCTAGTGGAATCATCTGTGTTGTTAGGCTTAAAGAGCTAAATGCAAAATGGTGGTGGTGGTGGGGGTGCTACAGAAGAAAAGGATTTTGGGGTGATATTGGAGAAATTAAAAACTTTTGCACTGACACAGGGTGGTAAGCAAACAGAATGTTGGGCTACACAGGGAGGGAGATAACAGTAGAAGGTAGGTGGCGATCCTACCACTGTACAGGAAACTGGTGTGGCTGCACGTGGAATACTGTGTAAGGAACTTAAGCCCACACCTGAGGAAAAGCTGCAATAAGTGGAGGCAGTACAGCACAGGACAACTAAAATTGTACATGGCTCTAGGGAAATTCAATACGAGAAGAGGCAGCAGCACTTGAACATGCACTCCTTTGAGAAAAGGACAGAAAGGGGTGACATGATTGAGATGTAAAGGTACATGCATGGGCTAAACAGAGTAGATACCAACAAACTATTTTCCTTGAGGTCAAATACAGTGATGAGAGGGAACGCGCTGAAACTGGCAGGAGGGAGATTCAAAAAGGATGCCCATAAGCACTTCTTCACAAAGCGGTGGAAACGTGGAGCAAGTTACCCGAAGGAGTGGTACAGGAAAAGGCAATCAATTGGTAGCATCAAGAAGGGACAGGACCAGTTGGCGGGGTTTGTTAGATAAAGGGGGACAGTAAGAAAAGGGGGACTGCCACAACAGCAGGGCAGGACAGTTAGGTAGGGTGGGCAGATCAGATGGGCGAACAGCCTTTTTCTGCTGTCAGCTTATGTGTGTTTATGTACATAATTATGAAATGGATAGTAAATAATCGGAATCCCAATCGGCTGAGAGGTACTTCCAGCCATACTGTTATCCCAGCACAAGAGCATGGCTAAAAAGCATCCCCAGCCAAAAGGTACTGAGCACTTACTTCAGTACCCGTCTATCTCCTGATGTGCACATCAATAATGGCCAACTAGGAATTACAGTTTCTTCCTGCTTCACAAGGCTTTGATGTTTGCGTCAATTAAAAACTGATGCAATCATTCATTAACCCCCTCCCCCCAATCAATAATGCTGACACTGGTATGTATGTCAACCCACAGAGTGCTGCCATAACTGCCACTAACTACCTGGCATATCACAACAGGGCTACCGAAAGTAACACAAGCGAGTTGCATATACTACATTTAGCGGTCGCTCCCACTCCATGTGTTGCTCCCTGGAGTGATGTGCAAAGTTGGGCCACTTTGTTTCATAGCTTGCTTTGCAAAGCGGCACCAACTTCACAAAGTGAGAAGTGTCACTATGCGTACTTCTTTGCCTGATGAAACTACTCAAAGTGGCACTCTGCGTATAGTTTTCAGTCACGAAAACTACGAGAAGTTCTAAAACATTTTTTGTTAATGATCCTGCTCCCATCCACTCTGTTTAATTGTTCACACCCCCATGCACTACTCAGGTCCTTGCTTTTACATTTCCCCCACCACACCACTCAGATACATGGAAAGAAACCTTTCCCTCCCACTGCAAATACAGTTTTAAAATCAGCTGATCTCATCATGAAAACACCCATCCCCAACCTGCCAGCAAACCAGCCCCTCCCCCAACCATTAAGTGACTTTCCTCACCCAACCCCACTCTGGGCCCAACCTCACTTCACACTCTTGAGAACTCTCCTAGCCACCAAACCCCCACAAAAAATCCCTTTCAGTACCTGTAATAGAGAAACGTCCTGTGCTGTAGAGAAATCTCCAATCTGTGGAAAGCATAGGAATGAGTATTTGTCTCTTTTTTTAATTGTGTAACATTTTTATTGGGTCACACTCACAACTAATACATTTGCAAGTGGCTACACACAAGACTAAATGAACTAAAGATCACTCATATTAGAAAAATGGAGTACATCTAATACTGAATTTGAGTTGTGGATATTGGCCATCATAACAACACATGATCATAAATACAGCTATAGCACATTACTAAACTATGCATATCAGAATAAAGTTCAGTATGCGATTTTAAGTTGCATTAACTCAAGAGATGTCAAAATCATCCTCTGACCATTTAGTAATGTCTGAATACTATGTACTGTATAGTAATTCCTGAAAAACTCCTTACTGTATAGTGAACTACCGAAGAGTCATTTCCATTCAACCGCTGGAAAAGGTAAATAAGCATTACTGCATTTCCAATATTTTAAAGTAAGTCTTACTTGAAACACTGTTGGCTTTTACAATATACCATTCCCATTCTTCATGTGCACTTTAATTCATTATTCCTAGAATGACAAGTTGAGCATTATCCCTTCCTCTAGTTTGCATACCTATCCTTTACATTATTTTAAAGGACTGAAACCATCAGTTTTTAATTGGCAGACCCACACTGCCATAAAACATGTCTGCGTCAGATAAACCACAGTGCCAACAGTTTGTCTGTACTGAGATTTATTTTAAAATCACTTATGGATGTACAGTAGACCCTATTAATTACCTTAAATTGAATTGCTTTTTCCCTTGATAATTTGTAATCTGTATTAGACATACCAGTTGCTGCAGCTGGCTAGTAATACTGTTTTTTGAGCTCTCTAGACCATTTTCCAATGGAAACTCAGATGTTTATCTGAGTATTGACTTAGCTGGTTTATAATCCAGCCGAAAATGTTCATTGATTTGCTAGAAAGAATAAATTCAAAATATTTTTCAAGACACCTACCATTAGCAGCTCTTTCCCAGTGAGTATAGTCCTTTTTATAGACACTACTAAGTTGGTAAAGTACACACAGTGATTGTTCTCAAGCACGTACCTTTCCCTACATTTGGACCATACTATAAAGTTACCAATTAAGTAATTCCATCTTTGAATACCCTTATCTGACCATTATTTCTTACATTAACATTTTCCCCACTTATTTTGTAACTGGGGTTATTCCAAACAGGATTAGAAGGGGAGTTATTTGGCCATTGAATTTTAGTTAACATTTTTAACCAACTAACTTATGTTTCTTACTAATACTGATTTTGGGCTTTATAAATTTATGTGGTGCAAACCATACATTACAAAGATCGCCCTCTCTTCCATTTGGAATTTTCCCAAAGTAGCATTCTCGACTTCTAAACAGGGGAAAAACTGTTAATCCTGATTTTTAATCTTGGTGCAGTGTCAATATGTCTAAATATTTAATAAAGATGTTTAGAAAACCGGAAAACTAATACACACAATAGAGATTTCCATTCCAGCATATCAAATGCTTTGCATGGATCAAGTGATAGCAATAATGCTTGTCTGTTGGATGACTTAAGTATTCTATAATGAACTATATCCTATGGATACCTGAATGAATTGATCTTTTAGGCATGAAACCACACTGAACATGGTGTATTATTTTGTCTAACAGCAGTAGAATTCCATTGCTTAATTTTTATTTTATTTCATCCTTTGGTAACCCAGCAAGGGCCTCTAGGCTCAAGTGCCAGTTTTCAGTGGCAATTTACGAGCACTGGGGAGGTTAAGTGACTTGCCCAGAGTCACACAGTATGCAAACAGAGGTTGTGGGGAAATCGGACCCACATCTGCTGTATGTACCAAGCTCAATCACAGCTCGTTACTCTAACCTCTAGGCTATACTGCCAGTTCTAATAACTTAGAACAAATATTATAGTCTGTGTTCAGGATAGCCATGGGTCTATGATTGTCTACATACTTAGGGTCTTTAACTTTGTTTTTTGTTTTTTTTTTAAAGGAAGTAATGAGAATATGCCATTTTGGAGGAATCTAGTAATTTGAATTTAATTGGATTTGGGTAAGGAGCATCTCTGGCAGAGGTAACAAAGATGGTAATAGGGTTGTAGCACATTGAATTATGAAGCTTCAACTCATGGACATATTCCCCTCTGCCATACCTAAAACTATCTTTAATTTCTTTGCTGAGTAATGGGTTAAATGAGGCTTTCTGCATCCTCTGTGGATACAGTTACTCTGCATATTTCTTACAGCAGGTCTATGTCTGGTGGATCACATTCTGATTTATGTAAGTTTGTACAGAATTCACAACATTCAACTGCTGTTTATTGTTCTGCTTGGACAGAACTACATCAATCATAAAAAGATGAGATTTCAATTTTCTGTTCCACAGTTTGAGTCTCATAGTGAAGATTTTCCCTGTCAGTTAGCTTGGTGTCTGCCAATTTTATCTCCCTTTAAACCAGTTGCTCTTTACTTGGTACACTTTAAGAGACTGTTAACTTCTTCCTTTTTTTTTTTTTATAAATAAGTGTTCTCTGCTGTACAGCATTTTCTAACAATTTTAACTATTCTTCTATCTCTACTAACATTCTTTTTCTTTTTACTTTTGCCAGGATTTGTCAGATAACATAATTCCCCTTAAGGTGGCTTTCAATGCATCCCATACATGTATAATAACTATCACCATTAACTTTATTATCAATATAGAAATTTGATATGGATGTATTTATTTTGTGGACAATTTCTTTATCTAGAAGTAAATTGTTGTTAATTCTCCATAAACTGTTGCATTTTATCTGGAGATTTACTGTTCTATGATGTGTTATAACACAACATAACACATAACACAACATGTGTTATGTTGTGTTATGTGTTACGTTGTGTTATGTGTTATGTGTTATGAAAAAATGATGTGAAGATCAGAAATCAATAAAGGTTCTATATCTGTGATAAAGTGTAGGCATTTAATTAATATAAAATCACACATGCTCCCACAATGCAAAGCATCATGAGCTGCATATGCAAATCACCACAGAATGTTATGCTGGTCCAACTTTAAGCAGAATTGCATGGTGCCGAAAGGCCTCTCACAGTGTTTGCAAAGGGTGCTAAAAGAAGACATAGACACGTGTTTCGTCCTACCAAGACTCAACAGTATGCCTCGTCTGTTTGACACCCCAGTGGAATGGACCAGCTACCCTTAAGGCAGTGTGCCTTTGGATATATTGTAGTGAACCCATTAAAATAAAAAACTATTTAAAAGACAAAGAACCTCTGTGCGCAAACACTGAGGCAAGGGTTACCCCAAAGGGCATTTGGCTGGGAAGCCAAGTTTCAAGAAAATACAAAAACACACATGCTCCCACAATGCAAAGCATCATGGGCTGCATATGCAAATCACCACAGAATGTTATGCTGGTCCAACTTTAAGCAGAATTGCATGGTGCCGAAAGGCCTCTCACAGTGTTTGCAAAGGGTGCTAACAGAAGACATAGACATGTTTCGTCCTACCAGGACTCATCAGTATGTCTCGTCTGTTTGACACCCCAGTGGAATGGACCAGCTACCCTTAAGGCAGTGTGCCTTGGATATATTGTGGTGAACCCATTAAAATAATATATGTCTTTAGATACTAACTGACTGTCCAATCTAGATGACATATCATGACTAGCAGAAGAAAAGGTGAATGTTTTTATTGACTTGTGTGTTTCTCTCCCAACATCAAGGATATTTATCAGAGGTTATAAAATGACTGAACAAACAAGATTTATATGTGCCCCAATTTGTTGCCTACAAAGATTAATCTAACAAATGGTTTCCTCCACAGTTATCACCCCCTAATACAATATTCTGGTAATCCCACCTCCTAATACAATATTCCGGCAATCCCACCTCCTAATACAATAATCCTGGCAATCCCACCTGCTTAATAGTTTAATTTCTGCTAGAAATGCCCCAAAGCTGCTGAATGGTGCATATATTGATCTGATTATCACATGTTCATTTTCCAGCCTAACTTTTATAAGTATAATCCTACCTCGGGTATAAGAAACAGCGTCTAGCACTGTACCATTAAATATTTTGCTAAGCAGTATTGCTATCCCTCTGCTTTTTGTGGTGTTTCTTTGTGAATAAGACACACTCTGTACCCACACTACCCACCGTTTTTGGATTCTGAATTTCTTTTTCATTTAAAAAGGTCTCTTGGAGCATTACCACATCTACATTGTTTTATTCAGAATTCTGTAACTTTTTATTGGGGAGTTCATGCTAGTTACACTCCAAGATGCTCCTTGAACAGTAATACATATCCTCACATTTTAACTATCAAAAGGAAGCTGCAACTTAAATTTTTATTTTGAATCTTCACATATAGCCAACTCAAGTAATATACAAAAAAAATTTAGTAATAAGCGACCCTTAAACCTATAACCTCTGAAACCTCCCACCCCATAAGTGCCAAAGATCAAGGATCTGGCACTCCAAAACTGCTATTTAGGCACATTTTGCAATAACATATGCTATTCCCACTGCATATCCGTACACTTCTCAAACTTTTCCACTCTTTTACATAACATACAATATACAACATAGAGGATAATTTATGGTCCTGTATCGGTAACCGGTCTGTTAATTGTTGAGAGGTCACCAGGGCGACCGTGTAAACCTCGAGAGAAGCTCAAGAGGTTTACATCGCCATGGCAACCTCAAGACAGTTAACAGACTCCGGTTACCGATAGAGGGACCATACAATTTTTTTTTTTTTTATAGTGTATGGTCCCAAGAAAAAATGAAAATGGCTCCTTAATTTTGAAAATATGGTCACCGCCGCGGCTGTTTAGTCTTTCCCTTACCGCTGGGTGCATCCGTCGGTTCCCCAGTGGAAAAAAAAGGGGCGCACATGCGCAGACCGATCCCAGTTGTTAACCTATCGATGTGACGTAGCATCGATAGGTTAACAACATTTCTACATCACAACGATGGTATAACAACCTTAGGAAATGATGATTTCCTAAGGTTAACAGCGTTCTACCATACATTATATCAATATTAAGTGGTTACACTCCATAAGAAAAAAAAAACGGAGGAAAGAAAGAAAGAAAGAAAAATATATTGACCACTTAGGGTGAGTGGATGCACACATGTATAGGGCCTATGGGCAGACTGGATGGGCCTAGCGGTCCTTATCTCTGTGACACTCAGACAGCTGGTCCAGATTAATCTATGACTTCTGTAATATAAAAATGTGTTATTGAGTGTCTCTCTCAGAAGACATGCTGAAACAGCCTGTGGAATGACAGCCCCCAGGTTTTAGCTACAAGGTGTTAGCTGGAAGGCCAGGAGATAATTACAGGCTAGAAGAGGCCTAAGTTAAGCATCTCCTGTTTATCTAGCTTAACTGTAGCTTGCCAGCTGACAGGATAGAAAATATCCATTTTATGACGTTTAGAGGAGGAAGCCAGGTAATGTCACACTGGTGCGAAGTCATAAATGTTCCTCTGATGTCTGTAAAAGCAAGATGTTGCTCATGGATGAAAGAAGGACTTAGAAATTAACCTTATTTAATTTACCTTCTGAGTGATGACATCCTGATTGTATAATTTTTAATAAACAGAGGAGGAGCTGGGTGACATCATGGAGAAGGCAGGCTCAAGACAGTGTTTTAATTATGCTGTAAGTGACTTGTAAAGAGACATGTGTGGACTCTCTTGACAACAATATATGTCTGTCAGCACTATTAGAAGAGATACATTAGATAAGATATACAAGTCTGATTGTCTGGTGGTAGGTATTTTGCACTTTTTTTAACCCTTGTTCTTTTAAATGATTGTATGTTTTTGTGATATATGGTTTTGTATTTACATTTTACATTTTTTTATCTATTTTTAAGTAAACCTCTACTTTACAGACTACTTTGTGTGCCTTTTAAATTATTTTTCTTGACAAGTGAAGCATACATGGTTAAAGTTGACACTGTACAAAACTTACTCATTTTACCAAACTGGGAAAAGGTAAGAGTTTATTCTGCGGTCTTTAATAGAGTTTTAAGGGTTCATTCTGTACACCTGGTTAGGTGCCCATAGGCAAAAGATATCTGCCCCCCTTCCCGAAGAGCAGAATTATCTGAGCCTGTACATTGGGTACGCTAGCAAGAGGTTCACAGTTTGAATTCCTCCAGAACTGGAGATCCAAAGTTTGATTTGAACCCACAAAACAGACAGGAGGGTTACCCTGTTCTGTTTACTGTTCACAAGACTGTGCTCGGAGGTTGGCACTGTGGGAGAAGAGGGCCTGACCTGCTGAGTGGGTTTGTGACAATCTGCTGTCAATTTCTGTTTCTATGAAAGCAAGAGACTGCATCGGACACTGAGGTTACTATGAAGGTATATCCATTAAGACATAAAGATGCACTTTTCTTATTGTGCTTTCTTCCCCTTTTCTCTTTTTCCTTCCTTTCATCATCAACCCTTCTGCAAGCTTGCAAATATAACAGTCTTCAGTTAAAGAGGGAGATAAAAATGCAGCAAATAGTGTAGGAAGATGTATTTTCAAGTCATTGACTGCATCAGCAAAATTTCTGTATGTTAGTGTTTGATTATTCAACAGGACTTAACGTTTTGTGCTTTCTTTTCTCCTTTCCACAAGGTTTGCTGCATAGAACCATACTACTTTCTTAAAGACCAAATGTCCACTGAGAAGTCCTGTTTTATGAACAAATGTTGATCTCTGAAGAATGATGTTATTTGCCCTACTGTGAAACTGGATTGGCTGAAGAGGGAGGTGGGGGGTCAGAGGGTGCTGGCTGAGGGAGAAGTGGGGGGTGGTGTTGGCATGTGGGTGTGGAGGCTTTTACAGGATGAGCCCAAATTATTTCAAAACTGTGCGACAGTGACAGACTTCACCAAGGTAGAGACGGGAGGTTCCCCAGCACAGGGTGGTGAGGTGGGGAAGGGATGTAATGACAGGGACCCAAATGATGGAAGGGGGCTGGAAACAGGAAAACCAAGTGGGTGGCAGGAAGACTCTTTGCCAGAAAAACTTTTGAAAATGTCACAGTGTGAAGCTTGTGTCAAAACTGGGAAGCTTGCAAAGCTTTGTGAAGTGCACAGTTCCTAGCTGCACACCAACTTCACAGGCAAAATAAAACTGCAATCTCTCTCTCTCTCTCTCTCTCTCTCACACAAAGTCATACAGAAGAAACTGCAGACTATGCTACCCATCTCCAGTGCAGCCCAAAGACTTTGATCAGGGCCTGCCTCCAGTATATTAGCTGTCACGCTCATTCCCAAATGCCCAATCAGGGCCTGTGCCCAGTGCATCTGAGCATGTGGTAATGTTGCCAACTGTGGCTTGCCAGTAAATGCCTGAAGACTGACTCACAGAGCAGCCTGCTCTTAAAGCAGCACTTCACGACAGTGGTGACAATTTTGATCTACAAGACTTGTATGATGCCCTTTTTTTCTCCGATTCAGAATCTGCTTTAGCACTTTAACATTTGCAATATTAAAAGACGCGCTCCTTGTACTATGGCTCAGACCAGATTTTCATCAGTATTCTCATCTGGTTTTGTACACTTGTTGTCCCAGAAGGTCAGGGAGCAGTGTCGCTGCATATTAGTTCATCACAGTCAAAAGAAATGTGATCTTAACACAGTAGGTGCCAAAAAGGAAACAGAGAATACTGATGAAAACCTTATTCTGAGCCATATTAAAAGGAGTACTCCTTTTATTATTTCATCTGTAACAAAAAAAAATTAAGAGTGATAAAGCAGACTCGAAAGGGGTATCTATACTAGACTGAGGACAAGGGGCAATCTAAAACAGAATAATAAAGTATAGATCGAAATTCTCATTGCTATCATGTACTGCTGCTTAAACGGCCTCACTCCACCACTTCCCTGCTCCTGGCCCCCACACCCAGAGTTTTGTGATTGTGGCTCTGTGTGTACTTGTAACAGAGATATTCCCTACTGCTCCACATAATGTTGTCTTATATAAGATACACTACGCTTCTGAAAACTTACAAACAGTAGCCTTCTTCCACTGACTTTACACCACCTGCACTACAGCCTACTGGCCCTGTTTTGGCCTTCCTATGCCCTTACCCCAGTAATGGACAATCATATTTTATTTAGTTAGTTTTTGTTGCCCAGGTAAGTGCACTAGACAAATTCTTGCCTATTTTCAGGTACGACCCGAGGGGGAGGGAGATACAGATGAATGCCAACTGACCTGAAACCAGATCAAGCGGTTGGAGGTATTTTAGTGAATGGGGGATAATTTTACCAGGGCACCGGTGAAATTCCCCTACTCTTTTCAAGGAGTGCCATGGGATCTTTAACATCCACCTAAGCTACCACCAGAACAGGCAGATGGGACCTCGGTTTAACGTCTCATACGAAAGACGGCACCTCCGGAATGCAGCACCCCCCTCATGCTGCACTGCAATGTCAGTATTGGGATATTAACCCAAGTGCCTGGAGTGGGGATAGAACCCACAGCCTTCTGATCTCCCGGCCTCAGAGGTGAGTGTGCTACCTGCTGAGCCACTGACACTGCAACAACTACTGGCCAAACTATAGCGCTGTTCCCAACCCCCCTCAAAAGGTGACTATATACACTAAAAATACTCATTTAAATTTAAAATATATATATTTTTTTCTAACAATTCCAAAAAAGAATCAAAAGGATCAATTTATGGAAATAAGGCACGCCAGGAGGTTGCACTGTAGAAATATAAAATCACAGAACACAGAAACACGGATTTTGTCAGCAGGAATGAACTGCTTGGACCACCCAGTCTTCCTAGACGTTCCCTGCCTTATCTGTCTCCATACACCCTAACTGGTCTCAAGCGATCCTCCCTCCTCCCTGCCCATTTTCTAATATGCAGCCACCATTTCTTCTAGCAATCTGTTCCAGCCCTCTGCCACTCTTTCTGTGAAAAATAAATATTTCCTAACATATCTCTTAACCCCCCCAGCTTTATCAAATGCCCCCGGTCCTGGTGTTTCTTCACATTTGAAAGAGACTCCCCTCCTGCACATTGTTCACCAATCTAAGGTACTTGCAGGTCTCTATCATGTCCTTCTTAGGCCCCATCCACACTACACTGCTCAGGCCAGGTAACGAATGCAAACCGTTACGGCCGGGGAGCGGTGCAGTGTGTCCACACTGCGACTGTGTCCGTTAGGGAACCGGTACTGCCAGTCCACACTATGGGAGCCGGGCAACCGTTACGGTGGCACCCGATCCCAGAATGCAGCTCACGCTGCAGGCCCTGCAGGGGACCATTACCACGCGTCCACGCTACGGCCAGTAACGTTACCGAGGCATAACCGGTTTCATAACCGTTGTTGAAACCACCTCATATGTGGTTTCAACAACGGTTATGAAAACACCTTCTGTAACATTACAGGTGTAAACGCAAACCATTGTGGTAACGGTTTGGGCACTCTGCAACGTTACAGAGGTGTAGTGTGGACAGGGTCTTACTCATCTTTCTTTCCAGGTGTACATGTTAAGGTTCCTCAATCTCTCCTTGTAGGGCTTCTCGTGCAACCCCAGCACCATTTTAGTTGCTCTCCTCTGGACTGCTGCCACCCTATGTTCTTTCTGAGGTGCAGCCTCCAAAACTGGCCACAGTACTACACCTGGGGTCTCATCAGCAAGTGATACAGTGGCAACACACCTCTCTCCTCCTGCTGGTGATACCCCACACTATGCACCACAGCATCTCACTAGCCTTACCCACTGCTTTGTCAGATATGATAACCCCAGGGCCCCTTTCCTGTCTAACGACTTCAGTACCTTCCCCATCCTATATTCAGTGCCTAGGTTCCTATGCCCTAGGTGCATGATTTTGCCCTTTTTTGGCACTGAATCTAAACTGTCGCGCTCTAGACCAACCCTCGATTTTCCCCAGAACCCTGCATATTCTCCTACCCTTTCCCAAGTGTCCATGCTACTGCAGATTTCCACACTACTGCGGAATTCCACGCTATTGCAGATTTTGCCATCGTCTGCAAAAAGGCATCTCTTCCCTGGAGTACCAGCCCCAGTACTGAGCCCTGTAGCTCCTCCATCATTCAAGTGAGCAGCATTTATCACCACCCTCCGATCCTATCCACTAACCAGTTTCTAATTAATTCACCACTTAGGATATCACCCCATTTACCTCATTTCTTTAATCAGCCTCCTGTGCGTCACACTGTCGAAGGCCTTGCTGAAGTCCAGATAGGGCATCAGCACTGCCAGAGGATGGTCATCATGTGGGAGGAGGAGCTGTGATCAGCTGTATAACTGGGGGAGGATTCAGTGACTGGCAGATAAAGAGGAGGAGCTCTAAATGGAGGCTAGGCCAAGTGCAGCAAAGGAAAGAACCTACCAGATGGTAGGCAGTAGGAGTTCAGAACTTGTTTTGCCATTGTAAAATGTTCAAGTTGTGTCAAGTTATAGGCAAGACCACTAATTTTTGTTTTTTAACGAAAGCCCAGTAAAACTCTAGAATTTGGACTGTCAGCAAAACAGTAAAAAATGAAAATTATGTATTCACCACAACTGTTGATCTTCTAATATCTTCACTATTTATTCATACTTATGGGTCTAGGGTAGGAGGCACAGATGCCCTGCGGGAACTTTCCTCTTGCTGGGAGGGAGCCAACTTCACCTATTGATGGCACCTGCACTCCCCAGGTGATGCCACACATGCTACCCAATATCCGCCGTCTGCTCCCTCATGCTCCTCAGTTATATTCACCAATAGAGAAACAAAGTGGAGAGAAATAAGAGAGGACTTGGTGCTTTCTAGCCCAAAGGGATAGCAAAAGGACATAGGAAATAAACAAAATGACACCTAACCACCAGCTTGGAGACTAAGGGTTGGGCCTACCAGGTGGCACAAGGGTAGCAAGGTTTTAAAAGTAGAGCCACAGCCTCTTACCACTAGCCAGCCAGGGCATAGGTAGTGATAGGAGAGATAAGGCAGAAGTCCTTAAATAGCTCTGGAGAAGCAGCAAAACGACAAGTACAAACTGGGACCCCCTTGCAATGAGATCGCAACTGTGTAAAAAAAAAAAAAAAATGGAAAAATTACTTCTGGATTCCCAAAAAAACAGAAACTCCCATGCTACCATACAGGACTGAGTGAACACAAGAGTAAACACATAACACATTTTTCTCTGACAGATGGAAGAAAATAAGGGATAAGGAGCACAGGCGTGTCAGGGCTGGTAGTCCCTAGGGAGTTAAGATGTGGCTATCTCTAGCATAGCCCATGTGGAGCCCAAAGCTCGGAGAAAAGCAACAATGGATACTAATCCAAAAACCTCAACATGGATAGAAAACACAAGACCTGTTTCTCCCTGCAACCACAGGGATGTACCATATGTGTAGCTATTATAAAGCAGTGTATCTGCCTCAGCCAGAGTGTTAGTTTACTGTACCACTTATCCGGTGTAGTGGCACCTCGTGCTCCTCCGACCAGCCGATTCCTGCCAAACTGGCACTGTCTTTTCGTGTTAGAAGACTTTAGTATTGGATACATTTACCATATAGTTTGTTCTAAAGTAGTTCCAGCATGAAATAATTTAAAAGTTTTAAAACTGCTCAACCTGTTCTTCATACCCCACCACTATTAACCGCCATGTAAGCGGCATCTTGGATCGTACCATTAACTGATGTAGATTGAGAGGGAGCGCAAAACTGAAACAAAATAAATTCATTTTACTTTAATTACAGTCAGACTCCATTTTTTTCAGTAGAGGCAGTTACACTGCTGTTTCATAATATATTAATATACACAGTGTTCTGCGTCTCACATGGTAAGATCATCATCTCATGCTGTTTTTGGACTAGCAGAACTGTTAAGCTATGCAGTCCTCTCGACCAAAACAGCACGAGATAACATTCTAATCATACAAGAGACACAGGACACTATACATATTAATATATAGTACACTGAATCCAAGCGAAGTGCATTACACCCTTCCATACACAAAGCAGTTGCTCAGTGGGGTCAGACTGGATACTGCCAGGGCACGTGCTGCATATAGCAACTAACTGGGATATACCCAAGAGGGAATATACCCCAGGCAGGGAGAAATGATAAAGAAAATGGGGGAAGGGTTACCTACATGTACTCCATGGGGGTGGGGGGACCACACTTAGTGAGGTCACAATGACCCCCAACTCCTTACAGGTTTTTCCATTTGTTTTGTGAGGTTGGCATTGTAGAACCAACCCTCTTTTTTTCCCCTCTCTAACAAGGAACAACCACCATAAGGGTCATAGCAGATGAGATGTAGGTCAGAATGCTGCCAGCACCCACAGAGGGAGCTGCCAGAGGCCCTGGTTCTCAGCTGAGTGGGGGATGGTGGGCAGACATATGAATCCATGATGAAGATATTCTGGAAGATCAGCATTATGGTGAGTACATAATATTTGTATTTTCCAAGAATCAACATTACAGTGAGTACACAATTTTCATATCTTCCAAAAATCAACCTTCACCATTGAGTCATACTTACAAATCAGAGTACAAGGCTTCCCAAAACAGGGAGGAGCTAGCTCAACCTGAGGGCAAGATTACCCTCAATCCTTGGAAGAACACCTGAGGGCAGGGGCTCCTCACAGCTCTGGTGAGACGCGAGACTGATCAAGGTCAGACAGAAGAACGGGAAGACGCCCTGAAATCTCTCACCTGACCCTACAGGATAAGAAGCGAGCCCCCTGGAAATGGGAGCTAAGCACCTTTTGTCATCCCATAGATGCCAGTCATGCAAGGCAAATCCACACCATCCTCCAAATGCAGACCACAGTTCCCACCAGCCTGGAGGCTACCTCACTGGTATAATACGATTCCCTTTATTTATTTATTTATTTATTTAGTTAAACATCAGTTTAGAAACCTTTGAGCCAGAGGCTCATTTACAAAGGTACCTCGTCACAAAGAGGACATCAGAACAGTAGTACAAGGGACACAGTACTTACAAACAAAAAGTTACAGTTCAATTACAATTTTGTTACAATAGAATACAATCTCCAACAAGCAAAAGATAACAAAAGGTGCAAAACTTATGGTCAGGGAGAGCTGGTGGGGGTAGAAGGGAGGAGATAGGGAGGAGGAATTTGTAGGGAAAGGAAGGGGGGGGGGGAGCCGCTCAGTGAGCATTGTCAAACAGAGTATATATATATATATATATTTTTTTTTTTTACACTAGGCTAGCGGCAGTTGCATTTGCGAGAGCTAAGCAGGAAGTTTCTGAGCCTGGGCTTAAAGCCTTTACTGGTGCCTCGCCAACTGCAGACCCTGGGCAGATGACTTGCCCTACTAACTCAGACTGTTGCATCGCAGCTAGGATCTGACTAAGCTGCACCCACAGGTGCTTGCTGCATGCTGCCTGGTTTGCCTGATGTGCAGCAATGCATATCATGGTGCGACCCAAAGTAAATATCTTCCTACCTAAAGCATTTGCCTGAGCAGTCCCCCCTTCAAGAGGTCGGGTGCACACTGGGTGTTGAGGCCCTACTGGGGTCTGCATGACCCCAATCACTGAGGTGGAGCAGGTACTGCTCCTTCAGAGCCAGAGTGGGTGCAGTACCAAAGCTTCCTTGGGATAGACAGCATGTGAAGACACCTTCAGACTGCCCCTGAACACTCCTCAAGGGCTTCAGACCAGAGACGGATAACAGTTTGCATCACTATAATCTCCTAGAAGTCCCAGCTGCAAGGACACAGCACTGCAGCGAGCAAATGTGCCTACCTCTAGTGCCTACAACTTGTCCACAAGGAATCTCTGGTACTGGGAGTACTCAGAGGCCAAGGACATGTGAAGGGAAGATTCTGTGCCTTCAAAGGAAGACACTGATGGAGAGGAGGCACTGAACTGGGAAGTAGGTGCTGCCAAGGATCAGGATTGGAACTGAACCCAGTCTACAAGCCTGTGATACTGATACAAGGCACCAGCTGCACTTCCAGGCTGACCCTAGGTGATCAGTCCCAGAGGGTCCATGATCCCTAAAGTTCTGGCAGAGATGATATAGGCCAAAGAGGGAAGCGGGAACCAGGGGCCCAGGGCCTACACCTGGACTGTGAAGATGCTCAGGGGATGTCATGCAAAAGGAGGGCCTGGCAGGACTGCCCGAACAAGATCAAAGTACAGAACAGCAATGACCAGGTTGGCGCCATTTGGGGGCACCCTCAAGTGAGGTTAGCGGAGCCGTACAATCCTTTTGGGGCAGCTCCAGTCCTCGCCAACTAAGTTTGTGTGCCCAGAGAGAACTCCATGCCTGGTCTTCCTCTGGCCCCATGCCAGTGCTACATCCAGCACCAGGCCCAGAGCCAGGGCCTGGCACAGACATGGGTTTCCCTGTGGTACCACAGCCGGTGCCAGGCCCGGTGCCATCCCCAAGTCCATCCCCACCCCTAATGCTGTAAGTGATACCTGGAGCCCATCTAGTGCCACAAATCACACTGGAACTGTAAACGAACCTAGGGGTGACATCACATTCGGTGATACGCCCAGGAATGACACCATGGCCTGTGCCATGTCCATTGTCAGAAGTGTCATCGGCCCCACCTCCAGACCTGTGAATGCTACACAGTGGACATCCCAAACACCAGCATCTTGGCAACTGAGTGCCATACGGTCTCAGTGCTGGTCCCTCTCCAGACACTGCAAACGGTGTCAGGAGGGGACCTGATGTCATGACCAGTACCAACCCATTCACCGACACCACGGATGGTGTCAGGAGCAGAGGTGCTCACCAGTGTAGACCGAGTGTATGGCCTCACCACCAAGGATGTCTGCTGCTCAGAGTACTCAGACTGGGGGTGGGTGCAGCCGGCCACCCAGAATGAACTGGCTGTCCACAAGACCCACGTCTGGGGCCTCCGATGGCAAAACATTGTTGAGGAGGACCTTGTGCTCCCACAGCAAGCGAAGTGCTGGGATGGGGCCCAGGGGAGGGCCCAGAGACCATGCCTTGGCCTCACATGGGCAATTCCTGCCTCCGAATGTGGGGTATCGAACAACCCCACTTCACTGTGTGGATCTCTAGCGTGCAGCTGTCCACAGAGAAGCAGGCATTACACACATACATGTCGTGAGATAAGCCAAGGCAGGTCCAGCACCACTGATGTCCATTTGTTGCCATGATGGGTTTCCCATAGTGACAACGATGCATGATGGGGGTCTGAGAGTCTTTCTTCGCTTTCTTGGACTTCAACGTGACAGAAAATAAAGAAAAGCAGCACTGCAGACAGAAACTTTTCAGTGGTGATGCAGTAAAAAATTCTGACAACGATAGTGAAACTGAGGTGCTGTTGCTCCCACAGTGTGCACTTGATGGCAGGAAGAACAGAACTTGGGTGCTTGAGGGAGCTGATGATGGTTATTGGCTGGTTCATGTGGCAGCATGTGAGGTGTGCAGGCACTGTCAGTAGTGACATCGGCTTCCTCTCTGCAAGAAAAAAGCTCCCGTGGGGTGTTCGTGCCACAGGCCTTGACTAATAAAGTATGAATCAATGGTGAAGAATGATTCTTGGAAGATCTAAGAATTTCATGGAATTTGGCATTTTATACTTGATCAGGGAATTACCAGAATGTGTAATTTTTCAATAAATTTTTTCTTGTACTATTTTGACTAATTTGCTGTATATTTAGCCTTTTTTCATTTGGAGAACATATATCTATATGAATATCTATGCATACACACACACACACACACACACATATATGTATACACACACACACACACACACATATATATACACACACACACACACACACACACACACACACACACACACACTATATATATGACAAAATAACTACATTAATTCTCATTAGGGCTGCTGCATCACAAAATGCAAACCGCTGAAGGTTGGAAAAAAACTATAAGGGCTGCAAACACAATGCCCACAAACTCTGGAATGTCCATTTAGAGTTCTTCTGTCATGAGGGTTCGGGACGTGGTAGTGTGGGTGGGAGTTAGATACAAGGGCAGTCTACAGGTAAAGGCTATAGATCAATGGTATGGTACCTTATACAGGGTCCGCATATAGCAAAAATCAACCCTAATCCCCACCATCACTACCCTCCTAAATCCTCACGAACGATGGGCAAAGTACTTGTTCAGAGTCACGACACACAGTCTGGTAGCTCATACACATTGTGTATCTGTAATTAGAATACTTTTTGGGTGACTATCTGTGAAGGTTTACATCCATCATTACCTGTGCCTTACTTGACACACAATATGATACACCCACAAGGCAGCAGAACTAACACATTTTAGAGTGCTACACACACTGCACAGTTGTCTGTTTTTGAAGGGCTCAAAAAAAAAAAAATCACTTCAAGGGAAGGTAGTTGGGTAGTATGACTAACTGACTTGTCTCACCCTGGCAATGAGTGTAGGATAGGAATGGGGATTGGGGTTCCTATATACCAATTTTAATACGTGGACCCTGTATGAGGTACCATACCACTGATCTGTGGCCTTGTACCTGTAGACTGTCCTTGGGTCATGAGGGTAGAAGACGTGATAAGGTGGGTGGTTGTTAGACATAAGAACCCTAACAGGACATTTCCAGAGTTTGTAAAGTGTGTTGGCAACCCTAATAGTTTATTTCTAACTTCTGTGTGGTTTGCATTTTGTGCAGCAGCAACCACAATGAGCATTAATGTAGTTTTTTGCCATAAATGTCCTTATTTCCTACAAAAGTTGTGTATTCAATTTACTCATCCCTGTAAATTTTTATTTTTTTAAATATTCTTATTTTGGTTAAAACAACTTTTCTTTTTTTTTAAGTATTGTTTCAAAATCATATACAGTAACACTGTGGCAGTTGTCCTTTCAATTATTCCAACATTATACAAACTTAAACGTGCAATACATACATATAAGCGTTAAGTTGTGGTTGAATAGGCAGAATAAAATCAAGTTTCCTAAACATAAAAATTAAGTTTACTAAAAGTATTCGCAAAACAGAGACATTATCTCAATACTCAAATTGAGTATATTTTCTAAATTAAAATGCAAAGCTTGCACATTTAAACATACAAATCATGCAGCACGAACATTATTCACAAATACTTTTTACTGCAAAGATTTTATCATTTATAAATCATCGCAAAGCACAAAAACTACCGTGCAGTATGAATATTACGAGAAACACTTTATATCTTCATGACAATCAACCACAGATATTTTAAAAAATGGTTTTCAATATTCGTGCTACACTTAGATTTTGCAGGAAAAAATATTCACGTAGGACTGCTTTGCGAAGACTCATTTTTTATCAAAGATAACCAATTACTTTTAATAACTGTTTTAGTAAACATGTTTTTGGTTTTTTAACTCATACAAACCTTTCCTCACAAACACTACACTGTCACCCTTACCTTTTACAAAATTAAAAAGATCTTACCTTAAACTTCGTGTTGACCTTTAACATGAAAAAGTTTGCATGTAGTTGTAGCTATTTTTCATGAATTTTTTTTTTTTTTTTTTTTAACGCACATGCTTAAACAATTAATTGCACTTAACATAAAAACTAAATAAATTTTTTACCCAAAAAGGACAATTCCCATAACACCTACAAAACCTGTAGGTTTCATACTTCCAACTCTTTACTGTTTTTCCCTCAACTCTTTACTGTTTTTTAACCTGAGCACAAAAATTGAGGTAGCAAACTGGGCAAAAATACATGCCCTTAATGTCTCAAAAACTACAAAATGAATTTTTATAAAATGGAGGTGGGGGTTAAGAGAACCTAGGACTGAAAAGGTGAATACCAAATTTCACAGTCCTAGGATCGAAGACGGCTGAGTTACAAGGCTCTGAAAATGGCCATTTTTAAGGAAACCCAAATCTAATCCAATATGCAGATGCTACTGCGCCTGTATACTACACACATACACACAGAAAGACAGATGGATAGCTATGTAACAGATAATCCACTACAGGGCACGTGGTCATGCTCCGATATATACACACACCTTAGTGTGCATTTTGAGGCATGAGGCCACAGGCCAAGTGCGCTCAGCCACCGTCCAAGGCATGTGTACAGCAGAGCATGACAGCATGCCCTGTATTGGATTATATCTGTCTTATAAAGTGGCCAAAATTGCCTTGGGGGAGGGGGGGATGAAAATTAGAAAGCAGTGTAGGTGTGTGGGCATTTTGTGGGATAATGCATGGTCATGTGGTGTGTTTCACTCAATTATGAGACAGCACCCACTTTATATATTTATAAAACTGTGAAATATCCTGGTCTGTGATTGGTCCAGAGCCAGCCACAAGACACTGAACGTTTTTAAACTACTGACTAGTTTGGCACAAAAATCTGGGCAATAGTTCTCAAAACTGGTTAACAGCTGTATAAACTATTGACCAGAGGCAACTGCCAAATGCTGAATTATCCGATTCTTGCTTTTCTTTATTATGAAGTCTCATTGCTAATCAAGCTGCAAGGTTTCATGAAACAGATATTGTCTGGAATGTTACGGGCTATAGCGTGAAAACCTTGACCCTGAGGAATGAACTATTGCCTTCCAATACTCATATCGCCCTCAACCTTCAGCTTCGGGCAATATACCAACCGTCGAGCAACAGTTCATTCCTCAGGGACAAGGTTTTCACAATACTGCCCTCAATTCCAGTCAATATTGGTAAAATGTAGTAGACGCATACTTCAAACAGACGGAGAGTAGACCCCCAGTAAAATCCATAAATTAGACTGTAACACCAGCGTGATCTCAGAATTTCAAGTCTTGAAAATGGAATTTTATTATTTCAATCACCATAAATTAGTGGCAATGCTTACAGGCAATTAGGATAGTCAGGAGATGGTTACACTTCAGGTGTTAGAGGTGGCAAAATTGGAAGGCTCTTAGGAGATGAGCTTTCATCTCATAAAGGGGAAAGATCAGGATGCAGAAGGAGGAAGTGCATATATAACGGAGGAAGAGTCAGAAGATATGGAGGGAGCTGGCCTGGTAGCACAGCAGTAGTGCTACTGCTTGCTGTGCTGGTGACCCGCATTCAGAAAGGTGCACGGATTGTCAGGATTTGGCTGGAGAGAGGGACTGAGCATCCCAGGGACAGCTCTCCTTTTCCAGAGAGGGGGGATGCTGTTCCTGCTATGTGACTGCTGACTGGTAGAAACCAATCAGCAGTAGAGAATTGAGACCAGAAGAACGAGGTCACCACCAGATGCCGGACAAGCCTGCGTGTCAGTGACTGCAACATTACACACTGGCACTCCAGGGAGAAAAATGGAGGTAGAGTGTCAGGTGGTCCATGCTAGCGCCCCTTGCAGGCTCTTGCATGACAGCCACACACCATGTTGTGGCCCTGGGTAAGTAATGGATAACTTGTAAGCCCGTTAGGTCGGTGCCATGGCTGAGGGGTGCTGGTGGGCAGACTTCAGAAAGAGAAATAGCCTAGCAGAAAAAGGGAAGTAGATAGGAGAGTGTAGAAGCAAATAGAGGCAGGTGAGCACTGGAGATCAGTGCATACTACAAATAAGTGTGTGCAAGTAAACAATTATTAGGACCTCTCTTAGGGCTCTCAAGCCTTTTCCCAGGACCCCCTTTTTTTCCAGGCAGCGAAGGGCCCCTCAAAATATAAATCCTACCAACAGCCCTGGTACCAGTGAACCTGAGAAAGAAGGAAACCATGGTGTGGGATTTACTGAAACCAGACTACAGGGGGTTGAGGAAAGAAAAGGAGTCAAGGAAAGGATAAGACTTGGTAAAGCACAAGTTTTCTGGAACCTTAGCCACTGCAGATGGGAGAGAAGTTACCAGAAGCAAAGGGATCATGACCTTTATGGAGATGTGGGGAGGCACTTTATTCTCATCCATACAAATCCAGGACTGGCCAACTTTTGCTCAGACCTGTAGACCAGAGAGGGGTTGTGGACATGGCCTACCTAGACTTTAGCAAGGCATTTGACACAGTCCCACACAAAAGATTAATAATCAAATTAACCAGCCTGGGGGTGGGTCCCAGGGTGGTAGCCTGGGTAAAACATTGGCTGGACAGCAGGACACAGAAGATAATTGTAAATGGAGTCCACTCTGAAGAAAGAGGGGTTACTGGCGGGGTACCGCAGGATTTAGTACCGGGTCCAGTCCTTTTTAATGTCTTTATAAGTGACATTGCCGAGGGACTGGAAGGAAAAGTATTCCTCTTTGCAGATGATACAAAGATCTGCAACAGGGTTGATACATAAGGAGGCGTGGAAAGGATGAGAAGGGACTAGGCAAGGTTGGAGGAATGGTCAAAATACTGCAGCTTGGATTCAATGCAAAGAAGTGCAAAATAATGCACCTGGTAAACAAAACCCAGGGAAGATTACACAATTGGGGGAGGTAGTAACAACAACAAAAATGGAAAGGGACCTGGGGTAATCATATCAGATGACTTTAAGGTTAGTAAGCAAGTGTGAGAAGGCAGTAGGAGGGCAGGGGTATACTGGGATGTATGGGAGGCATCACCAGCAGAAAATAGGAAGTTGTTATCCCTCTGTACAGACAGTTGGTGAGACCCCATCTGGAGTACTTCGTCCAGTTCTGGAGACCCCATCTCCGCAAGGACATAGACAGGATGGAGGCAGTCCAGAGGAGGGCAAGTAAAATGGTGCAGGGTCTGCAAGAAAAGCCATACAAGGAGAGACTAAAGGAGCTTAATATTTATACCCTTGAGGAAAGGAGGGAGAGGGGGAACATGATAGAAACTTTTAAGTACCTCAGTGGAATCAACAAAGTCCAAGAGGGTAGCATCTTTCAGAAAAAGAGACGTGCAAGAACAAGGGGACACAATTTAAAGATGGGGCGGTTCAGGGGCAATGTGAGCAAGTAATTTTTCACAGAGAGGGTCGTGGACGCATGGAACAGCCTTCCTGAGGAGGTTGTGGGTTCTAAAACTGAGAGAGAATTCAAGAATGCATGGGACAGACATAAGGCAATTTTTGTGGGGGGTAGGAAGAAATAGGCTGTTGGTTAACTAGGAACTGCAGCTTATCCTGTAGGTAGGGAAATGGGCAGACTAGGTGGGCCAAGCGGTCCTTATCTGCTGTCAAAGTCTATGTTTCTATGTTTCAACTACACAAGGCCTCAATTACTAAACCATTTACCATCTAATGTAACCTTGGATATGTCCTTTGCTTTCTTTAAGACCAGGAGCAAAGAAAATGTATTAACTCAATCAAAATGTCATTGTACCCTTCCAGTTGTGCTCTTATAGAAGTGTTTTGTGTTGTAATCACCATAATAGGTTCAAATAACAGTGTTAAATTATAATCCTGCATTTTGTACAGTACTGACTGCCAGGCACATCTGAAAATGAGTTTTTAAAGTCAACCCATTACCTGATTAAACAAAACTAAATTAAAATTAAAAAATGCCACGAACTTCAGCGGTAAGGAGAAGAGCTTCAGCAGTGGAAGCAGTGAGGAAGAGAAGTTTGGGATCAGGCCAATCAGGGCTATTACCTGGCAGGACTAAAGGCCAACAAAACAGAGAAGATTGCCTCAAGACAGAGAGAAGTGAAAAAGAAAATTTGGGGGCAGAGTGAGTGAACGGAGGAAGTGAGGGGAGAAGAGAGTGAAGGTGAGGGAAGAGAGATGAGTGTAGTCAAGAAGAGGGGAGCAATGAGAGAGCACATGTGGGGAAAAAGTCATTGAAGGATGAAGCAACCACTTTGGGGTCAGAAATGATAAGATGAGTGAGGATCAAGTAAGGAATGGATTATCTTCCAGAATTTAGTTGGGGTAACATTCTGCTAGTTAGAAACACAGTACTGTATTTAAACTTGGCCAGCCTAGTGGCTTTTGGATAAGCGTTATAAGTCAAAAGAGTGCTGCCAATCAGAGTGCTCCAGTCACCTGTGCACGAGACACTCACAAAGGGTGTTTGTCATGCAGTTACTTAGGAAATAGTTTTGGGGGTTCTTTTTACATTTGTTATATAAATATATGAAATCAGTTGGAAATTTTCTGCATTCTAATTGGCCAAAAGGGTTCAGAACCCATTCCCTTAAAGACAGACAACCACCAGGTCAGGAACCCTTTCAGCAACCAGGACACAATACACCTAGATATCCCTCCCAGAAAATGTGTGAAGAAAAAAAAAAATAATAATTCTGGCAGCCAGGTTTGTAAAGTTAAAACCCTTAACTACCCTGACTTGACAAAATGTTAAAAACATATTACATTATTAAAAACTCCTCCCCATATGTAACAAACACCCAGAGTTACAAAAACAAAACAAAACAAATGTTCACTTACGTTTTTCATTTGTTGTCAAAGCTTTTTCTTTTACAGGCCCTCCAGCCCTCCTTTTAAGTCCATGTTGTAGCCAGCATGTCAGGCACTAGCACCACATCTCCCGAAAAAATCTATCATCAGCTCCAACCCCGCAGCTGCCCACACCCCGCTCATAACGATACAAATGCCCAGATGCCCAGGCACCACCCAGGCTGTCCGTACACCACCCCTCCTGTCCGCCTGTACAAGCACTCATTGGGGGGGGGGGGGGGAGGAAAGACAGAGTTTACTTATTTAAAAATGTACAAGGTGCAACTCGCGATTGGCACAAATTAGTAGCCTGTGCGCCGTCTTGTGCTGTTACCATAACAGCATATAGCACTGGTCTCTTAAATTGCTAGCTCTCTCTCTGTCTCAAACGGAATTATGGTACAACACTCAAAGGACTCAAAGGCATACATCAATAAATACATCTTGATGCCAAATGAAATACAGTGCAAGTTTGTTTTCCTGGCCAGAATTATTTTTTTAATCTTTTCTGCCTATAAAAAAATCTAAACAATATATTTCTGTACCTATACAACTACCGTGAATGGAGGAGAGACTGGGGAGATGAACCAACGGACCATGGCAACAGGAATGGAGGTAAAAAACAGATTACCGTACCAAACCAGGCAGCCTGAGTAGACACCAAAAAAGGATGCCAAACGGAGCACAAAGGTGCATGCTGATTGGGGGTAGAGGTGTTATTCAGCCAGTATCAACAAACAAACAATTTTAATTAATAAAAATTAAGGCAAGGCAACATTTATAAAGTGCCAAATCCAGAAAGGCTTTCAACGCTGTACAGGGTTAAACACAGACTAGAACAGTGATATTATGATATGCTTTAAAACAAGTAGAAGTAGAAGCAATCAATAATCAATAAATGCCTGGTGAAACAGGCAAGTCTTCAAACAGGCACTGTGTTGGCCATATGGATATACATGGGGAGTGAGTTCCATAGCAGTGCAGCAGCCACCCCAAAAGCTCAGTTCCCAGATAATTTCAACCCAGATGGAGGGACAACGAGCAGGCTTGCATCAGTGGAGTGGAGAAGGTGCACTGGGTGGTAAGGAAGCAGCAGCTCTTTTAAGTAGTCAGGACTCGGACTGCGTAGGGCCTTGTAGGTTAACAAGCAGATCCTGAAGGCGATGCGCCACTGCACAGGCAGCCAGTGCAGCGAATGCAGAACCGGCGTGACATGGTCACTTTGTGAGGAGCCCACAATCATCCGGACTGCAGCATTCTGGACCAGCTGCAGGTGTCACATCAAACCTCCTGTAAACCCAAGGTAAAGAGCATTATAGTAGTCTAACCCTGCAGTAACAAAAGCATGGATAATTGTCTCTAGGTCATCCTGAGCAAGTTACAGCTTCATCCTGGTGATATTCAAAAGATGATAAAAGTCGGATTGGATCACAGATTACACCTGCTGTTCCAGCATCAATCTGTAGTCCAAAATGACTCCCAGGCTCTGTACTGCATCGGCTGCCATGAAAGGACAGCCGCCCAATGAAGGGGGGAGTCATACCATCCCTGGCAACCATACCCCAGTGACCTGGCTCGATCACAATGACCTCTGTCTTACCCGGGTTGAGACATTACCAATTTAAGGCCATCCAGTCATTATCTCGGCCAAATAGAAACAACATTAATAGAAAATGCTTACAATGCTTCCACATAGTGGTAAAAAACTGCAAAAGGCCATACGCAACTACAGCCGGGACTTTTTTCTAAACGGCAAAAATATATAAGACAACTCTGTGGGTTTTTTTTCTTTAATTTGGAGAGGGTTACATTTTTAAACACGGAACCCATTTTATAAGGGCAATAAGGCACTCCAGGGGTGTTGACTGTGTGGTTAATGCTCTTACAGGTGCTAAGGGCACTCAGTGCAAGCACCTCATGCCTCATTACACACCTGGACATGCATTAACCATAAACAACCCTGCTGTGTTTTACTGCTTACAAAATGCAGCACTCCCGCAACCTATGATGCATTAGTATGCCCCACAGGCTCCTCACTGCAGTATAATCATGGTTTCACTTATGTCCAAAAGGTGACAGAACAGCTCAACTTCAACCCCAATGAATGACGTGAAACCACTCTTGCAATGCAGTAAGTGATTCTCTGCAGGATGTATTACTGAAGCTACTTTTTCCTTATACTATACTTGACAACTTCAGGGAACCAGACGCCTCAAGAAGGCACTAAACAGTGTCTCGAGTTTTGAGCCAGACTGTACGTTCAACTAAGACCCATGGGAAATGGAAGCCCTTAACATGGACATGGCTGTACCAGACAGCTGTAAATTTAGTGTGAAAATTACTAAGGGTACTCCATCTACATCAGTAACTATAGAAATAAAGGACCAGTCAGTATTGCCTAGGTCAATCAACAAGCAGAGGAGACCGGTTGATGGATGTAAGATCGGAGTTCTGTCACCTTGGATGGGGATCTGGAGTGTAGGATTTTACATGCTGTACACAGTAAACTATCCAGTGTGGGAAAGCGCCAAGGACAACCACAGTAGCCACTGACTAATGAAAATTAAATGCAGTTAATAGCAAATATGATGTGGCCAATGAAACACTGTAATTTACTGTATTTTTTAATCACAAATGCTACAACTTGAAGTATGTGCCATTTAAGCAATAAGGCATGACAGGATGTTGGTTTTACTAGGTTTACCCCATGGTCGGGGCGTTGTAAAGCATGAGGCAAAGCAGAGTGCCTTCATCCCCTGACCATGGAGTAAACCTAGAACGACCAGCATCCCTGAAGTGCCTTATTGCTTAGATAAAATGGGCCCATAGGCAACTTTTAAAAAACAAACACTCTAAAAAGTTTTTAAAGCCACAAAAAAAATCTAATAAAATGTTGCTAAATAATGTAAAATAGTCCCTCCACAGATGTTTTCACCTGTCAGTCATCTGTCTTTCTTCACATTCAATACATTGTGTGATTATTTACCATGAAATAGAAGAATTCAAAGCTCTGCATTATTTCAGAAGTTGAACCCCACAGAATGGTAACATGGAATACATGAATTCAAAATTCTTCAGAGTTCCACGGCACGCACACACACACACACACACACACACACACACACACACACACACACACACGCTGCTGCCGATTGAACTGGAGCCAGAACTCCATTTTTCTGGTGCCTGGTAAGGAGCGGGAGTTCTCTAGCACACTGTATGGGATTTGGGGATTTTCACGGCCAAAGAAACACCAGCAATGGAAACTCTGAACAGTACTTGATTTTTTAAAATTTGTATATGTGTATAAGGAGGGCTCATGAGTGTAAATAACATTAAGTTATTTATTTACTTATTTTGTTTAATTTAGTGGACTTATTTTCCGGGCCTAGTTGAACGTTTTTATATACGAGTAAAGGCTGCAGCCATGTTTGTGATGGAAACAGAAGTAAGTGGCTTATGAATTCTGTATGTGATTTGTGAGTTGCCCCAGTTGGCAGGGACTTGCTTTTAGTCGTTAGTAGTGCTCTCTTAAGGCCATGGCTAGAACTAAGTTTCAGCCAATCAGGACACAGGGATTTCCTTGCCCATTTTATATACCATTTTCCAAAATATGGTGGATATGAGGCGAATACCTAGTCAATTAGGGAGCGGA
Source organism: Neoceratodus forsteri (assembly GCA_016271365.2). Classification (NCBI taxonomy): domain Eukaryota; kingdom Metazoa; phylum Chordata; order Ceratodontiformes; family Ceratodontidae; genus Neoceratodus; species Neoceratodus forsteri. Next base: position 842,091,627 of record CM028134.1, read on the forward strand.
TGGAACTAAAGGCCAGTAGACTTCTGTAAATACTGTACAACTAGAATTCATAATCCTGTATATTTTTGGATTACCTTCTACAATTTGATATTTCTGTACCTTACTATATTGTTTCACAAACTATACGAAGACAGTACTCAGCTCCTTCATTAAATCAAAAACATGAACACCCACAGTAGAGTTAAAAAAAGACTCGGTCTTTATAGGAGAGGAAAACAACACAGAGTGAGCTGGCAGCCCAAGTCACCAATGCATCAGCAGACCCAACAGTTTAGGGTCACAGAATCAATGCTTCTTCAGAGATGACTGCACTTCAGTAAAGATTAAGACATTTTTGTGAAAACTCCACGGTGGACATGCAGGTTTCCAGTGCAACAAAGAAGGCCAGTATGGGCTTTACATTTTTTGAGGACTCTACTGCATTTGGGAGCAAGGCACTGCCACATTCTTGAGCACAGTTATTTTCTTTTTATTACTGTATTTATTGCATATTTCATTATTTACTCTCTTACTTTTCTGTAACCCCTTCCCCCCAGGATAGATCTGGAAACAAACTCCAGTTCAGTCTGCCTTTCCCAGTCACCAATTTCTGATAAATCAAAGAAATTACAGTCATTGTTTTACTTGTTGAGAAATCTCTGAAGTGTTCTGTGACACTACTGTATGAAAGACATGCCAATTCTAAACCAAGTGATGCTTGGTGCATTACCCGATCAGCTGGCAGGATACACTCCCTGGTTTATTTTACTTACAGCTGTGATAATTTGCAGGTTGTTCTCCAGTTACGAGTGAGAGTTCAATAAACATGAATAAAATTACACTTTAAAATGTGTTCCCCTGTCTTTTTGCTAATTTAAAGTAATCTATATATAGAATAAATGAGAGGCAACTATAGTATATGATGCGGAACATTCTGAATACTAGAATTTATCGCCAGCACAGAGCTGTTGTATATGGTTTACAGCTGTCAACCACCTATAGTGTATGGTGGAACATTATATTACAGTAGGACCGTAGTTTTTAAAAAGTTGTGCTTTAATAATCTGAAATCTTTTAACCCTCACTGGAAGGACTGTGATAACATCATACTCGAGCTTTGTTTTTGTGGTCTATGATGTCACCAGTATCTCCCTGAATAACAACAGTCATACACTACCTATCCTGTTTTTCCTGTGATCAGAATAAGTCGTTCTCAACACACATTGAGAACATACAGAAATAGATTAGTTGCCGTATTGGTCCTTGTAAGAACAGATCCAGAAGCAAATGGTTTGATACCTTTTGTTGGACCAACACAGATGTTACAAAAAGGAAACAATGACATTTTTTTTAACTTTATTTTTATTAAGCTTTTAAAACTGAACATGCCAGTTACAACTTACATTAACAGATCTTGAGGTAATATTACCGTAGATGCATCATCACATATTTTAGTACCCAGATGTACTGATCTATTAACTCTGGTGCATCACATGGGGGTCCCATAATAATGAATATACAGAGGATGTCTAAATGTAATATGCTAACCAAGCCATGACCTGTGGTAATACAAATATAATCTGGCAATTAGTAATCAAAGTGAACCTATAGTCACTGTTCCCACTCCTTCGCATGATATTCAGACATAAAAAAAGATTACATATTGACTCATTGCTGCAAACTCAACAGCTGCCAAATCAAAAATTAGTTAAAACTTATTTTGAACAGTGAATAGTCCATCCCAGTCCAGCAACATAAAAGTTAGGTTCCATGCATAAAACGTTCAACAAACTAGAACTGCGCTGATTTTAAGAGCGCTTTATTTGAACACGAGACTGGAAAGAGACAAGAGATATGACTTTGTAAACGTAATAAGTGACTCTATGAACTATAGGATTTCAAATATGTTTACATGAATCCCCCCTGAGTTATGACATCAAATATTGTTCATTAAACAGGACGTGGCTGTACTCAGCCAAAGAAAGAGTAAGGATAGCATTGTCCTTAACTCAGTTCATGGAGATATGCCATGTGTTTAAAACAAGAAAAAAAAAAAGTCTCACAGTCCACTTTAAGCTGCTACTTCTCCTCCAGATCGTCATCACTTCCCAGGGCTGCGGCTCTGAATTCAGCTGCTATTTTCTCTACACGCTTCCTAGCCTCCTTCGGGTCTGTGAATTGGTAGGTCTTTTGTCTGTATACTATTCAAAGCCTTGCTGGGGCAAGAAGCAAGTGGACCACTCCATAGACCCACAGCTGTTGTCAAAGTGGATCAAAGGCCTTCCAATGGGTCCTGGTAGCAAACGACCAGTCTGGAAAGAGTTGTACTTCAGAGCCCTCAAGTTGCAAAGGGTGATTTACTTTAGCCCAATACAGGATCTGGTCTCCAATTTCCATCCCCGCGGTTTTAAGTAATATTGTGTAGAGGGAGTCCTGATTTAGCTGTCGGGCATGACAGTTCACTCTGTACGCACATCTGATATCCTGTCCTTTCACTCCCATATCATCCGGCACTGCAGTCATCAGCCAACTTCTTAGAAAGGACATCAGGTCATCCCCTTTCACAGTTTCTGGGAGACCTATTATTCTTATGTTCATGGTTTGTGCCCCATTTTCGAGGGACTCAAGCCGGGTACGGAGATGAGAGTTTTCCGTCACTAGTTGAGCAACCGCTGTTTGAGTCTGCACAGAGCAGTCCTCTGCTTCCTTGGCTGTAGTGATGGCACTCTCTATTTTCGCATCCTGAGCTCCCAATCGTTGCAGAATGTTTTGCACTTTTTTGTCGAGATCTCAGACTGCCTTCAGGATACGCTCCAATGTTGGTTGTTCCTCCACAGATCCCGCATGGCTGGGACCTGGTGTCTGCACAATTTGTTGTGTTGAAGATGCAGATTTTTCATTTTGCCCTCCCGACACTCCCTTTTGCCATACCATATTGATTCTGTTATTGATTGACAGCTCAGGTTCTTGCGATACCAATTCTAGCTACAGTTCTAACCAACTTTTTCAATTTTTATAAGTTTATATTGGCAATCTTTAAAGTTCTGCAGGAGCCGAGGAAATCTGCGTCCGGTCTGGTGCTTGGCTCTCTAGCGCCCCAGTCCATTTTCTTTTTTTTTTTTTTTTTTTTTAACATCAATGTTGGTCCAATGAAAAGGTATCAAACCATTTGCTTCTGGATCTGTTCACACATTAAGAACAAATTCTTACACAGCTGCAGCAAACAGACTTGTGCTCTAATCACAGAACTAAAGCCAACCAGAATGCAAGATGAGCTGCAGTCACACCTGATTCAATCATAGCGCATGCTTTGAGTAAAACCGTGGTTTTCACTTCAAAGAGCATACAAAAGAACCAGAAAAAAAAAGCCAAGGTAAGAACCATTATTTGAAAAGCATGCCAGCCCTTGTATTATAATAAACACACACCACTCAAGCTTCACTCTCGTGCCAATGATATCTCAACAGTAACATGGTGTGAGAACCAGCTTGTTCTTTAACACTTAGGTGTTATTCTCGATAATGTGCACGTTTCCTCATCCACTATACTCTATGTGGTGTACAAGAAAATATATAATTGAGGTGAACTCATGAGGTAAGTAGTCACGAGCCTGAAGGGTAAGCGTTAGTAATTACCTCATCAGCACCCCTTGATAGTATATTTCACGAGTATATACAGTTGTCTACGGTTAATTTTCTGTAATACATTTGGATGGTTACCATCAGTTCTGATTGTAATTGAATATGCAGGGAAATAACTGCTAACCACATCTATTGGGAGAAAGTCCCATCCATGTACAATACAATGCAATCTCAATCTAATGAATCCCCATTATATGGACATCCCTATCTAATGAACTGGTAGCATGTGTCCGAAGTGAATATACTCTAAATGTTTTAATTCCTGTTTTACGTACTCCAGATTATCTGAACTAATTTCATGTCTCCCAAGCAGTTTTGATAATCAAGATTTACTGTGCTATATACAGTCTGACCCCTCCCCCACCGCATGTTAAGAATAGTGGGTATGATGACATTTATTGATTGATGGAGTGACTGATTTAAAGTTTGGTAACTGGGAAAGGCAAACAGAGCCAAGGCTAGTTTCCCAGTGCAACAGTGGGGAGATAGTCAGGCAGGCAGTTACAAGCACAAGAAGAAAGAAGTGCAATAACAGCTATAAGTACAAAAGTTCAGCTGAATACAATTTAAAACAGAGACTATGCACAGGTTGCTTACAATTATACAAGACGTTGGCAGCATAAGATCGAGAAGCTAAGTTAGGGTGAGACAGCTCCCCCGCAAGAGAAGGCAGGAATAGGAGCATGAGGAACACAAGAAAAATAGGAGCTTCTGTTGAGATGGGAGAAGTGGAGACAAGGGAGGTCAAAGGACCAGAGGAGCTAGTGTGCGTGTGTGTGTGGGGGGGTGACAGAAACATGGGGGAGTGGTGAGCCATAGTAGGTGTTTCAGGGATAGTAGGGAGGGGGACCAGGTAAATAGGAGAGGGGAGCAGGTTCCAAAGGGAGGGGAGTCAGTATGAGAAAGCAGCTTGACCACAGCGTGAGCCAGGATGGGAAATAGAGAAGGTACTGATGTCCCTAGAGCACAGAGTGCATGGGCAGAAGGGGAGAGAAGAAGATAGGTAGGAGGGAAGGGAGCCAAACCAGTACTTAACCAATGAAGGAAGAACAGTGGGACTGGCCACGCAAGGGTAGGGGGGGCGATGGAAAGGGCAGTATCGAGGGGAACAATGGTGGGTGAGGGGAGGAGAGTTAGAGGCAGTGCAACAGAAGCCACTGCAGAGGGTATCCAGTCTGGCAAGGGAGGAGGGAGGGGCTGAACTACAGTATATACCACGTCCGCATAGTCGAAAATAGGGAGGATCATTTTGATTGGCAAGTCCCTGCGGACTTTGGTGGGGAGAAGCTCCTTATTATGGTAAAGGGAGCCAAGCTTGGGACGAAGTTTGGAGTGTATGGCACTAATGTAGACTGAGAAATCTAATTTACTATTAAGCCACATGCCAAGGTATTTGAATGTGGGTACAACCTCCAGTTGGGTACCATCAAGGGTGGAGAAGACTGGGGTAGGCAACAGCCTTGCTAGTTTTTGACTGGTGCCAAAGGTCATGGGCACAGTCTTTTTGGTGTTAACTTTGAGCTGGTTGGCATGGAACCAGTGAGACACACTGTGGAAATCACTCTGGAGTGAGGATTCAACAGTAGCTGTAGAGAGACCAGATACATAAATTACCATGTCATCAGCATACATGCGTATATGTGAGGAGAAAGATTGAACACAGTATGGGGCCCAGAATGGAGCCCTAGGGGAATCCTGCCAGTATGGAGAGGAGGGACAATACACCACCCACCTGAACAGACTGCTGTCGGTCCATAAGGTACAAGCGGAACCACTCAACTACAGGAGCAGAGAGGCCAGCTGAGGTCAGTTTTTTCAGGAGAAGGTGGGATACAGAGTCAAATGCCTTTGTAAGATCAATGAAGATGGCTGCCGTGATGTGTCCCTGATCTATTGCAGTAAGGGTGGAGTCAGTTACACGTAGTAGGGAAGAGATAGTGGAATGTTTTTTGCTAAAGCCAGACTGGAAAGGAAAAGAATCTAGAAAGCTGACTAGTCTAGAGTAAACTTGGGACACTTGCAGTTTAGCAAGGGAGGGAAGGAGACAGATAAGCCTATAGTTTCCTGGGGAAGAGGATCATCCCCCCCCCTTGTGAAAAAGGAGTACTTTTATCCAGGCATGCAGGATGGCACAGAGGGAAAAGGATAGGTTCAGGAGGCGAGTGAGTAATAGCAGGAATGGATATATGAAGGAGTTTAGGGCCCAGGCCATCATCACATCATGTCAGCCCAAAAAGGTCCTGATGTCACTGAACCCACAAGAAGTTAAGAATTGGCTGCTCTTTATACTGGGGGTGGGGTATTTGATATAATATACAGTAACTGGTACCTCTTTTTTTTTTTTCTTCTTTTGTTGTTATAAAAATATCAAACTTTTTCTAGCGGTGCTGGTGTCAACAGCCATCAGCTCCCATCCGTACCCGACCAGCATCTACCTCCCCCAGGACTTATCTCTAACTCCCCCTGTGGTGGGGCAGGAAGGAGAGACCCGAACTCCTGGGAGCAAAATCCAGATAAGAGGTATCCCAGTATCCCAGGTGACCGCACAGGTCGGGCAATGGTAAGGCATTATACTAGACTTGCTAGGCTATTTCTTTATTCTGGTTCTTTCCATCCGGCAGCCTGCAATGATGCAGATGTGTGTGCATGTAGAAGGATGCACACACCATGCACTGCCACTGGATGTCCCCTTGCTGAGCTACACTGAATGCCATGCCATCACTCCTCCACATGGTGGCAGTCTTGGAGCGGCAAAGCTACCCCCCCCGATCCTCTCCCACCCAGCCAACCCAAGCTTGTTCCTGAACTTGGGCCACTGGCATGGCAGGAGACAAGACATCCGGTGCCTCAGCAGTCCATGCCACCAAGCAGGCAACTGTACTTTTTTTTTTTTTTTTTTTAAATCGCTTTATTTTAAGGTGAGAGTGAACGCAGACAAACTTGTAAAGCCCAACAAACAAGTGAAAGGGTATTCGAAGTGCCTCTTTCAGTTGCAGTTTTACATAGCTGACCTGTGGGTGCTCATAGTGAAATCAGACTGACTGACAGATTCACCTGTGAAAACTCATACTTAAACATTCTAAAAAAAAAAAAAAAAACACACAACTCATGTTTAACAGTTCGCTGTTAAGTACAAGTTTCTGAAACCACTGAAAAAAATGAGGTAACCATGTATTATAAATTAACACTTAAGGCAGAGGTCTCTTACAGTGCAAGGGAACCCAAATTTGTAGCAGCGGACACTTACCAGACATCTCCTGCAAGCATTAAAGCAGCAGTACTACGAAATCAGGAAGTGAGCTATCAAAATTCTGTTTTTCGGCTGTAAGCATGCGGCCAAAGTTCCAGTTTCCATACCTGTAAATGTTTTTTTCCAGTCATTTTTAGTTTTTTAGATATTTGCAATTTATTTGAATGGTTGTAGCGCTACAAGAAATATGGTGGCTGACTAATTTTCAGCTGCGCTTTTTCTACAGGTCACATCACGTCTTTTGCCTACAGCAGTGGGACCCTCTGAGGACCATTCCGGATGTTCCTGCAAGTCATTCACATGTGCAGTTGGCAGCAGAGGGGGTTCCAGTGCAACATGCTTAGTGGCAGAAATGTAAACAAACGCAAAGAATAACTGAGCAAATTACTCGGCGATAGTACAATGCCAGCGAGAAACAGTACCAGGTATATGACTAGCAGGGCACAGGGAATAAACTCAAAAAAGCGCAATTTTTTTTTTCGTAGTACTGCTGCTTTAACTTACAAATACGACCACATAATTACTGCCTAGTGTCAATAATATAGTAAAACCAAGCACTTTCAAATTCTTTAATACGTGTGTGTGTGTGTGTGTGTGTGTGTGTGTGTGTATTACAGTCTATGTATTGCAGAGCAGGTTACGGCTCACTCCTCTCCCTACACTAAATTAACCAAGATGCCCTTGTGGAACTCAAGTTTTACTTTCACAACAAACTAAATTCAACATTGCCCATTTGGTTTCAAACCAGTATTTATAGAAAATAAATATGGGCAGCACGATTTTAACACACCATCAAAATTTAAATACCCTACACATTTTCTTTCTCTGGGCCAACCCATAGGCACAGTGGTAAAGCCACTGCAAGTAACACCAGTGACCCAGGTGAGGGAGGAGTGAGCGAGCATCCCAGATGACAATCACTTCCTCTGGGGAGGAGGAATCACTGCCTCCGTTGCAGTGCAGCCACCTGGGTGACCACACATGGAAGCACAGTGGAGAGCATGAACAGGTGGTACATCTCCTGGGCACAAGGCTGACACACAGTCATGTGCACCTCTGCAATGCGCCCCTTGAGTGTGGATGTCCCGGGGAATGTAGAACAAGGAAAGGGCCCAGCTCCACAATGACAGACCCAGGAAGATCTGGTCCCATACCACCTCCTGCCATGCCATATACTGTGTTCAACAGTCCTGCCCTGCCTGGCGGGTTTCATCCAAGGCTTCATGAGGTGACTGGGGTCCATGGGGAGGCCAGAAGAAAAAGTGTAAGTGTTAAAAAAAAAAAAACATTGTTTGTCCAACTGCTAGCTGCAGGGCTGTCATACCACTTGGATCTTTCCTCTGGCACGGGGTCATTATGTCGCAAGGCAGAATACCGCCAGGCACAAGCGCATTGCCAGATTTCTGCCTGTTTTTGTTCTGTAGGGGGCTCTGCCTCCCACCCCCCATTACGGGGGGCTCCCTACTAAGGATTCTCAACGCCGGGGGGCAACTCAGAGAGTGCACAGGTCCGGGTTCGCCATAATATCGTACGCTATTATGCGTGCAACATTATGACAGGGTACACTTTCCTCTTAGGCTTCCACAGAGGTAAGAAGTAGACTTCTGACACAGGTTTGCCCCCTGTGGATTGTGCCAACTGATTCTAAAACAGGCAATGTGAATACAAAACCAAACAATCCACCTAAGCTGTGAAAGAACTCGGTACTTACCGTATGACCTTGATCTGGGAGAGGGGACTCCAGCCCTACGATAAGAAGCTGGAGACTGCTGGTTGCAGGGTTGTTATACCACTGGGATATACACCAGCAGAGATACCCATGAAAACCCAAGGCTGGGCTCTGTAAAAGTTATCCTAGCCTTTTGTTAATTACTGCTTGCAGGACTTTCTGGCGGAAGGAGCAATATCTAACTGGTAAACCTTGATTAAAGTATGAAGCAAGCTCCACATGGCTGCCCTGTCAATGACTACTGGCTGGATGAGCTTCTGCCCAACATAGCAACTGGAGTGTTTCTCTGAGCATTTTTCGTTTCCTGGTGCCACCCTGCCAGTTGATATGCGCCATCTTAGTTCTGTTGTCTGTCAGTACCAAAACGTCTTGGTAGAGTACTGAGAAGCAAAGACCTGAGAGACCAGGAGAACCACCGATTTCTAGAATGTTGATGCTGAGCCACGACTCTAATAATGAACATCTGACCGGAGCGGAGAGGTGGTCCAAGTGTGCTCCCCGGTCTAAGAGACTGGTGTCTTAAGTCATTGGCAAAGACTGGTTCGGGGGTCTCCCCTCATGATTTTTCACTCATTCAGAACACAAGCTCGGACTATCCACCATCTGTCATTCCCCAGGCTCCTGGCATTCATGCTCACCAACCTCTAAGAGTTCCTAGCTCCCTTTCCTTGTGTTCTTGTTAGTTTTCTCCTTCTGCCCTTTTTTAATCTGCCCCTTGGTTTTTTTCTGAGCTCCTTCACCCTTTACATTGTGATGGCTCTCTATCTCCACACCCCCATATTGCAATCTCATTCTTCAGTGCCTGCCTGCCCTACACATTGTTCGCATTTTCTTACCTCTCCCTCTTTCTTACTTTCCATGTAAGTGTACCCCTCTGCCTCCTTTCTGTTTATGTTCTGTGCATTCCCTTCCACCCACAATAGTGTTGGCGCAAGGCCAGCTTGGCCTCCCACAGTAGTGTAGGTCTACTTTCCTCAAGTGCACTGCCTCCCTCTTACCTAGTTTGACTGGTCCTGACGTTATTTGTTTTTGCTGTTAATTTCTTATTCTCCCCTGCCATGGTGCAGGCTTAGCCCTCCACCGACCCTCCCAGCCCAGTCATCCGACCCAAGGACTTATCTCTTCCTGGTGCTTCCCCCATGGCTTACCTCCCGAGGCAGGGACCAACGGTGGGCACCTCACTGTAAGTGCGATGGATCCAGTTCCGGGAGAGGGCCCAGAGGCTGGTGCGGAGCCTGCAAAGGGTCAGCATTATCTCACACTGCACCTGGTCATTTTCCCATTTTCTGCAGAAGGACGAATATGCAATGCCGTCCAGACACACCACGCACGCTACCGTGTGTGGGACATCAACGATCGCCATTCCTCCATGCCCCACTGTGTCAGCATTGACTGCTGATCCCCAAGCCTATGCTAGGGACCAGACAGATGCTGGGTGCCGCAACCCTCCCAACCCCAGAAGAGGACAGCCATCCTCCGGATGCTCAATCCTCCTCTCCCCAGCCAGCCCCTGGTGAACAGAGTCCATCAACAAGCCCAGGTTGCCAGCATGGCAGCAGGTGAGGCATGGGTGCCTCTGCCCTCTGTGCCGGCCAGGTGTTGATGTGATTTGTGAATCTCTGCTCCAATATCTTTGTGCTGCCCTCATTTGTGTATGTCATCCCTTCTGAATGGATGCCAGCCCTTTAAATGGGAATGCCAGTCTCCCAGGAACTGAAACCCCTCACCCATCCAACATCCTTTCAGCCATGAATTAATTTGATCAAGGAATTACAAAAGAAAACCTGTGCTCACACAAATGCAGAGCACTCGGAGGCAGTCAGCCCCAACAACAATATTGCTACAAAGGTAGAGTGCACTTGATGGAGACTAGTATTAGAAAGAAGCTCACACAATCATGTTTAAAGTGCAAGAACTGCTACTGAGTTAAAAATACAGTATTGCAGGCAATGCCGGGAACAGGGACAAACACCTCCGGCACTCTGACCTCAAAAAGGTTTTCCTCAGGGGGGCTGCAATATTGTACTTGAACTGGCAGTCTTCTATTAAACTGATAGCAGTTCTTGCACTTTAAACATGGTTGTGTGAGCTTTTTCTAATACTAGTCTCAACCAAGTGTAGCTTACCTTTGTAGCAATTAAATTGGTCATAGTACACGGAACTTCTCCTTTGGTATCTCATGACAAGGCTCCAAGAAAATTATCACCACTACTTTTTCTTTAAGACCTTCCATGAGTGTGGAAGCTCCTCTTTACTTCATCCACTTTCATCTTGACCTGGTCTCCCATACCGCTGTTCAGGTCGTTATGAGTTCCACCACCTTAGTCCGGAGTCTGTTCTTTGTTACCCAAGGGCAACAGTGACTGACCCACCTCATGCACAGAGCATGTTCCCTCCAACCCTCTTACAATGGAGTTCCCCATCTCTAGTACTTATTTCCTCCCTTTAAGACCTCCCACCCTCCATGGTTAGCCCCTAGTAGATGATGTCCCCTCCACAGGTGTACTAGTTCCAGATGACCTGTTTAAGAATACTGGTGGAACTTCCTCCAGAGGCAAGAACTTGTTGGAGGTATGCTCACCCTGCCCCATAGGTAGCCCTCTCCATCCTCTTCCTCCCACCCTCTCGCCTACTACTCTCCGACCACCTGTGCTTGAGAGTGGAGTCCTCTGTGGCTGTGAAGCATGTAGGAGTCCTAATGTCCCTCTAGTGTTGGCCCTGAAGAAGCTTATTTTAGTCCCTGCGGCTTCATGCTCAATATTTAGGACACACAGTTTCCCCCAGTATGGGCAACAGCTGTGCTCCTTGAGCACCCTCAGGTTCACCACTGTACTGCACCCACTGCACTCCACCGAACCTCCACAGTATTTCGCCTCTCCCACACGTCTTCATAGTAAGTAATCTGTGCTATTAGAAAAACTGACTATAACCGAGAATTAAAAAAAAAGAATTCATATATTTAAATTTTTTTTTTTTTTTTTTTTTTACCAGGAAGGCATACTGAGCAGATTACAGCTCGATTCCAGATGCGTCCTGGGGGAGGAGGCATAGGAGATGATACGAAATGTAAATGACATCAGCAATGTGTAGCACAGCTCAATACATACATGGATACAACAGCAGATTAATATAATACAATGCAGTACACTCAAAAATCACTGCCCTGTCCATTGGAATTCATGAAAGCCAATCTGGTAGATGTGCAGCCAAAATCATACAGAGCCCTAGACTGAGCTACCAGATGATAGGAGCTGGTGACCCAGACACTGTGGTTTAGGAGTCCCAGAGGCCAAGACAGGGAATAGGGTGGGGGAGATTTAGGAGCATGTACAGGCTGTGCAGAAATGATCTTTGAGGAGAGAGCTAAGTTGATGGGCGGAAGGGGCATCACAGTATTCATGAGGGGTGAGATCCAGTTTGGGCATGCAATAAAGAAAGCTGCCTGGCCAACAGAGGTGGATCTGCAAGGGACAGCCAACGAGCAGTTGTCAGAAGTTCTGAGGGAGTGCGAAGCAGGGGGGGGGGGGCAAAGACAAAGCAGAGGATAGGTACGGAGGTAGGGACTGGGACCAAAATCCTGCCATGAGCCTGGCGCAGTGGGATTGTCTCCTGTCCTGTAAGAAGGGGAGGTGCAAAGCCTGGTAGAGGCTACAGTGGTGAGTGCCAGGAGGTCTGCCAAGGGTGAAGCAACAGAAGGAGTGGAAGAGGATATCCAGTCTGGTTAGGGTAGTTCCGGAGCAGCACAGACTACACTGCCATAGTCCAGGATTGAGAGGATCATTTTCTGCACAATTTTGCATTGGGCCGGTAGTGGGATGCAGCCGCGGTTGCGGTACAGGGCCCCCAGCTTGAGGTGGAGCTTCTTTTGGATGGCCTCCATGTGCACAGAAAAGTCGAGGTGTTGGTCGAGCCACACCCAGCGGTATCTAAAGGAGGTGCAGTCCTCCAGCATTGTCCCATCCAGGGTGTGGAAAGTGGGGGAGGGAGGGGAGCAGAAAGAGTCTCTTCCTCGTGCCAAAGGACATGGAGACTGTTTTCTCAGTGTTCAGGAAGAGCTGATTTGAGCGAAATCAGAACTGGACATCACTGAAGTCACGCTGTAAATATACAAATATTAATACTTATCTAGTTTGAGTGAAACTTCACTATGTAATTCCAGGATGTCCCCACAAATAAGAGACTCCTGATGTGCTGGCAAAAATGCAAGGCTGAGCAATGTTGGGACTGCATGCTAAATTGCTGAACGAGGTCTGGCTGATGCGCTGTCTCTCTGGGATCCCTAGTGCTCACAGTCAAAGGAACACTCTCCTCACAGGTTTGCAATCATGCTCAAGTGAAGATGGGGGGGGGTGCAGGTTTAGGTGTTGCTACCCCCCACAAGAATAAAACAGCTGAAACAAGAGTATGCTGCACACTCTGTGCAAACGTAGCTCAGACGTGAATGTCAACTGCGAAAACGTATTTGCCAAATGCTGCTCAATTTAACACACCGTCTAGTACCAGTCACCTTGGAAGTAAATGCCCTGGAGCTTCGCTTGTAAAGGCTTCGTAAAGGGACCCAGAGCAGTATTTGGCAAATAAAAGTTTCTACAACTTTACATTCACATCTGAGCTTACTTTGTACAGGGAGTGCACCTCACAGTCAAAGGGTAGTATTCTCCCTGGGGTTGTTGGTGAGTCATCAGACCCGCTCAGTCCTGCTCCCACCACATTTGCTCCCAAGCGATGCCAATCTTGCGAGTTTGCCAGACATGTGGATATCTCTCTGCAGATGTTGCTCCTACGCCATTGTTCCTCAAATGAGTCAATATTCATAGGAAAAGGTCCAAGTGTTAGGGAAGAGGTGGGGAATAGACCCGGGCAATGTGGCAGTGTCTAGTCCCTGGCCATAAGGGAGCCATGGCTGTTGGCAGACAGCACAAGGCAGGTCCATGTGAGACAGCTTCCTGACACAGGTTAGCACTGCAACCGATCTGGAATGGGCACCTTATCCTCTGTTAGGCCCAACCACTCCAAGAAAAGAAAGGAAAAAAAATACCTAGCTTGTGCTGCTGTCACCTTTAGGACAGCTTGTGTCCTATGCCGCCCTTCTCCGTGGAGGCAGAAAGACGACTAACACAATCCACAGCGGGGGGTCAAGTCTGTGTAACTGTGTTAAATGTTTGCTTCCTGCCTCTATGGAAGCCTAAGCAGAAAGATCCCAGTGGCATGACAGGAACAGTTCTTTGGCCACTAGGAGCAAGATAAACTCAGTGCACTAGTACTGCCCATATATTTTTCTCTATTTCATAATGGAGACAAATAAAACTGTGATTGTCATCACTTCACTGTGTTAATTCCAAGTTAACTGCTTCCGTGAACCTAGTTTCAAAACCATTCTTGCTGTTCTTAAGTATGGTACTGTGGCACTTTATGAATGATCTCGGTAATTGTGACCCACCTCCATTTTTTTAAGAATAATATTAGCCATTCCATGTATTGGTTAAGGATTCTGGCTTACACAGGAAAGAATGTGTTCTGCCAAAGTTGCTTGCTTCTGCAGAAAAACTGCAGCTGAGTGCACTAACATGACAAACTGCAGACATCGCTTCCTGTTTAAGAAGGGCTTTTATGGAATTTTATCACATGGCGTTATTTATCAAATTATGCCATGATGAATGGTTTCTTCTGTATCTCATAATGGTGTATGATACAGTACATCATAAAAGTTATTCTGTAATACAATCCATGATCAAGGCTACATTAAAAACAGATGCTTTTTGGGGAAAAGAATAAATTAAAAATCTAATTATCTGAATTTATTTACATACAGTAGTTGAAATAAATAAGGCTGGGTTTCCAAATAGGCACCCTAGTGAAGGTCACTACCCTGAAATAACATAATTTTACCTTGTAAAAAAGAAAAATGTACTTTGACAGTAATATTAAATCTACCATTTCAGACACCCGGTTTCAAATCTCGGCTGAAACTAGAACCGTATTTATTGAGTGTCTTTTTATTTTTACATTTCTGCTTATGGGTCTTTCTGCCCTTGATATGCAGTACCTCTCCTGAGCCAAATGAAAAATTCACTGCATCGTATTACATCAAACATGAGTGAAAAAGGACAGCTCATTCAAAGCCAAAATTGAATAAGAACTTCTCTCTTACAGAATACTTTTTTGAGCTGTGAAAAATCTAATCTCTTAATTAAGAGTTTTGTTTGCGATATTTATTGTGCATATCCAATGATTGTCATGTGGACTACAAAGATCCCTTCTAGTCCTCAAAGCATGAAAGATTTTGTTTTCATCCCGTGCAATTACAACTCAAAACATTTCATTTATGTATTTATATATTTATGTATGTAGTTGTGTGTTTGTTTTTTGTTCACTAGGTAACTGCACTACGAATAAAGATGCACATTTTCAGGCAAGACCTGCTTAATCCTGGGGAATCAACTCCCAGCCACTGTGCAGCAGTAGCTCTGGAGTCCAGCCCAACTGGCCCAAATTTAAGCTGAACGTGGAATTTACAGAGGCAGCCTGAGGCAGGAGGAGTACCCACCCTGTCTCATATAATCACAGCAATCCTGGATTAAATAATTATATGGCATCTTTAGCACAGCTATCTCAGAATGTTTTACAGAGGTGGGTACAAATGCACAGAAAACTACCTCTGTAAACCCGTAATGGCTATAAGTACAATACAAACTTAATTTCACCTTTGCTGTAAGTCACTGGTTTGAATCCAGGATCTAGAACATGTTATAAAGTGGCTGAAAATCATTACCATCCAAGGACTATGAAGTGTCCTGTGTGAAATGAGTTGTGGTTGTCTCAGTCCAAAGACTTTATTTATTGAAACGTTTCACCACGAAGACACACTGAGCAACAAGTTGCTCATCTCCTGGTACGACCTGGGGGGTGCAACTGAAATGAGACATTATACATTCCAGTTACAAGATCAGCATTAACATACAGTTGTAAGGCAGGTGTTACAGTATTACAACAGGCTGCGCATAACATGCAGAACGAATGGACAATAATAAGTAACGGGTTAATAAGTAAACAAGTGTTTACAAGGAAGGAAAGGGGAGGGAGGGGTGAGGTGGGGGTGGGGAAAGAGTCGTGCCCCTGGAGACCCCTTCAGAATGCGAGGAACCCTGCAAGGTAAATGAAAGGAGGAAAGCAATATGGTAGCAGGATAAGCCTTCCTTTCAGAAATAAACTTGTTATAATGAGGTAATGGAAGGATTCACCTTTTTGAGTCCAAATCAGCTAGATCCCAGACCTCTGAGTGCTGCCTGGGAGACTGAAGGAGGAAAATTCAGAGGGAACATATACAGTGAAAAAAAAAAAGAGTGAGAGAACGTGGGAGTGGGAGTGGAGGTTAAACACAGGGAGTTTAATGGGGCACTGTCAGCTTTGCCCCTCGTTTTTTCCAAAATCTCAGCAGTGTGCCTCCATGCACAGATTTGTCATATATATTCTTTAGAAGACCCCCGTGTATGCCAAAAGTAATAAGTCTTACCCCTTTTTTCTTATTTTACCATTATTTCCCTTTCCAGCGGTCTGAATGAAAGTGAGCCGACATCCGAAGTGTATCCATTCCGAGAACGCGTGTCTCAAATGGAGCACTGGCACGAAGTGCAACTTTTCACTTGCCTATACTAAAACGCTGCCTATACGGTCAGTTTGTTAATGCAGAATTAAATGTGCCACCTTTGAATCAAAACCGAGCACTGATAGCGTTAGTAAATACATTTTAAAACTGATAACTAAATCCTGCACATGCGCAACAGCGGGACGCTTCTGAGCATGCGCAGGATATGTGCTCCAGCTACTGCTGCTGCTCCTTGAGGTTATCCCCCTGGCAATGCACCCCAGCATTTTATTTGCTTGGGCCACAGCCCTTCTACACTGCTCCGAGTTGTTCATTTTGGCATCCACCACCTCCTGAGGTCATCCCCCAAGAAACTTGTAGTGCCCCCCAAAGGTGTACACATGAGCCAGGTTTTTGGCCCCAGGTGGAGCACCCTGCATTTCCCAGTGGTAAACTTTAGTTTCCAGGTGCATTTCCCAGCATTAACTTTAGTTTCCAGGTGCAGGACCACCTCCCCAGGGTCTCCAGGTCCTCCTGGAGAGCGAACTTCCCGTCCTCCTCATCCACCAGAAACCACAGTTCCGAACAGTCTGCAAAGAGGCTTAACCCACTCCTGATACCCCTTCTGATGTCTGAATAGTCTGTAATAGTGTGGACAATCAGGAGGAAGTAGAAAGAATGCCAATGGATCTTGGGAAACTTGGAATGGTCAAACACATGGCAGCTGAGGTTCAATGCCAAAAAGTGTAAAATCATGCATCTAGGGCATAGGAACCCAGGAACTGCATATAGGATGAGGGAGGTACTGTCAGTCACTATGCAGAAAAGGGATCTGATGACCTCAAAGTAGAAGGACAATGTGACAAAGCAGTGTGTAGAGCTACTGCAATGCCAGGTATCTCAAAGCAGGGGGAGGGACATGGTGTTACCACTGTATCGCTCACTGGCGAGACCCCACCTTGGGTACTGTGTCCAGTTCTGGAGGCTGCACCTCAGAAAGGACACAGACAGGATGGAGGCAGTCCAGGGGAAGGCAAGTAAAATGGTGTTGAACCAAAAGCCCTACGAGGAGAGACTGAGGTATCTCAACATGTACATCCTACTGGAGAGAAGAGCAAGAGTGGACAGGATAGATACCTACAAGCACCTCACTGGGGTGCAGGAGGAGAGTCTCTTTTGAATGAGGCTGATCACCAGCACCAGTGGTCATGAGATGAAGTTAGAAAGGTGGGGGGGGCATTAAGAGGTATGTGAGGAAGTGCTGCTTCCACTGAAAAAAAAGTTGTACATGCCTTAAACAAGCTGCCAGAAGAAGTGGTGGAGGCAAAAAGTAAGGAACTTGAAGCATGCATGAGACAGACACAGGGAATATTAGTAAACAGGCAGGAAGGAGAGAGGGTCACCAGAGACCATTTGGGGTCTACGGGGATGGACTAAGCAGGGACCATCTAGGCAGACTGGGTGGGTGGGGTATTATTAGTAAAGGGAGGGAGGGTCGCCAGAGAGCAGCTAGAGTCTGTGGAGATGGACTAAGTAGGGACCATCTGGGCAGACCGGATGGGCCAATCAGTCCTTTTTCCCCAGCAAATTCTGTGTTTCTCTGTTCCTACCATATACAGTACATTTTTATTTTTAGATCCCAACCCTGTCAGTTGTACAATGTTATTCCTAAGCCAAATGACGAGGCCATCTTATTGAAAAAAAATAATTTGAAATATTCATAAAATACCTGCATTGTGACAAAACTGGACACTTTTACCAGCAAATGAAACTCAAACATGTTTACAATATGCAACAATTAAAATAGGTAGGGCCAGATTTTTTCCCACCTTTGCTGCACCGCTGCTTTAATATTATGTTCCTTTAAACAAGCCTTTAATACAGGAACAGATTTAAAGCCAGAGTTACAGTATCTACAAATTCAATCCATTTAAAAACGTTCCTAGTTTCATTATTTCATTTACAATATTATTCTTTACCTTGGAAGACCCCAAACAAGTAGTCACTCACCACATATTGAAATATAACTATGGTATTTGGACTCTTGTTTTACTTATTACAATTAATTATTGCAGCTAGCACCCGTGGGATTATTTTATTCTTGATTCTTTTAAAAGATGAAGGAAAGAACATCATTCTTTATAACTGTTCCTCCACTGTGTCTATTAGTACATCCTGAATAATAGAGATTAGTTTAGTTTGTTGTGACCCGTATAATGTCCATTGTCAAGTTCTTGCCACCAGCTGGGACAAACAATAAAAATATGGGTCAGGCAGCCCATATCCCTCAACTTCCTAGGCACAACTAATCTAAACCTCACAATTCTATGGAATCCGCCACACCACAGGAGCTTTACAAAAGAAGTGTTTTCATTTTAGATAACCATTCCTGTCCTATCTGTCCCTCCAATGCTTGAGTTAAGCAATAAACCACTCCAGGGTGTGAGTTTTGCTGGGATTTACCCACAACTGGTGTGGTTCAGTCACGAGGCCATAGACCAAAACCAAACCATGCCAGAATGGATAAATCCCAGGATAACCAACGCCCTGGAGTGGTTTATTGCAATTATACAATGTCCCTCTTTTTTTTTTTTTCTTCAAGAAATAAAGAAAAACTTAAATTTATAAATAGTCTACTCAGGAGCCAGGAAAAGAACAGGAAGGATTTATTTGCACTGTATTCTTCATTATCATTCTTTTCATTTGTCTACATGTATTGTAGGGAGAGTGGGCCAGAGACAGCGAAAAGCACAATTTAGCTGGTGTCAGCCAACAGTGGGCTGGAAAATGGGGAGACTGAGTTGTATTTTTTTAATTTTTAAATATAAACACAACCGGGGGAGAGGGGGAAAGACAGTGCGACAACAATGTTTTTTGTAGGAGGGAATATGGGCAGAGTGTGTGATAATGAAGGGACCAATGAACAGTCTTTGTGGACACAGTCTCTTTCTCTCTTGCTTGTGGGGTGGCAGGGGGGAACATAGAAACACAGAATTTGATGGCAGATAAGGACCGCTTGGCCCACCCAGTCTGCCCATTTCCCTACCTAATGGATAAGCTGCAGATCCTAGTTAACCAGCAGCCTACTTCTTCCTACCCCCACCCCCCAGGATTGCCTTATGACTGTCCCATGCATGCTTGAATTCCACCACTGTTTTTGACTCCACAACCTTCCGGAAGGCCGCTCCATGCATCCACAAACCTCTCTGTGAAAAAATACTTCTTAAATTACCTCTGAGCCGCCCCCATCTTCAAATTGTGCCTCTTGTTCTTGCACCTTCTTTTTGAAAGATGCTACCTCTTGGACTTTGTTGATTCCCTTGAGGTACTTGAAAGTTTCTATCATGTCCCCCTCTCCTCCTCCTTTCCTCAAGGCTATACATATTAAGCTCCTTAAGTCTCTCTTCATATGTCTTCCGTGCAGACCCGCACCATTTTAGCTGCCCTCCTCTGGACAGCTTCCATCCTGTCTATGTCTTTATGGAGATTGGGTCTCCAGAACTGCATGCAGTACTCACATGGGTCTCACCAGCTGTCTGTACAGAGGGATAACAACTTCCTGTTTTCTACTGGTGATGCCTCTCCCTATGCATCCCAGTATCTCCCAGCCCTCCTTGCTGCCCTCTCACATTGCTTGCCCACCTTTAGGTCATCTGATATGACTACCCCCGGTCCCTTTCCATTTTTGTTGTTGTTAGTATCTCACCCCCCATTGTGTACTCTTCCCCTGGGTTTTTGTTTCCCAGGTGCATTACCTTGCACTTCTTAGCACTGACTCTAAGCTGCCATACATTTGACCATTCCTCTAACCTTGCCAAGTCCCTTCTCATCCTTTCCACCCCACCTTGTGCATCAACTCTGTTGCAGATCTTTGTGTCATCTGCAAAGAGGCACACTTTTCCTTCCAGTCCCTCTGCAATGTCGCTTATAAAGACATTGAAGAGGACCGGTCCTAATACTGAACCCTGCAGTACCCCATTAGTAACCCTTCTTCAGAGGACTCCATTTACTATTACTTCTGTGTCCTATTCTCCAGCCAATTCTTTACCCAGGCTGTCATCTTGGGACCCACTCCCAGGCTGGCTAACTCTGTATATTAATCTTTTGTGTGGGACTGTGTCAAATGCCTTGCTAAAGTCTAGTTAGGCCATGTCCACAGCCCCTCCTGATCTACTACTTTGGTCACCCAGTCAAAGAAATCAATCAGATTTGTCTGGTATGACACATTCCCATCGTGAATCCATGCTGCCTTGGGTCCTGTGCCCTCTGGCCTCTAGATACTCGACAATTCTTTCCTTCAGAAGTGATTCCATCATTTTCCCTGCCACTGAGGTTAAACTAACAGGTCTGTAGTTTCCTGCTTCTGCCTTTGCTCCCACTTTTGTGAAGGGAATCACATCTGCCTCCTCCAGTCCTCAGGTACCACCCCATCCTCCCATGATTTGTTAAAGAGGGTAGTCAGTGGTGTCACTAGTTCTACCCTTAGTTCTTTTAGAATTCTGGGATGAATTCCATCAGGCCCCATTGCTTTGTCCAACTTCAGTTTTAAGAGTTCTTTCAGAACCCTTTCTTCTATAAATGGGCTTTATCAACTTCTGTATCCAGAGCGTTTCTACTGTTTGTTTTAGGTACCTCCCCCTCTTCTTTTGTAAATACTGAGCAAAAATATTTGTTTAGTATCTCTGCCTTTTCACAGTCACCCTCTGCCCACCCTCCCTCCCCTTATTAAGCCTCACTATTCCTCCCTGGTCTTCCTTCACTCCCTGATGTACCTATAAAGGTTTTATCCTTCTTAAAGGAAAACTACACCCAGAACTTGAAAAAATATATGCTGTGCAGAGTGTTTTAATTTGTATGTGAAGTTCTACTGTTTCCTTCCCTTTGACTGGTATTAGGAGTTTTTCCTAAATTAGCCTGCTAGCTTTAGGGTAGTTTTACGACCCCTGGAGATCACCATATCAAATAGCTTTATTGCATTTCTTTGTCCTACAATGCACCTTGTTTCATGTAATGGTGATGTAGCAGAGCCCATAAATCCAGCAGAAAGCATTGCATTACAATAAGTTCACAACAATAGAGATGGTTATATTTGAAAATCTGTAGAATTCAGCTTGGTGACCACCCTCATCCTAAAGGTTTTACTGTCCTGAAAACTTTGCTGCTGGTAATTTTGTGCAGCTTGTAAAGCTTCCAAGATATTTAGTTTGTTTGGCATGTGTGTGGTGAATGTTGGGTCTCTACATCACAGTCACATGAGACAAGATGCACTGTGGGAACAAGAAATACAATTACGCTATCAGGTATGAAGATCCCCAAGGGTCGTAGAAACTAGCATAAAGCTAGCAGGCTAATTTGGGAAAAACTCCTAATACCAGTCAGAGGGAAGGAAACACTAGAACTTCACATACAGATTAAAATACTCTGCACAACATATATTTTTTCAAGTTTTGGGTGTAGTTTTCCTTTAACTGAGTTGGCTATCTTTTCCTCGGTTTGGGCCTTTGCTGTTCTGACTGCCTTCCCTGCTTCCTTTTGCTTTAACTGATACAGTTCTCTGTCCTGCGCCTTCTGTGATTCCTTGTACTTGCTGAATGCTCTTTTCTCTTGAACCTTCACTGCCACTTCCTTTCGACAACCATAGTGGTTTCTTACATCGTTTTGTTTTGTTTATTTGCTTCACACAAAGGCTTGTTACCTCTGTGATGGCAGTTTTTATTATTCCCCATTGTTCTTCCACCCCTCCTTCCTGCCCATTTGCTAGTGCATTCCTTAGGCACTCACCCATTTTGGCAAAGTCAGCCCTCCTAAAGTCCAGTACTTTTGCCTTTGTATGGCTTGACTCTGTTGCTGTATTTATTGTGAACCATACTGTTCGATGGTCACTAATTCCCAGGTGGCTACCCACTTCTACATCTGTGATCCACTCTTCATCTCCATTTGAGAGAACCATGTCTAAGATTGCTCCCTCTTGAGAGGGCTCCAATACTAGTTGTCTAAGGCATGCCCCCTGTAGGGCATCTAGAATAACCCCACTCTTAGAAGTGGCTGCTGCAACTGCACTCCAGTTAACATCTGGCATATCAGATCACCCATCAGCAATATCTCCTTTTTCTGCCATTCTAAGTATACTTTCTAGCATTTCCTTGTCCATTTCCCTCCCTGAGAAGGGGGTCTGTATACAACCTCCTGTGGGATTGTGGTGCCATTGCCGTCTCTAAATTTACCCACAGTGCTTCTTCTCCTCCCTGTTTACCCTTTTGTTCTGTTGCTTTGATTCCTTCCCTTATGTAAAGAGCTACTCCTCCTCCTTTTACCCTCCCTGTCCCTCCTGTAGATAGTGTATCCTGGTATGTTTACGTCCCAGTCATGGTTGTGTGTGTACCATGTTTCTGTGACTGCCACAAAATCCAGATGTTCCTCCTCCATCAAGGCCACTCATTCAGAAAGCTTGTGACTTAGACTACGGGCATTGGTACTCATTGCTCTCCATTTCTGATGGCTTTACCTTCTGTTGCAGCATCCCCCACTGACCTTTCTACCTCAGTCTTTTTCTCATTTAGTACCCTGTTTTTTAGGGAGAGGCTGGGATTTTCCTGCTGCTTATCAGTGCCTCCCCCCTTGACTAGTTTAAAAGCTTGCCAATGAAGCATTTAAACCGATTGCTCAAAAGACTTGCTCCTTCCTGACAGATGCAGACCATCCTGCTAGTATAGGCTGGTGTCCCCCAGGTGGAACCCAGTCCCCAATGAAGCCAAACCCCTGTGCTCCACACCACTTTTTCAACCATTCATTACACTGCATGGTGCAAAGTACCCTCGCCTCACTCATGCCATTGACAGGCAGCACCTCTGAGAAGGATACTGTGTGTACTACTTGTCTTAGGCCCCTCCCCAATTCTACAAAGTCCTTCTGCACTGCTCTAATCTCATGATGAGCCAAATAATTTGTCCCTAGGTGGACAATGACGTCCAGCTCAGACTCTCGTGCAGCTGTTCTCGTGATCCTGAGGATGCACTTCCTGTCCCTCCAAGCCATGATACCAGGCAGGCACCTTACTTCAGTTTTCCTGCCCCCCCCCATTTCTATCCCCCTAATCATTGAGTCCCCCACCAGGAGCTGCTTCCTTTCCTTGTGGTGTCCTCTGCCTCCTTCCTGTGGGCCTCCCTTGTGACAGTTGTCCTCAGCCTCTTTAGTCTCCTCTCGGGTGCATCCATAGGGGAGCTATGCTCCCAGAATGGTGTATGGATTGTGGAGGAACAACTGACTGGGTGTGCTCTGTTCCACCATCCACCCTCCTGAGCCCACTGTGGTCCAACTGCTATGCTTTCTTGCAACCTCTGAGGTAGTGGTGGTGGTTCTGGTGCTTCCTGGATGGGGAAGGTTCCCTTCCTACCATCCAGTGTGGCCTGGGGGAAGGTTCCCTTACTACTGTCCAGTGTGGCCTGAAGACGGGCAACTTCCTCCCTCAGGGCAGAGAGTTGTCTGCAAATAGGGCAGCATCTCAGCCTCCAGAAAGACCCCTGGAAGACTGCTGCCTCACAGCCATTGCATTGCACTACTCCCCACATGTTTATCTACGTGTGTGTGTGTGTGTGATTGGTTTGTTATATAGAACGCTGCTCGCTCTTCTAGTTTCCCAGCCTGCTGACAAGAAGTCCGGTGGGGCGACTAACAAGGTACTTGTTGGTCACCCGGTGCCCTTAATTAATCATCAAATAATCACTGTGATATATAAAAATGATGTTAAAGTTGCCCCCCATAGACTATAATGGAGCACGTCCCTGCGCTCTCCCTGTGTTCACGTCATAACATGGCTGATTGCGGGGGACAGATCTAAAGACCGGGAAGTAAGTGACCCGGTGGGAAGAATTTTACGAGCGATTTTACTACTAAATTATTGGACATTTTTATGGCAAATATCGATCAGCAGCATTTCGTGAAGGTAAGGCACCGAACTATGTGGTGTACAGGGCTAACTTAGCGAGTCTCTAAGTTTACCATTAATCTATATCACCTCACCTCATGAATCAGCAAATTGATTCTAAAATACAAAATCTAAAGTTGGTTTTAATTATTATGGAAGCTTCACAGCTTTTTTGAGTACCATGTGAATAGCACAACTGTCCAATCCAGTGTGTTTCTGAATTTCCTGCGCTAGTTAATGAGTCTCCTGCAATAACAGAATGTTGATATTACTATGTTTGGTGCATGACAATTTTGTTTTCTTTTGCTTGGTAAATTTATACCACTAATATTCCAGGTGGCAATGCAAACTGGTATATAACTATGGTTTAATGTATGAATGGTCATGAAATTCTCATGAGATCGTTTAAAATATTTAATCTCCCCATCCTTTTTATGCAAAAAAAAAAACTTAAATTTCTTTTTTCCCCTTTTTAACAAGTTAAAAAAACAACAAAATATGTCAAAGTCTTCAGAGTCAGATTACAAGATATGCTTGTTGATACCCAGGGAGGGGTGAAAAAAAAAATTAAAAAAAAAAAAAAAAAAAAGGGGACAGGAAGAATTTTCAGGTAGGGGAGGCTATCAGTGACCTACATATCCACCTTCCTCTCCTACATAAAGGACATTATTTTTAGGTTCTATTAAACATGTAAACATCAAGAAAAAGATATTCTACATGGATGGCACTTTTTCCCCATAGAATAGGCTAGCTGCCATTTTCCTGTATTTGCAATAGCGAGCAAAACTAACAGTTACAATCCAAATATACTGTATAAAATAAACGATGGGTATGTCTGCTGTGCTCAGAAATAAACTCATCAAGGGGGCTAAGCAGATCATAAAACCAGTCTTCTCTCAGGCTTGTGGATTCATTATCTTGTTAGCGCATTAGATGGGTTTATTTTCTTGTATACCACACTTATCCGTTATTTTAGATGCATCATATATATCATACCTTATTTACCTATATCTATGTATAGGATAGGACATGGGTAAGAGTAAGACAGTAGAGATATCTTCACGAGCTATACTTGACCTCCTGACCTCATGCATGGCAAAGCCACGAGATCAGAAGAGGTCAAGTATGGCGAATGAAGATTTTTCTACTATCTTACTCTTACCCATGTCATATTTGATTTGTACAACAGGTGTTTAGGTGGTTTTGCAACAGAAAGGATCAAAAGTTACAAAAAGAAAAAGGTACCAAATGTAAACTGTGCTCTTCTGATCAATGAATGGCTCAGCACAAGAGAAGTAATACATTACAAATCGGTACAGCACAAATCAGTACAATCACTACAAATCGGTACAGCACAAATCAATACAGTCACTACAAATCGGTACAGCACAAATCAATACAGTCACTACAAATCAGTACAGCACAAATCAATACAGTCACTACAAATCGGTACAGCACAAATCAATACAATCACTACAAGCTGGTATAGCACAAATCAATACAGTACAAGTCAATACAATCAAAATAGATGTGAAGTAAAGGCAACCAAGTCCACAAAGCATCTCACATATGCAGTCTTTTGTTCTGCACATTGCTCCTGTGATGGCATTAGCACTGTTAAAGCTGCTCTCTTATCGGTTCGGTATTCCATTGTAACTTAAGGCACTTTTACACTACAGTTTTTGTTACGGAATTCGCATAACAGAAGCATTCTACCGGTACTTCCCTTGCATGTAAAACAAATGTTTTCCATTTCCTCGGTGAACGCTAGCCCGAACCACATTCCCTCCTAGCCTTGGTTCATCAGATTTCTTCTGTTGTGACCGCAATGTAAAGTGGCCATTCCATTTTGAGACTGAGAGGAGATCATGCATCACAGTTGTCCCAGCTGACTCCTGAGGATTCTGGAATGTAAAACAGGAGCAGGAGCAGGAATTCTGGAACACTCACGCAATGTAAAGTGAGCAGTGAACGGAATGGACTGCAACGGCACAACATGGGTACAGAATATTTTGTTTGGAAAACCTGTGTAAAAGCGCCTTTAGTGACATACCCAGCTTTGTAAGGCAGTAGTGCTATCTTGCAAGTTGGTCATAAAATAGTTTCATTTTGGCCAATCCAGACCACACCTACTTACATATATATTGTTTCTATACTTTCTTGTTAAATCTTTTAGGCCTAAAGATTTCAATAAACATTCAGAAATTATAAAGTGCAACATAAGAACCCCCAAATAACAGCATCGGGCTTTTAACTAGGGTGCATACCAAAATGATATTACATACTTGCTAGCGTTCTTCAATAATCCTATTAAAAAAAAGACAATTATAGGTATCCAAGGAAATAGGACGGGCATATATCGTATGGGGTTATATAATTACGTAAACTGCTTTAAAACACAATTCTTAAGAAAATTTTTAATAAAATGCTGGAGGGACACAGATTCTCTTTTTCAAGTCTCCTACAATTGAGGAGTAGAAAAGGATCTGGTTATTTAAAACTATATTCAGCCTTCCATGGAGAGCCATTATAGTTTTGAAATGTTGGTGTCACAACATATTTCTGATCTGGTCAAATGTTTGCATTTCCTGCACAAGCTCAAAAAACAGAAACACCGAATTTGTCAGCAGAAAAGGACTGCTTGGCCCACCAAGTCTGGCTACATGTTCCCTGCCTAATATGCCTCTACAGACACTATCTGGTCTCTGGCAAATCCCACCACCTCCCCCCCGCCTGACTCTTTCCATAGAATTTAGATATTGTAGCTCCTTCCAGTAAATCAAAATCTTTATTTAACCAGGCGAACACCATTGAGCAGAGCTCATTTTCGAGGTGGACCTTGGTGAAAACAAGTACAAGATAACAGGGTAATACACAAAAGTAACGATACACAGGCTTGCTCAAAAACCAAGCAAGGACAATACATTGTAAGGAAATACAGGATAAATACCACAATAGTTTGCAGATAAGAAAAGATGCTAACAACAGTAATGCCGATAAGGTCAGCAACTATGATATGATGAGGTGACAACTACCATGGTGGATTGATTGGGACCCTGAGCACAAGTAGGGGGATGGAATAGGGGCAGAGGAGAAGGGAGGAGATGGAGGGTGAGTAGGACGGAGGCTGGAAATGACAGTGGAGAGGGAATGAGAACCGGGAGTGCAGAAGTAAGGTGAGGTACCTGTCGAGGGAGATTAAACAGAGGGGGCAGGGTGAGGGGGAGAGCGGATACAATACTAGGAACAGATCAGGGGGTGAAAAGATAGAGAAGCGAAGAAAGGAGGGAGGGAGAGGGCCAGGCAGAAGCTGGGATCAGTATCCAGATAAGAGTGGTAATACGTTTCTTGTTGCAAACTTTCTGGATCAATCTGTCCTTAATCTATCTTTACTGCGAAGGAATTACAAAATTATAGCCCTTGGTGACCTCCCTTCCTCCATGGCTCTCAAGGACCTGCAAATCCTATCTCTCCCTCTCTCTTTCCATTTCTTGCTCAGTAAGATTAGTTTCTGAAAAAGCTGTGAATATTTCTCTTGTGACGTCAGTGTTTTATTCTTTTACCACATATCGAGTACACCCACTATGCAGATATTCTCTCCACGTGACCCAGTCTCAAAGTCTCTAGTTTTCTTCTGTAAATCCAGGCTCTTATTGTGTTGTTGTTTGCATGGGAACATACAGTAGAAATCTGTTGTTATAAAAGGGCCCGTTGGCCTATCGTGTGTGCCTATTCCTACCAAACTAATACTGAATGAGAACACTGAGGCTCTTCAATCTCCCTCCACCCCTCCCACCCTATCTGGTGTGGTTTTTACTTAGCCCTTGTATCTGTCTCACCCTTGTTAGAATCCCCCACTGATGCTGTACAGGCCACATCCACCAGCAGCTTATTAAACTCCTTAACCACTCTCTCTGTGAAAAAGTATTTTGTGGTGCCGCTCTTAAACTCCCCCCTTCATGAACTGCTTCGGTTTGTGTTCCCACTCAGTCTAAACAATTCCCTCTTATCCACTTTATTTACTCCATGGAGGTATAGGTATGTTTCAATCATGTCCCTTCTCTTCCTTCTTGCCTCAAGCATGTACATGTTCAACTGCCAGCAAAGTAACAGAACATGTAAAGGCCAGCACTACTCCCCACTGCATTAAAAATCTCTAAAGTGCTACAACTCCTTCCCTGCTTTGCCATCATCAGAATGAGACTTCTGGGGCAGAGCTGTGGTGGGCAATCAACAGATCGGCTAATCCCAGACGTACCACTGAGGACATCATAAGTTAACAAACTTTTAAAATAATTACAAAAATATTAGAATTTTGGTTGGCTGAGGTCCTGGGGCAGGCAGCTTCTTGCCATAAACTGCATGATTTTGGGCAATTATGATGTCAGCTGCTCTTTGAAATACAATTTAGTGTTAAATCGCACAACCACATGTCACAGAGGCGAGGCCTCTTTCAGGATGGAAAGCGCAATCTGCCTAGCATTTGCACACTGGTGGCTAACCAAGGCATGGCACTGGTGCTAACTGCGGTGGTACCATCTTTTCTACCCTCTTGGGGAAGGAAGGGGCACTTACTCAACATAACTTCAAGAATGTCATCTTTATAGAAAGGGTCATGCAAGTACACAAATAAATGTGTAACACTTAAAAAAAAAATATGGCATGATACAATAAAAATTAAAATATCAAATGCTCAATACCCCAGAGTCTTTTGGGTTGCATTTTTATTTCTTGCATATATCTGTTTTTGAACAAGCCCTGTGTTGTAGAAGGTCTTCTACATTGACATTTTATAAAGAAAACTACCACCATTTGCTAAATTCTTCTACAAACTAGCAGCACATTTTAATTAATTTTCCATTACAAATAAATGGGACATTACAATTACCTCTTGGAGGAGAACCAGAATTTTCCAAAATCAGTCACTGAACAACACACAGCAGAATTCAACTTACTAATTTTTGATAAAATAAGATCTGAGGGGAGAGAAATAAGACGTGCAACTAAAAACATTCATGCATATGATCAGTGGTACAACTGTGCTGTCACACTTTGGTTGCAACACTGAAAGGAGATCAACTATCTCTGTAATGTCATTAACACAGGTACACACTGTTTTATCCTTGCAAAACAAGCTGCAGCCTACAAAATCGGTACACAGGGGTTACAGATGTGGGAAAGAAAGCACAACCACCTGCTTTGCTCCATAAAGCAGTACTTGAACAACAGAGACTGCATAAAGGATGGAAGCATCAAAGAGCAAAGACCGAACCGCAGAACAGCCAGTAAAACAATACACACCTTTTGGGTTGGTTCAGGCAGCACAGCCTTTAGGAGCTAGCAAGGTCTTTCTTTTTGATCTTGAGACAAACAACAACAGGTACTGTATGTAGGTAACTTCACTTCTACTATAGCGTCCTTTCAGGGTCAGAACGCCAGTATAATCCAAGGTGGCACATAAAAGTGAACAGCAAGTCACTAAAATCAACTATAACTGTTTCTAAATAAATAAACAAAAAACAAACACATAAATAAATATATAATTACATAAAATCAACACAGCCCAAATTTTATCCTAAGCCCGAAAAGGCATAATAGAATAAACAGTTAAATACTAACTATTAAGTGCTGGGAGTCAGACGGATTGATTCTGTTGTGTACAGCACTCTATGGCACAGGGGATGGAAGAGTAAAAGCCATGTTGCCGCAGACTTTAATCTGGATGAATGAACAGCTAAAATCCCCTGGCCTAAGGAATCTGTCACTCTTCCTGGTGTGTACAAGGAGCCAGGACTCTGCAAAGGCAGTAAAAGCCCAATCTGTTTAAGGTTCTGAAAGTCATTAAAAAGGACCTTGTAAGCAACTTGCTGCCTCGCTGGCAGCCAGCATAGAGCCCACAGTAAGGGAGAGATGGGATCCATTTGTTTAGTTTTGTTAAACAGGTAAGCTACACAAGTAAACGCCCATTTTCAGGTACAATCTGGGAGGGTACAAAGAAAAACATTAACATTACTGGTCAGAAGGCTAAATACAATATACATCTGAACACAGGAGCAGCAATATGCAAAAAACAATAAAAATTCAAATGATACATGATCAGCTATGTCAATGAAATATACTGAATAATCTAACAGGATCTGTACAGTACAGCAGTATCCACAAGGAATACAGTTAAGGCTTCATACAGACGACAGAGATTTCATACAGACAGAAACCTTGCAGCCACATTTTGCATAAGCTGCGGACAGTGGACTGGCCACAAGGCAAGTCCATGTAGAGCACATTACGTTATTCTAGGTTAGCAGATATGGAAGACTGCACTAGGGTCCTAAGATCAGCAGCCTGCAGAAAAGGGTGCTATCTAGCAATTTTATTATTATTTTTTTTTTTAAATAACCCTTGAGTTCTGCCAACACCTGTAGTGTCAGATTTTCATCAAGGGCCACCCACAGTCTGTGATCAGCTTCCACTGCCTTGACCTGTAAGCTATCAAGGATGAATATTCTAAGACAGCACTTAAGTGCAGAGACCTACTGATTATATGACCATCTCCATTTTTCCCCACATTTAGCATCAACTAGTTTAGAGGCAATCCAGGCAGTCATTTCCTACAGGCAATGTTCAAGTACCATCTCAAAGTCATACGCTCTGATCAGATGGAAAGGAAAGGAAAGGTACATCTGTATTGCAGTGAAACCCAGCAATTTTCTTCATAATGCCCCCCCCCCTTCCCGTGGAAGCATATTCACAGTAAAACAGCACCAGCAATAAGACTGACGAGGCACACCACAATCTAGGGCCAGGAAAATTCCTCCAGCGCAACAGCCTGCTCCTGGTCTGTTAGGAAAGAACAGTTACACAAGAACTTACCATAACAGTAGATTTTCAAGAGAATCTCCCTCCATTAGACCACACCTTTGGAACTGTAAGCCATCAGCATCAGGCCCACACAACCTTTTTCCTAGCCGGGGGCCACCCACAATGACATGCAGCATCAACACGTATATAACATGGGTGGCCCCAACACTCCTCAGTTCCCTGCCAGAGATTAGCCTTGGAGGGCCACTAACAGTGAGGAACCAGAAAATTAGAACAATACTAGGCAAACAAGGAGAGACATAGGAGTGGAAAAGGATGCATGGAGTAAGGCCTTAAGCACATCTGATGTAACCCTCAAAAAGCTAAGGGGGGGTACAGAATAGCCTAACGGAGGAGAGCCTCTTGAAGATCTACTGTTGCCATATGTTCTTACATAACTGTTCCGTCTTCTTTTGAGGATATCACTTCCATTAGGCCACACCTTTGGAATGACTCCCAAGCATTAGTACAAAGTAACCCGGGAGGATGGCCCAATTTGATATGTGATCAGGAGAGTAGACCTTGCAGTACAGCAAGCCCAAATCCAGCATGTCTACAAGAGATAATGTCCAGACTGTAATGTTTAGTGAAAGTGCACACAGTGCTCCAAGTGGCTACAGTACATATGTCAGTAACAGGACCATTCTTGAAACTGGCAACCAAAGTGGCCATACTCTTTGTGGTGTGACCACAGACAGCAGCAGAAGTTCTTTACCATACTTCCTATAACTAATTATCCTATTAGTGTCAGTGGCTCAGCAGGTTGCACACTTGCCTCTGAGGCCAGAAGATCAGAAGGCTGTGGATTCTAGCCCCACACCAGGCACTTGGGTTGAAATCCCAATACCGACACTGTAGTGCAGCATGAGGGGGGGTGTTGCACTCCTGAGGTGCAGCCTTTCAGATGAGATGTTAAACCAAGGTCCCATCTGCCAGTTCTGGTGGTAGTTCTGGATCAGACGTTAAACTGAGGTCCCATCTGCCTGTTCTAGTAGTAGTTCAGGTGGATGTTAAAGATCCCATGGCACTTCTCGGAAAGAGATGGGGAATTTCCCTTGTGTCCAGGCCAAATTTCCCCCATTCACTAAAAATACCACCAACAGCTTAATCTGGTTCAGTTTTAGCTGGCATCCATCTGTATCCCCTCTTCCACAGGACGAGGCTGAAAATAGGCAGAATTGTCTAGTCCTCCTTTCCCGGTGAACAACAACTAACTAAACAAGACATAATACAATTTGCTAGCCATTTGGACAGGCATTGTTTAGGCAAAGGAACACCCTCCTTCCCAGGGCGAATAAGACAAAAGGCTGAGAGCACTTTCTGTAGTCCTTGGAGCAAATAACGGTGTGCTGACTGAACATCAAAACTTTTATGGCGAAATCCCTCACAGTGACAATTTAGAAACCTGTTGAAATTGTCACTGTGTAGAGACCAAAACAATTCACCCTTTCACCGTCACGAACCCTCCCCGAGGCAACTCCAATTTCGGACAGGCAAAATTTCGCCTGTCGACACTAGGGATCTCGCTATGCCAAACTTTCAACAACGGTGTTGCTGATCTGGCACAGGTAAACAGCGAATGACATAGTATCTCAGTGTTCTATGTACATTTAAAGTATGGAGCGGCGCCTCACCCTGGTTGACATGCTCAGGATTATAAACAGGATGGTGTATCGCTTGGTTCAGTGTAAACTCTGATACCACTTTCAGTATAAAACTTAGGATTTGCATGCAAACAGAGACTGTGCTTATGAAAAAATCAAATAAGGAGGCTTGCACATCAAAACCCGAAGCTTGGAATTTCACAAGAAGAAGTCATAGCAACTGAAAATAAGGTTTTCCATGGCAGGAATGTAAGCCAGAACTCACGTCAGGCTCAAAAAGGAGCCATCACTTTCTCAAGTATTAAATTCAAGTCCCTAGGTAGGACTGGGTTATGCATGGGAGGTTTCATATGAAGGATACCTCTCAGAAAAGTACAGTATGGGACACCTCTAACTGGACAATCATATGACCATCAGTAGGGGCATGCAAAGCTGATGTAGCAGCCAAATGCACCTTAATGGAGGAATACCGTAGGCCCGAGTCAGATAGGGAAAGCAAATATTCCAGCACGGAATTGACAGGACATGTAAAACGGTCCATATTCTGGGAAGCAGGACACAGTGAAGTGCTTCCATTTCAGGGAATAACTGTCTGTTAGACAGCTTTCTATCCACAAGCAGGATATCAGCAATACCCCAAAATGTGCAATGGCTATGTTTTCAGGAGCCATGCATTCAGCTGCAGAGACTTCAGGTCCGGAAGGACCAGGGACCCCTTACCCTGTGACAACAGACCGACACAGAGGTAGAGGGACAGGATGCTCCACCGCCACATGTTGAAAGAGTGGAAACCATATATGGAAAGGCCAGAATGGAGCAAGGAGGATGAAAATGACACTCCACCCGTAACTTGAGCAGAACCCTCTGAATTAGAGGAATTGTGGGGGTGGGGTGGGGATGTGTATAGGAATTTCCCTTTCCAAGAGACAGACAACATGTCTGGCCAGTAAACTCCAAGCCCTGGAGCAAGCAAGCAGAAACACAGCAGTTTTGCACTGTAGGAGGGCCACAAAAAGGTCCAACTATGAATGGCCATATCTTGCGAAAAGGTCGTTTACCAATGAGGTCAGCAGTTCCCACTTATGAACCATTGACTGGAACCTGCTTGACCTGTCTGTCAAGACATTTTGGAGACCTGGGGGAAACACTGCCAGCAACTGAAGGTTGTGTGCCAGTGCCCAGTATCAGACTCTCACTGCTTCCCTGCACAGAGGATAGGAATGAGTACCCCCTTGTTTGCTGCTGTAATGCATCACACTGACATTGTTCCTCTGGATTTACAGAGGACTGGGTAACAGATGATTCTGAAACACCTTAAGGCTGTACAGGACAGTCTGCATCTCCAAGACGTTTATATGTAGCTCAGTCTCCACTTTGGTCCATGACCCTTGCGTCTGATAAGGACCAAGATGAGTACCCCAGCCAGAGCCCGAGGCATCCATGGTGAGGATCTGTATAGAAACTGGTACAAGGGATGTAACACCCTTGAGTAAACTCATGGTCCATCCATCAGAACAGTGCTCTGTGAAGAGAAGACGTGACTAGGATCATTTGCTCCAGCTCATCCATCAACTGATCCCACTGGAACCAGAGTGGTCACTGTGGTGTCCACATATGAAGATGGTCAAGTGGCACAGTCACTATGGCAGCAGCCATAAGGCCCAGGAGATGTAACACTGTTCCTGCAGAGACATAGTGGCTCCTGTGCTTGAGCAA
The DNA here is from genome assembly GCA_016271365.2 of Neoceratodus forsteri. Classification (NCBI taxonomy): domain Eukaryota; kingdom Metazoa; phylum Chordata; order Ceratodontiformes; family Ceratodontidae; genus Neoceratodus; species Neoceratodus forsteri. The sequence continues at coordinate 842,125,913 of CM028134.1, forward strand.
TCACAATGTCTGCCCTGTCCTGAGGCAGGAAGGCATATCCCTTTTCTGTGTCCAAGATTGCCCATCTTTGGCACATTCACTGTGACCGCCAAGTTGAACAACGGATGTGTTCATGACAGGGTGTGAAGAAGAGGTGCCCTGGAATTGATCTTCAGAAGCCAGTCATCCAGATAGAGGAAAACATACAGGTGTTCTCTGCAAAGGGCTGCTGTAGCCACTGCCAAGCATTTTGTAAAGACCCGTGACACAGAGGCCAAGCCAAAGGGCAATACACTGAACTGTCCTCCAGCATAAAGTGGAGGTACTGTCTGTGGGACTTCCTCATCTTTATATGAAGGCATGCATCCTTCATATTCAGGGAAGAAAGCCAGTCACTTGTTTGTGATGGGGGAAATCAGGACTTGCAGAGACACCATTCAAAACTTTTTTGTATTTGATGTACAGGTTTAAATCCCAGACCTTGTACAGAATGTAGCTCTCCTGTCTATTTTGGGACTAGGAAGTATCTGGAATAGAACCCTTTTTTAGAGGAACTGGTTCTATGGCACGCTTCTGAAATAAGGTCCGAATCTCCTCCTTTAGAAGGGGATAAGTGGCCCGCAGGATAAAAGGAACAAAGGTGGAGAAATATCTGAAGGAATTTCAATCAGGTCAGAGCTTGCCCCTTCCAATTATCTCCAGAACTCATTCATCTGTGGTGATCTACCACCATTGTTTTAGATGCAGGGAGATTCCACCCCCCCCCCCACTCACCCCTGGAGGAAAGAGCTGAGGGGGAGATATGGAAGAGAGTCAGGCAGAACCAGAGTAGGCAGGGCCGCTAGAACAGCTTCCTTTTTGTGCTCTGGCATGGACACCAGGGGGGAGGAGACGCAGGAGGGGACCACCACCCCTGCAACAGCTCTGCTGACAGTATGGACCATTACCACTGGTAGTAGGCCTATGAAAAGAGCCCCTACTATGTCTTCTGGCAGGAGTGGGGTTAAGGGACTTAAACCATAAAGTGTTTTTAGAAGTCTGTAGGGTTTCTTCAACATAATAACCAAACAGTTTGGAGCCCTTAAAAGAAGCATTCAAAACTGCCTGTTGCACTATAGTCTATCAGTGACAAAACCAGCCACACTGAGCCATGAATATCTTCTCATGCAAATGCCAGAGGCTGCAGCCCTAGTAGAAACATCATACACTGAATGCAGCAAGTGTGCCAACTTCTGCATCAGCAGACAGAATTTTGATCAAATCATTCTTAGTAGAACCATCAGGCAAAGCCTGCACAGCAGTACAGGCAGCCTTCCACAGGCTGTTCTGGTACTTAACCAAACGGGCCTGGTAGTTCACAATCCTAAGGCCTTATGATGCTGAGGCATTAGTATGCTTGCCATAACATCCAGTCTCCTAGATTCTTTACCTGGAGCTACAGTACTCATTTGTCTAGGTGCTTTAGACCAATCGTGAGCAGCCATGATGATCAGAGAGTCAAGTTTCAGGCTGGCTAGCATAAGGCGGTTTAGCAGTCGGGGCAGGGTACTGCTCATCAGACTTCTTTGGCACTCTAGGCAGGGAGTAAGGTCTATGCCATGCAGCAAAGGTAGCATATCATAATGCAGGTTATACAGGGGGACTGATAATGGAGAGAGAGCAAGGCAGCTCCAAAAAATTCCATCAGAGTCCTCTGAGAGGAATCTCCCTCTTTTCCAGTAAAACCCCTGGCAGACTGCATTTGCTGAATCATGGCCTAAAAAAAGGGGTCCTCAGGAAGAGACTGTGGAGTATACACCATGGTGTACTCACTACAGGATCAGAGTGTGGAACTGAAAGGCAGGTTTCTTTCCACAAACTGCTCTTCACCATCCTATTCCTCCTCTAAATCCCACTCAAGATCCATGAGGTCAGGACTGTTCTCCATTTCATGTTCATTATCACGAACAACAATGGGAACCACGGATAGAGCTAATGACGATGGTGGCAGTTGACAGGGAGGAATCTGTAGCATGCTTGTAGAATCTGTTGATGTAGACCTCAGAACAGACAGCCCCACTGACAGCTAAGTTACCTGCTGTGGCAACACCAGTAGCAGGCAATGTACAATGTCAGAGAATGATGCCAGCACAAACTGGGAGTCAACAACACCCTAAAATGTGTCCAGGACAACCTGCACTGAAGGGCCAAATCCCAATGACAGCAACATATTATCTATAGTAGGTACAGCATTGTCTGAGCCAGATCTCGACCTTGAAGTCTCAACGATGATCAGGAGGGCTTTTGTCGACACCACCAGAGTACACATTAATGAGGCTGTACCTGTTTTTTCACTGGTGACCAGGACCTCACTGGCAAAGCAGTTTTATCTTTATGTTTCTGCTTATGGCCAGATGATGAGGAGGCCCAAGATGATGCCCTTTGTCTTTTTCTTTCATTTTCGATGACAGTTTTTCCAACGGCAGCATGAGAGAAGCTGACTTTGAGCCCTTTTCCTTCTCCATGGCTTTTTTTTAAACTTTCGGTTTATTGCTTTGAAGTAAAACAATACAGCCAGTTTTCTCATGCAAGAGATAGACATACAAGTCGTACTTATATGACACAAAACTTACTCTTACACTCTTGTACAGTAGGAACAAGGGGCAAAAAAACAATGATATAGATATAAACATATCGAGTCTCAGTTTATTTAACAGGAAATGCTTGCTGCTTCAATGGCTAAGGTTGATGTACATAGGTAGATTTTTAAGGTAGATATACCACACTAACCAGTAGTGCTATAACCTTGATAAAGTTCATCTCAGGAAATATTGTCTCCCAGAATTCTGACTCCCACCTCTTATACCCCACCTATCAAAAACAAGTGTGTATCCCCATTATAACCTTGCAAAATACAAAGTCAAAAAAATCATCATAAGCAGCTGACTCAAGGAGAAATTACATTTTCGGAGGAAGACTCAGAAAGGAAAATAAAGCACATTTGTAAGCATTAAAATATCCCTATATAACATCCACTAGGCCTCTTCCTTTATTCTTACAACCCTTCCCCTAAACAAATTCAGTTAACAAATCAAGCCCCAACATCCGAGTCCATAGCTGCAACGAAGTACTGATATTATAGGGACCAATGTTCAGGTACTCAGCCTTTGTCAGAATCCAAACTTTCGAAACTCCAATTCCACTTTCTCGGCCCACCAACCGGCATCTTTTCGGTCAGTGAATTGCCAGTTTGCCTCTACAGGTAACCCTCAAGCAGGGCTGGAAGTAAAAAAGAATGGACGATCCCCAATGTGTGGAGCTTCTGCCTAACCACATCAAACTGCTTTTGTCAAGCCCCAGTCTCAGATCCGATGGTCTTCAGAACCACAGTCCGTGGCTGACTCACATTTGCAGGCCGCACCCTTGGAGTGATCCTGTACACCTGCCACAGCTCCAACCACTCAAAACCCTCAGAAAAACCAAGATTCTCAGCCATCCAGCTTTTAATGTAAGTACAGTAAGGAGATCTGCCCCCTCAACTTCCTCCGGCATGCCAACTAGACAGACATTCCCCTCCCGCATAGCACTCTCCACAGATTCAAGTCTACCCCGAAGCTGCCGATTTTCTCTAGTGATCAGGGCAGACGTTTTCTACGCCACAAGGGATCTTTTGTCAGCACCTGCCAGAGAAGTAGTTAGGGATGCAACAGCTACATCGTGTGCCTCAAGTTTGGTAAGGGTTTTCTCAATCTTGGCGTTCATTACCCTTACAGACTCCAGTACCACCTGACATGGGGGTTCCTTGGTAGAAGAGGCCGCTGGAAGGCCCGTTGGTTCTATTCCCTCATGTTGTTGTTGCAGTGGCGCACTAGGCCACTGAGTTGCTGATGCATGGGGTTACGTATGCTTTGTGTGCCCCATCACGATTTTGGTATCGCTGAGTAGCTGGCGATCTAATACAGAAGGTGATCCCACTTGCTTTTTGGTATTTTGCAATACAAATGTTTTTAGTGGGTAAAAAGAGAGCTAGGTAATCCGAGCTCTGTAAGAAGCGCCCTGCCTGGCAGCTGGCTCTCTGGCACCCCCTACCATGACTTTTAATGCTTTTTGAGCAAGAACGGTTTCTAATGCCTTCCAAAAGCATCACCTTGTAGCATGGCTAAAACTACGGCAAGTATCATAAATGCTGTATACAGCAGTCCTACAAAGCACTGCAGCCCAGCGTTTCCAAATCTGCAGACTGAGCCCCCGGAAAAAAGCAGATGCTGAAGAATTCCTGGCTTTGGTGAAGCTTTTCTTGTAGGTGAAGCCCCAGAGTGCCAACAGAACTGGGTAAGATGCAGAAGTTGTAGAAAAATTCACTTATTAACCCTTGCAGGGCTGCAGACTGATAGATCAGTCCAGAACTCCAATACGTTTTAATTCTGTCGGCAGTCTAAGGGTCAAGTACCCCTTGTGAGCAGGAATCTGGAGTGTCTACCAGCTAGGACAGAATGAAAAAGAGAGGGAGTCTGGAAAGGGGTGTGTTCTTGGTTTCATCCTGTCCCACCAAGCAGGGGAGGACAACCCATACGACACACAATAAGCACAGAACCAACTACCTTGTGCCCTCATTCCAAGAACAAGCAGATCAGTTGCATCACATCTGTTAGGAAACATGTAGTGCATAGCTGCCCATATAAACCTGACAAAAATGCTGCATGAGGAAAGTGTTTTAAACTTGTTTTGGTACAAATAAATAAGTCACAGTACAAAAAGGAAACTAAAATGACCTTCCTCATGTTGCATTTTGCAAGTTATTATACGAGCAGCTCAGCACCCTGCACTATGAGACATATAATAACTGAAGTGCCACACATTATCTGCTGCATCTATAAAGCAATTAGCAGAAAGCAGTGAATTTATCTTCTCAAGAGGTAATAGTAATTAGAAATGACAGCAATTTTACACTTTTCACTGTGCGACTGGCCACTGATGCTTAATCTGCTATTTTAAACAGCCAGGTTACTTGACCTTATTTTGGAGCACTACAAATGCCATTGGGGCAGTCACCTTCAACACAGCTCACTCCATTTGGAGTCCAAGAATAAATAGCTCAGTTAAAAACAGGTCCTGTGCAAAGGCAAAACCATCTAAGGTAGGAGGTTTGATATAATTTCCTTTCGAGCCAGACTGTATTTATAGCCATCGTTGTTTTGCTTGAGGTAATGCCTGTGGTAGCTGGCTAGGAACAATTTTCTTCTACATATTTGTGATGCAACTTATATTTCCATTTTAAGGCCAGATGAAGAAAAGCAGTAAATCCCTTACAAGTTCTAGAACATCTAAAAGATTACGTATCTTTGTAAGCTAAAGACAGAGAAGCCACAAACATACTGTATGTGATCCACTAACTGCAAATCTGGCCCACACTCCAAAACACAAGGTATTCGATAACTGTCAAAACTATACAGGGAACTTCCACTTGCACAATGTTCAAATCAGAGAAACTCACATTCGGATCAAGTAATTTGTTGATTGAAAACTCTATGACAGCAATGAGGTTATAAAAGCTATGTTGTTTTTCTGTATTGGTGGTATTGCTTTAAACAATAATAAAACCACAAACATCTGTTTCTTCAGAGTGCACCCTTCCCACTGCTCTTTGTGTTTAATACATTCAATCTGCAACTGTATACTACTCCTACTCCACTCAGAAGGTATCAGCTTAGTAGACTGTCCCACTAGAACTGTGATGTGGGGAAGTCTATGCTGATGAGTCAATGGCCCAAATTACAGTTCTGCAGGTCAAGTCAGAATTAGAACATGTGACATTTGCAGCAGGTCGGAGGTCATCACACCAGGCGGGGGGGGGGCGGTATTAACCTACTTAGAGGCTGCCCTTCCAGTTGCCCCTTCTATTTGCACCAGTAAAAGCAGCACAGCACTAGGAAGTTTACGAGAGCAACAAAAAGGAATTCAAAGCAGCAGTACTAGTTACCCAGGAAGGAAGTCAATCACTTCACAGACGGGTGCTTTGCCTAATTAGTTTTTTTTTTTTTCTATTACTTGTTTTTCCACCTGGAGCCCTGGCAGACAGCTGCAGCCCTCCTTGCAGAAGGACTCACTCTCCGGTCCTGCACACTCCCGCCAACGCCTGAAATTCCTCTTCGGCAGGTCGCCGCCGAGACCTATCCAGAAACCAGGGGTGGCCTCGGGACACAGCAGGCCATCACGGAGCCTACCATGCTCTTTTCCACCATTTTCTCTCCGCCCAGAGTCCCCTACTGATGCAAGGGCGTCAGTACGTGCCTCCCGACCCATACTGCTCCCCGGCAATCGCCAGAGGGCTGTCAGCGAGTGGGATGACAAATCCCCCCTCCCCGAGAGAGGAGAGCAGTCCTCTGGATGCTCGATCCTCTCTCACCTCTGCCGACCCCCAGCACCCTGGGCCCGAACCCAAGTGTGGCATGAGGTGTAGCGACCAGCGCCTCAACCTCCAGCACCACTGGGCCGGCACTCTGCCTAATAGTTTTAAAAGCTCCAATTACACTTTTGGTGCTTTTTACTGGTTTTGTATTATTGTTTCCGTTGAATTGTATTAAATGTATAATGTTGTGTAGATCAACAGGAAATATGGCACCACCCATATTTCTTTTTTCTTCATCCTTATTTTGAATAGTTTGCACCTATGAATATTAAGCATGCAAAAGAAGGGAGTGGCACATACCACAAGCATCCAGACAGAATAACAATGACAGAATGGTACCACCCACTTTACCTTTGGATCCATCATGGCAGGTCCTGGCAAGGGTTTCTGCAAAACTTGTGGGAAGGGAATACAAAGATAGAAAAATATTGGAAAATAAAGGATTAAGAGTTTGCTAATTGTAGGGTGATAAAATAACTAGCACTACTGCTGCTTTAACAAGCGTAAATACAGTTGATTACAAAAATTAGTAGGATGAGTTCTAAACATGAGCCTTCTTTAAACATTAAAACCAAAAATGCAACTAAGGGAATTTACTGGGACCTTATTGTAACTTGGCTCCATTTGTTGCCATTTTGTGATTTGATACAATTACAAGTCAAAGGTAAAATAAGTTTGCACCTCTGCACAAAAGAAACAGAAACAATGCCAACCAAGCACTGGCCCCATTACGTTACCTTTTGCAAAGGCGTGCTCCCATAGCTTGTAAGCAGAATATTCTTGAGCTGGTCCAAATGTTGCTTGTAAAATTACTGCAAACTGTGACCAGGCAACAAAGGAAGCTAATAAAACCCAACTGGCCCCCTTAACAGCAGTGCTAGGTTGAGGCAGTGATACTCAGTCACACAGCAGACAACCTGGCACGATGCTGCTACACTGTGCCAATCTGGTGGCGCGTCGCTAGTGTTGCCACTAGTGACACCAGCCTGCCTGGGTTTGTGTACCAAGCTTGCAACCGAGTAGAAGGACTATGAATCCCAGAGGATGCTCTCCTCTGGGAAGGGAGAGTCCAGCAACCCACTGTACCACCACCACCACCTGCGTGACTTCAGGTAGCTGTACTGCCAGGAGCCAATAGGAAGCATAGGACTGGAGCCTGTGAACACTGGTGTGCCTTACTTGCTTGCACCTGAAGATAAAACGCGCATCCTCAGAGGGAGAGTGTAAAGGGGTATGCCACTGACTGGGCACCACATTATATACAGGCTCCTTCTTCTGTCACTAGGGATGACCTTGGGCTCCTTTGCTCCCCAGCAGGTGGCTGAATTCTGGGGAATCACCTGCCTTGGAGCAGAAGGTAAAGATAACGCAGCTTTGTTCCAATGCTCGGTTCTGGAGGAGTCAGAAAAAGCTCCATGACACAGATAGGTGAGCCCGGCCGTAGCCAAAGGAAATCCTGTCTAGAGAGCCAAGAGAGGTACACTGTTCCATTCGAAAAGCAAAGCAACTTAATCTGGATAATGGATCTGTAGCATCAGGGGACAACAAAGCCTGCTCACACTGTTGGCATGTATACCATACTAGTGTCCCCCCCCACCAATCCTTTGGTTTTACTTAATTTTCCTTTATATCCTATTGGATTTTTTTATTTCAGAAATTTCACCAAGAGATAAATACCGAGCTGCAAGCAGCTTGTTTCCAGATGCATCCTGGGGAAGGGAGAGAGGTTAATGAATAACAATAAGAACCGTTACATAAAACTGGACATCATGTACTAAACTACCAAGCAATAAGCAAATTTAGCAAATTATGCAAGTAAAGGAAGAGAATGCAATCTAGAGGATATCAAGGAGATACAAATAAGGTGCAAAAGTACAATATATGCAAGGATGAGGTCACAAGGAAGTAATGAGGTAGTACAAAGCAACGTGCAGAGGATTAACAGTAGGAGATAGGGCCTGTTGCTATAGGGACAGAAAACAGGGGTAGTTAAGTTTAGATCAGGAGGAGTGGGGGAAACAAGTAGTGGAACAGGTGGACATGTATCAAGTACAAGTGCAGTGCAGGTGTAGGAAGTGAAGTCATGGAGAAGAGAGGAGAGGAGTGTGACTGTTTGGAAGAGGCAGAGTGGATGTTTAGGGGAAGAGAACTGCACAGTTTGGGGAAGCGACAGGAGAAAGCAGACTGGCCAACAAGTGACTTCCTTGAAGGCAGTGCAAGGGAACGGTAGCCAGAACTGCGAAGGGAGTAGGAAGAAGGTTGGGGAGGGGAGAGAAGACAGGTGAGGTAGAAGGGGAGAGAGCCAAGCCAGTACTTGGAGATAAAGGAGGTACAGTGAGTGAGGTGTCTGGCTTCAAGAAAGGGAAGGGAGAGGGAGGAATATAGAGAGCAATGATGGGTGCAGGAAGGACAGTCCAGAGCAAAGCGACAGAAGGAGTTAAAAAGGGGATCCAGTCTGCCAAGTGTGGTCTTAGGAGCAGCACTGTAGACAATGTCTCCAAAGTTGAAGAGGGGGAGAATCATTTTCAGGACAATAGCTCAGTGAGCAGGAAGAGGAATGAAACCTCTATTCCTGTATAACACATCGAGCTTAGGGTGAATCTTTTTGTGGATGGAATCCACATGCCCTGAAAAGCTGAGCTGCTGGTTGAGCCAAACCCAGAGGTATTTAAATGAGGGAACGTCATCAATTGTGGCGCTATCTAAGGTGTGGAAGGAGGGGAAGTCGGTAAGCTTAGTGAGCTTCTGCCTAGTGCCAAAGGTCATGGAGACTGTTTCCTTGGCATTAAGTGTTAGCTGGTTTGACCGGAACCAATGCCGAATGTTGCTGAAGTCCATCTGAAGTCGTGTCATCAGATCAGAGGGGAAGGAACCAGAGGCAAAAAGTACAGTATCATCTGCATACATGTGTATGTACACAGAAGAATAGGCAGCAGGGAGGGCGTTTAAGAAGACAGAAAAAAAAAGAGTATACAGCCAAGAACGGAACCTTGGGGGAGCACCAGTCTGGATGGGGGGGGGGGAATAGGGAATCACCAACTCTAACAAACTGAGTCCCACCATCAAGGTGAGAGTGGAACCAATTAGTAGAGGAGTCTGAGAGCCCTGCTGCCTTAAGCTTGTTAAGGAGAAGGGGGTGGGTCATGATGTCGAAGGCTTTGGCCAAGTTGACAATGATAGTGGAGGTGATAAGGCCCTGATCCATGCCTGACAGAATGCAGTCAGTAAGCCAGGGAAGGTAGGAGGAGGTAAAGTGGAATTTACAGAAACCAGACTGGAAGGGGGTGAAGTAAGAGGAGTCAGGGAAGGGGGAGAGCTGAGCCAGCACAAAGTGTTCTTGTAGTTTAACTAAAGAGAGCAGCAGGGAGATAGGGCGATAGTTGCCTTGACGTGTAGCGTCACCTCCTTTGGAAAGGGGTCTGACAGTGGCCTGTTTCCAGGAGTCTAGGATAGAGGCAAGGGAGAAAGAGAGGTTGAGAAGGGGAAGATTGGTAGAGCGACGGCAGGGGCGGAGAGATGGAGGAGTTTGGGGGAAGGGAGGGGAGAAGGGAAGAAGCACAGGAGGTGAAGAATGAGTTGAACTCAAGAGGCAACAGAGAGGGGTTCAGAAATGGGAATGTCGCCCACCTTGAGGACAGAGGAGGAGGACTGGGTAGGGGGAGAGAAGGGGGCATGGATGATCTTCCAGTACTTTGGGTTCACTAACCCCCTCACTTCTAGCCTTCAGCTTCCCATCTTGGCCACAAGTGATGCATAGAAATTGTGGCCTCCAAGACCTCATTCCATTTGCATGATTCATACCATCCCTTCCTCCAATAATTTTTACCAATCCCATGTGCCTATCCCACACTCTCTTTAAACCAGCTACTGTCTTAACACTGATCAGCTCCTCTGGTAGACGTTTCCACTTTTTTCACCATCGTCACTGCGAGGGAGTTCCTCCTCACGTCTTTACTAAACTTTCTCTTATCAGTTTATTTTTCTGGCCCCCTGTAATGCCCCCCCAACTTGTAGTCCATCCTGTTTATTCCCCAGATACTTGCAAGATTTTAATTAAGTCCCCCGCTAGACCTCCAGGAAGTAAATGTTAGAGTCAGCCAATATTTACTCATAGGTCTTCCCCTGCTGGCCATGAATCATTTTGGTCACTGTCTTTTGGACTGTCTCCAGGACACTCCTTGTCTTTTTTTTTTTTGCCAGGGTTCCAGAACTGCATGCAGTGCTCCAAGTGAAGTCTCACCAAGGACAAGTAAAGGGGCAGAATTATTTATACATAGTTACATAGATACATAGATAGTGTCGGCAGATAAGGGCCTACAGCCCACCCAGTCTGCCCATTTGAGCTTGTAAGTTTACTTTATGTTTTCCTAGAAGTCTGTTGCCCCTTGACCATGACCTCCAGAATTCCTTTATGTCTATCCCATGCATTCTTAAATACCGTGATTGTTTCAGCCCCCACCACTTCCTCTGGCAGGGTGTTCCACTTGTCCACCACCCATTCTATGAAGAAATTCTTCCTCACGTTTCCTCTGAATCGTCCTCCCTCCAACTTCATCCCATGCCCTCTAGTCCTGGAACATCTTTTTCGCTTAAAAATAGTGTATTCCTGCACCCTGTTCCTCCCTGTAAGATACTTGTATGTCTCAATTATATCCCCTCTCTCCCTCCTCTCCTCCAGGGAGTACATATTCAATTCCTTCAACCTGTCCTCATAGGACTTGTGACGCAATCCATGTACCATCTTTGTTGCCCTCCTCTGAACCTTCTCTACCCTGTCTATGTCCTTACGTAAGTAAGGTCTCCAGAACTGTACACTGTACTCCAGATGGGGCTTCACTAGTGTCTTGTATAGTGGAATTATGACCTCCCTTTTCCTGCTGGTGATACCCCTGCCTATGCATCCCAGCATCCTATTAGCTTTACCTGCTGCTGTGTCACACTGTTTCCCTACCTTGAGGTGATCAGAGATAACCCCAAGATCTCTTTCCTGCTTGCTGCCTGCTATATACTCACCCCCCAACTGATATATTGTGCCAGGGGTTTTGTGCCCCATATGCATTATCTTGCACTTCTTTGCATTGAATTTCAACTGCCAAACCCCTATTTCCTTCCTTCTACTGAAAAGGGACCTCCCAATGCATCAAAATATCCTGCTAGCTTTCCCATTGGCTTTATTACATTGGGCAGAGGTCCTGAGACAACTTCTGTGGTCTGCATTATTCCCCCGTCCCACCCAAATTTAATATTTAGTCCTCCGATTCCTCTTCCCTAGTGAATAACCTTGCAGGTTTTGGTGTTACAATTCAGTTGCCAGATCTTGGACCATCTTTCCAACTGATATAGATCCCTTTCCCTTTTACCATCATCACTCCCTACCTTGCCACCTATCTTAGTGTCATCCGCAAACGGACACATCTTGCCCTGGACCCCTACACTCCAATGTGACAAATGAACACACTGAAGAGTGACACCCCACTAATCACCCCCCCCCACCTCAGAGTGCGGACCATCTAGTACCACCCTTTGGGTTCCCCCTTAGCCAATTCTGTATCCACCTTGTGACTTTGTTACGGTGACCCCTTGATGGGTTAATTTCCTTCTGCATTTGTCCATTTTTTCTCTCTCATCTGTGTGTGCATATGTACTGTATGTGTGTGTGCATATATACATATAAAAAAAATACAAAATCACATACCGCTGTATATGCAAATCACCACAGAATATTATGCGGGTTCAACTTTAAGCAGAAATGCATGGTGCCGAAAGGCCTCTCACACAGTTTACAATGGGTGCCAACAGAAGACACAGACACGTGTTTCATCCTACCAGGACTCATCAGTGTGCCTCGTCTGTTTGACACCCAGTGGAATGAACCAGCTACCCTAAGATGGTCTATCTGGGTTATGTTGTGGTGAACCCAATAAAAACCAAAAACAAGTTAAAAGACAAAGAACCTCAGGGAGCTTAATATGTATACCCTTGAGGAAAGGAGGGAGAGGGGGGACATGATAGAAACATTTAAGTACCTCAGTGGAATCAACAAAGTCCAAGAGGGTAGCATCTTTCAGAAAAAGAGACATGCAAGAACAAGGGGACAATTTAAAGATAGAGGGGGGGCAGTTCAGGGGCAATGTGAGGAAGTATTTTTTCACAGATGGTAGTGGATGCATGGAACAGCCTTCCTGAGGAGGTTGTGGGGTCTAAAACTGTGGGAGAATTCAAGAATACATGGGACAGACATAAGGCAATTCTTGTGGAGGGTAGGAAGAAATAGGCTGTTTGTTAACTAGGATCTGCGGCTTATCCTGTAGGTAGGGAAATGGGCAGACTAGGTGGGCCAAGCATTCCTTATCTGCCATCAAAGTCTATGTTTCTGTGTTTCAATGGTTACCCCAAAGGGCATTGGCCAGGAAGCCAAGTTTCAAATAAATACAAAATCACACATACCCCCCATAATGCAAAGCATCATGGGCTGTATATGCAAATCACCACAGAATATTATGCTTGTTCAACTTTAAGCAGAAATACATGGTGCCGAAAGGCCTCTCACGATTTTGTATTTCTTTGAAACTTGGCTTCCCGGCCAATGGCCTTTGGGATAACCATTGCCTCAGTGCTTGCACACCGAGGTTCTTTATTTATATGTATATACACACACACACTACCGGTCAAAAGTTTTAGAACACCCCCATTTTTCAAGTTTTTATTGAAATTTAAGCAATTCAAGTCCAGTGAATAACCTGAAATGGTACAAAGGTAAGCGATAAACTGCTAGAGGTTTAAAAAAAAGTTTAGGTTGGCAAAAACTGCTGTAGAGAATTGCAAAGAAAGCCAAGGTGTCAGTGAGTACAGTTTCCTACACCATCAAAAGGCACTTGGAAACTGGAGGAAACTGACAGGGAGAGGTCTGGCAGACCCAAAGCCACAACAGAATCAGAAGACAAGTTTCTGAGAGTCAACAGCTATGTGATAGGCGGCTCACAGGACAACAGCACAGATTGACTGGCACCCTGAACCAAAGGGCTACCACAGCATTTTGCAGCGCCATGCAATACCCTCTGGTCTCACGCCTAGTTGGTCAGGGTTCATCCTACAACAAGATAATGACCCAAACATACCTCCAGGCTATGTCAGAACTACCTTCGAGGAAAGAACAAGACGTAGGCTTCAAATCATGGAATGGCCAGCACAGTCTCCAGACTTAAACCCCAACGAGCTGGTTTGAGATGAACTGGACAGAAGGGTGAAAGCAAAGCAACCTACAAGTGCAACACATTTGTGGGAACTTCTGCAACAGTGTTGGCAAGAACTTCCCAACAATATTTGATGTCCATTGTAGGAAGAATGCCACTGATGTGTTCATGTTACAGTATATCTGCAAAAGGTGGCTACTTTGATGAGTCAAAAATTTAGATTAAATTTTGTTAAACAAAATGATTCTATGATTTCTTTTTATCTCCAATTGTTTATTTGTTCTATGCTTTAATTTCAGAGTACATTGAGACATTAACCTCGTAAATTTCAATAAAACTGGAAAAATGGGGTGTTCTAAAACTTTTGACCAGTAGTGTATATATATATATATATATATATATATATATATATATATATATATATATACACACACACACACACACACACACACACACACACACACACACACACACATATATATATATACACACACTACGCGTGTGTGTGAATATATGTGTAATAAACACACATATATATATATATATATATATATATGTAGACATAAATATATATATATTTATCTACATATATATATATATATCTAAGTAGATAGATATATAGTAAATATATATCTATATATACACACACACACACACACACACACACACACACACCATACATATACATATACATATACACACACACACACAACATGAAAATTATGGCAAGTGTGGCACACAAGGAAATAATACCATCAAGGGTTGAGCAAGCCACAAAACCACAAGCCTAAGGGGGAATGTCCTTTATGAGCTTCTTTGACCCTGAGATGGTAGTATTTCATGAGTATGCTGGACTTAGCCATATTTTATTTTACAGAATGCATTATGTTGGACCCTTTTTGCACTGTCCTATGTAGGGTTGGGCAAAATTTATGTTCTGCCAGTAAAATTCTGGTGAAACTGCAATTCCGCTACCACGAAAGTTTGTTAAATTCAGTTATTTCTGAGTATACTTTAACAAGTATTTGTCCATAGTGCACCAAAGTTGGCATGGTGACGGAGTGAAAGCCTACACAAAAATGCACCAAGTTTCAGCTCTCTACCTTTAAAAGGTGACAGAGTTATAACCCTTCAAACATTTGGGAATTTTAAAATTACTTCTAACAATTATGTAAACTGCAGAATTTTAAGCCCCTGTAACTTTGGAACAGAATATCACCAATTTTGTTCACGTCAGTGACCCTAAATGTTAAGCTCTGAAGGCTCCCCTATGGCCCAGTAACAGAGTGTTGCGCTGCCATGCTGACAGCCCAGGCTTGGAAGTGAGCCTGGAAGTCAGGTTGGGAGGCAGGCCATGGCCGAGACAGTTGCCACTCAGCAGTTAATCTTGGTCAGGGAGGGCTGCAAGTGGGTCCCACTGACACAGCGGCTCCCAAGTTCCATCAACACAGCAATGGACAGAATGGGACAGGAATCAGGGGTTAAGGAACAGTGGGCAGTATTTAAAATGGGGATTACAAGAACAACAGAATTATGCATTAAGCAGGTTAGCAAAAGGAAAAGGAAGAGGAGACCATTATGGTTTTCCAAAGAGGTAGCAAAGAAAGTGAAAGCCAAAAAGATTGCATTCAGGCAATACAAAAGACACAGGCAAAAGGGGATAGGAGAAGTACCAGGAGAAGCAAAGGGAGGCAGGGAGGTCAGTAAGGAAGCCAAAGCTCGGACAGAAGAACACATCGCAAAAATCAGTGGGTAGAGGGACAAAACCTTTACAGGTACATAAGTGAAAAAGAAAGACAAAGGGAGAGATAGTGAGACTGAAGGGGGAGGATGGGGAGCGTGGAGGATGACAAAAGTAAAGCTGACATATTAAACAGGTATTTCTGCTCAGTCTTTACTGAGGAAGAGGAGAGTAATGGGTCAGAAGGGAGTACAAGGGATGAGAATGGTGCAGAAATGGACACAAGTCCCTTTACATGAGAAAGGGTCCAGAAGGAACTGGAAGTAATAGGAGTTGATAAAGCAATGGGGCCAGATGGGGTGCACCCCAGGGTCCCTAAAGAACTAAGAGAGGTGGTGGCTGAACCTCTGGCTATCCTGTTTAGCCAATCACTGGGAACAGGGGAGGTACCCAAAGACTGGAGAACAGCAGATGTAGTCCCCTTATACAAAAGCGGGAACAAAGAGGAAGCAGGGAACTACAGACCAGTCAGCCTCACCTCAGTAGTGGGGAAGATCATGGAAGCACTACTGAAGGAAAGCCTGGTGGAACATCTGGTTGTCAATGGACTACAGGACCCAAGGCAGCATGGTTTCACCAGGGGAGGTCGCGTCAGACCAACCTCATTGAATTTTTTGACTGGGTGACTAGGGAGGTGGATCAGGGAGGGCAGTGGACATGGCCTATCTGGACTTCAGCAAGGCCTTTGACACTGTGCCACATAGAAGACTATTACACAAACTGGGAAATATGGGTGTGGGCAGGACAGTAGTGTGGTGGGTAGGTAACTGGCTGGGTGGCAGGACACAGAGGGTGGTGGTAAATGGCTGTCACTCCACAGAGGCAAGAGTGACCAGTGGGGTACCACAGGGATCAGTGCTGGGACCGGTCCTATTCAACATCTTCATCAGTGACATTGCACAGGACCTAGAAGACAGAATTTCATTGTTCGCTGATGACACAAAGCTCTGTAACAGAGTAGACGCACCAGAGGGTGTAGACAGAATGAGAAGGGACCTCACGGAAACTTGAAGAATGGTCAGGGGTTTGGTAGTTGAAATTCAATGCAAAGAGTGCAAGATAATGCATATGGGGCACAAAAACCCTGGAACAATGTATTAGCTGGGGGGGTGAGGATATAGCATGCACCAAGCAGGAAAGGGATCTTGGGGTTATCATCTCTGATTACCTCAAGGTAGGGAAACAGTGTGACAAGGCAGCAGGTAAAGCAAATAGGATGCCGGGATGTATAGGCAGGGCATCTCCAGCAGGAAAGGGAGGTCATAATTCCGCTATACAAGACACTAGTGAAGCCCCACCTGAGTACAGTGTACAGTTCTGGAGACCATACCTACGTGGGACAGGGTAGAGAAGGTTCAGAGGAGGGCAACAAAGATGGTGCATGGATTGCATCACAAGTCCTATGAAGACAGGTTGGAAGGAACTGCACATGTACTCCCTGGAGGAGAGAAGGGATATGATAGAGACATACAAGTATCTCACAGGGAGGAACAGGGTGCAGGAATACACTATTTTAAGTGAAAAAGATGTTCCAGGACTAGGGCATGGGATGAAGTTGGAGGAGGACGATTCAGAGGAAACATGAGGAAGAATTTTCACAGAACGGGTGGTGGACAAGTGGAACACCCTGCCAGAGGAAGTGGTGAGGCTGAAACAATCACAGGATTTAAGAATGCATGGGATAGACATAAAGGAATTCTGGAGGTCAGGGGTAAGGGGCAACAACTTCTAGGAAAACAAACTGAACTTACAAGCTCAAATGGGCAGACTGGGTGGGCCATAGGCCCTTATCTGCCGACACTGTCTATGCATCTATGTATCTATGTAGCAACTCCTGTGGAGGGGCCAGGTAGCTTGCTCCTGTCACAGGGGAAGCTATGGCTGCGCCAGGCTGACAGAGGCACTGCCCACCTGGGGAGATGGGAGGGAGCAAACGTTGGAGAAAAACCCAATAGATAACTGAATTATGGCTGGGTTCAGCCTGATCAGAGTATATTCCTGTTAACAGCGTATACCCCTGAGAGACGAGCTTCCGGCCAGGAGAAACAACAGTACAGGGCGGAGAGGCTGTGTGCATCTAATCTTATGCTCAAAGGCTGGCCAAGTTATAAACAGCCAAACATCAGTAATTCAAGCTGAATTTCATGAGCTTTTCAGAAACTGTGGAAAGTTGTGTTATTTTAGTTGAAGCCATGCCCACACATTTTGCCCATACACTTAAGTTGCCATTGTGGAAGAAGGTAAAGGCTGGGTAAAGTGGCAAGGCAGCAGCATTCATAGGAGACTCCATAGTAAAAGTATAGCGGTGCCAAGTGTCAGGTCACTATCTTCAGTGATAAACCATGAAGAATAGTCATGAACATCATTGTGCACTAGCCTGAATTCTTGCAATATGCCAAGCGCTCACTGACGTAATGACTTGTGGAAGCACATGCAGCAATATTTCTGTACAATGCCACCTGTTGACTCTAACGACACAGTAGATAACAATGTATATTTTTGTTTGAATATAGTAGGTGCAGCACTCACCCTCATAGTAAGGACATGAGACAGAAGATGATGAAGCCTTGATGGCGAAATGTAAGATTTACCTGCTACGCTGGTTATACTAGATGGCTGAATAAAACTTCAACTGTTTATTCATCCTTACTGTGAAAGTGAGTGCGGCACCTGCTATATACCGACTCCTACGTTATTCGCACCACCACCACCCTAGTGCACACTCCTACATGTTGTAATGTATATTTTTACTATTCGAATATAGTGTCACCAAGTGACCCCAAGCCTTCCAACTAGTTACGACTTACGCCACTGTGACAAGGGTATCTGGATATCTTTAGACATAATGGAGCATGATACTGGACATCACTGTCACAGGAGTGTTCGAGATGTATTGCAGGGCCATAATGCTATTGCACGAGAGGTACTGCAGGCCCATAATGCTAGTGCAGGTCAGGTAATTCAGTGGTGATAAGTACTCTGTGAAAGTTAAATGCCACACGTGGAATTCTAGTGGCATCACCTATTATGTGTCCATGAATTTTTGAGCAAATTTTGCCAAATAAGTAACTACTAAAGTATCAATGTTACATTTTAACCTACTAAACCATTTATCCAGCTTAATTAGATTTCAGGACATATTTACTTTGGTGTGTATGCCAAATCTTGAGTGTAGACCTGCAACAGCAGTAGAGCTATAAACGTCCAAATATTCTTAACATGTTCACACAATTTAACACATAATCAAACTGTGAAATGCTGGACTCCTGTAACTTACAATTTACACAATCAACTACCTCTCTATTTAGCAGCTTCTACTGACTCTTTAAAGAAAGTATGCATCTACATTTTTAATTATCAAGCTCCAAAAGTGGCCAAGCTGTAAGCACAGAAACTTCAGAAATTTTCACATGAATAAAGTGCCAGACTGAGCCCCTCTAACTCCCCCAACCCTCCTCCAAATGTCACGAAAGAAAAAATTACTCACCTTAGTAATGCTGTTTCTTCTAATGGAGTCTTGCTATATTATAGACATTAGCAGTTTGATCCAGCTCTAGAACTGCCCCGGAGTGCAATGGTTAAAACCATTCCAAAATAGAATTTTGGCACGAGAGCAGCTCTATCTGTGTCATTTCAAACTTGAACTGTCAGATCTTTACGAGCCAAACTCACTAAGGTCTGTGTGGAAGCTGTAACTACACTAGCCAAATGGCTACCTAAATAACAACAACCATTGATGGTCCCAACACCCAAGACTCAAGTCAGGGGACCAGAAATACTAACACCATTCTAATAATATGAAAATGGAACATAAGTATAATAAAACACACACGACACATACACACCCCAAAGTCCCAAAGGGGACAAAATGCTAACAGGACATAAGTAGTGCCCACACTAAGTTGCCGCACCCCACCAAGTAGAGGTTCTGAGAGGGCAGGTTGGGGAGGTCTATAATATAGCAAGACTCCATTAGAAGAAACAACATTACTAAGGTGAGTAATTTTTCTTCAAACAACATGAAGTCTTGCTATATTATAGACATTAGCAGAATACACAGCAGTACCTCCATGGAGGAGGGGCAGAACCTACTTAGGGAATACGCTCTGAAGAACAGCTGTGCCAAACCGAGCATCTCTCCTGGCCTGGACATCCAGGGAGTAATGCGTGGTAAAAGTGTGTACCGTTTTCCAAGTAGCAGCCTGGCAAATCTCTAATAAAGGGATATCTCTGGCAGCAGCTAGAGACGCAGCTGTACCCCTGGTAGAATGAGCCCTCAAACCGGGGGCTTTGCCCACTTTCTGATAACAAAATTGGATGACAAGAGACAATCCACCTGGCTATTGATCTCTTAGTGGCAGGTTTGCCTTTCCCAACTTCACCATAGGTAAGGAAAAGTTGGAGGGATTCGAACCTGTGACCTTTGGTACGCTCTATATAATAACTAAGAGCTCTCTTAACATCCAGGCTGTGCAACCTCCTCTCACCCGAAGAGGAGTGATCAGTGAAAAATACTGGAAGGAGATAGATTGATTAAGATGGAAATCTGAAACCACCTTAGGCAAAACTTCCTATTAGTCCTAAGGACTACCTTATCCCTGTGGAAAGAAATAAAGTCAGTCTCTACTGACAAGGCTTGCAATTCACTTATCGTCTGGCAGAAGTGATAGCCACTAGAAAAACAGTTTTCCAAGTTAAGTACTTAAGCTCTGCAGAAGACAGAGGTTCAAAGGGGGTTGCATTAACTGGGCAATGCAAACATTAAGGTCCCAAAGGGCCGGTTCCTAAAGGAGGATTAGTACGGAGTAATCCCTTAAAAACTTGGAAAACACAGGATGAGAGGAAGAGGGGATGACTTTCCTGCTGACACAAAAGCAGACACAGCTGCCAAATGAACTCTCAGGGTAGCTGGTCTGAGACCCAAGGAATTAAGATGTACCATGTAATCTAACAAAATGGGCAATTCAGCAGATTCTGGGGAAATATTTTTCCCAGCACACCAAATGGAAAACCTTTTCCATTTAGAACTATAAGTAGCCCTAGTGGAAGGCTTTCTGGAAGCCTTTAGGATCTCAAGAACACCCTGAGAGAGGTGTAAATCAGCAAACTCTAACTCCTCAAGAGCCAGGCCTTGAGGTTGAGGGATTTGAGGTCCGGATACCAAACCCTTCCTGGGCACAAGTCAACAGATTGTGATTCCTGGGGAGGCACAGGGGAAAATGGACTGTCACAGACAGAAGGAGTGGGTACCAGGGCTACCTGGCCCAATCCAGGGCAATCAGAATCACCATGCAAGGCTGAGATCTGATTTTGACTAGTACTTTGAATAGGAGAGAAAGGGGAAAAGCATAGAGAACTTCCCTCCCAATCCAGAAGAAGGGCATCCAGGAGAACTGAGCCCAGCACTGGAGGCCTGCAACAGAACAGAGGAAGTTTGTGATTGTCTGGGGCTGCAAAAAGATCTATCTGAGGGATGCCCACCTGGCAAAAACTATCCCCAGCACTTGAGGATCCAGGTACCATTCGTGATGGCCCTGGGAAATCCTGCTGAGGGCATCCGCTAGGACATTGTCCTTCCCTGGAAGATGAACTGCTATGAGGGAAGTGTTCAGGGAATAGGCCAGAGACCACAACTTCATTGCCTCGGTGCACAAGGCCGAAGACCGAGTGCCCCCGTTTGTTGATGTACCACATTGTTGTGGTGTTGTCTGTTCTGACTTGTATCACCTTGTCGTGGACAGATGCAGAAAAAGCTTGAAGAGCTAAAAAGACAGCTCTGAATTCCAGCAAATTGATGTGGAGCAGAGATTCCTGGGGACCAAACTCCCTGAGTGGAAAGGTCGCCCATGTGGGCTCCCAACCCAGAAGGGAAGCATCTGTAGTGAGAGTCAAGTCGTGAGAAGGGAAATGAAGGGACCCCGCTCTTAATTGCTCTGATCCTTCCACCACTGGAGAGCTAGGATCAAGGTTCGAGTCACTGGGACCAACTTGGAAAGGGGTCTCTTCTCTGAGACCAAAAGGTTCTCAAGTGAAACTGAATGTCTCTCATCTGAAATCTGGCTCCTGCACAACAGCTGTGGATGCAGCCATGTGCCCCAGGAGCTGCAGAAAGTGTCTTGCTGGTCGAGAGACCTGCAGAGTGAAGGAAGAGGCCAGAGCCACTAAATTCCTTACCCTTTCTGGGGAAGAAAGGCTCTGGCTAGCTTTGTTTCCAATTCTGCCCCTATAAAGGTGAGTACCTGGACTGGTTCCAGAACAGACTTTGGTAGGTTTAGCAGAAAACCCAGGGAGGTGAGAAGCTGCTGGGTGACCTGCAGGTGAGATTTTACCTGTTCTGGGGACTGGCCTACAATGAGCCAGTCGTCTAGATAGGGAAAAACAGCAATCCTCTGCCTCCTTAAGTGGGCCACTGCTAGACACTTTGTGAATACCCTTGGAGCAGAGGTAAGGCCGAAGGGCATTGCTCTGAACTGGTAATGACCTGAGGGCAGTTCGAATCTGAGGTACTTTCGATGGGATCTTCTGATTAGGACATGGAAATAGGCATCCTTGAGGTCCAGGAGGCTAGCCAGTCCCTGGCCTTAGGAAGGTAAAATCATTGCCAGAGTTACCATTTTGAACTTTGGTTTCAAAAGATGCTTGTTCAGATATCTGAGATCTAAAATGGGCCGCCATTCTCCTGTCTTTTTGGGGTAAGGAAGTACCTGGAATACAGACCCTGCCCTGATGCAGGGAGGAACCTTTCTACTGCTCTGAGAGCTAACAGGGATGAGACCTCTGTTTCCAGAGCGAGGGTCTCTGAAGCACTTGCAGGTAGAAAGTCTGCTTCTCAACTTGGGAAACTTTTGAAGCCGAGAACCAGACCCTGGCTTACTACTTCCAGAACCCACTTGTCTGAGGTTAAAGAAGCCCAATTCTGGCAAAGCCAGCCTGCCCCCACTGGTACAGGAGAATCGGCCCTGGGCACCCCATCAGGGTGCCTGTTTCCTCAGGAGCTTTAGGCTGGGGGTGGGAGCAGGTCTGCCCCACCCCTCGCCTGCCCCTGCCTCTGAAGAAGCCCTCTGAGCATAGGCAGAGGAGGCCTGAGTCTGGTAGAAAGGCCTGTGAAAAGGCCTACCCCTACCCCTGGGGCATGCCTTTGAGGAGTGGCTTGCCGCTCCTTAGCCTGGGCACTCTTGTAAGTAGTCCTATATTCATCCATCTTCTTCATGTAATTCTCTGTCTGCTCTCCAAACAGAGAATTTCCCACCACAGGAAAATCCATAGCCTTAGTCTGGGTATCCTGTGACAAACTAGTACACCTGAGCCAGGCAAACCTACGAAAAGCTACAGATGTGGCCATGACCCTAGAGGAAACATCATTAACATCCACAGCAGCATGAAACTGAACCTTAGAGGCTTCAATGCCATCAGCAGCCACCTGTTCTAGTTCACTAGCCAGCTGGCCATGGGCCTGCTTGGCCAATTGCATAACAGTATCCCATCTATATTTCTGATACCTAGCTACATAAGCCATATAATTTGCTTGCCTGAGTCCCAGAGGGCTGCCATATACTGTTTTTTGCCATGGCATCAATCTTCCTGGAATCCTTGTCGGAGGATGTGAAGCCAAGGAAATATTAGCTTTATCACAGGCAGCAGCCTGAACTACTCAACATGACTGCATTGCTGAGAAAGGAATTCTGTATCAGGGCCTGACAATGTATACCTTCTGTCCATCTTTTATCTACAGGAGGCACAGAATTAGGAGCTTTTAAAATTTTAATTGTTTGTTTCCTAAAAGACTTATGTAAAGGAATAGACAATCTCCTAGACTCTGGAATATCCATCATTTCTACAAAATCAGGCTCCTCTTGCTCATCCACAGCCTCTTCTAAAGGAAGCTGGAGGGTTTCAGCAACTTTTTATAAAACATAAAATGAGATGGGGACTCAGACAGCATAGGGGGAGATTCTAAAGGTCTGTCTGGGGAGATGTCCGGTTCAATGGGCACACCCAGACCTTCCCAGCCACATTCATACTGTTCATAATCCTCCTCCCCCTCCTCTGGTTCATTAAATTCCTCAATATCATAATCCTGAACTACTGGGACCGGACGAACCGACCTTTTACCAGATAGTGGTGGTTTGGGCGGACCCTGAGACAGTGACTGGACAATTTGTATGGCTTTGCTATCTCTGCAGCAGTTGGAGAAGGAATTTTGGACTCAGACCTGCTGATTTTTCTTGTTTTTCTTTACTGGAATTGGTTCCTCGAACCAGCTTTTCTTTGCCCGAGGAAGTCTGGCCCTGGTCAGAGGCACTTCCTCTGGTTCGGCTGGCACCGAACCGGCTGGCCATCCCGGTCAGCGGACTTTTGGCCTCGTTCCCCTGAGCCTGCCCAATCTTTTTCCAGGGTGGCTGCAGGAAATTCTTACATACCTGGCAGTCTGACTGGAGGTGGTCAAACCCCAGACAATAAACACAGTGGTGTGTGGGTCAGCCTTGGCAAAGACTTCCCCACAGACATCACAGTGTTGAAACCAGTGGGCCGGTTTTTCTTTTGGGTTTCTCAGACATAATGCCAGCCTAACCAAAAACTTGCCCTTTAACGCAGTGCCAGGCAAGACACCCTATCGGTTCCTAACCGTGTCACGGGTATTGGAAAACCATAATAAATCAGTTTTTTAGAACCGATAAGAACGGAACAGCACTCTAAAATAGTAACTTTTAGTTTTAAATGAGTTTTAACCACTGATCGGTTCAAACCAACCGATAACTTACAAGTTCCACACAGACAAAACCTTCATTTACTTACGGTTACCACAGATAGAGCTTGAACCAACGGTTTTGGGTGTTAAAATAAAACTATTCTCGGTTAAATCCAACCGAGAAAACACTTTTAAACCAGAAATGAACCGAGCAGAAGGAGAAATCTCCGGAGCGACTGTTCACTGAGGCGGAGTAAAGAATCTGACAGTTCAAGTTTGAAATGACACAGATAGAGCTGCTCTCGTGCCAAAATTCTATTTTGGAATGGTTTTAACCATTGCACTCCGGGGCAGTTCTAGAGCTGGATCAAACTGTTAATGTCTATAATATAGCAAGACTTCATGTTGTTTGAACCTGGTATCCTTTTAGGGCCTTATCCAAACAAGAAGCATGCAAAAATTTCAGATCTCTAGCTAGAACAATGACAGATTTATGACTAGCTAAATAATTTAATAACATTTCAAAGCATTTCCCAGAATTTTGTGAAAATTCTGCAAAAATCAGAAATTGCCAAATTTCGCCCATTCCTATTTTTGCCATTGTGTTGGGGGTCGGGGTCAGGTGGCTGTTACATGTGTTGATAAGGGGCTTGGCACATGTCTTATTGGGGTAATATCGTGATAGTATATATACAGATGATATATCTAGTACTTGTTGGATATTAATGTATTAAGGTGTTAATACATTAATAAACTGTAATTAGCTGTTTTAATATGCTAATTGGCTACCATCATATATGGTGAAATATATCATGTCTTTTTCTAGGGGGACAAGGGCCCAACCATTACATGGGAACTTTTCCTCCATAGACAATCCCATCATTTCCCTGAATACCTGTGACAAATCAATTTAAAGTATATATCTGCACTAAACAATCAATCAGTTATACACCTACATTAATTAAAGCTATAAATCAGCTGGCTCCATGGCACGCGGCATGCTGGCAACCTGGGTTTGCACCCCAAGCCAGGGTACCAGAACTGGAGACTGGCAGGGAGGGGTGGAACTGGCCTTGGCACCCTTGGGTGGATTGACGGACAAGCTTGAATGAATGTGGTGCCTCAACACGCCCCCCCCCCGGTACATCACCACCCAGGGTCGCCATGCTCACGCATGGCCGATAACTGCAGAGGTCAAGGGTCAAAAAGGAAAACTAGAAGCCTCCTGCCCAGCCGGATGACAGGTGCCGGTCCTGCTGCCACCAAGTCCTGGAGTCAGCCCAGACCATCTCTGCAACACTCCAGGACACACTAGGAGTGGCCGGTAAGGTACTCCCCCCTCGGAAGAGAGGGATCCTCCCAAAGGGTTATGTCGGGTTACCTGGAGGGTGGGGGTTGCTATGACAGCTGGTGGCAGGGGTCGGGGTTGGGGCCTAGGCACTCCGGAGGAGTGGCAGGACAGGATAAGCTCCAACTGGGAGGAGCAAAAAAAAAGCTATAAATCAATACTAAGTAAACAATTAACAGCATTTACCTAAAACTAATAGAAAGTATACCCCTGCACTACGTTAAACTCGACGAGACACCACTAATAACCCAATTAACAGCATTAAGAAGGTAACCAAACCAATTAACAAGCTGCAAAAGAACCTGGGTTAAAAAAAAAAAAAAAGTCTAGGTCAAAACCACACAGTCGATAACCATGCGGTCAAAACCTGTCCCACATGGACACAAAAAAACGAGTGCAAAAACTGTCATCAAGCTTCCGAAGAAGGACTTGTTGGTCCAAAAGCTAAACCTATTTTTTCTTTTTGTAACATCCTTGTTGGTCCAGTAAAAGGTATCAAACCATCTGTTCTGGATTTGTTCTCACTAGGACTAATACGGCATTAAATAGTTTGTTTGTCAACATCGGAGATGTGTGATATCACAGAGTTCTAAGCACAAGTGGTTAGTGATGGTATCACACACCAAGGGTTTGTGAGCAAAAAAAAGAAAAAGGGCAAATTATGAGAAAACGCCATAGTTTATTTTACATAATTAATACTTCGGTTAATACTTCAGTTTAGGACAGTAGAAGGCCAAGGCCCATAAATGCTGTCCCCACTGCTCAGTGGAGGTCACCCTTTTCCCAACCATGTCTTACAGATTGATAGTCTTGGTGCACTTACAACTTCCCCTAGTAACTGGTTCCACAGCCTTATGACTCTCGGTACAAATGCATACTTACCAAGTTCAGTTTTGGGAACGGTGTCCACCAGCTGATATTTATGCCCCCTCAAATTATATTTACAATCTTTGTAGTCTAAACCTAGATCTTTCAGCAAGTTCGGGTCATACAGTATCTCACAAAAGGTGCAAAGTATCTCCTCTAGTTCTTCTTAAACTAAGGGACCACAGGCCTAAGTCCTCCAACCTATCCTCATATGATTTACCTTTACAACCTGGAATAAGTCTAGTAAACTTCTGCTGCATTCTTTCAACCCAATTTACATCTTTCTTAAGGTGAGGTCACCAGACCCGAGAGCAGTAATCCGTGTGCGGCACGATATACGTTTTGTACAGAAGTAGCAGAACTGACTGACCTGGAGAAGAAGAATCTGTGTACACAATTAATTAAATGGCTGGTTTTCATGGCTACTGGCCTACAATGGTCATTAGACTGAAGGTCATTACTGACATATACACCCAGGTCCCTTTCTGCATTCACTACTTTAAGTTTCTTACCATGTATGCAGTAATCCTGACCTATGTTGTTCCTTCCAAAATGCAGAACACCACATTTATCCATGTTGAACTGCATCCTGTCATCTTCTACCCATTCGACCTGGTCTTCTAGGCCTTTCCTCATATCACTCTTGTTTAAGTCAGTATCTACGAGGCCTC
Source organism: Neoceratodus forsteri (assembly GCA_016271365.2). NCBI lineage: Eukaryota > Metazoa > Chordata > Ceratodontiformes > Ceratodontidae > Neoceratodus > Neoceratodus forsteri. The sequence goes on from CM028134.1 coordinate 842,152,789, forward strand.
CTAGTTTAGTGTCATCTGCAAATTTGGTTTATTGCTACCATTTACTTGGAGATTTTTTATAAAGACATTAAACGGCAAGGGTCCCAACACAGATCCCTGGGGCACCCAGCTGGGGACCCCACCCTCCAGTGACAAGTGAACCATTAATCCTGACCACCTGCCTCCTGTCAGGTAGCCAATTCTGTATCCATCCGACCAAAGAGAGGTCTAACCCTAGATCCAAAAGTTTTAATACCAAAATGTTTAAAAGTCCAAAAGCAACACATCCATCTCTTTACCCTGATCTAAATTATAACTGACACAGTCATAGAAACTAATCAAATTTGTAGTATAGGACATATTACAGGAGAACCCATGCCGATTGCCATCAGTCATTACCCTGTCTTCCAAAAAAAATTCAGATTCACAAATCACCAAAGAAGTTTTATATTAAAAATGCAATAAAACAAAATTATTAGAAGGGGGTACATTCAACTTTTTACTTTTTTCTTTTCTTTACATGTAGACAGTGCTTTTTTTATAAATACATATCAGAGGCAAAAAACTCTGTTTAATGCATCAGTTAGGGTTGTTACACAGCGACAAAAGTGAGGAATTCGGTGTTGGGGTTGAAAACCCTAACTCCATTCACCCCCCCCCCAGCACCACACACACACACACACACACACACACACACACACACACACACGAACAGGGGAGGACCAAGGCAACACGACCAATGAGAGACAACCAGCAGTTGGTGACAGAAATAACAAACAATTGTCTAAATGTACTACAAGACATCCCCACCCACCTGACCAGGTACTGCATGCTCAGTGGAGATCAACAGCAAAACTGAGGCCATGTACACCAAATGTACACAACCCTGATTGCAGCTGCACACAACGTACCACACTTAGTAGCTACAAGGCCTTACCTACCGATGCCCCACACCGCACCACATGTGGTGGGCCACCTGAGCAATAGAGTTGAGCAAAACCAAGGAGTTGTACAGGTATAATACCTCTGATTATAACAAGGGTTTGAGAAATGCAGCTTTCTGATTGGCTGTAAACATTCTAACAGCCTTATGTTTAGTTTTTTTTTTTTTTTAACATACATGTAGAGCCTAACCATATGATGAACATGGTTTAATGTTGTTTAAAAGAACAGTTTTATTATGATAGCAATAAGTCACTCCCAGGTATTATGTTAATGGTCAGTTTATCACTGTCTAGCGACATGTGGCACTCGGCTACGCCTCATTCAACATTAAACCCCTAGAGGGTGATTAACAGACCATTTAACATAACTGTTGGTTATGCCTTATTGCTTAATTACCTTCATGTGTAGATACTCTCCCTCTGCTAGGCACTGCAGGAGCTTTGCAACACAGTGCCCCATCCAGTTACACCATCCACTGTCTAGTTACTGGAGAATGGCTGCGAATACAAACTCATGAAGATGAACAGTGTAACTTGATCATTACAGTCATCGAAACCTTAGTGTGATTATAACTGACAGAGTCAGTGAGAGAATAACCCCTGCCGTCCTAGTACACTTATCCTATTGTGAGTTAAATCAGTACTAAAAAACATTCTATTTATATCTACACTATACCTACTTGATTCCTGTTGTAGCACAATTAACATAGTTATCACTTTGATAGCATCAGTGACAGAACTGTGGCAAACCCAAACACTAGGCATACAGCCTGAGTATGAAACAACTGTTAAAAAAATTAGGCTGTGTCCATAAGTGGCATAGATCACTCATTGCAACAATAGTAAATGTATCACTAGTTCAATAAGTTAGTCATCACAGATGCAATGACAATGTCTTTATCAGGTACAACATACTCAGTAAGTGCCTACAGGAAAAATCTATCCTATAGACATCTCCGATACAGCTACGTCATTGTTGGCTCAGTAGTGCTATGATATTTAGAAGTTGCTTGGCCTGATCCACGCAATTACACTGTTTCTTACAAAGAATACTTACTGCATCTTTAGTATTCAAACACACTGAAGGTCTCTGTATGTACATCAGCAGTACACCTTCATTAGTAAGAATGCATCTGATACTGGCAGTACGAATTTCACAGCGTTGAACAGGCAATGCTTTTTCATACGTTTACATTAGTCTCTCTATCTTGAGTAAACAGTTGCAGTAAATGTACTACTATGTAAATCACATACTAAATGCAACACTACTTTTATCTTGAGCATGGCTGTGTCTTGTAGTTAATTTATGTAGTTCTCTTAATTAATGTATACTTCACTAGTGTTAAAACCTTTGTACAACTATGATCATGCACCTTCAGCATTTATATTGACTAACGGCACAGTACCAGTTGTGGTGTGGTGCGGGACATCGGTAGGTAAGGCCATGCAACTACTAAGTGTGGTACGTTGTGTGCAGCTGCAATCAGGGATGTGTACGTTTGGTGTACATGGCCTCAGTTTTTAGACAACTGTTATTTCTGTCACCTGCTGCTGGTTGTCTGTCATTGGTTGTGTTGCCTTCGTCCTCCCCCGTACTTGCATGTGTGTGTGTGGTGCTTGGGGGGGTGAATTCGGAGTTAGGATTTTCAACCCTAACACCGAATTTCCTCACTTTGTCGCTGTGGAACAACCCTAACTGATGCATTAAACTGAGTTTTTTGCCTCTAATTTCCCTTCTTTTTGAGAATGATAATGAGAAATAGTGAATGTAATGCGGCAGCAGGAGCGCGGGGCCCGATGTCTTGTCACATAGTAACATTGTGCCCGGAAACGCAAATCGTAATGTGCATGGTGACGTAAAGTGAAACAGAAAGAGAAACAGTACTGTAGACAGAAATGTTAAAAACAATACAAACGCAACCGCAAATGAAAATGCAAAGGGTAATGCACATGGTGGCATAAACATGAACAGTAAGTGAAACGGGTACGGAACCGCAAGCAGAAACTGTAATGGTAACAGTAATGTAAGTGCACAGGCTAGTTTTCCCCAAAAGCTGTATAGAGAGACAGTGAGTAGAAAGAATGTATGCAAAATAATGACTCTCAGAACACAAAAATGAGGACTTGGAATAGTAAATTGCTTATATCTCAGTAACCGTAAGACATAGAAAAAAAAATTAAAAGTCATATGAATTATCAGTTTCCTGTCTAGTTTTGTACTTAGCCCCCCTTAAGGTGGCTAAGAATTTTTTCGACAGAAAGTCCGTATCTCGCACTGTTTGAGATCACGGGCCCTGAAGAACTTTATCTAACGCCGTAATGCTATCCTATGGGAAAAACAGAAGTTCGGACTGCCATAACTTTGCCTCCCTGTAATATTTTTTCACCAAACCATGGAAAGGCACATCTGTGGGATGTTGGCTGTGTTCCCTGCAAATTTCAGCCCAAAAGACCAAACCGTTATTTTGCAGCAGGGCGCCAAACGATTGCTGCAATGTTATCCTATGGGAAAAAGCATCAACTTTGGAGTACTGTAACTTTGCCGCCGTGTAATATTTTTTCAGCGAAACACTGAAAGGCACATCTGTGAGATGTCAGCTGCGTTCCCTTCAAATTTCAGCCCAAAACTCCAAACTGTTCTTTTGTAGTGGGGTGCCAAAGAATTACTGTTATTTTGGACATAGTGTCATAGAAGTAATAAGTGATTTGCGAAAGCTTTCACAAAAATTTGCGACACTTTCGTGAGTGTGACACTACTTTGCGAAAGTACTTTTTCCAGAAATCTGAAAAACATATTTCTGGGGTGTTTTACCCCAAAATAAAGACATGGCTAGCATCCTCAGGGCCCGACTAGGTGAATACAAAAAGAATTAGGTTGCTAGAGGGTCTCAATTTTAAATGCCAAGCATTTTTCTGATCACTAACTGAAAACAAAATGGCAGATTTGTGACAGTAAAGGGCCATTGACGCAGTAAAAAACAGCATTAGAAAGTGTTGAACTTTTGTTAACTTTTCCTATTGACTTATTGAGGAACTTGTTTTTGAATAACTTTTGAACTGTTTAATATTTTTCACAAAATCTTGAAAGGCACATCGGGAAACCCGGCTTCACGTTCCCTGAAGATTTCGGACCAGTCGCGCAAACCGTGTGACCGGTAGGCGCAACCGTAGAATTCCAAAAAAGGCGTAAACGCACGCGCAGATCATGCTTAATAACTCCGCCGCCGTATATCCAACCGGTACGAAACTTGGCAGATCCCAAGGCATATGGTTCTTGATTCTGTATGCCAAATTTCAAGCAAATCCGTCAAACGGTTGCAAAGTTATTAAGGTGCAAAATTTTGGGTTTAACATGTAAATGGCTCCTCAACCCCAACTATGGTAGCACTACCGTGCTACCACTATATATTTATTAGAGGCAAAAAACTCAGTTTAATGCATCAGTTAGGGTTGCTCCATAGCAACAAAAGCGAGGAAATTCGATGTTAGGGTTGAAACCCCCTTTGCACCCCTCCAGCCCACCCCCCCAACTGGAATCAGGGTGCGGCGTTGGGTCGTTGGCCTAACTCTCACCCATACATGTGGAAAGAAGCTGAGGAATAGGAGAATGGGGTGAGAATTGGGACTGATGACCCTAGCGCGCCCCCAATTCCAGTTGGGGAGTGGACTGGAGGGGTGCAAGGGGTTTCAACCTAACATCGGACTCTCGCTTTGTCGCTATGGAACAACCCTAACTGATGCATTAATGGATTTTTGCCTCTAATTCCTTCTTTAGAGAATGATAATGAGAAATAGTGAATGTGTCTATGACGGGAGGAGCGTTGTCACATAGTAACATTGTGCCCATAAGCGCAAATGAAATACGCATGGTGACGTAAAGCGAAACAGAAAGAGAAACAGTACTGTGGACAGAAATGTTAAAGACAATGCAAACACAACTGCAAATGAAAACGCAAAGGGTAACGCACATGGTGGCGTGAACGGTAAGTGAAAAGGGTATGGAACCACAAGCAGAAATGGTAATGGTAACAGTAATGAAAGCTCACAGGCTGGTTTTACCCAAAAGCTGTATAGAGAAAGACAGTGAGTACAAAGAATGTATGCAAAATAATGACTCTTGGAGCAGAAAAATTAGGACTTAGAATAGTAAATTGCTTATATCTCAGGAACTGTACAACATAGAAAAAACATTTAAAAGTCATATGAATTATCACTTTCCTGGCTAGTTTTATACTTAGCCCCACAATAGGGGGCTAAGTATTTCTTCGACGAAAAGTCCGTATCTCGCACCATTTCCGAGATACAGGGCCTGAAAGGCGCAGCGAATGCCGTAATGTTATCCTATGGGAAAAAAAAAAAACAGAAGTTCGCATTGCCATAACTTTGCCTCCCTGTAATATTTTTTCACCAAACCACTGAAAGGCACATCTTTGAGATGTTGGCTATGTTCCCTGCAAATTTCAGCTGAAAAGACAAAACCGTTATTTTGCAGTAGGGCGCTAAACGATTGCTGCAATGCGTCGTACGCCGTAATGTTATCCTATGGGACAAAGCGTCAAATTTGGAGTACCATAACTTTGCAACCGTGTAACATTTTTTAAAAAAAAACACTGAAAGGCACATCTGTGAGATGTCAGCTGCATGCCCTCCAAATTTCAGCCTCAAACTCCAAACCATTCTTTTGCAACGGGGTGCCAAAGAATTGCTGTCATTTTCCCCACAGCCTAGAAAAGTACTGTCGCAATTTGCGAAAGCTTTCGAAAATATTTGTGACACTTTCGTGAGTGCAACACTACTTTGTGAAAGTACTTTTTCCAGAAATCTGAAAAACATATTTCTGGGCTGTTTTACCCCAAAATAAAGACATAGCTAGCATCCTCAGGGTCCGACTAGGTGAATACAAAAAGAATTAGGTTGCTAGAGTGTCCTAAATTTAAATGCCAAGCATTTTTCTGATCACCAACTGAAAACAAAATGGTGGATTTACGACAGTAAAAGGGCCATTTGAGAAAGTAAAAACTGCATTTGCGACACTGCTGAGCTTTTTGTTAACTTTTCCCATTGACTTATAATGGGAACTTGTTTTTTGGATAACTTTTGAACGGTTTAATATTTTTTCACGAAATCTTCGGAAGGCACATCAGGGACCCCGGCCGAACATTCCCTTAAGATTTTGGACCGGTCGCAAAAACTTCATACCTGTAGGCATGACCGTAGAATTCCAAAAAGCATAAATGCACGACAAGAGATCACGCAATAACTCCAGCCGTGATATCCAACCAGATGTAAATTTTGCAGATCCCAAGGTGTATGGGTCTCGATTCTGAATTCAAATGTCAGGTAAATCCGTTGAACAGTTGCAAAGTTATTAAGGTACAAAATTTGGGGTTTAACATGTAAATGGCTCCTCAACCCTAACTATGCTAGCACTACTGTGCTACCATTATACATACATACACACACACACACACACACACACACACACACACCTGCACACACACACACACAGCTTTTAGGCTGCTTTTACTGTTTATCACTTGACCCCAAGATCATACTTCTGACAGTGTATTTCAACCTTTTCCCCTCCCCTGCTCCCTCCCTCCTATCACTACTTTCTTATCCCCCTTTCCTCTCCCAGCTCCCACTACTTGCACCCCTACCACAACCTCTCCCACCGGTTTTGCCTTCCCTCTACTAGCTACTAAAACTGTCCCTACCACCTCTACCCCTCTCCCACTGCCTTGATGAGGTTACCGCTTTCCTACTACGCCTCACTCCACCCCTCCCTCATACTACCCACTTTCACTCCCCCCCACCACCACCCAACAATGCCTGCTTCAGGCAGCTACTGTCTCAGTGTACTGTCCATTTAAACTACCCTCCTGGTACAGTCTAAGTGACCATGACTAGTCCTCATTGCCATTAGCCTTATAAGGAACTGTTGTAACTGCATCAAATCAACCATATTGTACTTATTGTCCTAGTTAATCCATGATTACCTAAATATTTGTATACACCAATGTTACTTTCTGTATGTACTGAATTGCTGCCCCTAATCTGCCTTAAGTGTACCTACTGTCTATACTGAATGTATGCACCATGTGTGTTTGTCTTTCCCCTGTGTATCAACCCTACTGACATGGAACCTTTGTACAAGAGCCCCTGCTTCAAAGGTATTGTAATCAGAGACTTAAATAAATAAAATTTTGGACATAGTTACATGCTATGTATGCAAAGAGGATAACTTTCACGCTGCAATTCTGCAGTCAGTCTGCTTTATTTTAGTAAATATATTGGATTTTCACTTTGCTGTAGTTTTACCATTAATAAAACAAGCTGACAAGTTCTTTGATAAGTAACTTATGATTCTGTGGGGAGTGGGCAGGCAGCTCTTGTGTGGCTTCTGTCTGCTTGGCTGTTGTGGACACTCATGCAACGTGTTATATTTGAAATCCTGAATGGTGCTTCACTTATATGGGCAGCTTTGTTCTGATCCATACCCGAACCCGAGTCACCAATGTGGTGGGAAGTGAGACGTCCCACTGCCTCAACCCCCTGCTCCACTGGGCTGCTCTGTCTTTGCTTTTTAACACAAATGGTGATTCCTGTGTGTGTTGCACTGCAATTTTGGGAGCAGGAGTGCTGTAATGGTTTGTGTAGTGATGGCAGTTTGGCAGGAACAGTAAAGAAAAATTCTACATAAAATGCTTAGAATCTGATTGACGCCCATGCTGTAATAGCCAACCCAAGGGTCGATCTTTACATTATATTACTGGCCCAGGGCACAGTGCAAACTGCCTCAGGCCAGTGCAGTGCCCTCCCAACCTTCCCAGCTTGGCTAGTGCGTGAACCTGGCCCTTTAAAGAAGTAAAAAAAAGGCGGTTCTGCTTTTTGGTGTGTGTGTGTTTTGTTTTTTGTTTTTTAACCCAGCAACTGCCACGGGAAGACCCATGACTGCAGGATCATTTTGGCGCCTGTCTGTAGCCCAACACCCCACCTCCAATGTCAATCTCCACACGTGCAGCAGTTGCCCTCCACACCGAGGAGAATCCCTGAGCCCTAAGATGCGATCTGCGGCTGCTGATCATCCCAGTTGGAGATGAACTGCTGCCCGATGCTCCAGAATGGTAAGCCAGCACAAAACAGTTTACTGCAGTGCTTTTGTCTTTAAGTGTGAAGAAGGCCAGCCGCCATAGATGCCATCCTCCGTCAGACACGTGCGTATTTGACTTTTGATAAGGCTCAGCTTTGGGGGGTCCGTTGTGATTCTGATGATACCGAGTAATTCAAAAGTCAAAAGAGAAGTCTGGGTAGTTTAATTTCATGGGGTCGTCAGGTTTTGAGCAGTGTGAGTGAGAGTCCGTCGCGTAGGTTGTTTGCCAGGTAATTATTGTGTTTGTGCCGGTGGGGTTCCTCCTGGGTTGAAGGCAGCAACAAAAGACAGACGCTGGGATGCCATGAATGCCGACAGACTAGGGAGAGTGTTGTAGGCTCTAATCACTGTGCTGCAGCCGGAGCTTTAAAATGCAAGCAGGATGAGAACTCGACGAGTCTGGACCCGATTGTTTTTTTCTGTCCCCAGTTCTTTCCCCGACGGTCACCATGGATGAGGAGTGGACTAACTTGGGGATTTTAGCATTTAGGCCAGCTCAACAAAACAACTGACCCAGACTTCCCAGCTCACACTCACTTGCAATGCCAGCACAGGGCTGCTCGGTTTCCTGGTTCTGGCTACTTACTAGTGTGTATGGGAGGCCTGATATTTTTCATCAACAAGCCTTGCTGTGTGTTCTGTAGCCTCCACCTTGCATTTTGGCAGAGGAAAGTTTAAATATGCTGTTGGGGGAGGGGGTGCGCTAGTATCTGGATCGGATGTTTGCCACAACCTAGCAGCTGCACCCCCTTTGAGCATGCTATTTTTGGATTCGTTAGTTGTGGCCTGCGGCTGCCATAAAATGCTGGGGTGCCAGGTGTGTGTTTTGCTGGGTGATGCTGCTAGGGATTATTAATTCTGCGCAGCAGGAACTCCGGTGATGCGGGGCTGAATAATGCCGTGGCCCGCATGGGGGTAGGGGCAGGACATGGGACATAGCTCACCCCACCAGCCCAAGCATGTGACAGACTACCAGCCAGAATTTAGTCTCTGCTTTGGGGATGCTGATGTGAGAAGATTCTGTATTTTCAGTGAGGCCTGGGATTGCAAATATAAGTTCTGCTACAGTTCAGCATCCACCCGCAGTTAGTTGCCATCTCTGTGCAGCTAAAGTGTCTACGTGTGTGCTACACTCAGGTGTATGTTAGTTTGCCAGGGGCTGTGGATTTCTGGCCTGCAGGAATGCGGCTGCTGGCATCTTCATGGCAGAACAGTCAGTCTGCTGCAGAGTTATGTGTTTGCTGGGTGACGCTGGGGATCAGTGGCCTGCTGGTGATGCCGGAACTGGTGATGGGGCTGATGCACTGACTGGGCATCATGATAGGGGCAGGAGGGATGCTCATGCTCACCCACACAGGCCAATGCACTGCCAGCTTAAGACATCCAAGGGCAGACTGAGCTTTGGGGAGATTGATGACGATGTGTTCTCTGAAGGCCTGGGACTCCAGCCCACCCACCTTGCCCAGTTTGCCCACGGCTGCCATACCTACAGGCTAACACACAGTCTGCTGCAGGTCTGATCTCCGTGTGTTGTTTGCTAAGCTGGGTGATGATGGGGATTTCTGGCCTGACTGGGTCGATGCAGGAACTGGTGATGAGGCCAAGCTCCTGTGCTGGGGGCGGGAGATGCTCTCACTCAGTCACTTCCACCAGCCCAAGTACTTGACTGCCAGCTATCATTGACATCCGAGGACGGAGTCTTTCATCATTGGGGATTACAGCAAGAAGCCAGCAATTTATTTCTGGGGCTATGTCTCCATGCCAAGAGCCACCAGACTTTCCTGGCGATCTGTGATCAAGCTTGCTGTTCTGTTTGGGTGGGGGGTTATTGGACAGAGTTTTGTCAGGAAGCTGGCACAATCGACTGCACAAATCTGGAACCTTGCAGCCACCACCAGCTTTGCTATGATGTGTGACACCAGGCGGGGTTGGGGGTGCCGGTGGACTTGAGGCACAACAACAACTGTGCTCACCAGATTTCTGCTTCAGCTATGACGCCAATGTGGACTTGCTTGCTTGCTTAGGAAGCTGTGACTATTAAGTTACTTTGTAAAATATTATTCTGGCAGGCTGCAGTCAGAATATTAACTTTTTTTTTTTGTTTGTTTCTTTCAGACTTGTCTTCAAGGAGGAGATGATCCACGTCATCTCTGTTTCAATTAAAAACTGGCCAAGGTAAGTAAAACACTTTTTGTCAGCCATTTTACAATCAGAAACATTAATGTAACAGCAGAAGACCACCAGCAGTCCAGTGCCCATTTCCTATCTATCCTTCCCTGGAACTTACTGTTCCAGGTAGTAACCTTCCCCCATCCTTTTCTTCCCCCTGAAACCAAGTACCCCTGTGTTCACACTTCATTTTTGTTCCAGAGCCGGTTTTGCACCACAGGCCGGGTTCCATTTCACTTATGGAACTTAGTATGCTGGCCTGGTGGTGGCGCTGAGGGTTAAGGCACGTCTGGACGCCACACCTTGCTTCACGCCGGCAACCCGGGTTTGGGAACGAGCACGGGTCATCAGGGGTCAGCAGGGGAGGACTTAAGATCGTGTGGCCGTCTACGACAGCTCTCCTAGTCCTGGGGTAAAGGGTGGGATCATCAAGTTCAATATGTGGTTTATGTTTGTGACTTCTGTCTTTCATTTCAGATGGTGGTGTCGATATTGAGATCTGCACTGAACAGTGTCAGCGAGCGAGACAGGTCCCAAGTGCACCGCAGGCATCTCTGAGGTATGAAAGAATTAAAATGAAATATAGGGAGGTCAGGGAGTCAGTGTGATTCAACTTTCAGCTAGTTAGTTTAGATGCCGAGTATGTTTTTTTCTGTTTTTACTTTGCAGGTGCTTTGTTGTAGCAGCTGGAAGCCAGCGCAGAATAACTGAAATTGGAACTGAACACAATCTCTGTCGTGGCAGTCAGAACTTGCAGTGCTGAGTGGTAGGAGGGTGAGAGAGTGCATGGGCACAGAGAAAACAAGCTTCGTGCACTTAAAAGTGACTCCAGACTTGACCTGTCAAGTCTTTGCTGGACTGTCTGCCCTGAATTGCTCCGAGAGGAAATTTGACTCTTGTATTCTGCACACAAATTTGATTGACCCAAAAAGAGACAGTCCTGCAGGGTCTTCTGGACTGCTAGGTCCAACCGCAAGTCTGCACTCAGAGGACATAACTGGGCTTGCATGTTGTGCGAACTGTTGCCAAGATCCTGGCATGGGAGTGGAGTGTGCTCAGCTGAGTAAAAAAGAAACTGGGACAAAGTTCTTGAAAAATATATTTTTTAATGTGCATCTTTAAGTCACCAAAGTTAACACTTCTGCAGATAAGCAGAACGAGAAGTTTTATTTTTGGTGTTTAATTGAGACTTAAACTGTTACGAGAAAGTTTACCATTCTGGTATACTTTGGGTGGTAAAAAGTGGCTGTTCTGATTCCAGGCTGGCATTGGCCTAATACTAGCCACACAAAATATGACTTAGTAGTTGCTATTTGCATATTTTGACACATATTGGCTGGTAATTTTCTTGATAAGTCTCAGTGCAAACTGAAAAACAAAAACAAAACAGTAATTAACGAGTTCTCCTATGGTATATTACTGGGTTGGTGAAAACTGGCTTTCCTGGCTGGCACTGGCCTAGCTGCCACAGCAAATACAGTAAATCACTCATCTTGAGACATTGTAATTTTCTTGATAATCATTGTGAACTGAAAAGACTAAAAGAGTACCTTTAAGTGTTGCTGCTCTGTCTTGCTCCATCACTGGCCTGGCTTACTGTTCTTGACATTTTTTTATTTATTCTTTTACATACTACTTAACTTTGCAAGGCTTAGTTTTCATGACAGTTAAAATTTGTTCCGTTATACTTCAGCCTCAGCTTGTCAGTGTGGTAGCTGCTCTCAGGATCTCTGTGGCTGGCATCAATATCACTTTTTGAATTGAATTATATTTACTGTCACGTCGTGACACAAGTTGTCTCTTGTCCAAAACTGATTTAAAATTCTGATCTTTGAAAAGCCGCCCTCACAATCTGTAAGACATGTCATTGCTTGGCTCACAATCTGACGTTTTTGTGACTCATCGGAACTATCAATCTCTGACAAATCTAAAAGTTTGCTTTTGGGGGCGGTGTGCATGCAGCACAGTCTTTAGTTGTAGGTCTTCTACAGACCTGACTCTGTACTTCAGCTTTTCTTTTGTCATTGACATCACACTCTTCAACAATGTGGAAATACATTAAGAGTGTGACAAAACCTAACAAAAGAAAACTCACTGGAGATGAAGAGAGGAAAGAAAAAGAAAGACTTTATGAAGAAAAGAAAAGAAAAGGTCCCATACATTTCAAACATCTTGGTTACAAACCTTTGCATGGTTGCGGTATGATGAAGAAACAGACCAAATGTTTTGCCATCTGTGTCAGAAATATGACGACATACATTCTGGTAAAGCCAGTAATAAAAATAATTTTCGATATGGTACCAACAATTTTCGTCTGGGGTCCATCACTGCACACCAGTCAAGTGAGGCCCATACTAAGGCAAGTTCAGCTGAGGAAGCAGCAAAGTATGCCCCTGGTACTTCTAAAGCTGAAGTTATGCTAAAACATATGAATGAGGCAACCCTGGAAAGGTTAAAAATTTTTTTTAGAACGTGCCATGCCATTGCAAAAAATGGTCATCCTTTCACAGACATCACTTGGATGTGTTGTCTTGACGAAATGAAAGGCTTAGACATAGGAACAACCTACAGGAATGACAAAGCAGCTAGACAGTTCATTGGTTACATTACAGAGGTTGAACACAGGGCTCTACAGACAAAGATGGAACAGCTTTGTTTTCTATCTTTGATAAGTGACGGAAGTACTGATGCATCCATTACAGAAGCTGAAATTGTATATGTTCACTAAGCACATTCTGGAATAGTCAATTGTCAAATAATTGGTGTTCAGAATGTTAGGAAAGCTGATGCCATAGGCATTAAACATGCAATCTGTGAAGTTGTTGAAAAGGATTTGCAATTAACAATGGCAGATTTCATGAAAAAAAATGGTAGGGTTTGGTAGTGATGGCGCATCAGTTATGGTAGGTAAGAATAATGGAGTTGCCACACTGTTCAAGAATAAGCAGCCCTGCGTTCAATCAGTGCATTGTTTTGCCCATCGCCTAGAACTTGCCTACAAGTCAGCGTTAAAAAACATTGACTTGTTCAACAAACTCAATGGACTTCTGTTGAACATGTACTACTTTCATCATAATTCTCCTTTAAACCGCGGTAACCTCAAAAGTACGTGTGAGGTGTTATCTTTGCGTCCATCAATTCCAACATGTGTTGGAGGGACACGGTGGGTCCCACACATGCAAACAGCTGTTCAAGTGCTGATTAAAGGATACCCCGCAATTGTCACACATATGACACAGATGGTAGAAGTTCAGGGTGTGTCTGGTGAGCAGAAGAACAAAGCAAAAGGAATGCTCAAGATTCTACAACTCAAGATAGTTGTGAAGTTTGCACATTTCATGTTCAATGTGCTTGGAGTGCTAGCCATTTTGTCTAAAGTGGCTCAAGAAAGAGAGTCCACAGTTTTGGACATCTTCGCCACATTGCAGTCCACAGTTCAAACACTCACTGAATACATGGGTCGACCAGGTCCAAAGGAGCGTCACGTTCTTGATATTACAGAATTTCACAGCATTCAACTCACAGGACAATCTGATTTCGATGCAGCATGAAGCAGAGTACTGAACTGCCTTGTTCAGAGCCTCAATGAGAGGTTCATCGATGCCAGCCCAGAGATCCTGAGAGCAGCAACCATGGCAAGCTTTACTTTGTGGCCAGATAAGATCAACATGCAACAATTTGGAGAACAAGAGATAGCCACCATAACAAAACACTATGAATCCGTATTGGCTAATGCAAATGTAGATGTGGATTCAGTGGTGACAGAGTGGAATATGCTCAAGTCAGAGATTTACGAAAGGTTCTACAACATACAAAGCTTGAAATGGGACAAAATTAACTATTCATATTCACAAAAGTATCCAAATGTCCTTGCAACTATTGATTTGATCTTGAGTCTTCCTGCTAGCTCAGCTGTGGCTGAACGTGGATTTAGCCAGATGAAAATCATCAAGTCACAGCTTCGCACAAAGCTTATGTCAGACAGTTTAACAGATCTGACGCTCATTCAGATGAATTCACCAGAGATAGACAAATTCAGTCCAGATAAAGCCATTATGCTGTGGAACATGGGAGCAGACAGACGTAGGAGACCTTGTACTGGTTCAGTGCAAACTAGGTGACCGGCGTCCGCGTCAGTGTTTGATGAGGATGGTGACTCCAACTCTGGGTCTGACTCAGAGTCCAATTGTTCAGTCAAAAGTGTATCATCTGAAGGCAGTGATGTACAAGACTTTCTTGAAGTTATCCATCTTGAAGAGTAAAACTGTTGGTGCCCACGGTGCCACCACGGCATGGCGCAGCTGCCAGAATGTCAGACAGGATCAGGAATGCACAAATCCATTGCATGATGTCCACTGATTCCGAAGACATTTTTGAAGAGTCGGCAACCCGTGAAATTCTGTAATGGGACAGACAAGTCAGCTGAAAGGTAGAAATGTAAGTTTTTACATTTGTGGCTTTTGTCAGCCCATCTGGCACGTGGCAAAACTACCACCAATGTAAAAACTTACATTTCTTCACTATTTGTTTTTGGACAGGAAGCAGCATAACTGGAGCCAGAGTCACTGAGTCGATGATCCCTTCCAATCCTGGTCCCCCTTCCCAGGCAGCCCCCGTTCACTCTTCGCATTAAATGTCTAAGCAGGAGTTTGGAGGGCATCCCGAACGCATGGTACAGTTTCCTTGATTACATCATAAGCAAGATTGCACAGCATTGAAACCCACAACACAAAAGTAATACCGCAGGAGGCCTGTATCGTAGTGGGTGACGTTTATTTTTTGTCCAAGTTGCTTGATATGCGACTCTAATGAACTGTGTACCTAACACACATGATCTAGGATGCATCCCCACGACTCTCTACTTGGACATCACAAAAATTAATGTGAACTGTGGGGCAGCCTGGCTAGGTGGGTCAGAAACTGCAAGGGATCGTCAGTTTAACTTCAGTTATGATATTTCCCTCCTAAACAAACCAAATTTACTGGTGCTGAGTGCACTGCAAGTGCAAACCACTTTCCTGAAAAGACTGTTTTTTGCAATGGCATGGCACAGTCAACCAGGGCTCCAGATAAGGGGGAGTAGTACCTGTGTTATTACTCAGAACTAATGCACGCAGACTGAGACAGACTTATTTTTGGACTATACACGCATACCAGAGTCAGACTACCGGGCCCAAGTGTAGTACATTTTACTTAACTAACTCTTGGCAGCCTCCAAAGAATAGTGCACTGCTTGCTTCATCACATAAACTGGTATTGAAAACTTCAGCAGTTGGAGGCTGTGCCGCTCAGCATATTATCCCAACTTAAGTTTTTTAAATTTACTCACTTCTTGACTTTTTGTAACACTCCGGTGAGTAAATAAGAGTCATCTGACCCCACTGCTGGCAGATGGGCACTTGAAAGTCATGCATGTCAACATCCCAATTTGTGTTATTTAAATTTACTCACTGATTTTTTTTAAAAAAACACTCATGTGAGTAAATACAAGTTATCCGAACTGCCATTGCTGGCAGATAGGACTTGAAAGTCATGCATCCCAATTCAATTTGACAGTGTTTTTTAAATTTACTCACTGACTTTTTTAACAGATGAGTAAATACGAGTCACCCAACCTGCCACTGCTGGCAGACGGGCACTTGATTGATTAAATTCTTTCTTTAAAAGGAAATAAGTTTAAATTGTGATGCAACTCTCACTCCATGGCATGACTCTAGTACATTTATCTGAATTTGGTTTTACTCTCAGTCATATGTCGCTCAAAATTAAGAGTAATTACTCAGATCTCTCGAAAAAAAACCTTATCTGGAGCACTTGTTCAGATTTTTCAGTGCAATTTCAGACAAAGCCAGTACTGAAATTGTAGTACTGAGAACTGAAGGTTGGACAATCAAATGGTTCTGACTAGTACTGAAACAAATAACTCAGAAAACAGTTTAAAAAAAAAAAAGTGTGATCCAAAATCCTGAATCTCGCTTTTCAGTTCTAAAAACTGGAGTCCTGTACTTCCCCACAGGATACAATAAATGACAGATTCATTCAGATCTGTAGTGATTAAGGAAAAGCGTTCATCTGCAGGGGCTCCCGACCCTGCAAACCTTACCTCCAGTTTAGCTTTTCAGTAAAAAGCACCTTTTTTCTTGTTCCGAAAAGTATTTTAATTTCATTACGAAAAGTCCACTACCGGGAATGGCGGACTGGGATGGCTCCTGTGTAAAGGTGCAGCGCTGCACTGTGTGCTTCAGTGCATTTGTATTGAAACGCATGATGCAGCACCGCACCTAAATTACAATAATGGAGCTGCCCCAGTGTCTGTCATACTTCCGGGTAGTGAACTTTCATAAGGAAAGTAAAATACTGATACTGAAAAAACTGGTGCTTATAAAACTTCACAGAATGCAAGATTAAAGACAGGAGCCCCTGCAAATGGACGTTTTCCTTTAAGAAAAATGAGTTACATTGTACAGATGGGATCATCTGATCGAGAACTTACTGAACTCACTTTGTGATAGAAAACTCAAACAGTAAAGTACAATATCAGATTTTTCAATGTAATTTTAGACATTAATAGCCTAAATGTAATTGTACGAGAACTGAACTGGAAATAACTTTTTTACTTTAAAATTAATGTCTGTCACTGATCAAATCGCGATTCAGAATGGACTGTTCAATTTCAGTCAAGATATCTGTTCAAATTGTGCTGAGTGCTGAACTTTTGGTTCTCATCATAAATAACTCAGAAACAAGTCGAACAGTAAAAAAATATTTAAAACATCTAACTTTGTCACTGTGTACTTCTTTTCATAAATTTGTTAATGTTTATGTTGGGGCTAGTGCAATGTCTGGGGGGGGGGGCCATTGCAGTTGGGGCATCACTTTCCCGGGTGGACCAGTGCAAAAAAAAAAAAGTTAAGCGTGACCCCTGCAACCATGTTATTATGGACAGAACTCTGTTATTATGGACTTTTACATAGGGGTCAGTCAAGTTAATAAACAAACTAGTAACATGAATATATTATAGTGGCATGGTAGCGCCACTATAGTTTGGTTTGAGTAGGCTGTTTAATGTTATACCCCTAACTTTGCATATATTAGTCAAAAGCCAAAATCTATCTACTGTGTTTTTCGTTTTCTCTAAAGTGATAATACCTCTTTAGGAATTGTGCTAGACCTTCCCCAACTCAACAGAAAGCAAACTTCATTACATCTGGGACACCACTTTCTACCTGCCTGATAAGCAGGAAATCCAAGGTCATTCCCAAACCCAAGTCTCCCAGACTATAATGCCATGCAGTGGGTTGCCACTAGTGCAGCATTTCTTTGCCGAGGTCTAACTGTTTTAGAGAAATTACTTGTCTTAGAAAACAAATAATAATTACGTACTGCATCAATCAATACTAATCTGCTGAGGCCGACAATGTCCTTTTCTATCAGTCAGAGATGTCTAGACTATACATGACATTAACAGCTCACTTGACCACTTGAGCTGATCAGAAATGAATACAGAACAGAAGAACCTGCTATCCGACAAAGAAAGACACCCCAGCATAAGATATCAGCAGTACTGCATGTCTTTATTTGGGGTGTGGTGTGGGTACATGGCTACATCTTACAAGCTTCTGCTACAAGAATTTCAATACTCAGATCCTGGTGGCAGTGTAATCTGAGAACACTTAAGTGAAAACATGAGCATACCAAGTCACACCAAAGACAAGAGTTGGCTACTGCCATCAATAGCTGGTCCAGCGGTAACTACAGTTTCCAGAATAGTTGTAGTGAAATGGACACCAAGTAATGGGAGAAAAAAAAAATGCACAGTGAAAAACACACGTATATATAGACACACACACACACACACACACACACACACACACACACACACACTAAGTAAGCAGTAAGACACGACGATGCAAGTGCGAGTTATGGTGAGATAACTGCATGTCCAGTGATGCAGTGAAGCTCAACACCACAGGTGGTTATTTCAGCTAAATTCACACCCTGGCATACCTTATTGCCCTTATAAAATGAGGTTTATGGTAGAAAATGTACAAAGACTACAGAAAATTCCATGTTACGTAAAATGTTACTTTCAACTTTATTTTTTTAACCTATTAAAGTTGGGACTATTTTTGTCTCAAATTTATTGAACTGAAAAGTATGACAGTTTAAAGTCCCCTTTTTCATTGTCTAATAGCAATAATACACTCCAGCCTGTGTCATATCATGGGATACTGTCACTTCTCAGGTGCAGAACTTACTTGTCCTGTGGCCTTGTGACTCACAATGTACCAGAGTTGTGACGATATCCCATGATTTAACACAGCCTCTTATGCATTATTGCTCAATTATAAAATGGGTTCTAAAAACACTTCAACTTCATTGGTCAACACGTTCCATGACAGTGGGATGAGAGAGCACATTCCTACTCTGAGGTACTTTTCTTTGGCACCCCAGTCTGACAGCCAAAACTCAGTACACAAACAGAATCACTAAACCAGACCCACAGCAGGCACACACAAAAAACTCAACTGTTCTCTAGTAGTATTATTGTCTTTCAGTAGTTCTATTTCTCACTCTCTCCCTCCCTTGAATGTGCAGATAGCTCCCCTGTATAATATGTTGAGCAGCAGCGTGGGCTTTCCACTCAGCATGAGTCAGCCTTCCTGCTTTTTAAGGGGCCAAAGGGAGTTATTGGAGTGTGACTTGTGTAGAGGATATACACCCCATCACAGCAGCTCAATGAAACTGTTTGCAGACCTTTATCAGAGAGATTCAAGTAACAAAATATTTGGCAGTTATAAAATGTTTAAATAGTACATCACAGTGGGTGGTAAAATTTATGTTTAGTTTTTAAAAAGGAACCATTTTTCTCTTGCAGCACAATAAAAACAAGCATTTGTCAATGCCGAATGTTGGCTTGCTGGCACTGGTAGTGCAAGAGTTAGAGAGATGCATAATAGGAACGGCAGTGAACTATTGAACTGACGCCAACCCCGCCCCCACCCTGCAGAGACCGACAGGTGTTGGAGGGGTGCCTTTGGGTCGTCGGCCAGAACACTCATGCCATTTCACCTCACCCTACCCTGCAGACACTGACAGGTGTCACAGTGTGCCTTGGGATCTTCGGGCCTTATACTCACCCCATTCCATAAGGAAATATGCTGAGATGGGTGCGGTATAGGAGAATGGGGTGAATGTTGGGGCCGAAGACATCAAAGCACACCTCGATACTTGTCACTGGCTGCTGGGTGTGGGTGGAATGGCGTGAGCATTACGGCCAATGATCCCAAGTCACACCCCCAATGCCTGTCGGTCTCTACAGAGTAGGGCGTTATGGTTGGAAACCCTAACGCTCCGGCCGGTTGTTGGTTATTTTCATTCCAAATTTTTAAAATGGGCTTTCTGTGATCTACACTTCATGAACAGCGGCACGATCATTTCGTTACTCAATCCCAAAAGGTGCTTTTGCACAGCGACTGCGACATTTGGCACCGCAGGTGTGAAAACACATTTCTGGCAGCATGTGAAAAATGACAGCTATACTGTTCATGAGAAGGTGTGGAAAAATGGCAATGTTGAAAATCTGGAGTGAAAATATGAAAAAGTGGCGAATTTACGAACATGCGTAGAAACTGCACAAAGCACATCTGTAACTGGTTCACCGACGCTCCCCATCCAACTTGACACAGCTTGAGCAAATCTGCAAGGAAGAATGGGCGAAAATCCCCAAATCCAGATGTGCAAAGCTGATACAGACATACCCAAGAAGACTCAAAGCTGTAATTGCTGCCAAAGGCGCTTCTACAAAGTATTGACTCAGGGGGGTGAATACTTAAGTAAACAAGATATTTCAGTTTTTAATGTTTCATAAATTTGTTACACAAAAATATTTTTGCCCCTTTAAATTGTTGAGTATTGTGTGTGAATCAAGGGGGAAAAAAATCATTTCAATGCATTAAAAATTCTGGTAGTAACACAACAAAATGTGACAAAATCCAAGGGGGGGGGGGGTGAACACTTTCTGAAGGCACTGTAAGCCGTGGGAGAAGTCATGGGGACAAACTCTGACACAACAGTGTTTGGCCGGGGCATGGGGAAAGTAAACAAACTCTATAAAGAAAAAAAAAAAAAATGTTTTTGCACTTTGGTGCCGTTCGACAAAATTGCAAGAAATTTTGCATGTGCCATTAGGGCACCAAGTTCTTACGATTTGGCAAGTTTTGTGACAGCTGCTTGTCTAGATTCACGGAGTGAAAAACATTAAAATACACACTGCAAGCTGAAATAGGATATAAACGGACTGAAACTCTGACACACAATATTGAAGAAAGCAACATCTTTCAGCATTTTTAAGTAAATAGACAAAGTTAAAGAGGAGCTCTCGGCATCCCTCGAGAATTGCTGCTGTACCTAGAGGTCCAGATTAAGCAAACCACAGTAAAGTGAAACGTTTTTAAACACTTGTTTGGAATCATATATATATATTTTTTTAATCTGGCTGATCCTGAGACCCTCTGCCCACCATGTCAGTCAACTGCATATCCAGCCCCCAGCCACCCTCTGATAATGTGAACGATGGGCTAAGCTGCCATGGACATCTATTTGCCTTATAGCACATTTTAACATGTACGGTGTCAAACAGTGCATTATCACGCTGATTCAGCTGGTACCAATCACACTTTCCTCAGCTGACTGGTACTGGTTGAATAAGTGTGATGATGTGCTGCATTACCCACACAGATGTCCCCCAAATCTTGGCCCATCATTCATGTCAGAGGGCTGACTGCTGGGTACAAGCAGCTGTCAGTCATGGCGAGTGGGAGGAGGTAATAGGATCAACTAGATAAAAACTATGATTCCAAGCAATGTTGGATTTTGTTCTCAGCCCTTGCAAATAAGGTTATTTTTTGTTAGATTACAGAAAAAAAAAAAAAAAGTAGGTTAGCATGCATACATTCCAATCTTTATGTTTCATACAGCATGGAAAGATTGCACTTCTGGTGCAGCAGAATGAATACTCTATTACCCAAGTTGTAATATACTTTGATCGAGATAACATTGGGGATATATCTTATACAAACCCAGAAAAAGCAATAAGCTTTTTCAAAAGCTTAATAGTATTAGAGACCACACGTAATTTTACATTATCTTCTAACAGAGCAAATAAGCTTCTTTAAATAAATTTGGAAGAGCTAGTTAGTGCACCCCTGAAAATACTGTTCATGTTTAAAAGCAGCAAGTTGCTACTTTTAATACTTGAAACACTTTCCTGTTTTTTTGTGCCTCCCCATGCTCTACGGCCCTGCTGCCTGCCAGACTCACCCCTAGCTGCTGGTAATGGTCACTTCTCCTCAGCCCTTCCAGCACCGTGGGACTGCAGTTATATTTCTCCAGCCTCCCCCCCCCCCCCACAGCCAGGAAGCAGCTCTCTGCCAGTACTGCTGGCTAGGGTGAACACACCGGTGCACGTTGTCTCCAACCATCATCCAGTAAACCAATGTGACCATTTTTTCCTTTTCCAAGTCCCTCCCTCTACTTCACAATGTGAATGCTCACTACGTCAGTATCTGGGGGTGGAGGCCCTGGCCAACGTGCAATCACCAATGTCAGTAAACGCACCCACCAGGGGAAGATAGACAAGCAGTGCATCACTCGTCCATCCCCTAGGAAGAGAGCTGTCCTTCCTGCTGTCCTGGACTGGGGACATGAACCCAGGTTGCCAGCGGGAAAGCATAATTCCCCGCCAGTCAGCACCACTGAGGCAGCCCTACTTTTTTCTGTTCAAAATTGGTGCCTGCAACCCAAGGCCATTCTATCAATATTTACTTGTGCAGGACATGAACATACTATACCATATTCCCTGGTTTTGCTACTACATCTACTGTACATGCTGTTGTGCTCATAACGCCCTTGTATTACTTTTCCTCACTCACAAACTGCAACTATGGTCTATTCCTATCGGAACCAAGATGTACTGCTGACTGCTGCTTTCCTCTGCAGGATCCCCATGAAAGCAAGATGCTACAGGGATACACACGGTAAATGGTTATGGGCAGATAAAGACAGGAATCATCCAGTCTGCCCAGTTTTACATATGGTTTATTCAATCAGTTCAAATCTTGCAGAATTCTCTACCACCATCCACTTGTTTCTAATTACCCTTCTGTAGCAATCCCATTGGGTTTTAACCCAGACATTGTTCTGACCATGGACCATGTCTCTGTGTAGCTTGTTCCATTTATTTACAATCCTTTCTGTAAAGAAATACTTCCTTTTCTCACAGGATTAACCTGATTGTAAACATTTCAAATAAATAATTAGGGGGGCATTCTACCCAACAGTACAATGATGGATATGTGGAGCAGTACCCTGGCAAGACGCTCACACATATATAGAACAGAATTTGTTTTTGTTTTTTTTTTTGGTATTACAACAGCTTTCTGATACACTATATGCTAAAACATTTTACAAAGCAAAGCGTTAGACACTGGTAGCGCAGGGACTGTATGCAATATACATGATTTACATACAGCCATACAAAACGGCATCCTAGATCATTACGAGAAGGAATGGCAGTCAATATACTTGGGTAACTACCCTCCACTACAAAAGGATGGACTGGAGAGAGAAAAGAAAGGACACCTCCGAAAAGGAGTGCGGAAGCAAATTTCCAAAAATTTTAATTATAATGTGTTGCCTCCACCAGCTCTACAGAAACTAGGTTATACTGGGTATTTTCCAGGTGTCACAGGGGAGGCAGCTAAACTGAAGTAAAAGAAATATTTCATAGTTTAAAAAAAAAAAAAAAAATTGTTTTTACCTGCAAATCTGACTCCTATTTTTTTCTAGGATCAAAAACTCATGGCCTGGTTGGATGCATGAGTGGCTAGCTCCCCTGGCTTCCTGGATGCATGAATGGCTAGGTCCCCTGGTTCCACGTGGAAATGGGACAATTAGTAAAGAAGACTACTGTGCGATCAGGGACACTCCCCAATTATACAGCACATAGATTCAAACAATTTTCAAAAGGAGTCAGGAACTACTGCATTTTAGTACAGCATGTATGTTGCAGTAATATGAATGAGGTATGATACCAGCTTCTTGAACAGAACTGGTACCTTTAAAGAGAGCGTGCTCTTTACAAGATAGAGTCACTGTAGCACTGCAAGTATTTTCAGAAGAATGGGTTTCTGCAAACGTTAGGGACATGATATGCCCAAGTATACATGATCATCGCAGGCAAAGGGCAAACATGAAGCATAAAGTATTGAAGAACATGTCTGCCCTCGTTCCTCATGCTTCAGACAGCGTGAAACAAAGGAGCACCTCTTCCGAGACTGCCCACTTAAAATAACCCTTTTGGGAACAACTCTCGAAGGTCATGCAGAATCTAGACTTCAGAAACCTCTTTTATGGTGGCAGAGTGTACAGGCCCATATCTGAAGGTCTGAAGAAGTAGCATAAAAGTAGTTTTCTGGTGATCTTGGAACTGCTAACATCTTATATAGCAAGCAAGATGCCAGCTGACATTAAAGCAGGTTGATAGACCTCTGGGGAAGTAGTAAATCAATTGACAAGGAATTTGAGGACACTTTTGTAGAAAAGTAAATATGGAATCACACAAATTTAACACTTTATATAAAAATGCACGGATAAGAGAAGCATTAATTCACCTCCTCCTTTTTACAACACATGTGAATACTGTATTTTCCTTGTATAAAAATATCACGGGAAATAGAGGGATGATGTGTCATAAGGGGAACAAGGCCAGTATTAGGAAGCCAAAGACATGACAGAACATGCTTCACATCAGCTCCCACTAATTCTGAGATATTACAACTAAAAGCATTGGACAAAGTCATTCTTGCAGCTTTAAAAATACATTTAAAAGACAAAGAACCTCTGTGTGCAAACACTAAGGCAAGGGTTACCCCAAAGGGCATTTGGCTGGGAAGCCAAGTTTCAAGAAAATACAAAATCACACATGCCCCCACAATGCAAAGCATCATGGGCTGCATATGCAAATCACCACAGAATGTTATGCTGGTCCAACTTTAAGCAGAATTGCATGGTGCCGAAAGGCCTCTCACACAGTTTGCAAAGGGTGCTGACAGAAGACATAGACACGTGTTTCGTCCTACCAGGACTCATCAGTATGCCTCGTCTGTTTGACACCCCAGTGGAATGGACCAGCTACTCTTAAGGCAGTGTGCCCTGGATATATTGTGGTGAACCCATTAAAATAAAAAACTATTTAAAAGACAAAGAACCTCTGTGTGCAAACACTGAGGCAAGGGTTACCCCAAAGGGCATTTGGCTGGGAAGCCAAGTTTCAAGAAAATACAAAATCACACATGCCCCCACAATGCAAAGCATCATGGGCTGCATATGCAAATCACCACAGAATGTTCTGTCAGCACCCTTTGCAAACTGTGTGAGAGGCCTTTCGGCACCATGCAATTCTGCTTAAAGTTGGACCAGCATAACATTCTGTGGTGATTTGCATATGCAGCCCATGATGCTTTGCATTGTGGGGGCATGTGTGATTTTGTATTTTTTTTAAAAATACATACTACAGATTCCTTATATCATGCGGAGCATTTTGAGACTAAATTGAATAGGAGACCAAAGGGAGCGACTGGAGGTCCGAAGCAGCAGCAACCATCAGAGTCCTCAATGAGCTCAAGCATTGGAAAGCCTGAGGCAGTGGGAGCAGCACCGCCCTGGAACACCATGCTGAAGGTGGTGCAAGTGATGGATCAGAAAATAGACTGCACACTGCAGAAACCTCAGAATCAACAAGCACAGCTAAAAACTACCATGGCTGAAGCAGACTCTTGCTCCACCATGACCTTAGTGGCAGTAGCCAAAGTCACCACAGAGAACTCATGACTGTGTATCAGAATACAGGCCCTGGGGAATGAAGCACGGGCCTCCCATCTCCAGCTGGTGGGACTCCCGGAGGGAATTCCCCTTCCGTACATAACAGTCTGGTCACAGGGTACAGTGCAGCTGCTAGAGGATATTGAAATGCACTCTTTCACGAAGGTCTACAGAATCAACATGTAAGGTGCACAAGCTGGGTCCAACATTCCTCACACTGTCCTCCTTAAAACCACCAGTGCTGAGGTGAAAAAGAGGGTCTTGTCAGCTGCCCGACGAGCTTACCTGCTTTCCACTGATGGTCAGGACATCAAGTTATATCACAGTCTCTCCTTTGCTACCAGGAATAAGCAAAAGCAGTCTGATATTGTTCAAGCGCAGTTGCGCTCACTGGGAACTGTGAATTCCCTTCTGTTCCATGCTCTACTCCGCATCATATACAGTAGCAAGCGATTTCAGTTTTCAGACACCAAGGATGCTGGCCGCAGGACTGAAAAAAACAACTGCAGAGTTTTGATCTAGTCAAAAAGCAGCACCCGCCATGAGAGAAGGACGACGACTAAGGGACCATTCTTTTGATTTTACCGGTGCCTTACCCGGAATTGTGCATATCCCTTGCCCATGAAACAGGATTTCAGACAGAAAAAAAGCTCTAAAGCTCTAAAATGTTTATTCGTTCTCATAGGTTTTATTATTAGTGGACATCAGCCCTGTTTGATCGATATCCCCAATTTCAGCTCTGTCCTGGGTAAGGGTAAGATGGCGGCAGCCTCATGGTGCACCTAAGAAGTGGGAAGAGAGGTGCCATTTGCTACTAGAGTAGTGAGTAAATGTTTATAGTAACCGGTTTCTTCTTCTTTCTCCAGGTCTGATGTTCCACGCTGACCATCGCAACTAACCATGATCCACATCACTTATGGTCCTGTTATTCTTTGACCCCCCCCCCCAGGTATCACAATGATAAAGTCCGAGAGTTACCATTAACAGATCGATCCAGATATTTTAATGTTGTATTATTCAACTATATATCTGTAATTCAGGATTGCTTGTAACCATGACTTAATATTCTTTGGTTATTATTACTTCATTAGCAAAGGTATTGTGGTTGCATCTAAAATTCTCTTTAAATGTGCTAGTTTAGGGTTATATAGCAACTACCGAGTTGCAGTAACAGTGCCTTTGTAAGTAAAAGTTCCCTTAGTTACCAGTTATCATGACTAGCATTAATTCACAGCATTGCTTAAACTGTAATAGGTACATCCTCCCACTCCCTGGTGTGAAGAATAGGGGTGACGTTACTGATGTAATGTATATCTGTAGTGTTCTTCTGTCTCCTATGACTACGTACCTTTGTTTCTGCTGGTTCAGTTGAAAATAAAATTAAAAACAAGAAACAATACTCTCAGAAAGTTCTAAGGGATCTTTAAACTTAACCCTTGCTGTGCCGTGGACTGATATATCAGTCCAGAATTCCTATACATTCTAAAGCTGTCGGCTGCCTAAGGGTTAAATGAATAATGTATGCAATGTAGGGATGTGCCAAACCTTACAGATAAATGATTTTAGCCAACAAAAAATTCTAAAGGGAAATAATTTATTTCAATGGCAGATGGGTCATCAGCATTTATTTCCACTTTAGTTTTGTCACAAATGAGCTATTAACCAGTGGAAGAGTAGTCTGCACAATGTCTGATGACATCACATCACAACTGCCTCTGTGGCACTCCAACCAGAGCAGTGAAACCAAACAGAAAAATTTACATCTACATTAAATGAATTAATCTGGAAGTAATTTAAAATGCACTGTATAAATTGGGCGCACAGTGGCCTCAATCAGAATAGGATATTTATCGCTTGTGAGGGGTAGGATTTTCATAACTCGCTTGTGGTTCTGTCACTCAAAAATTATGGTCCTGACCCTTCACTCATAAAGATAAACAACATATTCTGAGTTAAGATATTGTGTATGCCATATAAATTAAACTTCCACATGAGTCTGCCTTCACAGATGGGCAACAGGGACCTCAGTATAACATTTCATGGGATCTGAAGGATGGTCCCTCCAACAGTGCAACACTGAACTATCAGTGCAGAGTATACGCCCAAGCACCTGGTTAAAGAATACCAACAGCTTAATCTGGTTCAATGTCAGCTGGCATCCATCTGTATCCTCCTTTCCCAGGACGAGACTAAAAACAGGCAGAATTGTCTAGGCCTCTTTCCCGATCAACAAAAAACTAAATAAATAAAATAAAAAGACTTGAACCCATGACCATCCAATCTTCCTGGTTCAGAGGTGAGATTGCTATAAGGCATAAATTTGTTTTGGAAACCTGATTAGCAAATACTGCTAATCAAAAAAATATAAATAACAGTTTGATTAGCAACCAGCCAGGTCTGAAGAGCAATTTCACAAAACGTTTCTTTTTACGGCTGCATGAGCAGAGCCCTGCAGTCATTCTGTGATCACATCACTGTAGGAAAAAAAAAAAAATAAAACACGGAACTGATCTCATGTGTTCTCCTACAGTGATGCAGTTTCCTGTCGACAGTGCTTAAGTCACTGGTGGTCTCTGGTATCTCCTCTTTCCCTCCCCTCCGCAGTGCTCTCCCCCCCACCCCCACCGGCACACTACTTGTCACAACTGCAGAAGTGACGGCCGCCTTCCAGTATGGCGGCTCCGACACAACTGAACTACAATCACAGTATCGCGTAGCGCAGATCTGTCGGAGTGCCATCTTTGCGCATCGCAGGCTTCCAGTGTGGCGCGAGCTCAAAGTAGGCTTTTACGTGCTCTCGCCACACAAAATCACCACCTTTGTTCTGCACAGCTGTATCGGCTCCAACCAGAGTTTATCTATAGGATACTGTCTAGCAGAGTGCAGTTATGGAGAAGAAGTGTCAAACTGCAAGATAAATTACTGCAGGTCTGTACTTTTTACTAAAATTACAGAAAAAAAATGACAGCAGCTTGGAAATTTTTACTACAATGCAGATAATCGACTGCTTAGCAGCTTCTGTTAATCAAGGATGTACTTGATTAGCAAACTGCTATGCAAACCTGCTAACTGTATGTCTTGTGCTACCAACTGAGCACGTTACATTGCCTGTTCGTTACTAGTTTATCACAACTGACCAAGAAGAGTCACTTCTCTTCTGCAAATTAGTCCATTTTATGGCACGAGTAGGGCCACAATTCTGATATGATGAAGAACAGCACTGGATACTGCAAATCAGTTTCAATGTGGAGTACTGTTCACATTACACCTATCACTATCGGGCAGAAGATATTCTAACTGAAAAAACCAAAAGAAACAAGCATTTGTCAATGCCGAATGTTTGCTTGCTGGCATGGCATTGGTAGTGTAGAAGTTACAGAGCGGCATAACAGAAATGGCAGTGAAGTACTGAACTGAAGCCAACCCCACCACCACCCCCCCTGCAGAGAGTGACAGGCATTGGGGTGTGCCTTTGGGTCGTCAGGCATAATGGTCACGCCATTTCACCACACCCTACCCTGCAGACACTGACAAGTGTCACGGTGCTTGTTGGGGTTTTGGCCCTTATGCGCACCCCATTCCATCAGGAAATATAGTGAGATGGGTGCGGTATAGGAGAATGAGGTGAACTTTGGGGCTGAAGAGTCCAAGGCATACCTCGATGCCTCTCACTGGCTGCAGTGTGTGGAATGGCATGAGCATTACAGGCAAGAATCCCAAGTTACAGCCCTGATGCCTGTCATTCTCTACAGGGTGGGGTGTTATGGTTGGAAACCCTAACACCTCAGGCATTTGTTGGTATTTTCACTCAAAATTTTGAACATGTTTTTTTTGTGACCCCACCTCATGAACAGTGGCAATATCAGTTTGTTAGCTGAAAGCTGCTTATGCACAGCGACTACGGCATTTAGCACCACAAGTGCAAAAACACATTCTGAACAGGATGTGAAAAATGACAGCTATACTGTTCATGGGGAGGTGTAAAAAAATGGCAATGTTGCAAATCTGTAGTAAAAATATTAAAAAAACTGGTGAAGTCACGAGCGTGCATAGAAACTGTGCAACACACACCCATAATGTAATTAGTTTGGGGATTTTTTACAGCAGATTGTCAACACAGGCATTTTGGGACCGCCGATCATGAACAGTGTCACTGTGATTTTCTTTATCTGTCCCGAACAATGATTTCCCACAGCGAACATGCATCTCTGCGCTGAAAGTGTGAAGACACATTTCGGCCATGTTGTGAAAAACGACAGCTGTACTGTTCATAAGGAAGTGTGGAAAAATGCCACTGGTGAAAATCTGGACTGAAAATATTACAAAGTCATGAACTTACGATGGTGCATGGAAACTGCGCAATGCTCACTCATAACAGTCATTTTATGGACTTTTGCCACCAAAGTTTCAACATAGCCATTTTAAGACCTCTGCCCATGACCAGTGTCACTGTGGTTTTCTTAATGTGTCCCATACATTGATTTCACACACCGACTGCGCCATTGTGCGCTACATGGGTGGAAACACATTTTGGGCAAGATGTGAAAAATGACAGCTGCACTGCTCATAAGGAGTGTAATAAAATGG
The DNA here is from genome assembly GCA_016271365.2 of Neoceratodus forsteri. Taxonomy (NCBI): domain Eukaryota; kingdom Metazoa; phylum Chordata; order Ceratodontiformes; family Ceratodontidae; genus Neoceratodus; species Neoceratodus forsteri. Next base: position 842,182,504 of record CM028134.1, read on the forward strand.
CAATGTTGAAAATCTGGAGTGAAAATACTGAAAATTCGCAAACTTACAAGTGTGCGTAGGAACTGTGCAACGCATGCTCGTAAAAGTCATTTTTAGGAAATTTTCCACCACATTTTCAAAATAGGCTTTTTGAGAGCCCACCTTATGAACAGTGGCAGTGTCGTTTCGTTACTCGGTCCCGAAAGGTGATTTCGCGCAGAGACTGTGAAATCACCAGCCGATCAACACCATGACAGTGAGATCATTCATGAGAAGGGGTCCCAAAAACCCCATGTTGAAAATTTGGTGCAAAAATTTCAAAAAATTCCTGAGATATGCAGCAAGTTGAAAAACCCCTATCTATCCCATTATACAGCTTACTGGCATTTCCTCAGTTCGCAGCAGCTTTGAAGAGTGCAGACGTGTTCCCGGTCCACCGAAGATCATCGTGCCGGAGTCCAGAGGTAAGTATGGGGCGAGGGGGTGTGGGGAGGTAGGGTGTGCAGTGGGTGGGCGGTGGGGACAGAGACATCGAGGACTGTTTTTGATTTTTTTTTTTTTTAAATGACGACGTGGACGCTTGTCACACTGGGGTGGGCTCCCAGTGTGGCACAAGGATGGCTGGTGGGGGGGCGGAGCCGATGGGAGATTGGGCACCTCCAGCGGATAGCATGTGTTGCCATGCTGGGGTGGGCTCCAGCGTGGCACCCTGTACTCTGGGGCCAGTGGAGCAGGCGGGGATTGGGCACCCCGTCAGCTATACTGATGGCTGTGGCACGCTGGTGGGCACCCAGGCGTGGCATATAAAACTCTCTTTTTGGGCGCAGCACGCGTGAAGTTGGGCATGCCCCCGCCGGCTACACAGTGTGGGGGGCGAAGCACGCAGTATGCGCGCGCGTGTGTGTGTGTATGTGTGTGTGTGTGTGTAAGGGGAGTGCGCATGAGCAGACGATATCTTATCGCTGCTCACTGAAGCATAGCTCCCCCTTTCAACTGTACGCCACTGCATTTTGGATTGGTCATAGACAGCTCGAGCAGGCATTGGAGAACTGCGGCCGCGCCTGCAAACACACTGCCTGAATTGGAAGAGGGCTGCCACACCTCCGAAAACTCAGATGATGGCACTGTGTTTCTTGCACATGCGTGCAAGCAAACATAAAAATGTTACAGAAGTAAAAGAACCGGCGAAAGTTACCAACATTTTCTGGCAGCATTAGTGTGTTACCATTGCTGATATTCATGAACTTAGTATTTTAGCTTTATTTTAACCTGCTAATCATAAAGCACTTTTACAGTGTTAGGTTTTTTTTGTTTGTTTTTTTATTCTTGTTTCTTTTCTCTATTTATAAAATGTACTTTCAGTGACTCTTGAATACACTGCCATCCAAGAGTAAATGCACTCAACATTTTTGACATTAGGTGAGTAACTGAATTTTGATGAGTAAAAGTACTTTAAGCTTGAAAAACAGCTATTTAAAAGTATTTCTGAAGAACTTCCAAAGGTTGGGATGAATATTGGTACTCATCAAAAAACATTTTTAAGAGTATTTCCTAACAATTGGTGATTAAAACAGGCCAGTACTCACCTTATCTGGAGCACTGGGTAGTGGAAAATCTGAAGGAAAAACCCTGGAGTATCAAAAAATAAAGCACAAACTAAAACTGAGAAAATACGTCATTAACAGTGGGGTAAAAAAGGATGCCCTGGAAAACTGCTTCACAGACACAGGCCCTGCTGGGTAACATGCTCCAAGGCAAGCACGTTACATGTTAAATTGATACTGTGGCCAGCTAGTGGGCCAAATTTGGCTCTTTAGAATGGGTACGTGTTCTATGGTATCTGTACGGTTAAAACTGTTACAGTAATTAGATAGTACTCTATAATCAACCCTAACTTTGTCACACTCTTGAAACACAAAGTTAACCACAAATCGCAAAAACTCTTAAATGGGGTACAAAAACATGTGCCAGGGGCTACACTTCTGCAGCCACCTACCCACCCAGCCCAACAGCCCATCACAGCAGACGCATGAGTGAAAAACATTCTAATTTCGTATCAGAATGTGTTTGTGCCTTCAAAAGTAGCAAGAGAATTGTAGGTAGATAATTTTGTCAGTTTTCCCCAGTGGTAAATATGATTTACACAGGGCTATACCGACAAAAAAATCTATCACGTTAATACTTTATTGTAGCCCTTTGAGTTTTTGTTTTTTCTCCTCTTCAAACATTAGTCAATGTAAAATGATAAAGTCTCCTGCTAAAATAATGCTATATATCCAAGTATGTTTAAGCCAAACTGCAGTTGCTTCAACTGTAACAGTACTTTAGAAACATTTTAGCAATGTCTGGTATACTAACAGATACCAGGGAACTTTGGCACTAGAGTAATCACAATCTTCCGCAATAGAAAAAATTTAATTACTAACTTTAACCAGAGATGCATTCTAACAGCAAGCAGACTAACTGCAAAAATTAGGTCATCTGTAAAACAATCAACCTAATCTAACGGATCACTACTTTTTTTATTTTTAAATTTGCAGTACTTTATTTCCCCTTCCAGACATCAGGACAACAGCAGCTGCAGCGCGCCCGTCATTAGGGCGCCAAATAACAGAATTTGCCACCCCCTCCCACAGGTCCAACCTCCCCAGAGTTAGAACATTTAGAAAGGGGGGTGTGGGGGACAAAGCCCCCCACATGGGGGGGCACAAGGGGAGCAACCCCCCGCAAAAAGAGGGAACAACAACATGGAAACGTGGCACCCCAATGATCGGGTGCACTGGCACCCTTGTCCACCCCAACACAATGGTATAAAACCTCTAAAAATGGAGGTGGGATGCATGCTCTGCCTCCCTAAAAAACAAATGCCAGCTTGTCTGCCCAGTGGCCCACAGGGATTCAAAAGACATGAGCAATGCACACACCGAGATTTCCAAAATACTGGCAAAATGTATTGAAGAAATGGTGGAGACCGAGCAGATGCTACTGAGGGGAACATATCACACTTCCATGCAGGCGAGCCAGGTTCGGGAGCAGACACTCATCCCTGCAGCGGAGTGATGTGGGCTGGGAAGAATGATACTAATGGCAGAGCATCCCTACCTGAGAAGGACTGGTACTGCAATGGCCCTCATGGTGGATCAGAAAGCTAGCTCCCTTACAAGGGGTATGTGCTCTGCCATCACTGCATGCGCATGATGCCCACAAACAGTTGTGCATGGTACCTCTGGGGAGGGAGAGTCAAAAGGCACAACAGGGGAACAAATGAAGGAGGAGGAAGAAAAAAAAACAAACAAACAAACAACATCCAAGAAAAAGACTCCAGTAATCAATCCGTGTCTTCACCCCCAACCAAGATCCCCACACCTAGTGAAGTTCAGGGTAGATGCTGAACAGGAGTATTAATACCTATATAATAACTGGTGTGCACTTTTTCCCCACAGGAAACCTGGTCGAAATTTTCTGTTATACCAAGCTGGTTATAACAGCAAACACAGCCGAGTTTCCCTCGAACCCGCATGCGATGCCAGTAAGTCGCCAGTCTTCCTTTACTCCCCGGCGTTCCTGCAACAGTGTGTAATACAGACTTCCACCGCCCCTCATGATCCGGGCGAAGCACCGGAGTGCTAACATCGGGATCCACAAGAGGCCGTAAATCCCCCAAGCACACTGCTATCAGAGCGCCGAGCGCTAACATTGGGATCCACAGCAGGCCACAAGAGGTCATAAATCCCCCAGCACACTCACTATTGGAGCACCGGCGTGCTCACATCAGGGATCCAAAGCAGGCCACAAGAGGCTGTAAATCCCCCCTCCCCAGCACACTCGCTGTCAGAGCACCAGAGTGCTCACATCAGTGATCCACATCAGGCCACAAGAGGTAACTGACAGAGCCTCCCTCAGCAAGCTTGTTCTGTAGGGGTGTTAGTAAAAAATAACCTGAGCATCGACTGGCTAAGTCCCTAGACTCCCCTTTGCAGCTTATATTGCTTTGCCACTAGAGGGTATCTCTTACTGTGCTTTCCTCTCCACTTCTCTGGTCCTCCCCTCCTCTCTATGCCTTGGACTCTCTAGCCCACCTCCCCTCTCTACTACTAGACCTCTCTCCACCACAGCTAGTCTCCCTTCTCAGTCCCCTTACACCCAATTCATCCTTCCCCACCCAATTCTTGTACCACATACCCAGCTTGCCCACTCCACTGTCTGCAGCCACACCTGCTGCCTTTCCTTTGGCCACCACTGGGAGTCGCTGCTGACCCCACCAGACCCTAGCATTTTGCCTAGCATTTCAGGAACCTTGGCACTCCATTCATCACTACCAGCAAGTGCTGCACCCTGTGGCATTGCCAGAGTCTCGAACCTTACACCCTCGGCATCAAGGACTGCAACCCTACCGCTGGACCGCAGTGGCCACCACTACAATGGGTGCCTGTATGCTCTACCTATACCCACGCCTGACTGCCCCACTAAATTGAAGTTTGGGCAGCTAGGGCCAGTCACCTCTCCGCAGTCACCCCCTACTGTTGTCCATACTAGTCACACACCATAATAATCCCTCATGCTCACCCCGCATACCATGTTGGACCCCCACCCCACCTTCCTTAACCTCCATACCACTCTATCCACCACCTCCCACTATCCCCTCCCCCCACTGTCAACACAATCTCCACATCACACCCCCTTTGGCCCACTTCCCATCTCCTACACCAAACCTTCACAGCCCTTCTCTGTATGGCCATTCCCTGCTCCTCCCCCTTGCAAGCCATCCCACTATTGCTACTGAGATAAAAGCCGCCAACGCACTGCCCTCCTTCGATTAATATTCCTGTTACTACTAATGTCTGGCAACATCCATTCCAACCCAGGCCCAGCAGCCCACAACCAGTCACAGATCACCCAGGGCCTATGAATAGCTACTCTGAATATTTGCAGCCTACCCCAAAAAATAAATAAATAAAAATGCATCCCTGCAATGCTGGATAGCCCAGTATCAACCTGATATCCTGGCTCTAACTGAAACCTGGTGCTCAAAAAGAACACCTGACTGTTTTGTCACTATCCCTGGCTTTGCCCTACTTCGGGAAGATAGAAAGGGAAAGCGTGGTGGTGGCTGCGCCTTCCATCTCCGAGACAGTCTGCACCACCAAGCCCTACCTACTCCAACTTTGAACAATAATGCCCAAGTTCTTACGATAAAGCTCACACCAGACCCAAACAGAGACCCGATAAGTCTCACAGTTGCATATATCCCCCCCCCCCAACCGCAATCAGTCAGCAGCAACCCAATCCCTAGCGGACTACCTAGCCACCCTCCCTCCCTCACAAATTGGAGCAGATACTGGTTGGGGACCTCAATATAAACTGATTAGCAAGCACAGCCTCCCATGCCAAGGACATCTTTGCCTCACTGGATCTATCTCAACTCGTATCCAGTCCCACAAAGGCCAATCCCTTCAATGGTTAAAGCTCCCTGCTGGAAATACTACTTACAAATAGCCCCCCATCGAGTCACGGACCTAGTGGTCCTTCCCAACTCCCTGAGTGACTACTCCCCAATCCTATTCACCTGGTCCTGCCAACTACCAAAACCACCACCCAGCGTCACCTCCCATCGCCGCTTAAGGCCTGGCATTCTCACTAAACTCAAACACCACCTGGCACATTGTGACTGGGCCCCAATCTCCCTGGCTACCAACATCAATGATGCCCTGAACTACTTCACCTGCATTTTCAATAATGCCTGTGATGCTTTTGCCCCCATTACAAATACAACCTCCAAGAAATATAGCGCCCCGTGGATTACCGCCACCCTGCTACAACAGCTACAGGAAAGACACACCCTCTGGTATTGTGCCATTAACTAAGTCACAGGTGGATAGGCAGGCCTACAATGCTGCGTAAAATAGGTGTACTTGGGAAATAAGAAAAGACAAGGCACTCCACTACAGAACCACCCTGGCTGCTTCCTGGGGTAGTGCACGTAACTTCTGGGATACTATGAAAGATCTCAATAGGAAGTCACAACCCCCCCCCACCCCCCGTCTCAACTTACCGTTGGCGGCAATGTCACCACGGACCCTGTTATTGTGCCAAAGCCTCAACTCCACCATCTCGGACCTTAGCCGGGTACTACCCAAGAACTTTTTTGACCCTATCCAACCCATCCCAGTGCCAAACCTGCACCGCCCCTTTTTCCACCTCACAGTCATTACACCAACAGAAACCAAATACTACCTATCCAAAGCCCTCAATGACTCCACCTACAATAAAAACAACTTTTCATGAAAATTATATTCCGTGTTCGACGAAGTTCTATCCCCACTCACAGACCTCCGAAACCAATCCCTGTGTCTGGGCCAATTCCCAGATGCATGGAAAACTGCTGTTATAACCCCCAATTCTAAAAAGCAGTGATTGCACCTCCCCTAACAATTACTGGCCCATCTCAATTCTACCGCCACTCTCCAAAGCCCTTGAAAAAAATCCTAGCAGACCAACTCACTGAGTATCTCTCACCTATATCATTTTATGTAGAGAAAAGCATGGATTCAGAGGAAGTCATAGCACTACTACAGCTCCGATAGAATTTTCCAATGCGCTGCACTCTGCACTGGATAGAGGGCACCTTGCTGGGGCCGTGTTTCTAGATCTCTCAAAGACCTCTGACACAGTCTCCCACCCCCTGCTTCTGGCCACACTCCAACACCTCGGAGTTGGCCAAGGTCCCCTTGCCTGGTTCACCAGCTCTCTTACTAATAGAGCGCAGTGCGTTAACATAAACAAGACCCTGTCATCCACTCTGCCGGTACGCTCAAGGGTGCATCAAGGGTCAATCCTAGGTCCTCTTCTTTTCAGTGTTTATCTAAATGCCCTGCCTGACTTCTGCACTGGAAATATCCTCTTATACGTGGACGATGCAGTTCTAGTAGCCTCTCACCCCGACCCCTCCTCCCTTCAGTTCTCCCTACAGGACTCCTTCAAACAGACTGAAAACTGGTTTATAGCCAGCAGACTAGTTGTCAACATTAAAAAAACGAAAACTATGCTCTTTGTGCACCGACAACATAGGGCCAGAGGTCACCCCATTAAAATTCTATCCAACTCACTCGTACCCCTGGAACAGGTTTCAACCTATAAGTACCTTGGTGTTACTTTTGACTCCTCGCTCACTTTTCATGAGCACATCAAAACTCTCACCTCAGACGTTAATATCTGCTTAAGCCTCTTATACTGCCACAAAGACTGCCTCCCACCTGAAGCTCTACACCTGGCAGTCACATGCTCAGTCATGTCCCTAGTTGACTATGGCCTTACAATCTTTTCAGCTGCTGACCCCACAGCATTTCACCAAATCCAACTGGCCATCAACAAAGCCTGCCGGCTCATCTCAGGTGCAGACAAAAGCACGCACACCTGCACCCTCTATGCTCTCGCCAATATTCTTTCGCTAGAGGAATGTCTACAGTACCAAATCTGTCTACTTCCAAAAAAAAAAAAAAAAAATACAATTTGGGCTAACACCGATAGGGGTTGCAGCCTCCCTTCAGTCAGCAACCCCACTTGTTGCTACCCGGTCAGCCTCCAAATCTGTCTGGAAGATACCCAAGGTCAGGTCCTCCCTAGCGCAAAGATCTTTCTCGTATAGAGCCCCATCAAGGTACAATGCCCTCCCCCCAGCTATCTCATCCATCACCAAACTAGGTCCTTATAAGGTAGCACTAATATCCCATATACTAGCCACACATAGCTGCCACTGCACCCACCAACATTCTCCACTGGCTTACAAAGCATTAGGACCCTCCTGACACTGACGATGCCTATTCTGAGGCTGCACTCTGTCGCCCACCGCTGAGGCGCCAGTTGAAGGTCCGTCTAGCTTAGCTAAAGATCTCAACTCCTGTCATACAAATCTGACAATACCACTCAGAGGTAACATCTATATGTATCATTGTACCAATAATGTAACTAGAACCTAGTTAACACTTGCATAGGCAACCTACCCGTTTTTGAATGTATGTACCAAGACTGTCTGTACGGCGCTGCTTAGGCGGCTTCTTCCAATTCGACTCACACTTACTGTCATACCTTGTGCCCATCTGTTGTCCTATTGCCAGTTATACTTCACATGTATGATACACCAATGTCCCTGCTGTCTACTGTTCCTCTGATAATGTATACAAATGTTTCCATGACGTCTAGCCTTTGAAAACAAGTCTATGACTCAAAGGGTTGTAATTCCTATGAACTTAAATAAATTTTTTCTTCAGCGACTCTTACACACACAAAAACAAATGAAAATAAAAACGGTGATTTTTCAAACATTCGCCAGGTTTCCCTGTCCGCACGCATGAGCCAGCGAGTCTCCCCACCTCTTCGAACAAGATGGACACCATAGCTCAGAAACCACCACTCAGCGGTAAGTTTAACGACAACTATAATAAATAAAAATAAAGAAGTTTTTCACCTTATTTTAGTACATCTCCAATTTATTTTTTTTTTTCGTTCCTCCTTCACCATATAGATTTGTATTCCCTTGGGGACTGGTAGGCGACTATGGCCCTCCCTTGGGGAGTCATCCTCTGTTCTGAGCATCCCGCCCAACCCTATAATTTCTCCGTGGCTTACCTCCCATGATGGGGCCAAAGATGGAAGCATCGGCCCCCCAAGCATAATCCTGAAGTCAAGGAGGCAGCGGGGGACGTGTTAGCCCTCATGGAGCCTGCCAGCTCCCTTTTCACATTTTCTCCCATCCCCATCCCCATCGATGTATGGATGCCAGTTACATGCCTCCCAACCTGTACTGCCTCCAGCCACCGCCAGAGGGCAGTCAATGAGCTGAGGACCTCCGCCGCCCCGGAGAGCAGTCCTCAGGCGGCTCAATCCTCCCTCACTGGTGCCAACCTCCGCAATCCGGCTCGCTCCTGAACTTGGGTTGCCGGCATGGCAAGGTGTAGGACCAGCACCACCGGGCCAGCCTACATCTTCGCTTTCTGCCTCAAACAAGTGAAGCGCTGTAACTTTGCAGACCGTGCAGAATCCCGTCTTGTTTGCAACTGCCTGAACACCAGTCCTGTTTGCTTATTTTATTTTGTATAATTGCTGAGGCAAAAAAGTGCACGCCAGCAATTACATAAAATACAGTATGGGGTGGTTCTGTAAAACTCGATTTTACACACACCCTTGTTGTGGGATGCACTTCATAAACCCCTCAAGCTTCACCCCCGGGGTTTATGTAGCATCCTACAACGTGTGTGTGTGTGTGTGTGTGTGTGTGTGTGTGTATAATATCTCATTATACACACCACCCCACAGTTTATTCTCCATATTTTTTTTTTTTTTTTTAAAGCATACCTGGGAGAACCTCCATTAATGGGCCTGTGAAAGAGGCACCAACATGAGATCATGCACGGGTACCTGCAAAGAACAAGGTGGCAATATCACCCAGTGACACTGACGCACAGCAAGCCATGTGGCTGAAGGCACAGTGGTGTATGACCCTCCCAGCTTCATGAAATGAAATTGCCACCAAGTTCTGAACAGGCACCTACACCTAAAAAGTTATATTACACTGATAGAAGTTATACTCTGAAACAACTGCCATGAGCTTCTGAAGAAGGACTGGTTGGTCCGAAAGCTAGAGCACTTTGTTCTTGTTGTTACATCTATGTTGGTCCATTAAAAGGTATCAAATCATTTGCTTCTGGATATACTCTGAATAGGGAATACAATTGAGAAATGTACTGTAGCAGCCACTTAATTATTTAACAGAATACAGTCTAGGTTTAATCTAGAGCACTGGGTGTCATTAATTAAATGCCAACTGCTTGTTCTGGTCCAGGATTTCTGTGCTGCTGACTGCAGGTGCTGCGTCAGCCAAAGTGGAAGGCAGTGTGCATCTGTGGCAACCAAACTGGTGCAGACCCTGTACCATAAGACACATGAAGGGAGACTAAAGCAGCTTAATATGTATACCCTGGAAAAAAGGAGGGAGAGGGGCGACATGATAGAAACTTTCAAATACCTCAAGGGAATTAAAGTCCAAGAGAGTAGCCTCTTTCAGAAAAAGAGATGTGTAAGAACAAGGAGCACAATTTGAAGATAGAGGAGGGACAGCTCAGAGATAATGTGAGGAAGTATTTTTTCACAGAGGGGGTTGTGGATGTATGGAACGGCCTTCCAGAGGAGGTTGTGGAGTCAAAAACAGTGATGGAATTCAAGAATGCATGAGACAGGCATAAGGCAATTCTAGTGGGGGGGGGGGAGAGAGACAGGAGGAAGTAAGCTGTTGGTTAACTAGAATCTGCACCTTATCCATCAGGTAGGGAAAAGGGCAGACTAGGTGGGCCAAGCGGTCCTTATCTGCCGTCAAATTCTATGTTTCTATGTGTTTTTTTATGTTCCTCTATGGATGACATACATTTTCTTCGTTTCATAAGTGAATATATCTATTTAAAAACTGCCAGTGTGCATCTTCTTAGAACAACCGCTTATGGTGTAGAATGCTACAGTTAGGGGTTTGCTATTTATATGTTTGTGCTTAAAGGACCCAATATTCAAAAAATAAGCACCATGCTGACAATGTATAGACTGTGCTAACTGTGCTCTGCATGCTTGAAAGTTAGTTTACATGGCAAGTGCTATATTCAAAAAGGCACAGTCAGAGTAGCCCAAACACTGTTAGTACAGGAGCATTTTAGAAGTGCAAGCTAAAGAGAGACTGTAGCATATATAGAGGGCACACTGGCATACTGGAAAGTTTTCGCGCGTGCTAACAGGATCTCTGTACAGTACTACTCAAAAACGTCCAAAAAAACTTTGTTTTATCAATGCACATGTAATCAGCCAGTCCCTGGGGTTACTAGAATGCCATCAGTTTTAGAGCAGTCAGATAGTCTCTGCAGTGTTCAGAGAGATTAAATGCTCTCTGTAAAACATTACATCACCACTTTCCTGGCTCTGCTGAGCAGAAGATGAGGTAATGCTGTGCGGAACTCTCACAGCAGCATAAGCCATACTTGGCTAACAGCTGTGCTGGAGCTGTCAAGAGTGTTGTTCTAAAGCTGGAGGTTGAAGGGAGAGGAGCTCTCAGAGTTCTGAGGGCAAGAGGGTCTGCTGGCACCCTTGTTCGAGAGGGAAGGACCCTCTGTTCGTGTTTCTGCCATAGTACAGTGATCCAAGACTGGTTTCCTGGGAAGTGGTGGCTACCAGATCCTGTGAATCCCCAGTGGGATGGGTTTTTCACACAAAAAGTGGAAGGGGTCTGAGAGGTCAGTGATTCTTTGGGGCAATCTCCTGAAAGACCATCAGAGCTGCCCAGAGGGAAGAGACTGTGTGCGTCCTTTACTTTAAAAGCTATGGATTGTGAGAGGATTGTGGACTGAAGTGTTCTTCAAATGCCTTAAAAGGGAATACCAAACCATGAGTACAAGGTTTATTTTAAGATAGACTGTGGGTTGTCTGGTACCTTTGTACGTGCCCTCAGCAGGCTAGATTACAGATACTCAGACCCTTTCTTTTCACCATAAAAATGTTCTGATAATGTGCTGAATGTATAGATGTCTCTAGCAGCCCAGTGGGGCTGGGGAATCCAGTTTGTTTCCTGAGATAATGGCAGAGAGTCCGACTTTGGCCAGAGTGAGCAGCCCTTCATTCATGGTTGCAGAGTGGATCTAACTGATTACAAGATAGGAACAGTTTTCCTGCAGGTGTTAACATATCATCTTGTCAAGTATGTTCAGGTTTAAGTGCATGGCAACCCCCACAATAAATGCACTGGTTAAAGATCCACAGATCCCTCAGCACAGGGATGGATAAGTCGTTTGTGAAAACTGTTCATGTTTGGAATTACAGTACTGCTAGAATGTAAAGTGTTTCTGCCTGCAAAAAGTTGTCGTTATCTGTTCAGAACAGTAAAGCCTTGGGGGACCTCCTTTTTATTTATCATCTTGTCAGAAGTAAAGCCATACAATACAATCCCAAAGTTTATGGTTGAGGACAATCCATTTTTGAGTCTTTGAGTGAAATGTTTTGGGGCCCCTCAGATAGGAGAGACAGCATAGCCCTGGCACCCCTCTCCCAGACTCAGGTAAAATAGAAATGTTAGTTTTGTACATTACCCCCAACTTCTGAGATGCCAGAGCCAAGTATTTACCCCAATGCCAGGGGTAGTAGGTTCAAATCAATGTTGTTTTAAGCTGTATTTTTGCAGGAATGCCATTATTCACAGATGCGTCAACACTGGCTTTGATAACGGGGATTTTCATTTCACTGACATCAGTGGGCAACTGGGATCAACCATGTAATATAAAACGTATATGGAACCCCAAGTATGCATCCTATTACTTGGTTATTTTGCAAAGTCCTACAGTACAATTTACAAATGGAGTACTAACAGGCTAAATTCCCCAACCCATGCATGACATTAAAGGAGCACATCCCTGGCACTTCATAAAGAAGGAACAGCTAGCATCTCTACATCAGTACTGCCAGAGGTCAGACTTTCACTCTGGGGAGGGGGAAAAGAGTCAGACATTTGTTAGATAAGGCTTCTGGCTGATGTTTAACCATCAGCCTAATGTGTGAAGCGAGTGCAATAGTATTTTTTTGTCTCCTTGTGTCATGACATTTTTCAAAACTTTTTCCTCAGACCTCCATCTACTCTAGCTGTGGTGTGGCAGCTGATCTTGGCCTCATGACGCATAGGCAGTGGGGTCTCTCCACTAGTTAGCTCGGCTCCAGTGGCTGCTACCGTGCATCACTGCTACTACACACACGCCCTTCTTCGGCCCAATGAGCTAGAGGAGACCCAAGTTGAGGTCATTCCTTAAGTTTGGTCTTGTGTTGCAGCTACGTCACTGGGGCCAGCCAGTTAGTTGAGTGTAATATATATTTAACATAGCCATCCAAAACCAGGGTTAAATGTTAACTCGAGAAGAGGCACCCTTGAAAAGACATTTTACTAAGTAAACTGAAGTTATCATCCCATTTACATAAACAGCATTCCAAACTAAGCCAGTTGCTGTACTTCAAAACTGTCCTGGCCTGCCAGCAAAGAACAATTTGGCTTCAAGGTGCAAAATGTTATCTTCCCCTCTAACAAGCCAAATATCCTAGTGGGGAACATTGGCAGTGCTCACTGTGCTTCTCAAGTAAAGTGCTGCAGACTGTGAGGATAATGTTCTGTCACAGAATACATTCCCTGTTTATGCTCACTGTTCTACCATTTTCCCCTCGTCTATACATCAAGAACTGCTCTTCATCTCTTAGAATTCTGCAGCTCATTTTCAAGAAGGTTTTGTATCTGCTTTAAATATGACCAACAGTAAATGGCACTCATCTCAAAGAGTGAAGATTACTACTAAACTAAAAAAAAAATAAAATAAAAATACACAAACACCAGATGTTTTTGAGTAAATTCCAGCAAATGGTGTTCATCAGCAATATGGCAGCTAAGCCATCCACAGGTTATACATGTTGATAGGGTCAAAAAATGCATGTCATTTTACACATTCTTAGGGTGGGAGAAAGGGACACCCAAGACAAGTTGGACAGTTTCTGTCCCAAGTTTTCAAAGCTGCAACATTCTGTGGCAAACAGATCAATATCATGTCAAGCCTCGGTAAACGAGCATATTGAAAAACCTTGGCACATACAAACAAATAAAAAAAAAAAAACAAAATAAAAAACTTACGCTGTCAATATAAATTTATAAAAGGCAAACTTTCATGAAGGGCTATGGTAGAACTATTTAGACAGGAAGGACTCAAATGACGAGTTGTTAAGGGCCTGAGAGATCAAGAATGGAGCAGAAGTCAAAAGTGCAAATGCCCTGTATGAAAACAGTTTCTATTGCTACTAAATGCTAGTAGCAAAAATAAAACAAACTTTTCCAATGATCTTTAAAACAAATGTATCTTTCTTGTAAAAGAAGCATATTCCAAATAATCTATGCTGTAGGACAAGCACACTAGGTCCTAGGCACTCCAGGAGTCAGCTTTGGACTCCACGAACACAATATTACAGAGACGGAATCAGGAGCTGGCAACAACCCATGTGCTTAATATACCCCCCCCCCGTCACACACACACACACACACGCGTGGAATCTCAAGGTCTGAAATAGCTAGTATAGCATAGCAAAATGCTACACAAAACAGGGGGTAATGCTAACCATTTCCAGAAATGAGTAGTAGTAGACTGCTAACCATTTTTTCCAGTGAGTCTATGGAACAGTAGACACAATTTTAAAAATTATGTATTTTTAAAATATTGCTAACCATTCCGTGCCATGCGCTATGCATTTTTACAGCTGATTAGCACTTTCACGTATAAAACTGCTAATCAATTTTTTCAGCTTATTTAATACCCTGAAACTGTACACGGCCTAGGTTTCCGCCCTCCCATGTGTATGGGATGTGGTGTATTCTTCCCCGTGGGTAAAAGACATGCCTCTCCTCCTCGTCACAGCTTTCTCAGCTACCCCTGCACTGCTCCAATGATTTAGCCTCTCATGTTTAATTCTACCTCATTGTATTTATTTAACCTTGGATGTCATTAGAAATGACATTAGTGCTGGTAATCATGCTCGACCTCAAACTGTATATGCAACCATTACCCTGGTCAAGAGCGGCATCTTGCAACCAGGACCCCCTACTTGTTACTCAGACAAGACAACAAACCACAAGTTGGCAGAAAAATCAGCATCACCCCTGGCATTAGGGTAAATACTCGGCTCGGGCATTTAAGAGGTCAGGGGGTTAAAGCAGAACATGTATATTTACCCAGAGCCTGGGAGAGGGGTACCTGGGCTATGCTGTGTCTCATATCTGAGGGGGCCCCATAACATTTCACTCAGGCTCCCTGATGAATTGCCCACAACCATAAAATTGAGATTGCATTGTATTGTATGACTTTATTTCTGACAAAATGTTAAAACAGAACTAGGGTGGTCCCCCAAGTTTGTAGTCTCCAGGACAGCTGACACAACTTTTGCAGTAGAAGAACCTTTTTCCACACAGAAACACAAGCAGTACTGTACATTCCAACATGAACCTTTTCCAAAACACAAACTGTCCACCCCTTTGCTTAGAGGAGTCTGGATTTCTGACCAAGTGTATGTATAGTGGGAATTTCCACACACAAACTGAACCTCCTGACGAGATGGACCATTGTTAACATCTTCAGGCAACTATGCCTATCTGGTAACCAGTTAGCGTTGAACTTTGACTATGAATGAGGTTCTGCCCACCCTAGCCCCATTCACACTCTGCCATTACTTTAGAACACACCAAACTGGATCCTTCAACCCCACTGGTTTGCTAAAGGCATCCTTTTCTTCAGTATACTTTACGACAGCACTTATTTGTGGTGAACAGGGTCCTGAGTGAATGTAATCTAGCCAACGTAGGGCACATACATCACCAGACAACTCAAAAGTCCATCTCCAAATGCACATTGTACTCACAGGTTGGTATTCCATTGTTACAGGCATTCACAACACTTTAGGAAACATTTTTTCCTCAAAGTCCATAGCTTTAACAGAAACTCTGTCTCCCTTCTCTAGGCAGCTATGACAATCCTTCAGTCCATCTGGGGGTTGCCCCTTAGAACCACTGATATCTCAGTCCCCTTCTATTTCTGAGAGAACTTGAACCCACTGGGGCTCCACTGACACAGGCCTCCACCACTTCTAAGGCAATACTTGTTGTTCCCCACACTAGGTTGAGAAATAAAAATGACAAACAGAGGTTCTTCACCCAGCCAAGGGGTCTGGCAGGCACCTCTAGCCCTCTGCAGTACAGAGAGCTCCTTCTCCTTCACTCTCCAAGCTGGAACTCACCAAGATTTTAAACTGCTTCCCTGCAGTAGAGTCAAAAGGGCTTATGCTGCTGCGATAGTTCTAAATGATATCACTCATTCTCTGCCTAGCCTAACTACGTAAGCAATGAGGTAATGTGTTGTAGAGAGTTTTAAACCTTCTACTGCTACCCAGAGACTTACCTGGTCCAATACTGATGGGATTCTGTTAACCCCAGGGGACTGGGTGGTTAGACATACAACTGTTCAGCATGTCCCTGAATCACTGTACTCTGATGTACCCATTTTACATTGTACTAAAATTTGTTTAAACCTGATGTACTTATCCACTTCTCCTTCCCCCCAGGATGCACCTGGAAACAAACTATTCTAGCTTCGTGTGCCTTTCCTGGTGGAAATTTTCAAATAAAATACCTGGACTAAATATGCAGCACCCATATACCGAATGACTTCTGCCTCTTAACTCGAGAGAATTTTCCTAGAAATGCAGATATCCTTTCTTCCACTCCCCTGAAACAGTAGCCAAATATGTGGGACCAACTAAAGGTACCTGCTGGAGAGGATGTGGGCAGGCTCTAGTTAACATTACTCACATATTTTGGAGCTGCCCCTGACTTGCTCCTTTCTGGCAAGTAGTTATATGTGAGATGGAGATTTGTAATTGCCCTAGCGAGGTAACCCCCTCCTTGATCAGAGCTCTTTCTGGGGTCCAATTCTGGAACTGCTAAGTAATCATCTAAAAAAATTAAAATAAAACACAACCCCCCCCCCCAATCACTAGGCTGTGGCATACCACACAACCTCTTATGCTAGATGGGTGGCATAAAATCTTACTGGAGATGTACTCTCTAGAAAACGTTCACCCTCTCTGACAAGGGGACTCTTTCTGAGACCAGATGGCATCGATGGGTAAAACATCAACTTGATAGTTAACCACACTTTGTTCCGTGAGGTTCTCCTCTCCCCTTTTCAGTATAAGCTTACTCATGTCTTGTCTCTGGCATTTTGCTCTTACTTATAGTGACAGCAACCAGTAATTATGTTTTACTACCATGGAAAGTTACCTGTTGTACAATTGTGACCCACCCCTACTCGAAGATTACATCCTCCATGTTCAACTGTCACTTTGCCTGTACCCAAGGAGGCCTCTGGGTTCAGCTACCTACCTGTACAATCTTACTGTTTTAAGAAATGGTTTGCCACCTGCACTATAGATCAGCAGTTTCCTGCAACATTTTTTGACTAGATCTCAGCTTCACAAAACAAGACTCATTAGTTGGGGTATCACTTCAAAACGTATTTAAAACACTGTCAGTAGATATTTGTTATATTCTCATTGCTGTATCCTACAGGTATTCTGCAGAGATATATAATGCTGACTCGTCACTTTTCTTTGTATGAAAAGAAAAACTCCTCAATATAAACAAATAAAACAGAAACAGGTCCTCACCTACAAGTAAATCAGTTGATAAACAAGTTCCCCATGTCGTCATACAGTTTTCATATAGTTGTGCCATTCTCATGGAACACCCAATAAGAGTACAGCTTTTTACAGTGCTGATGTCATGACAAGAACTCTGTGCTTTGACCTTTTTTAATATGATGCAATAAATGGCAGTGTTCCATGAGTACAGTCCAAACATACTGAACATATTTAGCGCACGTGAAAACTACATACACTCAAACTTGGCCAGCATGAATGTTCTTGTGTTTAAAATGAGCATCCCTATTTTACTTACTTTGTATAGGCACATGATTAAAATAATAAAAAAAATAAATAAATAAATAAAGAACGCATAGCAGGGCTTCATCTCGAAAGCCAAATCTACTGTTGTCACTGTTATATGTGTGCAACAGAACTGTGCTGTTGTACACTACAATAACATACGATGGGAATTTAAGCATTTCTTTTACAACTCATGGTAAGAAAGAGTACGAATGCTCAGGAACTCTGTACTGGTACTTTATAAAAACAGCAGCGAGAGCAGAGTTCCTAACCATCTTCCATTCGAAACAGGAAATTACATCCTAAAAACTTAAAAAAGGTTTTCAGTGCGTATAACCTACGATGAAAGATCTGAGATGCAAACAACTGTAATCCATTTTTGTAGTTTTATCAATAATTGCAAACTACTAACAATGTGACAAATATTTTGTAGAAATACATTTAAAAGAGAAACATCTCAAAACACATCTAGAACTATAATGATGACAAATCATTCTACTTATCAAACTAGACAGCATGCCATTCTAATACTCTCACTCCACTGCTCTGCAGAAGGAACAAGGACAGTTCTGCATGCATAAATTATATAGCTCTTTTCATACAACCGGTATCTCAAAGTCTTTTACAATGCAGGAAGGGAAAGGTAAGGATGTTACTGCCATTAGACACAAGGAGCTTGAAACATCACAGACCTAGATTAGAAAGAGGTGCAGAGAGGTTATGCACATTATGCAGAGAAGCTGACAGACTTCTTCAGGGTCACTAGTGAGTAAGTGGCAGTTGCAAGATATAAACCTAGGTCTACAGCTTCACAGCTCTGCACGCTTCCCATCAGGACAAAATGCCTTTCAAGTTCTACTACTAAAGTGTCTCTAAACTACAACCAATATTCACTGGCTCACAGCTGCCGTAAACTATACCCAATCTACCAGACTGTAGATGCTTTCTGGTTTAAATCATTTTTTTTTTTACCACCACAAAATGCTTGGAAGGAGTGATGAAAGAAGAAGGGAAGATCTGGTTCTGGATCTGGCAAAATATTCTTTACAGATCCGATGTAATACTCTTCCTGCAAACTGCCATTTCCATATGCTCTCTCAAAGTGTTCTAAAACATTTGTTGTCCTGGGTTCCGACTCTGTACCAGGCTGAGACAAAGACCGTAGTACACAGAGGAGTCTCAACAGGACGAGACATGTGCCCATACCTTGTCATTCTCATCCTACACTAGATCAGATGTGCAAGCCTGATTAAGAGGCATTGTCTGTTCTAGAGAACTCTGTCAGCCTCACTGCACAAGGATTTGCATACCCATTATGCCTTGCACTGGGAGCGAGGCTTTAGACTGTGTGTGTGGGGTTTGGAAAGCGGCACAAAAACCAGGTTGCAAACAATATTACAATAACTGGATGCCCTGGGTGTGTTCTGATGCACAAGGTGCAGCTGAGTCCCTTCAACCACCTAGGCTGTTAGGCTGCTGCAGTGTTGGCTCACACCCCATAGTGGGGTATTACACTTGTAATTAATAAAAATAAATATATATATATATATATATATAAAGTCAAAAGTGTTCAAAATGCTAACAACAGAGAGAGAGAGAGATCATAAGATACGAGGGGGGAAAAGTGTCACACTGGGCACAGCCACTTTCACGCAAAATGCCTACTTTGCAAAAAGGTCCTGGGGGCAGAACGGGAGTATAGCAGTACTTACTAAATGCAAAGTTGCAGATCTCAAATCACACAGCAAGGTACACAATTAACAACCGGGAGCATTTTCTCCCATAGGGAAACCCAGCTATAATTCGCCGTCATAACCAGTTGGTTATAATGGCGAACATGTGCCGGTTTCCCTCACTCCACACATGTACATAATGTCTTCCAGCTTCAGCCCAACCGTGGCTACTGGCACACAGATCAAGTTGTAGTTATACAATTGCTGTGGTGAAAGAATACTCCACGGCAATTATATAAAACAGGACATGGGGTAGTGTGTAAAACTCAAATTTTGCACACACCCTCAGTGTTGAATGCTTATATTATATATATATATATATATATATATATATATACACACACACACACACACACACACACACACACACACACATATACATATACACACACACACACACATATAGGAGCTTCACTCTTGGGGTTTTTGTGGCATCCAACACTTTAGATGTATGTAAGATGTTTGTTACACACACACACACACACAACACACACACACACACACACAACACCACCTATTATCCTATATACAATTTGCATTGCACAAACATTTAAACACTTCATTTTTATGTGCTCTGTTCCACTGTTAATATCAGAGAATACTTATTTTGGTCCATCTGTGACTATTATAAATCTCAAGAAATCTACAAAGACCATCACACTCTACCTCTCCACTGTCCCACATTATAAGGGACACCTCTCACTGCACCCCTCGGAATTCCTTTGTCACACACGAAAAAAGTGCTTCCTCCATCGAGAATGCGATATCTCAAACAGAAAACTCAGACTTTTGCGTTGTCATAATATTCTAAGATGCTACATCACGTTGCACAGATAAAAACACTAGATCCCACACTGCTCTAAGCTAGTATATGCTTGTTTGATAATGAGGGCCAGTTCTCCACTTTTCATTGGCAAAAAAGTTTGAGAGATATGCTGACCATAGTAATAAAGAAGGCGGTGACAAGAAAATGCGTAGCAGTGAGTCTTCAAAAGCGGATAACAACCCACTATCTTCTTCCTTTCCAGTTGAACCAAAGGCCAATACTTCCCCCCCAACCCTCACCTTAGCTCAATCTCCCTCTGTAATCAACAAGCTGAATGGCCAGATCCTAAGCAGAGGGTCTGCAAACCGGAAAAAGCAAACTGAATTCATTGAACATGCTGACGTACAGAAACAGATTAGTTGCTGTACTGGTCCTTGTAAGAACAGATCCAGAAGCAAATGGTTTGATACCTTTTATTGGAACAACAAAGATGTTACAAAAAGAAAGCAATGTCTAAGCTTTCGGACCAACTAAGTCCTTCCTTGGAGACTTACGGCAATTGCTCAGACAGTCAATCTATCAACACCCAGATTATAACATATTTAAAAAAATTTTCATTGGTTAGAATTACCCATTTCAAAAAAATAAAAAAAAAAATCACAAATTGCTTTTTTTTGTAACATCTGTGTCGGTCCAATAAAACGTATCAAACCATTTGCTTCTGGATGTGAACATGCTGAAGAAGACTTGAGGTAATGAACCAAGACCATCAAAGAAGAAACAGAGCAGTGAAGAAAAAACGAACGTATGTGCCTGTAAGGTACGAGCCCAAGACTGTACGGCTAGCAAGGAAGCTATAGTTTGACTCTGGCTAGGGAGGCTCCATAAAAAAAAAAACCTCAACCATGTCATGTGAAAAACATTTTGTTCTCCCAGTGGCGTAAATCGGAATCAAATTTCAAACTATTATAATGAATACTTAGGAAAGGACATTTCACAAGAAAGCAGTGCACAGTGTTTGAAAGTTGGTTGCCTGCAGTAACAGCATTAGCCCAGTTTGCCACAAATGCAAAGCCTTCCAGGAAGGTGCCCATATTTGCACTTTTGTAACTGTTTGTGTCTCATGTTTAAATATTGGCATGCTTTACACAACTGTATGACAAATCTAAGTAGGGGAAATAAGATGGGTACTGATCATTTACATGCTGAAAACAGTTATCATCGAGGCCTTATGTACAGTACCCGAGACACAAAATGATCCCTTTCAATGAAAGACAGGGGTTGTACAGGATGAAAGCAGTACACCATTCACATTCATGCAAGATGTATACAATACTGGATTTCAATCTGTACTTCACACCAGCAATAATTACAGAAAAAAAAATTGAGCTCATCAAACCAGTTCCAGCAGCCTCTGCATTTCCAATGAAACAGAAATATTGTAACTTTAGAGACGGCCCAACCCACTTCGAGTGCAACTTACCCAGCTTTTCCACCAATTTGAGCATCACTCCTCCAATGTGCACCTCCCCAGTGACTCGCAGGGTTACGTCCCGGCTGAGATCGGTTACATTGATGTTCAGCTCCCACGTCCCGTCAGCGTAGCAGCCATCTGGCATCCTTATCCCGTCCAGGGCCATCCTTCTGCTGCGAGTCCCAGTTTTATAAAGAAAAGAAAGGGAAATACAGCGGATTAACTGGACGAATTAAACAGCACGGACTGAACAATACCCCAGTAACGTTTGCAGATCCAGGCTGTAATTAGCAAGGAAACCTTATACTATGGAAACGGAATAAAGATGTTCAATGCAGAGAGGCAAGTTCCACACCCTACTGTATCCCATAGAAGGGAAACGCAATTTAAGAAATAGGCCTTTCATTAATGCACACACCAACGACGAAAATCCTAAAAAGGAAAACATTCAGAAACAACCACTGCAGAAGTAATTCAGTTGTCATTTTTTAAAGGCTGCGATTATTTAAAAAAAAAAACTGCTACTGAAAAAAAAAATACAAATGTTAACAACTGCAGGCGTCATATCCTGCTAGTACGAATGTACTGATTGACCAAAATAACATTTATATTTAAAAGGAGTTTCATGATTTTAACGGCCCCCAAGATGCTGTACAAATAACACGTGGGATAAAAGGTAAATTTAGCACGGTAATCCACAATACCCAATAACCATTTAATTTGTTTTCCTTCCTCCACACACAAAAACCAAAGGACAAGCAAGCTTGCTTTTCTTTGGTTACAAACTTAGTTTGGAATAGTCCTTCAGCCCAACACAATCTCGCCTGAATCACACATTTAATTTGAAATCCCCAGTCTGGACTCGGCTACAGCAGACGCCTTCCAATAAAATCTCTGAAATGGTGTCACTGTTCAGAGACCGTGTAAATCTGAAGCTCAGCGTGCATTCACCTGTTTCCCCGGTGAACGCCTTAGCATCAGAAGAGTTATGATTATTTCCGGGGAAGGTCCGGACTCCGAAAACAAACCCCGAAAATGTGTGCCTTGTGGTGGGCACCCCGCGCCCCGCTACGCAAAGCTGAGTGTGGAGGGAGGCGCTGCTGGAAAAAGTGACCGTCCGTGACAGAATGAGAGCCGTCTGGGGACACCGAGCCAGCCTCTGCCGCCAACACACACTCACACAGAAAACTGGAGAAAAGTACCAAAAATACAATCCCGACCGAAACACAGCGTCTCCGAAACCTACCTTCGCGTCCCAGCCTTCTCAAAAATCACCGAATGGAAACCTAGAGTAGAGGAAAACTCTCTCTTTTCTCGCTGCAAAAGTGGTTAAACTCCCCCCGCAGTTTCCTTCAGGATTTGCTAATGGAGTCCCTCGGCTTTTTTTTCTGCCGGGCGATAACGTCACTCTTTAACTCAATCTGACTTTCTCTCAGCGCCCTGTATCAGTCCTTTATCCTACAGCGCCTTCTCTTCTCACTCACACCCCTTGAGCTTCGCAACTCGCTGGTTTACAATATCATGGGGTACTTTGGTGATACAGTATCTGCCTTCCACCCGGCTGGAAGCGCATCAGTGTGGTGGGACTAAAATATTTGGAAGAGTTTGACTCACAATGTTGTAAATTGTGTGTAACAATAAAGCCTACAGCGGCAACAGCTGCCCTTTTATGGAAATGCATAGCGCAGTGGTAGAATCCAACATCCGGGACCCGGGAATTCTTGCAGGGTTAGACTGTGCAACTGGTGAGGTGTCCCGTTAGATCTTTATTTCTTAAAGTGTACCATCCCCTTGTCTGTGTGGCGTATTCTCTAGTTTGTCTAAGGCGCAAGAGAAGTGATATACTTTAATGCATGTACAGCTAGTCACATTTTTAAATGTAGTTTTAGCAAGCAGTTAGAGTCCCTTTAAGACTTTACAGGCTGACGTTTAAACATTTTACCAAGTTAGGCATCCTTTAAAGCAACATCACTGCAGCATAATTTGTTTTTAAGCTAAGTTTCAATATAAAATCAATGAACACATCAGTATACCTAACTAGGTGTGAATTTGTTTTTCCAGGTGTTCCCTACACTGTGCAATATGTTTAAAATATTTTTCTTTTATCCTGTTCCTTTGTGATGCCCACCATGGTATTTTTTTTTAGTCAAGGATTTTCTCCCCTGCTAGTGTCTAATCTCCTTCAGGTACTCCTGGCGACCACTCAGAAACAATGGCCATTAACTTTTCGTTGCTGCTCAGGCGCCCCCCCTCCCCTCAGTTGTGCATCCATGGCAGGGGCTTTAAGGAGGGTCGTCCTCCCCCCTCCCAAGGCAGATATCCCGTGAAGCAGGCTTCCTGATGTGGGGCCTGAGTGTGTCAACATCTGTCTTTTACACGGAGAATGAGTTTATGCCCATTTCTTCTGTTCTCTCTCTCCTCCCACATGACTCAGGCATAGCCTGTGATGGCTTCTCACATGCATAGCATGTCCCTGTGATGGAACAAGCTCGCTGGCCTTCCAGAGAAGTCACTCTGGTGCCAGAACCCCACACAGGCCCTCCCCAAATGAGGTGCATTGCTGTTGGCAGCCTTGGCCTGCCCTCAACACTAGTGACCCCAAGTCTGCTCCTAAACCTGGGTTATCTCTATGACAGTGCATCTGGGTGACTCACTGTTGTATTCAGGAGCATCATTTAGGGGTAGCCATGGGTTGCAGTTGAGACCAATATGATTTGTTTGCATGCCCTATGATGTCCATTGCAACCTCTACAATACCCTAAAATAAGGGTTTTCTAGCATTTAATTATATAAAATTTGGCGGGTGGAGGAGCTGTGCAACCCCTATGATTCTACTGAAATAGGCTTTTGCAACCCCTTTGATTAAATGAAGCTACTGGTGGTATTTCAAAACTGACATGCCCACATGTTGCACAGCTTCAGGAAACATCAAAACAGCATTAACCTGTGGTGGACTCATGTTAATCACTGGACACAGAAGTGGGTAGAGAAAGTTAAAGAGCAAGTAGCTGCTAAAATAAAATAAAAATACTACTGTAATAAGTACATAGAAATATAGAATTTGATGGCAGATAAGGACCACTTGGCCCATCCAGTCTGCCCATTCCTCCCTACCTACATTATTACCACAGACCGTACTGAGCTACAACTCTTTCTGCCTCTCTCCCTTTCTTTCCACTATGATTCCCTTGTGCTTATCCCATGCATTCTTGAACTCCACCACCTCCGCTGGAAGGCTGTTCCAGGAATCTACCACTCTTTCTGTGAAGAAGTACTTCCTCCCACTTCTCCTGAATCTACCCCCTCCAGCTTCATAGCATGTCCCCTTGCTCTTGAGCACCTTTTCTTCTGAAAAATACTTCCCTCTTGTACCTTATTTGACTCTGTGAGGTATTTAAAGGTCTCTATCATATCACCCCTCTCTCTTCTCTGTTTCAGGGTGTACATATTGAGTTCCTTTAGTCTCTCTTCATAAGGTTTTGATGCAGACCCTGCACCATTCCAGTTGCCCTCTTCTGGACTGCCTCCACTCTGTCTATGTCCTTGCAGATGTGTGGTCTCCAGAATTGGACACATTACTCTAGGTGGGGTCTTACTTGCGATCTGTATAGAGGCAACACCTCTTCCCTCTTTCTGCTGGTGATACCCCTTCCTATGCGCCCCAGATCCCACTAGCCCTCCTGAATGCCTTGTTGCACTGCCTGACCACCTTTAAGTCATCCGATATGATTACCCCTAGGTCTCTTTCCTGCTTGGTGATGGTCAATACCACTCCACCCATTTTGTACTCCACCCCTGGGTTTCTGTGTCCTAAGAGCATTATTTTGCACTTTTTCATATTGAAACCCAGCTGCCATACCCTTGACCAGTCCTCTAGTTTTCTCACATCTCTGCTCATCCTTTCCACACACACAATCAGAGTGTCCACCCTATTGCATTATTTTGGTGTCATCTGCAAAGAGACAGATCATTCCCTCCAGCTCCTCTGCAATGTCACTTATAAATATATTAAAGAAGACCGGTCACAGTACTGATCCCTGAGGCACCACACTGGTCACCCGCCCTTCCTCAGAGTGAACTCCATTTACCACCACCCTCTGTCACCTATTTCCTAACCAATTTCTTATCCGGTCTACTACCTTTGGACCCACTCCTAAGCTACCTAGTTGCTTACTAGTCTCCTATGTGGAACAGTGTCAAAAGTCTTGCTAAAATCTAGGTAGGCCATGTCCACCGCTCCACCCTGATCTAAATCCCTTGTCATCCAGTCAAAGAAGTCTATCAGAATAGTTTGACATGGCATCCTCCCTGTGAAACTATGCTGCCTCAGGTCTTGTAACTGACAATCCTTTCCTTCAGCAGTAATTCCATTAACTTTCCCACCACTGATGTCAAGCTGGCTGACCTATAATTGCCAGCATCCTGCCTGCTATGACTTTTATATAATGGGACTACATCCGCCCTTCTCCAGTCCTCTGGAACCACTCTTGTTTCCAGCGAGCTGTTATATAGATCTGTCAGAGGTGCAGCCAGTATTCAACAATTACAGTATTATAGTGGTGTGGTAGCGCCAATATAGTTAGGGTTGATCTGGGGTTTTAAAGTTAAATCCAAATTTTTGCACCTACCTAACTTTGCCTTTCTTTAACGAATTAGCAGAACATTTGGCATGTGTGGTCCGCCTTTCAGAATCTCAAGATGTGGAAAGCTTTGTGATGGCATCTTGTATGGTTTTTGAGATAAGGAGGGAAAAAAAAACAACACTTTTTTTCGTATGTGTAACATTGAGATTTTTGTTCTCACCTACAGCCTAGACAGTCTGGAATTTTTCCATGGCATTTTCAGGGATGTTGGGGTCTGTGCTAAGGGTGTGCCTTTGGATGGTTTGGTGAAAAATGATTGTACAATTTTTGAATTATAACGATTTTGGGGATAATGCTGAAGTATGACCGAAAACCTTTGATTGATAAATTAAAAAAAATGGTCGAAGCTTCGATCGGTAAATTCAGAAAACCGGTCGAAACTTTGATTGACAAATTAAAAAAAATGGTCAAAGTTAACATAAACTTCAATCAGTAAGTTCAAAAACTGATCGAAGTTAACATAAACTTTGAGCAGCCATGCACCAGTCTTGGGCAGGTCCCCTCTCCCCAAGCCCCAATCCCCCATTGGTTAAATATATCCTTAGTGGTCCAGTGGACCACCCCAGCCACCGATCCCCATTCATATATTGAAATATTTCCTAGTGGTCTAGCAGACCTCCCACCCTGATCCTCAATGTACCCCCAAAATTGTATTATATTAATTCCCTGGTGGTGTAACGGACCCTCCTCCCCAATGTGCCCACAAAATAATATTAATTTAATTCCCTGTTGGTCTAGGGGATTTTCCTCCTCAACCCCCAATGTGCCCAGTAAATAGTTTTGCGTTATTTCCCTGGTGGTCTAGTGGAACCCCACTCCCCCACCCTAGCAAGCAGTGTTCTACCACCTTGTTTGCCCCCAACCTGAAACAGAGCCAATGACCAGCACAGTCCTCCTCACACCACCACATCTGGCTGCCAACTGAGCTGTCAAGAGGGAGTAGATACTGTTTACAGTACCTGCTCCTTCTTGACAGTTCAGTCGGCTTCCGTCGTGGTGGTGTGAGGAGGGCTGTGGCAGTTGTTGACTCTGTTTTGGGTTTGGGGGAGCAGGGCTGTGGGACACTGCCTGCCAGGGTGGGGGGTTGGGGTCCACTAGATCACCAGGGAAATAACATAAAAGTATTTACTGGGCACATCAGGGATTGGTGAGGGGATCTGCTAGACAACCAGGAAATTAAAATAATACTATTTTGGGCAGATCTAGAATCAGGGAGGGGGGGTCTGCTAGACCAGCAGGGAATTAACATAAAACTAATTTTTGGGCACATCAGGGATCAGGGAGGGGTTCCGCTAGACCACCAGGGATATATTTAAACAACAGGGGATCAGGGCTTGGGAGGGGGGACTGCTAGATCATCAGGAATATTATGTAGACAATTGGGATTGATCAGTAAATTCAAAAACTGGTCGAAGTTAACATAAACTTCGATCAGTAAATTCAAAAACTGGTCAAAGTTTGATCTGAAAACTTCGATCATCCGGTCGCAGGGATTTTAATGTTAAACCCAAATATTTGCACCTAAATAACTTTGCCTTCATTTAACGCATTAGCACAACATTTGGCATATGTGGTCAGGGTGTCAGAGTCTCAAAATGTGGAAAGTTTGATGACAGCATCTTGAACGGTTTTCGAGATATGGATGGTCAAAAAAGTTAAACAAAAAACCCTCCCCATACGTAACATTGGGATTTTTGCTCTTACCTATAGGCTAGACAGTCTGGAATTTCTCCATGACATTTTGAGGGATGATGGTGTCTGTGCCAAGGGTGTGCCTTTGGATGGTTTGGTGAAATAATATTTTTTTACAGTTCTTGAATTATAACGTTTTTTGGGATAACATTGAACTTCGACAAGAGGGCTCTGTGATCCCACATAAAAATAAGCATACGATTACACTATCTGACAAATTATGTATGGCTGGGAGTGCAGGGCCCTTCCACAATGAAATAAGGATATGATTATACTATCTCAAAAAATAAGGAAATATATTGCAAAAAAATTGCATTAATGCACTAGTTAGGGTCAAAGCCACAGAATCAGGGAAATGTGGCATTAGGGTTTCCAACCCTAACACTCCCTTCTCCAGGCAGCACAGCAGCTGTGGGGTGTCCCTTGGGGTTCTCAAGCCTAACGCTCACCCCATTGGCATAGAGTGTATACATCTGACCTTATGTACGGATGGAATGGGGTGAGCGTTAGGCTTGAGAACCCCAAGGCACACCCCACAGCTGTTGTGCTGCCGGGGGGGGGGGAAGGTGTTAAGGTTGGAAACCCTAACACCACATTTCTCTACTTTTGTGGCTTTGACCCTAACTAGTGCATTAATGCACTTTTTTGCAATTTATATAGTATATGGTTAGCGTTTGTTCTGTATAAAAATCAGCCTGCTCAAAATCCATATAGCATATGGTGGAATATTGTTCTGCATGGAAATCCATACCTAGACTAGGGTTGTTGTGCTGCAGGAGTGACATCAGTATGTTGTGCTGCAGTAGTGATGTCACTACTGCAGCACAACACTTAGAATGCCGCTGCACAGCTGCTTTCCTCAAGTCAGTCAAGTTGGAAGCTGTTTTTGCTTTTAAATTGTACTTACAGAAACAGCTGCAGTTTCTAGTTGTACATTGAATCAATAATTTGAGCATGGCGCTAACCTTCAATCAATCAATCAATCACTTTATTTAACCAGGCATAAACACCATTGAGCAAGCTCATTTTCAAGGTGGTCCTGGGCATTAATACAATACAGTACACTTCATAAGATTACAATTACGGTGGACAACAGTGCAAACAAAAAAAAAAAAAGAAAAAAACATTGTGAAGGTGCCGGTCAATATGGGCCTATACATACCGGTCAACATAATTAACATGCAAAGGTACATAATGATAAGCTTTACTGAAATGAGAAGAGATAACAATCCCATATAGTCTCCGCTAAGTAAGAGCTCATACTTAAATTATAAAAAATAAGGAGGTATTAAGGAATAGGGTAGAAATTGGGGTGAAAGAGTAGGCAGCCAAAAGGGAGGCCAGAGTAGGTAAAAGGTAGAGAATAGGTAGGGCCATCTTGGATTAAGGGAACTAGGCTTATAGGTCCTAGGTTTCTGTTGTTAGGAATGTGGGGTGGATGAGATACTTAGGCATAGGATTTGAGAGTGGCATCCGGGGCTTAGGGGTCATGGGCATCTGCAACAGTTGCAGGATTCCTTCAGATAATCCATTAATAGAGCTTTGAATGTGAAAATGCTTGGAACTGAGGATAATTTTAATGAGTCTTACATAGTGTTCCAAAGTGATGGAAGTGAGAAGTTGATTGCTGCTGAGCCAAGGGTAGTTTTCACTCTAGGAATCTGGAAGCAGATTAAGGAGAAGCGTCTCAGGCCATAGGAACCTTTAGCCCATTTGAAGATGTTCGAGATGTATGCAGGGAGGTTATCAGATAATGCTCTAAAAAAACAGAGGAGAGCATTCCTTTTTCTTCTAGTTGAGAGTGAGGTCCATCCTGAAACCTGGTATAGACGACAGTGATGTGTACTACAGGGTAGATTTAAGATAAATCTTAAAGCCCGGTGGTAAAGGGTGTCCAGTTTATTTAGCATCGTTGATAGGCAATGACTGTAAAGGAAGTCAGCGTAGTCCAGTATAGGTAGGAATGTAGTTTGTACTAGTCTCATTCGGGCTTCTAACGTGAGTAGGTGTTTAATGTGATAGAATAAACCTAATCGCTGTCTTAGTTTCTTCGAGGTTTCATTTAAGTGGCACAGAAAGTTGAGCTTGTTCTCCAGCCAGAACCTTAGGTATTTAAAGGTATCAACTACTTCAACGGGTTCATCTAAGAGTGTTCAGATCTGTGTGATATGTGGACATCTGGAAGTAGACTTTGGTGAGAGAATCATTGCTTTAGTCTTTTTGGCGTTGAGGAGGAGCTTATGAGTGAGAAGGTTGTATTGGAGGGTGACAAAGTCTTTCTGTAATTACTCATTGGCCAGATCCAAGGATGAATTTGTGGTATAGAGTACAGTATCATCTGCGAATAAGTGCACATTTGCTGTGCCCAGCTGTGAGTCCAGATTATTGTTGTATATTGCAAAGAGGATAGGGCCCAGGATGGAGCCTTGTGGGACTCCTCGTAACAAGGATTTTTGTGGGGACAGATTTCCTATGGCTTTGACTAACCTATTGATTAGGTAGCTGGTGAACCATTTAATGGCAGAACTATCAAGTCCGATGTTACTTAGTGCAGTAAGCATGATGGTATGATCCACAGTATCGAAGGCCTTACTTAGATCAAGGAAGAGGGCAAATACATGCTTCTTAGAGTCCAAGCCCATTTGCCAGTCTATAGTTACTTTGGCAAGAGCCGATACTGTACTGTGTTTGGCTCTGAAGCCGGACTGAGCCGGGTTTAGCAACTTTTGTGAATCCATATGTTCTCTAAGTTGGATGTTGACAATTTTTTCAAGTAATTTAGAGAGGACGGATAGTATAGAAATAGGCCGCTAATTGTTCTGATCACTCAGATCCCCAGTCTTGAATAATGGTAGGATGTGGGCAGTTTTCTACAAGACAGGTAGCTCACCTTGAATCAGAGAGGTGTTGAATAAGTGTGTAATGGGGGCGGTCAGATAGGTATGGCCAAGTTTTAGGAAGTAAGGTTCAATATTATCTGCACCCGCACTCTTTTTTGTATCCAGAGAAAGGAGGAGGTCCTCCACTTGCTTGAACGTAATTGTGAGGAAGCTGAAGGGGGTGGGATGTGGTTGGTTATAGTTGTGATTATCAGTGAAGCCAACAGTGTAGTCTCTTGCCGGGCTAAGTTTGCTGATAGGTGAGGTGTCAAAGGCAAGCCCTGCAGTGGCAAAGTGATCATTAAGCTTCTCTAGTATATCAGCTTTGTCCGTATAGGTGGTACCATCAGACACAATTTTGTTTGGAAGGGGTGTTTCAGTGGACTGACCTTCGACTTCTTTGAGGATGTTCCAGAATTTGGCAGAGTTGTTTTTATTGTCTTCTAGTTCTTTTTGGAAGTACCTAGCTTTTTCTGACCTAATTTGCTTGGTACAAGCATTCCTAGTGGTACAAAATGCTAACCAATCAGCCTCTAGGTGGGATTTCCTCGCTTTTTTCCACCAGTAGTCCCTATCCCTAAGTGCTTTCTTCAGGATGGGAGAGAACCAGCCAGGAGTTTTATTTTTTGATTTGATCAGTCTTAGTGGGGCGTGTTTGTCTATTAGCCCCAGTAAGAGGATGTGAAAGATGTTAAATGCCTTGTTTTTAAAAGGTGGGGGCTAGATAGAAATCCTGCCAACGAATGTTGCTTAGATCTTTTAGGAAAGTGTACTGGCAGAACTTTTTCAGGCATCTTTTCAGTTTGAATTTGGAGGCCGTTTTTATTTGGGAAGGATGTCTGATGCAGGCAGTAGCGCAATGATCGCTTATATCGTTGAAGAATACTCCAGTATGCGAGATAGTGTGAGGTTTGTTTACTAGCATAAGGTCCAGGAGGGTGCTGCGCTCAGGGTTTTTTCTGTTAGGTCTGGTCATAGCAGTCGCTATTTGTAACAGACCATTAACATCGCATAGATCCTTCAATTTCTTAGAGCTGTCATCATTCCAATTTAGATTGAAATCCCCCATTAGAATACACTCAGTATTAGCAGAGTCAAGAAGGTTTTGAAGGTGTGGCAGAAGTGCACAGCCACCAGACAGTGGTCGGTAGCATGCTGCCATAAGGAGTGATTTCTCGCTGGAAAGTGATAATTTTAGAGCAAGGCATTCAAATTCCTTAGCCTTTGAGGTACAGTCAAAGACTGTGACTGTGAATTTGCTTTTGACATATATTGCAACCCCTCCCCCTCTGGTCGGTCTATCACAGCGGTAGATGATATATCCAGGTACATTGATAGATTTGTCTGGGGTTGAGGGTGTGAGCCAGGATTCGGTTATCATGAAGAAATCAGGAGATGCATGTAGAGCCCAGGTTTGTATAGAGTCAATCTTCTTTAGCAAACTACAGACATTGATATGGAGAAAGCTAATCCCTTTATATTGAGGGAGGTCTGCAGGGGCGTCCAGAGAAATAGATGGACCTGGGATTAATTCAACATTTCCCGAACAGAGTAGGAGAAGCAGTAGTAGTTTTTTAAGGTGGTGTCTTAGCCTGCTAAATATTCTTTTGTTACTCCTTCTAGCGTACATTGGTTTACCGGTGGCTGTGTTAAGGGCAGGATTGCTATTTGCTAGGGATAAAACATAGAGAACTGATAGAGCCGACACCATCCTTGGGAGTTGCACGTGTTCTATAGTTATGGCCTGGTGGGAGGAGGGGCATGACCATAGAGGAGACGTCCCTGATGTAGGATGCCATGGTCTAATGTGGGAGGCTATATCTTGGTGATGATAGAGGAGGGAAACTGGCCTTTGTCTGAGTTGCAAACTGAAATTTTGGGTAGAGTATAACAAAGTAATATAAGGCAAACTATAGAGAAGGATAGGCGCAGATGGCATTCTTAACATGGAGATATTTCTTTTCACCAGTAATAAACACAGGATTTGCAACAGTTCCTTGAGAGGGCCAAAGAAATGAGTGGATCTTGTGGGAGGATGGGGTACCAATGAAAAATTAAGGCCTAGATAACTAATGAGGAGTGGCTGGCAATAGCCAGTAGGAGTGAGCTAGAAGGCCGGTGCGGAGTTTATGTGTGTTTAATCGGGGGGGGGGGACGAAAAAATTGGCAGCTAGGGCTCCCTTCCTGGAGGTAATGAGTCCCTGAGGGCAAGTCCATACCTGCGGTTCTGTGAGGGGCTGGTGTCTTCAGACCTGGACTGCGGGTGGCAGTCTGGCAGGTCGGGTTCATCAGAGAACCATGGCTGTGGCTCTCAGACTACCTGGAAGGAGAAGGCAGAGGAGAATTAAATAAGAAAGTCAGAGGGGGGTGGGGCTGCTCATGGAGCTAAAAAGAAATGCAGACTGGCTTAAACAGGGGGGTTGTTGCAGACCAAAATGTTAGGCAAGGTGCCTCCAAGTCTGAATGGGCAATAACAGGGTTATTTAAAACACAATACTAGCGTAGAAAGGTGAAGGGGGGGAGGTTCTTAGGCCTGAGCTGAGATCACTACTGGTCTTATGAGGAACACAATACAGGCATTTACATTAACTCAGAAAACTTCAACTATAAAATACAAACAAGGCAGTTTTAACAGAAAACATAATCTAGCGTAATATAGTCAAACATTAACAGTGCAGAGCTATGTGGAGCCAATCGGAGTGCTCCTGGGGCTGACTGCAGCCAGTGGGCCACAGCAGTAAAAGACTCTGGATTTAAACCCAGAGACAACTGTCCTCATGTAAAGAAAGCAAAACAATTGTACCTTCCCCTCAGCCACCAGTTCACTGATGGGAGTGAAGTGTCTGAAATGGGTATGGTTTCCCATGCACTACAAAAGATAATATGTGGGCGTCCATACACACACAAGCCTGTGTCTTCATCTCGAGTATACTAGTTTCCATAGAAACCTCTCGATACAGACACAGGCTTGTGTTGTATGGCTGCCCATACATTATCCTTTACGCTATGCACATTCTAAACTGTTGTGCGCATTCCAAAGAGTTGTTGTGAACATTCCAAACAGTTGTTCAGCACAAAGGTTATAACATTTTAAATTCCTCATTCACCCCACACCCAGCCGTTTACTAACAGCCCAGTGCCCAAAGTTATACCTTTTAACTTGCAAAAGTCTGTAAATTTAACTTTGATGATAGAACGGAACAAAGAAATGGTAAGTCTTTTGTTTTTACTTTGGAGAGGGGCATTTCTGTAACTCCTGTTAAAAAAAACAAACATATGTTATATACTATAAAATAAAATATGGGCAATGTTTGGTAGTAACGCTTTACTGTAACCTAACTACATTGCCATGTAACTAGTAATGGTAATGTATTACTTGTAAGTAACTGTACTATTGGGATGTTACAGATTACATTTTCTTGCAAGTAATGTGTTACTGTAACACAATTTTCTATGTTATTTTTCTTTTTTTTGTAGCGTGTGAGACAGCTCGCTTGAGTCAGGAGTTATCAGTCCAAAGAAACATAGAATTTGACGGCAGATAAGGACCGCTTGGCCCACCCAGTCTGCCCATTTCCCTACATAATGGATAGGCTGCAGATCCTAGGTAACCAACAGCCTACTTCTTCCTACCTCCACCCCCTAGAATTGCCTTATGCCTGTCCCATGCATTCTTGAATTCCACCACTGTTTTTGACTCCACAACCTCCTCAGGAAGGCTGTTCCATGCATCCACAACCCTCTCCGTGAAAAAATACTTCCTCACATTACCTCTGAGCCGTCCCCCCACTAGCTTCAAATTGTGCCCCCTTGTTCTTGCACACCTCTTTTTCTGAAAGATGCTACCCTCTTGGACTTTGTTGATTCCCTTGAGGTACTTGAAAGTTTCTATCATGTCCCCCCTCTCCCTCCTCTCATTGAGGCTATACATATTAAGCTCCTTAAGTCTCTCTCTTGATATGTCTTCTGGTGCAGACCCTGCACCATTTTAGTTGCCCTCCTCTGGACTGCCTCCATCCTGTCTATGTCTTTATGGAGATTGGGTCTCCAGAACTGCATGCAGTACTCCAGATGGGGTCTCACCAGCTGTCTGTACAGAGGGATAACAACTTCCTGTTTTCTGCTGGTGATGCCTTTCCCTGCACATCCCAGTATCCCCCCAGCCTTCCTTACTGCCCTCTCACATTGCTTGCTCACCTTTAGGTCATCTGATATGACTACCCCCAGGTCCCTTTCCATTTTTGTTGTTGTTAGTATCTCACCCTCCATTGTGTACTCTTCCCCTGGGTTTTTGTTTCCCAGGTGCATTACTTTGCACTTCTTAGCATTGAATCTAACCTGCCATACATTTGACCATTCCTCCAACCTTGCCAAGTCCCTTCTCATCCTTTCCACCCCACCTTGTGTATCAACTCTGTTGCAGATCTTTGTGTCGTCTGCAAAGAGACCTACTTTTCCTTCCAGTCCCTCTGCAATGTTACTTATAAAGACATTAAAGAGGACCGGTCCTAGTACTGAACCCTGCGGTACCCCACTAGTAACCCCCCTTTCTTCAGAGTGGACTCCATTTACTATTACCCTCTGTGTCCTGTTCTCCATTCAATTCTTTACCTAGGCTACCATCTTGGGACCCACTCCCAGGCTGGCCAACTTGTAAATTAATCTTTTGTGTGGGACTGTGTCAGATGCCTTCCTAAAGTCTAGGTAGGCCATGTCCACAGCCCCTCCCTGATCTACTACTTTGGTCACCCAAAGAAATTTATTAGAGTCGTCTGACATGAACGTCCCGCTGTGAATCCATGCTGCCTTGGGTCCTGTGCTCCTCTGGCCTCTAGGTACTCAACAATTCTTTCCTTCAGAAGTGATTCCATCATTTTCCCAATCACTGAGGTTAAACTAACAGGTCTGTAGTTTCCTGCTTCTGCCCTGCTCCCACTTTTGTGAAGTGGAATAACATCTGCCCTCCTCCAGTCCTCAGGTACCACCCCATCCTCCCATGATTTATTAAAGAGGATAGTCAGTGGTGTCTAGTTCTACCCTTAGTTCTTTTAGAATTCTGGGATGAATCCCATCAGGCCCCATTGCTTTGTCCAC
This sequence comes from Neoceratodus forsteri, assembly GCA_016271365.2. Classification (NCBI taxonomy): domain Eukaryota; kingdom Metazoa; phylum Chordata; order Ceratodontiformes; family Ceratodontidae; genus Neoceratodus; species Neoceratodus forsteri. The sequence continues at coordinate 842,218,305 of CM028134.1, forward strand.
CTTCAGTTTTAGAGTTCCTTCAGAACCCTTTCTTCTGTGAAGAGGCTGGTATCAGCCCGTATCCAGCGTGTTTCTATTGTTTGGTTTAGGTACCTCCCCCTCTTCATTTGTGAGTACTGAGCAAAAATATTTGTTTAGTATCTCTGCCTTTTCACAGTCACCCTCTGCCCAACCTCCCTTCCCTTTATTAAGCCTCACTATCGCTCCCTGATGTACCTATAAAAGGTTTTATCCCCCTTCTTAACTGAGTTGGCTATCTTTTCCTCGGTTTGGTCCTTTGCTGTTCTGACTGCCTTTCCTGCTTCCTTTTGCTTTAACTGATACAATTCTCTATTCCGCTCCTTCTGTGATTCCTTGTACTTCCTGAATGCTCTCTTTTTCTCCCTAACCTTTCCTGCCACCTCCTTTGAGAACCATAGTGGTTTTTTACATCATTTTGTTTTGTTTATTTGCTTCACACAAAGGCTTGTTGCCTCTGTGATGGCAGTTTTGATTATTCCCCATTCTTCTTCCACCCCTCCTTCCTGCCCATTTGCTAGTGCATTCCTTAGGCACTCACCCATTTTGGCACAGTCAGCCCTCCTGAAGTCCAGTACCTTTGCCTTTGTATGGCTTGACTCTACTGCTGTGTTTACTGTTCAATGGTCATACTGTTCAATGGTCCCTAGTTCCCAGATGGCTACCCACTTCTAAATCTGTGATCCTCTTGCCATCTCCATTTGAGAGTACCAGGTCTAAGATTGCTCCCTCTCGAGTGGGTTCTGATACTAGTTGTCTAAGACATGCCACCTGTAGAGCATCTAGAATGACCCCACTCTTAGAAGTGGCTGCTGCAAATGCACTCCAGTTAACATCTGGCATATTCAGATCCCCCATTAGCAATAGCTCCCCTTTTTCTACCATTCTAAGTATACTTTCTATCATTTCCTTGTACATTTCCTCCCCCTGAGATGGAGGTCTGTATACAACCCCTGTGCAGATTGTGGTGCCATTGCCTGTCTCCAAATTGACCCACTTCTCTCTTCCATGTTTACCCTTTTGTTCTATTGCTTTGATTCCTTCCCTTATGTAGAGAGCTACAACTCCTCCTTTTTTACCCTCCCTGTTCCTCCTGTAGATAGTGTATCCTGGTATGTTTATGTCCCAGTCATGGTTCTGTGTGTACCATGTTTCTGTGACTGCCACAATATCCAGATGTTCCTCCTCCATCAAGGCCACTAATTCAGGAAGCTTGTTACCCAGACTACAGGCATTGGTACTCATTGCTCTCCATTTTTTGATGGCTTTACCTCTTGTTGCACCATTCCTGTCCTCATTGACTTTGCTTTCTCCATTTACCCCTGCCCTGCTCCCTACTGACCTTTCTACCTTGGTCTTTACCTCATTTAGTACCCTGTTTTGTAAGGGGGGGCTGGGAATTTCCTGCTGCGTATCAGTGCCTTCCCCCTTGACTAGTTTAAAAGCTTGCCAACAATCGCCCAGAAGACTTGTTCCCTTCCTGGACAGATGCAGACCATCCTGCCAGTATAGGCTGGTATTCCTCCAGGTGGAACCCCAGTCCCCAATGAAGCCAAACCCCTGTGCTCTACACCATGTTTTTCAACCATTCATTGAATCGCATGGTGCAAAGTACCCTCGCCTCACCCTTGCCATACACAGGCAGCACCTCTGAGAAGGATACCATGTGCGCTACTTGCCTTAGGCCCCTCTCCAACACCACAAACTCCTCCTGCTCTACTCTAATCTCATGTTGAGCCAAGTCATTTGTCCCTAGGTGGACAATGATGTCCAGCTCAGTCTCCCGTGCAGCTGTTCTCGTGATCCTGAGGATGCGCTTCCTGTCCCTCCAAGCCATGGTGTCAGGCAGGCACCTTACTTCAGTTTTCCCCTGATCCCCCCAGTTCTATTCCCCTAATAATTGAGGCTCCCACCAGGAGCTGCTCCCTTTTCCTGTGGTGTCCTCTGCCTCCTTCCTGTGGGGCTCCCTTGTGATAGTTGTCCGCAACTTCCTTAGTCTGCTCTGTGGATGCATCCATAAGCAGTTCCTTTTTTTGGGGGGGGGGCACTTCCTCCAATATAAGGCCTGCCAGGTCTGATTCACTGCAAGTGACTGGTGGGTCTGTGTTGGCATTCTTGCATCCTGCCCTCCTCCCGGTTTGCTACAGCCTGTGAGTCTACACCCACCACAATGACTGAATGACGTTGCAGGCAGTTGCTCTGTTCTTGAAACCATTCACCAGTTGTCTTATGGTGGCCTGCATCCAAGGTTTTTTTCAGAGGTAGTTGGACTCATCATCTCTCAAAGCAGCCGCAGGAAAGAGAACCAAATTGAGGAGTCACAGTGGGCCTGGTGGGCAATGGTGGACTAGCTGTCGGTCAGCTCGAGAGTCAAAATGGAGTCAGTCTAGAGCAATGCCCAAGCGAAGGAAGAAAGGACAAGTTGCAAACTCAACTGTTAACTCACTACTTGGTCATAGAGGCAAGGGAGTATGGAGTGGGGCTGCAATGAGCTTTTCAGACATCATGGAGCAGAGCTGTTGTTAGTCTGACTGAGGGTTAGGACAAGGTTGGTGGCTAAGGGAAGAACTAATAAAGTGAGATGGGTCATGAGCAACAGCTGGCAAACACTCACCAGCTTGAATCTAGGAGAGCTGTGAGTGCTAAGGTGGTAAGGACAAAGTAGTGGGTATGATCTGTGCAGCAGTACAACTGCACAAGAAGACACTGAAGCAGTCAGAACTAAGTAACTATCTTTTTTCTCTGCAGTTGGGCTGATGGGCGTAGTAGGGAATGGTATGCAAACAGTGTTGTTGACTAGCAACTATGAGTGTGTGGGAGTTGGTTGGATTGGTAGAAACTCTGGGAGGTGAGAACCAGTGACTGACTTGATGAGAGTTAGGAGGCTGAGACCGTCAGGGGCACTAAAACTAACTTTTAAAAAAAAGAACACGCACAAGCTGGCCCGGTGGCACTGAGGGTTTATTTATTTATGACAATTTTGGATAACACCTTTGAACAAACAGTGCTCTTTTACAAAGGTTCCATGTCTGGGACAGTGGGCAAGAATAGACAAGAACAGGCAGGTAGATAACAGTCAATACAATTACAGTACATGAGCTGCCAGTGGCTTTGTCAAGACAAGACAAGAGAATTAGTAACAGTTAAAACATTACAGAATCCATGAGCTGCCAAAGGCTTTGTCAGGTGATCTAACAAGCGCATGAGAAGGCCAGAGGTACTTGGTGAAAGGATAAGGTAGTAGGGGACAGGCAAGAACCGAGGGGGTGGCGGATCAGAGGGATAAGGTAGGTGGTTGAGGCACTAGACGCCACACCTTGTGCCACATCAGTGACCTGGGTTTGGGAACAAGCCTGGGCTGCCGGGGGTCGGCAGTGGGGGAGAGAGGATTGAGCGTTTGGAGGATTGCTGTCCTCTCTTGCGTTTGGAGGATTGCTGTCCTCTCTTGGGGGGAAGGGGACCAGTCATCCCGCTGCCCTCTGGTGATAGCTGGAGGGTAGTACAGGTCAGGAGGCTTGAAGCCAACGTTCTCGCGTTGGCAGGGAGGGGGGCCAGGTGAAAACAGGAAAAGTGAGCCTGGCAGGCTCGATTATGGTCCACCGCTCCTGGGAGCAGTCCCCTGGATTCTGGATTAGGTCTCTGGGAGTAGGGAGAAGCTGGCAACCTCCTCCTGGCCCTGCCATGGGGGGGCAATCCACGGGGGAACTACTGGGGGCCGCCTAGCACGGGAGTGACGGGACCAGAGAGAGAGTCCCTCCAAAATCGGAGGGCCATAGCTGCAGCAGTCAAAGCTCACAATTGGTGAGATGTCTGGAGGATTGATATCTGACATTGCCAAAGACACATTTTTTAACTGCTCTGCCTGCCTGTTTTTTTTTTTTAATTAGTTCAATATAAGATTTTTTTTGTGGAGTAAGGTGGTTGTTGTGCTGTGCAGTGCAGCACATCTACATCTCTGATAAAGAATAAGACAAAAGACAGGCTGTGTATTTTTTCATAAGCCACATACCCAGGTGCAAAGTGAGTGATAATACCATTGCCCTTGATGGATACAACTCGTTCCGGCAAGACAGGCTCTCCAAGCATGGAGGAGGCCGCCTGGTCTACATCAAAAGTGGTATTAGTGGCCAGTTACTACCAGCAGAACTCCTAACTGGGGAGGCCCAAACCCTAAGCATCAAACTTTCGATCAGAAAGCAGAACAAGGTGTTACTACTCTCCACCGTCTACATACCACCCAGCACACGGACCACGGGGGTACAGCAATTACTCGCTAACCTGGAGCAGTTTGATAAAAACTGGGAACATGTTATTGTTGGTGACTTTAACTTTAACTGGCTGGCCAATGACACAACCTCTATCTGTGATCAGTTCACAGGGCTCTGCCTCTCGCAGTTAATTATTCAACCTACCAGATACAACTATAAAACTGAGACCAGCATGTTCATTGATTGGATCCTCTCTACCTGCCCAGAGCATATCTCTGAGGTCTCAGTCTTACCGAATACCTTAAGCGACCACTCCCCTATCATGTGCATCTGGTCCAATAAATTCACTAAATGTGACCCCTAGGTCACAAGAAGTTACTCCTGGGCCAACTTAATTCATTTAAGCAGTAACTTAACCTGCTGGACTGGTTGCCACTAGACAATGCTCAGGATGGTAATGCTGCCCTTAACTACTTCCTCACTGTGTTTAACAAGGCCTGTGATATTTTTTTCCCCATTCAAAACCAAAAAAATCAGGGGTGCCTCAAACCCATGGCTCATGGGGCCAATCCTGGAGCTCATGTGACCAAGGGACAACTTATGGCATAAGGCCAAAGCCACGGGAAAATGTCCTGACATTGTTTCCTACAAAACATCTAGGAATAAATGCATTAAGCTTATCCGGCAGGCTAAGGCATCCTACTACAATGATCTCCTAAAGAGGAACTGGGGCCATGGTAGAGATTTTTGGGATTCAGTAAAATCCCTCACAGAAAAAATTATTAGAGTGCATCCAGACCTAATCTTGTCCCCTACTGGGACATTACAAGACCCTAGCGACGTAGCAAATGCCTTCAACGAAGCATTCACTGACCTAAGCTCAGTACTACCTAGTGACTATCTGTCCCCAACCACCTCTCCGATGCCGTTTATCAGATCCTCTCCTGCTAATGTTCTCCCTTTTCATTTCAGGTGGCTTCACAAGCAGGAAACTGTAGGTTATATTAAGTGGGCACCTGGTAAGACCAGGATGGGAGGTGACAACTTGGACTTGAAGCTGTTAGCCCTAGTGCTAAGTGAGGTGGCCGAACCTGTCACTGAAGTGTTCAATGCCTCGCTAAGGTCAGGAATTTTCCCTGACAGTTGGAAGGAAGCCCTGGTTACACCCATCCTCAAGAATGGAGATACTACCAACCTGTTTAATTACAGGCCGATCTCTATCCTCCCTCCACTGCCGAAAGCACTCAAACGTGTAGTTTCTGACCAGCTCACTGAATATCTAGCCAAGTACAGCATACTCAGTCCCCAGCAACATGGGTTCAGACTGGACCACTCTACCATCTCCAACCTGGTCGACTTCACCTCCTATATCTATGTTGCCTTCGAGGAGGGTCTGGTGGTGGGGTTGATCTTTATAGACCTTATGAAAGCTTTCGACACTGTCAACCATCAACTCCTGCTACTTAACCTTCTCTCCCTGGGACTGTCTAATGATGTGGTGACATGGTTCAACAGCTACCTCACACACAGGACCCAGCGTGTCAGAATAAATGGGACCCTCTTACAGCCTAGGGACATCTGCCTGGGTGTCTCCCAAGGGTCCAAATTATGGCCACTTCTATTCAGTCTCTTAATTAACCCACTACCGTCAGCTTGTCCCTCTAAAATTGTACTCTATGCAGATGATGCAGTAATTTCTGTCTCTGGGAAAAACTAAGCCTCCATCTCCTCCGAACTTCAAGCCAATTTTCAAGGACTTGAAAAATGGTTCACTGACAACAAACATTTGCTCAGCCACAAAAAAACAAAGTGCATACTCTTCTCTGTTCCTCAGACCAGGAAGAAATACAGACCCCTGCTAGTTCAGAGCCTTGAAAGAGTCACATTGGAGCAGGTGTGCACCTTTAAATACCTGGAGGTTATCCTGGACAATACACTCTCCTTTGATGCACATATTGACCACGTCGTTAAATCTTCCAACACTAAACTAGGAGTCCTCTACCGACACTGGCACTCTATGACCCCAGAAGTGCTGAAACTGGTCACTTGCTGCTCCATCCTATCCGCCATAGACTACAGACTCGTTATATATTGTGCTGGCACCGACACCATCCTCAAATGGGCCCAAACTCTTCTTAATAAAGCCTGTCATCTGGTCCTGGGGGCGGATCACTGGACTCACTCATATGCCCTCTACCAGGAAACAGGATGGCTCCCACTACAAAGCAGAATTGCCTACCAGTTGTGTCTTCTAGCAAAGAAGTCCCTGCTAGGGCTCACCCCTGGTTCAACGTCCAGCCTCTTCGTAACCGCACAACCCCACTCAAAGACCCAGAATGCGGTCAAAGGTGGTCTGGTGATGTCATTCAAGAGAACTTCCCAAGTGCAGCAATCCCTCTCTTTCCATGGCCTGAGGTGGTTTAACAATCTCCCTAAGGTCCCTGACTGAATGCAACAAAATTGGCCGCTTCAAGTATGGACTACGGGCACATCTGGTCCTGGAGAATGTTTGTAACTGCCCCTGAATTCCTTAACCCACTCTTGCTCCTGCTTCTCTGGCCCCTTACCTCTCCTCACATCCACCCCTATTTCCTCCTTCCCTCACTCACCTACTGTCCCCATGCTCTCCTCTTTTCCCTCCCCTCCACCTGCAGCCCCTACCTCTCTAAACTCTCCCACTCGCCTAGCACCTGTCCCCTCACCCCCACCCTTCTGCCCCCTTTTCTAAACTCTTCTAGGCCTCTGGGTTTCTCCCTTGCCCTCCCCTTACATGGTCCACCTATACCTTTGCTAACAAAGCCATATTCTGGCTGCTTCTCTACACCCTTCTAGTCTGCCACTAGTTAGTACTTCAGAACTCTGCTTTTCCCTACTCGCACTATACACTCCTATTCCCTGTTCTCACTCTCCCTGAACCTACATCTCACTATCCTAACGCACTTATGTGTACTCAAGTACTGTTGGCTTCCTGAATGCCTAGTTTCAATGATTTCTCTTTGCTACAGTCTGTAACTTTGTAACTAATTTTGCAAATGTTCTGTATTGACTCTGTAACGATGTATTGTCTGTCTGTCTTCGTACCTTAATTGACTTGGAACCTTTGTAGATGAGTCTCAGACTCAAAGGTGTTAATCCTAATCTGAAATAAATAAAAATAAATAAATAAATTGTGAGGCACGAGGGGCTTGTCTTCGGTCACCTGGAACGATGGTTTACGAAAAGAAACCCATACTCTGAAGAGTCTTATTGCACTTACAAAATGAGGTTATCACCACATTTTATATAGGTTTTGAGGAAATCTTAGAACATTTAAAGAACACATGAGTGATTTAAAATAAGAATATAGTCAAAGTTGTCTTTGTGTAGCTAGTCTGGGCAATTAGTGGGTGGCACTAGCTATGTAATAGGCAGCACGCTCACCTCTTGGGATGGAAATTCAGAAGCTCATATATTCTAGCCTCACACCAGGTACTTAGGATAATACCCATATCTTATACTGTAGTGAAGTGTGAGGGACGGGGGAAGGGTCTGCGCTATTGAGTAGCTGTCCTTTGGATAAGACATTAAAGTGAGGTCCCTTTCTGTCCATCTCCGGTCACTGTCCAGGTGGAAGTTAAACATCTCATGGCACTTATCAAAGAAGAGTAGAGGAGTTTCCCGGTGTCATAGCCCAAATTCCCCATCAATAATACTGGTTCCCTCCCTTCGATCTCTGTGCATGTGTTGCTGTAATATGGTTTGATGCAACTGTGATTATAATATGTTACATTATATAATGTTTTGGATTTTTGTGTCCAGAGGTCAAGCACAGTTTCTAATGTACAAATACCAGCTGTGATGATTGCCTATTGCTGTGTAATAACTAAATATAAATGTTACATATTAGCTGGCTATTCCTGATGTATTCTATTGTTTTCAATGGATACATTGCAGAGTTTAGAAACAGTTACAGGTAAGCAGACAGGAGTGTGGAGCCGGTGAGGTCTGTTGTCAATAAAATTAAATGTGGTGATTGCTCTATGGTGATAGTGCAGGATGGAGAATTTCAGGTGAGGGGGATGTGCTACATGTCTGTGTGATGAAGGTTTGACCGTGCAACCTATGCCAATGAGATGATGACAGGGTTAAGCGGTGGCAGGGGGCCCATGATAACTGCTGTGCATAGGGCCCATGGCAATGTAAATCCAGCCCTTGTCAGAAGCAGTTTTAGTTAGCAGCTCCAAGGAGAAAGCCAGGAGTGGTCACTTTAAAAAAAAAAAAAAACCCTCTAGTTTTATTATCCCTAAACTGCTTGAAAAAGTGACTCAGAAGGAGGGGAGTTGGGTTGACCGCACAGTGCAGTAAGTTGTTAGGGATGTGCACACAATGTACTCATTAGCCCCAGGCATGATTGTTCACCCCCTCTGCTCCCCATTGGTTGTTTTTTGTTGATATCATACCTAGCCAACCCTACTCACTGCCCCTGTGTCTCAGACTAGCCTGGCAGTTCCCTGCCTTCCTGGACTCTCTACTCAACCCATGGCCATCTTGCTGTGTGACTTTTCTGACCTGAGACAAGACAAGCCACCGGCCGAAAGAGCAGAGCAGTCCCACAGACTGACTGAGTGAGTGAGCCCAGCGCTAGTGTAGGACCTGAAGACAGTTCAGTTCCCCTGGCACCTGTCCTATCAGTTCTCCTGTGAATCAGGTCCCTCTCTCCTGAATCTGACCTGGCTGTTCCTGTCTCTGATCCTCCCTCCCAAGCCCAGACCCAGTAGTTGTGCCCACCGTTGTCATCCTTGACTCCAGTCCCTCCCAGCCCAGTGTCTGGCAGCCAAGCCCTAGCTGAAAAAAGGTTGCATGTGCTGTAGCCTACAGACATAAGAGGAGAAGGCTGAGCCTAAACGTGACCTGCGATGGAGCCGGGTCTGTGTGTGTGTGTGTGTGTGTGTCTCTGTCTCTTCATCGGCGGCACCATCTGGGGATTGGGGCTGGTAGCCAGGTTACACCATTGCGAGCTTGGAGGTTGGAGACTCAATTGTCATCATCCTTTCCTGGGTCCATTTGGTCAGTCAGCTGTTGTCACAGTCACACACTGCAATCCGTTCACCTAGCCAGGTCATCTGCAAGCAGGAGAGAGAGAAGGGTCAGGGAAGGGCACCCAACTGACCAGGCATTGAGGGCAGATTGATGCAGACACTGAGAGAGGTACCAGGCTGAGGTAGGACAAGGTAAGGTAAAGACAGTCATGTTACTAAATACAGCTCTGCTGCTGAGGGTGCTGTTGTTGGAGGCCTGTGAGACAGGGCAGGCCAGATGGAGGTGCAAGCAACTGCCTGCTTTACTCCAGGTGAGCAGGCCTGCTGGGGGGGGGGGGGCAGTTGTACTTTGTGTACACTATCTACTGGTACTGATAACAACTAACTGTGTGTGCACTGGCAGGCAGAGGGGCAGGGACTTGGGTCAAAAGAACTATATAGAGCTTTTTGTCATAGGTCAAAATAACAAATAAATAAGAGTGAGTGAGTCTGTGCGTAAGTGAATTTTATTTAAAAAAAAAACAACTGAGAATTCTTAGACAGCTACCAAGTTATCTGGAATAGGGGATTTGGAAAGACTCAGACATGGAGGAGGGAAAAGGGAAAAAGGTGGGTATGGTTTTGAAAGAAACATGATTCATCTGGGACCAAAAGCTGGTGCTGCTGTTGCCTAGGATAGGTGGGGAGGAGTTCTCTAAGACCCATATCAGGATTTCTGGCCCCTGACTGTGTCCCTCCCAGCAGTCCTAATTCCTGGAGTGTACACTGACGTAACAATACCTTTAGATTTTGTTTTTGGTTTTAAGCTTTTTGAGGAGTTTCCTGAGCACAAACTATAGGTACTGTATTTACTAAATGTACAATCAATCAAAAGTAATATAAAGTAATATGAAAAGTAAAAGGCATTACAGTTACTAATTACTTTTTATACGAAAGTAATAAATAACTGTAACTGATTACAATTATTTCAGAGTAACTAGTAACTGAGTACTTTTTCCTAACACTGAATATGAGCAGCCACACACAATTTAGCATGGGTTTCCATCTCGGGGCTGAGATGACAGCACGGACCTCTCGGGTTCACTCTCAAGGTTCATATGCTGTCATCTCAAACCCTCAGTGGAAACACAGCTTTGTTATGTATGGTTGCCCACCCATTATTCTCTGTGTTTAACTTTAGTGTGTTCTAATTATAGCTGTTCCATAACACAGCTATTGTTGCAATCACGTCAACTATAGCAATTTCCAATTCCCATTGAAACCTATGGATGACACCAGGATCTGCCACAAAATGACATTTTGCTGGGACTGTCCCCAGTTAATGAGGCTGTAATGTATTTTCCTGTTCCAATCCTCAGAACACACATTTTCCAAACCTCCTGTGTCCCTCCACACTGTGCAATGACATCATGACAATGATTAAATCTAGCAACAGTGATGACTAATCTCTAGCAACAAGCTGTATCTTAGTAACAAGCTGCATAGGACAATAGTGCCTTGCAGGAATCAATCAGGACCCTCCAGTCAGCCTGTTTTTGTTTTTTTGTTATAGCTGATCCAAATACAAACACAATCCAGTGCCCCCCCATACACAAAAAATATCAGTTACAAATGAAATCTAGTGCGCCCTCCAAAATAGCTGCCCCAGAACAGCCTACTTATCATAGCATTGCTTTTCTGTTGTAGGTTGTCATTCATTCATTCATTCATTCACGCACTCAGTCATTCAGCTACTTAATGTTGGGGTGGGTGATTTGATGTATCTGTATATCAGTAAAGTAAAACCATGAATTGTTTATTTATTTAATTTAGTTATAAAGATATATTTATTTATTCATTTATTAGCATGAGAAATGGAGCTAGTCTTAGGCAATAGCCTTCCAAGAGGTCACTGATGGTTGCCCAAAGTGGCAGCAGGTGTACCATTATGTCAGTAGCATACGTAGGAAAGAAATTATATCAGTTATAAATCTTTTGTTTGTGTGAAGGTGGATTAAATACTATAGCAAATGTGAATGGCAGGCACCATCTGCGTGTCAGAAACTGTTGCAGATTAACCTGCAGAAGTCACAATACCAACATCCTAATGCTGTACAGAACAGATTTACTCCACAGTTTGGGGTATTTCTTTTTATTAATGTCCTGTAGAAGAACTGTGGCTCACATAAGAGTGAACAAAGAACACACACTTTAACGTTTTGTATCTAGAGGGTGCTTCCTATCTGAGTATATCTTTTCAGCCCAGCAGTAGGATGACGGTATCATGGCTACTAAGGGTGATCTGAGTGGCATTCAGTTTTGCTTCTATTGTAGCTATTGTGGGAATCAACACCCAGAGGCACCGCTTTTGTGCATGGGGAACCAATTTTTTTATTGTTGTATTTTTGTCCACAAATAGAATCCAGTACACCCCACTCAAAAAAAGCACTGACCAAAAAGAGCCAGACTCCAGTCAATTATTTAGGGCTTATTTACGACTTGTCTACTTTTTTGCTCACATTTGTTTTTCATTGTATGATTTTAAAAGGGATTCTTGACTTCATAAATCAGTTGAGATGTGGATAATGTACGCCCGACCAACAACGACAAGGTGGTTCTCTCTTAAAAATGTTGGATGTGTATTAAATATTGAATAATTTATGGATGACAGTGTGTTATTAGATTTTTTTGCACCCCAAGATCTGTGATGCTACAGTACATAAACCATAGATGTGATGCTTGAGTGGTTTATTCCAGCATCATACACTGAGCATGCATAAAAAAAAAATTGAGAACAACATTATCGTCTGTTACTAAATTTTCTTAAAATAATTACTGTTTTGAACCAGCCCACTGGCATAGCGGGCTGAGGTGCATTGTGCCAACCCTCTTGGTAGTCCGTGACCATAGTGACCAAGACTGAGCGCCTAGAAAAATGACGAGTTAATCTCGGTGACTGCGATCATGGCTACCTAGGGAGGAGGGTGACCGGATACTGTGGTCAGCGAAAACCGCAACAGGAACTCGTGTATATACATGCACGTGCGCTCCCATGGGGGGAGATGTGGGAGAGGGATGGCATGTGGGAGGGGTTGTGGTGAGCAGCTGCTGAGCTGGATCACTGGCATCATGGGGAGGGTGGTCGGCTGGGAGGCATGGGGTACTGGGTTCTGGTCCAGCGTGGTATGGGTTTTTTTTGTCATCTGGTGGCATGTATTTGGTCAAGATTCCCCCTGACATGCACCCCCCTGGAGTTGAGAATCCATAAGTAGGGGGTGCGGGTGCTGTTTTCTGTGCACTGCCAGTATGCATCACCGAGATTATTTTTTGGCGATGTACACTCACCATAATAGCGATTGCTGTTGCTCGATCACTATTATGACACAGAACCTTACCTCTTCCATGCTGGTGACATGAGTTCATGAATGAGCTTAGGCCACAGGGTGTCGGCCGGTGGAGGGGATATCGACCATCCCAGAGGACGCTTTCCTTCTCTAAGGAGGGGGAGCAGCCAGTTCTGTTGCTATACTGCCACCTGGGTGACCACAGGTGGCAGAGCATCTGGAGTAGCTAGTGGGATGGAGGACTTTGGCAGGTGCCAGCATGACACACACTCATGAGTGTACCTGCTTGGTACACCCTTGATGCTGGCATCCTGGTGAACTTGGGAGCAAATGCAGACATACCCTGAGTGGCAAGATAAAGCCAACCAGCTTGCACGCTCCATACCTGGCTACCTAGGTGCAGCCTCCCACAGCGGATCCTTCTGCAGCAGAAGTAAGGGGGACCCCGCTACCCCTGCCAGAGGGGGGTAAGCTCTGGGTGAACCCAAGGAAGCTCAGGTAAGACCTAAGGGATGCCAGCGTGACAGGACTGGTGCTGCGTTGAGCAGATGGGGGCCGTCTGGAGAGCAGGGGGCATAAACAGATGCATACAAAAGAAAGCAATTACTGGTTTGAGAAAAGAGATGTTTTGGTGAATGTGGGAAAGCAGTTCATGGGATTAAGCTCCACGATACATGTCTGACGTGTTTGTGACTTCACTAATGTGTATTACTGAGTTTGACAGCATCTAGTTTTAGATTGATATCAACTTTACCCAATAATCATAGTAGGATTTATTTTAGTTTTTTGTTGTCAGGGAATTGAGGGCTAGACACTACTAAAACACACTCCAACCTTGTGCACACAAAAAGAGAAATGATAGAATGCCCAGGCTCGTAATAGGTTTTCAAATGCTGCTGTGGTTTAATTACATCCACCACCTATTGCTCACATATTTCTTTTTACAGCCATGGATACCATTAAACATAGAACACTGAAGCTAATTGGCAGCAGGATCCAGCTCCTGCTCACTCTGGGGCTAGAAAATGCTGTCTGTTTTCAGTCTTGTCCCGTAAAGGGGGGGATACAGATGCAAACCAACTGAAACTGAACCAGATTAAGCTGTTGACTATAGTTTTGTGAATGGGGGAAATTTGTGTAGGACACTGGGGAAATTGTTGTACTCTTTTCAAGAAATGCCATTGGATATTTAACATTAAAACCTTGGTTTAATGTCTGATCTGAAGAATGGCACTCCCCAACAGGACAGATTCCCCTTAGTACTGCATTCAGGTGCCAGTGTTTATGGTATGGGTCCAATCCTGGTATGAGACTAGAACCCACAATCTTCTGGCCCAGAGGCAGAAGTTCTATCAACTGAGCCTCGCTACTTATGTAAAAGGGATATGTCATGGCCCTAATGAAAATATCACTTCTACAGCCATTTTCTCAATTTTGGAATTGAGATTACAGGTTCCAATATGCCATAAGAGAGTGTAGGTAACCAGACCCGAACCATTCAGAGTACTGTTTAAATTTTGGCCTTGGTTAAAGTTTTCTAAAGAAAACTCTAAGCTTCCTTCTGTTTTAAGACTGATTATGGGTCAGGAAATTGTAGTTTTCTCTACTGTGGATCTAATCTCTTCTCTTTGACTTGTTCTTAAAGTACTGAAATAGATGATACAAAAATATGAGTATTGGCCAGCCCACCAGAGCAGTGCTAGAGCTATTGTTCACGATACTTATGACCCACATTCAGAAGTGAACCCGGAGTGCCAGAGGGCTGACCAGGGAAAGGTTGGATGAGCAGCTCTCCACCTCTGGGGGGGGGGGAGGGTTGGTGATGCCCGGCATTTGGGTGACACCCAGTGGCAGCTGGGTGTACATCAAGCCAGGGATCATGTAAAGCAGGAGAAGCAGTGGCGGACGTCTGCGGGGCATGTGTGGCAGCATGCATGCCCACGCGCTGATGTCATTACACATCCATGCCTCATGAGGAAACCAACAGAGGGGATAACTCTGTGTGGCAACAGCAGAGTGATGCCCTCCTCTTTTCAACCAAATGGTGCCACAGCCTAAGTCCTGGGCAGAACAATGGTGGATCTTGGTCTCTCCTTTGGGAGCTCTGCCATAGGAGGTAAGCTACTGGTCCTCTGTCCCAGGCAGCTGTCAGGGGATGCTGGTTGAGGGGTTCAGGGGACTGAGATTGGATAAATTCCCACCTGCAGTGCAGATATAAAGTTCACAAAAAAATGTGAGTATTGATAGGACATGGTGAAATAATCAAATCAAATCAATCTTTATTTTCAAAAAGCGCCTTTCCGAAACCAAATAATGAAAAGTATTGAAATATACATAAGTGTTATTTGAATGGTTTGTGTTATACTGTCAGTGTTTTAATAATTTTCAAGTTGTTTTTCATTGCAGTGACCAAAAGTTGATCAGTAAACTTGAACGTGATATTTTTCTCGCATGCAGTTTGACCTTATGACATCATGAATGGCAAAGCCACAAGTGATGTCAAAAGATCAAGCTGCATGATGGAAAATAGCTGTGATATTTTCATTTGGGCCATGGCATATCTGATTTATGACATGCTTTTATTATATAATGGTAAGAAAATAATCCTGCATCCTGATTGTTCAGTGGCCACCTTCAACAGTGATGTTATCCTAGCACAACCTCATTATTATGAAGATGATAAATACCTATAGTCTGTACCTACACTGTCACTATGGAAGTGAAAATATTGAACCTAAAGTGAGAATATCACAACATTCACAATTTGTGCCCATAGTGGCAAAAATGTCACTGTTATATGCCATTTATCGTCACAGATATGAGGAAGTTCACTGCAAGCTCAAAAAAATAAACACATTAATAACTGTACAAGAAAGTTCATGGCAGCAGTGGAGGACAATTACTCAAATTATAAATCCATAAAGTGACTCCGCCAATCAGAATGATTGTTTATATTAGTGAAGTGGGGCCTTCTTATTTTGTGAAGAGTGTCTCACTAACTATACTGTTATCATAGCAACCGGAGTGCTAAAGTGGCAAACACTGACTTTTTGGTTAGGAAGTCAAAAAGTGAAACTTTAATTTAAAAGAAATGCAACAGTAGAAAATATTTTAATATATGAAAATATTGTCAAATTGCATGCTTATGGTTTTAATAGTGTTTTCAGTTTTAGTCTGCGGAAATCAAAACCACTCAGCTTCACACTGTGGTTATCACACTCAAAGACTGTGCATGAAAGTGCTCGTCTTAAAGCAGCAGTGCAGTGAAGCTGGGCAAGAAATCTGACCCTACCTTTTTTCACTATAAAATATTCCAGGCATCTTCCACTGTTATTTGGTTGTCAGCCTTCTATTTCCACCAAAATCTGAGCATTTTATAAATGTTTAGAATTTTTTTTCCAAGGAAAAAAAGATGGCTGTGGCATTTGGCTTAGAAATACCCTTGTAGATATGGCAAGGGTTATTTAGGATCAAGAAAATTACCAAAAAAAAAAAATCAAACAAACAATAAAAACCTCATGGTGCAAAGCATGGGAGGTACCTAGAAATGTAGATTCAACAGATATGCTAATATTTTTATATATTGTGTCTGAAACTAGCTTTTCAGAGAAAAAATTTCACTGCACTGCTGCTTAAAACCATAAGAGTATTCATGGATTAGAGTTCCCCACCTCTTACAAAATAGTATGAGAGTGTCTGCATCTCTGTCATATTTTGGCTATTTTAATATAAACAGTAGATCAGTGTTCCCCATTCATTGTTTTAGCATGATGGGCCATCACCCCATATTTTCTACCACCACTCTATATTTTTTTACCACCACTCTATGTTCTTTTCCATCACCCAAATTCTATAAATAAAATCCTCCAAAATGGTCTTATACCACTATACTTTATTGTACTTCTACCCCTGTTCTGATACCAGTGCTCTATACCTTACTAAAAGCTCTTATGCATATGCACCGTGCATATAGAAATCCACGGAATAATACATTCCTGGCCCCGATCACCACCACCACTGCTCTATATTCCCAGAGAATGGGGAACCCTGGTAGATAAAGGTTTTGTAGCCACACAGAGAGCTGAGGGGGTAGGAGGGTGTTAGTATTCCATACAAATTATTTATTATTGGTGAAATAGATAAGGAGAGGGGTTCAGGTGGCAGGAGCATGTATGTGGATCTTTGATCTGCTCAGCCAGCAGTTTTCAAAAATTGGGAAGGTTAGGGGCTTGTTTAAGGTGGGCAAATAAGCTTTTCCAGTCTGCTGGGCATGAGAAGAAAAATGTTCATATCTGCTGAATTCTGTTTGGGATTTGGGTACAATTCAGCCAAGTGCCTCAGCTGATCTTGATAAGTATGGGGTAGCAGATACCTTACAAGTAACAATTACAGAATATGTTTGTTTTCATGAGTTTCAATTAAGGTCTATGGTAGCACTGTAGGTAGGAACTTAAGGGCAGACTAGGTGGGCCAAGAGGTCCTTTTCTGCTGACAGCTTCTGTGTTTTTATGTTTCAGCAGTTTGCTACATTTTTACCCTCCTCCAGGACTGAATGTGTCTAGTTGGGATGCTCAGAACCCACTCCCTGAGTGATTGTATTACCTCCATGGCATACCAGCTTTCTACCATCCCTGAGAGTCACAGACTTCTGAAACTGGGGCTCCCTCATTAAAGAACGGTATAAAGCCATCAGACCACTGGGTGGTTCATGGCCATGGTTTCACAATGTTTCCTTGTGGCATTTGTACTATTACCAAACTGTGACTTTTAACCAAACATTACTTTAACAACACTACAACCCTACTTATTACTTATATGAAACATATATTTTGTTAGGACCCTTTTCTTCTTTTTAGTGAATATTTTCACTAAGAAGTTAGGAACAGCAAATTGTATTAGGATGGTGTTGGACAATTCCTCATATGTATGAGATGTGTTCTGTGTTAAAGGGGAACATCCACATTGCAAAGTTCCACACCTAAGTGTGGGGATGCCCCCAATTTGCACTTTCTGTCCATAGATAACATTTTTATTTTCATTCCATTTATCTGGTTGATCTTGCCATCCCCAAGCTCGGCATTACAGACAGCACACTGCTCTGGCATCATCCTAAAATCTCCTGCAGCTGATGTCACAGACCAAGGATTAGATACCTTGATTCTATATCACAACCATTTACAGCTCCAGTCAGCTGAATACTGGTCCTGCTGTCCTCTAGAGATTAAGTACAGATCATGCTACATAAGCACCATAGGCATACAGTGCCCCCGCTCACAAGTGCACAGGAGTTCACATTGTTTTACACAAACCTGCAGTTGAGTGTGGCAGACCAAAATGTCAGTCATACACTTTTTTTATAAAACAAAACAAAAAAAAAGATGAATTTAGCAGGAAATAAACACATTTTTGGAAAGGGCTTTAACACATTATGTTTTAGAGTAGGGTGGATTTGAGGATTAGTGGGTCAGTGTACCTTTAAAGGGAAGACAATTATGCCAGGTCCCTCACGTTCTAAAAACCCAAGAGAATATATTTCAAGTGAGGTATTTGGCTTCCATTAAAGGGACACTGCCAACCCCTCTTTGCATCATAATCAGTTCTAGTTAAAAACCCATCATTGCTTACCTTCTCTAAAATTCATTAATGTTACTGGTTGATTTATCTGATTCCTTTAGAACTGAAATACATGCTATTGGTGTAATTATACCGAACAGTGTGTTGTTTCAAATCCTTAATCTGCGTTTATTACATACTTGCTGAACATTAGGAACACCCTCAAACACAATAGCACTCATGATGCAATAGTAGTCCTCTCCTCCCACTGTTCATGAGTGGCTAGACTGTGCTCAGGATGTTCCCACGTCTATGAATAATGCAGTGAGAACTGATAAAATACTGTACACAAGCATGTTTTTCTGTGGTAACACAGCGTAACAGCCCCTTCTGGACTCAGCTTAGCTGTTTCTGGGGCCCTCAGCTCTTCCCTGGACACACCTCGAGGGGGGTCAACCTAGGTTCTCAGCTGGACACGTGGCACGGGAACAACAGGTGCACGTGGTGCCTCCACTTGGGGTAGTGATTGGGAATACCTATAGATAAATTGCAGGTTAACACCTCCCAGGAAAATATAGTAACTGCCCCCATTGTACCTTCTCCACACAATAACAATTCCTCCTTTTCACAATGAGTTGTAAGACCAGAATGTAACATTAACAATTAACCGTTTATTTTGGAGAAAGGGGAAAAAGGAGGAAAATAGCACATCAACTTTAATAATTATTGAAACTCTTTTTACCCAACACAGTCCCCACCTCCCACCTATGGGTGCACCCGACTTCCCAATGGCAGCTTCCCAAATGGTCTATAAAGTCCCTTGGGTGGGTACCACATGACCATGTAGAAAACGCTGAGGGATCTTTCATTGGGGCCCAATAACTTTAAACAGATGCAAAAACTTTAACTTTCTGCCTGGGCACAGTTTTGATCATAGACAATCCTGCCCAGGACTTAACCCCCTTACTTTTGTCTAGCTAGCTAAATAAAGACTTCCCCAAAGCCGCAGCCCAGGGTACTTACAGTTCAGAAGTTCAAAGGGGGTGGCTGAAACTTGGTTCACGGTACCATACTGGTATCAGAAATTGTTGGTGCCACACAGTAGCAGTTGCCTGAAGTAATGATGAATGCTGGTCTTCACCTGCCAGGCCTTTCCAGTCATTGCCCCAGGGACCTTTGTATGTGGTGTTCACCTGGCAGGCCTCTCAATGTCTTCCTCTCTGGTAGTCTCCTCTTTGGCCTGGGTACAGAGCAGGCTGGTGGTTACTCAGACTGATGCTTGGCACATACTTTTCTCCGCTGCAGTAAATAATCTGGGCTTTGACTCAGTCTCTGTCTAACCCAGCACAGGCAGTCTCCCTGGTTTACAGCAACAGCAGTCTCTAAACGCACTTACTTCATCGAGGGGGGAATACGGCTTGCAGGTCACTTTACTTTCCACTGCAGATGCTGTGGTTTTCGGGCTGCAACCTTTACAGTCTCTGCTTTACAGCTGACACACTCTGCTGGCTTTCTCTGCACTACAAAATAGTTAGTTCTCTCTCTCTCTGTCTCTCAGCAAATCTCAAAAAGTCTCTCACTCTAGCTGCGGGGTCTAAATTTTCTTGACACAGCCACAGATTCAAATCTCAGCAGCAACTTCCAAATTCTCAGCAGCAAACTCACTCAGCAGCTGGTTCAACTCTCACCTAGGGAACTTCTCACACAGTCCAGTTAATTTCCCAGGGGCTATTTTCTTTTCCAGGTATTCTGCAGCTTGTCCAATACTGTGACCAGACAAAGCCTTTGGCAAATAACCAGGCCTTCAGGGTTTGCAAGCCCCCTCCAGTCTCTTTCCTCTCTGGCTGATCTCTCCAGAATCTCCCTTTTGGTGTTCAAACAGTCCTTTTTATCAGTTCTCCCACAGCAACTTCTCATTGACTGCAACAGTTGTCCCACTGAACAAACTAATATTCTAAAATATTTGGCACACTTGACACCCTTTTCGCTCCCCATTTGGGCGCCAAGCAATATCCTTCCTTTCTCTCCCATAAGTCCTTTATGCAGTCCCCTGAGCCCCTCTACAAACTTCCTGCATTCTGACTGGCTGACTGAGGGGTTAAAGACTGACAACATGGTTGCTGTAAATGCAGCCTCTATAATGCCCAAACTTTAAAGTCCTGGTACAGCTTCCCAGTTTATTTTTATTTCAAACTTGCTCCACCATTTAAAACAGTCCCTCTGCCCTGCCATCCACATGCAGAGTTTAATGTATTAACTTAAGTCCCTGCCTGTCACTGTTGCTGATATCTCAGTCCCCAGGCAGCAGACAGGCTCATTAATGTGCATAAGCCCTATTGAACTGTTCATGGGGAAGATCCCCCTAGAGCTCATAGGCACTCTTAAAATAAAACATTTTGTGGCTCCTCTTGTGCACCCTCCATGTCTCTGAACCCCAATTTACCAATTCTGGGGTCTGGGAGCAGCGGAGAGGCTTTACCTTGGTTGCAATGGTGGCGAGAAAACAAACATGCGCTACCACGCATGTGCAGACCGCCACTCACACATTTGTGCACCTGCCACATGGCGGTTCCATGGCTTTGCTCCTCCATCCCCTAAGTGACAAGGAAACATAGAGGGGCTGGACAGAGACACAGGCACAACACTAGACCTGGGCCAGGTGGCGGTGAGCAGAACGGGGGAATGGGAAGACGGGAGGCATACAGGTAAACCCAACAGCATTGGGGGGCTTAAAACAGTATGGTAGGCAGTCTGTTTTTCACTTTTAAAAAGAAAACATGAATCAGAATAAAACTACCAGCTACACTGGCAATCTCTACAGCATGTAACCAATCCAAAAAATGTTTTAAACTAGAGACACTCTGAGGCCTAAATGGGCTGACAGTGTCCCTTTCAGGTGTCAGCAGTCCCTAGATATAAACATTTAAATAATTATAAACTTAAATCAAGGCAACAGCTAGTACACTGAATTTTTTTTTAACTTAGATTTTATTATTTTAAAAATAACACCATAGAAGCATTAGAACTCATAGATGGGGGGGGGCGCTGTTGAGCAACTCTTCAGGAAACAGCAATTTTTGGTAGCTCCAGCTCTTATACAGAATTAAATTTTTAAAAATCAATTTTATTGTACTTAACTCAGTTCCTAAGTGTCTGTTCAGGTTGTGAATACTTCTTGACAGCAAAAATGGGTAAAACAAAAAGCAATGCGGCTGCTTCCAAGGATTTTTTAAAACCGTGAGGTAGGAGAGATATGGGGCCTGCACGCAATGGAGTAGCAGGGGCCTCTAGCGTGGAAGAACCTGAAACTGTATCTTTGGCAACAGTTAATGCTACTGTCCTACGTCTGGTGCACATGGTCCAAGAACTGGATTGCAAGTTCAATCAACTGACCCCAAGGGTTGCCACTTTAGAAACCCAAACAGAATTGAATAGTCAGTCACTACTAAAACTAAAGGGCAATCTAAATAAAATGAACAAAGTTGATCAGAAAACACATGTGGATGCACCAACGTTTGGAGGTGTTGGAAAACCAGGTATGGGAGAGGAATGTCAGGATCCTAGGTCTTCCAGAACTGGCAGAAGGTGAAGACCCCCTGGAGTTTGTTCACATATTTTTGCCAGAAATACTTGGTCTTGGAGAGGAGGAGTCATCCTTGTCCCTGGAGAGGGCCTACAGACTTGCCCCTCACAGGACACAGAGCGGCAACACTGAACCTTGGGCACTGGTGGTGGTCTGCCTGGGAGCTGAAGATAGGGAAGGAAGATCAAGTATGGGGACTTGGACATTTCCATCTTCCCAGATTTGTCTTTTGGTACCAGACAGTGGCACAAGTTATTCGATGGAGTCTGAGACTATTTGCAGAATTTGAAGGTGCAGCACCAACTCCTATATCCAGGCAGGATGTGGGTCTTGTGGAGTGGTAAAGTTTATCAATTTAATGACTGGAAAGATGCTGAAAAGCTCTTGGCCATCACTGAGCAGGAGGAATCGGAGGGGCATAAGGACACTGAGGGAGACTGACTGTTTTTACATTATTCTGTTTAAATATGCTCTTACAGTATTGATATATGGATTTGGTTGAAGTTAGAATTATGCTGGGGTGGCATACATTTTATTGGCCTTGATAGCGGGAAAGTTCTTATGCTGTTTGCATGGCCCACAAGACGGAGTGCTCACATAATATAATGCTATAATGCTTCACTCCATGGGTAATGGGGTACTGTTAAGACAGTTTGTTGAATGGTTCCCCTTATAGGACTAAGTCATTTGCTCCAAAACAGTCCACAGACCTAGTCCAGTTGGAAGCAGACTTACAGAGATTTTTCATGGCTTTAAGACTTAAGACACGATTTCAACAAAGGGAACGAACGGATTCATATGAGAAACAGGTAAAAACAGCATTACAAATTAAATCTAAATATAATCCACCAGTAGGGAAAAATCATCAAGTAGAAACATACTGTACATTAGTACAGAAAGAAATACATGATTTATACAGATCACAACAAACCAAAACAAACACAGATAATCTTAGTATAGCACAGAAGACCGCACTCAACAACTTACAAAAAGAAGATTAAATTATTATCAAACCCGCAGATAAGGGGGGAGGCATTGTTATAATGGACAGAAAACATTATAAAAATATGTGTTTACATTTATTAGAAAATCAAAAGAATTATGAGAAATTACAACAAGATCCCACTGACAGACTTCAGCAATTAATAATATAAACATTAACGGAATTTGAAAATAATGGATGGTTACACAGTTGGGAAACCAATATAATACTAAACAAATATCCAAGAATACCAAAGTTCTATGCCATCCCTTAAATACATAAAGATCAAAAAAATCCGCCAGGGAGAACAATAGTTTCGGCTAATGAATCATTATTTGAAACAATATCACAATATATAAATTTTCACTTACAACCTTTAGTTGAACAAACAATAATTTATGTCAAAGATACCACAGACCTGTTACATAAACTGGAACAAATGACACTTAGTGGCATACAAGAAACTGATATATTGGTAACAGTGGACTTGGTGGACCTATACACGTCCATACCACACGAAGATGGCATACGAACAATGGGCAAATTATTGAACACAAGAAGCCCACAAGCACATCCAAAGACAGAAATACTACAAGAGTTAGCACATATCATATTGACAAATAATTATTTTGAGTTCGACTCAGAGTATTATAGACAGATAAAGGGTACTGCTATGGGAAGCACAATGGCACCTGCCTATGCAAATGCTTTTATGTACAATTTAGAAAAAGAACATACACTAAATGAGAGAGAAAATCCATTTTTTACTGATATCAACACGTGGAATAGATATATAGATGATGGATTTTTTATTTGGAAAAGTACCATACCGCGGTTAGAACACTTTTTAAATTTTCTAAACAACATTAATCCTAATATACAATTTGTTATGACACACCACAAAATGGAAATATCATATCTTGACCTCAAAATATATAAGGAAAGCAATAAACTATTAACAAGCTTATATAAAAAAACGACAGACAGGAACACACTCCTACATGACAAAAGTTTCCATGAAACAAGACTGAAACAAAGCATTCCCTATTCACAATTAGTCAGAGTGAAAAGAAATTGTACTAAAGAACAAGATTTTCAGAAAGAAAAACAAGTAATGATAAAGCGATTTCAACAAAGGGGATACAAGAACTGCATACTTAAAAAAGCTAATCAAAGAATAGAGACAGTAACTAGACAAGACACTCTACAAACTAAACAAAAACAACATAAACCAAGGGTGGTATTTACAACTAAGTTTAATGATCAATTTACAGAAATCAAAAGAATTCTAAACAAACACTGGTACATAATGTCAGTAGGGGAACAAGTTCCTATGGAATTTAAAGAAAGACCCATTATTACAGTAAAAAAAGTTAAAACTATTAAAGACAAACTAGTAAGATCCCAATTTAAAATCCCAGTACAGCAAGGGACGCAACTTTTACTAGGACCCCTCAAATCTGGAATGGTACCATGTGGAAGATGCTCAGTATGTAACCATACCAGCAAAAAAGAAGTGTTTAAATACTCACACACGGGTAAAGAGTACCCTATAAGACAACATATAGACTGTACAACAGAGAGGGTAATATATGTATTACAGTGTTCATGTGACCATTTATATGTGGGTCAAATGACCAGAGCTTTAAAAACATGCATACAAGAACATAAAGGGGATAGTAGAAGACAGGAAGAAAAATCACAGGTAGCAAATCACTTCGCTGAACAAGGACATACGGAAGCCTCACTTAGATTTTGGGGGCATGAACAAATCCAAAAACCAGCAAGGGGAAGGGACTATCAAAAACAGTTGGACAGAGCAGAAATGAAATGGATTTTCCAGTTACAAACCCTGGAAAGAAACATAGGGATGAATAAGGACATAAACTGGAATGCCTGTTGGTAATGTTAAAATAAGTAAAGAGAGATGGAGTATGGCTCCATATACAAAAAACTAAAACTAAAAAACAAATACAAAATAGTAAGGTTAGACACATTAAAAAAATGAACACTTTACAAAAAGGGTTCTTTTTATAATATAATAAATCCTAAAAACAGAACGGCAACATGATCAAATATGGCTAGTAGCAGTAATGAAAATTGTCTTCCACTTTAATATACAAATGGCATATGGAAATCTAATAGAAGAAGACAGCTACATTTCACCAAAAAAATTATATGTCTGAAACATGACAGTAACATCACAAATAGTTGACGGTTCATGAAAAAGAAGGGATATATAAGCAAATTTTAACAAAAACATGGTAAAGTAAGAAACTATAAAGTTAAGAACACTTCACATTCTTAGGTTCTTCCCCCCCATCTCTATCCCCCCATCTCTATCCTCCCCATATAAAGAACATATTAACTAAACACAAACTTAAACACGTTGAAGAATCACAGCTTATTAAGAAAACCCAACACCTCAAGGCATCACCAGTTTCTCAATAAACTAAACATTGAAATGAGTAATTAAATAAATAAAAAAAGACACACTGTGGCCAGACAATGGCCTGATCACAATGAAGGTTGCTAAGTGACCATGAGTTGAGCTTAATAGGAGCTCATCCATTGCAGGTGAAACTGCATGTGGTGATCAGGCCGAGAGGTATTTAGCAAGAGAGTTTGCACCACATACACGCATATACATACAGTAGCTGCACCAAACAACGCAATGAATAACAACAGAGCCAGCACATGGTAAGAAAAGACAAATATTTAGATATCTAGGAGATGTAGCTATGTCAAATAAATTTAAAATGTGATTGATTCGATAATTCGAAATCAAAACCCTAGGTATCTTGCAGCTATGCTTGTTCCTCAGGACACACTCCATGGTCTATGATCAGCTGATAAATCCTTTCTGAATTTGCCGAGGTGCTGCACTAGGAAAGGAACTGTTGCATTTGAGCATGCGGCTCCACAGCTGTAGAATTCCCTTTCCCTCGACATGAGACTTTCTAGTTCCCACACATGCTTTAAGAGAAAATTGCACTCAAATCTGCTGCTTGTTGATACCTGTTCCTGCTTTCAGCCTATCTAATGACTGATATTTCTTGCCATACAATAGTATTTCCTCACCTCTATATAACTCTCTTACTGCCTCAGCCTGTCCCAGCTCCCTGCCCATATACAATCTTGCACTGCTGGCATCTCCCTTACACTTACATATACTCATATAATCTAATTTCATGGCTTGCTCCCTTTTTCCTCACTTACCGACCTTTTCCTTAATGACACCCCCCCTGCTCTGAATGGTTATGTCTTCCTTTTGTATTACCTGTTTTTGTTTTTGTGTACCTTGCTCTGTTTATATATGTCACCTGATAATTTATTGTCCAATGTCCTCTCTATTCATTGCATAGGTAGGCACCTATGAACTTATGAATGGTCTATTCTGTATGTCTCTGATATATTGTATCCACTTTAACTCACTGTATGTAAAGTGCTTTACTTTGTATGTTCCGATATATTGTATCCTCTTTAACTCATTGTATGTAAAGCACATATAAATTGTTATCCTGTTAAGTTTCTGCATGTCTGTACTCTCCCAGGCCGTGCCTGAAAATAGTCATTTTATGGCTAGTGCACTTATCCGGTTAACAAAAGCTAAATAAATAAAAATAAAAGAGCTTATTTTCTTTACATACAGATACAAGATTTATATAAAAAAGCTAAAGAAAGAATTGAATGTGACTTCCAACACTATGCCCAAAGTATCTACACATACTAGCCAGGTAAAAAAAGTGAGATAGTAACATACAATTGAAGGCTAATAGGACTGAAAAATTTAGATATTGAAGGGTACGGAAAGGATTGACTTTCTTTTTAGGGATTGACAAGAAAATAAAGAAATAAGGAGTTGGAAACAATGTTCAGCACATAAGTGAGTAAAAGATGTTAAAACCAGTTATACAGGCAAAAATACATTGCAGAAGTGTTCAAACAGTTACTAAGAAATTTGATTTTATTAAAACTTTAAATGTATTAAAAACAGAACCTAAAATTGAAGAAAGACAGAGAACAAAGGAAACGGAGCATGCTGAACTGAAAGATAAAGCTGCAAAAGGTAATATTTAGCCAATTAAGAGCTTTTAAAATGGTACAACATTATAATAGAAAAGGTAGCAATAAGGAAAAGTTGATTACTACATTGAAAATAACCTGTTAAATAAGGTTGCTGAAGGCATTTACACATATTGTTTATATTATCATAGTTAAGACACAAGTTTGGTGCAATTCCTTGCCATGAAGAATCAGTAGAACAGGCAAAGGCAGAAGTAAAAAGTGTCTGGCCAGTGTGGAAACAAAGCACGAATACAGGGTACATATTCTCTATTACTGTATATTATTTTTGTAAAGTTCTAACTATAAGAAATGTGAATAGAGTACAGAGTGTGTACTAAAAGTAGCATGAGAAAGAAGCACAGTGGTAATGAATTATAATAGAAAATGTTAACAGAAGAATAATGAAAAGAAATGGAATCCAAAAATGCAAGATTTATGAACAATATTTATCTATTACTCTTACAGAATATATGATAAGCCCTTTGAAAAAGCACAAGAGTGTGAAACATCAGGGCAATTAACAAAAATAAAGAACTTTGAGAAATTTTACAACAGCCCGAATGGAGTATTTTTGGCCCCCACCGGGGGGGGGGGTTCCCTGAGATGTAGACTTAAGGATTCGCTTTAGATTTCACTATGGCTGATTCCTCCATATGAAGTTTAATATGGCTGACTCATGTAAATTGTACACATGCTTACTGTTTTTGCACACTGCCTGTGAATTGTTCAGGGTTGTTTGCTTTCTGTAAGTGATGTCTTGCTAAAGCTCAATAAAAATATTGCACAAAAAAAAGAACTCGTAGATGGCAGTACATACAGTTCAACTGGCATATGCAACTTAGTGAGGAGTTATGCTTGTGCAGTATTGTTGATAGTCAGAAGGTAGTTGAATGAGTGTGTTGTTTGAACGTTATACATGGATCCTTTGGCAGTTTGCACTCTCTGTCCCATGGAGGACTGCCATCCTGTTGGGGTACTGTAGTTGCCAAAGAACCCTGTTGAGGGGGGTTTCACCCATAGAGGTGCCATAGGAACATAATTCCTTTAGGTTAAAGGTAACTTCGGAAGGAACCCCTATAGGAGAGGTGCACCATTGGTGGAAGAGGGGAGGATAGCAAGGCAAAGAAACAGTGATTCCAAATGAGGCTGGAAGAAAGTAACTTAAATGGTTCAGGAAGAGGGGTGTGGCTGGTAGCTCCCACCCACTGAACTGCAGGCATAGCCTCTGTGTTCCAAAACAGTCAATTATTAAGTTACATTTTTTTATTTTTTGTTGACCAGGTAAGTGCACCAGACAAATTCTGCCTATTTTCAGACATGACCTGTGGGAGGGGGATACAGATGAATGCCAACTGACCTTAAACCAGATTAAGCTGTTGGTGGCATTTTTAATGAATGGGGGGAAATTTGGCCAGGGCACCGGGAAAAATTCCCTTACTGCACTGCAGGGGAAACCCTTGGCCATCTTCCAGGATGGCCACTTGCTGTGAAGGGGTAGAGAGGATGGATGTCTCTGAGGCAGGTGATCAATCCTCTTTCCCTGACCTCTTACATAGAACTGAGAGAAATTGGAGAAAGAAAAATGGGAGACAATAATTTTGTGTCAACCGAGGATTTACGTATAAATGCTGAAACTGAGTTAAATACAAAAGAAATCCAAAATATGGGATTGTCAACTGAGGAAAAATGGTTAAAAAAGTTGGAAGAACTGGAAGAAGAAGATTGCAGACGTTCCTTTTGTACTGCTAGACTGAAAGCTGAACTTTCAAAAGTTCAAGAGATGGCTCGGCTTGACACTGGGTGCGGCCCGACTGACAGGAGGATCGATGACACAGCGACATCAAAAGAGTGTGCCGCCCTGCAAGTGCCACTGCTCCCACAGATAAAAACATCTCCTGTTATACCTATGGAAATGTCTACAGAGGTCACGTCTGGCAGTAGAAATGCAGCAAGCATGTGCATAGAGCCGCAGGGGTTAGTTTTAGGTCATTTAACAAGGGAGCAAAATAGTAAAGACAAACAAACAAGCCAGAAGGTAGAAACAACCTTGGAAGAGACATCATATGAAAATACTGAAATTAACAAAGGCACCCCCAAAAGCGGCAACACAAAAGGAAAATCTAACATTTCGGACTCAGGGAGAAGTCAGACCTTGCAAACATAAGGCCATATGACTACTGGGTATGAGGCAACCCAACTGAAGGCAGAAAAAACTGTTTTTCAGTCTAAGGTGGCATCTCAGGATGAAGCTGCTGTTTTCTCTTTCACAGCTAGAAACAAAGCGCAAAAGTTATAGTCTAAGAGGAAAAAAAATGAACAAGAGGGCTGTTCTCACCCTAACTAACATAAATCTAGTACTTGCACCTTCCACTATATCAGGTGAATGACCCAATAACGTTGCTCCAAGGCTGGACTGGTCACAACACCCTCTATCGACTACTGATGCTATCCAGAAAGCTTTTGCTTTATAGCCTATGAACCTAGACCTTATTGCAACATGGTCCCCAGAGAAAGCTCTCGTAGATGCAGGGTGGAAGAAAATGTTTGTGGCCAATGGCTACCAAACCTGGATTGGACTCCCCAGGACTACCTTTCTCAAAATATTCTGGAATTGCGCCCGCCAATTCAAATTCAGGTACCTGCAGCAAGTAAAAATACTGCAATATCCCTGGAAATACAACCTCAAAAGGGGTCCAAAGCCTCCCCAGTACAGGACAATAATGGAACAAATGACAAACCAGGCCCTCTTCCAGAGGAGACTCCCCTATCCCCCCCGAGCACCTTCTGGTTCAGATCCGATTGCCAAGAATCAACCAACCAACAATCCTGATATGCAAACAGAGGCAGAAACCCTTATTGTCTGAACATTTTTCCAGGTCAAAGAAGGAAGCTGCCCTTAGGAGGGATGCTGTCAGAATCAGATATAAAGGGGGTTTAGACATAAGGCCTGATGGACAGTATGTTGGGAGGAAACTCCTGAAAGACTCTTTGCACTTCTCACCAAAGGAGGTGTTTGCTTTTACAAATATGTCCGGGAAGATAATTTTTATGTAAAGTTTTAGATCATAATATGCTTTAGAAATGTTTTGGCAAATATATAATCAAGTCAAATGTTCTCCCTGTGGTCCCCCTTTTTGGTGATACCCCTCATAAAACCACTAATCAGATTTGTTACAGTTATGTTTTGCAATGAAGGAGTCCATGTAGATGACATTATCTACTGGCTGCCATGAAAATGCGAGGTTTTGAGCACACCAGAAGCACTGTTATATTCAGAACTGGTTTGGACTGGGGGATGGAAGTACAAGGTGAAGCTGAGGCAGACTGAAAACAAAATAGAACACATCCCAGATTCCTTTTTACTGGGCAGGGACAGAGGGGTATGCTTTTACTCGGGGCAACCCCGAGCATCTTATAAGTGTGGGGCCTGTACCCACCTCTCAAGTGTCTGTGGCAGACCAAGATGCAACAAATGTGGAGAGGTGGGCCACATCAGTATGCAGTGTGCCAACTTAACTAGATGTGATTTGTGTGAAGAGATGGGACATGTATTCCCAGAGTGCCCATGTGCGGCAAAAAATAAAGCCTCGGTCATCAGCCCAGAATTCCTACTACAACAGGCTCAGGAGGCAGCCTTTAACCCCCCCCGATTCAGTAGAGGTAGAGCCCGAGGGAATTAATACTCCCCCACCCCCACTCCCTCAACCCATACCCCAGGAACAAGGGAGGGTAGACTCTTTAGACAGACAGTTAGAACATGAGGGAAGGGAAGAGCTGGATCCCCCCCCAGCTTTGGTGGGACGAGTTTCCACCTGTGTGATATTCAGACAGCCAAAGTGTGGAAGTAACAGGAGGCACAAGCCCCCCACCCTCCTCGCAGGAATCAGCTCCACTTCCATGAAGCAGAGTGACTAGGAACACTAAACCTCTCCTAGAACCCTCACTAGTAGAGGCAGTCAATCCCTTTTCAGTCCTAGCCCCTATAGGAGAGGATTCAGATATGGACTTGGCAGACTCTGATCCCCCTCCCCCACAGAAACCTGGAGGCAGTGCAGATTTAGTGGAATACACAAGGAATAAGAAAAAAGGGTAAAAGGGGCCTTAAAGCAAAACCCTGGAGATGAATAAATTAATAATTGCGTCTTGTAACTGTCACAGTTTATTAAATGCTACCAAAAGACAAGCACTGTTTCAGCAGTTGTTGAATAATAATTTAAACATCTGTTTCCTACAGGAAACCTGGATGTTCACTCTCAGACCATCTTAGGGCACTCCAGGAAGAATGGCTTTAGGGGCCATCCTTCTGGTGCTTTGGAGCGGACAGAGCGTATGGGCTAGGGATAGTTTTCAGCTACTTTTCTTTCACATTGTCAAAACTCGTAGACTTGATCCCATGACATTTACTAATTATTGATAGTTGTTGGAAACAAGTACATAGAAACATAGAATTTAACGGCAGATGAGGACCACTTGGCCCACCTAGTCTGCCCATTTTCTTACCTAACGGATAAGCTGCAGATCATAGTTAACCAACAGCCTGCTTCCTCCTACCCCTCACTAGAATCAACCATACTGGTTCATAAATGTCTATGGGACCCAGTCTAAGGCAGACAGTATCCCTCATCTCACAACTTCAGCCCTACCTTTACACAGCATCACATATAGTTTTAGGCGGAGATTTCAATTGTGATCTACCCCCACAGGGCAAAGTTTCAGAAGGAAAAAAGCTTATTGGAACTGGAACGCTCTAAAAAAATGTTTTACCCTAGCAGACCTGATAGACTGTGCACAGTATCTGTCTCAAAGACCAAAATATATCTATAGGAAAGATAAACTAACCTCCACCATCTACCACATTTTCATTTATAAAAACCTTCCAACTCCCAGCTTTCAAACCTTCCCCTTAGAATTTTCTGATCACTTATTAATATGGATTTCCTTTCAAACCCTCCCCCCGCAGACAAGCAGGGACGAGAGATGGAGATTGAATACCTCCACCCTGTCTGACACCCAGGTACAGGATGGGATTTCATCCCTCATCTGGGCCAGAACCTTGGTAAGTGATAGGACCTAGGTGAATGGTGGATGGAGACCAAGCATGATATAGCTGTTTGCCTCCAGAAATATGGGAAAAACACAGAAAGAAGTAATTTTTTCAGTGTTTGAAATTGCGAACTCAGCTCCTGTATTTGTACACTCTGAATTCCACATCCAGATAAGACTTTGACCCACAGATAGAACAGCTAAAAGTGGATATGAAAGCATATCAATACGATAGGGCAAAAACCTTAAATGCAGAATTACAGTATGGTACCCAAAAATCCCCAATTGAAAATCCTTTTGAGGCATGCAAAATGGGGAAAGATACAATGGCTTTTGAATGACTAATGGATGGGAAGGGAAAGATAATGGAAAATGTGGCAGAATTACACCAAATGGTGCAGAACCTAATGGATTCTCATGAAATGACCCCCCTCCAGTGGAAAAGAGCACCAATCATCTACAAGCCTTACAAACACAACCTCCAGAGGAGGAGTTATCTGAACTGAATTCCTCCCTGACAGTAGAGGAAATAGAATACGTGATCAAAAACCTAAAACGTGGGACTTCCCTGGGACTGGATGGGCTGCCCTACAAATTTTATAAGACCTTCCCCAATATAATGGCAAGATGTTTTCTGGAAGTTTTTACCTTTTCTTTCCAGAAAGGGTCAGTCCCCCCCACTTTACCTCAGGACTTCTAATATTTCTATTCAGGTCAGGTAACAGACTTGACATTTAAAACTGGAGACCCATCTCATTACTGAATTCAGATTTCAAAATATTATCACAGACTTTTTATTTATTTATTTATTTATTGAGGTCTTGGATTACACCAGTGAGCAGATGCTCATTTATAGGTTCCATGTCAGTTACATAGATAATACAATACAGATGACAGGATTATACATGGTACAAGTAAGTTACAGTGTACAACAGCATTAAACAGCTTAGGTGGTATAGCAGCTAGCCAGCATCGAAGGTTAACACCCTACTTGGAAGCTCTCAGAGGTGAGAAGAAGGAAGGGTTGCAAACATGGGTGGAAGGAGTAAGATAGTTGAGAGTATCTGAGGGGGTAGGGTCCTGGGAGCGATGTCATGATTGGGGGTAGGTGTAACCTTAATGCTAGGAGTGGGGTCCCTCAACCCAATGAGTTGTCAGGAGGTAAGTACAGGTAGTTGGTTGATGCTCCAGGAGGGTGCTAATGGTAGGAGTCACATTTACTAGATTTTACTAGGTGCTAGAGTCTGCATTTGAATGATCCAATAGATGTGGCATTGATAACATCAGGAGGTAAGGCATTGGTCCATAGTGGAGCACAATAGTAAAAGGCAAGCTGTGCCAGGGCAGTGCGGCATCTGGGAACTTTGTAGGTCTGAGTGGAAGAGTTCCTTGTGGGTTGGGTGCTTGAGTGTGGAGTTAAGAGGTTCTGGACCCCGTGGGTAGTTGGTTGTGGGAGCACTTATTGGCAATGAGGCAGGTCTAGTAGTTTATTCTGTTCTTCAGTTGTAGCCAACCTGCCGTGGTGTAGAGCTCACAGGTGTGCGTTAGTCTTTCCACACCTGTGAGCAGTTGGACCACCTTGTTTAGTGCAGTGGTGATACGGTTTAGGGCTGTGTCTGTCACCGACCTGTAGATTGCCAGGCCATAAACTTAAACTGGACTTTAAATAATAGATTGAGGAAATCTGCATCCAAACTGATTCATCCAGCCCAGTTGTGTAGTTTACCTGAGAGGAAAATTCTTGCCTTAATGATAATTAGGGACATAATAGCTTACTATGAAGGAAAAAAGAAACAAGATTGCATTCTGACTTTAGACCAGAGCAAGGCTTTCAACAGGTTTTACCACCCCTTTCTATTCCAAACATTACAGCAGTATGGCATCCCTGTTGAGTTTGTTAACAAAATAAAATGACTATACTCATGTGCGATGGTACACACGATCATTAAGGGAAAAGTGATGGGAGAAATCACTATCAGAGCTGGCGTTAGGCAGGGTTGCCCTCTTAGCCCCCTGTTGTATATTTTCTCCCTTGACCCGTTAGGAAATTGAGTAATTCCCATGCTTGGGAGGGCTTGCAAGGATCCTGTAGACATGACCATATAAAAACCCAGGCTTATGCAGATGACATCTGTCTGTTCATGCCAAAGCAGGATCAACTCCTGGCTCTAGTAAGCCAACTGCAGGAATACTCTCAAATTTCAAATTCAAAGTTGAACACAGAGAAATGTAAGGGCTTGTTTATTGGTGCCCCCGGACAGGACCCAGTAACCAAAAATAGGATCCACATCTCTTCTGTGCCACAACAAACTGTTAAGTATCCTTTCTGGATCATGCAATGTACTACTAGAAAATTGGGAAACAGCACTGCAGGGAGCTGAGTCCAAGGTAAATAGATAGAAGACCTGGAAGTTATCCGAAATTAAGAGAGTACACATTATAAAAAGATTCATTATCTCCTGCCTGTTGTATGTAGCAATGATCTTCCCTCCCCTGAATACAATAGAAACAAGACTATATGCACGTTTTTTTCAGATGGTGTAGGGAAGTAGGTTGAACCCGATAAAAAGATGCTTCACTTATCTGCCCAAAGCACAAGGGGGCCATGGGATGGTTGACCCCATCTCTTTCTTCATGTCCCTATTTATATCTCAGAATTTTAAGGTGGGCTTAATTCCCTCCCAAGGTCTCCAATTATTATGGTTCAACAACAACCTGCCTGGGTATTTGTTATCATGGGTTGGAGGCAGTCCTCCAAAATTATCTCCTAAACTACAAGTTCCGGCATGTATCAGAAGTGCAGTGTTGAAAATCCAGAAATGGGAGTTAACTAGAACACAAATATGCAACTTTTCTGGGCCACGTCTGTATAATCTAATCATGTCCTAAATCTACCTAACAGAACCAGATTTTAAAAATTGCCCTCCCACCTTGAGTGGAGGGGTCCTGAAACAAATCAATAATACTGGGATTCCCCTACATATGTGGGAGATTCTGTGGCTGTCAGCATATGGCCGATTAAACCTCTGAGGAAATGCAAAACGTAAAGCCCAAGAAGAGAGAAACTACCCATATAATAGTTTTTTAAACATAGAAGAATCCATGGAACATTTTCTCTTTTCTTGCTTGTTTGCTAAGCCTTATGGCCTTTTTTAGCAAACAAATGGAAGCTGGAGTGGTTAAAAAATGTATCTTATGAGACCTCAATATTAGGGAATTGCTCACATCTTTTAAGTAAATATGACCATGGGACTTTGATTTTTTTTTCTGCTGCCTAAACTATTACCTATGGCAGGCAAGATGCCAGTGGACTTTACAACAAAAGTTAATGACTTATGATACATACAGCATACTAGTAGATCAAGCTATGAGCTCAGTGCATGTTAAAGACGTTTCTGGGCACCCTGATAATACTATAAGGAAATGGTAGAAAGGGCTATATGGATTCATTAAGTACAAATAAAGGTCACGAGGATAGAACAGTGACACTAATTTGAAAAGGGACATTGGGTAGAAAGAAGGGATGGAGCTTCAAAATGGAAAAAATTTATATAATAAACTGTTTATTTGTTGTTTTCCCTCCTCCCCTTAATTCTTGAGTTATTCCTAATGATTATGTATGTAATTTATGATTTGTTTTGATTTATGTTATGTATTGATGTGATTTATAATAAAAAATTCCCCTGCTCTTTTCGAGAAGTGCCATGGGATCTTTAACATCGACCTGAACTACTATCAGAACAGGCAGATGGGATCTCAGTTTAATGTCTTATCCAAAAGACAGCACCTCAGGAGTGCAGCACCCCCATCATGCTGCACTACAGTGTCAGTATTTAACCCAAGTGCCTGGTGTGGGGCTAGAACCCACAGCTTTCTGATCTCCCAGCCTCAGAGGTTAGTGTGCTACCTGCTGAGCCACTGACACTTAAATTTTCCTGTCTTCTGTTATGACAACAGTTAGGAGCAATCCATAAACATTATTGATACCTAGATATGTTACAGATGACACCAGCATAGATCAAACATCGGATACATAAATATATAGGTATACTTGGATAAAACTGAACTGTTAGTAGAAAGGTGGTAGTATCCCAGTCTTTAGTAGTATAATATGGATTGTCATTCCTGCTGGGAACCCTCCCCCACACAAACATCATAACAACAGTTACTGCCTGATCATCAAAATGGCAAAACCCAGCAACATCAGATAAAGTTGAAACCTGTGCATATAAAATAAATGTATGTATACTGGAACTTGTGCAGTATTTCTGAATCAAGGGACAGTCCAATTGCCACTGTGATGCCAGAAGGAATGGGGTGTACAGCATCGTTATTTCAAGATGGTCCAGCACCACATCCGTATTGCTATGTTAACTGCACAGGCAAAACAGAAATGGCAGGAAATCAGAGTAAACTTTGATGACAAGAATCATTACTGTGTCATAACAGGGCAATCACCATCTTGGCCACAAGAAGACCTGAGCTGAGCATTACAAAAGTACTCCTACCCCCTTCACTGCCTAATCAAATGCATCCCAGGGGTGAAATTTCAGCAAACAGTGTTACTTCCCCATACTCTATGCAAAGATGGGACACCAGCAGGAATGTACAATTCCCAATGTGCATAGTTGCTGCTGGACCCCATTAAACTGCTTGCATCTGGCTGTTGTGGTGTCGCTCAAGTGGGGGAATGTGAATGCAGTCTGATCCTCTATATCTGGGGCATTGTGGCTCTTGTTGCCTGTAAAATGTGTTTACTGGTAGCCATCTTGTCTGTGACCATAATTATGATACTGGTATAGTTTGGCACAGTGGGCTTAGATATGGGGTTTGCCTGATAAGCTAATAACGTTTAAAGTCAAACTTGA
The DNA here is from genome assembly GCA_016271365.2 of Neoceratodus forsteri. NCBI lineage: Eukaryota > Metazoa > Chordata > Ceratodontiformes > Ceratodontidae > Neoceratodus > Neoceratodus forsteri. The sequence continues at coordinate 842,254,969 of CM028134.1, forward strand.
GCTTCGGAATTTTTGACAGCCAGCCCTTGACACACAGTTTAATGTTAATGGCTGTCCCTTCAGTGTTTTCTGGCAACCCACCAGTGACCAGTCTCAGATTTGTAGCTCTCACTTGATTTTCGATGATTTCAAGATTGTGCTTAAGAGCAAAGTTTTCTTTCACCAGGGTGGCAGTAGCATTCAGGGCTCTTATAGCATGATCATCTGTGCCTTCCACTGACCCCTGCACAGTCCATTTGGGCTGAGTGAGACTGCAGCTGCAAAGTATAAATTTGACCTTTTGGTCCATGGCTCCAACCATCTTCGGAGAGAGCATATATGTGTGTGTGTGTGGGGGGGTGGGGGTCTTCCTGGGTCTCTGAGACTTGCAGTGCACTCCTACCACTGGGACCAGTCATCCGCTGTGCAGGCTGCTACTGTCAAGATGGTGGATTAGATCCTTTTGGATGTTCCATCATTGCAAACATTTATCTGGTGAGTCCTTGATATTATATCTACTGAACAGTGTTTCTGAAAATAAAAAAAATTCCAACGTTAACATGTTTTTTAAAATGTAGTTAGTTTAAGGGAACAGGACAGCCTATGAAATGTCGCCTGTTAAGATCAATGCTTTCTAGTGCACCCCCCAGTTTCATTTTTGAGACAGACTGTGATGTCATTGAGGGGCAAATTTATGTTTAACAACATACAGATTGCCCTTCAGTGACATTACAGTATGTCTCAAGATTCCATTAATTGATTGCTTCCTTGATTTAAATTACTGCTGATGTAGATATTTACTGCATATCTCTAGACTGCTGATGCCTACAGGTAAGCCCAGTATCTTGTTAGAAAGATTTTCTGAGTCTCTGAATTTGAGGGACCTGGCACACTTACCTTCCCCTTTAATGTTTTTGTTTTCTTAAGTTGCCACTTTGTCCACCAATGAAAATCTAACTTGTCAAAACAAAAATCCAGGTAGCTAAAAACTTTAAAAAATATAAATACTGTACATTATATATCTACATATTCTTTGAAAAGAAAAAGCTTTAATACACCAGTTAGGGTTCAACTTAACACCACAAAAGTGGGGAAATATGGTGTGTTTCCAACTCTAACTCCCCCACCCCCCAGCAGCAAAAAGACAAAACCACACAAGCAACCACAGACAGCCATCATCAGGAAAGACAAACAACATACAACAGTTTCCAGATGATGCAAAAGACATTCATCGTCGTCATCATGGTCTAGCATTTCTGCAGCCACAGGTACACATGCACACTGCAAGACATACACACATACTTAAGGCTGTAGATAGAAATCTAGAATACTCAGATCACAACATTACTTCTGTCTACAGCTGTGGACCAGCATTTCTGTAGCTGCAGGTATCCATGCCTAGTGCAAGATATTTACACCCAGTTCTGACTCCAGAAGTGCTGGCCCCATGCAGGGTCTGCAGTTCAGCAACCACAAATACAAATACAAATCCACAATATCCAAATTACAACACTACTTCTTTTTGCAGAAGCACAGGCCACTGTAGACCAGCACTTCTGCAGCCACAGGTACACATGCACACTGCAAAAGACACACACCCACTTCTGAAGTCCCACTGTAATGTGTCTAAACAGCACTGATGGAGTGTGTTGTTTTAAGTGCAGCACACTGTATGCATATTTTCAAAGGTACGACATCAGTCCTACCACAGAAACACAAAACATAGAATGAGTTGGCAGAAAAGGACTGGTAGACACATAAACATAGAATATGTTGGCAGAAAAGGACTGGTAGGCCCATCTATTCTGCTCTATTTTCCCAGCCTATCACAACACCATGGACTCTATTTGGTCACAGGTGTCCCTCTCTCCCTCCCTTACCTGTATTTATCATACCCATGTGCCTATACCACACATGTCTGAAGCTCCTCACTGTCTTTGCCCCTACTGCCTCTTCTGGCAGACTGTTTCAGATGTCCAACACCCTTTCTGTGAAGAAATATTTCCCCACATCCCTCTTAAACTTCCCCTCCTCAAGCTTCATAGCAAGTCTCCCCATTCTGGTGCTTCTCCTATTGTGAGACTCCTCTTCTGCACCTTGTTCATGCCCATGAGGTACTTATAGGTCTCAATCATGTCCTCTTGCTCTCCTACAGGGAGTATATGTTGAGCTCCCACAGCCTCTCCGCATATGGTTCTTAGTGCAACCCCACACCATTTTAGTAGTCCTCCTGTGGATAACTTCTACAATGTTGATGTTCTTGCAGATGTATGGCTTGCAGAACTAGACACAGTACTCCAGGTGGGATGTCATAAGTGAGCGATAGAGAGGCAAAACAACCTCCCATCTCCTGCTCAAAATCCCCCTGCCTTGTTGCACTGCTGTATGACTTTGAGATAATCAGATATGAGCAACCCAAGGTCCCTCTCTTGCTTGGTAACTGTAAGTGCCTCCCCCATCTAATACACAGCTCTTGGGTTTCTCAAACCCAGGTGTATGACAAAATTTGGTTGAGGGAATATTTTTAAATGGTCCTAGAGATAACATTTACTCAGACAGAGACTTGAACACTGGGCTCTCAGAATAAAAATGTAATGCTGTACTGACTGAGCTATCCAGACCCAGCACTTCTGCAGTGCTGGCCCAGAACGTCTGCAGCCACATATACTCATTCACACTGCAAGGCATGAATAGCCTCTTCTGGTTACAGATAGAAATCCATGATACCCAAAGTACAACCCACTTCTAGGTGTAAAAGGGCAGCTCTGTTAGTGCATGATGTGGGTGTATAATTTGCTTAGGGCCTAAATACCACATAACAGCCTTACACATGCTAGCTTAATGTACGTATGGGCTGTTCAGTGCATACACAATTTGTGCAGCACACTTTGGTCCCCATCCAAATCCCCTACCACAACATTACGTGCATCTTCAGAATTTGTGTAGTAGTTCAGCATTATGTGTGTACCAGCACAATCGTACCACAATGTGGTAGTAGTAGTATAGCTTTTATTCATGTAATATGAACAAGGATAAAACTCAGCTGAGTAGCACTCATTTCCAAGGAGGTCCCCTTTCCTTCATACAGATTTCATTTTAAACATGATAAAATCACAATGTCAGTCAAACCATACCTTATGAGTATCATTAAGTAAATTAAGATAAAATTCTACTGCACTCATGTACATGAACACAATCCAAGTCATCAAAGTAATAAAACAAAACAAATACAAAAATAAATTTTACAATTAAAAGAAAATAACAAGTATAACATCAATGTAGACATACTGTATGTTAAATTAAGTTAAATAAAGTTCATGGGTCATGGGATTGAAATGTAAGATAAAAATGTTCTCTGTTTAGGTAATGGGACATGCAATTTAAAAATGTATGTCCAGTTTTTAAATATTTATGTCCCTGGCCGGCCCGGTGGCGCTGAGGGTTGAGGCGCTGGACACCATACCTCGCACCATGCCGGCAACCCGTGTTTAGGAACGGGCAAGGGTTGCTGTGGGTTGGCGGGGAGGAGATGGATTGAGCATCTGTGGGACTGCTCTCCATCTCCAGGGAGGGGGGATTTGGGCGGCTGGTGCTTGCCTGACCCCTAGCGGAGGCTGGGGGGTCGACGGCACGTAGCTGCAAGCTATGGGGGGGTGGGACGTGGCAGACGCTTGATTGGGGCATGCACGGGAGCGTGCCTGCACCCAGTTGCAGGCGTCATTGCATGCCAGGACCCACCAGAGGCAAAAACAGTGGAAAAAAGAGAGCCTGGCAGTATGAAGTTGTTCCTGCAGCACTGTCCCTGGAAGGGCACCTCCCTGGCATGGATCCGTTGGGGTGGGTTGAGTCACTCCCCACCACCCTGCCGCAAAGGGTAAGTCACGGGGTGCATAGGGGAGGGGGTCTGATCTTCGTGGATGGCACTGGGGGAACAATGGATGGTGGGGATCCACAGCCGGAGCTCTGGAGGAGAAAAAATAATAACAAAAAATATATATATATATATTTATGTCCCGAATTCACAGAATTTATATTTTAAGCCTCTGCGACATCCTCAGGATTGATGGACTTGCAATATGAGCTTTAGTAGGTTTTCATGGTGTTACAACATAAAAGCACATTTAGAGGTGGAAGTGATGCTTCTTATCCACTATGTTTGTCTAAGGATCTTAAAAACTACGATTGGCGAAAATGTGGTGACCAAATATTAAACAGCTGAGTTATGAATAAAATTTGTTTTTTGGTACAAAGTACAATTTTTATTGTCACAAACCAGTATTCTTTGGTTGCAGTTAGTGGTGACCAAAGAATTCTTTCTTGAGCATAAAATTGTGATCAGGCACTAAAAACAAATTTTTATGTGAAAACAAAGAATTCTTTGTTTGCATTTTCTGTGCAACCAAAGAATTCTTTGTTCGAGCATAAAAATTGTTATCCAACACCAAAAACAAATTTTATGTGCAAACAAAGATGTTTTTGTTCACACTTTCTTGTTAACAAAAAATTATTGCTCACAACAGTAAAATCACAACCGTCACTAAGCTGACAATGTAAGATTTTCATGGTGCCCAGAAAACATATTTATGGGTCATTTTGCAGAAAACAAATCCAAGAATCTAGCTAAATGGGTCCTGTTTACCTCAGTTCAGGTTTTTGTTTTTGAAATGCATCACTTTTAAGTGTTTCTAGAGACCATGTTTCCCAAAACAAAAGAGAAAGTGGTGGCGCTCATGACCATAACATTTTTTTCTCATGAATGTAAAAAAATTTTCTCACACGAAAAAAATTTGTTTTCAAACATTAATTTTTTTCTCACACCTGACAGTTATCCTGAATACCCCACTGAGCATGCTCAGAAGCTACATTTTATAACCTTGCAACTCAAGAACTGATTGATATTTTTTTCAAAAAACTTTCAAAAGGCACAATCTTGGGCCAAGCCCCTTCTACCCTGAAAGTTTCGTAACAAAATTTCAAACCATTTTTGATTCATATGTGAATAAAAATAGTAAAAAAGGAAAAAAGTACATTTTAAAGGCTTTATAAATTTCTTGGTCTCGAAATCCAGATGAACGACCACCACAAAACTTTTCAAGTCTTAAAACAGCAGTATTTGTTAGTGACCATATAGGGGTTTTCCAGCAGTAGTGTTTGTCTGGCAAAAATATCAACATATCCAATTTTCATTTCCTTTTCTTTCATTCTTGAACCAAGATCCTGGATTTTGAGATTTTTGAAAGTTTCTCCTCCCATGCACACCCACCATGAAACAAAATAAATATATTGGTACAGTGCTGTGCTGATAACCATTAGAAACATTTGTTAACACTATCCTAATGCAGCCACATTATGAATCTAGCATGTAGTCTTAACAGGTAGCCTCAATGGAAGAGATTTTGAAAAATTGTGAGTGGCAGCCATCTTTGATAATGCACGTGATTAATTACAAAATTAGCTGTAAAAGCTGTTTTAACAATATCTGTGAAAACTAAAACTAAACGAGCATGATTATAAGGATGCCAGAAACATATTTTTGCCAAAAAACTAAATGATGACTTTTTTTTACCAACTATATAACAAATACTGCTGCTTTAAGAACTTGACAACTGGACTGAGCATGCAAAATTGAATGCAATTTTATCAAATGGTGCCAATGTTATGAAGGTGCAAAAATTTGGGGTTAGCATTAAACAGCCTGCTCTACCTTAACTATACAGGCACCGTGCCTGTATAACAAGAAACATCTATGCTTGAAACCCTACTGAGCATACTCAGAAGCAAAATGCTTAAAACCTTGTAACTCAGGAACCAATTACTATTTTTTCAAGAAATCTTCAAAATGTACCTCCTTTTGTCAAGCCGCTTCTATCCTGAAAATTTGGAACAAAATTCCAACTGTTTTTGCTGTAGATGTGAGCAAAAAACTGCCAAAAAGTGCACTTTTAACATTTTTACACTCCCTGGATCTCAGAACTCTCAGAAGCGGCTGTCACAAAACTTGACAAATCCTAATAATATGGCACCCTGACTGTGCATGCAAAATTTCATGCAATTTTGTTATGCAGTGCCAAAGTTATTATGGTGCAAAAATCAGTGTTTAACATTAAAGTGCTGCTCAGCTCATACTCAGAAGTCAAATTCTTAAAGCCTTATAACTTGAGAACCGAGAAATATTTTTTTTACAAAATCTTTAAACAGCATCTCCTTCGGTCAAGCCACTTCTACCCTGAAAATGTCAGAAAAAAAATCCAAACAGTTTTTGCTTTAGATGTGAGCAAAAAAGAACAGCCAAAACAGAGTGCTCTTATTTTTCCCTCCCTGGATCTCAGAATACAGAAAAGCAGCCATCACAAAAGTTGCCCAATCATAAAAACTTGCCACCCTGAACACCCATGCAATATTTTATACAATGTCATTCAATAGTGCCATAGTTATTAAGTCATGATCATAAAATTTTTCTCATGAACATAAACACTTTTTTGCAAAACTAAAATCAGCCTAAGAGTATAAATTCTTTGTACCACCAGATACTTACAGTATCCTGAAAACCTTATTATGCATGCTTAAATGCCAATTTTTAAAACCTTATAACTTGAGAACCTATTAATATTTTTTCCTGAAACCTTTGAAAGGCACACCCTTGGCCAGGCCCTGCCTACTCTGAAAATTTGGAACAAAATTCCAAACTGTTTTTTTGCTCTACACAGGAGCAAATCAATAGCAAAAAAATACATTTTAAAGGCTCTTAAAAGTTCCAGATCTTGGAATCTGGATGAGCAGCCATCAGTTTTTGAGGCAGTATAGTGCAGCGGTTTAAGGCTCTGAGCTACAAATCTGGAGACCTGGCTTTGAATCCCACAGCTCCCACTTGCATACTGTGTGAGCCTGAGCAAGTCACTTAACCTCCTTGTGCTCCCAGGTCACACCTGTAAACAAGCTTTCAGCTTAGTGTGTATCTCCTGATTAAAAAAAAGAGTCTTTAAAACTTGACCACTCACAATGCGCATGCATAATTTCTTGCAGTTTTGTCAAATGATGTCAAAGTTAATTAAGGTGAAAAAATTTGGGTTTAAAATTAAAACTGCCTGCTCAACTCTAACTATGCAGGCAACCGTGCTTGTATATTACAGAAAATGTACGTTAAAGCAGACATTAAGGTTGATGAATGCAAAGTGCACAAAATAAAGAAAGGAAAAAATGAGGGTATGGAGTCTCAGGAGTATTGGCAAATTGGTGGTGTGGTGTTCCTTGGGGTTTTCTTTTTTCAGTCAGTAGTTTTTCTCCCCTTGGTCTGCCCACCAGCATCCCCCCGCCCCATATCTGACCTTCTCAGGGGCTTACCAGTTATCCACCACTTGCTCTGAACTTCGATAAGTGGGTGGCGCTCCATGTTGGTTGTGCGAGAGCCAACTGTGGGGCCTGCATCCTTTTTTTCTCCATTTTCTCCCTCTGGGCTGTAGTGTCAGATGTGTGCTCCAGGCATGTTGTGCTACAGCTATGCCCCTCACACACACTCAATGTGCTGCTACTCTACCTCCACCTGGTGGCAGTCTCCACAGTAGGACCTAGTGTCCCCCCTCCCTGAAGAAGGAGCGCTGCCATTGGGTGATCGATTCTCCCTCACCCGGCTGGCCAACCAAGTGAGCCTTGTCCATTCCTGAACCCAGTTCACCAGCATAGAGAGTGGAAGTGCAACTGCTCCTCCACTGGGATGGCATTATTCCTTGGGATTTTCTACCCTAATGCGCACCCCTTCCCGAGACAAGCTACAGGTCCAAGGCTATGCCCTGTAGGTCTGATGCTTGGAACTAGACATCTATGGCTCTCCACAGGTGGCTCACAGAATTAGCCATAACTTTCTTTGCACAGGGCAATGTAGGCCCTGTGTGAAGCAGAAGATAATTCATTACTTTCTTCACACAGGCCTTTGCGAAGAAAGAGATCAAGATCATTCGTAACTTTCTTCATACAGGACTTGGAGGTCCCTGCATGATGCAGAAGGTCATTTATAACTTTCTTCATAGAATGACAGCAAACCTGCAGCTTGTCCTTGGATCCTGAGGCTAGAAGCTGGAGGGGGAGCTGGCCATTGGGGTTGAAAACCCCAATGAATATCACACCACACCACTAATTTGCCAAGATTCATGAGACTTTAAACCCCAATTTTGTTATTTCTTTACTTAGTATGCTTTGTGTTCTTAAACCCCAATGTCTGCATTAACATAGTTTATTGCAAATTATCTCCTATCTTTTTGTGATTGTGAAATAATTTCCACATTCTCACAGGCTGCTTTGGGACCTGTGTAAAACTGAGTAGTTCTCATATTTTGAGCCCTACGTCACCAACCACCTTCATGCCAGGATATGCTGGGCTCTTTTGGGCCCTAAGCCAGCAGCACACTCTGTCTGGATGCATGCTGGACCCTTTGTGCAGCCAGACACCAACCAACTTCATGCTAGGATGTGCAGGGCCTTTCTGGCCCTGTGCTAGCAGCATGTGCTGTCTGGCAGTGCACAGTGCAATCTGCACAGGCATACGCTAACTACCGTATGGTCTGGTATGGTATAGTATGGTATGGTAAAATTGTATTCATATTTTATGTGAGTAGGAGACTCAATTGAGCAAAGCTCATTTACAGTGAAGTCCTTTCTTACAATAGATACAGCTGACTAAATGATACAAAAGATAGAATATTATAAAAAAATGGCTTATGTATACACAGTATACAGATTATAAATATCAGTTATAACAAATATTTCAGATGACAAAATACATGGGATGCATACTTAAGCAATAAGCCACGGGGGTGTGTGGGTTATCGGGGGATTTACCATGGCTGGAGTGGTTTGCCCATGAGGTGCAGCTGAGTGGGTAAATCCGCACCAGCCATGTAAACCCCAACTCTTGAATCCCCAGTAACTGTGCGATGCTCTAATGTACTTTTTATTATTTAAAAAAAACAGTACTTGCTATAATTCTTAAATAAGCGACTCAGTTGTAGAGCAGTCTGTTTTTGTTTTCTTTCCCCTGATGTACGGAGCTGCTGTTTTACAATCTCCGCTTAGCGGGGAAACAAGATGGCGGACAGAGTTCCATGATTTTTGCCGTTGGATTGCTTTTTTTTGAACATGTGGCTGGCTGGCACCTTTTGCGGTGATTATCAGTAGATAATCAACGCAGGTAAGATGCCAGCCTGCCTATCTGATTGGTCGGTGTCCGAGGTACATGGTATAATAACCAGCATTCCAGTTGGGGCAACAAACTGAACTCCTGTGTGCCTGACTAGTCAACCATTTACCAATTCTGCTTCTAATAATTTTATCCTCTGATGGTCTTAAATAGTGAGGCAGGGTATTCCATAGGTTAGGGCCCATTGTAAAGAAATGGGATCTATCCACTTCAAGGTTGCATTTCCTTGGAAGAAATTCCAGTCCAGAGGCTGATCTTAGACTTGCCTTAATTTTTCTATAGGCAGGGTTCATTAACTGATAACCTGGCACTATATTTCTGTAACATTTATACATAAACATACTTATGTTATAGTTTCTCCGATCCTTTAATTTTAACCAACCCAATTTTTTTAATAGGTCACAGCTATGTGTCATGCATGGGGTGTCGAAGATGAAGCTGGCAAATCTATTGTATATTACATCGAGCATTGCTAGCACCATACTCAAGGCCCCAACAAATATTAAGTCACCATAATCAAAGAGGGTAATACCATTGTATTTGCTGCATGTTTTCTGGTGTCTCTCTCCATACATGATTTATGTTTCTATAGAATTCCCAGACATTTTCCTAGATTTTTCAATATATTATCTACATGGGCATTCCATATGAACTTGTCGTCCAACCAAACCCCTGAATATTTATAGCTCTGTACTAGTTTTGATTTTCAGAGGTTAAAAAACATAATGCAAAGGAAGAAGAATCTATCCCTTTTCCATGTGAAAAAGCATAACCTGAGTTTTTTAGGTGTTAAGGGCCATTCTTGAACAGCAAAAATAATCTTGAAGTTTGTCAAAAGCTACTTGTAATTCAGATCAATCTGTGATAATTTTGGACCTTCAGTGTATGACACGATGTCCTCAGCATAAAGATGATATTTGATTTGGGGAGACAACTTAGGAAAATTATTCAAATAAATGTTAAACATTACCGGGCCTAAAACTGAGCCCTGAGGGACTCCTGACAATATGGGAACTAAACTAAACCTAGGGTTATTTAAAGCTACAAGTTGCTGGTGTCCTTTGAAATAAGAACCTAACCACTCCACAGCTTTCTAGGACAGCCTGGCTGATTGCAGTCTGGATAGGAGGATGTCATGGTCCAGGGTGTCAAAAGCTTTGGATAAGTCAACAAAGATAGCTCCAGCATAAATCCTCCTATCCAGAGCCCACTGCAAATCAGACATAACCTTGACTAATTCTGAGGTAGTGCTATGGAGAGGTTTAAACCCTGACTGGAAACTATTAAACACATTATTTTTCTCCCAAAAATTCAACAGTTGCTTTCCAATCAATTTTTCAAAGATTTTTCAAGCGACGGATGATAATGAAATTGGACGATAATATTCTATACTTGTTTTTAGCTTGATTTAAATATTGGGATTACTTTTGCAAGTTTCCAATGAAGGGCAAGTCAGCAATAGTTAGAGACAGATTAAATATATCTGCTAAAGGAAAAGCGATAATAGGGGCAGCATGTTTAAATAGCCTTACAGGAATTTCATCTAAGCCACTAGGGGCCAGATATTCAAAACTTTGCCCCGGGGCTAAACTAGCACTGCCCGGTGGGCAAACTTAGCCTGGAGCACAAAGCAAGCCATATTCAAAAGGAATAGCCCAGGGCAAACAGCTTCTGAATATAGCATGGGAATGAGGCCAGGCAAACTGGTCTGGGAGTGCAGGGCAAACATAGCCCTGGAATAAAACAGCTGTGAATATGGCAACCAGGAAGTGCAAACCACAACAGCAACACAGTGCACAGCAATGTGAAGGTAGGTAGAGGTGAACTATGTGGCCAGTGTGTGTGCCAGCAAATGCATGGACCCAGTACAACTGCAGGCAGCAGCATATGTGAAAGTACAGTGTGAAAAACTGTAAAATATTCCCCGAACTGTTTGCGCAGTGCTAACATGTTTGCGTGGGTTTAGCGCAGGGCTGAACTGTTAGCCCAGTGCAAACACGTTTGCCCGGGGCTAAACTTTGCCATATTCAAAAGTGACATGCAAATGAGTCTACTTAGGTAGTCTCTGGGCAAACATCCAGATTAGCATCTCATTATGCCCTGATTTGCATGCAGTTTGCACCAGGCTAACAGTTTAGCCCTGCGCTAAACCCACGCAACTGTGTTAGCGCTGCGCAAACAGTTTGGGGAATATTATACAGTTTTGAACACTATGTTTTCACATGCGCTGCTGCCTGTAGCTGTACTGGGACAACACAGCATAGGCACAGATGGTGGTGGTGCTGCATGCAACTGTCACACTGTAGGTATGCTACAGTGCACAGCAGACACTACAGTAGCAAGGGGGCCAGTGGTGTGTGGACACAGCAATGCCTATGGTGTGTAGGGCAGTGATGATGACTACGCTGTACACAGTGAGAGGCCCAACCTGCAGGTATTTACTGACAGTGGACATTACTGTTACGCTGTTGTGTGACCCACAAATGCTGCATCTCTAGCATGAGATGCTCACAGTGACATATACATGTCTGGCTTTGTGTGCTGTGGCAGTTGTACAGCTGTACGGTATGTGGCCGGGGGGGGGCATATATTATCAGAAAGGCACACTGGTGTTGGGGTATTTCCAATACTGGCCCATGTGCACTGCATGATGTGTTCCAGCCTTGTGGCCACACCTAGTCTGTGGCACAGCCTGGCCACCCATATACTCTCACCTCAACATCCTCCATGCCCACAGTGCTGCATGTGTGTGCTGGTATCTGTTGGTGTCCACAGAAGAGTGGTCCACAGGTGTATGCTGTATGGCCACACTGCCATGCTGTCCACTGGTGGCAGGGTCACCACTTACTGCCTGGCATGGCTGGGACTGGTGGCAGATGATGGCATCATTGTGATGCCATCAGTTAGCAGCATGTTTCCTCCATGTTTGACTTTGTCTATGTATCATATTTATTTGTTAGGGCCGTGCAAAGCCGCGCAAAAAATGCGCAAACACTGTGCAAAGCCAAAGTGTCGCGCAAAGCTAATTACCCAGGGTTAAGACAAGCTTTTCCTGGGTGGTAATGTGCACCACGCTAAGTGTCATGCTAAGTCATGCAAAACCACTTTGCATGGTGCTAGTCACTGAGTATAGCATTGTGCCTGTATTCATGTCAGTTTGCCCCTTGCATACATTATGATTTTGCCCAGTACTAATGCAGTTTACCTGCGCTATTTGGCCTTTTGAATATAGCAGACCTGCGCTAATCCTGTGCTAAACCTGCGTAAACGGTTTTTGCCCTGCACAAAGTTTTGAATATCTGGCCCTAGATTTTTTTAATATCCAATTTGAAAATTTCTTTACAAACTTCATCCCCTAAGATTTCCTAAAATACAAAATTTGTTTCTGAAACAGGCTTGCTCAATTCAGCAGCTAAAGTGGAAGAATGAATTTGCTCCATAGCTGCAGTACCCATTTTGATGAAACAATCATTGAATTTATTGACTACAAATTCATTTAGGGGAACATTCTGTCCATCTAACTCAATATGGTTAGGTAGGTCAGAATTGTTAGCTTTTAATTTATGCATAGTTTTCCAAAATAATCCTGGGTTAGATTTCATGTTCTGATTAAGTTCTTTTTTATAATACTCATGCTTAGATTTCTGGAGTTCAAGGGTGTAGTGGTTTCTAGCCTGTCTATAGTTTAATCAGTCAGAATCACTGTTAGTAAGTTTAGCCTTTTTCCACATTTTGGGCCAGATATTCAAAACTTTGCGCTGGGTGCAAACCATTTGTACAGGTTTAGCGCCGGGTTAGCGTGGGTCCACTATATTCAAAAGGTCAAATAGTGCACACAAACTGCATTAGCGCCAGACAAAATAATAATATATGAAAGGGGCAAACTGAGGGGGCATGTCAGCAATGCTATATTCAGTGAATAGTGCTGTCAAAAGTGGTTTTGTGTGATGTTAGTGCAACACTTTGCACAGTGCAAATTACTGACCTGGAAAAGGTATTCTTAACTCTGGGCAAACTAGCTTTATGTGACTTTGTGGCTTTGCATGGCTTTGCGCAACCCTAACCAATAAGTATGAAACATAGAAATAATCCAGACATAGAGGAATCATGCTGCTCACTAATGGCATCACTATGATGCCATCATCTGCCACCAGTCCCAGCCATGCCAGGCAGTGAGTGGTGACCCAGCTCCCAGTGGACATCATGGCAGTGCGGCCATACAGCACACACCTGCAGACCACCCTTCTGTGGACACTAACAGATGCCAACACACATATGCAGCACTGTGGGTATGGAGGGTGTTAAGGGGAGGGTGTACAAGTGGTCAGGCTGCACCACAGACTGAGTGTAGCCACAAGGCTGGGACACATCATGCAGTGCACATGGGCCAGTGTTGGGAATACCCCAACACCAGTGTGCCTGTCTAATCGTATGTGCCCCCCCCAGCCACATACCACACATCTGTGCAGACACCACAGCACACATAGCCACTCTGTATATGTCACTGTGAGCATCCCATGCCAGTGGTGCAGCATCTGTGGGTCGCCACAACAGCATAACAGTAATGTCAACTGTCAGAAAACACCTGCAAGTTGGGCCTGTCACTGTGTACAGTGCAGTGGTCATCACTGCCCTACACACCATAGGCATTGCTGTGTCCCTCACACTACTGATTCCCTTGCTACTGTAGTGCCTGCTGTGCACCGTAGCATGAACTACAGTTTCACAGTTGCATGCAGCACCACCACCTGTGCCTGTGCTGTGTAGTCCCCTGGGGCATAATATGCTATGCTGTACTGTATAAATGTAGCCTGCAGCTACCAGCATGCACTTCCAGATTGACCTACAGGTGGAGCTGTGAGCAGACTCAGCCAGCCCCTGTACTTCCAGACTGACCTACAGGTGGAGCTGTGGGACCCTGCAATCACACTGGGCAAACTGCATGCAAATCAGGTCATAATGAGATGCTAATCTGGATGTTTGCCCAGAGACCACCTAAGTAGGCTCATTTGCATGTCACTTTTGAATATAGCAAAATTTAGCACCGGCAAACAGCTTAGGTCCATGCTAAACCTGTGCAAATTTGTTAGCACCACACAAACATTTCGGAAATATTGTACATTTTTACACAATGTAGTTTCACATGCACTGCTGCTTGCAGCTTTACTGAGTCCACACCTTTGCTGGCACACACATTGGCCACATAGTCCACCTCTCCCATCCTTCGTGTCACTGTGAACTTGGCTGCTGTTGTGGTGTGCACATCCTGGTTGCTAAATTCAGAGCTGTCTTATTCCCAGGCTATGTTTGCACTGTACTCCCAGCCCAGTTTGCCTGGCTTCCTTAGCATGCTATATTCAGCAGGTTTAGCAGCAGGGCTATCTCTTTTGAATATAGCGGGCTATTGGATCTGGGCTAATTTAGCACACTGGTCAGTGTTAATTTAGCCCCAGGGTAAAGTTTTGAATATCTGTCCCTTTATCTCTTATTTTATATACTTTATGTAAGTGTGAGTTAAACCAGGGGGCCATTTGGGCCCTGTATCAGCAAAATGGTGCATCTCTCTACAGGCAGGACCCTGCACACAGCTAGACAGCAACCACTTTCATGCCGGGATGCATAGGGTCCTTTGGGCTATGTGCCAACACAACAGTCTGCCTGACTGCATGCAGGGTCCACAGACTAACATTAACTGCCATCGTGACACAATGTACCTGTTTATCAATGAAGCCACACAGGGACTTGTGGACACCACATAATAAACTAATCACACAACCAAACCACAACAAATCTATGTTAAGCAGATCACAAATGTCCCCACAATTCCTTTGAAAAACACTCACAAAACCATTTACATATATCACCAAACCTATCTCATGAAATCCTAAATCTATTTTTGTTTTGTTTTTTGCCAACAAATTTTTAAGTTTTTAGTTAAAATAAGGGCAATTTTTTGACAAAGCACATCAAAGAGAATCCCCTACACAACTTAAATTGTTAAACACACAGGTTACAGCTGTGAAATAAAAGGTTTCCTCAATTTCATTCATAAACACTCTTGAAACCTAAGAAAACCCTCAAAAATTATTTCCACATATCATGAAACCTATCTTGCAAAATCAAAACTATGTTTTGGGTTTCATCACTTCTACCTCAGTAAATTTTAATTTTTAGTTAAAATAAGGGCCATTTTTCAACAAAGCACATCAAAAAGAATCCCTACACAACTTAAACTATCAAATACACAAGTTAACAGGCTTGAAATCCACCTAGTTTTCCAGTTATTGTGCAGTTACCAACATTGCAAACTGTCACTGAAGTTAAAACAAATAACAAAACCATGCACAGGAGTAACAAAACCTAATTCCTGAAGTCATAAATATCTATAGTTTTGTCACTCAGGTTTTATTCCAATTTATATCTCCAGCAGAAAAAAAATCTAGTGACAAAAAATATCAGGGAATCTTCCTTTGACACTGATATGTTGACCTCACAAACAACAAGCCACCCCTTTACCTCAATTGTCTGTTTTCAGCACATGAAAATGTTTCGTTTTTATTGTTTTGAGATCACTAACTCACATGGAAGCTAATTTTTTATCTCACAAATCCTATATTTTGTTGCAAAAGCATAAAAAGCTTTCAAAAAATTTGCTTATCTTTACAATGTTCATTTTCACTATTGTGCATGCTCAGAAATAGAACACATTTTTACAAATATCTCAAATATGGCGAAATCTAGGCAAAAACTAATTAGCAAGAATAATCTTTGGACCAAACCCTGTTAAACCTGAAAGGTTCAGGTTTCAAATCCTAACCATTTTTTGAGGCATCAAGCAAAGAAAAAGTCTTGATTTGGGTGAATTGATGTATTTTCAACCTTCTTGAAGTTTGCATCCACTCAATCGATCATTATTTAATTTACATGAGCCAGAATTCCTAGCACTGACTCCATGAATGCTAAATGTCAGATGAATCAGTTGAATGATGGCCAAGCTATTGGGTGATGAAGTTGTTCAAAATTTGGCATGCACAGTCTGGGTGGCAAGTTCTGGAGATGTGAGAAGTTTCATGTTGGACATTTCTCCAGGTTCTGAGATCCAGAAATAAAAAATATATGAAAAGCACCTATTTTGGCCTTTTTTGTGTTGCTCTCACCTGCAGCCAAAACAGTATGGAATTTTGTTCCAAAACTGTCGGGCTGGGGGAAATGCAAGGGTGTGCCTTTTGGAGGTTTTGTGAAAAAACATTAATCGGGTTTAATTTGGCTTTTGAGCTTGTTTATTAGGATTTTCATGACGACCTTGTGATATGACTCAACACATTCTTCTTTCACAAGCCATTTTTAGGCTGTGACTAATTGTGTTTTTGAGTCATGAGAAATTTTTTTTAGGTCATAATGGTCACCATCTTGTTTTTTTTTTTTAAAAGCTGTAAAATACATAAAAATGACGAATTTCCAAAAAAAAAAAACACCTGAACCTAGGTAAATGGGATTCTAGTATTTGCTTTTTTGTTTTGAAAATTGGCCTGAAACACCTTTTCTGGGCACCCCAATAATCTTGGGTGCCCAGCTTAGTAAGTGGGCCAGTTTCTGGATTGTGAGCTGAGAATTCAGTGGTCGCACATAAAATGCTGAAATCAAAGAATTTTCACTTCAAACAAAAACACAAGCTCCTTTCCTGGGCAGTCACTTAAAGAGCTAGAGCTGGATTTTCAAAGCCGTATGAATGCCGCAAGATGTATGTGGCAAATGGTTCAGACAGATCTTGTACCTTGCTGCAAAGGATGTGGCAGTCCCAATTCAGAAATGTGGCTTGCGTCTGAATCAGGATCCGCTGCAGGAAACTGGCACATCAACCCCCTTGCAGCATGAATGAAAGTGTGCCACATCATAAGGGGGCTTGCACCACAGCAGGGCTGCAACATCCCCTTTTCCGGGATTCCAGAAGCCCCACTGAGGCCACAGCAAGGCGCTCCAGATAGACCAGTAATGACTGGTCTAAGCCTCTTCTACCACTGGTAGTCTTTGTGGCCACTTCTGTTGGGGGGCCCTGACAAATGTATATGGGATGGCATGGGCAGGGGGTGCCATAGAGGGGGCGGGGAGGGGGTGGGTATGCATAATAGTGCAGATGCACCCAACATAGGTGCTAATATGTGAGCAATACTGTAATTGGCATGGAACGGGGAGGGGGTACAGTGACACACACAGTGCCATGGCCCCACGTGGGCATGGCCTGAGTTGCTGCTGCCAAGGCTGTGCCCATGTGGGACCATGGCACTGTGTGTGTCTGTCCCCCCGTTCCATGACAATTACAGCATTGCTTACCTATTGGACCCCTGCCAGTACAACTGCACTATTATGCATGCCCAACCCCTCCCCACTATTGCACCCCTGCCCATGCTGTCCCCTATTCTGCATGCCTGCCAGGTGTGTGCCCCCAACCCCCACCAATTCCAGCACCTCTGCTGTTTCACCGGGTGGGGGGGGCATCCGGATCCCTGTGGCTGTTCCCATAGGTACACCTACTGCTATGGTGCACATCTGCCAATGCAGCAACTCCCTGATTTGTTGCACATGGACCCTGTTCTTTCTGAATATAGTGCAGGGTCCCTGAAGCAGCTTAGGTGCACTGCAGCCCTAGATCGCTGCATATTTGCGGCGATCTAGGGGCTCTTTGAAAATCTGACCCCTAGTGTTTTGAAACATTCCAGCCTAAGCTTTGTATCTGGAGTACTGCACTATTTTGTTTTTACTTTATTAATAATCAGACTAAACTTTTTTTTATACATTTTGTTTCATAAAAAAAAGTTTAATCCAGTTATTTAAAAAGAGAAATTTTAAGTAAAAACAAAATAACACAGTACTCTAGTTTCTTCTTTTGTGCCTCTGTGACAACACTGAAGGAATGTTGTGCATTTCATTAACAGGCATCTCTTCTGACAGGAACGCCAATGTTAAAATGTAAACTGTACACTCATTTGCATCAATGTTCAGTCATTATCTGTGAGATCTTGTTTTGTGACATGATATAGACTTTTCTTAATTTACTGTAATATTGATTAACTAGCTGACTTCAATGCCAGAAGTTGACAACTGGAGCTGTTATGTTCAGTCACAAGAGTGAGGCAGTGAGAACACCTCCCTACAGTACTTGGCCACAGACAGGGTCAGTACATTCTTGCTCACACTTAAGAAAAGTACAGATTCAGGGTGAAAAAGAGACTGACATACAGTGGCAATGTTGTATTTTACATAGTACAGTATATCTCTGGACATGACATCTCATCATTCCGATCACTGCCTGCTATGCCAGTGGCTGCTGTTAACCCCCATCCCTCTCTACAGTTCTTTCTTTGCCACAGATAGGATCAATACATTCTTTAAAAAAAAACCACAAACATAAATATGCCATGGCAGTCAAAAGGAAAACTGGAAGTGACCAAAACCAGGAGACCATGGTAATTAAATCAGCTTTAAAAAATATATGCACTACCCATAACCAAACCCCAATGTATCTTTATTGAAAGTGCACAGTGCAGGTTATTAACTGGTTCATCTGTGCAAACAAACAGCGGACACATCTATGGTACAGCAGATCCCCTTTCCACCATGGTGCCTTATGCGTGTTTACACAAAAATACACTTTCTTAATGGCTGATTATGCATGATAAATGCCCCTCCTTTAAGCAGCAGCTCTTAAAGGAACGGTACTTCAAAAATTAAAAATACTTTAGGTACAGACCAAGCTGTTTGAAAGTGCTAGTGCAATAAATAACTCAATTATTTAAAAAAAATCCCCATTATTAAAAAAACCCAGTTAGTTAAATATTGAATTTGCTCTATCATCTGTAACAATTTCAAGCAGTATTATCATTGGCAACTGTTACTAAGCAGCAATGTTTTAGCAGAATGTTATAGGCATTATAACAGCACTTACTACAACAATACTGGCAGTATAGCCTAGAGGTTAGAGTAACGAGCTGTTGATGAGCTTGGTACATCCAGCAGATCTGGGTTTGAGTCCCATAACCTCCACTTGCATACTGTATGACTCTGAGTAGTAAAGAATAACCCAAATAGGGAGTTAATGTACACTTCAGGTGCATTGTGAGGCACGAGGCTGTAGGCTGAGTGCCCTCACAGCACCCAAGATGTGCATTAAATCCTTATGATCCCATATCCTGGAGTGGATTACTGTGCTTGTAACATGGGTTCTTTCTCCCCCCCCAAAAAAGAAAAATTTACAGAAAGGGTTTTATTCCTCTTGAAATACAAGAAATGTTATTGTATCTGTTAACTTGAAAAGTAGTCCCCAAGAAGTAATGCATATGTGAGTAATGTTATGAACACATAAATGCAAGAAATCTACTATTAGCATGATTTCTGACATTTGTTGTCCATAAAATACATTGTTACACCTTGCAAAAGGCTTTCCTTTCTCCCCCCCCTCCTGGCACACGCACACTCCTCAGATCACATGCTGCTGCTGTCTCTCTCCCTCTCCCAGATTACTTGGCTCACTGCTGACTCTGTTACAGATGCACATTCCTCTTTCTCTCTCTCTTTTGAAGCTGCTACTTGTGACCAAGAGAGAGAGAGAGCGAGACACACACACATGTACTATACTACTCTTGCAGCATATTCTGTGGATGGCAACTGCCCACCCTGTTGTTTCACTCTTAAAACTGTGTCAGTGTCATACAAGATGTCATTGAAGAGACTTCCTTGGGCCGTGGTGGTCAGCCGAGGGTGCGAGGTGTGCTGTGACAGCTGTAGCAGGGTGAAACACAAACACCTTAAAGGTACATGCACAGATTCTCTCTCTCTGTCTCTGTGTCTCTCTCTCTTTCTCTCTGTCTCTCATACAACAATCATAAAAACAACACTGTGAGCTGCACTGTAAGTCTCATCCATGTGTTTAACTGTCACAACCTGCCAATGCCGAGTCCCCGTTCTCCCCAATGACCGTGCTGGAGCTGCCTCTTACTGCAGGAGTTTCATATAGCTGCTGTTCTGACTTCCTTTGCTCAGGACGGAACAAGTCCTGATGGCAGTTTCCCTAAGTCATTCCGTGAAACTGTGCATTAAAAAGGGAATTTAATGCATAGCCATGCAGAGTGACTCAATCAGTTGGGTTGCATGTTTTTCACAGCCCATGTTATAAAGTTGTTTAACCACCCCAGTGCTCCCGGGTCACTCCTGAAAACAGGAACTTGTGACTAGTGGGCCTTACCCAGTTACCAAAGAATAAAATAAAATAAAATAAATAAAAATAAAAAATATAATTATTGGAGAACACCACTAAATATAAGTCCTTACTACCTAGGCCAGGCAAACCACAAGTTAATGTCAAACTTGTAGTTCCCAGCAAGCCAAAGTACTCCATAAAAATTTGCAAACATTTCTCGCCAACAACTGTGCAACATCTGTAAGAATAACAGAGAGTACATGTTCCATACGTTTCAACTAGTGACATCTGTAAGTTCACAGGACATCTACAATCTAGCTCCCTTTAAGATGTAGTACATAATAAACAAGAGCAGAAATGGTGAAAAGAGATCAATAATATATCAGAAGGTGAATTGGGGCAGGGGGAAGGGAGGTAAGGGTTTGTTTTGGGGAGGTTCATGAATCAAGAAATACCAGGCAGAAGAAAATAGAAATGGCAGCATTGTAATACAGACACGAGCTTATTAGTCATCTATGAAAATGGCTTGACCTCCAACCTTTCATTTAATCCCGGCATCCCCATTGCTTTAAGAGCAAAAATCCAGTATTGCTCACTTTTGAGAAGCAAGTTGTCATAATCCCCACCACTCCTTGTTTTAACCAGTTTTTAAATACCTGCAAAGGTGAATTTATGCTCTGTTTTATTTCTTGCTTTTTTTTTTACAGTGCATATACACTGCATTCTTTTCATCTTCATGTTCCAAAGTCCTCAGGTGTTTACCTCTTCTGATTTTAAATTGTCTTTTGGTTTTGCCTATGTAAAAACTTCTACAGGTATATTTGCTAAGTAAGTCACCCCTTCAATAGCACAGGTCATGAACCCCCTTATTTTCGTGTCCACTCCAGTTATCATGTGTTTAAAGGGCTCCTGACAGCATTAGGAAAACACTGAAAAAAGTAAGATTTATATTCAACTCTGTCCCATTTTCTTTATTACTTCATATATTTTCAGTAATTAATTCCCCATTTTCTTTATTACTGAGAAATGTTGCATGAAAACAAGATCCCTGTCACCTAGACTAGCTTCTCTACACATGATATCACAATCCCCTGTTTATGACATCACATTTATCTCCACAGCAACATATTTTGATGTCATAATCAGAACTATGATGTCAGGTGCAGGCAGGCAGCCAGAGCTAAAAGGGCAGAGATACTGTATTCATGCTCATACCCTTAGTAATAAGGAAATGAGTGAGAATTAAAGAATAAAATACAAAATATAAATAGAGAATAATGCATATGTAGGTGTGTGATATGCATTTTTTTACACATCCAAGGTGTATGATAATATATAAACCTCAAGAGCCAAGCTTGAGAGGTTTATATATTGTCACACATCGAGAGTGTGTAAACTTCTGAACACACAATTTCATATGTGTTGTTTTTTATAATAGCTGGTGCTAAGTAAACAAAGCTCAGAGTCTTAGCATTACATGCTTCCTGTGTTGCTGATTTGACCTCTGTATGGGCTCCATGGCATGCTGATTGTTATGATGACAAGGTGAAGATTCAATGGCTTCGCCATTGTTTAAAGTTTAAATAACAACTGTGAACAGTTTAGTTTTCCAAGTCAGTTCGTACCTTAGCGTGGTACACACAACCCGGTGCGAGACAATAAAAGCCGTATCAACTCGCAGGTTGATATGACTTTGTCATATCAAGTTGCAGGTTGATATGACTTTTTATAGGTCTCAAAAACTGATTGATATTTGGGGTCACCAGTTATTATGCTACATTTATGCCTGAATCTTACATTTCTTCAGAGTTGTCTCAACTGTGTCAGGAGCTCTTTAAATGTTTTAGTTGTGTTTACAAATAAAAAAAAATTACAATTTCCACATTTTGAGCACCTATTCCAGAGAAAATTTACAATTTCCATATTTTGAGCACATATCCTGGACAAAATTTACAATTTCCACATTCAGAGCACCCATCCTCCCTCCATGGTAACCACATTCTAGGCTTGTCAGGTAATGGTTGTACTGACTGAACAACACAATCTTTAATATTTTTCCCCTTCTATGCACCATGCAGGGTGGTGTATCTTTTATGTCATTGAGGCATCCCCTTCCCCTTCCCCCCCCACCTACTGTGGGGTCACATCCTCTCCAGAGACACCCCTTCCTCTCCTGCTCTCTACCCTTCCCCTAGCTGGCCTCATTCTCTCCTCCCTCCTGTCTACGCCACTGCACTTATCAAATGTGGATTGTTGCACACTGAATCTGGATGTCTACCTGATTACTGACCTGTTTGCTAACAGTGTACCTTAATGCAATTGCACTTTATCGATCATATCTGGTAATTTGTCACCTTATGTATTGTTCTCTGTGTTTTTGAGACTTTGTATTGGACCTGTTTACTGGCATATTACTGCACCTGTACCTTATGTAATTTCACTTTATGTAAACACCCTTTGTACTGTAATTCCTGCACCCCATTGTTGAGGCCTACATTTACTGTCATGTTCTACCTATATTTGTATTGCTTAATGTGCCATGTTTGTGGCTTGGGTCATGCCTGAAAATGGTCCTTTGGATCAGTGCCCCTACCCAGTCATCAATGACATAAATCAATAAATAAATAAATGTCCTTTAGCCCAGGGTTAGCTCCTACAACTGCCAGTTTTTTCTAATGATGTCACTAACCTCTCTTGAGCATGGATTAAAGATTGATAGCAACATTTGTACAATTATCTCCCAGACCCCTGTGTATCTTTTCAACCAACAGTTCATCCCTTGGCATGGTATCCACTTCCATTTTTGCCTTCTGTATCGTACTATTCTTGTTTCCTCTGTCACTCATTCTCTTTTCTAGTTCCTCAGCTCTTTTCTGATAAATGGTGTCACTACCATATTTGCATTTAGTTCTTATAAACTGCCCCTTTGGGATACTCTCAATGATGTGTCTTGGGTGGCAGCTGCTTGCCAGGAGGAAAGTGTTTCTGTCAGTCAGTTTATGGTACAGGTCAGTTGTGACCCCTCCTTCACCATCCTTTTTGATGACGAGATCTAAAGAAATTGATCTGACTCTGATTGACTGAAACACTGAATCTGAGATGGCTGTTCAGACTCTGTTCCCTTCAACACCAGAAATATATCATTTATGAAATGTCTCACAGGTCAGTCTTGTGGAAAATGGATTTGTTTTATTGTGCACAACATCATGCTCCCATTTGCCAAGGTACAGATTGTCATAATTAGATCCCTCTTCTTTTGTACGTAGAACTTTTCTTTATACAAGAAAGTGTTATATTCAAGGACAAAACATGCCAACTGTACCAACACTTCTGTAGTAGGATCTGCTTCTAATCATGTGTTTAAGAACTCCGCCATTGCTGCAAATCCTTCTTCCTGTGGAATGTTGTAGTATAATGACTCCACATCCAGGGTGATCAAATGGCTTGTTTTCTTTACATGCCAACCTGGGACTCCCACAGTGTAGACCTGGCATTCAATCCTGGTATAATCAATTCCACTAACAAACTCCACTCCACAGAATAATGTTCACAGTCTGGTGATTACCAGTGCTCGACTGCTATTGCTAACCCTCCATCTCTCCTGTCAGTGTTCGAATGCAGACAGAATCAGTATTCTTTAAAAAAAACACAAATACGTCAACTTGGGGCACCCAGAATGCAGATGCTGACCTCCAATCTGGCATAATCAATCCCACTACAAAACCCTGCTCCACAGAGTAAAGTCGCCATCTGGTAATTACTGGTGCCCAACTGCCATTGCTGTCTCCCCATCCCTCCCTAGAGTGCTCAGCCACAGACAGGATCAGTGTGTTCTTGCTAGCACTGAAGACAAGTACAAGATTCTGGGGGAAAAGAGACTTACATACAGACAGTGACAATACTGTATTTGACCCAGTACCTATCTGAATACCGCAGGGTTCTGATCATTGCTGTTTGTTGATCATCGCTGCTTACCCTCATCCCTCACTGTTGTGCTCCCTTAGCCACATCGATACATACTTTCTACAAACAAAGCCCACACAAATACAAATATGCCAACCTGGGGCTCCTACAGGGCAGATACTGACTTCCAGTTCTGGCCTTATCAATTCCACTACAGAACTCTGCTCCACAGAGTAAAGATCACCATCTAGTGATTACCGTGCATGATTGCTACTGCTAACCCTTCATCTCTCCCTCCAACGTGGCCAAAGACAGGATCAGTATTCTCTTAAAAAGCACAAATATGCCAACCTGAGGCTCCCACAGTGCAGATGCTGGCTTCTAGTCTGGAATAATTAATAATCAATGGTTTTAATTACTTGCTGCACAGTGCAGCCATGGTTCAAGATCAGGAGGGCTTTCTTAATTGCTGCATGATGCAGCCACTGTTTGAGCCCTACAGGGCTTTCCTACATTGCCACATTGTCCCCACCCCATATGTAGATTCACCAGGGTGCCCACCCCCTGGTATCGCCAAACAAACTCTCCCTTATCTTTTTTTTTTTTTATAAATCCTGAAATAAAAAAAAACTGTCCATTGATGTCTTTTCTAAAATGGGTAGGGAAATTACTATTCCCTAACAGGTCAGCAGCTATTCAGTGTCAGAGTACTACCACTGGCAAAAAAAGAATGGGTAGTAATCAAGCCACAGCTCACTAATGTACAGTATCAACGTCTTTTGTAAAAAAAAAAAACATTCTGACTGCCATTGCAAACATGGCCCCACCTTTACACTCACTAAAAAAGTCAGCTGGGCCCTAAGAATGAAACTCACTCAAAATATAAAACATAGCAATGGAATGTTCTTTCTTTTCATACAGCTTTTTATCTTACTATTGCCACCTCATGCCTTTCTTTGGGCCATGTGTTGGGTGCCCCTAGTCCCATCAACTGTTTCACCACAGGATCCTGCTGACTGGGATCTGCACAGCACAGGACCTGAGCGTTCCCAAGGGTCATCACATATGGCAATGGGGGACATATTTTTCTGATTTTTTTCTCCCCATTACTCCCTGGGACCTCAGTGACACAGAAGTGCATGTGCATGGAGGTGCGCATGTGCTCTGGAACTGGCAGCCAAACTCCAGCCCTCCATTCACTTGATGCTACCACCAAGCCTCCTTTTGGTGGCAACCAAGAGTTGGGAAGACTTGCCTCCCCAATCCAGGAGAGAAGATCTGCCTAGTGACTGCTCAGTCCTGTTCCAGCTTGTAGGTACAGGAATCAGGGTGGTTGACTTCAGAAAGGCTGACTTCGTTAAGATGGAAATTTTGGAGGGGCACCTGGCAGGAATTCATCCACACTTGGATGCATGTCAGAAATTGGAAATCATCAGGCTGGGGCTGGTGGAGGCTAGTGGGTTGTGTACCAAAACACAGAGCAAGAAGGGTAGGGCCAAGAAACCAGGCTGGTTGAATCGGGAGGTCTTGGAAGGGGTGAGGGCCAAAAAAGCAGCATTTAGGAGGTTCAGAAAATCCAGGAGGAGGGAGGACAGGGAAGTGTATGTGAAGAAGTCCAAAGAGGTAACCAGGCTAGTCAAGGGAGCCAATGCTTCCAGAGAGCTGAGGCTGGCAAAGGGCATCAATGATGGGGAAAAGGACTTCTTCAGAGACATAAGGGAAAGAAGGAGCTGCAAGGACCAGATAGTAAGGATTAGGAAGGACGGGGTGTGGGTGGAGAAAGGGGTGGAACAGGCAGAAGCACTAAATGAGTACTTCTGTATTCATGAAAGAGAAGGGCAGGCAACTACCTCAGGGGATGGGGAAGATGGGCTGGGGAGGGGTGACAGATGAGGTAATTACAAAGAGCAGGGTGCTGGGGGGTCTGAAGGCTCTGAGGGTGGATAAGGCACCAGGACTGGACAGCATTCACCCTAGGGTGCTAAAAGAACTGGCAGGGGTCCTAGTAGGGCTGCTGGAAGACCTGTTCAATACCTCCCTGGACACAGGATGGGTATCACAGAACTGGAGGATGGCTCATGTGGTGCCCCTCCACAAAAGTGTCCAAAAGGATGAACCAGGCAATCACAGACCAGTAAGCCTCACATCCACTGTAGGGAAACTAATGGAGACAATCCTGAAAGAGAGACTGGTAAGCTTTTTGGAAGACATTGGACTTCAGGACAGTCAGCAACATGGGTTTGTCTCGGGGAGATCCTGCCAGACCAACTTAGTTGAGTATTACAACTGGGTGACGAGGGAACTAGACAAGGGCCATGCAGTGGAGGTTCTATATTTGGACTTCAGCAAGGCCTCATGGGTGGTTGGGGCAAAGTTGGAGTATGTGGGGGCAGGGACAAAGATGGTGAACTGGATTGTGAACTGGCTGAAGGGGAGGCAGCAAAGGATGGTGGTGGTGGGAGAACTCTCATCCACAAGGGCTGTGCTG
The DNA here is from genome assembly GCA_016271365.2 of Neoceratodus forsteri. Taxonomy (NCBI): domain Eukaryota; kingdom Metazoa; phylum Chordata; order Ceratodontiformes; family Ceratodontidae; genus Neoceratodus; species Neoceratodus forsteri. Next base: position 842,281,723 of record CM028134.1, read on the forward strand.
AGTGGCGTTCCACAGAGCTCGGTGCTGGGCCCAGTGCTGTTTGGGATTTTCATATGGACTATCTCACATGGCATCAGGAGTAAGATCAATCTGTTCACTGATGATACCAAGATGAGTGCGGTGGTGGACAACATAGTAGGGTGGCAAGGGCTACAGGAAGACCTAACTAAACTGGAAGAGTGGTCAGAAACATGGCAGTTGGGGTTCATTGCTAAGAAGTGCAAGCTACCAGTTGGTAGGGGCTCAGGTACCACCGAGGAAGAAAAATATCTAGGGGTGGTTATAATGGGGAATATGAACAACTCAGTTCAGTACAGGAAAGCAGCAGCTAAAGCCAACAGGATGATGGAGTGTATTGTGAGAGGAATCTCCTCCAGAAGGAGGCAGGTGATCCTTTCTCTGTACTGGTCACTGGTCAGACCACACCCTGGAGTACTGCATGCAGTTCTGATGCCCATTGCTGAAGAAGGATGTCAGATTACTGGAGGGGGTACAGTGCAGGGCATTAAGTTGAGGAGGAGAGAGACATGAGAGGGCATGGTCTCAGACTGAAGGGGGGGAGATAAAGGCAAGAGATGAGAAGACATTTTTTCACAGAGAGGGTGGTGGCTAGTGAAACGCTCTGCCCGGAGGTGGTATCCTGTAGGATGGTGGGCAGTTTAAAGGTGATGGGACAGGGTGAGGGGTAAATGTGAGGGGAGGGAACAGCTGCAGGGTAGGGGGCTAGTTGCAGATTCAAGCAGACTTGACAGACCAAGAGGCCTGTTTCTGCTGGCAGATTCATATGTTTGTATGTTTGTGTGTGTGTATATATATATATACACACACACACACATATACATATATGTTATGTTGGCAGGCACAATTGTGGCAGTATAGTTAGGGTTGCTTGGCCACCTCTATGTTAAACCCAAACTTTTGCACTTTAATAACTGCAGCTGTATGACCGATGTGCCCCAAATTTTTCATGTGCCATCTGGTACCACAGATCTCTGGATCTGGCAAGTTTTGTTCCAGTCAGTGGTGTGGTTGCGGAGCTGCGGAATGCCAAAAACTGTGTAATTTACCATTTAGGTGCAAATTCTTTGCTCATCCACATCTCTGAAAGGGCTTGCGGGTCTGGTCTGAAATCATTAGGATATATGAGGTCTGGGCTGCAGTTGTGCCTTTTGAAGGTTTGGTGAAAAATATTAATCTGTTAAAAAGTTATAAAGCTTTAAAGTTTCCCATTATAGCCTATGGGAAAAATATATGTGCCGTGCGACAGCAGTTTCTGCTTTCGCGAAAGAACTTTTTGCTGCCTCAAATGGAAAAGTTAGTGCCGTGCTGCTGTCATCTTGTTTTTAGTTAGTGATGGGGGGAAAAACACTGTAATTCAAAAAATACTGCCTCTTGGTAAACGCCAGCAGTTGTGTTTACCTGATTGGGGCCCGAGGAACATGATTCTGGTCTTATTTTATTTTAATTAGCGGCCAGAAATATGTTTTATTTAATCTGCCCTTAGTAGTGTCACAAATTTGCGGCACTATATTTGTGAAACTGCAACAAATTTGTGGCAGTTTTCGCGCAAGTAATGGCACTGTTGTGTGTAAACTGCCGCAAATTTGCGGCACCTTTCGTGAAAACTGGCATAAATTTGCAGCACTACTTCAATTTAAAAAAAAAAAACATCGACCCTGTAAATGTTCAAAATCTTTCCAGGTCATTTTTTCCAAAAATAAGCCCAAAATCATAATCCTCAGTCCCTGTTTAGGTAAACACCTGTTAGTGTTTGCCTAATAAAAGGATATTTTATCCTTTTATTGCCTCCAAGAGGGCCGAGGCATTTTTTACGCGTAAAAAAAGTTTCTGCTGACATCGGGTTGCCCAATCCCTGTGTCGGTGGTAGAAATTCCACCCCCACCACTGTGGGACACTGGGGAGCCCACTCCCAGTGTCCCGAAATATTTATTTAAAAAAAAAAGTCTCTGCTGATATTAGGGTGCCCAATCCCTGTGTCGGTGATAGATATCCACCCCCTCCTTCCTGCCACTGTGGGACACTTGGGAGCCCACTCCTCATGTCCCAAAACATATATACATATATATATAATTTTTTTTTTAAATGTCTCTGCCAACATCGGGGTGCCCAATTCCCATGTTGGCAATACAACCTACAACACCCCCGACAGTGTGGGACACTGGGTAGCCCACTTCCAGTGTCCCCAGTTATGTCCCCCCCAGTACTGTGAGACACTGGTGAGCCTACCCACAGTGTCCCATTGCTTCCAGTACCTGTGAAAAAAAAAAACAGTCCCCCAGCATCTTTTTTTTGTCATCCTGAAAAAAAGAAATCAGTCCCTCGTCATCTCCCTGTCCCTCTCCCCCATCCTGACCCTCCCACTTAGCAATCCACCACCCCACAGCCCCCCTTGCCCTACACTTACTACCAGCGAGCATCTTCTGTCATCTTCTGTGGACTGGAACACATCTGCATTCTTCAATGGTGAACCGCAAACTGAAGAATCAAGGTAAGTGACATATAATGGCTGTCAATAGTGTTTTGAAATTATGTTGATATCTCAGCCATTTAGGTATTTTGTCACCAAATTTTCAACATGGACTTCTTGTCAACAGTGTTTTGAACTTATGTTGATATCTCAGCCATTTAGGTATTTTGTCACCAAATTTTCAACATGGACTTCTTGGGACCCCACCTCATGAACAATGTCACTATCATTTTGTTAATCGGACCAGTAGAGTGATTTCATGGTCACTGTGAAAAATCACCTTTTGGGACTGAGTAACAAAATGACAGTGCCAGTGTTCATGAGGTGGAGTCACCATGTTAGGCCCAATTATACAAAAAACTCGAGTTCTGTGCAGTTGTTTAAATTTCCCTTTGCATATGTGTAACTTTGGCAATTTTCAAAATGTTGCCGCCCAATTTTCAATATAACCATTTTTTCAGATCACCTCATGAACAGTATAGCTGTCATTTTTCCCATCCTGCCTAAAATGTGTTTTTGCACCTGTGGCCTGGAATGGCACGTTTGTTGTGCAAAATCACCATTCAGGACCAATTAATGAAATGACAGTGCAAGTGCCCATGAAATGAGGTCTCTTTTAAAAAGGCCATGTTGAAAATTTGGTGAAAAAATTCCCAAAAATGTTAGAGTTACGTGTGTCCGTTGAATTTTTATTTTATTTTTTGTTTAAAATTTTGATGACCGGGAAAAGCACACTGAGCTGAGGCTCGTTTCCAGGTACGACCCGGGTACAGTATGTACAGGGAGTAACAAGAAGTACAGGCAGTAATCATAATCAGTTAATTTACACAATACAGTACTCGTAACAAGATGTTAACTATGCATGCCCATAACTTTGGTACATTTCAGTATTTTGCCACCAAATTTTCAACATAGTCATTTTTTCACACCACCTCATGAACAGTATAGCTGCCATTTTTCCCATCTTGCCCAAAATGTGTTTTTGCACCTTTGGCACAGAATGGTGTTGCAGTTGTGCATAATTACGTTTTGCCTTGCATTTCACAATGTTTCTGTACCGGGGACATGAGGTGGGGTAATAAGATGGCTGTGTTGACAGTTTGGTCACTGTTGTTTGACACATGGAAACTTCCCTACCCACCTACATATGTGCATTTACAGAGGGGTTGGAGCGCAGGGTCCTTTAGTAAAATAAGGATACTATTATACTATCTAAAAAAGTAAGGAAATTTGCAAAAAACTCCATTAATGCATCAGTTAGGGTTCCTATTACAATGACAAAAGTATGGAAAGTCAGTGTTAGGGTTCCCAACCCTACCACCCGACCCCATTCTCCTCACCCTCCACACACCAATAGGTGTCGGGGTGTGCCTGGGTTGTCAGGCCTAACTCTCACCACATTCTTTTATACTGTACCATCTTGGCTTCCTTACATTGAATGGGGTGAGAGTTGGGCCTGAAAACTCAAGGCACACCTCAACACCTGTTGGTGTATGGAAGGTGGAGGGAGCAGGGGAGGATGGTGAGGGTGAGAACACTAATTTCCAACTTCTGTCACTGTAATAGGAACCTAACTGATGCATTAATGGATTTTTGCATTGAAGATTGTGTGTGTATAAATGGTAGCATGGTAGTGCTACCATAGTTAGGGTTGAGGAGCCATTTATATGTTAAACCTAAAGTTTTGCATCTTAATAACTTTGCAACTGTTCAATGGATTTGCCTGAAATTTGAAATACAAGAACCATACATCTTGGGATCAGTCAGCTTTCGTACTGTTTGGATATACGGCTGCGGAGTTATTAAGCATGATCTGCGCGAGCATTTACACTTTTTTGAATTCTTTGCTCGTCCCTACAGGTCGCATGATTTGTGTGACCAGTCCAAAAACTTCAGGGAATGTGTGGCCGGGGTCCCCGATGTGCCTTTTGAAGATTTCGTGAAAAAATATTAAATGGTTCAAAAGTTATTCAAAAAACAATTTCCCATTATAAGTCAATGGGAAAAGTTAACAAAAAGTTCAACAGTGTCGCAAATGCACTTTTTAGTGTTGCAAATGGCCCTAGTAGTGTCGCAAATCCACCATTTTGTTTTCAGTTGGTGATCAGAAAAATGCTTGACATTTAAATTTGGGACCCTCTAGCAACACAATTCTTTTTGTGTTCACCTAGTCGGACCCTGAGGATGCTAGCCATGTCTTTATTTTGGGGTGAAACACCCTAGAAATATGTTTTTCAAATTTCTGGAAAAAGTAGTGTCACACTCACGACACTTTCGCAAATGCTTGGGAAAGCTGTCAAATCCTGTACTTTTCAGACTATAACAAAATGATAGCAGTTCTTTACCACCCTGCTGCAAATGAACGGTTTGGTGTTTTGAGCTGAAATTTGGAGAGAAGGCAGCCAACATCTCACATATGTGCCTTTTTTGGTTTGGTGACAAAATATTGCATGGATGCAAAGTTACAGTACTCCAAAGTTGACACTTTTTCCCATAGACTAACATTGCGGCGTCCGCTGCATGACAGGAATTCTTTGCCACCATGCTGCAAAATAACAGTTTGGTCTTTTACACTGCAATTTGGAGGAAAGAAAGCCAACATCCCACGGATGTGCCTTTTTGTGGTTTGGTGAAAAAATATTACAGGGCGGCAAAGTTATGGCACTCCGAACTTCTCTTTTTTTCCCATAGGATAACATTACGGCGTTCGTCACGCCTTTCAGGGCCTGTATCTTAGAAACGGTGCGAGATACAGACTATTCATCAGAAAAATGCTCAGTCCCCTAACAGGGGCTAAGTACAAAACTATCCAGGAAAGTCATAAATCATATGACTTTTAAATTTTTTTTCTATGCTGTACGGTTCCTGAGATATAAGCAATTTAGTATTCAAACTCCTCATTTTCTGCTCCGAGACCCATTATTATGCATAGATTCTTTGTACTCACTGTCTTTCTCTATGCAGCTTTTGGGGAAAACCAGTCTGTGTGCTTACATTACTGTTACCCTTACCATTTCCGCTTGCGATTCCATACCTGTTTCACTTACCGTTCCCGTCTACGCCACCATGTGCGTTACGCTTTGCATTTTCATTTGAGCTTGCGTTTGTATTATTTTTACCATTTGTGTCTACAGTACTGTTTCTTTTTCTGTTTCGCTTTGCATCACCATGTGCATTACCATTTGCGTTTGCGGGCACTGTGTTACTATGTGACAAGACATCACGTTCGGGCCCCGCGCTCCCGCCACCGCATTACATTCACTATTTCTCGTTATCATTCTCAAAAAGAAGGGAAATTAGAGGCAAAAAACTCCATTTAATGCATCAGTTAGGGTTGTTCCACAGTGACAAAAGCGAGGTTTGGTGTTAGGGTTGAAAGCCCCCCCTTGGACCCTGCCAGCCCACCCCCCAACCGGCATTGGGGTGCACATTGGGGTCATCGGTCCTAACTCTCACCCATTCTCCTTTACCTCTGCTTCTTTACACATGTGATGGGGTGATAGTTAATGCCAATGACCCTAATGCGCTTATGCCAGTTGAGGGTGGGTGAGAGTCCAAGGGGCTTTCAACTATAACGTGAATTTCCTCACTTTTGTCACTGTGAACAACCCTAACTGATGCATTAAATGGAGTTTTTTGCCTCTAATATATATATATATATATATGCCATACCTGAGGGCATAACTTTCCCCAAATAACACTATTATTTTAACTTGCTAGAACCTACAGTGAAAATATTGGAAAATATTTTCACTGTAGGTCCAAATATCTTTACTAGGTCCTCATTGGCTGGAGCTGCCACCATGAGCAGCATAATCAGAAATGCAGCTGCTTGCTTTCATGCTGGCTCCTGCTCACAGTTTCATTTCCCCGTGGCACCCAAACAACCACTTTCACTTTCTTCCCCAATACAAAATAAAATTCCAAGTAAAAAAAAAGTCACTGTAAGCAAACAAACCCCTTTTTTCTTACACCACCACTGATCCCTTGCCTCCGACAGCAACACCCAACCACATTCTGCCTCCCAGCCTCCTTCCCTATACCCAGCAAGCACACCTTCAGCCTCTGTCTAGCAGTCCTCCAGCCTGCATGCCAGCAACACGTGCTCCTTCCCTGACCTCTCCACACAAAAACAACCACTCCCTCCTATGGATCCAACCACTAACTGAAATTGTGCAATGACATATGCAAGCATTGTGTCAGAAAGTGTCAGAAAAGAGGCGGAACCCCTCGGCCATCCAAAAAACATGCTTGTGCTTGGTCATCCTGATAACTAAACACAAAAACAAAACACAAATAAACACCCACCGAAAATAAAAAAAACAAACACTGAGGGGATGTACGGTATAAATAGAACATGCCCTCCCATGAAAATATTGCTGAAATTTTTCATATCTTCTCAAACGAAAAAAGATCTTGTTTCATATCACGTGATATGAAACAAGATTTATAATGTAAAAACAAAACATATTTTAAGAGGATTTGTGTAACAGAGAAGTGCAAAACCTATCTAAGGGGGTCCTGGTAAGCAAGCTACATTTGTTGGTTCCTCCTCAGAACACCATTTTTGGTGGTTTCTTAATTTGAATTTTGTATGCCAACAGATGTGCACAACTTGGCCGTTTTAGTATATTTTGACCCCAAATTTTCAACATACCCTTCTTATGACCCTACCTCATGAACAAGTATAGGAAAAATGTTGAAGTTCCACCCAAAATGTGATTTCATTAACTGACTGCAAAATCACCTTTTGGGCAGAATTTGAGAAATGACACCCCCATTGTTCATGAGGAGGGGTCTAAAAAAGGGTATGTTGAAAATTTAGTGTCAAAATATGTAAAAATGGCAAAGTTATGCACCAAAGTAGAAAATCCCATTGAAATACATTGATTTCCAATGTAAAAAAAAGATATTTTTTTGTGAGTCATCATACAAAACAAGATCTTTTTTTGTATGATGCCAATACAAAAAAAGAATTTCAATATTTAAAAAAACATTTTTAAGGGCATTTAGTAAAGTGCAGAAAACAGCTATGGGGGTCCCAATAAGCAAGCTGCATGTGTTGGTTCCTACCCAGGATATCATTTTTTGGGGGTTCCAAATTTGAAGTTCTCAGGCAAAACTGAAAACAAGATGGTGGCCATACAAAAAGGGATTTTCCTCAAACAGAAAAGGATTATGTCATATGAAAAAAAGAATACCTTTTTTATATCAAACAGCTGTCTTGAGGTGCTTACTGAGCATGCTCAGAAACAATTTATGAACATTTTAAATCAGAATAATTTTGGAATGGATTAATATTTTTTCACCAGATCAGCAAAAGGCACATCTGTGAGTCAGCCCCTTTCTACCCTGCAAAATTCAGACCAAAATTGTAAACCATTTGGGCTGTAGCCAAATTCAAAGAAAATCCCATTCAAACCAATGGGAAACAAACTATGAAAAATTCCCTTTTTTTCACTATCCAAATCTCAGAAACTGTACATCCAACCAGAATGAAACTTGGTACATTCAGAGATCTACCACATGAGATGGCACATGCAATGTTCTGTGCAATTCTGTTGAATGGTTGTGAAGATATTAAAGTGCAAAATATTGAGTTTAACATAGACATCCCAGTTCAACCCTAACTATAATGGCACTACCACGCCACTATATATATATATTATAGGGGTGCAGTTGTGCCCCCATAGTTAGGGGTGAGTAGGCACTTTAATGTTAAACCTGAAATTGTGCACTTTAATAACTTTGCAACCATGCAACAGATTTGTAAGAAATTTGGTATGCGCTGTCCCGTGGAATAGATTTCTTGATGTACAAAGTTTTGTGTCACTCAGATTGATAGATTTTGTGCTGTGCATTGTGGAAAAAAGCTAAAATTCACCTTTTGGGGCTGTTTTTGTCCTCACTGTGCTGCAGCCAAACTGTTTAGAATTTTGGTCTGAAATTTTCAGGGTGGAAAGAGCTTGCCCCAAAGAACAAGCTAGCACTGGTTTGGTGAAAAACTGAGTCCTTTCCAAGGTTATAAAATTTTGAAATTTTGGGTTCTGAGCATTCTCAGTTCAGTCTTTTGGATCGCTACATGGAACGAAAAAGGATTTTGGTCTGACAAAAAAGAATTTTGACAGCTCCTGAAAAAGGATCCTTAGAATCTTTTTTTATGAGAAAACATTCCTTTTTCGTCAGCCGTCAGCTTTGCTTTCCCCAAACTGTCATAACTTTGCCCAGGAATGTCTTCTGCAGACATCCAAGTATGTATCTTGTTCATCAGGATGTCCTTTATTGTTGTGTGCCTTTACTTTACTGTTATGTGGCCTCAGAATGATTATTTTTATGTTTAAAAATTATTTTTCGTGAATCACTTCCTTTCCTTTTTCATGAGGTGTCAAAACCCTTTTTCACATCATGAAAAAGGATTAGGACATCTCACGAAAAAGGATGACTTTCTTAAATCTTTTTTCGTGAGATGACCAAATCCTTTTTTGCCAGCAAATTCCTTTTTCATGAGATGACATAATCCTTTTTTTGTGATGCTTAAAAGGATTAGGACTTCTCCAACCAGATGGCCCTGTCAGTAATCCTTTTTCATGAGATGTCATAATCCTTTTTCATGCTGTGAAAAAGGATTTTGACACCTCATGAAAAAAGGAATTCATCTGGCGAGAAAGGAATACCAGCAGGGCCATCTGGTCGGAGAAGCCCTAATCCTTTTTCATCATACATCTCACAAAAAAGGAATTTGCTGATGAAAAAGGATTAGGATGTCTCACGAAAAAGGATGACTTTCTTAAATCCTTTTCAGTGAGATGACCAAATCCTTTTTCATCAGCAAATTCCTTTTTTATGAGATGACATAATCCTTTTATGTGATGTGAAAAAGAATTAGGACTTTGACCAGATGGCCCTGCCAGTAATCCTTTTTCATGAGATGTCATAATCCTTTTTCGTGATGCAAAAAAGGATTTTGACACCTCACGAAAAAGGAATTCATCTGTCAAAAAAGGCTAACTTTGGTCCATAACTTTGCCCTCTTTTGAGCGTCTGACCCCAAATTTTCAACATTGCCTTTTGGGGATCCCACCTCATGAACAAAACAACTGTCGATACACAACTCTTGCCCAAAAGGTGATTTCTCGGTAGGTTGGTGAAGTCACCTTTTGGGTGGGATTTGTATAATGACAGTCATATTGTTCATAAGGTGGAGTCCCCAAAAGACCATGTTAAAAATTTGAAGTCAAAATGTCAAAAAATGGTGGAGTTATGATGGTTTGTTGGAATTGTGCAATGCACTCTCGTAACCTTATCAATTTAAAATATTTTGACCCAAATTTGGAACATAGAATTCTTATTACCCCACCAAATGTATGCCACAACTGTCATTTTTCAACTCCTGGCTGAAATGAGTTTTCACACCTGGAGCACAGAAATGGCATTGGAGTTGTGCAGAACTATGTTTTAGTGGATATTTTAATTTTTTCACCACTGGGTTCATCAGGTGGGTTAATAACATGGCTATGATGACATTTGTATCACTCTTGGCCTATAAATGGAAGTGCAGGGCCCTCACAGATAAGTACATATACACATCTATGGAGAAATGGGAGGGACCCTGCACTCCCATAGCAACGTACATATATGCTTCTATGGTGGAATCAGGATATGATTACACTATCTCAAAAAGTAAGGAAATAAATTGCAAAAAAATTCATTAATATATTGGTTAGGGTTAAAGTGACAAAAGTGGGGAACTACAGAATCAGGCTTTCAACCTGTCACCATTCACCCTCCACGATCAGAGGCATTGGGGCAGCACTGTCTTCAGCAGCAACGCCACCCATTCTCCTATTCTGCACCCACCCAGCTTATTTTCTAATGGAATGGGGTGAGTGTTAGGGTTGATGACCCCAATTCTGCCCCCGATGCCTCTTCGTCTGTGAAGGGTTGGGGGTGTTAGGGTTGGAAACCCTAAAGCTACATTTCCTTACTTTTATCACATTAACTGTAACTGATACACTAACAACGTTTTTTGTAATTTACATATATATATATATATATACACACACACACACACATATGTGTGTGTGTTGAATCCCGATAGTTTCGCCTTAATAATGTAACAGTCCCTTGATGAAATAGCCTGTAATTTGGCGTGCACTGAGTGGGAGCCTGGCTCTTCTGATCCTGTAAATGTGACAATAATCAGTTCAGCAGTTTAAAAGTTCTAGAAAGCTGAAAGTCCCTAACAATATGGAACTTAGACTTTGTTTTTGATCATTGATAGCACAAAAACATCTGGGAGTTGAAACCTGAAATGTTCAGGTTCATTAGAGTTTGGCTTAAGGATGATTTGTGTGTGATTTATGTGATTTATGTGATTTATTTGTTTATTTACATATGTGGCTTTACTGAAAAATGTGTAGTTTCTAAATTATTAAGAAAATGTAGTGCTGTTGTTGAGCATGCACACAATTGTTTTTCAGTATTCTAATGTGAACTGGAATTTTCAGAAACTATTGAACATCAGTTTTGTGAGAGGGGTCTCAATTTTGTGACCTGAAACAGTCATTTTGGTACAGCTTTGAGTCACATAAATGGCCCCTACTTTCCTTGGGTTGTCAGTGTTCAGGAGCCCATCCCAGCTGGTGGCTCCACCCGACCACCCCTTAAGTTTATCAAGTGGTCAGAAGAATATCTCTTCACTGGCACCCCCTGGCCACTAGAAATGTAAAAGGAACTGGTGGCAGATGTACAACCTCACCACTGATACCCACTGTGGTCTGCATAAACTGTCAAACTAGTGGCAGGTGTCCAAGCCTGCTGTTGGTACCCTTCCCCCACTCAGCCAGTCTCTCACATGTCTGTAAAAAGATGGTGGCGGGTTCCCTTTCCATACAATTTCCCCCACCCATCTAACGTAATTAACAATCCACCCTTGCCCACCCTCTACCACCCATGCCACTGTATATGACAGATAGCTAGGCAAAAAGTATTATAAAATAGGCAAGAAAAATCCAGCGATCTCATTGTTCAGCAGCTGTTCAGACCTATGCAGTGATTGATAAATAACCATACTGATTTAGAAAGTGCCTTGCAAGTCTTGAAACTTGTTTTCTTGTCAGACCTAACTGTGTAGAAATATCATTATACTGCTTTGGAATTTTCAGTAACAGTTGGGAAAAATAAAAAAATGTTCAACTAACAACATGAGTGACTTACCTGCCAGCAAGTTTGAGCTCTCTGATGGGGAAAACCCAGCAGTTTGCAGTGAGACTCACCAGTGATGAAGATTTATTTATTCTTAATTTAAATATTTATTTAATTTTGTGTTTTTGTTTTACTACTCCAGGAACACTTTAGCTAGACTGGACCCTCTCTTTCACTCCTTCTGTGGCTTTGCCCAAGAGAAGCCATATGAGGAGATACTAAAGGAGCTTAATATGCAGACTCTTGAGGAAAGGAGGGGGGCATGATAGAAATTTGTAAGTACCTCAGTGGAATCAACAAAGTCCAAGAGGGTAGCACCTTTCAGAAAAAGAGATGTGAAAGAACAAGGGGATACAATTTAAAGATGGGGGGGGCAGTTCAGGGGCAATGTGAGGAAGTATTTTTTCACAGAGATGTGGTGGACACATGGAACAGCCTTTCTGAGGAGGTTGTGGGGTCTAAAACTGTGGGAGAATTCAAGAATACGTGGGACAGACATAAGGCAATTCTTGTGGGGGGTTAAAAGAAATAGGCTGTTGGTAAACTAGGATCTGCAGCTTATCCTGTAGGTAGGGAAATGGGCAGACTATGTGGGCCAAGCGGTCCTTATCTGCCATCAAAGTCTATGTTTCTATGTTTCTATAAACCCCTGCATACACACCATTGCACTTAGTACCATTCCTTCCCCCCCTTTTCTTGATGCTGTTCTTCCTTTATTGCCAAGTATTGGTTTGGCTATCTCCCCTCATATCTTGTTTCTATCCTCATTTTTGCCACATTCTTCCTCTTACTCCCTTCACAATGCTTGCTCTGACTCTCTTGGTCTTCCTCAAATGAATCTACTGCTGGCCAAGCTGCCTTCTCATTCCACTTCTCTAAACTGTGGGAGTCTCTTCCCCCTTCCATTTGCTCTGCATCTTCCTTTTCCACCCCGAAATCTCTCCACCCTGAGTTCACTCCTGCAGTTGCTTCTGATATTGGGGTGGACTCCTTTTCACCTGCCATCTACCAAACACTGACACCAACACTGCCACGCTCCCCTAGTATAATTTTCTCCCTTTTATTTTTTTTGTCATGTTGATTACTGTTTAATGTTCTTTTGCCCATTCCACAATTTACTGTAATGGTAATTTACTGTTTGGCAGTACATTCTTTAATCATTCTTCAAATTGTATATTTTGATATACTTTTTTCTATATTATTGTATTATTTTATACATTGTATTTTGTATCTGTTCTCTTCTCCACTCTTCCCCTACCCCAGGGAAGCATCTGGAAATGAACCGATACTAACACACTATGACTTTCCTGGTAAAACTTTTGAAAACAATAAATACATAAATCAATACATATTATTCTAGTGCCATTTTATAAATGTAATAACACACCTCACGGTGTGCAGTTTTTGGATAATTACCACATTCCCCCCACCCCATGGTTGGAGGGCAGTCAGCTAATACCTTATGCCTCTAACCCATGTAGTGGTAGGGGCATGCAGTAATTACCCAATATAGTAACTGCATGCCCTGTCATGTGTTACTGCCTACTTAAAAATAGCAAGATAATATTATTTTACAGAATTAGGTATGTTATAGTGCATACTGAACCAATCAGAGATGAGCTTTCACAATGCTGATGACATTATAGTAGCCATGTGCAGCACTGAAGTCAGCAGTCTACAGTAACTCAAAGAAAAACAGTAGCATTTTTATACAAACAGCAGGTATAAAAGTTATAACTAGTAAAGTGGTGTTGTATAAATAGAATATGCAATGGTCTTGACTCTAACTCAAAATATGCAATTCGTTATCACTTGTGAAGGGACACCCCAAAAAGCCCCACACACTGAACAATTCTGAAGCAGTTCAGCATTGCAGAGTGGGGGGAAGGTCAGGCAGGGATGACACAACTTCCTAAGACAGTAGACCTTGGCAGATGGCAAGGCTGAAGTCAACCTGTCTATGGGATACCAGATCCTTAGAGAAAATATGGATCTGATGCCATGTGGTGGCAGAGCCTATGTTGGCTGCTGAAATAGAATGAAAGCAGGCCACAGAAGTGGCCGTCACACTATTAGTGGCATGTCTACAGACAGGAACAGGAAGCTCAGTACCATGCTTCCAGTAACAGATACAAATACATGACGCCAACCTTTTGCCAGTCCATAAAGCAGATGTGACTGCCACTGGCTTTCATTGTTGTACAACTGTGCACAAGGAAAAGATCATGACTATCTCCTAGACTACCTCACACAGTGAAGCAGTACCTATTCACACTTCAACAGCAGCGCTCATCTTCTCAGGTCCCAGAATGAAGCACGGATTTGTTAGAAAGGCTATGCATTTGCAGCACTAAACATCTGCAACAAACTCCCTCTCCAGCTAAGGAATGCTACTAGCTTGCACGTTTTCAAGCCCACAACCCTTTCCAGCCATCTTAGAACTCCCTGTATTTGTTTTGGTCCTGAATCTCCCTCTCCCTGGCCATGAACATTATGCTCTGTATTTGCCACAACCCCACTGTGTTAGTTTGTTTTGATTACTGTTTGGATGTACTTATCTTTGCAATTTATTTTATTGTCTTGTATATTTTAGTCTATCTCTAACTGCACCTGTTGGACTATGTTAACCTGTTGACTGCTGCAATCCTCCATGGGACTACCATGACAGAGATGCTGCATTTCATGTGGTTATCCCAGTTATCGTAATTTCAAATGAATAAATAAATAAATCCTGGGGCAAACTAAACAAAAAGCAGTAAGGACTTCCTACAATCCTTTGTGCGGTCCAGATAGAAGAATCATGCTCTGTGGATAGTCACAGAATGCAACATAACTTAGCCAGCATTCTGTGGGGAAGCAAAAAGCACAGAAAGATGAATTTTCTGATTTAGGGTAACTGCAGACACCAGTTTGGGAAGGAAAGAAGGATAGGTAAGAAGTGAGACTGTATCTTGCGAAAAAGAAGGTATGGAAGAGCCGTAAATAACATCTGCAGCTCAGAAACTCTCTAAGCTGAGGTGATAGCTACTAAAAAAATTTTTCCATTAGAGAAAACTAAACTCACAGCTGACAGCATATTTGAAAAAAAGCATGCGCCAGGGACTCCAGAAAGAAATTATGGTCCCAGACTGGACCTGGTGACATACAGGAGGACACAGATGCAAGAGAACTTTCAGGAATCTGCAGGACATCTCACACTGTGCCACAGTCTTACCCTCATAGAGGCATGAAAGACAGAAATAGCCACAAAATGTACCTCTACCAAAAACTACTGGAGGACAGAGTCTGACAGGAACAGAAGATAGTCCACAGACTGCAGCCTGGACAAGAAGAGGGGTCCAGGGAGTGAGAGGCACACTAAAATACTGAAATGTTTCAATTTCAGGGAATATATGTGCCAAATAGACAGCTTCCTATCAACCAAAAGTACATCTGAGAAACCAGAGAAAACTGCAAACCAGGACAATTCTACATCTCCAGACGTCAGGCATGTAGGTGTAGTGACAGAAGGTTTGGGTGCAATAGTCTGCCGTGATCCTGAGAAAGGACCCCTGCCTGCAAAGGAGGGGATACCAGAGGTTCAAATGCCATATGGCATAGCAGTGAAAATCAAATTTGTCTCTACCAGAACAGAGCCACCTAACAGTGATTATCTTCACCCAGTGCTTCACCAATACCCTCTATATTTGGGGGATGAGTGGGAAGGCATAGTGTCAGTAGCTCAGCAGGTAGCATACTTACCTCTGAGGTCGGTAGATCAGAAGGTTGTGGGTTCTATCCCCATACCAGGCACTTGGGTTAATATCCCAATACTGACACTGCAGTGCAGCATGAGGGGGTTGCTGCACTCCTGAGGTGCCATCTTTCAGATGAGACATTAAACTGAGGTCCCATCTGCCTATTTTAGTGGTAGTCCAGGTGGATGCTAAAGATCCCATGGCACTTCTCAAAAAGAGTAGGAGAAGTTTCCCCAGTGTCATGGCCAAATTTCCCCCATTCACTACAAATACCACCAACAGCTTAATCTGGTTCAAGGTCAGTTGGCATTCATCTGTATCCTCCTCCCTCGGGTCATGCCTAAAAATAGGCAGAATTTGTCTAGTGCACTTACCCAGTTAACAAAAACTAAATAAATAAATAAATTAAAAAAAACATCCTCTGCCAAGAGAGGGACAACATGTCTTGCCAAAAAATTCCAGGCCTTGGAGTGAGAAAATACACAGCAATATGTGTTGTGTGAGGATGCAGAAAAGTCTAGCTCAGGTTGATACCAGCAAGTGAAGAGCTTGGCGACCACATCATTCAGTAGCTCCCAGTCATGATGTACAGCAGCCAAACTGCTGAGAGCATTTACCAAGACATTAAGGGAGCAGGGCAGAAAAATGACCACTATATGTAGGTCTTTTGTCAGAAGTCACTCTGCAACCCACGTTGTTACCCTGCGGGAGGTAGGGGTGGGTGGGTAGGAATGGGTACCTCCTTGGTTGTTGAAGTAGTGCATAACACATTGCTTGTCTGCACCAAAAGGGGACATCCCTGAATGTATGGGGCAAAAGTCTGGAGGCCAAGAAGAACAGCCCTCTTCTCCAGAATGTTGATGTGTAGAGAGTGGTTAGTCAGAAACAAACCACCCTGGGTCTGTAAGAAACGTGGAAGGACACAAGATCCCATTTGGATACGTCTGTGTTGAGGACCAATGTAGGAGAAAGACCAAGGATAAGGGTCCTTATAAGGAGTATGGGAGTGGTCTTGCCACCAGCAAATATTTCTCCATAATGGTGAAGTGGCACAAACCAGGTGAGCTGGTGGTTGAACAGTCTCGATCCACTGGACACAAAGCATCCACTAGGGAATCCACACTCAGAAGTGGGCTAGAGGGACAGTCACAACTGCAGAAGTCATGAGGCCCAGTAATCTGAGCATGGATCTGGCAGTGACCAAATCTCTGGAGGTAATTATGCATGACTGATCAATCACAGTAGAAGCACGGTTCCCTGGAAGGAATGCCATAGCTTGTGTGGTATCCTGGACTGCCTCTATAAACTACAGATGCTGGCACAGGACTTGAACCAACTTGAGTTTGTTGACCAGTATCCTCAGTAGGTCAAACAACTGGTGAGTCCAGTGTAAGGTCTGTATCCCTAGATTCCCTGAAGGATGCCTTTAGAAGTAATTAATCTAGGTATGAGAATACATACAGCGTCTTTTGATGCAGGGCTGTGGCAACCACAGTGAAGCATTTGGTAAAGACCCACATTTCTGAGGACAAACCAAAGAGCAAGACACAGATTTGGTAGTGATGGCTCTCCAGAAGGCAACGCATGTACTGCCTGTGGCATAGGGTTCATCTTGTCTTGTGTTGGTTGGACTTAATTCACATCTCAGCTGAAATATGATAACCAAGCAACCTCCTTTGAAAATCATGAGATGAAAGAAAAAGTAAGTAAGAAAAATACATGTAGGTGCCGGCCCATCGGCGCAGTGGTAGAGCTACTGCTTGCGATGCTGGTGACCCAGGTTCAGGAATGAGTCCAGGTTGTCATGGGCTGGCCAGGGGGAGGAGGTCTCAGCATCCCAGAGGATGCTCTCCTCCCCCTCTTCCTCTGGGGAGGGTGGGACACCTGCTCTGTTATGCTACTATCGCCTGGGTGACCACAGGGGGCAGCGCAGTGGAGCCACAAAGGGAGGGCTGACACTTCCTGGCCTGGACGTCTGCACACTAGTGTGCCAATGTCCACTGGGTCCTATCCTACAAAGCACCCATGGGAAGGGGAACAAAGCCAAAATATCTCCCTTACCTGCAGTAGAGTGACATCTTCTCCCCTCTGCAGTCCCCACACCACTCATTGGGCTCCCAACCACAACCCAGCTGTAACTCCAACTGGGCTCAGGGAACCCAGAAGGCTCCACCATGGGGGGTAATCTGTGGGGCACTGATGTGTCAGAGGTTAGTCCTGGGGACAGTGGGTGATGCAACTGAGAGGGAGAAGAGGGTTAAAGACCGCCAAGCAGGGATACAAAAAGTATAGTCAGTTAAAAAAGAAAAGAAAAAGAAACGTGACAGGACTGCCTGGGGGGGGCACCTCAATTCTGCTTGATTACTTCCTGTAGCAGCACCTGACCTTGACATGCAGATACACATTCTGCATACTCAGGGTGCAGAGCCTGTCCCATGCTGAGAGTAGAGGCAGGAAGGACTGAAGAGAAACCATCTAAACTTTTTGTATTCTGTGTACTCATTTAGATCTTGAAGGTGTAAGACAGGATGGAATTCCCTGCCTTTAATCTACACCAGAAGATACTAGGAGTAATATTCACAGTTCTTTTCAGGAAGAGGCATAGGCTAATTTGCACTTTTTACCAACAGTGTAAATTTTGTCCTGTAGAATTGATAAGTGTTCTGTGGTGTAAAAACAAGGGCTGAGAGGATGAACACAAGGTCATCCCAGTAATTCCAGAGCATGGTCCTCAGAAATATTCAGGATCCACCCTGTCTGACAAATAATCTCCTGCCACTTGTGCAGGAACAGGGAAATCCTACCCCCAACCAGAACCCCCAGCAGTAAAGCAGGAGAGTGAAGAAGGGAGTCAGTAAGGGAGGGAGGGAGGGGTAGCTGAAGCACCACCAGTCCCTTACCTTTGGGGCCTTAATGGAGGTGCCAAAGGACTACTGACTCTAGAATGTCATAGGGGCAGATAGCCTGTCTATACGTGGGAGTGGAAGCTTTAACGAAATGAGCTGCCACCCCTTGTCATCAAGGCACAGATCAGAAAGCATAGGAAAAACCAGGAGCAGTTGTAAAATTCACAACAAGAGTTTTATTTGTACTAGCAGTTATATAAAAAAATAATATTGTTCAGTATAACTATTTACAAGGGCCAAAAAAACAGAAAAAGTCCATCTGAGTTTTTCTTCGATCTCTGTGTCCATCTCTCAAGCAATTGCAGTTCTGTCTTATAAGTCCTTCCAACCCCCCCATTCTTAGCAAGCATCTTCCAAAGTGTTCTTGTATGTTTAGAGCAACTGCTGACAAAAACACATTGTGCCTGAGCTGAGGTCCCTTTTCCACAGTTCTTCTGCATAAGGCTTAGAAATTGCACTTAGGTAACCTCTTGAGTTTAGAATAGCTTTTTTCAATCATCTCAAACCACAATTATATACATTTCAAAAATTAAAACTATGTAATTTCTAAACAAAAGGGATCCCAATATCAGTTACATTTCCATACAGTGATTTGCATATATTTGTATACAAGCAGATATGCAAGGGAGGAAAAGACAAACAGCAAGGTAAGACTGAGAGATAGCGAGTGGCAAATAATTGCGAGACTGTCGGGGTGATCAAATCCTAGGTTTCACAGGAAAATTTGGTTGCGCAACCAGATGGACAATAGACAGGAAAGGATAGAACAGATCCTTGAATTTAAATACTTTCCGTAACAACTGGGACAGGGTCTTATTCTACCCTGCCACACCCCTACCTGATGGGGCTGGGGACCAAAGGTCTTAATGTACATCTTAATGTAACCTACATCAGTAACAAGAAACAACAAACACCCAGTAAAAGACAGTGTCACCTGATTAACAAACTTATATTGGAACAGCTAATTCATCTACTCCTTCTCCTTCTAGTGATATCAGGTAATGTGCACCACAATCCTGGTCCCCCACACTACCGCTGCATTCGACATCGAAAATCCTCAGGACTTGTGCTCACCTCTATAAATATATGCAGACTCCTCCACAAGATGGACAGCCTGAAGGTCTGGGTCTCTTGTCACAACACTGATGTACTATCAGTTGTGGAGACCTGGTTATCCCCAAAGGTTCATGACTCAACCATCACACTGCCTGGCTACACATTGTTCAGGCAGGACCAGATCTCGAAAAGAGGAGGCAGCTGTGTCATCTACACTAAAGACCCACTACAGGGACATGTCCTCTTTCCCCCATGCAGCAGTGACCACCTCCAAGCATTAGCCATAAAACTATTCCTAGGGGCACACATCAGAGTGCTTACTCTGATCTCAGTATATCTACCACCAAAAAAGGCCACCAAATAGCACTAGCAGACTGTTTGAGTATATTAGTTCTGAGTCTAAACACCAAAATAATACTTCTTGGGGACTTTAACATGAACTGGCTCTCACCTGCCTCTACATACAGTGTAACAAGGATACCCTATCTACAATCCATTTCTCTCAACTGGTGGAATCACTGACACAAGTCTACTACAGGACTGAAATCAGCACCCTAATGAACTGGGTGCTCACCAACCGTCCTGCACGCATCACTGATGTCACTGTCCTCCCTGACTCATTAAGTGACCAATCCCCTGTTAAATGCACCTGGAACAACAGTTACTGCAAGCCCCCCACCAGAATCATAAAGACCTGCCTGCTCCTAAAAGGCCACCTCCCACAGCTAAAACTAGACCTAAAACTTCTAGACTGGATGGACGTTTATAACACTAATGATGTGGAGAAAGCCCTGGACATCTTTGTTACAAAATTCAATTCCATCTGCAAAATACATGCACCAGTCACCACAAGAAAAGTCAAAGGGCCATCTAATCTATGGATCACCCCAGAACCCCTGGAATAACTCACCTCAAGAGACCATCTCTGGCATTTAGCACAAGCTCAGGGCACTGCAACGAACGTTCAGTGATATAAAAAGGCCTGTAACGACTGCACAAAAGCCATCCGCCATGCAAAAAGCTCCTATTACAAGAAAGCACTTACCAACTCATGGAACAGCAGCAAGTCTTTATGGCAAAACTTAAGTGATATCACAGAAAAAGACCCCGAATCTGCCCCTCCATGCTCAATGTCGATAGTACGCCAACAATGGACCCTCTGCTTATTGCCAACTCCCTGAACTATGCGTTCACTGACCTCAGTAGTGTGCTCCCGTCAGACTTCTTCAGACCCCCTAACCCAAGGGACACTCAGTGGAAGCCTGCACTCCCTTCCCAACCAGCCACTACTCCACTTTAAAGAGGTATCTGAAACAGATGCTAGGAGTTACCTTGAAAGGTACTTGGCAAATCAAGGTACAGCGGGGACTCCCTGGACCTTAAATTTGTTCACCTGGCTCTAAAGAAACTCCTAGGACCACTAACCAAATTAATTAATCTGTCACTCTGCCACTCCCAACTTCCCCAATGCTGGAAATACATGACAGTCACCCCATCCACAACAGTAGGGATCAGACTGCATAGCAATTACAGACCAATTTCCATTCTCCTGCCACTCTCCAAGGCTCTTGAACAGATTGTGGCAGACCAGATGGTGGAGCATTTCAACCAATACCAACTTCCATGCTCACAGCAACATGGGTTCTGGGGCTGCCATAGTACCATTACGGTCTTACTTGAGTTTGTTGGATTCATTCATAATGCCCTAGACCTTGGTCACCTTGTAGGGGCAGCCTTTATTGACCTATCAAAGGCATTTGATACAGTGCATCATGCATACCTCCTTGAACAGCTATTTGGCATTGGTCTTGCTCCTGAAACTGTGAACTGGTTCTGCAGCTACTTAAGTCACCACTCCCAGGAAGTCAGGATTGATGATGTCCTTTTTGACAGCCAGACTGTCAAATCTGGAGTACCACAAGAGTCCATCTTGGGACCTCTCTTGTTTAACATGTTCCTAAATAATCTCCAGACTCCTGTCACTGTCATTTGCTCCTCTATGCTGATGATGCAGTTATCTTTACCAGTAACTCATGTCCTGAACTTCTGGAGGCAGATCTGCAATGAGACTTTACATCCATGGAAGAGTGGTTCAAAGAACAAAGGCTGGTCATGAACTATAAAAAAACTAAGACCATGCTCTTCTCAACAACACAAAACAAGCTCAAAAACTACCCCCTGGCAATAAGGAATGACAGCAGCACCACTATGGAGCTATTCCCTCATTTTAAATACCTTGGGGTAACAATAGACTCTACTCTGTCCTTCTCCCATCATATAGATATCACTGCAATGGTTCTTAATACAAGATTAGGTATCCTTTACCAGCATAGACACTCTCTAACTCATGAAGCACTAGATCTGGCAATCAACAGCTCCATTATCTCCCTTATAGATTATGGGCTGTCTGTATATGGAGCTGCAACAGACATGGACCTTCATCGAACTGCAGTTACCCTAAACAAAGCCTGCCATCTACTCCCAGGTGCACAGAGACTCACCGACACCTGTGACCTTTATACTCAGGCTGGCTGGCTTCAGCTGAAGGGCAGGATCTGGTACCAAATCTGCCTACTAGCCAAAAAAGTCTCATTAAATCTACTACCATCTGGGATTCAGAACCTGCTGTCCCCCCCTCTAAAGCAGAGTTACCAGAGCATCTGCCTCTCAAGTTTTCCATGTACCCAGATGCCACACTGCCATGGCGCAACCTTCATTCCCACACCGGGCAGCCCTCTGGATAAATGCATTACCTCCTGACATCTCAGGTGCACCTACAATTGGTTCTTTTAAAACCAGACTGCATCACCATCTCCTTGGTTCGAGTATCTGTATATGCCCCAGCTAAACCACTATAAACAGCAATTCTTCCACTAGCACCTTCCCCACTTATCAGTCCTGATCACCCTCATAAGCACTTCCTCTACCCCACCACCCCTTAACCCTCCCGCTTCTCACCCTGTCCTACATGCCCTCCTACTCAGCCTTCCATTCTCCTCTGAATCCACTCCTCTCCTCATATGTCTCTTATCTTGATGCAGGCATACATTGTACAGTGCCTCAGCATGCCTTTCCCATTGCCTTGTTTAAATTTGTTTTGTATATCCAATGTTTATTGTCAATTGTCTTTGTATCTGCTGTCGCATGTAACTTGACGTGGAACCTTAAAAGAGCATCCACTCACAGGTGTTTTTTCCACGATCCCAATAAATAAACAATGTAGTGGAGAGTTTGGGGGAGGGGGCATTGTGGAGTAGCCAGTGGAGCAACAGCTCTCTTTCATCAGTCTGTGCTGTATTTCTACTTTTTTAGAAATATTTCAGAATATCTGGTGGTTATTGGCTACACATTTTGCAGCGATCGCTTGTTGAGGCTGGCGTGACTACCAGTGTCTCCAAAAAAGGATCAGAAACAAGCGGTGTCCAGTGTGGAAGCATTCTTTTCCTTAGGGTCCAGCTCAAAATGTGCAGAGCCTTCACAGCAACCTGGCTCGAGTGGTGACCGACCGACAGTGCAGATCCTAAGTATGCTTGCCAAAATTCAGACTACTGGCGAGGCTAAACTGGCTGACTTTGATACCCACATTACAGCTAATAAAAGTGCTATTACCGGCCTTCAGAAAGGAGTGCAATGACAGACTTCTGGAAATGTAACCTTTGCAAAGGACCTCCTTTTTCTATGCTCCAAAGCCGAAATACTGGAGAAAGGACTTTGTCAGTGTAATGTGTGGGTGGTTGGTTTTCCTCCATGATTTGCTAACAGACAAGATTTCATGCTGGCTCTTGAATGCCTTATTTTTACTGACCTTCAACTGCTTGACCCCTCTGCTAGTATCATGATCATGAAGGCATTCACTATTCCGATCCATTCTCGGCCAGGAGCAGGTGCAGCTCAACGTCTTCTGATGGCCATTGTCACCCACTCCAATCTTGAGACAAGTTCAAGTTCAAGTACAAAGTTCTTTTATTTATGCATTTATAAGATTAAAACCATGACATACAAAATATAATTTTATGATTCACATTTAAAATTACACTTGGAGTTCATACAAAATTATTTAACATCATTTAGGTTTCCAAACATTTAAACTTTAAAGTGCACAGTTTGCAAAATTAGCAGCTGCATGGATATGAGCAGTATTATGACAGAACAAAATACATTTAAACAAATTCCTGTCAAATCCAGTGTTCAAATGACCCCAAATTGGCTCCAACCATCTTTTCCTATATTTGGTTTGCAGAGGGGAGTCAAATATTAAATGATCCGCAATTATAATAGTGGTCTGATCGCATGGGCAAAATCTATTACAGATGTCAGAGGAGGGCTCCCTTTTTGATAACTGTTTTAAAGACTCCTAATCTGAATTTACACAATGCATTCTTCTGTAAGCTATTTTCACAAAATGACAGGTATAGCTGAAATTGCATGTTTTGCTTATAGTACAGATATCACTCAAAGTGAGTCATCTCGCTTACTCTGCTAAGTTCCATCTGAAAAAATGTATCTCTAAATCTTTATTTGATAAAGTTTACATATTGCTTGATGACTGTAAATGCCATGTTATCCCAAATATGGGGCATACCATTTTTTACAAGACAAATGTTAAATTCTGAAAACCACCCTACAGAGGGAACATGCCTCTTACTGTCCAGCCAACATTTAGCCAATAAGTTATCTGATTCTGCAAGCAATATTTTTTGCCAAAAAGCCAAAGCTCTTAGTTTTGCTCTTAAAACTATTAAAACTAGCTGTAATTCGAGTCTTAAAATAGCAGTAGGCATTCTGTATGGTAAGTCAATAACCATTTTATAAAACATATTCTGAACAGACTCTAATAAGAGTATATTTTTTGAAAAAGCCCACACTTCTGCACAGTATAATAGTGAACTAATTATTTTAGATTCAAAATCCCTTTTAAGAGCAATAAAATAGTTTCCCACATAATTTTTTGCAAATCTGAAAATAGCTCTGGTAGTACTCAAGGCTTGTTTCTTGGCTCTAATAAAATACGGGCTCCAAGACATGTTTATTTCAAAGGTAACCCCTAAATATATGTACTCATTCTTTATTTCAAAATCCATGTCATTAATAGTCCAATTCTTATGCCCAGTTTTCTTTATACTACCCAAAATCAAAATAGCTGATTTCTGCGTATTGGTACAAATCCAGAAGCAAATGATTTGATACCTTTTAATGGACCAACAGAGATGTAACAACAAGAACAAAGTGCTCTAGCTTTCAGAACAACCAGTCCTTCTTCAGAAGCTCATGGCAGTTGTTTAGAAAATACAATACTTATAACAGCTAGATAATGCAGAGAAAAACAGAAAAAAAATCCACATTGGTTTAAAATACTCATTTAAAAAAAAAAAAAAACAGAAGATGATGTCAGAGAAGTTAACAGTACCATACTGCCTACAGCCAGAAGCAACCCTGGGTCAAACCTGCTTGGTGGAACACACATACAAAGAATCCTACTGCATATAAATTTAATTGACATAAGATAACACTGCTGCAGCAGACAACTTCTAAATCAAGCTATGAGTGTCCCAGTTAGTATAAGGATGGGATTACTGAAAGGCAACCCCCACCCAGATTAAAGACAAACTCAGATTGTTATAGGGCTCATAAAGTTTCAATGTCTGCATTATAGACAAGAATTTACCAGTAAAGTTGTCTTAAAAACATCAGTGCACACTCTGTGATGTGTAAAACCTAGCTGGACCTGTCACCCAGCTATACTTTCCAACTAGATATAAGTCCCAAGAAATTTCAAAAACCTCAGGACTATATAAATGATAATTTAAATATACATTGATAATATTAGTGTCAAACAAAAAATTCTAGTCGAGGAACCTCAAGGAATTAAGACCATGTAGCCTGATATGTACTGATGTCAATATACACTGAGAATGTAACAACTTGATGTATCACAAGTGTCTAAGGAATCTGAAAAAGAGATACAAATGTAATTTCTCTCTTCCTCTTCATACAAACAATACACCCTAACCCACCCCACATCCCCATAATGTGGGTGGGGGAGATACATAGCTTTAAGGAGATGTTGCTCTCTCTCTCTTTCCCCCCTCCCTTTTTTTCTCCTCTCTCTCTCTCTCCCTCTCTCTCTCTCACAGACACACACACACACACACACACACTCTCTCTCTCCTAGTGAACCTATATTCACTTCTGTCACTGCAATTGTTCCCCAAAGGAATTCAACTTGTCATGAAATCCTGAGTAAAATAGCTTATGTCTCCTAATACCTACAGAGCAAAAATGTGACACTATTTAACCATACTACTATCTACATAGTAACATTTCCAAGGATACTGGATAGAACTACCATGAAATAAGCCTGCCACCCTCCCCAGGATAAGGTAACTAGAAGTAAATATAAAGTATGTGTGTAAGACCAGAGGTCTAACATACCTACATATCCACAAATTACTACAATATTAGCCTAATGTAAAAAGATCTGTGCAGGACCCCATGCAAATGAGATCACACACCCCAATATGTACAGAGTTACAAAGATTATATGTGACAGTATATGATAACACTCCTGTATGTACAGTAGCAGGCTAGGTAATCTGAATATGGTGCAATGGAATCAATCCTACCCCCAGGCAAAGATAAAAAGTAAGGAGGAATTAATATTTATTATGTGTGTGAAGTAAGAATAGTAACACATTATAACTCCATATATCTAAATAGAGACTTACCTCAATGTGACAGTAAGCCCCGCATCCGTTATATCACATACCTCACAACATATACCCACACACATGCACCCACATCCCACACATGCTGAAGTCCTATAATATGTCAGTCTGAAGAAGAAAAGGTCTGTGGATGTTAGTTTCTGTAGTGCCCCATAAAACCAAGATCAGCGTTCATCCCATCTGCTACCATATTGAGATGTAAAATAAGTTTAATCTCAAAAGCTCGTCTCTGTTTTGTGTTTTTGAGATTTCCTTCTAAGACCATTACTGACATATCTGAGATTGAGTGGTCAGGCTGGGAGAAGTGGTGCCCCACTGGTTTTTCAGTCTTCTTTGCTGTAATAGTATGTCTATACGAGTTCATCCTAGTGCGGAGCTGTTGGCGTGTCTCTCCAACATAACCTGTCTGTGGACATCTCTTGCACTGAATGAAATAAACAACATGTCGTGACATGCATGTATAACTCCCATGCATCTGAAATTGTCTGTTTTGTGATGTAACCACACAGTCCAAGGTAGAAATGAGCCCACAAATCTTACAGGGGCGTTGACTGCAGGGTCGTGTGCCATTGTGTGACATGGTATTCTGTTCTGGTGAAAGTTTGCTCCTAATAATTAGGCTGGATAAATTTGGTGGTTGTTTAAAAGATAGTAGTGGGAGTTCCTTAAAAATACAATTACGGGTTTCATCCTCACTAAATATTGGGTGGAGATCTTTAATAATCTTATGCAGACGTTCAAGGTCTGGATGATATGTGACTACCAAGGGTATTCTGTCTGTAGCTGTCTTTTCTTTATATTGAAGTAGTTGTTGTCTTGGTACTTGCGTTTCCCATTCTGTTATCCTGTCAATTTCCCTGAAAGAGTGTCCCTACTCAATAAAGGGGTTTTTCAACATAGCCAAATGTGTATCTCTGTCATCCTCATTTGAACAAATACAGTGACAACGGAGTGCTTGACTGTATATGACAGATTTTTTTGTATGGTTTGGGTGATTACTTTTCTTGTGCAGGTATCTCTGTCTGTCTGTTGGCTTCCTGTAAATACATGTATGCAAAGTTCCATCCTTAATGGTGACTGTGGTGTCCAGAAAGTTAACCTTGGTGGTAGAGTACTCCAGGGTAAGCTTTATGGTAGGGTGGAGATTGTTAAGTTTGTGATGAAAATCTTTGAGTGCATCTGTGCCCTCCTTCCAGATGATAAACAAATCATCAATGTAACGGAAATAAGCTAGTGGTTTGTGGGGATACTGCCTTAAAAAATCCTCCTCCAAGTCAGCCATAAAGAGGTTAGAATACTGTGGAGCCATTATGGTGCCCATTGCTGTTCCCATAGTTTGAACATAATGTTTACCATTGAAGTTGAAGTTGTTATGTGTCAAAATGAATTCCATAAGTTCCCCCACCACTCCAGGGTTGATGTTTTGTTCCGGTCCTTTCTCATGTATGTATTTAAGGCATGCTGTAATGCCATCTATGTGTGGAATATTAGTGTAGAGGGATGTTACATCCATTGTCACTAAAATGGTATCAGGTGGCAAATCCTTATAACCAGAAAGGACACGCAAAAAGTGCATAGTGTCCTGGATATAACTGTCTCTTTCCATAACCAGCGGCTTCAAAATGGTCTCTACAAACCCTGAGATCCCATCAGTCAAGGTACCATTACCAGAGACTATGGATCTCCCTAGATTGCCAGGTTTATGTATTTTAGGCAGCATGTAGAATGTCCCTGGCCTGGGTTCATCAGGGATGAGGTGAGTTAGTTTCTCTCGGACATGGTCTGGAAAAGTTTTAATTAAGTCACGTAGTTCATCTTTATGTCTTGTAGTGGGGTCACTCTCTAGTTCTCTGTAGTATGTAAGATCTGTTAGCTGTCTATTAGCTTCATTAATATAATCTTCTCTGTTTAAAATCACCACTGCAGAGCGTTTATCAGCTTTTTTGATGACAATGTTGTGGTTTGATTTCAGTGTCCCTATAGCTCTCCGTTCCAGTGGGGAAAGGTTATAATGGGTCTGTTTTTGCCTAGTAAGGATCTGACCACTGACTTATTGGCGGAAACAATTAATGTAATTGTCCAGCTTTTTGTTACGCCCACTTGAGGGGGTAAATTCAGATTCCTTTTTCTTATCCATTACATTATTGCTGTTTGCACTGTCTTCACTACCAGTGATTTCTTCCCTGCCATGAAAGAATTCTTTAAGTCTCAATCTATGGAAGTACTCCTCCAGTTCACCACAAAACAGTATGTTATCCAGTGGTTTTGTTGGGCAGAAAATGAGGCCCTTTGAAAGTACATCTAGTTCTCCAGTAGTCAGTGCGTGGTTGGACAAATTGGTACTTAATTCTAAATTCTTCAAGGAATGTATGCAACTACTTAGCACTCAGATTAACCCATATTTGGATAAACAACATAGCACTATGTCATCAGCATAGACTAAAATGCCCACTTTGCTTCCATCAATAGTTGGTGCTCTGGAGTCAACAGACTTTACTTCCCTTATTAACCGTTCTATGTAAAGATTGAATAAAAGTGGGGCCAGTAGACAGCCTTGCTTGACTCCTTTCCCCAAAGGTATAGGCTCAGTGACATAGCCTTCTTTAGAAGATCGAAACATAAGCAAAGGTATTTTCATGTCAACACTTTAATACTTTCAACAATTCTGGTTGGATACCACATTCTATCAACAAATTCCATAAAATATTTCTATTCAGGCTATCAAAGGTAGCCCTCAAATCCTTAAAGGCTGCATACAAAACCTTTTTCTGTTGTATACAATACTTGTCAAATTAAATAATTCAATACTAAGATATTGTGAGCAGTACCTTTATTCTTCCTGAATCCTGCTTGTTCGTCTAAAATTAAATTATTGACTGTAACCCAATTTTCTAATCTTTCCAGGACTACATGAGAAAATTTTTTTTCCACAATACACAGGAGACTAATAGGCCTATAGTTAGTTGGGTCATTTATATCCCCCTTCTTATAAATTGGTATTATTAGACTTATTAGCCAATCTCCCGGTACCACCCCATATTTCAGTATAAAATTGAAAAGGGTGTTGTTCAGTTTATTCACCCACCACTCTGGAAAGGCCTGAAAAAACTCTGTACCCAACATGTCAGCACCAGCGGTCTTATTTTTCTTTTGAGTCGTAATGGCCTGTTTTACTTCTGCCACAGTCACTACTAATTCTGACAGTGGCTGTTGACTATGTTGTAGTGGAGGTAAAAGGTGCTAGTTGAAATCTTCAATGCCTCATATTTGTTTCTGAAGAATTCCACCCAAGCTGAGACTGGTATAACTGAATGTGTATTAGTGTCTAGATTCATAGTACCTAAAGCCACCATTTCACCAAATGTTTTATTATGTTTGTTTACTATAGACTCCTGAAACTTGCACCACAACTCTCTTTTATAATGTGTTTTTTTACTGCTAACAAGATCTTTGTATTCTTTTCTAAGCCACTTCAGTGAAATGGAAGGGAACCATTCATTTGATTGTTTTAGAATATCTACCAATCTTATTTATCACCCTCCTATGCTTCCTACAATACTTATCAAACCACGGTGCATGAACTCTTCAACTTTTAATATTAGTAGTAGAATTTATTACTTTCTTGGCCTGAATATGAGATTTAAGATATTAAATAAGTCTATCAAAATCCTGTAATGTGTTACTATCACATCCTGACAAATATCCTTGTTTATCTGTCTCCGAATCCCAGCTGTCTAAAAGAGTGCTAATGAACAGAATTGATTGTGGGGTCCATTTAATTAACCTTTTATTATATATTACAAGGTTTACCTCTGCTTTCTGGGGATCCACCAAGTCAAATTGAATAATGTTGCTTTTAAACTTATAGTGAATAACTAGAGGAAAATGATCACCCTCCCAAGTAGGGGTGATGTATAATTTAAGGATTTTAGAGAAGGAAAAGACATCAATAAATGCTAAATCCAAAACACTACCACCTCTATTTGTTGGAAATGTAACCTCTCCTTGCTTATCACCCTCCACTCGACTGTGTAATACCCTTAAGTTAAAATCAGCAACAATGTTCATTGTCCTTTTGCCCTTACCATTGACCCTCTTATCCCTGGATGTTCTTAATGGGGTCCCTAATGCATCATCTTGATGCCATCCTGATTGGTAAATTTCCTGTAAAGATCCTCTCCTAACATTAAAATCTCCCATAATTAATAAAGTTGCAGCTGGGTAGGTAAATTGAATAAAATTCACAACTTCTTGAAAATAATCCAGCAGCCCAGAGAACTGAGACAATGCCAATGGGGACACATTTAGAATTATGAGCATCTCACAATTATCCAATCCAATTTTTACAATCAAAAAGAAAGGATTATCATACTCTGTGTACAAACTCTAATTTTACTAGTTGAAACCATTGTAATTAATTCACCTTTGGGTCTGCCAAAATGATGTGTTCTAATTGCTTTTTTAAACCAACTTCTGTAACCTGGCAGACAAAAATCACACTTGATCATCCAGGTTTCCTGTAATAAGATTATAGCATAGGTGGACAATTTCTTAAAAAAGCCGTAATCTAATAGTTTCCCTAACAGACCCGCAATGTTCCAGCTAGTAATTGAGAGATGTTGTTGTCAATTAGTATTCAATGAGATTATGGATTTAGAACTCTCTGTTTCTACATAGGATTCTTCCAGTATAGAACAAGAGTGTTCCGAACTGGAGGAAACTTCCAGTACCAAACCTGAATTTATCCGAGGTTGTAAGATTTTCCTACCTCTACAATAACTGCTGTGCAAAGAGTCACCATCTCCCTTCAAAACATGTGTAAGTTCCACTGGTCTAATATAATCAGTAATTCTGGTCTGTAGTTTTGAAGTAGTGGTCGGTTGATTAGACATACTATCATTTCTAAGTTTTTCAGTGTACCCCCTGATATTCTTCTTCTCTCTTTGTTTATCTTTATCTTTATATCTTTTTTTATATCTGTCTTTCTCCAACTGGAGCATTGTATCATCTAGGTTTGTACCAAACTCTTTTAATTCTTTTTTTATTGAGCAACAATCTTCTCAAATTATTTTATTTCATGACTTAACAAACCATGCCTTTCTCAGACCCAGTCTGATATCTGTAGACAGAAACTATGTCATTCCATGTAAATTTGGCTCCCAGGGTTCCCTTACATAAATTATAAACTAATAATTTAAGGGTGAGTGGATTCTCATTTCTTTTTTTATGGATCCCATCCAGAAAGATCGTAGGAAGCCTAGAACCTTGTAAAATCTCAATGTCTTTGTCCTTCTGTGAGCTGCTAGTTCTTGTCATGCTAGGGTGCATCTCTTTATCTTCATGGCTTTTTCCTCATGTACCTTTAAACTGGAAGTCTGAACCATTTTGTTAACTTTATTATTGCTTTTACAGCCACTATGCTGTTCTTCTACCATCCTACCTTTATTTTGGGTATTTATCTTGGATGTCCTTGTCTTTACTTTGATCTCTGTTCCACTCTCTTTACCACCCTTTGAGCATTTAACACCCCGTGAACCAATAAATCTGATTTCCTCCACCAGTTTTTGAATATCCTGTTCCTCCCGTTCAGCCACCAAATCAGTGGTAGCCTTGATTTTATGTCTATTCCGTTCCAGCATGTCTTGTTGAGTAATGTCTCTTTCAACATACTGTACCCTTGTATTTGCTGACTTAGGGTGAATAATGACTCTTTCTCTTTCTGATTCTTCCCCCTTAGAACGTTGTTCCCTTAACTGAATATAAGGTCCATTTTGTTCACCTTCTAAAAAGTATGCTTTAGCCCCATCCTTTCCATACTTTGACATCTTTTTTCCACTCTATCCATGTCATACAGATTGATAGTTCTAAGTGTCTCATGTATCTGACTCAGAATGTCTGTTTGTTTAATTACTGTCATTTTGATTATTGATATATCATCCCAAGCTTGGTTAAGGTAATCAGCCCCACTAACAAAAGGCTCATACTCACTAGTCTTGGACTCAATTAATTTAGGCACTTTCTCCTTAGTTTTTAAACTATCAAACTTCGGGCTATTGTCTCCCTTATGTACTTCATCTTCCCATAGATGAGGAATATCTGGGGGGAATGGGGAGGGGGGACAAAATTCATTCTTTCCACATATGGTGAGATAAAATTCTCAAAATTCAGTAGGAAAGCTCTCCTAGCTGCCGTGTTGTCAGAACTATCATGAACTTCCAGATTAACATCTTGACCTTGTACCTTTTGTTTAGTCCCCTTCCCAACCTGTTTATGAGAGGGTAGTTTACAGGGGACACAATGTTCAATAGTTGATTTTATTGGGAGCTCATTATCACTTATCTTAGCTGCCATAGTCCCCTCTCTTGTTCCCTCAAGTTTATGAATCTCTGAAAGTAAGGGGTGTTCCAGCGATAAAGGCAAGGAACAAGCCTCTCTAATTGGTGAGGAGGTCACCTTAGGCAAGAGGGAACCTTTAATTCGAACAATACTTGCTGGTCCAATTAACTCCATTTGAGAACCAGGTGTAACAAAGTAATTTGTAATCTTCTTAGTTGAAAATGGTAGCTGTTTAACACTTAAATTAGATTTTCCCTTCTTTTTTTTTGTCCCTTTGGGCTTGCTTTTTTCTTGTTAGCCATAGCATTTAGATATAATCTGGACAAAATGCCCAGAAAGGAGAATTACAAAATATTCAAAAAGACACCAGTTACAGAAACTCTCCTTGAAGCCTAAATACCGAACACCAATCTATTAGATTTAAAATAAACTACCATACATAGAAATTATTACACATAACATAAAGATTACAGAAAGGGCAAATAGAGCAAAAAATGTTCTATGCAAAAACTTATCACCCAAACGCTTGGTCAATTCCACTTATTCCAATGACCAGCTTTAAAATTGTTCGAAAAGGAAGAACCCTGATCGCTTTATCATTGGAGAAGTTCTTCAATACTAGGCATTTTAAATCAGCAAGTTCTTAATGAAGCATGGAAGCATGGAATCAAAGTACAAAGTCAAATCATTGCTGAGAGTGATGATATAAATAATATAGTAATGTAGCCTTCTCAAAATCAGGTGAATTCAACACTCTCCAGGGGTAATTCCCAGCTGTCAGTATCATAAAAATAAGAAACAAAATAATTAAAAACAAGTAAAAAGGACAGAAACATAGAAACATAGAATCTGATGGTAGATAAGGACCACTTGACCCACCTAGTCTGCTCATTTCCCTACCTAACAGATAAGCTGCAGATCCTAGTTAACCAACAGCCTACTTCCTCCTACCCCCCACTAGAATTGCCTTATGTCTGTCCCATGCATTCTTGAATTCCCCCACTGTTTTTGACTTTACGACCTCCTCAGGAAGGCTGTTCCATGCATCTACAACCCGCTCTGTGAAGAAATACTTCCTCACATTACCTCTGAGCCACCCCCATCTTAAAATTGTGCCCCCTTATTCTTGCACATCTCTTTTTCTGAAAGATGCTACCCTCTTTGACTTTGTTGATTCCCTTGAGGTATTTGAAAGTTTCTATCATGTCCCCTATCTCCCTCCTTTCCTCGAGGCTATACATCTTAAGCTCCTTTAGTCTTTCTTCATATGTCTTCTGGTGCAGACCCTGCATCATTTTGTTTGCCCTCCTCTGGACAGCCTCCACCCTGTCTATTTATTTGCGGAGATGGGGTCTCCAGAACTGTACACAGTATTCCAGATGTGTCTTATCAACTTTCAGTACAGAGGGACAACAACTTGCTGTTTTCTACTGGTGATGCCTCTCCCTATGCATCCCAGTATCTCCCAAGCCCTCCTTACTGCCTTCTCACATTGCTGGCCCACCTTTAAGTCATCTGTTATGACTACCCCCAGGTCCCTTTCCATTTTTGTTGTTGTCAGTATCTCACCCCCCATTGTGTATTCTTCCCCTGGGTTTTTGTTTCCCAGGTGCATTACTTTGCACTTCTTTTCATTGAATCTAAGCTGCCATACATTTGACCATTCATCCAACCTTGCCAAGTCCCTTTCATCCTTTCCACCCCACCTTGCGTATCAACCCTTTTGCAATATCTTTGTGTCATCTGCAAAGAGACATACTTTTCCTTCCAGTCCTTCTGCAATGTCACTTATAAAGACATTAAAAATGACTGGCCCCAGTACTGAACCCTGCGGTACCCCACTAGTAACCCCCATTTCTTCACTGTGGACTCCATTTGCTATTACCTTCTGTTTCCTGTTGTCCAGCCAGTGTTTTACCCAGGCTACCACCCTGGGACCCACTCCCAGGCTGGCTAATTTGTTTATTAATCTTTTGTGCAGGACTGTGTCAAATGCCTTGCTGAAGACTAGGTAGGCCATGTCCACAGCCCCTCCCTGGTCTACTACTTTGGTCACCCAGTCAAAGAACTCAGTTAGATTTGTCTGACATGACCTTCCTGCTGTGAATCCATGCTGTCTTGGGTCCTGTGCCCCACTGGCCTTTAGGTACACAACAGTTCTTTCCTTCAGAAGTGGTTCCATCATTTTCCCTACCACTGAGGTCAAAATGATAGGTCTATAGTTTTCTGCCTCTGTCTTGCTCCCATTTTGTGAAGGGGAATCACATCTGCCCTCCTCCAGTCCTCAGGTGCCACACCATCCTCCCATGATTTATTAAACAGGGTAGTCAGTGGTGTTACTAATTCTTCCCTTAGTTCTTTTAGAATTCTGAGGTCAGTCCCATCAGGCCCCATTGCTTTATCCATCTTCAGTTTTAGGAGTTCTTTCAGAACCCTTTCTTCTGTGAAAGGACTAATATCAACCCCCCTATCCAGAGTGCTTCTATTGACTGGATTAGGTAGCTCCCCTGCTATTCCTTTGTGAATACTGAGCAGAAGTATTCATTCAGTAGCCCTGCTTTTTCACTGTCACTCTCTGCCCAACCACCTTCCTCTTTATTCCACCTCAGTATCCCTGCCTTAGTCTTTCTTTGCTCCCTAATGTACCTATAAAAGGTTTTATCCCCCTTCTTAACTGAGTTGGCTATCTTTTCCTCGGTTTGAGCATTTGCTATTCTGACTGCCTTCCCTGCTTACTTCTACTTTAACTGGTACAGGTCTCTGTTCTGCTCGTTCTGTGTTTCCTTATACTTCCTGAATGCTATGTTTTTCTCCCTAACCTTCCCCGCCACTTCTTTTGAGAACCATAGTGGTTTTATCTTTGATTTTGATTTATTTGCTTCATACAAAGGCTTGTTGCCTTTGTGATGGTGGTTTTGATGTTTCCCCATTGTTGCTCCACCCCACCTTCTTGCCTGTTTGCTAGTTCTTTTCTGAGGCACTCTCCCATTTGGACCAAATCAGCCCTCCTGAAGTCCAGTTCCTTCACTTTTGTATGGCTGTACTCTACAGCTAAGTTTATAGTGAACCATACTATTTGGTAGTTGCTTGTTCTCAGATGGCTACCCACTTCAAGATCTGAGATCCTTTCTCTGTCCCCATTTGAGAGTACCAGGTCTAAGATTGCTCTCTCCTGAGTGGGTTCCACAGACATAGCTTAAAGTGACTATTAAAAACTAAACAATTAAAACTTCACAAAAATTTGAAAATAAGCAAAATAAACAAAATAAGTTGGTACAAAACACTAGCTAAACTCTTTCAGGCTTAGATACTCACTTATAATTACCAAAGTACAAGCCCCCCCAGTAGGTATGCTATCAGGGAATAAAATCTGCCGAAATGTTCAAGTAAGCAGCTTTCCCGGGATATCAAAAGTATTCCAAGCACAAGGCTGTTGTGCAGCATAGACAGAGAGGAATGGCGGATCTGAGCACCGAATGCCGGTGCATGCGCTTTAAGCACAAGCCCGTGTCATCAGGTGGACATCATACAAAAAGGTTTAATTTAAAATAAAAGCTACATAAAAATAAATACCTTATAGACTATTATCCAAAATGTCATCAACTACTAGCAATTGTTACAACTCCCTCCAAGCATAAATGAACTCCTCAAAGAAGCTCTGGTGCAGCCGTAAGTAAATGGGGGTAAAAGGCCTAAACAGGGCCCTTAATCTAACCTGGCTCAGCGTGAAACACACTGTGAAAAAAATCTTAAAAATAGGGGGTCCACAAATCCACTAATCTGCAGAAAATGCGAAGAAATGCTAGATAGTGCTAAGACGGATAAACAAGTAATAATGAGGCACCAGAAGGAACCTAGCACAATAGCATAAAGGTATCAATAGTCACAGTTTACAATATTCATTTCTCCCCTTTTCACCATTTTTCCATTTCTGTTTTTCCCATTTCTACAAGCTACTGCTCGAGATAAACAGTTATAGCACTTTTAGTACTCTCCCAAACTCATTCGTTGAATTTGCAGTTCACCACAGCTGTTCCTTCACGTACATTCCACTTTCCTTGCCTCGATTCATCTTGCCTCATCTTGGCTCTCCATTCCACACTTCTTCCTCTGAATTCCTCTTCTCTGTCGGGCCAGTTGCCCCCCGCCCCCCGCAGGGCTACCGTTCTCCTCCCTCAACTTCTCCAGTCGGCTCCACCACTGCAACAGACTCCTCTTAGCTTGGGGGGAGAGAACGAGACCACAACAGAAAATGAAAGAACAAGCGGCACAAGAAAGACTGGAAAGGGATTAGTTACAAGGAATGCTCCTCTTCGAGCAAATTAAGGCAATGGTGGTATACCTTTTGCAATTCTTGCACCATGCAAAACCAGTCCCCTGCTCCAGCCGACTCTCAGCTCAGACAAGACTTTCCCTGCTACAGGTGGCCAGAGCTAAGGGGGATATTATCAGGGAGGGGAGTAAGCTACCCTTCTTCCCAGATTCATTGTCTCAAATGCACAATCTCCAGCGGGAACTGCAATCTATTAAAAAAATCCTTTCTGGAGGAAGGTATTGAAGCTCAGCTGTTTTTTCCACCATGGCTCCAGTCCAGATCTCGGAACAAGATCTATGTGTTCTCAGACCCAGCGGCAGCTATGGCATTCGTCAAGAAAAATCAGCCCAAGGACATTACAGGGGCTATGGAATCAGAGCATGGAGTTGATTCAGACTGATTCTGAACTTTGATCATTTTTCTAGTTTTACATTCTGGACTTATGCTGCTTTTTGTGCATACTGCACTCCTACCTTTGGTAAGTGGTTAGGCTCTGTTGGCTGTTCTGATTTACTTAACTTTGTTTGTCATTTCTTTTTTGGGCTAATTATGCCTGATCCTCAGATATCGCTGTGAGTAAGTCCACTCAATTTATACTGTTACTCCTTTTTGTTTATAATATTGTTCTTTCATCCTTGCATGGCAACTTTGTGTTGTTTTATCATGCAGGGTCAAATGTAAATCAATTTAGCTGGGATGTTCTCTATTAAGTTTTGTTATTAACCTCTTTTTTTCGGCCCTACAGTGATTATTAATGATCTGCGAGGAGCCAGGAAGACAAGACAGTTGTCTTTCAAACTCTTACCTCACTTGGGTGAGACTGGACTTTATTTGGGCTTCA
Source organism: Neoceratodus forsteri (assembly GCA_016271365.2). NCBI lineage: Eukaryota > Metazoa > Chordata > Ceratodontiformes > Ceratodontidae > Neoceratodus > Neoceratodus forsteri. Next base: position 842,319,331 of record CM028134.1, read on the forward strand.
CTTGACTGGACTTATATTCTTTTTGAACTGCGTGGCTGTTTCTAGTGGTGCTTAGTATTTTTTAGCTACATTTTTCCAGTGTTTCTTTTTGCTTGTATGCTTTACTACTTTGGAGCTGTGCATTTCGTTTGTGGAGTGTGTCTTTCTGTACTTCTTTCTTTTATTTTATAAAATATAAATAAAATAAATTAAAAAAGTGTAGTGGAGAGTCATCATGGATGACTGAAAGTCCTGAAGGGTCATTTCCATATGAAAGCCAAGTAGTTTAGAGCCACAGAATGGAGAGTTAAGCACTGATACTTGCACATCAGTGGCAAAGCCAGTAAGATGCAGCCAAGAGCACCAGTGATGGCAGATACCAGAGGCTGCAGCACAAGCAGAAGCATCAGAGGCTCATAAGCAGAATGTAATACATATTTGACAGTTTTTGAGTCATGGGTACCACATTGATTAACTTCTGTCTTGAGGCACCTTCAAGCATGCTGTCCACAGTGGTAGACATAGACTTACATAGGCTGTTCTGATATTCAATCATATCCAAATGTTGGTCCAAATTTAAATCCTCTGCTCTTACCTCATATTGGGTAGAGTGTAGGAAACTGAATTATAAATGCCATTTGTTCTGTAAAAAGTATCTATTGTAAAGACCTTCTCTTTGCCTTTGCTGGTGGCTTGCTAGTTCTGTAGTCATAAAAAGGCATTAAAGGTAGATATTCTAGCCATTCTATAGGTGACATGGTTCTAAGTTCTATGAATTGGACAAATCCAGCCACTATTGTAAATGTTGTTAATGGTATTTTATTTTTAATGTCAGCTTATTCTTGTCACTCATCTAGTCAAACTAGTAGTAGTAGTAGTAAGAACTTTTTTTTTACAGGATATGAACTTTAGGTACTGCCTGGCTTGCTAATCCTTCCCCTCTCCATTGTTCTGTTCTCCTTCAGTTCTACCTGAGAATTGTGTCCCCTAGTGAAGTTCTTAAATTGTTGGGTGCCATGTCCCCATGCAACAGTGTTAGTGGTGATGGTTTGAATCCTAGGCTGCTTAAGATGGATGCCCGATACCTGGCTTTGCCCACTGCACAGATATTTAACTTATCTCTCATCTCTGGCTTAGTGCCTAATGTTTGGGAAGTGACAGTGGTTGCACACTTGTACACGAAGGGTGATCCTAAGTCACTTGATAACTATTGACCTATTGCAATCTTGTCTGTACTTAGTAAACAGCTTGAAAAGCTGGTTGCTGCCCATCTAACAAAATATTTATTTACTAACCAAAACATGGGCTTCAGAAAGGCCTTAGTACTATTACTGCACCAACCAAATTTACCAGCAATGTCAAAACGTCTATGGATAAAGGACTGCTGATAGGGGTGGTATTTGTTTACCTCACAAAGCTTTTAACTCTGTTGACCATATTTTGCCATACTCCAAGTTCTTAGCTCTTAGTATCTATTCCATTACAGTATCTTGGTTTGAAAATTGTCTGTTTACTAAATTGTAACAATTAACCATTTCCCGCTGACATTGCAGCTACTTAGATTGGTGTTCCTCATGGGTCAGTTTTTTTGTATGCCGCTCATACCTATTTTCATTAATAATCTTCCTTAGTTACCTGCTTTCTGCTCCTTATTGGTGTACATTGATAACCTTTTACTTTATTTTAGTTCAAAAACCTTTGCAGAAATTAAGAATAATCTTAACCATGATTTCTATCATGCAGAACAAATTTCTGCTTTGAAACAGGAATTGGCAGTACGCTGTACATGTCTGATTGGTATATTAATATTGTTTACACTAGCCCTAGCATGTAGAGTTGTCATGATTGTTAGAAATGAAAGCTAAACCTAAGAATGCTTCTATTCCAAAGTACTGTGTATTTGTTTCATGGTTTTAGTAACTTTTAAACTTTGTACTGAATACAGGAACACCTTCTAAACAGGACTTGTCCTGATGGTGTATATTTTTACCATCCAAATCCTGTCTAAAAATAAAGATTTTTACTACTACAAATTGATCCTTACCACAAAGACACAGTCTATGTTGTTTGGGTCCAGCTCTAAACTTCAGACATATACAGCAATGAGACTTCACTTCTGTATCTTGGTCCCTGCTTCATAATGTTGGCATGTTTGGATACTTAAGATCACCTTACATACCTTCTTAGACTTGGGTCTATGTGATAATGGTGAACACCTAAAGGCGATCGCCGTTATCGCTCAGTCAGAGTGCTGAACACATTTTCGGCACTCTGACAACCCTGGTGCACCAGCACAACGACACCAGGACATATTTTTACTGCTTTCTGTTGGGGGGCTGTGCCCCCCACACCCACCCTCACAGGGAGCTTCACCACCCACACACCCCTACTTAAGGATTCTCAACTCTAGGGGGGGTGCATGTCGGGGGGGGTGAAAGTAGTAAAAATAAAAAGGTTCAGGCCAGGCACAATAAAAATTGCACCAGCGCCCAGACCCGAAACCAATACCTCAGCCACCCCAGCCATTGCCCAATCCCTGACGCCACGTCGCAGCTCGACTGACGACTGCAGCACCACCCTACAGCCTCTCTCCTCCCCAGCCCACACTACTTGATGCCTCCCACCCCCTTGCGTGTCGTATAGCAACATCCTGTCACCTAGTTCGCACCCCTCATCCGGTCGACCCGTTGGTCACCATGAGTGGACTGCACGAGGAAGGTGTCGCCGGAATGGACGGTGCCCTTCCTCATGCGCCCACTTCATGGGTTACCGTTAGACTTTTCCCTTCACATTTCCATTATTTGCAAGTCTGTCAACTCTAAACTAGGCATAGCTAGTAGGGGTTTTATTATTTATTTATTTATTTGTTTGTTTGTTTGTTTGTTGCGCAGGTAAGTACACTGGCCAAAGGACTTTTTTCTTAGGACTGACCATGGCCTAGGCAGCAAAGAAAAGGGTGGAGATGAGAGATACATGTTTACAAACAAGCTGGGAAATACATTTTCAAGAGTAACTGAAAGTAAAGACAAAAAAGATAAAAAATGTGTATACAATTTCAAAATAGTGGCACAAAAACACATAGGTTACACATAAGTTACACAGCTAGTTTTGTAATAATGCAATACTGGTGCTAATACAGAATAGTGAGGACAAGCGGTGCTAACCAGCACATATAAACTGACAAGACAGTAACTAATATCTTAGGCTGCACAACAACAATGGGATGCACTTTAAAGGTGACCCCGAAGCTGTGATTTAATTATTGGATGGGAGGGGGCACTTCTAATTTCCACTAGAAGGGTGTACCAGAGGGATGGACCTGTGGAGGAGAAAGCCTTTTTGCCCATATTTAGAATGTACTTGCAGTACTTCAAACAGAAGATGATCAGAGAAATGCAGGTTACATAAATTTGTTTTGTGCCTTAGTAACCTTGACAAGGGAGAGAGGTTGAGGTGCCTATTGACTAGTCAGTCAGGCAGAAGAGGGTAAAGTTCCTGTGTGCCTGTGGGAACAGCCAGTCAAGATTACTGTAATGGTCACAGTGGTGTAGTCTACAAGGAGCCAATGAGGCAAACTGACATATGCAGGCATACTGTTGTACAGTAAATCATGGTTAGCCAGGAGGTGTATTTTGCAGTGGCATATGAGTAAATGGGAAAGGCATAATCTAGTATAGGCAGCACAGTACTTTCGGGAATGGTAAGGCAAATGCCTGGCGTTCTGGAGTGCCTCAGTATGTATGCTAAATCCAGTATTTGGTGAGTTCTTCTACTCAGTGAATCAGTGTGGTCTAACTAGATGAAGGAAGGGTCAAGTGTGACTCCTAGGTATTTAAAAGTGTGTACCTGCTCCACAATCTGGCCATCAGAGTAGGCAAGACTTAGGAGGGAGAACAGTTTACAGAGTTTTGGTGTAGAGCCAAATCGCATCAATTTCATCTTTCAACATCGAGTAATAGCCTGTTTCTCAGTAACCAATACTAGAAGAGAAAAGTCATCATTCAAGTTCTTATAGAGAATGATAAGTGTCTTTGAGCTATGGAAAATGGTGAGATCATCGGCTTACATGAGCAATAAGAGTTGTTGCAGGTTTGGAGAAAGTTATTTTTAAATGAGGATTAAAAAGAGGGCCTAAGATAGATCCTTGTGATACCCACACTTTATGGGCTGAGTATCAGAGAGCACGTTTCCAAACAAAACATATTGGGCTCTGCCTGAAAGATAGTTACCAATCCAGGAGGTTGCCTTAGGGTATACACCAAGATTCAAAATGTTTTCGTTATAAGGAGATTATAGTGTATAGTGACCCCTTGTTACACATGGAAATCCATCGCAGTCAAAATGTTGTAGCACAGTTCAAAGTTCATAGAACACGGTAATACCATACTGTGGTATGATAACATCTTGTCTGTTTTTCAGAGCGCATGAGACAACAGTTCAAGTAATTGGAAAACTGCCATGTGCTCATCTCAGTAAATTGTCTGACAGGGTGGTGGCAGTGGTTTTCTCGAAAGTGGCTGAGGAGCTCATATAAAATTCGCCTAGAGCCCTGATGATTTCCAGGATCTGCGCCACACTCTGTAAGGATCAGATTAGACTTTTCATTTGAAAAAAAAAAAAAAATACCTGTTGATTCCATTGCATCCAACAGAGTGTTTTAATTGAGTGTTTTTCTGTTTATGTAACTCTTTATCCCTTTTGAAAACTATTGATAAAAATGCTTAAAACTTGACACTGTCTCTTGGAGTAATTTCAAGGTTGTTGTTTTTTGTATGTTATACTGTTTGAACAACAGCACCCAACTAGGAATCTGAGGTTCAAGCAGACTCGATAGACCATAAGGCCTAATCTGCTGGCAATTAGTATGTTAGTATGTTAACAAAGGGTCACTATACACTATAAAAAATACTGGCTGGGCAACTGTGCCCAACCAGCCAGAGCTGCCACCTCGGGGTTCTGATTCCATGGGACCTCTCGAGCTTCGCTCTTGAGGTCTAATGGAATCAGAACCCCTTGTGGCAGGTCAGGCTGGTTGCGCACAGTTGCCCAGCCAGTATTCACTATGTGGTTAATGAGATCAAATGCCATTATCAGAGTCATAAATACTGCCCTGTGAGTTTCCCATCATTCATGGTTGAGAAGGTATAGGAAGTAAAACTGATAAGCGCAGGGTTAGTGCTGTGCCCTTTCTTGAAGCCATGCTACTCTGGACTGTGGATGTTGTGCTGGTTTACACAGGAGTGGAGTCATGCAAAAACATTTTTTTTTCAAGGAGCTCATTCAGTGTAGATAGAATGGAAACTGGTTTATAGTTCTGGACAAGTGAGGGGTTTCCTCTCTTGGGTACTGGCACAACATGGGACTCCTTCCAGATAGAAGTTGAGATAATGAGACATTAAAACTTTTTGATAGGGGTTGAGTGATGGCAGGCGCATTTACTTTCAGGAACTATGGGTCTAGTCCACTATTGCTAGCTCCACTATTAGGTAAGGAAAGCAGAAACTTACAGATGTCACTGGCAGAAATTGTTTTGAAATAGAAAGGAGTTTGTTTAGGGTTGAGGAGGGAGCAGTCATTCAAGCTACTGGGGGGAGAGATTAGGGCTGTCCTGATCACAGAAAGGAAGTTGGAATAAATTACAACAGTAGATAGGTTAGTAGAGCTCTCATTAAACTACCTACAGTACTTGGGTCAGTAATTAATGTACCTTCAAGTGAGTAGGTTTTGGCTTGGGTCCATGATTGATTAGGGAATTAATTGCAGACCAAATTTTTCCTGGTTGCTGAAGCTCTGTGTCTGTTGAGAGTTGAGGTGGTTAAATTTATATCTCTTAGCATCTTGTTTACATATGTTTTGAAGGCTCCTTTTGGTAGACTAGTTTGCTGGGGATAGGGACCGTGAAAGATGTCCTGAGCTTATCTCTGCTCTTCATTTTTGAAGCAAGCTCTTTAGTCAGCTATTTGTTGTTTATTCCCCTCATCTGCCTACTGATGAGAGGGAAGTATTTATCTTGGATAGCCTTCAGCTTGGTACAGAAGTAGGAGGTGGCTGTGTCAATGACAGGGAGCAAGTCAAGTCTGGACCAAACTATGGAGTTAACATCTGATGGTATTGTGGTAGCATCTGGGATGAAGAAGGAGTGATATTTCTGTGTTTTGGGTTGCGGTCTCTGAGTTTTGCAGGACCAGCTGCAGTATGTGGAGGTGCGGTCACTGATATAATTAGCAAGCATTCCAGCTCCCTTAACCCTGTTAGCTGGGTTAAACATCCTGTCCAAAATAGTGTGTTTATTACTCTTTAGGTTTAAATGAGTGAGGGTCTCTATGAGTTGACTTAGGTTTAGGGTTTTCAGGAATTTGTTACAAGTATATTGGCTCCCTTGGCCCCAGTTTATGTTGAAATTCCAAATAATTAGGGTGTATTTTTGGGGGTAGGCAGTTACCAACACTGCTGATAATTTGGCTACGCCTGTGATGTGATGTCTTGTGGGGGGGGGGTGGAAGCAGCAGATATAAACCTTTTTACTGGAGCTTTGATTCAACTCAGCTATTATCCAGTCAGATAGAGAGCCACTTTTGAAACTTCTAGTTATTTCAGTTACCATTAAGCAGTCCTTAAAATACAGTAGGACTCCACCTCCCCTTTTTTACCCTTCTCTGTCCCTTCCTATACTTCTGTAACTTTGTAGGAAGCATCAGAATCAGTGGTGAGGGTTTTAACCACATTTGTCCAGGCAGTGTAGCTTATTCCAGGCTTTGAGTTCCACTAACATAGGTAGGAGGTTACAAACATTTATGTGCATAACGTTGAGCCCATGGTACGCATTCTAAATGGGATCCCTGCACAATATGGGCAGGGAGGCTGGCCCAGGGTTAGCTTCAATGTCTCCTGTGAGAGGTAGAAGCATTACATGGATTAGAGAGTCAGGGATAGTGTATAGGAGACCTAGTAGAGTGTGTTATATAGAAACATAGAATTTGATAGCAGATAAGGACCGCTTGGCCCACCTAGTCTGCCCATTTCCCTGCCTGATGGATAAGCTGCAGATCCTGGTTAACCAACAGCCTACTTCCTCCTGCCCCCATTAGAATTGCCTTATGTCTGTCCCATGCATTCTTGAATTCCCCCACTGTTTTTGACTCCATGACCTCCTCAGGAAGGCTGTTCCATGCATCCACAACCCTCTCTGTGAAAACATACTTCCAGTCCCTCTGCAATGTCACTTTAAAAAGGGTCAGACTAAGTACTGAACCCATTGGTATCCTGCTAGTAACCCCCCTTTCTTCACTGTGGACTCTGTTTACTATTACCCTCTGCTGGTGTTGGTAAGGAGGGAAGAGTAGGTAGTGTGCAACATAGATTATGTCCTGCTTTTTTAAGTAAAGCAATGTAGCACGCAGTGCTTAACTTTGGGGGAACAGTGCCTGATCAGTAGTGCTGACATGGAATGGTTGCTCATCTCAGGGGTGGAGATGGTACTTTGTTATTGATAATGTTGCAGTAACACACACTTGTCAATGATGCATAGGGAACACAGGAGGATCCCCGAGACAAGGCAAAAACAAATTACCCAATATATTTTATTACAGTCTGGACAGTACCTGCACACAGTTATTGGGGCACTGGAGAGGCACAACCAGGGATAGTGTCTCCTACTAAATGGCACCCCATGCTGATGCCACCAGAGTGGTACCTGTATGTGCCTGCCAAACACTGTGGTTTGTAATATGTGGGCCCAGGCTATGACTGCACTGAGGGGTAGTACCTAATACAATAAGTAGGTAGCAACCATGACTGCATTTTGCAGCAGTAACTATCAATCAATCAATCAAATCTTTATTTATTCAGGTGATCATCATTGAGCAAGGCTCATTTACAAGATGGACCTGATAAGGTCAAGGTTCGAGTTGGTGCTCAGCAATTACATCACATACTTATGAGACAGTTATACATACAGAAACAAGAAAATGTTATTTATAACACAATAATTTACAGAGAATTCACATGTTAAAGCTTGGCAAGAGAAAGTTAAACTAACATCTACAATATGTACAATACATATATATCACAATGAGGGCCATGACAGTCACTCACATAATGAGTACGAGGATGGTGAAGGGAATATTGGGTGCCATATACTGGCGGTGTCTGGCTGGAAGGAATATGCCATATGTGATTGGAATAAGGTTTTGTGGGATGACTATTCTATCTCTAGTGGTAGCAACTGCATTTCTCTGTGAAGAAGGCTGTACAGTGCTGCTTGAAGGATGTAAATGGAATGATAATGGACAGTTTTAGGGATTTTTGTAGGGTGTTCCATGCTATGGCTAGAGAGTAGCTGATTGCTGCCCTCCCTATTTTGGTGTTGACTTTGGGCAATTTGAGCAGGATGATATTGTTGCTTCTTAGGGCATAGGAGCTGGGAGTGGTCAGGTTGAAGCAGTCCAGGATATAGCTTGGGAGTTTTTTTATTAAAGCTCTGTAGATCCATAGAGCTGCATTTCTGCTCCTCTTGACATGAAGGAAACCCATCCAACTGAATCATAGAGAACAATGGTGAGTATTATATGGCAGGTCTGTGATGAACCTTATTGCTCTATGGTATAAGGTATCCAACTTTTGAAGGTAGGGAGTGGAGCAGTGACTATAGAGGAAGTCTCGTAGTCAATGACTGATAGAAAGATGGCCTGGACTAATCTCATCTTAGAATCTCTATTAAGCAAGGGTTTTAACTGTGAGGAGGCCAAGCCTTAGGTGCTTTTCAGCAGTTGTTCTAGATGCTGAGTAAAGTCAAGTCTGTTGTCAATCCACACACCTAGGTATTTGAAATTTTCAACATACTCAGATTTTCTCCAAGTATAGTGCATATCTGGGGAGACTGATTGAAGAGGATGTGTTGGTGGAGTTTTGGGTTGTGAACATCATTGCTTTGGTTTTCTTTGCATTTTAGCAGAAGCTTTTCTCGAAGCTGATGTTGTAACAGGAGAATTCTGCTTGTAGGATTTCATGAGCAACTTTAGGTGAAGGTTGCTGACATACAGTACAGTGTCATCAGCAAAGAGATGTACTGAGGACTTGGTAAGGGTTGAATCAATTTTATTTATATAAATGGCAAAAGGATAGGACCCAGAATAGAGCCTTGGGGGACCCCTCTTGACAGTGGTCTTAATGGGGAGATGTCACCTTCAGCTTTTACCTGCTGTGATCTACCGGAGAGGTAGCATCTGAACCACTTAAGGGAGGATGGATCTAGGCCAATGGAGTGTAGGGATGAGAGTAGCAGTTCATGGTCCACAGTGTTGAATGCTTTGCTCAGGTCCAGGAATACTGCACAGACATTGTTCTTTTTATCCAGTTCGGTTTGCCAATCATTGGTGACCTTGGCTAATGCAGTAATAGTGCTATGTTTGGCCCTGAATCCAGATTGAGCTGGATTTAATAGATTAGCATTGTCCAGATATTCCCTTAACTGAATACTCACTAATTTCTCCAGCATCTTGGATAACACAGGTAGGATGGAAATGGGCCTGTAGTTATTAAGATCCATAGGGTCCCCTGATTTTAGAAGGGGGACCACTTGGGCTGTCTTCCACAGTGTGGGAATAGAGCCAGAGTTTAGGGAAAGGTTAAAGAGGTGAGTTAGGGGGACTGCAAGCACATGACACATAATCTTTAGAAAGAATGGTCCAGAAGATCTGCTCCTGCACTTTTTTTGGTATCTAGATGCCATAATAGATCCTCAACTTGTTTCAACAGTATAGGTTTGAAGCTAAAGGAGGAGTCAACTCTTTGTTCACCAGTATAGTGGGAGCTTAAATGATCCCTTAATAGGTTAGCTGGGGAGGAGTCAAAGGCAAGGCCAGCTGTTGTGAAGTGGTTGTTGAATGCATCCAGGATTTCCAATGTGCCAGTAATGGGGCCATAGTTACTGTGTAAATGGGTTGGAAGGGTTGTTAACATTCTGACCCATCATACCCTTGATGGTGCCCCAAAATCTAGCAGTATTATGGTAGGAGGAGTCGAGCTGGGCCAGGTAGCAGGCAGCCTTTGCATCTCTAACTTTCCTAGTGCATTTATTCCTGGCTTTCCTAAAGATCATCCAGTCCACGATATTCTTAGTTTTTCTTGCTACTTTCCAAAGTTTATATCTCTCCAGCAGTGCAGCTTTGAGGTCAGCTGAAAACCAGCGACAGGATTTGTTTTTTATTCGGATACTAGAGATTGGGGCATGGGTGTTAAGGGCATTTAATATAATGTTATTTAGCACCTGCTGAGCTTTTCTACAGAATGTGCAAGATAGAACTTTTGCCAGTGTGAGAGTAGGCTAGATCATGCAGATATCCTTCAAAATTGATGTTTTCTTGGATCTCCTCATGAGGAATTTTGCAGGATCTGTTTTAATGCTGTTGGATCTTACCTACGATGGGGCAGTGGTCACTTATGTCGCATAGGAGCACTCCAGCGTGTGAATAGATGTGGTTTACTCACCAGTATGATGTCAAGTAGAGTACTGTTACTACTATTCCTTGTTTTAGTCTTGTTGGTTCATTAATTAACTGTGTGAGCCCATAGGTGTCAGCAGAATGATACCAGAGGTGTAGCTGCCTGGGTGAGCCAGTTGAAATTCAGGTCCCCTATGATAATGACTTCTTCAGTACAGGACTTGACCAGGTTTCCCAGGTGGGATAAGAGCTTGTGTTCAGCAGAGGGGGTTCTGTAGCATCCAATTAAATGGAAAGCTGCTGTATTGGGGAGAGAGACTTTTAGAGATAGACACTCAAATTCCTTAGGCATAGATGTTGCAGCAGTACAGTATACAACTAAACCAGCTTTTACATATATGGCTACTCCACCTCCCCTTGTTTGGCGATCAGCTCTGAATAGCTGATAGTTAGGTAGGTTAACTTCCCTGTCCATTGTGGTGGTCTTGAGCCATGTCTCAGTTATCACAAGAAAGTCTGGCAAGGTATAGGCAACCCAGGATTGTAGCAATGTAAATTTTTTCAACAGACTGCATACATTAATATGCAGGAAACTGAGGCCTTTAATTGAGGATAGGTCTGAGGAGGGTGATGCTTTCAAGAGGTCCAGGGTTGATTTCTACATTACCAATACAGAGCAATAGGAAGAACAGTAATTTCATAAGGGCTGCCAGTGATAGGGAGAGGGGGCTGTCTTTGGTCCTCCTTTTTTTATTCTGTTGCCACTCTTTGTTTTGGGTGCTCCCTGTGGATTTAAGGTAGTGTGTCGGGATACCAACTAGCAGTTTGATGACTAGGCTTAGTGGGGATCTATATACCCAGTAGTGGGGCCTTGTCTGAGACATATATGTGGTGATGTGTGTAACTTTATGGTGATTGTACCACTGTAGTCGATGCAGCAATGGCAAGACATATATGAGGGTATAGGTGTCAGCCACGGGGGATGTTCCAGAGAAACTAGGCGGGTTTACCACTTTAGATTGTATAATAGGGTCATCTTCATTGTGGAACCCTATGGCTATTAGTGACAGAAGTATCAGTAGCAAGCTCCCCATTCTGAAAGGGATATTGATAGTAGGCAATAGGGAGTAGAGAAGTTGCTGATTGGTTGGGTCAGCAAGCTGGTGTGACAGTCTATTGGTTTAGAGAAAAGTGCTGTGGGCGGGGAAGAGATTTTGGCGGGAAGATGCCTATAAATTAACACACAGGAAGGGGGAAGGGCGGTTGGGCAAAAATTTTGCGCCTTTCCCGACTGCTCCCTCGCTGTTCCTCCCAGCCTTGTGGTTCCCAAGTTCGGCTAGGTGTCGCCGACCGCCCACTGGTGGAGCGAAGGCCCGGAGCTCAGCTGGTTGCTGTGGGCTGAAGGAAGCAGGCTGGAGAGAGACAGAGGAGGGTGCAGCAATTAATAAAGGCAGTAGCAAGCCTTTTTCTGAGCGTCACTGACCAAATCTGCACTACAAAGGACTGTGTGGGGGGGTCCTGTGGTGCCTCAGCGTCTGGCCCACCTTACATATTCAGACAAGGAGCTGCAATTACTTTAAAGAGCAGTAAAACAGTAGTTTTCCCTTACAATACAATAGTAGATAACAGCACTTTTTTTGATGATTTACACATATAAAACTAGAAGGAGAGTGGCGCCTCAGCATCTGGCCCACTGCTGCTAACAGAGTCCAGCAGAATTCAACAGAATCAACAGCAGTTGCCCTCTATAGATGTCTCACCAGAGTGGAAGCAGCTCTTCTGGGAAACTTGCAGTAGAACACCAGGGGAAGAGTAAAAGACAAAAAGAAAAACAAATTTTCAAGTCCCACACAGATTTCAGCAATGCAAACTGAGCCAGTGTAAGTCAATGGGGCAGGAGAGCCAATCGGCTGCTGTGCCTGGTGGAGCGCTCACTTACCGATTGGCTGCGCCTTTCCCGACTGCTCCCTCGCTGTTCCTCCCTGCCTTGTGGTTCCCAAGTTTGGCTAGGTGCCGCCGACCGCCCGCTGGCGGAGCGAAGCCCCGGTGCTCAGCTGGTTGCTGTGGGCTGAAGGAAGCAGGCTGGAGAGAGACAGAGGAGGGTGCAGCAATTAATAAAGGCAGTAGCAAGCCTTTTTCTGAGTGTCACTGACCAAATCTGCACTACAAAGGACTGTTGGGGGGGGTCCTGTGGCGCCTCAGCATCTGGCCCACCTTACATATTCAGACAAGGAGCTGCAATTACTTTAAAGAGCAGTAAAACAGTAGTTTTCCCTTACAATACAATAGTAGATAACAGCACTTTTTTTGATGATTTACACATATAAAACCAGAAGGAGAGTGGCGCCTCAGCATCTGGCCCACTGCTGCTAACAGAGTCCAGCAGAATTCAACAGAATCAACAGCAGTTGCCCTCTATAGATGTCTCACCAGAGTGGAAGCAGCTCTTCTGGGAAACTTGCAGTAGAACACCAGGGAAGAGTAAAGACAAAAAGAAAACAAATTTTCAAGTCCCACAGATTTCAGCAATGCAAACTGAGCCAGTGTAAGTCAATGGGGCAGGAGAGCCAATCGGCTGCTGTGCCTGGTGGAGCGCTCGCTTACCGATTGGCTGTGCCTTTCCCGACTGCTCCCTCGCTGTTCCTCCCAGCCTTGTGGTTCCCAAGTTCGGCTAGGTGCCACTGACCGCCCACTGGTGGAGCGAAGCCCCGGCGCTCAGCTGGTTGCTGTGGGCTGAAGGAAGCAGGCGATTGGCTGCGCCTTTCCCGACTGCTCCCTCGCTGTTACTCCCAGTCTTGTGGTTCCCAAGTTCGGCTGGGTGCCGCCGACCGCCCGCTGGCGGAGCGAAGCCCCGGCGCTCAGCTGGTTGCTGTGGGCTGAAGGAAGCAGGCGATTGGCTGCGCCTTTCCTGACTGCTCCCTCGCTGTTCCTCCCAGCCTTGTGGTTCCCAAGTTCGGTTAGGTGCCGCCGACCGCCCGCTGGCGGAGCGAAGCCCCGGCGCTCAGCTGGTTGCTGTGGGCTGAAGGAAGCATGCGATTGGCTGCACCTTTCCTGACTGCTCCTCGCTATTCCTCCTGGCCTTGTGGTTCCTAAGTTTGGCTGGGGTACATGACTGCCAGCTAGGCGGGCCCGAAGCCCGCGCTCAGCTGGTTGCTGTGGGCTGAAGGAAGCAGGCGATTGGCTGCGCCTTTCCGACTGCTCCCTCGCTGTTCCTCCCAGCCTTGTGGTTCCCAAGTTTCTGTGCGCGACCGCCCGCTGGCGAAACCCGGTAGCTCAGCTGGTTGCTGTGGGCGCTGAAGGAAGCAGGCGATTGGCTGCGCCTTTCGACTGCTCCCTGGCTGTTCCTTCCGGCCTTGTGGTTCCCAAGTTCGCTAGGTGCCGCCGAATCACCGCTGGCGAGCCAAGCCCGGCGCTCATCTGGTTGCTGTGGGCTGAAGGAAGCAGGCAGAGTGGAAGCAGCTCTTCTGGGAAATGATTGGCTGCACCTTTTCAGACTGCTCCCTCGCTGTTCCTCCCGACCTTGTGGTTCCCAAGTTCGGCTAGGTGCCACCGACCGCCCGTTGGCGGAGCGAAGCCCCGATGCTCAGCTGGTTGCTGTGGGCTGAAGGAAGCAGGCGATTGGCTGCGCCTTTCCCGACTGCTCCCTCGCTGTTCCTCCCGGCCTTGTGGTTCCCAAGTTCGGCTAGGTGCCGCCGACCGCCCGCTGGCAGAGCGAAGCCCCGGCGCTCAGCTGGTTGCTGTGGGCTGAAGGAAGCAGGCGATTGGCTAGAACACTAGAGCACTAGAGAACTAGAACACTATGAGGCTATGAATCGTAGTTACCAGTTAGCAGCAGTACCTAGAACAATATACAGGCAAAGGCTATGGATAACACTTAGTAGCAGTACCAGGAACTAGGGTTGTGCAAGTAACAAATAGTATTTCTCAAATACCATAAGTGATGCAGTATTCGTTATTCAGTTACAAATAATCAATAGTGTCACTATTTGTGCTTATTACTATTTGTAAAAAATAGAGAGGAAACAGCCCCTCACCTCCTCCCCAGCCTCTCGCGTTAGCATGCAACCCAATTCCCGTACCCTCTGCTACAATCTGAATCCCATACAACTTCCCCCAACTCCCACAATTTCATGGGTCCAAAAAATTTCCCATGATGGGTGACCAGCACAACCTGCCCACCTCCATGGCATGCCACCATCTTTAGTGCTTTTCAATTATCAAAACAATATTTCCCCCCAACCCCTACTCCTGGCAGTACCCGACTCTCACCCTACTTCCTTCCAGCACACAGTTGTTGTTTTTTTTCTATTATATTTTTCTGTTCTCAGAGCCAGGCAGGTGGCTATGGCCTTCTCTTGGAGGGACTCATCCTCTGGCCTGTGCGTCCCCGCTCACGCTGATCCCCATATATTCCCCCACAGCTTAACCCCTGTGGTGGGGCCAGGGAGGAGAGTGCCTGCTATCTCCCCCCCCCAGAGCACAATCCAGAATCTGGGGGTAGCCTTGGTGATGCGACAGACCATCATGGAGCCTCCCAGCTCCCTTTTCACATTTTTCTCCCATCCCCCCTTCCCACCAACATAGGACATCGGTACGTGCCTGCCGAGCCATACTGCCCTCCAGCCACTGCCAGAGGGCAGTCAATGAATGGGATGACAAATCCTCCCTCCCCTGAGAGAGGAGAGCAGTCCTCCAGATGCTCAATTCTGTCTTGCCCCTACCGACCTCCAGTGGTCCGGGCTCGTTCCCGAACCCAGGTCACCAGCATGGTATGAGGTGTAGCAACCAGTGCCTCAATCTCCAGCACAACTGGGCTGGCCCACCCAGTTGTTCTTTTAAAAGGGAAGTCCCCCAGCGAGCAACATCAAAGGCGACTGACACAACCTGCTCTCCTCTGTGACTGACTGCCTTCTATTGAATGAAAGTGCTCCTGAGCTTGCTCCTATTATAAAACAGCTGATCTCATGATGGCCATGGAGGAGGGCAGGTTGCATTAGTCACATTTATTGTCACTCACTGGGAGCCTTTTAAGAGAAACACTTGGTGCTGGGGGGGGAGGAGAGTAGGAGTCTGGTGTCGCCAGGGTGGGTGGGGGTAGAAAATTGTTTTGATAATTGAAAAGTGCTAAAGATAGCTGCAAGCCATCAAGGTGGGTGAGTTGTGCTGATTGTCTATCATGGGAGTTTTTCTGGGGAAACATTAAATTGTGGGTGCTGGGAGGGAGGAGGGGAGGATTGGGATTGTAGGAGAGAATGGGGGATGGGGTTGTGTTTTAAAGGATTGAGCTGGGTAGGAGGGTGGTTGGCTATTTTTCTTTTTTCACAGGTATGTGAATAATGAATATGAATATGAATGCCCCACTACTTGGGGCCATGAATACAAATAGTCAGCCAAATATTCAAAGGAAGGTATTCACACACCCCTGTCTGGAACATTATATAGGTAGAGGCTACAAAATTGCATTCAGCAGTTTTACCTAGAACAATATACAGGCACAGGTTATGGATTACACTCAGCAGCAGTACCTATTATAATATGGATGCAAAGTTTGAGGACTACACCAAGCAGCAGTACCTAAACAATATACAGGCAGAGGCTACCGGTTACACTGTGCAGTAGTACCTGAACAATATGCAAGTTAAGGCTATGGATTACATTTTGCAGCAGGCAGTTTTGTAATACACCTTCTCATATGCTCTTTAGGTGTAACCTGTGTAAGTAGTACCTCTAGTATCTGTACATGCTGTTCCTCTTTTGTGCTCTGTGTTATTTTGTACTTAGATGTACTGTATGTATTTCCATACTTATGTGATTCTAATCACTGCTAGTTGTATGGCTGTTAACTTGTGCTCTCTTCTGGAAAGTGCCTGAAAAGAAGCATTTTATATCTAGAAAATGTACCTGATAAACAAAAGCTAAATAAATATATGCCTAATAGTTGGCAATAGAGAAGCCTAATGAAACACAAACAAAAGTCAATTTGCTCATGGTATCCAACTTCCAGATTCCTTGTCAGGTGGCTTAGTGCTCATATGTTGAGGTGCTTTGGACCTATCATGAGCTGCCATAATTACCACTAATCTTTCTTAGGAAAGGTGTTATAGAGGAGGCAAGATATTGTTTATCAGTTTTCCAGGACAGCTGGGTCTATGCCAGGTTGCCATGCTAGCATACTCCAAGACAGGATAGATAGGAGCAATAATCACAGAAGGTCACAGAAAAGCCAGCAGGAACTTCCAAGAATTCATATAGATTCTTCTTGATGGAGCCCTCCTCATCAGCAGAAAACTGGAGTTTTTCCTGCATGAGGCACATCAAAGCCTGAATGAAGAAGACCTGGGGGTATAAACCACACCCTCTTCACTACCAGTGGAAACAGTGGAACTGAAGTCAAACCCATCACATACGAGAGCCTCAGCATCCTCTTCCCTTTTCTCCTCCACTATCAGGTCTAGATTATATGCATATTCTTCCTCCTCATTAGGTCAAGGAGGCTGCAGAGGAGTCAATGTCTGGGACTCAGGCAGTTCTGGAGGAGGAACAAGGACAAGAAGTCCACCTGTTGCAGATGTTTTTGCAATATAAATCACTGTATTTACTGTATTGTAATTTATGTATGCACTGTATGCAATTAGTATCTTTATGTAAACTGTCTATGTATTCCATATAAATAATTCTGGGTTACTCCTGAAAAGGGACAGCTGATCTCAGTGAACTTACCCAGTTACCAAAAATCCAATAAATAAATAAATAAATAAATAACTAGGCCCAGACAGTATCAGCAGGAGTGACAACAGATCACCTGTCACACTGGTGACCTAGGTTTGGAAACAGATGCAGGTTGCTTGGGGGCTGGCTGGGTGAGGGAGGATATTTTGCCCATAGGACTGCTCTCCTCCCTTGGGGAGGAGGGTTGCTGTGTCTTGCTGTTGACAGTCAAAAGCTCACTCCTGGGGCCAGGTACACTGTGCTCCCACTGCCCACCCTTAAGTGCAATCCGTGACAGGGGGAACTGGAACATCCTCCACATGTCTGTATAGAGTGCTTGCTGAGTTCACAGCTGAACACCTGCCATGAGGTTCCAGGGCTTCCTCTCTCTAATCTGGGTAAGGATACAGTTTCAAGTCTGTAGCCAAGTGAGAACTCTCCACAGTTGCTGTGCTGAGGGGAAGACCCAGGCATTATGAGCTCTTAGGGGGTTTGCCCTTGTAAACCTGATTGTGTCCTCTTCCACGGGGTGTGCAGCACCTAGTTCCCCTTCACAGACTCCTCCCAAGACCTGTGTATCTCCCCTTACTTAAGGCACCCAGATATTCCCTTTTTGTATCCTAGATTTGGTAGTGAAAGGTGGTACTTTGCATTAATCAGGTTGGTCTCAGAATTTAATAAACCTTTGCCCACACAAATCACTCACAGGCAGTTGTAAAAGCAAAAATGCTCTTACTAAATCTAAATAATTATTATACAAAATTTTACAAACAACAGATTTAGAAATGTGGTTAGAGAATAACAAAAATAAAGGTGGAAACATACATGCAAAAGCGCACTGTAAAAATGTTAGCTGTCTAGTTTCTACCTTGTTTGTAGAAAATCAGACATCCAGGAAACAAAAGAAGTTGGCAAAAGTTTCAGTCCTTCTGTAGCATTCACTGGTTCTTAGGCAGTCTTGCTTCTCTTGTGTGTCAGAAGAGTGTCCAAAATGCAATGCAAAAACAAAATGCTCTGAACTTCTGTTTGGAGAGCCTTTTTATAGCATTGCAATCTGTAAAAATCCTCAGTGGTTTATAGCTGGTGGCATTATCTTTTAGGCCACCAGGGGTCTCTCTTGCTTTTTCTCAAACTTTGAGGGAATCATCATGATTAATATTTCAGTTGCCCCCCACCCCAGCTTCCTGACACTTATAAAAAAATGTAAGTAGACTGTGGTAACCTTGCTGATACCTCCTGCCTAAAATCATTTCTCCTGTGATCTTTGCATGGGTGCATACTGTGTGATCTTGAGCAAGTCATTTATTTATTTTTTAATTTTTATTTAACAAATTGGAAAGACCTTTGAGCCAAGGGCTCTTTTACAGAGGTTCCATGTTAAGTCACAAGAATAGCAAATTACAATGGTTTCAGTAAGTAGTACAGCATAAGGAAAGTAATTACATAAACAAAAGAATAATATGGCAAGATAACTATTGTGTCAAGTGCAGCCAGGGGCCTTTTCTGAAGAGGGATGAAAGGGATTACAAGGAGAGAAATACAGGGGGTGAATTGAGGGGTGGAAGGAGCAAAATAAGAGCAAGGAGGGAGATTCCACAATGAAGCTTAAGCAGGAAAGACCCATGGGGGTTGGGCGTAGAGGGAGAGAGAACAAGATGAGGAAACAGAGGAGAGGTTGGAAGTGGGAGTGGAAGGGTAAAGGAAGGGGGGATGAGGTAGGATAAAAAAAGGGCAGGAATGGGAAAGGGATAAGGGAGGAAGTGCTGTGAGTGGAATAGCACAGCAACTTGATAGAGCTATACAGGGGCAAATGGTAAAAGAGGGAGGTCCCAGTGCATTTAATTGTCAGCAGAGATTAGGTATAGCAATCACAAGATGCTCTGGAAACTTGGAATTGACACAGCTTCTGCTTAAATGGTCAGAGGTTGCAGTCTTCGCAATCTCAAGAGGAAGGGAATTAAATAAATTAGCAGCTCTAACTATAATGGATCACTGTTGGAGCGAGGTTCAACAGTGAGGGACAATAAAAGTTTGGTTCACAGAACTTCATGTGCTCTGAGTGCCCTGGAAGGGACTGAAAAGCTGAAGAGAACCTGGTGGTAGGAAACCAAGATCTGCCTTCTTAGCCAGAAGGCAGGCTTGATATTCAATTTGAGCCTGGAGTTGAAGCCAATTTGCTTGTTCGTAAAGGTCACAAGTATGAGTACGATACACTGCACCAGTTAGTAGATAGCATGCCTTATTCAGAGCTGTGGTGAGCTGACGTAGGGTTGTGTCTGTAGCAGAACCATAAATGACCAAACCATAGTCAATAATAGACAAACTGAACTTTGGATAGCCAATCTGACGGCTTCGGTTGTAAGGCAGTGTTTATGCCTGTGTAGAAGACCTAGGTGAATGTTAACTGCCTTGGCAACATTCTCAACATGGTTGGAGTAGGAGAGCGTACTATCCAGAGTAACTCCTAGGTATTTAAAAGATTGAGTCTGATCAAGGAAAACACCTGCACTGTTTTTAATCACCAATTGTTTGGCTTTGTGCTTGCTGTGGGTACCATGGAAGAGTATGACCTATGTTTTTTTGCAATTAAGCACCAACTTATGAGAGATAAATCAGGACTCAGCTTAAGTAAAACTTTTCTGAAGTTGGGCCTGAAGGAGGGTAGGGTCAGCAGTCTTTGAGAAAATGACCGCATTATCCACGTAGAGGAGTACTGGTTCGGAACAGGATGCCGGAAGATTATTGCAGAAGGTACTAAAAAGAAGGGGTCCCAGTATCGATCCTTGAGGAACCCCAGAGCAGACAGGCAGTTCAGCAGAAAGGGCAGACCCTATTCTCACTTGTGTGCGGTTTGCTAGATAGCTGGTGAACCACTTAAGGGCTTCTGAAGATATACCAAGCCCAGCAAGTTGATGTGTCAGCAAATGGTGATTGACTGTGTGAAATGGTTTAGACAGGTCAATAAATTTTGCACCAACAAGATGACCCTGATCAAGAGTATGGTGAACGAAACCTGTGAATTCCAGAAGGGCCGTAGATGTGCTGTGCCCTTTCTGAAAATCATGGTGTTGAACACATTGTAGGTTGTATTTTTCTAGGTACTCCACAAACTGGTCAGTAACAATCATTTCAAGTACTTTGGACAACGGGGGAAGAATAGATACAGTATTTGCCTATAATTCCCAGGTAGTAATCTGTCCCCACTCTTAAAAAACTGGTATAACCAGAGCGGATTTCCAGATCTGGGGTAATTGTGAAAGAATGAGGGAGTGATTGAGAAGCTTGGTGAGGGGGGATAGGACTTCATCTAGAGTTAGGGTAAGATGTTTTAGGTCAAGGGAATCACTGTTGTCCTAGTTCCTCCTAGAACTAGGACAAGCAGTGATTAACTTCCTTGTGCTCCTAGGTCACATATGGAAACAAGCTTTGGCTTAGTGTGTTACTCCTGGTTAAACAATGTTCCCTTTCCCTTTGTTTTATGATGGGGTTATGACACTCTTCCTTGATTAGTTAACCAGGGAAATCCCTTTTGAAAATGGACTCTTGGTTTCCTGGCTAATCATCAGGGCTTGACAAATTTTAAAATTAGGTACTTGTCCATGGACAAGTGGCTTATCCAAAAATAGTTGTCCCAGTGCTTGGGTTCGTAGGTCAGGTATACAATTACATATTTTTAATGGAAAGTATAAAAATACAGAAAACCTCAATGGATTTATTGTAGTATCTGTTATTTAGTGTTGTAATAAACAATAAGAAGAATACAGATCTGAATTTTTTTTTGTCAACATGGAGAGGATTGTGACAGAAGTAGCATCAGCAGTGAGCAGCAGCAAGTGTAGTTGCAGCGGCAGCATCAGCAGCACAGTGAGAACATCATGCAGCAGTACAGCATCAGCATCAGGAAAAGTTATAGGAAGCCTGAGCTTGCCCCAGCTGGAGCATCATATTCAGTGTCATCATCAACACTAGTGACAGCCTCAGGGACATTTTTCTGTGAATCAGCAGAACTAGTAGTTGAACTAGCATGACCATGAATGTGGCGTGTGCCAGGACCAGATAGTAGCCAATGGTTGATAGCTTGATCAGGATCAAAACTGTCTAATGCAGGACCTTCAAGTGCTATATGCAGAAGTGACTGGATGTGTCATCAGCCAAACTAGTTCTTATTTTTGTTTTTATAAGATTCTGAATGGAGAATACTCACTCGCATTTAGCAGTAGACACACTCATAGCCAGTAACATTTCTATTAGGTCAAAGATGTGAGCAAGCTGGCTGGTCTCTCTCGCAGTAGTCGTGAATGCACTTGCAGAAATGGCTTATCAACTGCAGACTTAAGCATTGAATTTAATGCAGCATTTTTATACTGGTTATGTGATCTTCAGAAAAAAGTTGCAAAAGTAGTCTAAGAAATTAGTTAAATCAGTCGTGACAAATTATGCAAGTTCTTCTCGTGATAGATCTAAATTTTTGAAATCTAAACAACTGAACCGTTTTAGAGGTTCCTCTGAAAAATTTCAAAAACACTGGTCAATGTAAGATACTGCTGCATCTATTAAACGATGCAGCTGTGTATCAATCGTAAAATTGACTTCAGGACAGTTCCCTTTGAAGGTAAAAGGAACAATCTCATCCTCACTGTTACGTTTTGAAATGAGATTATTCATGCATTTCTCTGCAGAATTATATTGGTTTAGAAATGATGTCATAAACTTTCCAGTTTTTATTTTTAGCTCCGTCAACTGGAGTAAGCAAGTCTCGACGAGTTGGGGGACTTCCAATATTAGCAGGTCATTCTTTTGAAATTCAAGTGATAGATTTTACAATATTGGCAAAAAATCTTGAAGAATGAACTGCTTTCACAAACTGTACTGAGTGTGTATCTCTTAGAAGTGCCTTTGCTTTGGCACCATCATCACCAGCAGAGTTTGAGACATGATCGAGATGTTGAACTACCGTGAGCAGGTTGACTTGAACAGCATGAACTGAACGTGTCTTACTTGCAAGCCAATGAACTTACTTTATTGCATTGAAATGAGCCAGCTCAGTGTGTATGACATCTGCTATTTCCTGCAGTTCCTTAAATTTCTTGGGGCTGTAGAGGTAAAATTAAAAAATTCCTTTCAGGGTGTTTTCTATTTTTTGAACAAAGGGATTTTTTCATGATGTCGAGAACTGCCAACTCCAGTTTGTGGGCTAAGCAATGCATGGGTATTACAGTGGGGACATGTTGTCTGATTTTTGCTATGGTGCCACCTGTGTGGCCCATCATCACTCTGGCACCATCAAAGTTTGCAGATACGAGAACCGGTCCAGGCTTGTTCACATCGTTAAAGTCCACAAAAGAAAGATCAACAGACTCCAGCGCAGAGCTTATTGCTTTAAAAACTCCATCTGCGTGAGAATGTTCTAGCAGTACAGCTTTAATTAAACAGTTGTAAACTTTTTTTTCTATACCATCAGCAAAACGAAGGAATACATTTTTCTCACTCTCTACTATGCTTGCATCTTCACTGCCATCTGCAGGACCGGTAATGAATTTTGTATTTTTGACAGTCTGGATCTGTGTTTTAGACATGACAGCTGATATTGCATTACAGAAGTCTCTGGCCCGTTTACCATTTGCGTAATTGTTGCCTAGTTTAACCCCATTTTTTTCTTGCAATGTGCAAAGCCACTCCATATCTGAGAAAGGACGTAAATTTTTAGTTAAGGAATGTGCGACGTTAAATAAACACCTCATTTTATTTTTGGTGGATTCCTCCATCTGAGAAAATGCATGATATCACTTGCTGTTTCAGATATATTACAACTGACTGCATGTTGACCAGTTTCATGACTATGCTGGTTTACACAAATTACATGTGGATTTGATTTCTCAAGGTCTCTCACTGACTCAATTATGAAATTATTTTAACCAGTAGCAAATGCGTTAGGTTTTTTGGAATAAGCCGGAGTAGCAAGAGTGGGATATTTCTCACAGATTGAGTAGTACACTGTTACTGCGTGGGAAATAACAGACACTTAGGCAGGAGGTATGATGCATAAAATAAACACACAAATGCGTTTATGATTTTTTATTCAAAATCAAAAAAAATTAATATTTACAGAAATGAAAAAAACAAGGTGTTAGTCAACACATCAAAATAAACAAAACTCTGAAGATGACTCTTCCCTAGTCACTCTTCTCTTAATTTTACCACTTTTTAAACCAATTCACTGGTGTGAAAACAAACACACCTTCCTCCTACAAGACCAGCAGCTCACTGGCCTACCTCTCTCTAAACATCCCTCTAGTGGTGAGTTTTTATAGCCTTATGGCTGATGACATCATGGGCAGGTGATCAACATCAAGGAAACAATTAGGCTTTTGTTCTTTTATTTTACAGAATAAATGCATTTTATTTCATGCTTTTCCAAGTCCCTATACTCCTTTACCTGATAATAGACTTTAGTTAAAAAAAAAATACTTACAGGTAGGGATCAATAATAACTCTTTTAGGCTTAATTGGGACTCATTTGGAAGCAAGCCCCTCCCTTATTCTGAAGTCACTGAAGCCTTCATCTTTAAAACCAGACATTTTGTGGGCTGCCAGCCCTATAACAAGAACTGCAGGGAAGCCCACAGGTAATTATAGCATCATACTCTTTCTGGTTTTCAGGTGTCTCTGTTTTGGCAAAGAGAATGGGAACTAGAGGGTATGCTCTTTATATCCCTTCTTCTGCCAGCTTAGGAGACCTGTATCCTTATTTCAGTAATAATTACCACTCGTTTTTCTTTTCTTGTAATAACCTTAGAACCATTTTAGCCTTCATTTTGTTTAGAAATGCTACCATTTTACTTAAACCTTGCACGGGCTCTTACTAGGCTCCTTTAACAGCCCCTGCCACTATGCAGCACTTTCCTTTACTACTCTAATGGCTGAAATGTGCAGCCATCAACAAAACATTTAATTTGGGCCTTTCCTAAACCCATTTCCATACCTCTCAACCTTTCTTCACCAAAATGTGTGACACTATGTGTGACAAATGAGCAAAATGTGTGACATAGAGTCTAACATGGCACTGCAAGCTCAGAACACTATAGCTATCACTGCACTAATGTTCATAATGTTTTTTGATAACTGAGCATAATAGATTATGATGAATTTCTGCTTTAAAGTCTCAGTGGGGAATGTGGAATATCACCTTCCCCATGATGGACAAAGGGTTTCTGAGAGGTAAAATGAGTGACGTACCTCATAATGTGTGACAGTTGATAGGTATGCCCATTTCCAACCTTTGGCTATTTCTTTTATTTATCAGCCCTGTTACAATATTTCTGGGCTGTTTTCTTTGTACATGAATGTTTTATTCTTTAGTTAGACACTTCTGTTTTGATCTGGGCACTACTGCTAAACTGGGAACACTCCAGGAAACTCAGGAGTGTTTTCACTATTTAAAAGTAAAGTCCTACTTATGTTTGGACATATCTTCCACTAGGGAGAGTGCTTTACACTGCACTCAGCCCTATCTGGTGCACCATAAGAGGGATTTGAGAAAAGGGATAGTAAAGTAAGCAATGAGATATGTCAGGTTGGCCACCCTGACATGAAAAAAAAGGAAAGGTGAGAAGAAAAGATGAAGAGGATAGGACACTGTGAGAGAAAAAAAGGGGGATCACCTTTTTATATTAGTAGGGGAGTAACCCTTACAGGAAACAGGGACCCTGTTACACTCCTTCCCACACAAGAAGGCAACAACTGTTGACTCAGACCCTTCTACCCTTGAAGGGTTGGAACTTCTGCCCACCCACTCCAGAAGTTCCCCTCAGGAACCCTTATAATTACAGTAATGGTATATCAGTATCTAGATATTGACAATAGCTACCATACCATTCTGTTTCCTGAGGTTTAGTGTCTATTCATGACATGTGACAAAAACTATCTTTTTTTTCACAGTTCAATTTACTTTTCCCTTCAATGTCTGGTTATCAGCTCCAAATCTAGACAAAAAAAATCAGCATTTTTATGCTGGGCACCTTCTCTATGCTTAACAGTAAACCTATATGGCTGTAGGGCAAGGTACCATCGCATAATCCGTGCATTCTTCTCCTTCATCTGGTTTAACCAGCACAACGGATTATGGTCTGTCAAGATGGTAAACCCAGTGCCCCACAGGTAATAGGGTAAGGACTCAATTGCCCACTTCATGGCGAGACACTCCTTCTCAATGGTCGAGTATTTCCATTCTCGCTCATGAAGTTTTCTGCTGATATAGATCTTAGGATGCTCTCCCTTTTTGTCATCTGGGACAAAACAACCCCTATCCCTGTGTCTGATGCATCTGTATGCACTTCAAAGGGCACCTGGAAATTTGGACTCCTAAGGACTGGGGCAGAACATAAAATAGCTTTTATGTTCTGGAAGGCTTTTTCACACTCAGTAGTCCATTTAACCTTATTAGGAAATTTGTTTTTGGTGAGTTCAGTCAAAAGGTATCGCTATGGTTGAAAAATCAGGGATAAAGCTCCTGTAGTACCCTGCTTAACCCAGGAAGGAACGAACATGCTTTTTCGTGGTGGGAATAGGACTATTTGCAACAGCCTCTACTTTACTTTTTTCTGGTTTTACTGACCCATGTCCTATTACAAACCCTAGATACTTTGTTTCAGTGTTTGCTAGGGAACATTTTGCTGGGTTAATGGTTAGTTCTGCATCAGTAATGGCTTAAATGACTGCACTTAGATTTGTCAAATGGGTTTGCCAGTCTGGACTAAAGATAACAACATCATCCAAATATGCAGCACTATACTGTGTATGTTGTCTAAGAATGTGGTCCATGTACCTCTGAAATGTGGCAGGGCACCATGAAGACCGAATGACATTGTTGTAAACTGATACAGACCAATAGGAGTACAAAAGGCAGTCAGTTCCTGTGCGTCTAATGCCAAGGGTATTTGTCAATACCTTTTTGTCAAGTCTAGTGTGCTGATGTAGCTAACTGTTCCTATTTTATCCAGCAAATCATCAATTCTGGGCATGGGGTACCCATCAAAGGATGAGATGGCATTGATTTTCCTAAAATCTAAACATGGCCTTAGACCACCTTCCTTTTTGGGACCATAACCATGGGTGAAGACCAGGCACTTCGTGAAGGCACTATCACTCCCAGATATTCCATTTTTTGTACCTCATCTATGACCTCTGACCTCATCCTTTCAGGTAACCTATACGGTTTTTGATGTATGGGTTTTGATTATATGACTTTTATGCTATGTACCACCCCCTTGGCTTGACCTGGTGTATTTGTGAAGGTGTGCTGATAATACTGTAGCACGTCGTGTACCTCTTTGCTCTGTTCAGGGTCTAACTCAGGACTGATCTGTACATTCTGCTTCTCTTGAGAAGGATCTAATTGTTCATAAGCAACATCCAACTCAGTGTGCACCTGTTCAGGGTGAATAAATAGAGTAGGGGGGCTGGTTTTTCTACCCACCTACGCAGCAAGTTGGCATGATAAACCTGTTTCTGGGGCCGCCTCCCTGGCATCTCAATCTCAAAATTTACCACCCTTGTTCAGCGTGTTATCTTAAAGGATCCCTGCCATTTCATCAATAGTTTGTTTTCTGTTGATGGCAAAAGTAAGAGTACTTGCTCTCCTGGGTTAAAACATTTGTCCTTCAGTCCAACATCATACCACATTTTCTGCTCTGCCTGGTTACTGAACACATTCTGATGTGCCATGGTGACAAACCTCACCAACATTTCTCTTAAAGAAGTCATGTAGTCCAATATGTTAGTATGTCCCACATTTCTACCTTCCTCCCAATGCTCTTTCACAACATCCAGGGGACCATGGGGATTCCTACCATACAATAACGTGAATGGGGAAAAACCTGTTGTAGCCTGGGGTACCTCCCTATATGCAAAAAGAAGGTAGGGAAGAAACCTGTCCCAATCACGGCCTTCTTCCTGCACATACTTTTTTAACACAGTTTTCAAGGTATTGTTGAAACATTCTACAAGGCCATCCATTTGGGGATGATGGGAGGTTCGCACTGCTGATACACCCAGAAGTTTGTACAATTCCTTTAACAATTCAGAAGTAAAGTTACTTCCTCTGTCAGTCAGGATCTCCTGAGGGATACCCACCCTACTAAAAATTTTGACCAATTCCTCGGCAATCCAAGGAGCCTTTGCAGTACGTAAGGGTATCGCCTCAGGGTATCTTGTAGCATAATCACAGACAACCAAAATAAACCTATTGACTTTTGAACTGGTTGTCAGGGGCCCAACTATGTCCATTGCAATGTGCTCAAAGGGAGTGATAACATATGGAATAGGTTGCAGAGGTACCTTATCTGCTTTCCCACCTTGAGCAACCAACTGGCACTGGGGACATGCTTGGCAATAAGCTGCTACATCCTTATGAATGCCAGGCCAGAAAAATCTATAGGTTATGTGCCCAAGGGTTCTATCCCTTCCCTTGTGGCCTGCCATGGATAGGTCATGCGCTAATTGCATCAGTTTTTCTCTGTATACATTAGGAACCATAAGCTGTTCTACACAATCTTGAGTTACTGGATTAACACAGTTACGGTATAATAACCCATTTTTAAACACAAAATGAGGCAGTCCTTCTTTTACTTTTTCCTGGACCTGTGGAAAAAAAGGTTTTAAAGATACATCAGCCACCTGTCTTTTTTAAATCACAGCTGATCAGACCTGGTGCAACCTCAGAGCTACCAGCCTGTTTAGTTTCCAGCCATAACCTTTTCTGTCTTCTTCTTTGTTTCCTGGTCTTTTGGTTTTCCTGGCTGTCAAACAAGTCCTCCTCAAGGGAAACAGCTGGGTTAATTGGGCCTGTTTAGCTTGGGACCTGGTGGTAACAGTCACAAGTTCATTGGTAGCATGTTGGGTACTCATTAGGGTAGAAAAATGGGGAAAGTCTTGCCCTATGATTACTGGTACAGGTAGTTTTTGTATCAATCCCACATTCATGCAATGCTGCTGATTGTTAACAGTCACCAACCCTGGCAGTGTGGTATTGATGAACATCACCATGGACACATATTACAGTTGTATCAGCCTGGGTATATTCAGTAGTAGGCAGCAGATCTGCTCTCATCAATGTCTGTTTACTGCCTGAGTCCAGCAGGCCCAAAGTCTGATGCTGTCCAATCCTCACAGTGGTGACATATTCAATATTGGCCAAGGCTAAATGGGCAGCTTCTGATCTTTTGTTAGGACAATCCCTAACAATATGCCCTTTTCCCAAACATCCGTGGCATATAATCTCAGAATAGGGTACCTTTCCCCCTCTGTCTCTTCTTACATAATTAGTCTGTCTCTGTGGTGTAAAATTGAAAGATCTTACTAGCTCCGCAGGTCTGGGTGCCACATTCTGTCCTCTGGGTCTTGAGGTCCTGGCCACCATGTAGTCCTCAGCAAGCTGGATGGTTTTCACTGCAGTCTCTGGCTTGTGCTCCCCTCACCCACACTTGTACATCCTGGAGTAGAATCTGTACAAACTGCTCGATTTCAATAGCCTCCAGAATTTGGTCCACGGTTTTTGTTGCCGGTCATAACCACTTATTACAATAGTCTTTTAACTTAGCAAAAGTCTCTCTCGGGGCATCAGAATAAGACATCCTCAGTGACTGAAAACGCTGCTGGTACGTTTCAGTATTAATGTCATACCGACGCAATATTTCTTCCTTAACCTGATCATATACTATGGCATCTGGTCCAATTAACTGACTATAGACCAGCTGGGCACATCCGGGAAAGATATGGCACAAGTCTTATTACCCACTGGTCCCACGGCCACGTACATGCAAGAGCAATACGCTCGAACGTAGTAAGGTATGCCTCTATGTCATCATAATCAGTTAATTTTGTTAGCTTAATGTCTTTAGGTACCGTGTGATCAGGTTGCCCTGGTATTAAGGCCTGGATTGCCTTAATAGTGTCTATCCACTTCACCTCCTGTCACATCAATCCTCCTCCTGTCGCCACCGATCCTCCTCCTGTTGCCGCCGAGCCTCATCTTGCTGCCATCTATCCTCCTGCTGCTGTTGATCCATCTCCTGCTGTTGGATGCACAGCCACTTCAGGAGTTCACTGGTATCCTCTGGTGCTTCCATCTTCTTCGTGTCCTGCTCTTCCTTCTCCTCTGACTCCTCTTCAGTCTTCCTCACCTTCGGCTTTATGCTGAAATCAAAGCCAGGCCCAGGTTGCACACCTGTCTTCTCAGCCATTGCCCTTGTCAAGTGAATGACCTTTCCCTGCCTCTTTTGCATCTGCAGAGCACTAGATCCAGTACCCACTAATGGTGCCTCCCAAGCAGTCTTGACACCACCAGAATCCCACTTCTGACACCAGTGTTACAGTGTGGGAATAACAGACACTTAGGCAGGAGGTATGATGCATAAAATAAATGCATGAATGTGTTTATGATTTTTTATTCAAAATCAAATAAAATTAATATTTATAGAAATGAAGAAAAAAAACAAGGTGTTAGTCAACATAACAAAATAAACAAAACTCTGAAGATGACTCTTCCCTAGTCACTCCTTCTCTTAATTTTACCACTTTTTAAACCAATTCACTGGTGTGAAAACAAACACACCTTCCTCCTACAAGACCAGCAGCTCACTGGCCTACCTCTCTCTAAACATCCCTCTAGTGGTGAGTTTTTATAGCCTTATGGCTGATGACATCATGGGCAGGTGACCAACATCAAGGAAACAATTAGGCTTTTGTTCTTTTATTTTACAGAATAAATGCATTTTATTTCATGCTTTTCCAAGTCCCTATACTCCTTTACCTGATAATAGACTTTATTTAAAAAAAATACTTACAGGTAGGGATCAATAATAGCTCTTTTAGGCTTAATTGGGACTCATTTGGAAGCAAGCCCCTTCCTTATTCTGAAGTCACTGAAGCCTTCATCTTTAAAACCAGACATTTTGTGGGCAGCCAGCCCTATAACAAGAACTGCAGGGAAACCCACAGGTAATTACAGCATCATACTCTTTCTGGTTTTCAGGTGTCTCTGTTTTGGCAAAGAGAATGGGAGCTAGAGGGTATGCTCTTCATATCCCTTCTTCTGCCAGCTTAGGAGACCTGTATCCTTATTTCAGTAATAATTACCACTCATTTTTCTTTTCTTCTAGTAACCTTAGAACCATTTTAGCTTTCATTTTGTTTAGAAATGCTGCCATTTTACTTAAACCTTGCAAGGGCTCTTACTAGGCTCCTTTAACAGCCCCTGCCACTATGCAGCACTTTCCTTTACTGCTCTAATGGCTGAAATGTGCAGCCATCAACAAAACATTTAATTTGGGCCTTTCCTAAGCCCATTTCCAACCTTTGGCTATTTCTTTTATTTATCAGCCCTGTTACAACATCTCTGGGCTGTTTTCCTTGTACATGAATATTTTATTCTTTATCTAGATACTTCTGTTTTGCTCTGGGCATTACTGCTAAACTGGGAACACTCCAGGAAACTCAGGAGTGTTTTCACTATTTAAAAGTAAAGCCCTACTCATGTTTGGACATATCTTCCACTAGGGAGAGTGCTTTACACTACACTCAGCCCTATCTGGTGCACCGTAAGGGGGATTTGAGAAAAGGGATAGTAAAGTAAGCAATGAGATATGTCAGGTTGGCCACCCTGACATGAAAAAAAAGAAAAGGTGAGAAGAAAAGATGAAGAGGATAGGACAGTATGAGAGAGAAAAAAGGGGGGATCACCTTTTTATATTAGTAGGGGAGTAACCCTTACAGGGAACAGGGACCCTGTTACATACACAATGCAATTGTTGTCATCATACCTTAACCAGGTAAACTGATTTAGGTAGTGATGCTGAAATGTTTGAGCCCTTTTTTCTATGTCATATTTTTTTTATCTTTGCTTCTTTTCTCAGTGTTTAAATTTGTTATTTCCCCATCTAAAATCAAAGGTCACTTTAGCTGTACTGAACCAGAAGAATGTGATGATGGCACTGCTGCCACCACAGAACTGCTGTTGTTGCTGCTGTCATTCTCTCTCATTTCAGAAATTGATATGGTTAAATCAGATTGATCACCTGTTATGTCTACAAACACAGGCACAGACTGTGAAGAACCATTATTTTGGTTGTTTTCATGACTAGGACCAGGGGGCTGGTTGGGGCTGGCTTTCAGACTGTGAAGAAGAAGGCTCTTTACTTTTTGTTCCTGATGAAGAAGATGCCATGGTGGATGTCCCAGTCCAGAGGGAAAATAGACTAGTTTGCTTTTGCTTATTTCTTTGCATTTTTTTAACTTCTATGCAATTGTGAAATATTCAAATATTGTACACAATAGCATTCTTTTTTATGTTATCTTTGTGTGTGTTGTGTAATTTTTTTACCTTAATGTGCTGTGCTATGCTTGCAACACTAAAAGAGGACAGGGCAGAGTAGGTGGGAGTAGGAAGCAGGAGGGAGTACTACTAGTAGTACTGAACAGGGCACTCGGGTGTGGTACTACTGTACTAGTAGTAGGCACTGGTAGGTACGGTACTTGGTGGTAGTAGCTGCCTTATACTATTTATATATTTATTTATTTTATTTGAATTTTGGTAACTGGGTGGGCTCACTGAGACAAGGTCCCTTTTTCAGGGGTGACCCGAGGGAGGGGTAACAAGGCAAAAGGAAGTGTACGAGACAATTAACAAGAACAAGTACAAGGGAAGTGTGCAGACACTTCTTCAGCGTTAGCATATAAAGCAATTAACAATTAAAAAGTGCAGATAAACAGTGGAAAATAGACAATTAAAGTGCAGACAAACTATTAAATCAAACATCAAGTTCGTACTGGTTGGGGAGTTTGAGCTTCCTCCTAAAGTATAGTAGGTTGGAACTCAGCCTGCAGCATAACGGAAGAGAATATAAGCTGGGGGAAGGGACATAGTGGGGAGAGCAGGGATGAGGGAGAAGGGAGAAAAGTGGGAAGGCAGTAGAGATATGGCAAATTAGTGACAGCTGCAAGTGGGAGGAGGAAAGAAACTTTCCTTGTAGAGTCTCTTAAAGTGAGGAAGAGAAGTGCAGGAAAGTAATTTGTGTGGGAGTTTGTTCCATTTTTGAGGTGCAGCAACATGGAAGAATCTGTTGCCCATGGCTAAGCGGGGTTTGGGGATACTTAATATGGGGAGATAAGAGGATCTAAGTGTCCTAGAGAAGGATTTCACTGAGAGGAGATTGGAGAGGATGGGAGGAGAGGAGGGAAGGTGGATTAGTTTAAAGACAGTGCATAGTACTGGGAAATTCATTTTGGCCTCGAAGGACTGCCAATTCCATATGCGGAGAACATCGCAGTGGTGTGCATGAGAGCGGGAGTGGGCCGTGAAGCGGGCAGCTCTGTGATAGGCCTGCTTAGGTTTTGCCTGGATAGCGGTCCTGGCCGAGTAAGTGATAGGGGCAGCAGAGAAGAGCCCAGGGAGAAGAGTAGTTGAGGCAATGGTCTTTCGAGCATAGGGTGAGAGATTGGGGGCAACGTGGTATAACAGACCAGGTTTTTGATTCATTACCTTGATGACGTTTGTTGTGTGTGATTCAAGGGATAGATGCACATCCAGTGTCAGTCCCAGGTATTTGAAGGAGCTCACTTCTTCTAGTGACTCAACAGAGGAGGTGTGGATTACCAGTGGGGCTGAGAAGTTATATCGAAGGAGGTGTAACGGAACAGCATGGTTTTAGTTTTTTTTTAATTCAGGACCAACAGATTCTCCTTCAACCAGTATTCCAGCTTCTGGAAATCATGTTGAAGGTCAGTCTTAATGGAGGAGAAATCGGTGATAGACCTATATGTAATGGCATCGTCTGCATGTAGCTGGACCAAGGCCCCATCACAGTTCATAGGCAGTTCATCGATGAAGATAGAGAATAGGAGGGGCCCATGGATTGACCCCTGAGGGATCCCATCAGTGATAGGAGATAAAGAGGAGTGAACACCAGATCATTTAACACATTGTGACCTAACAGATAGGTAGTTAGAGGAACCAGGTCAGAGAGGTGGAATCAAGGCTGAGACAGTGGAGCTTTGACAGGAGGAGTGGGTGATTAACTAGATCAAAGGCCTTCATAAGATCAATAAAGACAGCCCCTGTGTGGCCCGTCCAAGATCCATGGCCTGATATAAATTTGAGGTGACCTTCAGAACGGCAGATTCAGTCCCGTGTGATTTTCGAAAGCCATGTTGGTGTTTGGTGAGGGCACTGGTTTGCTCGAGAAAAGAGTAGAGTTGGTTGTATATAATTCTTTCCTGTATCTTGGTGATAGGACAAAGGATAGATATAGGTTGGTAGTTCCACAGAAGGTTTGTTGGCTTGGTTTTATGAACTGGGATAACAATTGCGGTTTTCCATTAGTCATGGATTGATTGGGTTAGGAAGGATCTGTTAATTAACTATGCGATCGGCTGAGCAAGTGTGGGGGCTCAAGTTCTGAGGAATTTAGGTGGCAGGGAGTCAAATCCCAAAGAGCTAGCAGGGTTGAGGCCCAAGAGAAGTTTGAGGACTTCCATAGTTGAGGTGAGTTTTAAGTGAAAGAGTGGATGAGAGGTTTCTAGAAGGGAGTGGAGTGGAGTGGAGCAGACTGGGAAGTTGGTAAACCAGCTTTGTACGCTCCTAGGTCAGTGAAGAAATTATTAAAACTGGAGGCTATCTCCAGAGATGAATGTGTTAAGTTGCCATTCAAATTCATAGTATGGAGGGTGCTCCTCCTGTTGCCCTTGAGGAGGGCATTTATTTGAGTCCAAAAAGTTTTGGGGTTGGAGAGACTTGAACCTTGTATCGGAAGCATATAGTCCCTCTTTGATTCGTTAGATTTGTCCTTGCATGTATTCCTTAGTTGGTGGTAGATAATCCAGTCTGATTGTAGACCAGATTTTTTAAATGACTTCCAAGCTTTGTCCCTGGAGTGCATTAGATGTCTCAGGTCCTGAGAGAGCCAGGGGGAATAAGTACCTATGGCATGCCTCAGTTTGTAGGGGGCATGGGAGTCTAGGATTGCATTAAAGGTGATAATGAGGTATTCCAGGGCTTGATTTATTTTAGGAAGGGAGGTGATAGAGGACCAATCAACAGAAGCCAGGCTTTGCCGAAAAGCCATGTGGTTGAAATTAGATATATCCCTTGACTTAATAAGTTTATGAGGTGTGTGAGGGAAGTTGTTTTTCCAAACACAGAAAGTGGGACAGTGATCACTGAGCATGTCAGGAAGTGTCCCTGCAATTTTGTTATGGGACTTGTTGTTGGTGAGCATCCAATCCAGAAGACTGTGGTTTCCAGATTTTTGATTAAGCCTGGTTGGCTGATCAATTAGTTGTTCAAGTCTGGCATCTGTGAGAGCATCTAGATATTTGGCATAATTTGGTCCTGTCCAATCAAGATTGAAATCACCACAGAGTATGGTATCATTAGGGGGAGAGAGTCGAGACAGTAGAAGAGGTTTGAAAAGGATGCCAAGGCAGTCCTGGGGTGCAGGTAAACACATCCCATAGTTAGGCATAAGACTCGACCAAGGGTAATTGAGATAAATAACTGCTCAATATTAGGGTGGAACCGTAGATCATTCAGCTCACTAACATTCAGCTCAGTCTTGGTTTACATCAGTACACCCTCACCTCACTTGGTAGGTCGATCCCGTCTAAAAGAGGAGAAGCTGGGTAGGGTGACCTCATGTGTTAGGATTGAAGGTTTTAACCAGGTCTCAGTAATATAGAGGACATCTGCCTTGTAGTGAGGAGCCCAGGCCTCCAGTTCAGCCATTTTACGCCTGATGTTTTGCACATTCATATGGGCAATCTTGAGCCCTTTTAAGTTTGACCAGTAAGGGCACGAGGTAAAGAGATTTTGCTTGACGCTCATGCAGGAGCCGGGGTTCAGTTCAATGTCACCTGACAAGAGGAACAAACATAGCCTAGATCGAATAGAGGGGGACGGAGGAAGGGTGACTTATAAAAATCCCTGGTCCATGAGACTAGCAGGATTGTTTTTTCGTGATGGGCAAAGGCAAAAAACTGAAGGTATGTGGGGGCCTGGTTAAAGAGAGGGGGGGTTGTTGAGGGATGAGAGCAGGGAAGGTGCCTGGACAGGGAAAGAAGTAACCATGCTGGAAGGAAATGGTTCGAATAGATGGAGACAGGCCATAATGGAACTCAGAAGGAGCAGCTTCCTGGTCTGGAATAGAAACATGGTGACAGATGAGAGGTTGGAGGGTTTACTAACACAAAGAAGCTGGTGGGTGAAAGCAGGTAGATGGGGCAGAGTTAGTGTATTTAATAAAGGTCAGGGTGGGTGTGTGGGCTGAATAATCAAGTAAGAGGACAAGTCCAATTTAGAAATGAGCAGCAGCTAAGTATAGACGTCAGTGCAGTCCAGTGAAGAGCTTCTCCCAGTGCCGAAATATCCAATTAGCGTCCGAAAACAGCCAGAATACACCAATGGGAGCAATGGCTTTGGAGCCTTTCAATCAGGCAGGAGCCTGCCTTGTTCAGATCTTTGGGCAGACGGGCTGGAGGTGGTGACTGTGGCTGGCTGTGCAGGTAGCCACAGTCATAGATGGTGAGCTTGCTCAAGGCACAGGAACTGGAAAGAGAGCGAGAGAGATTACAGATACAGCTAGTCATAGTAGAGATCAGGGCTGAGACAGTGGGTGGGATGAGAGCAGAATAGAAGATTAGGTGGGACTACACAGGGGAGTAAGTGCTAAAAGGGGTGGAGAACAAAGCAGGGAGAAAATCGAGTGGGGGTGTCTGACTTGAGGAACCAGAAAGAGCTATTCAGACAGAGTCAAAACAATGGAGGAGGGAGAGAGAGTGTGTGTGTCTGTGTGTGTGGGGGGGGATTAAGAAGAATAGACACAAAACATGCAGAAGAAGGAGCAATGAGAACTCGGCACAAAATGACTGGCTAACTACAGAATCAACTAGCTGGGTACAACTAAACATTGCTAAATAATAGTAAACCCCATAACAAACTGTTAAAAAAAAATAGTAAATCCCAAACTACTCTGGATGCAGTACCCTAGACTTCAAGGCAGGCAGTTCAAAAATCAAGTAAGAGGACAAGTCCAATTTAGAAGTGAGCAGCAGCTAAGTACAGACGTCAGTGCAGTCCAACAAAGAGCTGCTCCCAGTGCCGAAATGTCCAATTAGGAACTTATTCAGATTTTTGGGCAGACAGGCTGGAAATGGTGACTGTGGTTGGCTATACAGGTAATAGGTAAGTATTATTTATTAGCTAGCAGCTACAGCAGCACTGATGGTCAGGTAATACAGAGTATGTAATTAAGTGTTTTGCTTTCCCTTGGCCTTTCCACCACTTTACCTAGCTAGGTGCTTATTTTTTTTTCTGTATCAAGCACCCAAATATGCTTTTTCTCTTTCCTCTACCCTCTCAGGGCAGGTTTGGTCTCACAGTCACACACACACATCCACCAACGTAGCTAGGCTTATTTTTTTTTTTTTCTGTAGCCCTCAAAATGCTTTTTCCCTTTCCTCTACCCTCTCGGGGCAGGTTCAGTCTCACAGCCACACACACACCTCCACCAATAGGCACTTTTACACCCAGGTTTCTGTAACAGAATGACTGTTACAGAAACAGTATACCGTTACATGCCCTGTGTGTAAAATGCATATTTTCTGTTCCACTGGTGAATGTTTGCCTGAACCGCAATCTCTACCTTCCTCAGTTTGTCCCAATGTGTTCTGTTTCATCTGGCTGTGTAAAACAGCCATTCCGGCAGCAGTACAAAAACACCCATAGAGCACCACACTTCGTGGGGGAGCCGAAACACAAAATATTGAAAATGGAGATGGGGGGGTTGCCAGAATACCTTCTGTGTAAAGTGAATCACGAATGGAACAGAGTACAATGGTGGCACACAGGTAAGGTCATTCTGTTGTATTCACCTGTGTGTAAAAGTGCCTAATGTAGCTAGGGTGGGCTAGGTTTTTTTTTTTTCTGTATCTCAGAAGATACTTTTTCACTTTTTAATAGTTGTTTATTTCAGGTCTCAGTTGTTCCCCAAGTTCCTCTACCCCATCTCAGAGCAGGTTCGGTCTCACAGTCACACACACACCTTGCACCAATGTAGCTAGTAGTAGGTAGATATTTTTTTATTTATTTCTGTAGCCCCCCAAAATGCTTTTTTTCACTTTTATAGTAATATTTCTAATAAGTCCTCAGTTGTTCCCAATCTCCGCTACCCTCTCAGGGCATTAGGGCAAGGCAGGCAGGTTCGTTCTCACAGATACACACACACACATACACACACACACACCCACCCCTTCACCAATATATGTAGCTAGGTTTATTTATAATTTTTTTTTTTTTACAGCAATGCTTTTTCCCTTTCTGTAGAGTTTATTAAGTTGTCAGTTGTGCCCAGTTAAGGGTCCTCTACAACCCTTGCCTTTTAGGCTGGCTCTGTCTGGTCTCACAGTCACACACCCCCCAGGTTAAAGTTGCTTCCACCACACTGTAGCAACCCTATGTTAGGTGGTGAGGTTTAAACTTTATACTTTTCTTTCTGTGTAATATAAAAAAATCCTTCTGTTTCCAATTCCTTTAAATCATTTGATTTAGTTTTCAGTTGTACCTAAGTTACTCTATGTCAGGTCAGGCTCTGTTTATTGGTCTCATCTCACACAGTCAGGCCCCCCACACACACACACACACACACACAAACCTGGCTTCCACCACTAGTAGACTAGTGTGTCTGTTATAGTTTTTTTTTAAGATAAAAAAATATTATTTTTTAAATTTTATACATATTATGCCTTTAACAGAAGTTGTCAGGTCCTCTGCCCTCTCAGTCCAAGAGCAGGCTTAGTTTCACGCCCACAAGTCACCCCCTTCCCAACACTTTACCAAAGAGGTATCTAATTCTTAATAAAATAAATGCTTTATGCTTGGGTTTTCTTCATTTATCTTCAGTTTTTTTACTTGTTCACAAGATTCTCTGTCCCTTGCTTTCTCTTAGTTCCTAATGTCCTCCCCAGTTGGCCAGTTAAGTACACAATCTCAATCAGTCACACTACACATTCACAGAAACAGCCCCTTTGTTTTTTTTCTCTACTTTTTTTTATAGTTTTTTTTTTATTTTTTAGCAGATTATATTGAGACAGAGACTATCCCTAACAGACAGTCAGCAGGCCAGATACCTTTCTGTAATATCTCCTCCACTTGACTTGATCTTATAACCCCCCCCTCCCGCCAGACTTGATTTCCTGCTCCCTTGATCCCGGTGCCTTTATTTTAATATTTTTATAGCAAAGCAGGTATTTAGTATATTATAGATTTTATACAGTAGATGTATGATGATGACACACGACGGCCCCAAAACACACACAAAGTGCGAGACGAGGCACCACCTCCAAATACTGCTGCAAATACAAAGACAGAGCAAACTATAAAAGCTCTCTCCTCTACCAGTGTCAGCAGTGAAATGGTGCCTCTTCAAATGTGGGCTGAGCTACTGACACTGCCAGCTCCACCCCCAAGCATGATGGCCAGTAGCCAGGACAGACCAGCAGTCTTTCCTCACCAATACACTGCCTAGCCTGTCAGTCTGGCTTTGCTGGGCCAGTTACGATCATGTTTCCAACAGAGGTCCCTTCCCTTGCGATCTGCTCACGCCTGGTCCCAATCCGAGTGCTTGACTGCACTGCTCCTTGCTGTTACCATTAGGGCTGGGGGCACGCATTCCACCAAGTACCAGGGCAGTCTTACATGACTATAACTAAGACCATCAGATGACTGCCCTGGCAATGCAAATGAAGGGGACATCTAGCGGCTGGCAATGGAAACTACAGGAAAAGAAAAACAGGTACAAAAAAAATTTAACTTTTAGGTAGTCCATGGGACAAGCAGTACATGTCAGGCTGCTTGTCTTCACTTGAAAAATGGTTGTCCCGGATGTTGGGCTATGGAATTTGTCAAGCCTTGCTAATCAGCCTGTTCTCAGGTCACAGAGGGATGTCAAATATTTTGCAAGACTTTCTCTCTTTCCTGTGATCTTTCAGTAAAACTATATACCCCTTTTAAAAAAACACATGGGCATCTTTCTGTCCTGTTTGGGAATTTAACATAACCAAGTTCCTCTGCATGTAACCCTTTTAAACCATAAACAGAAATCACAGTAAACAAAAATAACAAAAATATATCTTGCAATATTACACAGCAGTGGCCAAACTCATCACATCCCTCCCTCCCTCCTTAGACTGAATTTATGGGAACACTCCCCTATAGTATGGTAGATTTTCTATAATTCTATTTACTGTTCTAATTGGTGAGATAGACCATCTGCATTTGGGTTGGCTGACCTAGCCATGTGGGTAATTGTAATGTTGTAGGCCTGTAAGGCAATACTTCATCGGAGTAGGTGTCCATTTGTGTTGCACATCTGATTTAATCACACCAGGGGGTTGTGATTGGTCTGTACCTCAAAGCATGTCCCGCAGAGGTATGGCTCTAATTTCTTTAGGGCTCATACCAGCGCAAGGCATTCCTTTTCAACTGTGGAGCATGTCTGCTCTCGGGGAAGTAGCTTCTTGCTAAGGTACACTATTGGGTATTCTTTTCCCTGATTAGATGTCTGGCTGAAGATTGCTCCAATCCCAACATCCAAGGCATCTGTCTGGACTACAAACTGCTTAGTGTAATCTGGACTGGCCAACACAGGGGCACTATACAGTGTAAAGGCTCATTCACAGGCTGGCCCCCAGTTTACCCTTTGGGGCTGTCTCTTCAGCAAGCTAGATAGGGGAGCTGCCAGGGTACTGTAATTGGGCACAAACTTTCAGTTGTACCCTGTGGTCCCTAGGAAGCTCCTGACCTACTTCTGGTTTTCAGGCATGGGCCATGCCTCTATTTCCTCTATCTTTGCTTGACAGGGACTAAGCTGCCCCCACCCCACTACATGGCCTAGGTATATCACCTCCGCCATAGCCACCTGGCACTTTTCAGCCTTTACAGTGAGCCCTGCCTGCTGTATCCTGCCCAACACTTCCTTCAGATGGGACAGGTGTTCCTTCCAGCTGGTACTGAAGATGGCAATATCATCCAGACAAGCCATTGCATACTCTTCAGTACCATGTAACACCTGGTTGACCAACCTTTGGAAGGTGGCAGGGGCATTCTTCATTCCAAAAGGCATTACTTGGAATTTGAACAATCCTATTGGAGTGATGAAGGCTGACCGTTCTCTAGCTCTGGCAGTTAACTCCACCTGCCAGTACTCTTTCTTCAAGTCAGTTGTGGTAAGGTATGTCACCCCTCCCAACTTGTCTAATAGTTTGTCTGTCCATGGCTTTGGGTGGGTGTCAGACTTTGTGAATGTGCTGAGTGCACGATAGTCCACACAAAAGTGAGTAGAGCCATCCAGTTTGGGAACGAGGACTACAGGTGAGGACCAGGAACTGTGGGATGTCTGGATTACCCCTAAATCCTGCATTTCCTCCACCTCCCTCCTAATGTCCTTTAGGATGGCCTCAGACACCTGGTAGGCTGCCGTCATATGGGCAGTTGCGTCCCCGTGTCTACATTGTGTGTCACTAAGGGGTTTCATCCAGGCTTGGTCATAAACAAAGGGGCAAAGTTCTCTAAAACCTCTCTCATTTCCTGGGACTGTTCCAGGGTCAACTGGGGCAACAGTTTGATTGTCTCCACAGATGACTCCCACTTGCTTTCCTCTAGCAAGTCCAGGAGGGGGTCTTCATCCATCCCCTCTCCTGGACTACACACTGCACATATCATGTCAGCCCTATTTGCACATGGCTTCATCATGTTGACCTGGTACATCCTATGGTAATGTCTCCTGTCAGTCAGGTCCACAATATAATTTACAGCATTGACCTTTCGGACTACCTTATATGGCCCCACCCACTCAGCCTGCAGATTGTCCTTCTGGACTGGAATTAGTACCATTACTTCCTGAACTACACTGTATGAGCGAGCTCTGGCTCCGCAGTTGTACCAGACCTTTTGCTTCTGTTGGGCAGCTGACAGGTTGCTTTGGGATGCTCCCATAAACTCCTTCAGCTTCTCCCTAAACTTAAGGACATACTTGACTATGGGAGTTCCCTGGGTGGTGTGCTTGCCTTCCCAGTCTTCCCAGATCAAGTCTAGAGGCTCATGCACCCTACAGCCATATAAGAGTTTGAAGGGGGAGAACCCTGTTGACTCTTGGGGTACCTCCCTGTATGCGAATAGCAGGTTGGGAAGGTATTTCTTCCAGTCCCTCCCATGCTGTTCAGCAAATGCTTAGAGCATCAATTTTAGGGTACCATTAAACCTTTCTACAAGCTCATTGGCTTGTGGGTGATAAGGCATCTCTGCACCACCCCACACTACTCCCACAAACACTTCATTAGGTCTGATATGAAGCTACCCCTTGATCAGAGAGAACCTCCTGCAGAAACCCAACATGGGAGAAAATCCATAGCAAGGCATCTGCCACTTTGTCTGCCCTAAGCAAGGAGAGGGTGACTGCCTCTGGGTATTGGGTGCTGTAATCGACCACCGTCAGGATAAACTTCTTCATGGAGGAGCTTGGGGTACTTAAAGGTCCCACAATACCCATTCTTACCCTCTGGAATGGTTCCTCCTCAATGGGTAAGGGAATTAGGGCAGCTTTGGTTTTACTACCTGCGATCCCTATTTGTTGGCACCAGTGACAAGATCTGCAATATTCCCTCACTTGCTGGGTGAAGTTGGGCCAAAAGAAATTCTGGGCCAATCACTGTGTGGTTTGTGTGATGCTCAGCTGTCTGGACATGGGGATATCATGAGCGATCTTGAGCAACCACTCACGGTATCCCAGAGGAACGACAAGCTGCCTGCCCATCACCCATCCCTCTGTCCTCACGTCCTGTGTATACAACAGTCTGTTGTGCCAAAATACCCTATGTTGCACATCATCTCCCTGTGTGCCGTCAGATTCCACACAAGCCCTCAGCCTCTCCAAACTAGGATCAGTCCTCTGAGCAGCAGAAAATTCCTCACATTTTCTGAAAGCATGGGACATGTCCCCCTCAGTTCTTAAATTGGGGTGCACAGCTCTAGCATCAGGGCATTCAGAGTCACTGCCATCCATAATCTTCTGACCATTGGTTACCCCTCCGTCCTCAGAGTAACCTTCTGTAGCTGTTTTGTGAATGCTACTTGGAAAAGTCCTACATCCTTTTCACTGCTCTCCATGTCAGGAGACACATGCTGGGGAACCAGCCTCCTATTTTTTCCCTCCAGAGCTTCTGTGGGGTTCAGGGAATCACAAACGACCTTAGCCGCCTGACTGCGGGAAACCGTACACACCACCCCTGCTGTAGATTATTCCCTACAATCACATCCAGGGTGAGGCTGCCTGCCACTGCCACTTTTTGCACGCACTCTCCTGTCTCACCCCAGTCTAGGAGAACCTCCTCCCCAGTGAATCCTCTCATCATTACAAACTGATTAGGTGTAAGCTGTTCAGGCCCAATCAGATCCCATTTTACCAGGGTAAGAAACACCCCCGTGTCCCTTAACCCATGGGCTTGCATACCATTTATAGTAACCGGGTGTATGTGCTCCCTCATGTTTACAGGCATGCTTTCAGGAATACACAGTGCACCCACCTCTGTTCGAGGACCACTTTGTCCACTCTGTGCCTTTTTAGGACACTGTCTAGCAATATGCCCTGGCTCTTTACAAAACCAACAGTCATCATTTCTTTTATCCAAGAAATCCCTTTTTTGTAATTTGGGGCTTCCCCCTTTTGGCAGAGGCAGTGAGGGTTTTAGCTGCCCTGAAGGTGTACTTTTACCTTTCTGCCCTGCCACAGCTGCCCCACTTCCTTTCAGAGCAGGCCTGCTTCTGCATAGTGATCCGAGAGATCAGCAGCTTGCTGTGCTGTTTTTGGACCTCGGTCCTCTAGCCAGGTTTTCAACTCTGCTGGGCAAGCCCTAAAGAACTGCTCTAAAAGTACAACCTCCTCAATTTTCCCCAC
This sequence comes from Neoceratodus forsteri, assembly GCA_016271365.2. Taxonomy (NCBI): domain Eukaryota; kingdom Metazoa; phylum Chordata; order Ceratodontiformes; family Ceratodontidae; genus Neoceratodus; species Neoceratodus forsteri. Next base: position 842,362,457 of record CM028134.1, read on the forward strand.
AGAGTTTGCTTTTAAAAACTGACGCTGCTTTGTGGTGAGTTCCTCAAAGCTCATGTCAGGGCTTTTTCAGAGTTTCTGGAATTTAACTCTGTAGGCCTCAGGAGTCAGTTCATACTTTTAAGCAAAGCAACTTTAAGTTTCCAATAATCTTGACTATCATTCTTGTCTATTTGGCCTAGCGCCTCATGCCCTTTACCAGTAGGTAGCAGGGATAGCTGGAAGCTACAGGACTTCATGGGTATTTTGGCCTGAATACAGACCTTTTCAAACAAATTCAAAAATGCATCCATATCCTCCCCCTCTTTAAATTCAGCTATTAATTTGGAGTTTAACTTACACCCCAGCCCTGGAGTTTTAGGTTCACCCCTGCCACTTACCTCCTCTGGTGTTGGTCATTGGAGTCTTAGCTTCTCCAGTCCAGACTCTCTCTGGCGATGCCCATATTTTCCTTGTCCTCTCTTTGGCAATGCTTTCCTTTTTCCTGTATCTCTATTTCAAAGCTCTTCTGCTCAAACTCCCTCTGCTGCTGGGCTTCAAACTTTGCTCGAATTCCGCTCTAATTTCCTCAACTCCAGGTGCAGCCTGATCCCTTCCAGCTCCAGCTTTGTGGTAGCCTTCCCCTGGCACTGTGGCTCTGGGACCGGACACTGTGATGTCCCTTAGTTCCCCCACACCCAAGGTCTGGTCCCTTTCAGTCACTTGCTGTGACTCGAGGTTTGGGGTAACTGCTTGCTCATTGGCTGCCATGAGAGCCTCGACGAGGTTCTTTTTGGTTCGCCCTTCATACTGGACCCCTCTTTCCTGACAGAACTGCTTTAGGTGGTCTGCAGTGTATTCACTGTAGTTGGAAGCCGTCTTCTTCCCTAACTACTCCTACACTTACACCGGAAAACAAACCAGGGTAGGGAACATTATACTGTAACCAAATAGTTTTTTCCAAATCTCTGCCCTGTTTTGTGTGTATTGTTTTCAGTTTATTAATTTGATACACTGGCCTTGAATACAACCTCTATGCCTGTGCCACCAATATCTCTCAGATCACAACACTATGCCACCAGATCTCTCTCAGATCCCACCAGTGCACACCAGATCTCTCATGAACCCACTACTTGGGGGCCAGATCCACTGAGCTCACAGTGCCCACCCCTAAGTGCAATCAGTGACAGGAGGGAACAGGAACACCCTCCATGTGTCCATCTAGAGTGCTCACTGAGTTCACAACTGAACACCCACCACAAGGTCCCAGGGCTTCCTCTGTATAATCTGGGTAAGGATATGATACAGTTTCAAGTCTGTAGCCAGGTGAGAATTCTCCTAGGTTGCTGTACTGGGAAAAAGACCCAGGCATTGCAAGCTCTTTGGGGGTTTGCTCTCGTAAACCTTGCTGTTTCCTCTCCCACAGGGTGTGCAGCACCTAGTTCCCCCTTTACAGACTCCTCCCAAGAACTTTGTAGCTCCCTTTACTTAAGTCACCCAGATATTCCCTTTTTGGATCCTAGACTTGGTAGCGAATGGTGGCACTTTGCATTAACCAGGTTGGTCTCAGAATTTATTTATTTAGTTATTACTTATTTAAAGTTGGTAACCGGGAAAGGCTCACAGGGCCAGGGCTCATTTCCAGGTGCACCTGGTGGGGGGGTACATGAAGTTTGACAAGGAATGCACAATGCAAATGTATGGAGACAGCAACAAGTACAGTAACAGAAAAGGAAAAGCAAATACAATGCATAGAATATATATGTATATACAGGTATGTACATGATATGCATGAAGAGAAGCATTGCAATATAAACACAATAGATGAAGTTACAGGGACTCATGGTCAATGATTACATGGTAAGCAAGTCAGTAAAGGCTATATAGTATGGACTATAAAGGCTGAAAAAGGAGTAGGAAGAACTAGGAGGTATTAATTTAATAAACCTTTTTACCTTTACTCACACAAATCACTCACAAGCAGTTTTAAAAGCAAAAATGCTTTTACTAATTCTAAATAATTATCATGTAAAATTTTACAAACAACAGATGCTGCTTCCGGTTCCCCATGGCTATTTAAGCGAGCACTTTGCCTGAGTGTGTGAGTTCACTGTCTATCCAGCTGCTAAGTAAGAACAGTGCAGTAATTTGGTGAAACAGAGCAGTGTTTTTCTGCCTTCAGTCCGCTAGGCTAAAGGGATGTCAGGCCTGTGAGAAGCGTTGTCATGGCAACAGAGCAAGGTCCTCATAAGGGCAGAAAGAAACACTACAGGGTGATTTTGTAGTGCTCATTTGGTAATTATTGGAAACCCAGATGGATTTGGTGATCTTTTAAGGGCACCTGAATAATTTTTAACCTGTTGGTTGGATTTCAGTGCAGCGAGGAAACTGGACGCCAGCTGTACACTGCTTCCAGTTGCCCTGTGGCTATTTAAGCGAGCACTTTGCCTGAGTATGTGAGTTCACTGTCTATCCAGCTTCTAAGTAAGAACACTGCAGTAATTTGGTGAAACAGGGCAGTGTTTTTCTGCCTTCAGTCCGCTAGGCTAAAGGACGTCAGGCCTGCGAGAGGCGTTGCCACGGCAACACAGCAATACCAGGAAGTCCTTGTAAGGACAGAAAGAAACACTACAGGGTGATTTTGTAGTGCTCATTTGGTAATTATTGGGCATACAGATGGATTCGGTGATCTTTTAAGGGCACCTGAATCACTTTTAACCTGTTGGTTGAGTTTTAGTGCAGCGAGGAAACCGGACACCAACTGAGTACTGCTTCCGGTTGCCCTGCTATTTTTGTGTGTGCAGTGGCAAGCATCAGTGAGCCCAGCATCAGCAAGACCAGTTAAGGTGAACAGTAAAGGCGATAGATAGTGTCTGCTGATGTTAGCCGGGTAAGCTGGAGAGCAGGGGTATCATTCAAAATTTGAAGGAAGGAGGGGTATAGAGTGGGATTAGTGAACAATGGATTCCAACATAGTGAGGTTAGAGAATGGGAGTCTGGCTATAAGATGTGGTGCCTGTAATAAATTGAATACAGAATCTATAAATGAAGCTTTAATTTACACATGTTCTGAATGTAAATTAATTGGTCAGTTGAGGAATAGGATTTCTTGTCTAGAAATACAGCTTGGCAGTTTGGGATATCACATAAAAACCAGGAAAGTGGGTAACGTAAATGTAGAACAGTTTGGAAGAGAGCTAGTATATGAAAGCAGGGAAATAAATGATGTATGCCCTAATGACCAAGTGTTACCTATGGGTAAGGGTGTATAAATTAGAAAAAGAGTAAGGGAAAATGAAGATGATGGTTCTTGGATGGTGAAAACTAGGAAGTTCAAGAAGGGCATAGGGCCATGGAATGGCACACTCCCCTGAAAAATGGTTATACACCACTAATTGATTTAGATGAAGATGGTGTGGAGAATGTAGGGATAGGAAGGAAAGGGATCAATGATGTATTAACAACAGTTATAAATGACCAATCTGATGAGGGGGTGGTTAAGGTTGTTCAGAAGGATTTAGCAAACAGACTGGTAATAACACTGGAAATGGGTGATGGACAGGTGGTTGATGAGATCCATCAAGTAGTTACATCCAAAGATTTAACACCACAAATTGCTGAACAAGTAAGAGACAATGTTGGATCAGACCCTACTGTACAACTTAGTGGTAACATCAGGGGTACATATAGGATAGATAATACTGGTTTGGTTACAGAGAGGGATTTAAATCAGGGCATGGAAATTGAAGAGAATACAGAAATAAATGATCAGAATGAAATTAAATATAAACAGGTTTACATTTTGGGAGACTCTATTTTGAAATATACTGATAGGTACACTTCTAAGGATAATAAAGAGATAGTAACTAAGAGCTATTTTCCCTGGAGCCAAAATAGGATATATAAGACCCATGTTGTCTGACATTATTAGAGGAAAAAGACAAATCATCAGTGCTAATTCTGCATTTAGACACAAATAACATTCCCTACCAAAGTGCATCTGAAATAACAGAGAAATTTAAGGAAATTAAAAAAAGAGGCTGATAGGCTACATTGTAAGTTGTTTTTGTCAGAAATTCTACCAGTCCCCAGGGCAAATGAGAACAGAATTTCCAAAATCAAGTCATTAAATAATTGGTTGAGGTACTGGACCTTAAGAGAAGGGATAGGTTATGTCTCACATTGGGAAGATTTTGTAAATAATAATCAATATTATGGAAGGGATGGCTTACATTTAAATAAACTTGGAAGTAGAAAATTAGGAGTTAGATTGACAGGTTGTGAATATTTTTTTAAACTGAAATATTTGGGGAGAAAGGGCATTGAGGCAAAATTGTCAACACCTAAAGCAGTAATTAAAGATACAACATGGTGTAAAACTAAATGTGGGGAATTGAAAATATGGGCATTGAATGCATGTAGTTTAAATTCTATACAGAAGGCTGAACTGGAGACTGCATTACATCAGGAGTATATAGATGTTTGTATGATATCAGAAACATGGTGGGATAGAAATGCAGATTGGAATAAAAATATAAATGGTTATGAGCTGTACTCAAAAGAATGAATGAATAGAAAAGGTGGGGGTGTAGCCATTTTTCTTAGAGATACCTATCACAGTTATACAGTAGAGGCTTTAAATCAGGATATAGAATCCCTATGGGTTGTAACTGAATCTAAATATGCACAAAATATACATTTTGGTGTGTTTTATAGGCCACCTAATTCCAATATTGAAATAAATGAGGCTATTAACCAATGGGTAATTGAAATGTCTGAGAAGGGTGATGTTATAATAGTGGATGATTTCAATTACCCTAGTATTAATTGGGTAAGTGTTACAGCTGGTGGTCCAATAGAAAACCAATTTTTGGATGCATTGTTAACTGGAGGGTTAGAGCAAATGATTAAAAAACCTACCTGAGGTGATAATATTTTAGATTTATTGCTTACTAACACAATTGGAAAAGTGTCTAATATTATCTTACAGGACAATTTAATAGGTTGTGACCATAAACTTGTTACATGTATATATAAACAGGAAATACATAAAATAATGGGAAAGACAATTATCAAAAATTATAATATAGCTAATTTCTGTAAAATGAATGAGGAATTACAAATTTGGGATTGGGAAAGTGATTTCCAGCATTAAGATGTTTATGATATATGGGGGTTATTTAAAAATAAACTTAGGGCCTTAGAAAATAAGTATGTACCTAATAAAAAAATATACAATAAAAAATGTAAATTACCCCCTTGATGTACCAGGAAGTTGTTAAAGCAAATTAAGAAGAAAAGGAATGCTTATGGATTAATGAAAGAATGCCAATCTTCTGTATCTGTGAATAAATATAAAACTGAGGTAAGGCAATTGAAGAAACTTATTAGAAAAGAAAAATCAAGAATGGAAATTAATATTGCCCACAGGAAAGATGGAGGTAAAAGGTTTTTGCTTATATAAATAGCCAAAATAAATCAAGTGCAAATGTAGGTCCAGTTAAGAACAATGGGCAGATCATAAGTGATTCTATAGAGATGGCTAACAAGTTTAATGAATTTTTTTACCTCAGTTTTTTCTTCTTCTAAATTAGGGTTTAATAATGTTGTTGATGGTTTCAGAAATGGTCTGGAATTGAAAATAACCCATGAAGAATTGTTAGAAATGGTCAATAAATTAAAATCAAATAAATCGGCAGAACCAGATTTGATACATCTGAGAATGTTTAAAGAAACTATTAAAAATATTATTGGTCCTTTGTCCCATTTACTAAACTTGTCATTTAATACAGGATTGTTGCCGGATGACTGATGACAAGCTATTGTTATTCCATTATTCAAAAAGGGCAATAGATCCTGTATGTTCTAATTACAGACCAATTAGTCTGACCTCACTTGTATGTAAATTAGCTGAAACATTTCTTAAATTTAAACTTGAAGAAAATCTGAATGTTCTTATTTATTGTGACACCACCCAACATGTGTTTAGACAGAACAGAGCCTGTATTACAAACCAGATTAGTTTTTATAATAAGGTAAATAAAAATATTAGTAATAATATTCAAATAGATGTAATAATGCTTGATTTTCAAAAAAGCTTTCGACAAAGTACCTCATGACCTATTGATTAATAAATTAATGAAAATAGGGATTGATTCCAGACTGGTGGTATGGATCAGAAATTGGTTGTCAGGTAGGAAGCAGAGGGTGAGAATAAGGGGTTGTTTGTCAGATGAAGGTGAGGTGTTGAGTGGGGTGCCTCAGGGATCCGTCTTGGGCCCCGTGTTGTTCTCTGTTTGTATTAGCAATTTGCACTTGAATGTGGATAGCTGATTAATGAAATTTGCTGATGATGTGAAATTGGGAGGCCCAGTGAACACAGTCAAGGGGGGTTGATCAGTTATCACAAGACTTGTCAAAATTAGGGGAATGGGCAAAGTTAAATGAGATGCATTTTAGTGTAGAAAAATGTTCTGTTTTACATATGGGTAGATTAAATAATAACCGGGAATATTGGTTAAATGATGTAAAGATTAAGAAGGTTTGTACGGAAAAAGATTGTGGAATCATTATTGATAGCAGTTTGAATTTCAAAGAGCAGCATTCAAGCGTTATTAGGAAAGTAAACGTTATGATTAAGAATATAAAAAATCTTTTATGAGTAGGTCAGTTTCAGTGGTACTCTCATTATATAAAACATATATCATACCTCTGTTGGATCATGGGTCTCAGCTGTGGAGTCCCCATTTTAGGGGGGGAGGTAAATAGATTGGAGGGTATTCAGCGGAGAGTTACAAAAATGGTATCAGGTTGGAAGAATCTAGATTATAAGACTAGGTTACAGAAATCAAAGTTATTTAGTTTGGAAACTAGGAGATTAAGGGGTGATTTATTAATGTTGTACAAAATTATGAAAGACGGGAATTTGATGCAGGAATTGGAAATTACCCCGCAGCAGAAACCTAGTGGTTTAAGACTACATAAACAGCAATTAAAATGGATTCTTCTAGTAAGAATGGGAGATTTAACTTTTATACACAAAGAACATGTAGATACTGGAACAAATTACCAGGAAGACTTATAGAGAGTACCAGTGTAAACCTGTTCAAAAGGAATTTGGATGAATATCTTCTAAACAGGGGGTGCATTTGGAGCCGCTGATGTGGGTGGATGGTTAAAGTGGGTAGTTATGCCTTCTTCCATCCATTACCAAGTATAAATGTGGTTACAGAATAACAAAAATAAAGGTGGAAACATACATGCAAAAGTGCACTGTAAAAATGTTAACTGTCTAGTTTCTACCTTGTTTGTGGAAAATCAGATGTCCAGAAAACAAAAGAAGTTGGCAAAAGATTCAGTCCTTCTGTAGCATTCATTGGTTCTTAGGCAGTCTTGCTTCTCTTGTGTGTCAGAAGAGTGTCAAAAATGCAATGCAAAAGCAAAATGCTCTGAGCTTCTGTTTGAAGGGCCTTTTTATACCCTTCCAGCCTGTAAAAACCCTCTCTGGTTTATAGCAGGTGGCCTTATCTTTTAGCCCACCAGGGGTCTCTCTTGCTCTTTCCTAAACTTTGAGGGAATCATCATGATTAATATTTCAGGTGTCCCCCCAACCTAACTTCCTGGCACTTGTATAAAAATATAATTAGACTGTGGTAACCTTGCTGACACCTCCTGCTTAAAACCATTTCTCCTGTGATCTTACTTTTATGACAGGGGACAGAGTCTCTCATCTTCTGAGTTTTATGACCCTCTTCCTTGATTAGTTAACCAGAGAAATCCCCTTTGAAAATGGACTTTTGGTTTCCCAGCTAATCAGCCTGTTCTCAGGTCACAGAGGCATGTCAAATGTTTTGCAAGACCTTTTTCTCTCTTTCCTGTGATCTTTCAGTAAAACTATGTACCCCTTTAAAAAAAACAGATGGGCATCTTTCTGTCCTGTTTGGGAATTTAATATAACCAAGTTCCTCTGCATGTAACCTTTTTAAAGCATAAACAGAAATTATAGTAAAAAAAATATAACAAAAATATATCTTGCAATATTATATAGCAGTGGCAAAACACACCACATTGACTACCACCTAGAGTTATCTGGGTGGCAGCACAAGTGAGTCACTCAGTGGGATGGGATCCTACATAGACAGTGCTGGGGGTGTTTCTGCTCATTGCATATTCATGGGCCCAAGGAGAAAACAGGAGGTAAAATGGAAGATGGACTTTGTGAAGCCCTACCCATTGCACTGTGGACCACTCTGCAGCTTTGGTCCTGGACAGAACTGGATGTGTGACCTGTGTAAAGGGGGTTGGGGGTGGAGATTCTGCAGGAGATAGGACTCCCCAACCAAGAGGAGGTAAGAAACCGTCACAAGTGCACAGGGACAGGGATGAGAAACCACCCATTCTGCCTAAGGACGATAAAAAACCTTTACAGAAAAAAGAAAATCTGCAATGGCAGAGTAGGGAGCAGACACTGGAACAATCTGGAGAACATAACTAAAACTGCAGCATTTGCATCAATAGTGCCAGCCAGTGTCAATGACTGGAGCATCGAGATGCTCAGAAAAAGGGACTAGGACTATGGGTAAAAGGTCATATTCTTATCAGCCCACTGAGGCTTACTGGATTTGTATTTTATATCATTTTATATTTTTGTATTTTTTTAGTGTTTCAGTTTAGTGTTTATATTTATTCCTTAACTTATTTACTTATTTAAGTAATGTGTAACTAGCTATATCTATTGAGTTTATCTCGAATGTGTCCCCCTTTTGGTGGAGTTGTAGAGTTCAAAGAACACCCCACCACTTAAACTATAACTTGACTTAACTGGCCATTTTGTATCAGGAGAATCAATGGATGGTTCAGACTTCATACAGAGCTATTGGGTACAATGAGTTAACTAAGTTTTCTTTAATTAAAACTTGGAAAATAAAAACTTAAGAAAAAATAGGCGGGGTTGAGATAAAATGAGGCACCATGGGCTGGCAATAACTTGTATAGGGTAAATATACTGAACTGACTATATCAAACTGATTATAAAATTTCATATAAAAGCCTTAAAAGTATGAATATACTAAGTAAACTAAACTTTTGAAGCTGTACAGGTTTGCAATTGCTGCATTCTTATATATAGGTGTTGGCGTTGGATTATCGTATTTTATTTATTAAAAATTGAAGTTACTATATGAGTAGTGTTGGAGTAAATGCTGTGCTGATCACAGTGTTATCCCAGTGTGATTGTGCTTAATGCAAATGTAAAAGTTTGGACTTTCAGAGATGCAGGGTTAATGTTTGGAACACAAATTTAAATGCAAACTATAAGCAACAATTTTTCTCTGCTTTACTGGAAACAAATGGCAAAATTATGTATCTTTTTACTTTGTTTTTTTAACGCAGGCATAATTGTTGGCAAAGGCAGTTATTTGTTGCTTTAAAAAAATTTTCCATTTAAAACACAAAGACAATATTAGGCTAACTGGGCTACCTAGGACTAACTGGGACCAACTGGGACTATGTGCTTTTCAAAACATTTTATTGGTATCTCCCTTTTATGGAAAAATTGACCAACTTGGCTTAGATCTTGCACCTAATACAATCAATCAAGTTGTTAGTCAGTGACATAATAGGTTACTGGCTATATAACCAGCACAGTACACAACATCAGGTCCTAGCAGGGCACAGCAGTAAGATGGGAAGTGAAGACAGCTCCAGGTGAAGTTCATTGTTCTAATGCTGATCCTGAAGCACACTGGGTGTTCAGAAAAGGGAGCGCATAAAGACTCACTACACCTTGAAGACAGTATCTGTATTTCTGACTGCAACATTGGTAAATTTGTATGCTTGAGTATATCTCAAAAGACAATGTCACAGTATCAGTGATAAGCCACAGAAATTGTAATAGCAGGTGCCATGTTATGCTGAAAACCACAGAAACCCTTGGAAAAGCTAACAGAAAGCACCTGTTGCACAAGATTTAAAATATATTAAAATGGTCCGTCAGCACAGAGGTTGGATTTCTGCTTGCGACACCGGCGACCCGGATTCAGGAATGGACCCAGGACATCAGAGGGCTGGCCGGAGGGAGAAGGATGGAGTATCCCAAGAACTGCTCTCACTCTCTGGGTGGAGGGAGGGAAAAGGGACCAGTGCTTGATGGACTCCTGGCAGAGGCCAGGGGTACTGCAATGACTGGTGCCAGAACATTTGGGGGCGTGGGGCAGATGCCAGATGTCATTACATATCCCTGCCCTTAGGAAAAACCAAAACAAAATCTCAGCTTCTGGCCGCCCTAAATGAAGCCTGCCTTGGCTTCAATTAGCCTCCAGGCCAGCCCTCTGACCTATCCTATTGCTTGTGGCACTGTTAGGGGGCTTGTGCCACAACCCCACCCTGGGGGGTATGCCAGGGGGGTAACGAAGGGTCACGGCTGATTTGGAGGTTAAAGCCTGAGGTCTGTGACTGGGCTGAGGTTCTGGGCAGCTGGCAGCAGGGGAATAAAGCATACTAAAATAAAATAATCAAAAAATATATATATATTAAACTACAAAATTAAGTGCCTTTACAAATATATGCTCCAAATATACTCTTAAGTCATTTTACATTTAACACTTAGAACTTTAAACAACTTGCATGATGTGCAAGGTTATTGGCTAATTCTTTAAGCACACTTATACTGATATTTTCGCTCAATTATTATAAGTATACTCACAAGGCAATAGCAATGTATAATGATTTAGGCCTCATCTGGAGTACTGCAAGCAGTACTGGAGGCCACACCTTCACAAGGACATTAACCAAATTGAGGCAGTCCAGAGAAGGACAACCAAAATGGTGCAGGGACTGCATCAGAAGACATATGAGAACAGATTAATGGAGCTCAATATGTATACCCTAGAGCAAAGAAGGGAGAGAGGTGATATGATTGAAACATTCAAACACCTTAAGGGCATTAATAAGGTGAAAGAGTCTAACATGTTTCAATATAAGAAAAATAGCAGGACAAGAGGACACAGCATGAGATTAGAGGGAGGCTGATTAAGAGGTAAAGTGAGGAAGTTCTTTTTCACAGAAAAGGTGGTGGATGCATGGAACGGCCTAACTCAGGAAGTGGTGGCTATGAATACAGTGCAGGGCTTCAAACAGGCATGGGATAGGCATAAGGGAGCAATACAGATGAGTATGAATAGGCCACTGACAGCAAAGGATGATGGCACATTCATAAGGTGGAAAAAGAAATGGGCAGACTGGATGGTCCTTGTGGTCCTTATCTGCCATCAACTTCTATGTTTCTATTTATACTTCATGTAACTTGAAGTCAAAATAATTACATGTTGTTGTTAAACTGGGTGTATACGCTAAAGTAACAATATTTATACTTACTAATTTTACTCGCAAACTTGATAATTCACTCTGCTATTGGATAGCATTTTAATAGAAGTATGGTAGTGATTCAATGAATCATTATTATTTTAATATTAGATTACTAAAATTTGTTTGAAATTGATTAGTTACTAAAATTTGATTGAAACTGATTAGTTACCTAGAACCTACCCCATAACTGATTTTAAGCTGACTAAAACTAATATAAAATCAGTTAAGCTTTAAATAAGTTAATATGCACAATTTAATGGTCCGCTTAATTGTTCATGTTCACTGTTTCAATATTTTAGTGAAGCAACACTACTTTGTTGTTCAATGGTCTGGAATAAATCTGAAACAGTTTATCCTCCAGGGGGCAAATAGAATTGTTACAATGAAAGGAACAAGAAAAATGAGTGTGGAAAAGGAAAGCAGAAAGAAATTGATATGTAAAAACTGGACAGTTAAGAAAGAAAGACAAGAGGAAAGCAAACCAGAAAGGAGAAACTTGGAAAAGAAAGGAAAGGGAAAGAGAACATTGTTTAACCAGGAGTGGCGCACTAAGCCGAAGCTTGTTTCCAGATGTGACCTGGGAGCACAAGGGAAGTTAAGTGACTTGCCCAGGATCACACAGTATGCACCTAGGCGGGATTCAAACCCAGGTCTCCAAATCTGCAGTGCAGAGTCTTAACCCACTACATGCCCTACTATTACTGGGTTCCAAAAAGTTACATATTATATGTGGCTATAACCCGCCGCAATCTGGCTATGCAGGGCTTGAAGAGCTCCTTAAAATGTTTGCCATCAATGCTGGGTGGAATGAATTACTGATCATGGGTGATGTGAACCAGAACTGGCTGTGGTACACCCACAGTACACTTCTCACCTTAGTCCAGAGTCACAACTTACACCAAATAATAGCTGACCCCACTAAGACTACGTCCTCCTTAACTTCTAGCACCCTACTTGACTGGATCCTCACAAACCAAGTACATAGGATTGTGGCAGCAGGGACCCTGCCCAATATAATTAGTGACCACAACCCTGTTTACTGCATTTGGAGTCCCTCCACTGTCCCCTCTCCTCCACCCCAGTATATCACATTTCAGAATTATGCCAAACTGGTCCCCTCTCTATCAGATTAAAGATGCTCAAACTGCTCTACACCTTTTTTGTCTAGATTCATGCCCCCTCCAGGATGCCCACACATCATTCTGCACTGGAAGAGTACGTGGCAAACAAACTAGATGGCTACATAAAGACCTGCTTGGTCAACTCCGTTCTCAGGATAAAAGTTGGAGACAATTCAGAAAGTCTGGCCTCCCATCAGATTACAACTACGGTATTATAGAGCCCAACGCAACCACTGTAAAAGGCAAAGCAGGCTGGCAAAGAGTTCCTATTGCAAAGGCCTCCTCTTGGATGCAGCTGGTGACTCCAAAAAATGCCATATAAAAACCTTTTTGGGAGTCACTCAGTTCCACACCATGAATGATATGGTACTCGATGGCATCTACTTTAATGACCCTAACACCACTGCCAACTCCTTTAACAGGCATTTCTCTGACCTGTCTAAATATACATCGTCTTTCCCGAATGGCTGGGCTGATCAGTCTTTCCCAGAACCACCATACACTTAGTCTGGTCATCCCCATTTTTACTTTAAGGCTGTAACCAGAATGGAAGTCCTAAAGCTACTTGGACAAATATCGGACAGCACCAGTGTGGGTTCAGACAGCCTAGAACCAAGGCTCCTAAAGTTGGCTGCAACCTTCATTGTTTCCCCCATAGCCAGAATCTTCACACTATCTCTATGCCAAGGTCACGCTCCTGATATATGGAAGATTGCTAGGGTTAGGCCAGTCTTTAAAAAAGGGGACAAAAAGACATTGCTAAGTACTGACCCATTGCAATACTATCAATCCTAAGCAATATACTCGAGAAACTAGTATCTTTGCAAGTAACTGAATTTTTCACCAAGAATAATCTCTTCTCACCTAACCAACATGGTTTCCGAAAGGGCTATAGCACTTCCACTGTCCTGGTTCATCTAACAAATAACATCCTATGTGCCGTGGATGATAGCCTTCTTACAGGTGCTGTCTTTATAGATTTGACAAAAGCTTTCGATCTTGTTGAGCACCCCCTCCTCCTGGAAAATCTCATATCCCCTGGTTTCTCAACCCAATCTGTGGCATGGTTCCAAAACTAACTATCTAACAGAATACAAGTTGTAAAATTCAACAGTGTTCTGTCTGAGCAAACCTATATCAATACTGGTGTCCCTCAAGGCTCAATATTCTCTATAATCTTTACTTTCTTTGTCAACTGCATATCCCTCAGCACCCACCCCTGTACCTCTATCTTTTATGTGGACGATCTGTCCTGTACTCTAGCCCCAGTAGTGTGACTGATATTAATCATAATCTCTCCACTGCCTTTCATGTAATTAAATCCTAGCTAACTAGTCATAAATTAGTTCTTAACATGGCCAAAACACAGGCCATGCTATTTGGATCAGCTGCCAAACTGAAAGACTGCCACAAACAGTTTACTGTAACCGGTGCAAATGTCTCTTCTCTCATGGCTGTGACCTCCTTCAAATATCTGGGAGTTCTTCTTGACGCTACTCTCAGCTTTGACCTGCATGTCCAGACCATTTGTAAATTTGTAAACAGCAAATTAGTTGTGGCCTATAAAACCGGTTATGCTCTCACGCCCCTCAGCAAGACTTGCGATTGCCTGTGGCATTCTTTTTCTTCCATCTTTATCCTATGGTGCTATCCTCTACATGAATGCTTCTAATGCCACTCTCTGTAAGTGGGATGTTACAATAACATCTGTTGCTGTGCCTCTGCATCTCCCAGACTCAAACACCATTGCCAGCTATATACAGACCTAAATTGGCCCTCTCCCCAAACCCTAGACTGCTTACCCTGGGATCCCTATTGGATGGTATCATTAGATTTTATTATTATTATTAGATCATTGGTTTACAGACCTTTGAGTCATAGACTCATTTACAAAGGCACCTCATCAAGAGAGCAATACATCACAGCAAACAAACAGTACAGTACATAACGCTTAGACTAAAAAGGCAACCAGTGTTACAGGCATTCACTGGTGGTACACTCTTGGTAATAAGTAGATCACAATAGTCATAATATAGGTACATAAGTACCACATCAGGTAGCAACCTCTAATACTCCTTTGTCACTTGCCTGCCTGCTCATCCCCCTGTCCTCCCCGTATGACCTCCGCTCCTCAAACTGATCTCTACTGTATGTCCCTAGATGCAAATCTGTTAAAGGCACTGGTGCTTTTCCCATGCTGCTCCTAAATACTTGAACTCCTTATCACTTGATGTTTGCGAGGCGCCCAGCCACCACATCTTCAAAAAAAGGCATTGCACCCTACTTTCTGACCTTGGCATATGCACCTGTTTTAACCCACCCTAGACATCCTGTCCCTCAGAGCTTCGCAAACCTGATGGATCCCAGTCCCTCTACTCGGCTACCTATTTTCTTCTTCTCACTCCTTTGAAGTTTCTCTTTGACAACTCTCCTTACCTAACCTTCACCATCCGCTCCAACTATAAGGAGGTCCAGCACAGCCTCTTTCTGTAATTCAATTGTGATTTTATGCTTGATTTGTGTAACTTAAGTGACTTTACCTGTACTCCATTTATGCCTTATTTGTCTGATATTAAATGCTTCTGTACCTCTTACCCTATACTCTATGTACCACATCTGATTGTTTTGTAATACTACTTGCTGTTTCTTATGACTTTTATGTTGTAACCTCCCAGGCTGTGCCTGAAAATAGCCACTTCTGTGTCTAGTGCACCAACCCGGTAAACAAAAACGAAATAAATACTGCTTCCTAAGCACTAACCCAGACCAAGTTCCTTAATTTAGTGTCTTCAGAGTGGTATTAGAGACCTTCACTCTTCCAATATCTGCATTATGCAGTTACAATTTTTTTAATTAGTGTAGAACTGCTTGCTCATTAGGAATTGCAAAATTATTAATTAATACACTTATTCAGTATTTTAATTGCTGGGTTCTTGAGATGGTACATTGCTTGTGTACTGAAATGTTATTGTTAAAATCAAGCATTATTACTTTAGTAATACTGAGAACAAGAAATATTAAGTCTGTTGAAGTACTCAACTCCAAAAGAGTTACACAAAATGCATTTTAAAAAGAAATAGAAGAAGACAATTAGCTGAGGGTGTGTTAACTAGTGGGAACGCTATATAAATGGAAATAAGTGACCAGGGAAAGGCTAAGAAAGGAAAGAACCCACAAGATAATAAAATAGATATAGCTCAGATGAAAATGGACTCCTAAATGGACTCCTTTGAAAGGAAAATTGCTTCAGCTCCAGTGCCCTTATGTTCTAAAACATTTTTAAATACTGTGGCCACTGAATCCTGTATTATAATTATGACTTACTGTACCCAAAAGGAACCTATTAACATTGCTCCAGATCCACCACTTCAGTTGTCACAAAACCCACACAAAAAAAAAAAACAGAATTAAAATATGGCCTTCTGTGAATGTTTGGTTTATTCCTCTATGTATAATATGTACCCAGCACATTCGGGACTTTACCCTAAAAACCTTAGAAATAAAAAACATTATTAGGGAGCTAAAAGTCAGAACTTAGAAGAAGTTTTTTTTTTTGTCAGCTATTTTTATCCTCTGTGGCAGACACTGCTAATCTCTGCCACCCTACCGGACTCGGG
The DNA here is from genome assembly GCA_016271365.2 of Neoceratodus forsteri. NCBI lineage: Eukaryota > Metazoa > Chordata > Ceratodontiformes > Ceratodontidae > Neoceratodus > Neoceratodus forsteri. Next base: position 842,378,535 of record CM028134.1, read on the forward strand.
GTAGTTTGGGAACTTACCTGTGCTATACGCATCCTGGCAGAACTCCCAAGCCGGCCCGGAGGCGTCATTGAGTGGTGTCCCTGATTTCCACCATTTTCTCCTCTCCTAGCTTCCCGGGGCCCCGGAAGCAGCACCACATGGGTGTGGAGGCACCCATATGCACCACAGCTCCAGACAACAGCCCCTTCTGCCCTCCCCTGGCCTTGTGCCCAGGCTCTCGGAGGTGGCACTGCCACCCACCCTCCATTGGGAGGCATCCAAATACTGAGAGGCCCGCCAGATCCCTCCCAAGGTGGAGAGCTGCCCAACGGCAGCTACTCACTATCCTCTCCCTCCCCCCCTGCCGACCCCCGATGACCTGAGCTCATTCCCAAACCCGGGTCGCCGGCATGGCACGAGATGTGGATTCCAGCACCTCAGCCCCCTGCACAACCGGGCCAGATTAGAAGTTGTTAATTACTTTGGTACTACAATTGATTATCTAGAAGACCTATTAAAAGATAATGAATACACAGTAGTAGATACAATCATCTACTACCCTCAAATAAAACCTGTAATAAAATTCGGTATTCAGAGTTCTCCAAGAAACAATTCCCTCTCTGCACCTCCCAAAATGAGAGATCGCTCATCATCAAAGTTTAGCTGGGACTCCTTTTCTGAACAGGATTCACAGATAAAATATGAAAAACAGAGACAATTCCCTTTTAGAAAGTCCCCTAATCCTCCCCAGCAAAGTAAGGAAGAGGTAGTTGCATCAGTCCTTTCTAAAGAATTATTAAACTATATAGATAATCTTTTCAATGCTAATGTCATTATTTTGGAAACCCCTTGGGGGTAGAAAAGAAGAGCTTCTAGGGCTTAGATTAAACGTAATGAAAATAAATTCTTGGTTAAAAGAATGTTGGAGGATTATCTCCAAATAAACTACAATGTTGATGAAAATAGTGCTTTCATTAAGAAAACCACTGACAAAAGAGACATTGAACCAAAGATACTGACTGCAAATAAGTGCATACAAACTATTTACCACCTCCCTTTGTTCAGGAAGTAGAAGGAGACCTTAATGGTGTCATGCAGGAGACACAACTCCATGCCTTTGGGCCAAAAAACTAAAAAAAGGGAATAAGTAAACAATAATACCTGACAGGGTGGGTAGTATTGGTCTATACCAGACTGCCCAGGGGTGTAATGAGGCCTAATGCTGCAGGTCCAATATAGCCCAATACTGCCCACCCTAGAGGGTATTATTGCACTTAGAACTGTGTCTTTTTTATGAAATATTTTTTAACTATCAAATCTTTCTAAAAAGTACTAGAAATTAATAAAAAAGTAAATTTGTTGTAAAGTAGTCCATGTCATGCTGTATCTGCCAATAGAGAGTGCCGCTGCTTTTAATATGCTTACTTTGTGGTTCCTGCTTCTTTCCTTGTTTTATCTCTGCTGTTGTCTTTCTTGTCTGTCCCCCCCCCACCACCATCCTAGTTTCTCTGTTGGCAGCCTTACCTCATTCGGAACTCAAGTTTGTTTGTTTTTTAATACAGAGAAGTGTTGTTGCTTCAGTATATGCTTGGGAGAGTAGTCCAGCGTGGTGGTGAGACCACGGTCAGTATAATGGCTGAGCATGGTCCACAGACAGACAGACAGCACTGCAGTGTCAGCTGACTGCACAGGGATGGCAGTACAGGTGGCAGAAAACTAAGGTAGTTTCTTTTTTATTTGTTTCAAATGAAAAGAATAGTGGGGAAGGATGGCTTCCTCACAGACTCACTGACGATAAGCAAGATTAAACAACTGAGCTGGGTGAGGAAAACAATGGCGTTTTTTCAGGGTTTCAGATTTATGGCCCACGAATACTACCATTACTAGGATGTGTTGACACAGGTTGATTGGCACTTGTTATTTCTCGGGGCTCTATCAGCTCATAAATGTACCGCTTGGCAAGGGGCTCAGCTAATCAGAGGCCAGCAAATCTTGCTACCCATTTTCTAAAAGTAAACAGAAAACATCTAAAGGGGAAAGAAAAAAGAGAACTTAAACAAAAAACCATGCTTATTAGGAAAAATGTTATCAAAACAATATCTATCAAAAAGGCAAATCAGGAAAACATTAGCATACCAGAATTTGATGATGGATCCATTAACCCAATCCAACTGGATGGACCTCCTAAGTAAAGCATCATGAAGGATGAGTCCATCATTTTGGTAATTTTTTCTCCCCAAGCTTCAAAAAGAAAACACATCCTTTGAGACATCTAAATCAAAACCCTCAAGGGAAGGACTTAGTATTGATTAGTATCATGGGACTTTCACAAGAAGTAAATGAGACAAAAGAAGCCTTAGAAGAAACAATGACATTTTAATAATGTATGAGTAACCCTTATTACCCACTGAAATCAAGCAGATTACAACCTTGTAATCCCACTGTTGTGATGTCAGAACCTTATAAACCTATCTCGTCTATGTCATTGCAGTGGGTTTATGAAATGGAATGCCAGTGTTATTCAGTATTCTACACACCCAGAATGTGATTATAAAGTATGGTAGAATGCTGTTAACCTTAGGAAATCATAATTTCCTAAGGTTGTTAACCTATCGATGTGACGTAGAATTGTTGTTAACCTATCGATACGCATCTCGATAGGTTAACAACAGCGATCGGTCTGCGCATGTGCGCGCCTTTTTTTTACACGGGGAACCGAGGGATGAACGCAGCAGTTAGGGAAGGACTGAACGGCAGTGGCAGGTGGCTATTTTTCAAAAAGTAAGCAGCCATTTTACTTTTTACCTGGGACCATACACTATAAAAAATAATGTATGGTCCCTCTATCAGTAACCGGTCTGTTAACTGTCGAGAGGTTGTCAAGGCGACCGTGTAAACCTCGAGAGCGAAGAGTGATTGTTAGTCTCAGTACAGTATTCAAATAACATTCCAGTTGTCTCAGTTTACTGTTACCGAATCTTGCAATCACTATGTCTGATAGAGATTTTAATTCTGGTGGTATTTCAGCCTGCTGTGGTTCAGTCTGTGTATCCTAATAAATAGTTTTCTTACACAATCATGTGGCTGTAGTGCAGATTCATTAATAAGGTAAGGATAAATTACCTGATTTTTTTTTTTTTGGGGTGCTAACTTCTCATGTTGAGTCCCATACATTATAAATGACAATGCCTGATGTACAGGTGATAACCATGGTGTAATCATCTCTTGTGATTGCTAGGGCAATTGTAAACCTCTCGAGCTGCGCTCCCGTGGTTTACTGATGTCTGAGCAACCACTCAAGGTGATTACACCATGGTTATCACCTGTACATCAGGTATTATCCTCTATATTAAATCTTGAGGAAAATGACACACTGCAGTATGGTACAAGACTTATTATTAAATCAGGCCCTACTCTAGTGTTCATGAATTCAATGGAGGTAGCAGCTCAGAGTTTGGGGAACAAATAAAGGCTACCTACCATAGGTATTAAGATTGAGGAACCCAAGTCTGTGGATCATTTTTTTATCAATGATGCCTAAAATCATACTCTATAATAGAGCATGAGGTGGAGGTGGAGGTTGAAGTTAAGGGCATTCCATGGAAACCCAATGAAAATGATGTTACAATCAGTGACAAAGTAAAATATCTATAAAGTAATATTGACCTTCCTTCAACTTACTCTATAAAAGGATCTTTAGATCACAGAAGGATTCCCACTGAACAAATATTGGTGGCATTCGCTAATTTAGAATCAGCACATAAAGTCTGGGATAAAAAGGATCACTCGAAACTATTTGGTTTTCAGATAGGTAATCCTAAACTTAAGACTCTGAAAAACAATCCACTGAGCATAAAACCGGACATTTTGGATTATCAGTGCTATGACAAAATTATGAGGGTAGTATCAGCACTGGAAGCCCCAGGAAACCATAATGATATGATGAATACTTCCAGTGTGCCAAAAGTTTAACTATGTTTGGTTGGAATACATCAAAAGGGGAATCAGTAGGAAGAACCAAAGGGCCATCAATGAATTTATTGGACTTATATTACAAGTGCTCATGGATAGAAATGCACTACAGTGGATCATATATCCACATAATTCCTTAACTTCCCCCAAATAGTTATCATCTTAAATAGTGAAAATTTAGCAAATAGTACACTCGAGAAAGCTGAAACTTTAGACAGTATGAGTATCCCAATAACATTTTTGATGATGAACTCATGGTGCTTGCAAATTCAACCTTAAAACCAATAGTGGAAGACAATGTAGTAATCACAAATTATTACAAAAGACTAGATATGCTCCTTTGACAAATTTAACAGACAGCTGACCATATTACTCAACACTTTAACCTAATAATTTATCTGTTTCTTCATGCAGGAACATTTTTCCTTGGAATATAGATAGCCTATTTAACAAACTGGTTGATAAAAGCTGTATGGAATTTATTCTTTCATTTGGTGTTATATTATTGCAGGAGCCATGGTGGCTATCTGACAGCCCAAGTTTTCCTGACTATGATATGTAAGCAATAAGGCATGATGGGGTGTGCATGGAACACATTTTACCACATGGCCAGGGGCGTAATAAGGAATGAGGCCGAAGGCCGATGGCCATGTGGTAAAATGTATTCCACGCACACCCCATCATGCCTTATTGCACTTATAAAATGGGCTCCTTTTTTTAAAACATTTTACTGTTGGGAAAAGCATGTTTATATGTTGAAACAATAGATTTGTTTGTGTGCATTTATGATGCCATTGATGATGTCATTGTATTGTTGCCTACTTTCTTCTTCCTGTTTTTTTTTCTCTGTTTTTCCCACATTCAAGATATGGAATGTTCTTCATGGAGTACATGGATTCAAAATTCTGCTCAGTTCCACTGCTAGAATGTAACTCTTCTAACATACTATACACACATACAACAAAGGCCTCTGTTGCAGCCAGAGGCTCAATTATCTCACTGCCAGGGCAAGGAGAAGAGATTTCCCTGATGAGCAGGTAAAACTAGAAGGGGGAATTTTCATCGTCAGCAAAGAAACAGTTGCAATGAAAACTATAAACAATACCTAATGTTTCTAATTTGTGTATGTGTATAAGGAGAATGAGATGATCAGGGAAACAACATTTAATTAATCTGTTTTATTTTGTATTTAAGGTTGCTTTATGTTTAGGGCCCAGTGCAAGTAGATGTGATGCTTACAGTTACAGGGCAAAAACAATGGCTGCCAGTTGAAATCTTAACATTCTATTAACGTAATGATTCCAGTGGTGATCAGTGCACATTTGGCAGTACTTTTTATTTTCAATGTGTGAAATATAATTGCCACACAAACAACAGCCAATCAGATTTCAGGATTTTCCCTTACCATTTTACAATTACTTATAATGGCTAAGAAAACTACCAAATGGGTCAGCGAACAAATGGATATATTAACAGCTATAAAGCTTCAGAAAGATATGAAAACTCAGAAAATAGAGGCTATTATGGATAATGCATTATTGATTGAAATTACTGGTGGGATATTTCAAATTATTTTTGTAACAGCTATATATCCCCTGTTAAATTCATAATATAAGTTTTCTGATAACTGGATTAAAAATTGCAATTGTGTAAAAAAATCTTCTGAAGGGATACCGAAATCATACATTTTTTTCTATGACTTGAATGCTAGATTATCATATCAGCTGAACAATTTAATAAATTCCTCATTGGATGAGGATATACATGGTAGAATAAATGTCATAAACCAGAATGTAAACACTTTTAGAAGATGAAGGCTGGTCTGCCAGTGCAGTGGTAGCGTTACCACTTGTGGTGCACATGAGATGGGTTCAGGAGCAAACCCAGAGTGTTAGAGGGTTGGCTGGGGGGAGCAGAATTTGGCATCCATGAGAGAACTGTCCTCTGGATTGGTTGGGAGCAGGCACTTGGCAATAGTCTGACTTCTGGTGATGGCCAGGAGTCAGTGAGCCTGAGTGCCTCAGAAGTACTGAGGATTGGTGGCCATGGCAGAAGTCTGCATGCAGCATGCAGGAATGTGCGCTGCATGCTAGTGACATCACTGCATGCCCATGTCACCTGAGACACTGTAACTAAGAAACCCCCCTTAGCTGCAGCACAGTGAAGCTGGCTACTGGTCCATCTCCTGTCTCCTTGGGGCCCTGAATTAGCAGATACTTACTCCCTCCCCTTTAGCTGTGATGGGGGGCACCGTGTGGGTCAAAGCAGTCTCCTGGTGAATTTCTGAGGGTCGGGGAACTGCAAAGGCTGATAAAAGGTATATCTTCAGAGGCTCATGGAGCCAAATATAGATTTGGAAAAAAAACCTTTAGAAGGTCAAAATATGTAAAAGAAAATGAAGCCAGCAGACTGCTTAAAGCTATAGGTAATTATCTAGATTTTATTGTAAGAAATGGAAAACTAGAAGAGATCAAGAAGGTATCTATATATATCACTCTCCTGTTCGAGCATGAATGATAGACTTATTTCTTACAAATATCAATGCTTTGAATGAAGTAATAGAGTTAGAAGTAATGGAACATTCTGAATCCATTCATCTCCTACTTAGGATTACTTTAAATTATAATATAAAGATCCCTAAAATAGTAAATACAAACAAGGAATCATATGCAGTTATTAACTTTAAAAGTATCAAGTGGCTGGTAGATAACATATCAAATACTGAATTTATATTATACAATGCACAGCATAATATACTCAAAGAATTAATTTTACAAGGAAATGAACAAAATCTCAGTTTGCAACTTTGGAAAAATCTCACTCAATATATAGCCCCAGTGTTATATACATATACAAACAAAAAATTACAAATGTTAATTGATTTAATAACACTTGTAGGAGGGAGAAAAAAGAATTAAATTTGTTTGCAAAGTCAGGCAAAATAAAACAAAGCAAAAATTGCAATTAAACAGAAGAAGGAAGCTGTATAATGAAACATTAATACAAGAGTAGTTAATGGATCATGTGATGAGCTAACTGAGAAAGGAAGTCTTGAGCGCTGCTCCCAGGCCCTGCTGAATCCAGCAAACTTTAAAACTACCTTCGATTACAGTGTGGGGGTGGATTTTATATAGTCTGACTTTTAAATGATACTCACATCCCTGGAAGAGCTTGTCCGTGCTGATCGGGGGATTTTATCAGAGATATACGCCGCACTAGAAGGCTGACCATGATGGAGTGCGGAAGCCCCGAAGTCCTGGAGGCATGAGCGCCAGCAACGAAGCGCCCAAAACCCCTTTCACCAGTGCCGGAAGACCAGGAGGACCGACTGTGTATAGAAGGGAAAGGCCAGGCAACCCCCGATGATATTTCGGAAATAAAAACGCTCCTGCGGGGGTTAGTGGCCGATTTCTCTGGTGTTAAACCGATGTTAAGCGCCCTGGCACAGAGAATAGGAGATGTGGAAGCTAGAGTTGCTTCCCAGGAGTGGAAAACTTCAGCACACGAGCAAGAGTTGGTGGTTTTGTGGAGACAAATTAAAAAGCTTGAAGACCAAGTTGAAGATCAGGAATCTCACAGCCGGAGAAACAATTTGATTATGGCAGGTCTTCCGGAGTGATCAGAAGGCTCCGATTTTATAGCTTTCACCCAGGATCTGTTGTTGAAGCTGTTAGGTCCAATGCCATATGGAGATGCATACAATATCGAGAGAGCGCATCGGTCACTGAGGAAGAAATGCCTACCAGGGCTCGCCCCAGGGTTATTATTATGCAGTTTTGAATTATAAAGAGAAAGCCCATGTCCTTAGTAGAGCCATAGCACTTAAGAACTTGCAATGGAATGGGGCATCTCTATGGCTATTTCAAGATCAGACACCTGCAATTCGTGAGAAGCAGAAAGAATACCTGGATATTAAGAAAAAGTTTCACCTTGCTGGAGTGAAGTTTAGAATGCAACACCCGCCACTTTGGTGGTGAAACTACAATCTGGAGAGTGGAGGTTCCTGACAGCGAAGGATGCTGCTGAGGGATTGCGAGTTGAATTCCCGGATCTGTTTAGGTCTGCACCCTGACTGTGTGAGGGGAGTGAAGACCCCATTTAATGCTGAGAAACGTCAGTTGTGTGAATATGCATGTACGGAGCAGGACTGAGCAACAGACTTACTTTACAGCTTCCTCGAGGGGACTCTTCGGTCTTAAATTCAACGGGACTGCTGTGTTTTTTTTTTCTTTCTCTTTCCTTTTTAGATCCAATAATATATGGACAGGTTGATATGTATTGCTGAAAGGACAGAAACAATTATAGAGAAATAATTATGAAATGCTATGTCTATTTGTTTCTAGAGCAGTCTGTAGGAGCTGCGTATTGATTTCAGCCTGGTCTCCAGGGGGATTTAACCCGAATTGGGGGCCTCAGAAAAGTAGGAAATTGAAGCATTACAATGTGTAATTATAGTTGTTCCCTGGTTATATGGGGCCGCATTATTGTTACCATTGACATCTGTTTTTGTATAGTTAGATATAATAGGATTGGGGCTGAGAGAGAATAATAATGGGGCTTATATTCTAACAAGGGGAGTCTAGCCCTACCTAATGGGGGGGAAAGGGACACATGGGGGGATAAGAGGCTATCCATGCTTATTAAGGGATCTGGCAGATATGGGGGCACTCTCAGGGGTTGGCTCATCTCTGTTTCAACTTGTGGTAGGAGGGCAATCAAAGGATTGGGGATCATGGTAAGGTGGGAGAGGGTTTGGGGGGTTGGGGAAGAGAGAGAATCCAAAAAGCAGATAAAATTACTTTGGCAGATTCTGTTGGTGTGAAAGGAAGGGGTATGGTAATACAATATGATAAATATTAACATTATATCTTGGAATGTTAAAGGCCTCAGAGAGAGAAAGAAAAGGCTAGAGATTTTAAAACATATATATCAGTTGGGGGCCCAAATAGCATTACTGCAGGAAACCCACTTATTAAAGGAAGAGCTAAGTCTTTTGAAGAGACTCTGGAGTGGGCCAGTCTTAGGAGAAGGAAAGGCGAAAGCCTCGGGGGGAGTAGCGATCTTGATTGGGAAAAACTGTCCGTTCACAGCATATAAATTAAAGCAAGAGAGGATGCTAGAGGAATATATGTTACGGGTACTATCATGGGTAGGTTACTAACAATTGCCTCTATATATGGTCCAACCCCTTCTAACCCAGATTTTTGCGCCTCACTGGAAATAGATTTAGCTACTCTCTCATCCCATCCATTAATCATAGTGGGTGACTGGAACCTGTGCCTTAACAACTTGATTGATAGGAACCCCCTTTCTAAAAAGTCACCCTCTATGGCACAGGTAGCTATGGCTAGATTTTTAGAAGTAACAGCACTGGTGGACCCGTTTCGGGTGTTTAGCCAAGGGGACTGTAATATGACTTTTTATTCAGGGGTGCACAAAACCCAGTCGCATATTGATTTTTTTTTGGTTAATAAAGAGGCTTTACAGGGAACTAGGAAAGTGATCACCCATAGCAGAATTTTATCCGACCACTCTCCAGTGCAACTGACATGGGTGTTGGAGTCTATTCGGATGAAGCCTTTTAGATGGAGGCTAGATGAATCACTGTTTTTAGAAGATAATATGTACCCGTTTGGAGGAAGCCCTGTAGGACTTTATCCAGACCCAAATTCCAACACTTCAAAATAAGAGTTTAGCGTGGCCCACCTGCAAAGTATTATATGCTGGCGTAGCTCAAAGATATATAGCTAGAAGAAACGATATGAGAAAAGCAAGGGAGGAGTTCATATGGGGTGCTATTAATTCACTTGCCCACCTAGAGGGTTCTTCAGAGTAGGTGGGTATTGAACTTAAGGAATTAAGGGACGAAATGATAGGCATTCTTTATGGCAAGATGGATTTCTGGCTTGAAAAGCTTCAAGTTAACTATCTGCTGCAGGGGGACATACCTAGTCGGCTTTTTGCAAATAGAATTAAAGAGTGGGAGGCAGCTCGAACTATTCCTTTAATAGAATATCAGGGGGAACTAATAACAGAGCCTCAGAAAATGGCGGATGCCTTCGAGGATTATTTCACAGAGATCTATCAAGGGGGCTCCCCAAATAACGAGGTGGAGCTGCTGGGGTTTTTGGAGAATATAAGGTTACCTAGACTGGACCAAGTGCAAGCCCAGGCATTAGCGGCCCCCATATTAGAGTCTGAAATAAGGGAGGTGATTAACGCATTACCAAAGGGCAAAACTCCAGGACCAGATGGTCTATCAGCCCAATTTTATAAAGTCCACTCTCAAACCCTATTACCCCTATTGAAGGATTTATTTTCTAATATTATGCAGGATGGGTTCCCTCACTTACCATTACGTCAGGCTTTCATTACACTCATCCCTAAGCCAGACAAACCTAAAGAATTACCCGGAAGCTACAGACCTATTGCTTTGATGAACCAAGATCTTAAGCTGTTAACCAAAATATTGGCTACTAGAATTTTAAAGATCGCTCCTATAATTATTAGTCAAGAGCAAGTCGGATTTATGCCAGGTAGAGGGGCACATGATGCTCTTCGGAAACTTCATCATGTACTTAGCGAGGCTTCTAATTCTAGGTCAGCCATAGCGTTAATTTCATTAGACACCGAGAAGGCCTTTGATAAGGTCTCCCATACTTTTCTATTTGCCACTATGGAGAAGATGGGTCTCCCGGAGGGCCTTCTCAAGGGTATTAAGAATCTCTATGATGCTCCCACGGCTAGGGTTCTTTGCAATGGCTATCTGTCGAAAGAGTTTTGCCTTAACAATGGGACTAGACAGGGATGTCCCTTATCACCAATTCTATTTAATATAAACCTGGAACCCTTATTAAGAGCAATTCAGATGGATCCAGCAATACAGGGGATTGTTGTTAAGGGGAGGGAAATGAAGTTTTCTGTTTTCGCAGATGACATATTGTTACATCTACAAGAACCAGCAAAGAGCTTTAAAAGGGCTCTTGAAATTATAAGGAGATTTTCTATGGTTTCGAATTACAGTTTAAATTTGAATAAGACACAGGTTCTTCCCCTTACCCCATATACCTATAAGGCAGATTTTGAACCTCTACAATTGAATTGGGCCTCAGATAGGATCAAATATCTTGGCATTTGGATTACTGCTAGTATAGAGGAAGGAGTGGAAGCAAATATAAATAAGGTGCTTTCAGCAGCTAGAGCTGATATAATTAGGTGGAATAAAATCCCCCTGAATTTGGCGGGTAGAATTGGCTTGATTAAAATGAACCTATTGCCTAGATTTTTGTATCCAATACATTTGTCCCCATATAATGTCCCAAAGTGCTGGTTTATTAAGATACAGAAATTACTTTCTGACTTCTTATGGAACTCCAAACCACCCAGGAGAAAACATAATATACTGCGTCTTCCCTATAGTATGGGGGTACTCAAAATCCCAGACCTTCATTTATATTATGTAGCTGGACAGTTAGCTATAATGGGTCGGTGGAATAAGACACAGGAGGAAGAGGGATACATTCCAACTTGGTTAAATATTGATAGACAAATTCTTAGAGATATGGGTATCTCCCCAGTAGCGCTGCTTTACATTAACCCAGAAAGTTTACCGGAGGAGGGGAAACATACTCCAATATACAAATCAGTCTCGGCTTGGTGGGCTCTTTTATCTCTGAACCAGAAAAAATCTCAGAAGGGCTTCGGGGAACAGCCTATTTTGGGCAATCCTAACATGACTATTGGGGGTCAAATAATTAGGAAACACTGGGCCCCTCAATTATTCAATTTTAATTGGGCAGATTTTATTGTAGAAGATAGGGTGGCCTTCCCAGCTCAATGCAAAAGTATTAACTTCTTTAAGAGGATACAGGTTACTAAAATGGTGCAGAAGGTGTTGAGAGAGAATAGGGGCTCTCAGGGAACCCCGTTCACCTGGGACAACCTCAAGGAACTCAATTATTCACAAAAACCTCTTTCAAATGTATACAAGGTGCTGTTGGATTTTCTAAGTAGGGATCTTTCTGCAAGGGTAACATACTGGGGAAAAAAAAAATAATACTTACCTGGGGCCGGATTGGAAAGAAATCTGGAAGAGCCCTGGTTATATACCTACACCCAAATACAGGACCATGCAGTTTTTTATATTTTCTAACATGTACTATACCCCTTCCAAATTATGTGCTAGAAGACTTAGACAGACAGATCTATGTTTTAGATGTGGCGTGAACCCAGGGGATATATTGCATATATTCTGGGACTGCCCCAAGATTTACCCCCTTTGGGTTCAAGTTAAACAAAATATGGATCCCATTCTAAACTACTCGGAATTCATTTCACCCGAGATTTGTGTTCTGGGAGATATGGTCCAAATTCCAGGGATGCACACCAAATACCATATAGCGTTGATGTCTGCTCTAGTCAAAGCCTTTGTCTTGAGGCACTGGAAAAGTGACCTTATCTACTCGTATGACCAATGGGTAGGGGAATTGTTGAAGACACTTGATAGGATTAGGAGGCAAATGCTTTGGGATGGAAGGAAGGGAACATACGACAAGAGGTAGAAATCCATGGAGGCAGTTTATTCAATTCAAGCCAAAGGTCCTCAGGCATGGATCTGTCTGTCTGAGTGTAGTTAGTTCAAGGCCTATAGGTAGAGAGTAGATGCATAGTAGTGACTTATTTTTTTTTTTTTTATGTTTTACTGCAAGGGACTATGTATACTTCTGTTGGGTATTATCAGGATTTCATAGTACGAATCTTATCATCTGCCAAATGATTGTGGGTGGGGGATTCTCTCTCTTTCCTAGGGACACAGCGGCAGGGATACAACCCAATTTATTGATACTTATATGGAGCTTATATTGCTGGGTGGGGAATCCGTGGCTGTTCAGTATAAGACTCTGTTGCCTAAATATGAAAACCTGCCTATTGAATGGTTAGCATAACTTTTTAGGATAACTGAGGGGGGTAATCGCTGCAGCTGTGTATGTACATAGTTATGAATGTATATAGTGGCCTCACCCAGTTTGGAGGTGGGGACCCGGGAGCTACCCGGGTATAAATGTTTGTCTGTCTGTATGATTATTAAAATGACAATAAAGACTGCTTAAAAAAAAAAATTACAAGAGTAGTTAAAATACCAAAAAGAGTTATGGGGCAAACTGAGTAAAGCTGTAATAGCAAAAAATACAAAGGATTTTGGGCTATTGGCAGCAAAAGGATGGAGTTCATATTCTAGTATGCTCGAATTATAAACGAAAACCAAGAAAGAGGTGTCTACATGAAACACCACCAGTGCCACAATGTAAATACCAAAGCAAACATCTGAGAAGTCTGGCCACATGGTGTACCGATGAGAAAAATGGACCTCACTATTTCTAGGTCAAATTAAAATTTACATTTATTTAAAATGTTAAAACAGACACAGCACCCTCTTGCAACTGCCAACGTTTCACATCATGCTGACACCTTGACTAAGCATCAGTATGATGTGAAACATTGGTGGTTATGAGAGGGTGCTTTGTCTGTTTAAACATTTTAATAAATGTAAATTTTAACTTGACCTAGCAATAGCGAGGTCTGTTGTTCTCATCAGCACACCGTATGGCCATACTCCTCAGAAGTTTACTATGCTTGAAATATACATACAACCAAATCAGTGAGAAAAGCATTTTATGAAAGTATATTTTGTTACTACTGAAATTTCACTGAAAAACATTGTTGAGGAACTACGATGAGAACTGAGTGCTTTTTATCTTCCAAACCCAATTATTATAACTCATATGTAAATAAGAAGAGCAGTAAATCAGACCAAACTTGATGAAACATCCAGCCCAGATAGAGTGGTCGCTTTGGTGGACCCCATTACTTTATTACATTTACAATTATATTATTCAAAATACCCTTTTTCCCTCTTCAAGGGCAGGAAACATAATCTTCCTGATTCATAAAAAGGGCCCTTTAAATTATCCACAGATGTACAGATCAATATGCCCAATTGATAAACCACAAAAAAGTTTCACTAATAATCTTAAAAAGATTAGAATCTTGGGTAAAAGAATTGTTTATTTTAGTTAAAACGCAAAATGGTGCAAAAATTAGATATGAATTACAATCATGGTCAGTAGCAAACTATTTGGCGCCATTTGTGTAAATATGTGAAACAGGATAGGTATCGATGAACCCAACTTAGTATTCTACATGACCTGCATTATACACCGGCAAAGTTATTTAAGATGGGGAGGAGTCTGTCACCGGCTTGCCCCAGATGTGGTCTTCTAGATGGCAATCTAATGCATATGTTGTAGAACTGCCCAAAGATAAGACCTTTTTGGACTCAGATTAGGGTATCCCTAGAACCGTTACTGGGATTGCAAGAAACTTTCATTCCCCAAATAGGCTGACTAGAGCCTGTGTGGCTGGCTGTTTGTGTTTGTCTCTATCAGTAGTTTAGTTTTTGTGGTTTTTCATGTGTTTCTGCTTGGAGGAACTGGACCATTGTTGGACGTAACATCTATGAACATTTCCTGGACTAAGAAATTGCAAAACATCACCAGCAGGTATTGGCATTTTCATCATAAATCAACTTTTTTGGAAGTCATCAAAAGCAAAAGTAAGGCCAGTAATTCTGTTATACAAGCTCTGAGTTGTGAAATGCTGCATTGAATCCACATTTCCATCTGACTTGTTCTTAAAGGGTGTGTGCTTGTCTTTGAGGCCCATTCCCAACCATTTAGGAGAACAAAGGGAAGATACTAACAAAGGATTTGTACATCCTGCATATGCCCCAGGCCAGTGTTCATCACCTTCAGGAATTTAACACAGTCTGGGTCTTTGATCTACAGTAACAACAGTTTTCTGGTCCCCAGTAGCTCACCATGAGTCATTCTGGAACACTCACCCTTGCTACAGTAAACATTTGCAGTCTTCTGCCAAAAAACTTGATGCCCTGCAAATATTTGTAAATCAGCACAAGCCAGACATACTTGCAGTTGCTGAAACCTGGCTCTCACCTAAAATCTCGGACATGGCTATTACCCTGCCAGGGTACAACATTTTCTGACTTGACAGAATCGCTAAAAGAGGTGGTGGCCGTGCCCTATATCTCAAAGACTCTCTCCAAGGCCACTCTCTAAAAACACCCATCTCTGACTCATCCTCCCATATTCTCACTGTTGTAGTTCTACTAGGGGCCCACAATAAAGCCCTGTCAATTGCCACAGTTTACATCCCCCCTAAAGAACAAGGAAAAGGCCTCAATTCAGTCCTTGACCTCATCCGATCCCAACCACCTGACTCTGAGACAATCCTCATGGGTGACTTCAATATCAACTGGCTTGCTCCAGAATCAGGGTGCTTCATAGATGCCATCTCCTCAGCAAACCTTGCTCAACTGGTTGCCTCTCCCACTAGGCAAAATTACAAAACAGGCAAATGTACTGTCCTGGACTGGAAACTGACCAGTCACCCATCCCACATCTCAAACGTCTCTGTCCTTCCTGACACTCTAAGCAACCATTCCCCTGTAATCTGTGTCTGACCAAATAAATTTACCATGCCCCCCCCACCAAAATTAATGAACAGCAGAGTCCTTCCATGTGGGCAGTTGAAACACCTAAAATCCCACCTAAGACTGCAAGATTGGTCCCCAATCTTCCATGCTGCAGATGTCTACACTGCCCTTGACCTCTTCATCAAAACCTTTAATGCTGCCTGTGACTCTCATGCCCCTTTCAAAAAGTAGAACGTCAAAGGCCTGTGCAACCCCTGGCTCTCTTCTGAACTACTAGCACAACTAAAATCCAGGGACCATCTCTGGGAACGGGCTCGGGAAACTGGAAAGCAAATTGACATACAGAATTATAAACAAGCTTGTAATAATGGCACAAAATTAGTCCACCAGCAGAAAAGTACCTACTATAAGGATGCCCTGACAAATGCTTGGGGCAAAGGGAATTCATTTTGGAACAATAGTAAAGAAATTACAGGAAAGCAGACAAAAACCTCACCCACTATTCTGGTTGTGGATGGTATCACAACGCTGGACCCGACTACCATAGCAAATTCATTCAACTCAGCTTTCACTGACCTCAGCTGTGTTCTTCCACCTGACTATTTCAATGAAGCCGCCCCCCCAAACTCTCCCCTCAAGTCCCACCCTCTCTCCAAACCGGCCTCCATTCTACTTCAAATCAGTCAAACCGTATGAAGCTCGCAACTGCATCAGTAAAACTATTGCTAGGTCCAGGTCAAGTGGGGCCTCCCTTGACCTCAAGTTGCTTGCCCTCACCCTTAATGAGAAGCTCCTACCATTAACAAAAATCTTCAACCTCTCCCTCTCTCTCGGCCAGTTCCCTGACAGATGGAAATATGCCTCTGTCATACCGGTCCACAAGCATGGGGACAGGGCCCTCCTGGTGAACTATCAGCCTATTTCCATACTACCCCCGCTCTTCAAGGCCATAGAGCGTATAGTATCGGACCAGCTTACAGAATTCCTTGATAAATATGATGTCTTCTGTGCTCAACAGCATGGCTTTAGAAAAGGTCACAGTACCACCTCAGCCCTGCTTGATTTCACTGGTGCAATCCATAGTTCCTTGGACAATAGCCTTCTTACAGGGGCAGTCTTCATTGATCTGACGGAGGCATTCAATATCGTCCATCATCATCTCCTACTCTCTCAGCTGCTAAATACCAGACTGTCCCCTGAATCTACATCCTGGTTTAAGAGCTACCTGGAAAACTGCTCACAAAGAGTGAAAATAGCTGACTTTATCTCTAATGCCAGACCAGTGCGTTCTGGAGTGCCACAAGGGTCAATCCTTGGGCCTCTTCACTTCAGCATCTTCCTAAGTAGTCTTCCACAATCCTGTCCGGAGCAATTCCTCCTATATGCTGATGATGCTGTCATCCACTCCACCCACAAGGACCCCCACCCTCTGCAAAGCTTCTCCTCAGTTGAAAACTGGTTCAGTAAACACAAACTGGTCCTCAACTATAAAAAAACAAAGTCCATGCTGTTCTGCAGCTCGCAAAACAAGCACCGGGACCACCCCCTCACTATTGCAAACTGCCTAGGTGCAATCCTAGAACAAGTGCAAACCTTCAAATACCTTGGAATCACTCTTGACAGTTGTCTATCCTATGGGGCTCACATTGACAATGTTGCCAAAGTGATTAACACACATGTTAGCCTGCTTTACAGGCATAGGCAATGCCTAATTTCGGAAGCCTTAAGGATCGCAGTTCAGAGCTGTGATCTCAACTATTGACTATAGCCTCATCATCTACGGTTCCGCTTCCACCACCGCCCTCAGAGGCATATCTATGGCTTTGAACAAAGCTTCCTGACTCATCACTGGATCCCATCGTCTCACCCATATGTGTGACCTATACACCCAAACTGGTTGGCTTCAACTCTCAAGCCGCATCAAGTATCTAATATGCCTAATGGCTAAAAAAACATTGATTGGCTTTGCCCCCTTGGAGTTCAAGCTCTGCTACAACCTGCACAGAATCCCCACCTCACTAGGGGCTTTGAATCTCAATTACTACACATTCCAAGATGCCGGACCTCACAGGGACAAAGATCCTTTGCCTACAGAGTTCCCAGCTGGCTACATGGTCTCACCAGGGACATCACCTCCCTACCTAAGCTAGGCCCATTCAAATCTAACCTCCGTCTATTCCCCTCTGCCTCTAGCACATGCAACTGTCTTCTCTAACCTGCTAATCCATTTTGGCACTTGTCCCTTCTCATCCACCCCCCTACTCTCCCTCTCTACCTTCCCCCCTCCTCTTACTTGCACTTTCCACTTGCACTTCCTGTGTGTTTTGACAATTGCCTCTGGCAGCATCTTCTTCTCGTGTCTCACTAAGTTCTCATTATCAATGTTATCCCTGTCCTGTGCATGCCCCTAGTACCGCCAAATCTGTATGCACTCATGTGATGATAAATAACTGTAACCTGTTATCCTGTAATAATTAATGTCCTGCTTGTTTGTTCTCATCCTGACATGGGACCTTTGTAAAAGAGCCTTGGCTCAAAGGTAATTGTAATCCTAGACTCTAATAAATAAATAAAATATGCCTTATCGGGGCTTTTCCTCCCTCATTAAGAGCCCAGCGCACAGCATTTGTGGCATTAATAGCGGCCACAGTGAAGACAATTATCCTTCGGCACTGGCGGGATCCGGTCATCCCACCCTTGGAAGAATTGTTTCGGGAGATTAGGCAGGCATTACATAGAAACACAGAAACATAGACTTTGACAGCAGGTAAGGACCGCTTGGCCCACCTAGTCTGCACATTTCCCTACCTATTGGATAAGCTGCAGATCCTACTTAACCAACAGCCTACTTCTTCCAACCCCCCACCAGAATTGCCTTATGTCTGTCCTATGCATTCTTGAATTCCCCTACTGTTTTTCACCCCATGACCTCCCCAGGAAGGCCATCCCATGTGTCCACCACCCTCTCTGTGAAAAAATACTCCCTCACATTGCCCCTGAGCCGTCCCCCCTCTATCTTCAAATTGTGTCACCTTGTTCTTGCACTTCTCTTTTTCTGAAAGATGTTACACTCTTGGACTTTGTTGATTCCCTTGAGGTACTTGAAAGTTTCTATCATGTCTCCCCTCTTCCTCCTTTCCTCAAGGGTATACATATTAAGCTCCTTTAGTCTCTCTTCATATGGCTTCTGTTGCAGACCCTGCACCATTTTAGTTGCCCTCCTCTGGACTTCCTCCATACTGTCTATGTCCTTGCAGAGATGGGATCTCCAGAACGGCATGCAGTATTCCAGATGGGGTCTGACCAACTGTCTGTACAGAGGGATAGCAACTTCCTGTTTTCTACTAGTGATGCCTCTCCCTGTACATCCCAGTATCTCCCCAGCCATCCTTACTGCCTCACATTGCTTGCTTACCTTTAGGTCATCTGATATGAGTACCCCAGGTCCCTTTCCATTTTTGATGTGCCTAATACCTCCACCCCATTGTGTACTCTTCCCCTGGGTTTTTGTTTCCCAGGTGCATTACTTTGCACTTCTTTGTATTGAATCTAAGCTGCCATACTTTTGACCATTCGTCCAACCTTGCCAAATCCCTTCTCATCCTTTCCACCTCCCTTGTGTATCAACCCTGTTGCAGATCTTTGTGTCATCTGCAAAGAGGCATATGTTTCCTTCCAGTCTTTCTGCAATGTCATTTATAAAGACATTAAAAAGGACCGGACCCAGTACTGAACCCTGTAGTACCCCACTAGTAACCCCCCTTTCTTCGGAGTGGACTCCATGTACTATTACCCTCTGTGTCCTGTTGTCCAGCCAATTCTTTACCCAGGCTACCACCCTGTGACCCACTCCCAGGCTGTCTAATTTGTTTAGTAATCTTTTATGTGGGACTGTGTCAAATGCCTTGCTAAAGTCTAGGTAGACCATGTCCACAGCCCCTCCCTGGTCTACTACTTTGGTCACCCAGTTAAAGACATCTATTAGATTCGCCTGACATGACCTTCCCACTGTGAATCCATGCTGCTTTGGGTCCTCTGCCCCACTGGCCTCTAGGCACTCAACAGTTCTTTCTTTCAGAAGTGATTCCATCATTTTCCCTACCACTGAGGTCAAGATAACAGGTCTGTAGTTTCCTGCCTCTATTTTGCTCCCACTTTTGTGAAGGGGAATCACATCTGCCCTCCTCCAGTCCTTAGGTACCACACCATCCTTCCATGATTTATTAAAAAGGGTAGCCTGTGGTGTCACTAGTTCTCCCCTTAGTTCTTTTAGAATTCTGGAGTGAATCCTGTCAGACCCCATTGCTTTGTCCACCTTCAGTTTTAGGAGTTCTTTCAGAACCATTTCTTCTGTGAACAGACTGGTATTGACCCCCTATTCAGAGTGCTTCTATTGATTGGATTAGCTACCACCCCTTCCTCTTCTTTTGTGAATACTGAGCAGAAGTATTCATTCAGTATCCCTGCTTTTTCACTGTCCCTCTCTGCCCACCCACCCTCTCCTTTATTATGCCTCACTATCCCTCCCTTGGTCTTTCTTCATTAGTGGTAGAAAAGCAAATTGCAAGGATGTATCAAAGACAAGAGAGCTTTAGATGTAAGCGGGAACCCCTTTATACACTGATAATAGTATCATTCCAGAATTAGCTGAACAGGGGGCTGGCAGTGGACTCCCTCCTAGCCTCCAAGGCTAGTTTTTTTGAAATTTACTAACCTTGGGCCTTACTCCAGGCAAGGTGGACCATTACTAAACTGGCACATCAGTGGTCCCCCAATGGTTCTTGGATACTTTGTGATGGCAGATACTTGAGAAGGCCTATAGCGGAATGACGTTGCTCTGGAAGGGCAAGGGGCTGGGTGAGTGGGGTGGGGGATAGGGAGGGTAGTAGGGAGGGAGGAGGGGATATCTTTGGGGAGAGTTATAGTTAAGTTTTATCTTTGGTTATTGTTACTGGTTTTTCTCTTTTTATTGTAATAATGTGGATGTTATGTTAAACTTTCAATAATGCATATTTAATTAAAAAAAATGCAAAATGGTTTCAGAAGAACATGTTCTACAATCCAACATTGTTTTGTACTTATTAGATGCTTAAACATGTTGAAATAAGGAAATACATTTTTTTTGTTGCTTTGTGGATCTGAAAATGGCCATTGTTAGTATAATCAGAAAAACATTATGGTTGATCCTTTATGACATGGGCATAGATAAGTACTTCTTAGATGTTATAATAAGATTAAATGAAACTACCTGGTCAAAAGTTCAGAATAATATGGAGGGACATTTAACTAATACAATAAAAAACAAATTAAGGAGTTTGACAAGGTTGCATTTTGGCTCTGCTATTATTTATATCTATAAATACTATACTAGGGGTACCATTCTCAAAAGGATATGTCATGCGTATCTCAGTTGCACCAAAAGAGAATGGCTCAAATCATGAGTTGCACCATGAATTGCGACATGCATGATTCTCAAAAGCAGCTTGCGTCAAGTCACAAACCCCATATGCCAAAGTTGACTTACACCACACTTGCACCAAACCCTGAGTTGCGCATTGCGTAATGCGACTTGTGCCAGAAAAAAGCAGCAGTAACCCCTTTTTTGGGATTCTAGAAGGAACAGGAGGCCAAGATGCACCATTTGCAAGAGATGCAAGTTACATCAGGGGGAGTAGGTGTAACTGCAGCAGAGTATAAAAGGGGGCCCAGCGAGACAGACACAGCAGAGTCACTGTGGAGCAAACAGTGTGCAGACACTGCTGCTGAGAGTGACAGCATGATGGCAGCACCGGTAGCTTTACTGGGCATAATGCTAGTGGCTGAGAGGTGGCATAGGCACTGCAGGTGGAGTGATGGCAGGAACCAAGGGAATAGACAGCAATCAATGCAGCATGTACCAGCCAGACACCATGCACCACATGTGTACAGAGCCAGGAAGTCATATCTGGATCTCATGGAGGAGCAGTGCATTGCATGCTACCACCTGCCTAAGGCTACCATAGCTGAGATGTGTGATGAGCTGCAGGAAGAACTACAGAGTGCCACTGGTAGGGGGCATCATGTAATTGTGGAGGTGAAGGTAAGCACAGCATTTTGTTTCCTTGCCACTGGGACATTTCAAACCCCCACAAGTTACCCTATAGGTATCTCACAGTCAGCCATATCTAGGTACCTCAGGCAGGTCTTGGATGGGCTGATGAAAATGGATGGACAGGTATATCGTGTTCCTGAAGGATGCACAGCAGCAGCAGGTGGTAAGGCAAGCATCTTATGACATTGATCAGTTACCCCATGTGCTAGGAACAATTGACTGTACACACGTGGTTATCAGGGCACCACCAGGTGAGGCAGAGGTGTATGTCAATCGAAAGGGCTTCCACTCTATGAATATGCCGGTTGGTGAAATAGCCAGTGCCACATACTGGATGTGGTAGCCCAGTACCCTGGTTTCTGCCATGACTCCTACACCCTATGCAACTGCAGCCTACATGAGGCATTTGAGAGGGGACAGATCACAGGTGGATGGTTCATTGGTAGGTGTTACTGGCATGCAAATGAGCACCCCTGTCTCAGAAGATGCTACAAATTGGTGTGTGTACCCTGTGCCCTGTACATTCATGATGTGTCACTTATACCCCACAGGTGACAGTGGATACCCACAACTGCCATGGGTCATGACACCACTATGGCACCCACACACTGTGTCTGAGGTGCGTTATAATGAGGCCCATGCCTTCACCAGGGCAGTGACTGAATGAACATTTGGCATCCTTAAGGGACATTTCTATTGCCTGGACCATTCAAGAGGAGCCCTGCAGTACAGCCCTAAGATGGTCTGCAAAATCTTCATTGTGTGCTGCATGCTGCACAACCTGGCACTGAGTAACCGGGTACCACTTCCAGACCTGGATGAGGAGGAGGATGAGGGGGATCAAGATCATTGTGATGACCATGCAAGAGAGCTGCAGGCCTATGCTGCATTGTGCCAGGCAGGGCAATGTGCCAGATGTGACCTGATAGCCCACCACTTCACCTGAGGGATATCAACCACCTACAGGTGGCACCGGCAGCAGTAGGCAAGCTGCCCATGGATGGTATACCACCATACAGACATGCTACCCAGTGCTAGGTACCTGACAAGGTGGCACTGTACACAGCAGCCAGTGGCCATGCATGGTGGCTAGTACTTCATGGGCATAGCAACCTGTAGCAGTGTGTGAAGGAACCAAGGCAGACAATGAAACATGACAAACAGGAGATAGCATGATGTAATACACTAAGATATGAACTGGGGGGAAGGAAAGGGGGATGGTGAATGCACCTACAGAGGTGACATGTGGGGGGTGGGGGTGACTGTGTGATGGGTATGGTACACTGTGGAGTATGTTCCAACACATGATGGTCATGCATATTGAGGTATACCACAGTTAATGCTGTGAGTCATAGTACTCTAACACAAGACATGTGTGGCGGTACTACTACCATGCCCCCCTTGTCACGCAGGCTGCATGTGCGTCGTTTCTGGGTGGCCCTTGCGATCTGTGACACAATCACCAGGAAATACGCTTGCAAAACGTATATTCATTACATGAGTGCTGCACATGCCCCATGCCATCACACCATATATCGTTGTCCAGTAACCGCTGGGTGCTAGGTCAGCCAGGTGCTGCTCACCCGCCATGGACACTGGTTGTCATACAGTGATGCCATGTCTGGTGTTTGGCACTGGGCAGACAGTTCTCCTTCCTGGGATGGTATGGTGACAGTCTTGCTGATCAAACAGTGGTCTGACCTGTCCTGTACCCACATCCTCAGGGTACTGACATAACAGCTGCCCATTTGGTGGTGCTAGTCTGACACGAGTGAACATCCATGGCCACGGTGTGACTGCATGTTCCTCACACATGTGCACATGAGGAGTAAGACACACATGCATTTTGCGTTGGAAAATTCCTTCATACGCAGCCTGCGGCAGAATTATGCAGCACATGTGGCATGCACGCCATGCATGTCCCACATGTGGAAACACATGCAGATGTAACTGCACGATACCACAGCTCCGCAGAGCAGAAATGGTGTGTGAAATAGCAGCACTGTAAGACCGGACTGAATATTTAAAGAGTGGAAATGACTACACTGAGTGGCAGATCACCTAATTTCACCCCTGAGGAGACTGCCCAATTAGTCAACCTGGTGCAGCAGAGGAGAAGGACACTGCTGCCACCAGGCTCTAGGAGGCACACCCCCACAGAGAGGGACACAGTGCGGAGACAAATAGGGGCAAGTCTGGAGAACATATCAGGTGTGAGATGCACCCCCTGCCAGCTAAAACACCGCTGGCAGGACCTCACCAGGTGTGACCTCATGATCCTGTGGTACGTTTTTATATTTAAATTTTTATATGTCTGTTATATTGAAATTATGTTTAAAAATCTGTACGGCGCCCAGAGCCTCTGGGATTGGGCATCTTTTAAATAAATTTGCCTTGCCTTGCCTTGCCTACGTGATGTACATGGCCTCCAGCAGTGATGTAGTCATGAGGTCTGGGCAGCGACCTGCAGAAGGTAGGCTGGACACACATACTGTCACCCGGTCAAATCTTTATAGCAATTGGCGCATGTCTGTGTGACCATGTCACTTACACATGTGTACCGATCATGTCTCTACAGGTCAGACTCATGCAGTCCAGGGAGCATAGGGGAGTAGAGATGGGTGCCAGGAGTATCAGGCTGCGGACCGTGTGGCAGCACCTCTCTGGGAATGACAAGGAAAGTGGGGGCCTCCCAGAGTACAGGACCAGAGTGTGTCTACATATGTGGATGTTCTGGTGTGTGGCCCACACTCCTGTATCAGCCATGAACCCGACGGCAATGGGTGAACATGGTGTATGTGGCACACATGAAATGTGTATGTACATGTGGCACAAGGGGGTGTGGGCCAGGATAGGTGGTTAGGAGTACAATGGGGCATTGCATTGTGATGTTGGGAGACAGCGCAGGAGTTGGCATGTGGCAGCAAGGCCACATTAGGAGGAGTAATGTATCCTGTACAGCACAGTTAGTGTATGTATGATAGATTAACCTGCCTGCCCCATGTCATCCCCTTTGGACTGTTGCAAGGCCATTGCCTGTATGGCTCACTGACACATGTCCCCTTCCCATGTCACAGGTGCCACACACCATGGTGGGTCATGGATGGAGAGCCCCTGCTACAGAGCCCTATTGTGAGCCATGAGGAAAACAGAAAGAGAGGGGATGCACGGGCATATGAGGACCATACCAGACACCATGCAAGAAGGGCCTAGCCACTGCCACCAGACAAGAGCAAAGAGGCCAGTGATGACCAGGCAATGCAGCAGCTGCCAGGCCATCGGACACTGTGGGCAAAGGTGGCTAACAGCAGGCCCTTGCTGATCAGGGACATGACGACCAGGGTGGTGCCCCACTGGGCACTGATGACAGTGACCATGATGTTGGCACGGCCATAGGGGAGGAAGGAGGAAGTCCCAGACACAGCCTGCAGGGGGAGAACATGTCACAGGATGCAGGGGAGGTGACTGTTCACCCCGGAGGAGGCAGAATGTCCTGGGAGTCATGAAGAAGAGGACACACAGGCCCAGGACTCTGACATGGTGCCCACTGTGGGCAGTGAACATAGGATGGTACAGTGGGCCCCTGCTGATCGGGAACATGACATCCAGGGTGGTGCCCCACTGGAGACTGTGGGCACTGTTGACAGTGACCATGATGTTGGCACAGCTATGGAGGAGGAGGAAGGAGGAAATCCCAGACACAGCATGCAGAGGAGGACATGTCACAGGCTGCAGGGGAAGTGACTGCTCACCTGGAGGCCACGGAATGTCCTGGGAGTCAGGAAGAAGTGGACACACAGGCCCAGGACCCTGACCTGGTGCCACTGTGGGTGGTGTACATAGGCTTGTACAGCCGCCTCGGCCCAGGATGATGGCCAGCATGCCCCGTCCCACTGCCATCCAGGGACAGAGACCAGTTGCTGGCAGGACTAGTTCAGGCCATCCTGTGGGACATGGCATGCCCGTATGGGTCTTTACGTGCCCTTCTGTCTGCACTGCAGGAGCGGTGAGGTGTCTGGGTGTGGGGGTGGACTTTCCATTTCATCAACTGTTTGTAGTGCTGTCATTATTGTGTGGGTGGGGTGGGGTGGGATTATCAATACCTTCACTGGTTTTGTTGATGTTGTTGTGAGGCACGGGGTGGGTTCTACTGTATCAAACCTGTTTGTATGGATGTTGTTGTTGTTGTTGGGGGTGAGGGTTGGTTTTATTGTATCCAAACTGTTTGTATGGCTGATGATGTTGGTGGAGGGGTGGGTATTCATATTACCACACTGTTATTATAGCTGATGTTGTTGTGGGTGTGGGGTGGGTATTGCTATGTTTTCATACCTTTTGTCCTGGGGATTGGGGGTGGGTACTGTATCTTTGGTTACATAGCTGTTCAGGTGCTGTTGTTTTCCTCAATAAACCTGTTGTTTGTTTGTTCAGAAACACTATGTTGTATGTGCATGGGGGTCTCAATGTCCACCAACATGGGTTGGTTGCCATGGTAGGCTTGCAAACACACACAGTCCGCACTATGGTGCTGTGTTCTGTGTGGGCACATGCAACTGAGAGGATAATGGGGCACCACAGGGGTGCCATGTGGGATGTGTCATGCCACTGTGCTGTGTCACATCCATACACCACTACACCGGTTCCTAACCCCAATCATGATGGCAACCATGCCTCCTCACTATGTACCCTGCAGGCTGAATTTGCCTGCCTGTCCTATGTCTGGCTGCAGACCGCAACAACTTCAACACTGTGTGGCAAGGAACATGTCATCATGTAACATGGTGCCAGCATTCAGATGTTGTGTTGTGGCGTGTACAGCTCACTTTACATGCATGTGTGTGCACATGCACTGGCCACACTACACTGTATACTGTGTCAGCCAAGCCAATGAGCCAGATGTGGGCTGGTACAACTCCACTCCACCTGAGGGACTGCATCACTCTACAGGTAGCACAGGTAGCACTAGACCATGGTCAATTATTACACCCTCCCACGGCGGTGACATGCTGCCCAGTGCTGCCCACCGGTCATGACGACACTGTACACATCCTCTGGTGGCCATGGCTTGTGAGTGGTAGCTGGTGGCCATGGCAACCATCAGAGGTACGAATATACGAAATTTGTCAACAGATAAAGGCCTAGAGGTCTATCAAATCTGCTCGAATGTGCAGCTAGGACCCTTATTTTGCAGCAGCCCCTCCCTCCCACCCTTCCCTCCATTGACCCTCCCCTTGCTCTGTCCCAGCCCCTTTGAAGCAGTCCACTGTTCTACTGTATACTACTTCTGCTGGTAATGCATTCCACCCAGCTACCACCCTCTCTGTAAAAAAGTGTCTCCTCATCTCCCTCCTGAACTTTCCTCCCTCCAGTCTCGTATCATGGCCCTGGGTGTCCCTCCTCTCCCTTGCTTTGAACAGACCCTCTGTACCTGTCTTGCTTATTCCTTTCATATACTTATTTATTTATTTATTTATATTTATTTATTTAAGAGATTTACCAGGAAGGCATACTGAGCAGAGTACCGCTCGATTCCAGATGCGCTCTGGGGTAGGGGGTTACAAGAGTGCAGTAAAATAAGACAAAACAGTACATACATAATTAGCAGATAATAATAGACAGTGGCCCAGTAGGGGGTTTGAAGAGTGCAGTAAATAAGACAAAACAGTACATACATAATTAGCAGATAATAACAGACAGTGGCCCAGTAGGATGGTTGCAGTAACTGAGATGAAAAAACGGTTCATACAAATATGAAGAGTATTTCAGGCAGTGATGTAGCAGAATGGAAAAATTACATACAATATGGGTAAGGCGTGCGTATCATACAGCAACAGTAGTAGGTTCAGTAGCATATAGTACCATTAAAAAAATGGAGCCCAGACTGGGGCAAGTAGGATGTTAGAATGCGGAGTGGCTGTGCAAGTAGCTGATAAGAGTTGTGCAGGGAAGTCAGCGATGGGGAAAGCATGAGCAGTTGGTAGCAAAATGTGCTTTGAGAAGGGCATTTCGTTGGGGAGTACTTGTAGTGAGTCTGATGTCGGCTGCCAGTGAGTTCCATAATTTGGGCAGCCTGAAACTGAAAGCTACCTGACCTGATCGGGTGGATCTGTGGGGAATGTGCAGGAGCCTGGAGTCAGTGTTCCTGAGACCATAGGTAGGTGGGGGGGCGGCGGTTAGGGATGTTGATAGGTAGGAGAGCAGCGTATGAGACCAGAACTTAGCAGTAATTCTAGCACTGTGCAGCAATCGCCGGTTTTGGAGTGAGGGGAGGTCAAGGGACTGGTAAAGGTCGCAGTGGTGGGTATTGGGAGAACGGTCCAAGGTGAACCGGCAGAAGGAGTTGAATAGGGGGTCGAGCCTGGCTAAGAATGTTTGGGGGGCGGCACCGTAGATGACATCGCCATAGTCAAAAATTGGGAGGATCATTTTTTGTACAATTGCTTGCCTGGTCGGTAGAGGGATGCAAAACTTGTTACGATGGAGAGCTCCCAGCATGGGATGTAGTTTTTTTTTTGCAGTGCATCTACATGCGCTGAGAAGTCAAGGTACTGATCTAGCCAGACGCTGAGATAGCGATATGTGGAGCAGGCCTCAAGTGGAGTTCTATCCAAGGTATAGAGTGTGGGTGCGTCAGTAAGCCAGGTAAGTTTGGCTCGGGAGCCGAAGGTGAGGGAGACAGTTTTTTTTGAGTTTAGGAATAGTTGGTTCTCAAGGAACCAGCGTTGGATGGAGTCGAAATCCTTCTGAAGGCATGCTACCACAGCGGTTCCGGATGGGCCAGAGGCGAACAGCACTGTATCGTCCGCGTACATATGGATGCCAGTTTGTGTGCAGACAGCAGGCAAATTGTTGAGGAAGATTAAGAAACGGCGGGCGAGTGCGGACCCTTGAGACTGCGCCACTGGTGACGGGAAGGGGGGTGGATAGAGCCGTACCGATGCGGACTGATTGAGACCTACCTGATAGGTATGAGTGGAACCAGTTGAGTGCTGCCGCCGACAGATCAGTTTGGGCAAGTTTAGACAGCAACAGGGGGTGCGAGACCGTGTCGAAAGCTTTTGCCAGGTCTATAAAAATAGCTGCGGTTATTTCCCCTTTGTCAATGCCTGTAAGGATGGAGTCGGTGAGGCAAAGGAGGGATGTGGTGGTGGAGTGATTTTTTCTGAACCCGGCTTGAAAGGGGGTGAAAAAGGAGATTGTATCTAGATAGGTGTGTAGCTGGGATAGAACAAGGCGCTCTTGAATTTTGGCTAGGATGGGGAGCAGAGCTTTAGGCCGATAGTTTGATGGGGAGGAGAGGTCCCCTTCCTTGGGAAGATGATTGACTGTGGCTTGTTTCCATTGTGTGGGGACAGCCCCTAATTTAAAAGACAGATTATAGAGCATGGTTAGGGGGTGGGCTATAGCCGGGACAAAGAGTTGGAGCATTTTAGAATCTAGGCCCGATGGACATTTACCTTTGGATGTGTTCAGTGAGTGCAGAATTTTTAGCACCTGGTCTGGAGTGACTGGGCGGAGGCGAAAAGGAGGCCAGGGGGGTGCATTAGGGAGAACGGGGGGAACTTTGGGGAGAATGAAAGGTGGGGTCGGGTGGGAGGAGAGTAGGAGGCGGTAGTGGTGGAGAAGTGGGCATTAAACTAGGTGGCAACCAGACAAGGATCATTGATGATTTTGCCTGCGAGGTTGAGAGTGTCGGTGGGGGGTTGGGTCGTTGGGGTGAGGAGGGATTTTATGGACTTCCAGAATTGAGAAGGGTGGGTGTGGTTTTGTTGAATGCCCGTTTTGAAGTAGTTTGATTTGGACTGCTGTATGAGTCTTGTGCAGGCATTTCGAAGTGACCGGTATTGTTGCTGGGCCGGGTGAGAACCTGTGGCCTTGAAAGATTTCCAGGCCCGGTCACTGGCTTGGAGTTGTTCCATGAGGTTAGAAGTTACCCAGGGTAAGTGGGAGCCTCTGACTGTGGATCTCTTTAGCGGGGCATGTATGTCCCAGATAGCGAGGAAATTAGTAGAGAAATAGCTCAGGGCCTCGTCCATGGTGGTGGCACTAAGGATGGGAGACCAGTCAATGGTGGTGAGGTCGTTTAGGAGCACAGACAGATCCAGTGATTTGTAAGCTCTGCAGTGCAGCAAACGGGTGGGGGACAGGGGATGGAAGATTTTGCACACTATGGAAATCATATGGTGGTCGCTAAGGGAGTCCGGTAGAAGGCCGGCTTTAAGTATCCTATGTGGGTGGGTAGTGAGTGCCCAGTCCAGTAGTGTGTGTTTATTTGATTTGTGGTTTAGGCGGGTGGGTTCCCCTATTTGCTGGTGCAAATTTAGCGCGTTAATTTGGCAACGTGTCTTTGATGCTGCTCATCCCAGCCAGTTCTGATTGAAATCACCAAGGATGTGGAGTTCACTGCCTTCTGTAAGGACCCTCAGGTTGCCTAGGTGTTCGAGGATGCTGGTTAGTGGTGTGTTCGGCGGACAGTATGACCCAGATATGCATACTGGGATAGAGTGGGGCAGGGGGATTTTGATCAGGAGGGAATCTATGTTTATTAAGGGTGTTGGCGAAGTGATTACAGAAAACTGGAGATTTGAGGCAACATACATGGTAGTGCCGCCACCCTTCTTCCTCCCCT
Source organism: Neoceratodus forsteri (assembly GCA_016271365.2). Taxonomy (NCBI): domain Eukaryota; kingdom Metazoa; phylum Chordata; order Ceratodontiformes; family Ceratodontidae; genus Neoceratodus; species Neoceratodus forsteri. The sequence goes on from CM028134.1 coordinate 842,408,718, forward strand.
GCCTGTCTTGGCGGATTAGTGAGAAGTCGGGTATTGAGAATTCCTTATCCCGGTGATGGGGCTTCAGCCATGACTCTGTGATGATTATAATATCTGGGTGAAGGGCCAAAACAGTTGTTCGTAGGGCAGCAATTTTATTTAGGATGCTACATATATTAATGTGGTCAATTTTGAGACCTTTGGAGAGGTGTGTGGGTGGTGCTGGTGGTTGGGCAGCAATGGGTGCCTGTGGTCCAGGGTTCCGTTCAACGTCCCCTGCTACGAGCAGTAGGAATACCAGGGCGTGCCTTAATAGGCGCATGAGCTTTATTGGTGCACCCCTCTGGGTGGGGTGATTTGAGGGAGTTAAGTTTGCCTTTGGGGCTGAAAAGAGTGGGAGATATAAGGCAGGTATTGCAGCGTGGAAAGAGGAGGGGGAGGATAGAGTTCCCCAGGATCCAGTTGTGCCCATGGTGTAGGTAGTGTTTAACTGGTGCCATGGAGGAGTGGGGTGTAGGCTTGGGAGTTAAGGTGGGAGTTGGCAAGGGGTCTGCTAGCATAGGATTGACTGAGGGTGGGACGGAGGATGAGGCTATGCAAAGCATAGTGATAACTGCAGTGAGAAACTGCATTATTTATGAAGTAAGTTCCTTTTGTGCAGAGGAGGGTTTGTCAGTATGCTCAGCGGTGGCCACTAGTGGTGGAAAAATATAAGGGACTAATGGGAAAGTGGGCAGATAGGTTCACGAGCTATGGGAGCACCACTATATAAAGACAAGCCGACCAAGGGTGGTGGTGGGGGCGGCGGGACTAGAGCTCCTCTTCAGTCAGTGAAGCAGCTGCAAGAAACTCCGGCTACCTGGCTAAGGGTTCCTCGGCGTGGTCTGGGGAGGGGTCTCATCTCGCTTGTTAGACTGTGGGAGGGCTCGGGACCCTTGCCTCGCTGGACCAACCTCAGCTCTGGCTAAGGGTTCTTGGCGGTCCGGGGTCTCTCATCTCGGGTCTCGCTTGTTAGACTGTGGGAGGGCTTGGGGACTCTGCCCTTGAGACCCAACCTCAGCTCTGACTACTTTTAGATTCCCGGGAGGTTTTGGGTCCAGTTATTTCCCAGATCGTCAGATGTTCCTTGAGGGTGGGTGTTTCCCATCTGTCCTTAAATGGTCAGTAGTAAGGTTCCTTCTTAAAAAACCTTCACTGGACCCTGATGTGATGGGGGATTACAGATCTGTCTCTAATCTCCCCTTTATGGACAAGATTATTGAGAAGGTGATGGTTGAGCAACTTGTAGAATGCATGGAGAAATTCACCATCTCAAACCTCTCTAATTGGGTTTTCAGTCTTGCTACAGCATGCAGACTATCCTCATCAGAGTGACAAATGCACTCCTCATGGCGAGAGATCAGGGACTTCGTGCCATTTTGGTCCTACTAGATTACTCGTTAAAGGTTTCAATCATGTCCTCTCTGTCCCTTCTCTCCTCTAGCGAGTACATGTTCAGCTCCCTGAGCCTCCTCTCGTATGGCAAGTCCCCCAGCCCCTTGGTCATCCTTGTCACCCTGAGCTGCACCCCCTCCAGCAACTTAATGTCCCTCTTCAGATACGGGCGCCAGTACTGCATGCAGTACTCCATATGCTGTCTAACTAATAACCTATACAATGGCAGAATCACCTTCCCCCTCCTCGAGGAGATACCCCTTGCAATGCAACCCAGCATTTTGTTGGCCTTTACAGCTACCTTCTTAAGTTGTGCAGAGTTGTTCATTGACCCTGTAGTGAGCACCCCTAGATCCTTCTCCTCCTCTGTCTTGGCTAGCTGCGCTCCCCCCAGCTGGTAACTCCTCCTTGGGTTCTTCACCCCAAAATGCAGCACCTTGCACTTTTTGGCATTAAACCCCAGTTGCCAGGTGTCTGACCAGGCTTTCAGCTTTTCCTGATCATCCTGCAACCCCTGCCATCCCCCTAGGTCATCTACCACCGCTCCCATCTTGGTGTCATCAGCAAACAGACTGATCTTGCGCTTGATGTCCAATGATATATCTGCAATGAATATCCCAAAGAGCACTGGTCCCAACACCAAGCCCTGTGGAATACTGCTCATCTCTACCCTTGGGGATGAGAGAGCCCCACCCACCACCGCCCTCTGTTGCCTTCCTGAAGCCAGTTCCCTACCCATCCCACCAGCTTTGCACCTGCCCCTGTGCCTTCTAACTTACTTCCCAGCCTCCCATGTAGCAGCGAGTCGAATGCCTTACTGAAGTTCAGATGCAGGACATCCACTGCATGGCCCCTGTCCAACTGCCTAGTTACCCAGTCATAGAACTCCACCATGTTGGTTTGGCTGTCTGCTGTCCTGCAGTCCTTTGGCCTCCAGTAGGGCCACCAGCCTCTTCTTCAGGATAGTCTCCATCAGCTTACCCACGATGGATATGAGGCTCACTGGTCTGTAGTTACCCGGTTCATTCTTGGGGCCACTCTTGTGGAGGGGCACCACATGAGCCATCCTGCAATCCTGAGGTACACACTCCGAGTGTTGTGAGGCATTAAATAGGTCTGCCAAAGGTCCCGCAAGGAGGTGTCTCAGACTAGGATGTTGTGTCCACAGGACAAATGCTGTGGGCAGGGAGATACGCAATGGCTGGAAAGGTGCGTGATTTTTTTTTATTATTGCAGTGGTGGCCCTCTGGGACAGACATATGTAGTGCAGCAATGACATAACAACCCACTTGTCCATTGCATGACAAGTACAGTATGCACAATATTGATGATATCGCATGCCACAGCATGGGTATCATTCAAATGTGAACACATCTCACCTATGCTGGCTTAATCCACCTGTGGCAGTGCAGCGTAACACAGTGGTGTCAGGATGTCCTGACCACACACACACACACACACACACTCACACGCACACACTGTCATCCCTATGTTGCTGTTTGCAGCATTTGCACATGCAACAGTGTGGCTCATATGAACATCACAGTATATGCTTCTGTGCTGTGTCAATTCACTGTGCTGTGTCACAACATACTACCACTGTACATGTACAGACCCCCCCTCCCATGGCATACTGCCCACCTTTCACTGACTGCAGGCCCGTGGGGCCAGACTGTGCTATTGCTAGCTACTTAGGAACAACTGGGGAAAAAAAAACATCAACAACGGTGTGTGTTAGTCATTGTTTTATTCTGTGACAGTGTGTGTGCAACAACATAGTACGGACCACTATGTTTGTCATGGTATGTGTTGCTATGTGCCCATTGCACACTACATATATGTGAATGCCCCTCCCCTGTACACACACCTGTGGCATACACACTGGTTTCCCCATACCTCTATATACACCTACATGTGGGTCTGCCCTCCATGTAGTCCTGTACTGTCAATATTGTGCAAAAGGGTCTGTATCTCCACCCATGTTTTTTGACACCATACTGTGCCATGTCACACAGGACAGTATGTGTCACTGTGTGTTGGCAAGGCAGCACCGGGTACGTACACCACCCTGCTGAGCAGGTGTTTGTTCCCGTGTGTGCATTCCCATGCTGCTGCACCTGTTGTACCTTCCCCCAGCCTCCACAGGGCCACTGACTTGCGCACCTGTGTCTGCGTCCTCGCTGGTCATTGTCCGCCACTTATGGCCACGCTTCTTGGGTTGTGTGCCAGTGTTTTGTGATAGTTGATACTCCCCTATGTCCTGCATCACCCCATCCTGTAGACCTTGCACAGGTGCAGTTACTGTGACAGTTGGCCAGTGTCCACTCAATGTTGCGGCCTGAACGGGGCATGGCCCTCGTGTGGGGTGTGTGTTGGTGGCGGTGGATGTGGTGGGGGGACAGTTGTGGCTGTGGCTGGGACTTCCCTGGGGGACATCACATTGCCTGCTCTGATGGGCACTTCAGTGCCACTTTCTGACACATGGGTGCCATGTGTGTGTGGGGACACCTCCTGTGGGGGCATGCTGTGGTATGCTGCTGCTGTTGGTGCTGCTAGGCAATGTTGCACATTTGTGCAGATTGCACAGGTCTGCAGGTGTTGGGTTGGCTGGGTGTGTGTCATAACCCAGGGTGGCATGGTGGGTTGCTGTTGTCTCACCCACAGTGCGTCAGCTATGGCTAGCAATGCAGTTGTCATTGCATCTTTGTGCCTTTGTTGGAGTGCTGCTGACCGCTCCATTGCCATAGTGCAGCATTGCAGGGCTGCCATACGTCCCTGGGAACAGTTACGCAGCCCATGCAGGACAACCACAATATCAGCCAGGACTACATTTGTGTCCCATGTGCCTGCCTGCATTGCATTTGCTATTTCTGTCAGCTGTCCCTCCATGCGCTGATGATGTTCCTCTTTGCTGGCCCTCAGTGCGGTGATCTGCTGTGTCAGTTCCTCCTGCCTCACTACCACAGATTTGCAATGGCTGCCTATGTATGACGGTGTTGTGTCATGCTCTTGGAGGTTCCTGGTGGCCTCATCCAGGCAGGCCTCAAGCTCTGTCACACTGAGGGGAGTCATAGGCAACATTGTCATGGAGGCTGTGTGTGCATACTGTGTCCCCTACTCTGTGCTGTTCCAGGACCAGGTCCTCATTGGCTGACATCTGGCTGCTGGCCTCCTAGGTCCTGTTGGCATCCCCTTGTGTTGTCTTTTGGTCCTCCTCCTCCTCTACCTCCTCCTCCTCCTCAGCATCATCCCCCCCTCCTCCTCTGGCTCATCCTCATCATCCTCAGACTCTCCATGGTCATCTGTTGTGCCTGGTGATGTGGAAGTGCTGCTGTTCCATCACTGTCCATGTCATCATGGCTGGCCTGCTGTCCACCTCTACCTTCTGGGTTATCATGTCTTCTGTCCCCAGGCGTCACTGTGGTCTCTGTGGATGAGATAGGGAATCATCAGTTGCTGGTCATAGCCTCCTTTTACCCATGCCCTTCTGACCACTATACATACTTGTACAACCTTGTGGCCTCCAAACTTAGTGGTCCATGGCCACCATGTCTGCTGACCCACAGTGTGCCAGCTGCCTCCAGGCCTGTACACACACCATCTATGTGGATGGCTGCTGTAGGTACACACCATTCCCATTCAGCATCATCCAGCACCTGCCATGGACACCTTCAAGTACATAAATCCCCCCCCACACCTTTTCAGAGGTGTACTGTGGGGCTGTGCACCACTTACACCCACACCCCATGCACCACTGTGATGGAGTGGCCATGCCACAGTTGCAGTCTCATACATTGTGCATGCCTGAGTGTGGTGTTCATACAGGGTCACAGCCATGCCTGTGCATGGCAGTGTGCATGTTCATTGTGTCACAGGCCCCACCTCCAGGTTTGCCATGATGAGATTGCACTATGGCCCTGTTGCTCATGCCTGTGGGTTAGTGTCTGCTGTAGACACACACACACACAAAACACACACACACACACACACACACACACTACTGTCTCACACCCAGTCAAATAGATATTCACACACACACACCCCCCATTATCCACACACAGACATGTTTTTAGTGATGTCCCCACCCTGTCTGTGTATCTGTGCTGCCTGAAGATGTCAGTCTTGGTGTTCCCACTTATGGTGTGGCAGTTGAGGTGGGCCGCTATCTGCTTTTCATGAGTGGTCAGGGTCTGTTTCTGGCTGCTACCTCTCCGACTGGCCTGGGTACAATGCCTGTTGTGTGCCAGCTTCTGCTTGCACTGCATCTTCATATAATTGTATTTCTTTTGTAAGTCTGTCACGGTGCGCTTCTGGGTGGCCACAGTGATGACCTTCTTGGCCACTTTCTCCCATGCCTTCTTCCTTTTGTCATGTCTGGCCTTGTCACCACCCCCTGCTGAGCAATAGGACATCATTGGCATCAGTTTCATTGATGTGGATATCTGTTTCTTCATAGCTGAATTTTATTTTCGCCTTTGCCTCCCAGTTGCTCTTTGTGCCATTCCCTTCTTGCGCCTTGCCACTCCGACTTCCACCATTTCCAAATGTGCGGTATCAACATCCTTTCTGCGACTTGCATGCTTTTATATGACGCAAGTCACAGGCTATGCCATGTGCGTTGCGCTTTGGTACAAGTTACATCTGTTCTAGAATATGGCGTAAATCACATGTCCCAACTTTTTGGTGCATTTTGCACGTTTGCGTTACTTATGTCTGGCATAACTGCACTTTTGAGAATTGGGCCCTATAATTCAACTACTGTATGATCAAGGAATTCATTCTCCAAAAAATATCACACCAACTAATACCTCAACTTGTGTATTTATTATATTTTATTTATTAGATGCATCAGAATACAACCTTTGAGTCAAAGACTTTTGCAAAGGCTCCACATCAAGGTTACATAGGACAACAATTTGCAGATACATAGGACAACAAGCTGCAGATACATAGTCAGAATGTTACACATAAAATGAGGGTTAGGTTAAATATAATTACATATTTGTTACATTTCTACAAGCAGGCCAGAAACAGGCCACAGTTAAACAGAGTATGCAGTTAAACACATATTTGTACAGAAAGGTGCAGCAGGCCAAAAGGGCCCTAGTTATACAAAGAGATTACTATTGACAATTTGATCATGGGTTTAAGTGACCAGACATTGAGATCCAGTGCAGGAGGTACAAGTTGCCTTACAGAGGAGACCTGGTTCAAGGGTGTGGGTCAAAAGCAATCACAACTGGAGTGCTCAAGTAGGAAGCCCTATAAGGCCTTTTTAAATTGGCCCAGGGTGGGTAGGTGGGTGATTGACACTGGGAGTTCATTGAGCCATAAGGGAGACTGGTAGAGAAAAGCCCTTTGACACAGCAAGGTTCTGCAGCGAGGGACAGAGTGGGAGGACCTAGCAGTGCTTCTGGAGTTTTGGGCATGGGTTGCAATGGTAACTAGGAGGTCAAGCCCAGGAGGGGGGTTTTGAGGGATATTTTTTTGGCCAACATACAGGTATGATATTTGAGTCTACCGTCTAGATTCAGCCATCCTGCCAACTTGTACAAATTACAAGTGTGGGTCAGTCTGTCATGCAAAGTGACCAGTCTGCAGGCTTTATTCAGGGAAGTCTTAATCTGCAGTAGTAAGGTCGGATCAGCTGAGCCATAAATCACCAGGCTATAGTCGACTAAGGAGAGAACGAAGGAGGATACAGCCAGTTGGAGGGTCTCAGGGAAAAGGAAGTGTTTGTGTCAATATAGCAGTCCTATCCTGGAGCTGAGAGTCGATAATAGGCCTTGTATGTGGTCATGATAGGAGAGATGGGTATCAATGGTAAGCCCCAGATACCTGAACGAGCGGACCTGCTCAATGGGGATATTCCCAGAGTTACATATGTAAGGACTAGGTTGCCATGATGGTTTTGTCGGTGGGTAAAGGTCATGGTTTTGGTTTTGCTACAATTAAGAATTAATTTATGTTCAATGAACCAGGATTCTATGGTTTGGAAATGCATCTGAAGCATATTTTGGAGTGTGTTGGGGTTGGGATGACCTTCAAAGATAATGGTGTCATATGCATAGATGAGCATTTCACCTGAACAGGATAGGGGAAGGGGGGTTTAGGAACAGGCTAAAAAGAAGAGGACCAAGTATGGATCCTTGGGGGATCCCAGAGAGGGCAGGACTGTGGGAGGAGAGGGTGGACCCGATTCTGACCTGTTGAGTGCAGTCCGTGAGATAGCTGGCAAACCAGGACACTACCTCAGGGGTAAGACCTAGAGTAGGGAGGGACTGGAGCAGTAAAGTGTGGTTGATAGTATTGAATGCTTTGATAAGATCGGTATAGACAGAACCTACCAGCTGACCACTGTCAAGGGCTTGATGAATGAAAGACGTGTATTCAAGTAGTGCAATAGTTGTGCTGTGCCCAGTGCAGAAACTGTGTTGGACAGGGGAGAGTAGGTTGTGATAGTTGAGATAGTCAGTGAGCTGGTTGGAGATAACCCTCTCCAGAGCCTTGTGGGGGGGCAGGATGGAGATAGGATGATAGTTATTGGGGAATTAAAGTCTCCACCCTTATGTAAGGGTGTGATGACAGCACATTTCAAGGTAGATGGAAACTGCCCAAGACAGAGGGATAGATTAAAGATTTTAGTAAGAGGGAAGAGAACTTCATCAAGCTTGAGCCTTAGCAATTTTAGGTTGATGGTATCACCACTATACCTAGATTTGTTGATGAATTTGGAGATATATCTATGAGCGGAGCTGGGGGAGATAGTTTTGAAATGAAAGGGCAGGGAGTGATTTTGATGGGGCTGGTGGTGGATTTGAGGTTGAAGGAGCATCAAAGAAGTTCAAGGGCAGTACTTTGCTAAGATCCGAGAAAGTTCTGTTAAGGGTGTCAGTGATGGTTAGCGGGTCCTGGACAAGTGTACCATAGAATTTGAAACATAGAATTTGACGGCAGATAAGGACCGCTTGGCCCACCCAGTCTGCCCATTTCCCTACCTACTGGATAAGCTGCAGATCCTAGTTAACAAGCAGCCTACTTCTTTCTACCCCCAACCCCTAGAATTGCCATTGATCGAGAGCTGGGAAGGTGGTAAATGGACAACCTTCCCGGTGATTTCTTTAATGGTACTCCATAAATCATGACCAGAGCCCCATGCAGCTGAAAGGCCTTGTTGGTAGTGGCTTGCTTTGGCTTGGTGGATTGCCCAGGTGCACTTGCTTCTGGCTTCTTGGTAGAGCTGCCTATCCCTGAGGTGTTTGGAATCTAGTGCCCTTAGCCATAGGTTATCTCTGTGGCGCATCATTTCAAGTAGTTCAGGGGATACCCAGGGATTGCTTCTCATTTTGATGTATTGCTTTTTGGGGGTGCAAAAATGTTACAGGCGTGGTTGAAAGGGTTGATGAAGTGACTGAGGGCCATATCCGCATTGTAAGCATGGAATATGGGGGACCAGTCACAGGTCTGAAGAAAGGCTTTAAGTTTAGAGACAGAGCCCTTTTTTAAGTGTTTGGTGTAGGTGGAGGTGGGGAGGAGAGGTGGAGGACTTATTTGACCATTGACAAGTGATGGATGAGTGGTCACTAAGGGAGTCAGAGAGAACAGAGACCTGGGAGATGTGTTCTGGGTGGTTGGCGAAAACCAGGTCTAATAGGGTGGACAAGCCAGTATTGTAGTTTAACCAAGTGGGTGATTGGACAATCTGGACAAGGTCCAAGGCAGCAGCCAAATCCATGAAAGGCTTGGCAGATGGAGCCAGCAGGCAACATTGAAGTCACTGGTCATGATGGTTTCTGCATTGTTGAAGAGGAATGATAAGGTAGACAGGATTTCTTCAAATGCTGACTTCTGGTCCTGTGGGGGGAATATAGGAGACCACAAAGTTTATATTTTTATTCTGATTGCCTAGTATTATTTTAACAGCAAGAGCCTATGCACCATGAGTAAGGGATGGGAGGGAGAGAGGGAGGGTCTGCAGGTGAGTCCTAGTGTAAATGATGCAGCCCCCCACCTTTGTTTCTGAGTCTATCAGCTTTGAAAATTGAATATCCATCTAAGGACACAGACGCATCTAGGGTGCCTTGTGACAGCCAGGTTTCATTCAGGGCTAGGATGTCAGGGGAGTGTTGAGCCATCCAGGCTTGGAGGAGGGTAATTTTGTTCATCAAGCTCTGGATATTCATGTATGCAGATGATGTGGTGTGCTAATATCTACCTCACTATTAAGACTGCAAAGAAAACTAGATAAGTTCATAACATTGTGTGGCAATGAAAATAAATTATGCTAAGATGCAACTTTCAGCCTTTGGCTTATCTAATTTGGACATATATACCCTAGTAGCAAATGGAAACAAGCTATAAACCTAGAAACAGTTATAAAAAAACACATTTTATGGGGTAAGCTTCTCTTACAGTCTAAATGGGAGCTCACATTTACATTATGTTAAACCAAAACTAGTTTCCTTAATAAATGGGGTTGAACGATTTTTGAGAAACTACAGAGAAGAATCTCTTTTGGGATGTTTGAATGTAATTAACACTAAAACTAAGACACTGATTCTTTATGCTGTAGAAATTTGATAGATATTTACTAAACTTTCTGAACTGTATCTTGGGTAACATTCTTAGAGTTGAACCTATCAGGTCAGTATTCTTTATCTTCATTGGCAACAATAAGAATAATCATGCTACTCATAGATTTGCAAATTATGTCAGAAATTAGACTCCCTGAATTATGTATTGAGGAACAAATTAAATACACATGTAGGGGATTTAAATACCCATATTTAGATTTTATTAAAAATGAACTTTTTCCATAGGGCCTTGGATCAGTATTGACAGATTTTTTAGAATACCAAGAAGAGATTTAGTCTCGTTAATTGAATAAAGATGTTTTGATAATGCAGTTCAACAAAATGTGACCAAGTCAAAAGATGCTAAATTACATATTTCATATAAAAATTCTAAAAGCATGTTCGAAAGAGAAAAATATTTATCTTTAATTAATAATTACAAATCATTGAATTTGTTAAAGTTTCATCTTGAGATTTATAAAATCAATGTATTACTTTACAAGTAGGGCATAGATGATGTCCAATCAACTGTTTGTCCTTGTAGCTCCAGAGATGTAGATGATTTAGAACACATTACATTACTTTGTCCGTTTTACAAATTCCAGTGAGAAAAATATTTGGCACAACTTTTGAATGGTCTGTTTGGATCCCTGAGGGAGACTGTCTCTATGCTGTTCTTTTCTTCTGAAACGCATCTGTTGGGAAAAAGTATTCCATTCATTACTTCTTTGAAACTTGCTCAGTAATCAGCTGTTGAAAAAATAATTTCCTTCATTATTTTTTGAAACTTGCATAGTAACCAAATGATGTAAAATTTCTGAAATTCTCTGGGAATAATTTGTATATTTACATAATACAGTATTATGTATGCTGAATTTAGAAAATGTCATAGTAATGATTAATGGAAACAAATATAATTACTTTAATTGCATATATCAAATTGCATTACGTGATACACTGGTACTTTTAACATTTCTCTTTTTCTTCTTCTTTTGTAGTTTTACTCTTGACTGAAACTTGAATTATTTGGAGGTATAACAGAAAAGATCAAAAAAACATATTTTTTTTGGTCAGATAGACCATCAGTCCTTTGGAATAATGACCACAGGTTACAGTACGCTGTATGGGAGTGTAGGTAGTCAGACGTGAACCCTCAGTGTCCTGTTTAAATTCATGCATACAGCAGAATTAGCTGAAGATGATTTCTCTGACGTTCTTCTATAACTTGACTTTTGCAGCTCTTAGGGAAATGTTTGTCAAGTCTACTAACATTTATGTATTTACCAGTAAAATGTACATTACTATTTGACTAACTGTATGAAATACAGTGGATTCCATTTAAATGCACACCCAGTTTGCGACTAAAAATGTGCATTTAAGTGGAATGTGCACTTAGCCAAAATTTGATAGACCCCAGTGTTAAAATAACTATTAGACACACGTTAATGTTAAAAAGAATTTATTCAGCTACTACTGTCATTTGCAGCCCAAGAAATGAAGTAATTTTGCTTTGCTTACAGCCTTGGAGTGCTAGCTGGCTGACATAATGTTTGAAATCAAAAAAATGTCCTAAGTCCTTCTTCTCCCGAGAAAGGACAAACGTGTTTACATGCTCTAGGCACTGAAGGGCTTCAAACATTGATACTTCCTGCTTCTGCTCTTGCTCTGGGTCCTGGGATTTGGTCAGTACTTCATCATCGTCTATGGTATGGGAGATCACCTCATTACAGATATCTGAGTCCTGTATCATACCGGTGGTCACCAGGGTTTTGTCCATGTCCCGGTAAAGTGTAAACTCCTCTGGATTCATGTTTGGGAGCAGGGCAGGTGGGGGCTCCTCCTCTACAACCTCCTCCTCCTCCACATTTAAGGCAGTGTCCTTGAAACCTTTTTTGAAAGCAATTTCTGATAGTTTCCAGCGTCACCTGCTGCCATGTTCTGTTTAACATCCTGATTGCATCAAGCAGGGTTGTTTTTTTTTGACAGTTCTGATACAGAGCTTAGTGTTCCCCCATCCAAGCATAACATAATCTTTTGCAGCATCTAAAAGAAAGGAGAACACAAATTAAGTTTTAAGTTACTGAATGGAGACTGCCAGCAACACTGCAGTTTAAGAACTCACATGAGAGCGATAACAATTTTTTGTATTATGCCCATGTCAAGTGGTTGGATAACTGAGGTCATACTGGGGAGTAAGAAGATTAAACTGATGTGGCTCAGAGGAATATCAGGGTGTAATGAGCAATTGTCCAGTCAGAGGGCAATTTTTTTCTTTTTTTGCCGGATCTGTGCATTCACTTTTTTAAGCCAGTTAGTAAAGATTAATTGGGTCATCCAGGCATTTGTGTTACTGTCATAATCTATGGGTAGGGCTTCCATCTGCAACCCAGAAAAGCAGCATGGTCTCTTTTATTTACTGACAACAATTGAGCATAATTTTTGAGTCCCACACTGACTGCAGCATAGGAGAACTGATATCCTCTCTCTTGCTTTCTTCCCACCTGAAGCAGCATCAGATTTAAAAGTTAGAGTGCCTTCTGGTGTGGCTCTAAAATATATACTGGTTTTGTCATAGTTAAAAATACAGTCACGGATGTAGTCCTTTAAAATCTGTGGCAGGACTGTGGAAAGTCAGTTGTCAGCTGTATCCATGTTTTCTTCTTTTTTCTCGTCATGGCAGCATTTAAATACAATTCCATTCTGCTCCTTCCATCTACTGAGCCATCTGCCGGTTGCTGTAAAATGAATGCCCATTGTAGCTGCTAGGTCATTGACTTTTTGGAGCAAAATGGGACCGCTTACAGGAGCATCTACACTGTGTGCTACTTGAAAACCATCGCAAAAGAGCGGTTTCAACCTCTCTGCTCTTACTGCACCTTCATCTTTTTCTGTTTTGGTTTTCTGAGTGCTCCCACTCAGTGAATAACCTTTCCTCGCAAGTGACAATTCGTGCCACAGTGGAAACATCAACTAAATATTTGGCAGCAACATCACCTCTTTTTATGTTTGGCTGCTCTAACTCCTGTAGTAGAGAGATCTTCTGCCCCAAGCTCAGCATTACCTTCTTTCATTCCATACTGCTTGCTGTTGCCACAGTGAGGAGTGTGTGAAGTGTTTGCGGCTAGGTGTTAAATACCTGGGTTTGCAGATCATTAAGAGCACCTGTGCACTTAAGTGGAATAAATTACATTGTAAGGGGTCTGTTTGTTAAATAGAGAATGTGCATTAAAGCAAAATGTGCACTTTTAAGTTGTGCACTAATCTGAAATTTTTAACATTGGGGAGATACAAAAAACAAACAAACACGGGAAACTGAAAATGTGTGCACTTAACAGAAACGTGCACTTATCTGATTTGCACTTAAGTGGAATCCACTGTATGTAATGTTTATGTAACCAAAATTGTTTTTATATGTTATTTGTAAAGACTATAAAAGTTAGGGCCATATATTAAAAAATTTGCACTCAGCACAAATCTGTTGCACTGTAATAGCACTGAATTTGCGTCGGGCTACAATATTCAAATGCCCTTTTAGGGATGGCGCTGTGTGATAGCGCTGATGCTAAAAGTTAATGTATTCAGGGGAGGGAGGGAAGTGGCCATGAATGCCTGTGCAATGGCATATTCAGAATATCAGTGCCATGCTACAGGTTGCTGCACCACCTGTAGTGTGGCACTGAATACCGCCTACAAAAAGCATGTGTTAATTCAGCGGTGGAATCTGAAGTAATTTGAAGTTACACTTCCAATTACTTCCATAGTAATTCGAAGTGTACCTCCTAGGTACTGCGAGTTCCTTTCCTGGTAGTCTAGTGGTCCCCCCCACACCATCATGATCCCTGACCCTTATTAAGTGTAAAAAATAACATTATCCCTGATAGTCTAGTGGTCCCCCCAACCCCAGCACGATCCCCAACTCCCATTAAGTGTAGGAAATAAATGTATTCCTGGTAGTCTAGTAGCCCCCGCCCCCAGCATGATCTAACTCCGTTAGTGTTAAGACACGTTATATCCCTGATGAGTCTGGTGACCAGCCCAACCCCACCAGGCAGTGCCAACCCCTGCTTCCCAGAGCCGGCGACTGGCTCAACCCTCTGCTCACCTCCACGGCCAGCTGCTGACTGCTTGATGAATGAGCAGACCCAGTGAGTAATGAATGGCGCCCCATTCATTACTCGCGAGAGGGATGGGGGTCATCATTACTGGGTTGGGTGGCCACTAGACTACCAGGAATATATTGTGTCTTCACACTTAACGGGAGTCAGGGATCATGCTGGGGTGGGGTGGGGGGGACCACTAGATCACTAGGGATTTTAAGTGTTTTAACACTTTAATGAGTTGGGGATCATGCTGGGGGGGGGGGACCACTAGACAACCAGGGAAATAACTATAAGTACCACTTAACAGGACTCGTGGATCGTGATATAGGGATGGGGGGAGCACTAGACTACCAGGACAGTATGCAACCCCTCATGCATACCTCGCAACCTTTTGTCACTGTAATGAGGGACACAAGCCCACAAACTGAGGGACACTGACAGCCATAATGAAGGACAGATGTTCAAACACACAGAAACAGGCACAGAACACTATGGACGTCATTGTCTTTATGTCTACACTCTTTCTTTTTGATTTGGCATATTAGGATACTATGCATTTCTACTTGTACTTCTGACTTTACAGCACATTCTATGTGTGGGCAGCACCTTTTCTGTGATGGAAGCATGCTAGACAGAGGAATTTGGAATGGTAAAATCAGGGACGTGCTTCATGATCAGGGACAGTTGAGAGGTGTGCTTTCAAATGTCCCTCATTATGGGGAACAGCCATCATTTTACCCATCTAAATTGCCCCATCCCTTATCCGTCCCTGGTGGAGCATGTGCTGCACACACAGGGAATGTGCTGTCCATTCATACATTAAAACAGGACACAATACTATTCTAAGGCACTGTGGGAAGCAGTAAACATTATACGAGTACTGGCAATGTTTCCATAGTGCTCTGAGCTTATATCTCCATGTTTCATGCTGTGCCCCTCATTATGTGGGTCAGTGTCCCACAGTGCCCCTTAGTCAGCACATCTGTGTCCCTCATTGCAGTGCTGCATGGGTGAGTGGATTGCACTGAATGGGCCTGCAAACACACATTTCCTGCAGCATCCAGCTTGTACATCCATTCCGGCCAACGGGGGTTGCAGTGAGCACACCCTGGCCTGCAGCTTCCAGCCTATACATCCTTTCTGACCAAAAGGTGGAGCTGTGTGCTTCATGCAATAGTGCCGGGCAAACTACTTGGAAATGTATGCTAAGCAGCCCATAATGAGATGCAAATGTGACTGCCCACGGATTACTTAAGTAGGCTCATTTGCATAGGATGTTTGAATACAGCAAACTTTTGCCCCAGGCAAACCTGTTTACACCAAGCTAATGTGTTAGCACTATACAGTCAGGTTAGCCCTGGGCAAACCTCTCATCAGCATAGCACAGTTCTGCAGTGTGTGGCCTGCATTGTTGTTTGCAGTTGTTGTGCAACACTACATTGCTATCACACACATTGTCCACCAATTTCAATTCTGCCCTACTCCACCTCTGTGTCCACTGTGCTGCTATTGCTTTTTGCACTTCCCTGTCACCGTATTCAGAGCTGTCTTATTCCCCGGGCTATTTTAGCACTGCACTCCCAGCCCTGTTTGCACTGCTTCTTTGCACACTATGCAGCAGGTTTCAGCCATGGGGCTATTCCTTTGAATATAGCTTGCTACTGGTTCAGAACAAATTTAGCATGCTGGGCAGCCCCAGGGTTCAGTTTTGAATATCTGTCCCTTGATCAATAAAATCTGACACTGAAACTGACTGCCAGCAGTAAGCTATGGGACCTGTGTGGGACCCATACTTGAACCTGCGCTAACTTTGATGTGTTAACAATGGTCAAGCTAGCAATGGAGGCTGTGAACATGGCCTTAGACTTATCATAATAGGGCATCAATGGAAACCAAGGCCTGGAGGGAAAGGCATGGTGCTGACACTCCATCAAAGGAGACTTATTAGTCTTCTCCTTCAATGAATGGTGTTTCACTCTGGAAGGTGAGAGGGTCATCAAATGATGAGGAGAGCAATGGTGCTCTGAGGAAGCCAGTTCTGTAGAATGCTGAGAGAATCCTGTAGGTGTCCATGTAACTCAGTTGGTAGCATGTTCCCCTCTGGGCCAGATGGTCGTAGGTTCTGGTCTCACACTGGGTTTGAGGGGTTTCGGCTCATATCATAAATACTGGCACCCAAGTACAGTACTGGTGGGGATGCTGTATAGTTGGGGTGTGCCATTCTTCAGATGAGATGTTAAACTGAAGTCCCTTCTACCCATCTCTGGTGCTGTCCTGGAGGATGTCCAAGTTAAAGTCAAAGAACACAATGCACTTTTCGCAAGAGAAGGGACATTCTTTTATTAAAGAAAATCAAATACAAAAAAGAAAGAAACTTACTATATCAAAACAGTTTTTACACAATGCTGTATGTGTGCTAACAATATCCAAATAAACCAGATAAACAGGAGAATACCACAATAATCAAAGGATAGCTATACAAAGGAAGCTATTCAACTTGTGAAATGGCAGTTGAGCAAACATAATCAACAACTTCCACAGTATACAGTACAAACATTTCAGGTAAATACTTCAAAATAAAGAAAATTAATAGGGTAGAACTATTACCAAGTTCTAAATCCCTCTGGACAAACCAGCCATACACCACAGGTAAGTTAAAAAAAGGTTTCTTCTTTTATTGTATTATTCCTTCCAGCATGCCCTCCATGAGAGCCCAGCGTTTACCCAGGTCAGGCTTCTTCAGAGGAGAGGGTTTTTTGATCAATTAATATAAAATATATATCAGTAAATGTACTAATAATGGTTTCAATCAACTTATATATCATCCTTCAGTGCCTCACTAACTTATTGTGCAAACTCTTCTTCCTTGCCAAACGTTATACACCTTATTCCCATTTTATGTGGATTCCCTGGTATAACAGTAACCCACTACCATTATATAGAGTCATGCTTTTCAAGCCACTAGTTGTTATTACACTTCATTTCACATTATCCTGTTTGTCTGTATACAGTATGAGGTGACAATCCATACAGAACTAGTGCTACCAACTATAATTAGATTACATTTTTTGTTGATATTTTTTATGTAACAAGATATATGACGAATGTAAACCTTTTTTTTTTGTAAAGAAGATAAAAACCACACTCATATATTGGCACGTGGGGTCTGATTTCAGAATTTACTGTTTGATCTGGATTTCAGCTCAGGTTAACTGCTTGAAAAGCAGCTATACTAACCATTATACCACCTTAAGAACTTGTTTTAGTGTGATTCAATTTACTTACAGTATTTCAATATTTGGTATGTTTTTGTCCCTCTATTTCATTGGGCTGAGCAGTCCATTTTTCTGCACAGGTAGAAAAATACATTTAATTTAATATGTTGCAAATCCAAAAGAGTACTTAAAGTATAAAAGATACATTATTAATTATGGTGAGAACCCAAAAGGGGTACTGAAAGTATAAAAGACACATTATAATAATGTACCTCTTAGTTTCTTCTGCAGGTACTGTATATTGTTCAAAGGAGTCGTATCCCCTAGTTTTCTCTCTGTAATTAGATCAAAGAGCATCTCTTTAACATCTAAACTTTTATTTTTTTTATATTTTTTAAGTAATAGGTGCCTTATGTAATGTACATAGTTTCTCCAACATTTTTCTCATACCTTTCTAGGGCACTATTATTTATTTAGTCAGTGTCAATAGTTCCCTAAAGGACACAAAATATATACCAACAATTTTCTTTATTTCACGTAATAATATATTTTTGTGTGTAGGAACCCTTAAGTGTAGTGTGAGCACAAGTGTTCCTATTCCAGGTTCAGAGATGAATAGCTTGCCAAAGGAGGGCTGTGGCCAGAACCCATCTCTCTGGTTTGGGCCTGGAGGCAACACAAGGATAAACTGATAGAGGTGGCCACTGGAGCAGGATGACTCATCACCAGTGATGTCATACGTTCCTGGGCACCTACTGGTTGAATCAGGAGAAAAAGAAATTGTGAGGGCTGCTATTAAAACTTCTCAAATGAGTTGAGCCAGAGTCTTGTGCTTTTTCAAATTGTTTATTTGACTTCACTTTTGATTTCATCCTAAAAATATCACTGAATCCTGGTTCTAACTGTTGAATGTTATGGTCATAAATGAATATAAGGCATTAGTTAAAATTTTTACTGAAAGCACAAATCCAAAGTTATACGTTGTATGATCAGATTTCTGCTTAGTTTCAATGCTGCTTTCCCGTCCTCTCTTTCTGAATGAAAGCAAGTAAACAATTTGAAACAATTCATCAGCATGCAGACAGGTATACAAGCGGCACTGAGTTAGAAGGGGCGAAAGCTAATTATTAGCACAGTAACTCTGAGCACACTGTTGATGGTGGTGGCACTAGTAATAGCAGTTTTACAATATTGGAACATAAAATGAAGCAAGGGAGGCAGTATAGCGCAGTGGTTTAAGGCTCTGAGATGCAAATCTGGAGACTTGGGTTTGAATCTCACAGCCCCCACTTGCATACTGTGTGACCCTGAGCAAGTCACTTAACTTCTCTGTGCTCCCAGGTTGCACCTGTAAACAAGCTTTCAGCTTTGTGTGTCTCACCTGGTTAAACAATTGGAAAAAAAAAGTCTTTGTTTCCATTTATAGCCTTTGTAACCATTAACAGAAGAATATGGTAATACAGGATGGAAGCTATGTCGCAGTGGTGACATACCTTGTGTATAAAGCCACAGCATTTAGGTATTTAAAAAAGGCATTTATATTAATAGTCTGTATTATATGTTTTTTAACAGATAAAAACTTCCCCTTGAAAAAGCTCTAAAAATAGAGCAAACTGTTACGGTAAAGTAAGTAAAGCAAAAGCACAAGATTATGGCTTGAATCATTTGAGAAGTTTTATTAGCAGCCCCCACAATTTCCTTTTCTCCTGAATTACTTTGAGCCTCTGGGGGAAGCTAAAGGACTGGGATATACACAGTTTCCCCCAGTGATTTCGAGCATCACCTATTGGTTGGTCCCAAGCTTCCCTCTGACCAGGACTACAAAAGGCAGGCTCTGTGCAATGCAGGAGGGGATGCTGCAGTCAGAACAATACTGCAGGAGCCTCATGGTGACACACTACATGCGAAACTAGTCAGGGTTGGATTGTTTGTGACAACCCGGTGTGTTGGTATAATGGCAGTATGTTTTAAACTGTTCTAATAAACCTTTTTTTATATACTGATGGAGTGGTGTGGATAGTTGCCTTTCTTTGCCTTATTAAATTAAATGAATTTTTCTACCTGTGCAGATAAATGGATTACTCATACCAATGAAATAGAGGGACAAAAATAAACCAAATATTGAAACAGATAAAGTGAATCATACTAACATGCCAGTTCTTAAGGTGGTGTAGTGGTTAGCATAGCTACCTTTAGCAGTGGACCCTGGTTTGAATCCTGACCTGGCAGTAAATTTCAACCCAAGTGCTAACATATGTGCATACTTTTATCATCTTTACAAAAAAAAGTTTTATAATAATATCTTGTTACATTGAAAAATATAAAAGAAAAATGTAATCTGATTATAGTTGGTTGCACTAATTCTGCATGGATTGCCATCTCATAGTATACATAGACAATTAGAATAATCAGAAGTGAAGTGCAATAACAACTAGTGGTTTGAAAAGGGACCAGATTCTCAAAGGGTTATGTATGGCATAAATTAACTTGTGCCAAATAAAATGGTGCAAGTAGCAGTTTACGCCAGGAGTTGTGACATTCAATATTCTGCAAAGCAGCCTGTGCCAAAGTGGACTTATGCCACCAGTTACACCATACACCCCCTGGAACATGGTGCTAGGGGATTTACAGCAGTAGTTGTGTCCTATTCTGGGAGGGCAGCCTCCAAGTCCTCAATGTTGCTATTCATGAACAACCCCTGGAGGACATCCACCAAAGTACAGTTACACCAGCTATTAGCTGGTGTAAGTGTAGTTTACGGCCACTGGGGGTTGCGCCAATGTGCCACCAGGCCATCCCCCAGCACATGTAGCTCCCCCACCTCAGTGTTAAATATTTGCAGAAAGCTCCACAGGGTTTGCTCATGCCCCACCCCTTACATACAAAATGCCCTGCAGGGCAAACTCATGCCCTTGATCCCCCAAAACACACAAAAAGCCCT
The DNA here is from genome assembly GCA_016271365.2 of Neoceratodus forsteri. Lineage (NCBI taxonomy): Eukaryota > Metazoa > Chordata > Ceratodontiformes > Ceratodontidae > Neoceratodus > Neoceratodus forsteri. The sequence continues at coordinate 842,428,960 of CM028134.1, forward strand.
GCAGGGCTAGCTCATTCCCCTTGATCCCCCAAAATACACAAAAAGCCCCACAGGGCCACCTCATGCCCCTTGATACCCCAAAATACACAAAAAGCCCCACAGGGCTAGCTCATGCCACCCCAATCCCTGATCCCCAAAATTACAGCAGTAACACACAGATCCCAAGTATCCCTGGTAGTCTATTGGCACCCCACCCAGCAGTGCAAGACCACCCTGCTCCCCCAACCCATTTCAAGCTAGTGACTGACACAGCCCACCACTCACCACTATGGCCAGCCACCAACTGAGCTCTTCAATGAGTGCGTACTGTACATAGTATGCACTCAGTGAATAACAGCTGCTGTCAGTCACTGAGTGTGTTCTATGTACAGTACATACTCATGGAAGAGCTCAGTTGGCAACTGCCCATGGTGTTGAGTGGTGGGTTGTGGCAGTCGCTGGCTTGAAATGGGTCAGGGGAGCGGGATGGTCAGGCACTGCCGAGTGGAGGGTTGGGGACCACTAGACTACCAGGGATACTTGAGATCTGCATGTTAGTGTTTGTAATTTTGGGGATCGGGGCATGAGCTAGCCCTGTGGGGCATTTTGCCATTAATGGGGGGATTGAGGCATGGGGTGGGGGCACTTGCACCCTTCACATCCAAGGCTGCAGGCTTGTAACACACCCTTCAGGTACACCCTTCATTTGGTATACCTGTTGGATTGTCGCAAGTTGCAGGACTTAGCTGCAGGGACCCTGCCCCTTACAGAATCGGACACAGGGTCCTTGGCACAACTGCACCCCTCGCATGTCGCAACTTGTGACATGCATAGGGGTGCCTCTAGAATTGGGCCCGTGACTTTATATTATGATAGTGGGATACTGTATGTACCAGGGAATGCACATAACATGGGAATAAGGTGTTTAAAGTTTGGCAAGGAAGAGTTTGTACAATGTGTTAGTGAGGCACTGAAGAGTGATACACAACTTGACTTGAAACCATTATGAGTACATTTACTGATATATATTTTATATTTATTGATCAAAAAAACCCTCTCCCCTGAAGAAGTTTGACATGGGTGAAACACTGGGCTGTCACAGAGGGTGTTCTGGAAAAAATAATACAATAAAAACAATAAAAGAAGAAAGGTTTTTTGAACTTACCTGTAGCATGTGGCATGTGGCTGGTTTGCCTGGAGGGACTTAGAACTTGTGTTGCTGTTTGACCACCAGCTCCAGAACTGGACTAGCTGATATACAGAAGGAGAGTACCCACTTGGAAACTGCGTGTGGTAGAACTACTACAACAAAAACACACTATCCATCCTGTAAATAAGTAATTAATTTACAATTTGACCACAGTTTCCCAAATTGACTTGTAGACGTTTTTATTTATTACACACATCCTTTAAAAAATCTGTAATTTGGTTCTCCACCACCTGGCAAGATATGCTTTTTTTTAAGAGTAAGTGTGCATCTGGACTGCCATAAATAAAGTCTACCATCTGTAGAAAATTTTACAATACTCTGATGTATGTTGTGGGCTCAGCTCCAGGCAGCATGGACAGAGATTGTGCCCCTCAAATCATATATTCAGGAGGAAATATATTATAAGAACTGCCTGCCATTTCCCCAACATCCAACTGAAGCACCTCAACCACAGAAGGTAGTTGGTCCGGGAGGTTAGCAGGTGGTTAGGAGGGGCAAATCGGGTGCCCCATCACTCAATACTCTCCAATGTATCACCTCCACAAACCATATAAAAACTACAAACAGGTATCTGCCTCTATCTTCAAAATCAAACAATGTGGCAGAGGACACTGCAGAGCAGGACACTGCAGCACAGGAGCTAGCACAACAAAACTCACCCAAAACAGGGACCAAAACAAAAAAAAGCAAAAAGGGAATCCAGAACATTTCTGATCATAGGAGACTCCATGATTCAGGAGTTGATACCTACCTCCAGCTAGGGGTAATGGTCAGATGTCTCCCAGGTACATCAGTGTGGAGAGTCACTGACCACATTGCTAAAATTATGCAGGAAGCAGGAGAAAACATTGATGTCCTGGTACACATAGGGACTAACAATCTCTCTAGCTGGTCAGTTGTGGAGACCAAGGAACCCCTGACCAGGTTGGGAGACAAACTGTCATCCATTTCATCCAGCATCTCCTTCTCTGAGATCCTGCCAGTCTCGGAGAGGGGGCAGATGGACGGAAGGTCAGAGAAGGGGAGATAGGGGAGCTAATCATGTGGCTCAAGAGCTGGTGCCAGGAAAAAGGACACACATTTGCAGGTAACTGACAACAGTTTTGGGAGTGAAAGTTCTTTCAATTTGATGGACTGCATCTGACTAAGAAGGGAGTCAGTGCCTTGGGGCAGAAGTTTGACATCTTTGCAGAATATTTAAACTAGCTAATGGGGAGAGGGGTGCAGCACTTGATACATCGAATGGGAAGAACACTCCTCCCCCCTCAGCTAGTGATCAAACAAGAGTTAAGCATGTTTAGAGTTCATTTGTATCACCAGGTAAGGAAAAAGGTCCAGCTCCCCATATGATGCACAAGGGAAATGCCGGACCTCGCCCAATAACTAACGCAACGAAATCTGGCCAATGGAAAATCATGTACACAAATGCCTGCAGTCTGGGAAACGAGATCCCAGACCTGCAGGCAACAATGACAGAGGCTAAACTGGACATAGCAGCCATTAGCAAGACATGGTTCACCAGTAACCACACTTGGGAGACTTCAGTAGCCGGCTATATACTGTTCAGAAGAGACCAAGGTGCAAGGGGGGGGGTAGCCCTTTATGTCAATGAAAATATCAAAGCTACTGAAATTCAGAATGAACATAAGGAGCCAGAAGAACTGTGGGTCACCCTGGAAACAGGAAATGGGACAGCCATATGAATTGGGGTTGTCTACAGGCCTCCAGACCAGGGAGGGGACATAGACACATTACTGTTAGAAGATATTCAAAACAGGACAGCTATAGGGGAGGTTCTGATAATGGGAGACTTCAACATGCCAGATATAGATTGGTCAATACCAGCAGGAACATCCAACAGAATTAGACACATAGTGGATTCGCTGCTGGGGAAGGGCCTCAAACAACTGGCACAACAACCCACATGAGTCAAGGCTATCCTAGATCTAGTGATGACTAATGGGGAAAGGATCACAGAACTCCAGGTCGAAGGTCACCTGGGGGCCAGTGACCATCACATGGTATGGTTCAATTTGGCCACTAGAACTAAATCATCCCATTCCAATGCAAAAATATGGGACTTCAGAGGAGCTGACTTTGATAAGATGGCCAACAGAGTTAAGCTAGCCATGGCAAGAAGAAATACAGGTGAGGGGGTACAGGCAAAATGGGCAAGCATTAAGGATGCAAGACTTGAAGCAACATTCCATTGTGTTAGGGAGAAAGGCAAGAGCAAAAGAAGGAGGAAACCACTTTGGTTCTCAAAAACAGTAGCAGAAAAGGTCAGAGCCAAAAGACTGGCCTTCAGGAAATATTTGGGAACGCAGCAGGATGAAGAGTCTAACATGTTTCAATATAAGAAAAATAGCAGGACAAGAGGACACAGCATGCGATTAGAGGGAGGCCAATTAAGGGGTAATGTGAGGAAGTTCTTTTTCACAGAAAGGGTGGTGGATGCATGGAACAGCCTACCTCAGGAAGTGGTGGATATGAATATAGTGAAGGGCTTCAAACAGGCATGGGATAGGCATAAGGGAGTAATACAGATGAGTATGAATAGATAGGCCATTGACAGAGTAAAGGTCCATGGCACATTCATAAGGTAGAAAAAAATGAGCAGACTGGATGGGCCTTGTGGTCCTTATCTGCCGTCAACTTCTATGTTTCTATGTTTCTATGTGTTACCTTGTTCAATATAAACCCAGTACCACATCTGAATAGAACAATTATATAAAGAGTAGTGGCATTTTTTTATTAAAAAGAAAATATCAAAATTAAGAATACATGGTCAAAACAACAAAAACAAAAATCATACAGAGGGAACAACTAACAAGCATTTGTCAATGCCAAAAGTTCACCGTTGGTATTGCAGTTGTATATGCTGTGTTTTGCTGTTTGTAGTGCTTCTTATGTTCCCCCAACACTGGTTACTGTCATCAGGATTCTGAATCCCACAACCATGTTTGGACCCCAAGCAAGGCCCGCTCCACTACATCAATGCTCATCCTGACCACATCCCTGCTCCACAACATTGCTCAGTCCTCAGCACACATAATAATACCAACACAACTGATAGCCAACCTGACAGACTGAGCTAGAGAAAGAGGAGTAAGGGGTTAATTTTAGTAAAGGTAGATGAGACAGCATTTCTATCCTGTTGTGCTACTCTCTCCTACACACAAGGCACAAAAATATAATGGAACAGCTAATTGTTAGCAGGAAAAGCCCCCACCATATCTCTCTGTCTCTTTCTCTCCTCTGGATGGCAAAAGTCAAAGATTTATTTTGCCAGACTGTCCTTGCCCTGTACACACAGCCACTTTGAAGCCAGGAAAAAAATAAACTTTTATTTGGGATTTCTGGGACTATTACATTTCTCCTGCCCCTCCAATCTCTCTTTCTGTCCTCTGGATGGCACAAGTCAAAGATTTATTTTGTCAGGCTGCCCATGCCCTGTACACACAGGCACACACTGAAGCCAGGTGGAAAATGCAACTTTTATTAGAGATTTCTGGGACTGTTAAATTTCTCGTGGACCCCTGCAATCTCTCTGACTCTCTCTCTCTCTCTCTCTCTCTCTCTCTCTCTCTCCCCTCTAGATGGCACAAGTAAAAGATTTATTTTGTCAGCCTGCCCTTGCCCTGTACACACAGCCACACTGAAGCCAGGAAAAAAAAGTTTTATTTGGAATTTCTGGGACTGTTAAATTTGTCATCCCCACTCAGCAATCTCTCTTCTCTCTCTCCTCTGGATGGCACAAGTCAAAGATTTATTTTGCCAGCCTGCCTTTACCCTGTACACAGAGCCACACTTAAGTCAACAGAAAAAATGAAAATGTTATTTGGAATCTCTGGGACTGTTAAATTTCTCATCAGCTCCCCTCAATCTCTATGTCGCTCTCTCCTCTGGATTGGACAAGCCAAAGATTTGTTTTGCCAGCCTGCCCTTGCCCTGTACATACAGCCACACTGAAGCTAGGAAAAAAAGAAACTTTTATTTGGGATTTCTGGGACTGTTAAGGTTGTCATACAAAGTAGAATGCCATTCTGTGCCACAGGAGCAAACACAGATTTTGGACAACATTTGAAAAATGACAGCTGTGACATATAAAAGCTCGGGTAATAAGAAGGCTATGTTGAAAATCTGGGGTGAAAATATTTAAGATTTCTGCAGTTATGAGGGTGTGTACCGAAATTGCAATTAATGGGCATTACTTTGTAATTTTTTCATATTTTGACCCCAAATGTTGAAGATAATCTTCTTATCATCCCACCTCATGAACCTCAAAGGTGAAAATGTTCAAATATGTGGGAAAATGGCATTCTGCATTACAGCTGCGAAAAAACATTTTAGGTAGGATGTGAAAAATGACAGCTATACTATTCATGAGGTGGTGTGATAAAATGGCTATATTGAAAAGTTGGAATGAAAATATTAAAAATGACCAAAGTTACGTAAGTGTGTAGAAAACTTTGAAAGCCCCTGTGAGTACAGGCGGAAGTACTCAATGAGTACTTTGCATCGGTCTTCACTAGGGAGGATGCCATGGGAGCTTCAGAGCAGGGGGACTCAGGGGGCAGAAGGGGCAGAGGCCTTGTTTGTTGGGGTAGCTACTGTTACTCAGGGTGCTGAGAGAGAGCTGATCCACACAGGAAGGGGGCATGCTGGATCTGCCAAGGGGGTGGGAGGCACGGATGCTGAAATCCCTGTTGGCAGGGTATGGAAAGCCCCCAAGTCCCTAAAAAGGAACAAAGCTGTGGGTCCTGATGGTACCCATCCCAGGGTACTGTGGGAGTTGGCTGATGTTCTGGCTGCACCCCTGGTAGCCTTTTTAATGCTTCTCTACAAACGGGGAGGCTGCCCAGGGATTGGAGGTAGGCACATACTGTGTCCATCCATAAAGGAGGCTTGAGGGGAAAGCTGGGGAACTATAGGCCTGTCAGCCTGACATCGGTGGTGGGCAAGTTGATGGAGGCCATCCTAAAGGAGAGGCTGTGGGTATTCTTGGCAGAGCAGGGATACCTGGATGATCACCAGCACGGCTTCATCCTAGGCAGATTGTATCAGACTAACCTTGTGGAGTTCTACAAGTGGGTGATGATGGCGCTTGACCAGGATAGACCTGCAGTTGTCCTCTTTCTGGACTTCAGGAAGGCATTTGATTCAGTCCCTCATACACAAGGCCCCTAGAATTCTGCAGCCACAGAATTTTGTGCAGAACTTGTAATCTACCGCAGAATTTCTGTGGTGCCGCAGAATTTACTCTTCTTGTTGATTTTTTATTAATATTTCTGTTTTTCCATAGAATCTGGTTCCCTTCCCCTCTTTTTATATCCTAAACCCCCTATATGCTCAGGATGTGATGTTATCATTGCTATAACATCATACATTAGCTAATGAAATGGCTGCAATCTGCAGCAGAAATGAACAGTCACTTATCTACCACAGCTCTCACTGCCAGAGACAGTGGCACTGCACATCATGCATGGTGATATTTGCTCATCCTGCACTACAGCCTAATACAATTTTCAGTCTTACATTGCTGCACTAGGGCCAACTTAAACAAAACCTTGCCAATAGCACAGACCTGTTAAGTCCATACCTCACTTTATACGAACCTATTTGTGCCTTTAAGTTATAGAGATGCCATCTGAAATGAATAACTGGTAAAATGAATTTAACTGTAATTTTTAAGAAAAATAAAGTAATTATGCCCAGAAAAGGGGACTATAATAATGTGTAGACCTGTTGAAAGAATAGACCTGTTAAATAAATAATTGCACTGTACGCATTTTTGCCAGGGTTATTGATTACACATTGTCACAGGTTGATAGAATCACCTAAAAGTTATGGAGAAATGTTGTGTGCAGGGACAGCTTTTGGGCCAAAGGGTAGCATGCTGTGTTTCCGTGCCGGCAACTCAGGTTCAGAGATTAGCTCTGGGAGCTAGCTGGGCAGCACAAAGATTGGTGGAACACATCATTGCTCGGAGCCTGGGAAGGTATGGTGCAGTGTTCTGTCACATGGTGGACACATTGCGCTAGTCAGGAGAGCTCTATCTCGCAATCGGTTCACATGCATGTCATGGCCTGATGGTGTTATGCAGTGTGTCAGGGAAAGCAGGTTAACATCAAAATTGCTTTTTGCAATAACTCCTCTATTCCATTTCTAATAGGACCTGTATGAATGAGGATGCAAGTTCATGGAAATAAATATAAATATATATATATATATATATATATATATATATATATATACACACATACACAGTATTTCTGTCACCACACACACACACATTTGTATGTATGTTACAGATTGCATATAAATATATAAGTGATACACAGTGGGAACCTCATGAGTGGTGTGGAAAGCACATACAAATATATAAGTGATAGACAGTGGAAACCTCATTAGTGGGACAGATAGCATGCATATAGAAATACATTATTTATCACATAAGATCCCCTTTGCATATGCCATTTATTTAACAGGCTAGGACCTTAAAGGAGAGACATTTGTTTTGCCTTTTTAGGCATAAAATTATTTTTATAATTCTGTTATTTTTTGAACTGGTGTTACTGTGCTTTCCACCATCCTGATTGCTATAAAAACTGCCATGAAAGTGAAGTCAGGATGACAAGCTGTCACTGTGATGTGGTAGTTTGTTAGTGCCACAGAACTTCCGCAGGAATTACAAACCACCACCACAGAAGTTCTGCGGCAAATGGTAGTCTTGCCGAAGAACTTGGTCCCACTGTGCCGCAGAAAAGTAGGGGCCCTGCTCATACAGGTCTGCTGGAGAAGCTGGGTAGGATGGGGGTGGGGACACTGATGGTCAGGTGGATTGGGAATTGGCTATCTGGATGTACCCAGCGGGTGGTGGTAGGGGGGTATTCTCATCTTCCGGGGGGGATCTTAAGTGGGGTCCTGCAGGGATCAGTTCTGGGACCACTCCTGTTTAATGCTTACATCTCTGGTATCAGGGAGGGTATCAGGAGTGAAACAAGCCTCTTTGTGGATGACTCTAAGCTGGGGGCGATGGTGGATGGGGAAGAGGGTAGGCTGGCCCTGCAGGGGGCCCTGGATACTCTGGAGAGATGGTCATACACCTGGAAACTGAAATTTAACACCAGGAAATGCAAGGGGCTTCACCTGGGATATAGGAACCCAGGACAGGTGTACATCCTAGGAGGGAACATGCTGCAGGCTTCAACTGGGGAAAGAGACCTGGGGGTGTTGGTGGATGTCAAAATGAATAATTCTGAGCAATGTAGGAGGGCTGCGGCCATGGCCAATAGAATGCTGGGCTGCATCACCCGGGGGATTATAGCAGGGAGGTGATTTTGCCACTGTACAATAGCCTGATTAGCCCACACCTCGAGTACTGCATGCAGTTTTGGTGCCCGCACCTAAAGGAGGACATCCAGCTCCTGGAGCAGGTTCAGAGGAGGGCAACCAGGATGATCTGGGGTCTGGGGTATAGGACACACGAGGAGCAACTTGAGGAGCTCAACCTATTCTCGCTAGAGGAGAGGAGAGACAGGGAGGATATGACTGAGGTCTTCAAGTACCTGAAAGGGGTAAATAAGATAAGTCTAAATGGGATCTTTCAGAGGAAGGTGGGAGGAGCCACCGGGGGAACAGTTGGAGGCTGGAGGGTGGAAGGCTCAGGTGGGAAAGAAGGAGGCGGTGCTTCACTGAGAGAGTGGTGGAACCATGAAATGCACTGCCTGAAGAACTGGTAGAGGTATCTATGGTGGAGGGGTTCAAGAGAGGCTGGGACAGGTACAGGTGGGGGGTGAAGCTGAAGAATGCTTGTCTGGGGGGAACTCTGGTGGGGGAAAGGGTGAGCATGGGAGGAGCCAGGAGGATGGTTACGGTACCCATTCAGGGTACTGACTCCTGAGCAGACTCGATAGACTATGAGGCCTACTCTGCTGGCATTTTAGTATGTTAGTATGTTATTTTTAGGATTTTTTCACGAAATGTTCAACATGGCTTTTTTGTGACATCATTGTGCTTTTCTCTAAGCACAATATTTATGTCTCGGCTTCCTCTTTCTGCACAGTGAAGCAGCAATTAAGAAAATATGGTGTGCGTTTCAAGTAATGGCGATTTAGCACATGAAAGACTGTCTTTTGGTTAAACAAAAAGGATTTCTAACCACAATCGTGTCACGGAAAAGAATCTTTTCTAGTGAAGGAGTAAGTCAACTGCAAGGTTGCTTACTTGTCTCAATATATTAAAAGGAAACATATGAAGTAAACATAAGTGGGAAATAGCATTTCAATGTCACATTTTTGATTCAGATATAAAACAAAAATGAAAAGAGTGACAAGACAGTACTTCTTTAGAGTGCTTTTTCACAAAAGGGTATTTAATATAATTGATATGGTTTTGAAGTTTAAAACAAACACAAAAATTAAATAGTGAAAATTACTAACAAATGGACACAAGCTAAAACCTGATCTATGTTAAAATAATTTTTAGAAGTTTAAATCTGCAAGAAGGGAAAAAATATTTTTTAATATGAATATGGTGAACCCATTTGAGAATATTTCCTCAAATCGCCCCCTTCCCCCATAACATTTTCCACATGGTGGGCAAAAATATTAGTAAACATTAATTAAGGTAGATAAATAACATTTTGTAGAAATGACTAAATAAATACCTTTCATGTTCATAGATAAATTCAGCATAAGATACAAGTGATTGAATTAATATAGTGACACAACTAAGAAATTAACAGGTTTGTTCCCCCTGCAGAATCATGATAAAAGTCATGAGAAAAACATTTAATTTGGAATATTTATTTGGTTCCTTTTAAAGTTTGATTGATATGTATGTTGTAATATCTTATGTTTTTCAGCCCAGTTGTTCTGATGAAAGGACACTTTTTAGTCCTGAAGTGTTAACATGAATCAAGAAAATATACTTTATGGGAGCACAACAATGACGTGATTGCAGAAAGATGTTGACAATTAAAATAAAAACAAATATGGAAACAAGCAAAAAGTCTCAAGATTGAACTATTTGAACAGGGTAGAGTTCTTCTTACACCACTTACTTTGAATATTTTGGTTTAACCAGCCCTAAGAACTCCCCACATATAGAAAGGCCATAATATTCTTCACCATAAAAGGGAACCCTGGGAGGACTGAATTCATGGCACTTTTTGGGACCCCACCTCACAAAGAGAGCCACTGTCATTTCATTCATTGGTCCCGAAAGGTGATTTTGCACAGTGGCCGTGCTATTCTGTTTTACAGGTGTGAAAACACACCTCAGGCAGGATTTGAAGAATGACAGCTGTACTGTTCATGAGGGTGTATGGAAAAATGGCAATGTTGTGAATTTGAAGTGAAAATATTAAAAATGATCGAATTTACGAGCGTGCATAGAAAAATTTCAACAACCATGCGTAACTCAGGTGTTATTTAATGTTTTTGCACTAAATTTCAACATGTGCTTTTTGAGACCCTATCTCATGAACGCTGGCACTGTTGTTTCATTACTGGGTCCCAAAAGGTGATTCCTCACAGTGACTGCGAAATCACCTTTCAGGACTGAGTAATGAAATGACAGTGCCAGTGTTCATGAGGTGGGGTCCCAAAAACCCAATGTTGAAAATTTGGTGCAAAAATATTGAAAAACAGCTGAGATATCAACATAAGTTGAAAACACCATTGACAGCCATTATATGGCTCTTACCATGATTCTTCAGTTTGCGGTTCGGCTTTGAAGAATGCAGACCTGTCCTGATCCATAGAAGATGACAGCAGCTGATCTCAGACAGTAAGTATATGGCAAGGGGAGGGTGTGAGATGGCGGGGTGCTCAGTGGGAGGGTCAGGATAGGGAAGGTGGATGGGGAGATAACGAGGGACCATTTTCTTTTTTGCAGGAAAAAAAAAAAGATGTTGGGGGACCGTTTACTTTTTTTATACAGTGATGGATTACTGGATCATTTTGGGACACTGAGTGGGCTCCCTAGTGTCTCACAGTACTAGGAAGGGGGGTATCCTAGCACCGACTCGAGGATTGGGACCCCTGTTGTCGGGTTTAATTACTGAAAAAACAGGAGTAGGAGTGGGGGAGCATCTGACACCGGGAGTAGGCAACCTGGTGTCAGAAAACATAAAAAAAATAAGTAAATACTGGGAAGGGAGGGCTCCTAGTACTGACATGGGGCTTGGGCCTCTAGTTGTTGGCTTTAATTATGAAGAAACAGGAATTAACCAATTTAAAATAGAAAATGAAGCCTGCAGGCATGCAGGCAAGGGCAGAGCACTTCCCAAGGGGAGGAATGATTGAGGAACCACACTGGGGCTACAGATGAGCCCCAATGGGCTGTGTAATGGTGGGTGGTGGGGGGCAGCACAAACGCAAGCAAGGAGAGCACTTGGACATCACCGATCAGCTGTTTGCTGGGCACTGTTCCTCTGGCACATCAAAGAAAAAGCCGCCATATGATTAGCGTGGCTTCTTCTTCACAAGTAGAGGACGTTTCCACCCATGAAAAAATAAAAAAAAAACAGTGCCACAATTAGCCTGCTTAATGAGTGGTGTGGCACTGTTGAGCTCCTTGCAGAGCACTCTGCATTGGACAGACAGTGTCACACCCCTCAAAAGGCACTTACAGCAAGATGTTCATTGCCCATAGATGGCAAAATTAAAAAGTACTACAAAAAACAAAATAGAAAAACAAAACATGCTTATTCTAGCTAACTCCCAAATTTTAATGCATCAAAGGATTAAAGAAAAAAAATGAAAACAAAGAAATAGCCATTCAATCTTCTGCACTCCAAGAAATAATTAAGTTAGAAAATTCAGTTTCAACCAAAATGCAGATAATAGTGTTTCAAGCAGAACACCCTACTCCAAACTACTGATAGTCATTAATTTTTTTTTCTGTACAAATCAACAGGCCCGGCAATGAGGTATCTTGTTTCTGGAGCACAAACTGGCAGCAGAACTGCTAGATCCACCATTTTATGCATGCAGACGTAAGTACTTGCATTCCAGCTATGCCAAGGAGCATCCCTGCAGCCCAAAAGTAGAGTACCACAATTGACATAATTCAGGCAGGTTCCATTTGCTGCCAAACACTCCCAGAATGTTGAAATATACTGTAAGTACATGTAAAAAAAAAGATGTTCTATGCTTTCATTCTGAGCCACACACTCAGCTCTAACTCAGTGTCTCTCTTTCACTCTCTACAATCTGTTTATGTTTGGTGCTTCCCTTTACTTTCAAAAGCCCGAGGGCACAAAGCCACATCACATCCCACATTTTTTGGCACTCTGTCATCAGTTAATTGTGGAAGAATCACTGCATCCAGTATACTATGCTGTAAAGAAAACACAGGGTAAGACGGAAACTTGTAGATATCACCCACGTATGCAGCCCCCCCAAGTAACTAGTGATCAACATTCCCTGAAGGTTCCATTCCTTAAGTTTAATAAAACAGCCTGACATGTTGGTAAGCTCAGTCCTCCCTTTACTCCTCACATTCCTGATTGTACCAGATTCCCACAGGTTTAGCAAAGTGGAACATTTCCCCTTGAGCAGAGACAGGCGTACTGAGGTTGTGTTCAGGATAAGAGGTCTGAAATTGAAGCCAAAGAGAAAAAACAAAAGGAAAAATCAACAGGGTTAATCATGGCCAGGCCACTGCCCCTTACATTCCTGTATGTGTGGCACCGTTTAACAGGGTTTATAAAATTGGCTTAAGAAATACAAGTTTCTGATTGGCTACTGCATCATCTGAGCCATGTCCTTATCAGATGATATAGTAGCCAACTGGGATTACTGCTCACCAAGATGCCCCATCACAACAATGAATCAGTGAGCTCTGCCAAGCATAAACAGAAATGCTGACTGGCAGAGGTCACTGAAGCAGCAGCGGGAAGTTGTCTTTTCTCACAGCGCAAGAGCAATGAAACCATAATTGGTGCACTGGTAGAGCCATGCCAGTTAAAAAAAAAAACACGCATACTGTATATAAGCTGCTGAGTGAATTCATACCTGTTCTGTTCTATTTTTTTCTTTCAATGCCTCACTGCCCCCCACCAGTGTAACGCTCTCATTTCCAACATTTCAAATGGCACCGAGACCTGCGACTGTTACAATCTCATTCATGTCGCAGCTTGCTCCTGTTCCACGAACTTCACTGTTCCTTCTCCCAGCCGCCTCCTCCACATATATTATACAGCTCGTACTCCCCTAGCTTAGCAACCACCATACACTGTAACAACTAATTCATTTCAACAACCCAAAACACAAACCAGTCAGTACGACGTCTGCCACGGGACACACTCATTGCCTGACGCGGGCACTTTGGGACACACTTACTGAGAATAAAATAAGCTGGTGGCTCCAAGTATCAAAAGTGGTAAATAAACTAAAAAAAAGAACAAACTGTTGGGGAGACACAGAGTTGTCACATATTCACACACACCACCCGAAAACTGATCTCTAGGTCACCCCATAATGGATACACTAGCTCACTGTAAAGCAGACAACTGGCTAATAAAAAAAGCCTCATCAAAAGTGAAATAAATTTACAAAAAGAACTATTTATTTCAACAGACACAGAGATGGAAGGAAACAGACACACACCAATGCCCCTGTACTGAGTCATTTCATATATATATATATATATATATATATATATATATTAGAGGCAAAAACTCCATTTAATGCATCAGTTAGGGTTGTTCCACAGCGACAAAAGCAAGGGAATTCGATGTTAGGGTTGAAACCCTCCTGCACTCACCCGCTGTCAGCCAGCATCAGAGTGATTTTGGGGTCATCGGCCCCTAACTCTCACCCCATCACATGTGTAAAGAAGCTGGTGGTGAACGAAGGAGAATGGGTGAAAGTTAGACCAATGACCCCAACGCAAACCCCAATGCTGGCTGGGGGGCAGGGTGGGTGCAAGGGGGGTTTCAACCCTAACATCGAATTTCCTCACTTTTGTCACTGTGGAACAAACCTAACTGATGCATTAAACAGAGTTTTTTTGGCTCTAATTTCCCTTCTTTTTGAGAATGTGCAGTAGAAGTAGTGAATAGAATGTGGTGGTGGGCCCTGCGCTCCCACCACGTGATGTTTTCTGACATAGTAATGGTAAATGCAAGGGAAATGCAAGTGTTAATGGTTGCACACATGGTGACAGAAATGTAAATAGTAAAGCAAATGTTAATAGAAATGCAAGCACAAAGTGATGCCAAACCGAACAGTGATGCAAAAGGGAGACACAGCCGCGAAAGGAAATACAAACTGTGATGCGCACGGTCACAGTATGGCAATTGGAAACACAAATGGTAATGTTAACAGCATAAATAACGCCAAAGGGAACCGAAACGGAAATGCGAACCAAGCGCACACGGAAACACAAACCGTAATGCACATGGTCACGGTACTGTAATTGTAAATGTAAATGGTAAAGTTAACATGAGCAATAATGCCAAAGGAAACAGAAACAGAAACAGGAATGGAAGCACGTAAGGAAACACAAACCGTAATGTGCACGGGCATAGTAACGCAATTGGAAATGCAAATGGTAACAGTAACAGCACCGAAGATGCAAACTAAAAGAGAAATGCAAATGCAAACGAAAGGGATGCCAGAAATGCAGACCGAAATGCAAACAGAAACAGTAGTGGAAATGCAAATGGTAACAGTAATGCAACCGCAAGCGTAAACGAGAACGCAGACGGTAACGCACATGGAGGCGTACACAGAAATGGTAACACAAACAGGTACGGAAACGCAAGTGAAAACGCTAACTGTTAAAGTAATGGAAGTGCACACCCTGTTTTTGCCCAACAGCTGCATAGAGAAACACAGTGTGTACAAAGAATGTATGCATAATATAATGGGCCTCGGAGCAGAAAATGAGCTGTTGGAATACTAAATTGCTAATATCTCAGGAACCGTGCAACGTAGAAAAAAATTTACATTTCACATGATTCATGAGTTTCCTGGCTAGATTTTCACTGAACACGTAGCCCATAGGGCTACATATTGTCACAAAAAAAAATCTGTATCTCGCACCGTTTCCGAGATACGAGCCCCGAAATGCGCAGTGAACACCACCATGTTAGTCTATGGGAAAAAACTGTAAACTTCGGAGTACCGTAACTTGGCATCTGTGCAATATTTTGTCACCAAACCACCAAAAGGCACATCTGAGAGATGCTGGCTGCCTTCCCTTCAAATTTCAGCTCAAAAGACCAAACCGTTCTTTTGCAGCAGGGTGGCAAAGAACTCCTGTCATTTTGGCCATAGTCTGGAAAAGTAGTGTTGCAATTTGCGAAAACTTTCGCGAAATTTTGTGAAAGTGTCACAGGTGCGACACTACTTTGAGACACTACTTTTTCCAGAAATTTTGAAAAAGAATTGTGTTCCAAGAGGGTCCCAATTTTAAATGCCAAGCATTTTTCTGATCAGTAACTGAAAAAAAAAATGGAGGATTTGCAGCACTACTAGGCCATCTGCGACACTAAAAAGTGTATTTGTGAAAGTGTTGAACTTTTTGTTAACTTTTCCCATTGACTTATAATGGGAACTTGTTTTTTGAATAACTTTTGAACCGTTCAATATTTTTTCACAAAATCTTCAAAAGGCACATCAGGGACCCCGGCCGCATGTTCCCTGAAGTTTCGGACCAGTCGCTCAAACTGTGCGACCTGTAGGCATGGGCAAAGAATGCGCAAAAAAGCATAATTGTGCATTCAGATGTCACTTAATAACTCCACAGCTGTATATCTGACTGGTACGAAAGTTGGCAGATCCTAAGACCTACCATGCCCAACCATGCATACCAAATTTCAGGCAAATCCATTGAATGGTGGCAAAGTTATTAAGGTGCAAAGTTTCACCCTTTAACCTTAAAAGTGCTACTCAACCTTAACTATGGTAGCACTACTGTGCTACCATATATATATATATATATATATATATATATATATATACACAAACAAACACACACACATATAGCCTGCAACTCCACAGTACAGAGGGACTATTTTTACATTTTACATATTTACCAGCCTTAACATACTTTCAAATCTTTTTTTTTAACTAGGGACAGTTATGATGGGGAGGCCCATTTTATAAGTGCAATAACACACTCGGAGGTGTGGGTTATTGCCTGATAAGAGCACGCCCAGGGGCATAAGGCACTTGGCACAAGCACCTCATGCCTTAGTACACCCATGGGCATGGTCTTATCAAGTAATAACCCACACCTCATCGTGTATTATTGCTTGCTTAATCTAGTCCCCCAACAGCAAGCAAAAAAAGATCATATACAGGTTAGCCTTCAGAGTTATGGGGGGAGGGGAGCAAAACTTCAATATTAGAAAAAAAACTGGGACTAGAAATGATTGAATTAAATATACCCTTTTCAAATTAAGTGAGGGACAGGCATAACATTTTGTGACCAAGGCCTCTGCTATTTCAAGTTTCTTTTTCCAATTTAACTCAGCCATGGCCATGTCCCCAAACCAAACACCCAATGTTTTAACAGGATCAGTAAATAACATAATGCTAGCAATGTCCTGGGGTAACTGGTTCCTGTCTTTTCCCAACCCCACACCAATACAGTATGTTTACCAATATTTAACTTTGATTCCAACATCCTCCTAAAGTCTACAAAGATCACAGCTGTCTGCCAGTGCTAGAGTCTTCTACCAGAAGACATATGTCATCAGCGTAGGCCACTGTATTTTGCAGGACAAGGGACAACTTAATTGCAAGATGAGTTATGGACTAGTCTAGTTCTAATTTATGAGTACAGGGTCAATGCAAAAAAGCATATAGTACTAGGCTGAGTGGGCATCCCTACCTTGTCCCTTTATCCAAAATTTGTGTAGTACCAAGCCCCCCACTCAGTAGTGGAACCACTGTGGTTTTCATATACAGTATCTTGATCCATTTTACAAGTGCAGGAGGAATCCCAAAAGAACACAAGACAAAAAAAAAAAAACATTAAATCATGCTACAGCCTGTCAAAATCATCTCCTGGTCTAATGTCTAATGCCAGGAGAAGGATCTGAACCTTCCTCTTTTGCCCACTATCAAATATTCCTTCAAGAGGGTAGATAGTCCTTGATTCATATGTATATTATGGCACACATCTGAGATTTGATTAATACCATGGATGCAGATGCAGTGAGATGCTTGCTTAAAATTTTAGTTAAGATCTTGATATCAGTATTCAGGAGAGCTAAAGGTCTCAAATTCTTAATGTTAACTTTTGTGCCCTTTTTGTATAAAAAGAAAACAATTGCCTTTAAAGAGTAAAAGCTTAGTAAGGATGAGTATCTTAAAGAATAAAAGTCTGGGGGCAGGATTCATAAAGAAAGCCAAAAATCCCGCAGCTGCGGGAAAAAGGCCTGCAGCACTGCAGAAATGCAGTTGCATGATACTCACAAAGAAAAATTGAGCAAGTGTGGAATTTCGTAAAATCCCGGCAGCTGCAGAAATTGTGCACATGCTGAAAATCTGCAACTGTGGATCCGCAGCTCCAGAAATAGCTTAGAAGGCATAGCAACAGGTGAACTTAATTAGCTGAAACAGCAGACTGTAACAGGGCTGCCATAGAATGAAGCTGTAAGCACCCACAAAGAGTCCAGCAACCAGTCCCTCAACTGGGACCACTGCAGCACCACAGGTACCAGTAGTACCATGGCACCACAGTGGCTAACTGTTACTGCTAGTCCCCCCTCCCTGGGGTGTTCCTGTTGCCTGCAGGGGTAGCACTCACTGCAGGCTGGCCAGGCTCTACTGCCTGTGGGGCCCCGTCATGGGCTGCACTGTGTCTGGTGGTTGTTGCCTGTTGCCGTATCATGGCAATGTGTGCATTTGTTGCTGTACCAACAGCCACTGCTATACTATCTGGGATGCTATTACCTGTGCCTCACCTCCACCTTAATTGATTTCAATTGCTGGGGCACTACTGCAGTTTGCTGAGGGAAAGTTACACCTCATTCCACTGTGTAGAACATTTTTTCCACAACTGAGGAAAAAATCTGGTAGTGAATAGCCTTTCAGGGGCTGTGCCTTACTTATCTCACACCTTTTTTCCTCAGGGACTTCCACAGCTGCACTTTTTTCCGCAGTCCTTAGTGTTGTTTTCTGCAGCTGCAGAGGGTTTTGTGAATAGCACTCAGTGCAAGTTCCCATTTGTTTCCATAGCTACGGCAGTTTTGGGGCTTAGGGAAGGTTTTGCACCTTCAGAAAGCTTTGTGAATCCAACCCTGGGTCCTTTAGATGTCTCTGTAATACTTTAGTTTGCTTTAATTTGTTTCTTTGATTAAGTTTTAATCACTATATTTGTATTTAGCCAACTAATGGTTAAAAATAATCCATGGAATTCTTGTATTATGGTGTCAGAAAACTTTTACTGGCAAGTCTGGCAGTGTATTTCAATGGGAAACTGCAAACCTGTTTTCAGATTTAAATACAGAAATAGCATTTCAACCACCAAAATATTATATTTAATAGAAATATGTGATTTTGGATAACCTCTGATCTTTTATTATAATTTAGCAGGTGTTGTTTTTTTCCTAACCATATTTTACTTGGAAAGAAGAAAAGAAAAGTCAGTTACTGTTTAAAAATTGTAAACTCATCCATATGTACCAAAATAGTGTAAACATATAAAAGGCAAAGTTTGCTATTGAAAGAAGTTATCTATTTCTTTTGAAAAAAGATAGAAGCATACATTTAGTTTCTCACTGAAATACACTAGGCTCATAAGTAGATGGCAATTCCTAACATCACAATACTAGCATTCTACTGAATTATTTTTACTAGCAGTGTGAAAAGCAAAGGTGAAAACCCATTTGTTTCACTGCACTGACAAATATTTTATTATAAAAGGTAGAAGGTAGTTACTAACACATCAAAATATAAAAAATAAAATGGTCAGCTGTCTATGTATTAGAAGTAAACACCTGCTCTTTAAGAGGACACTGACTTGCAGGTCATTGTTGCAACAGAGTTCCATATTTCAGCCAATACTTCTCCAAGTTCCTCAACATAGTTTGTAAAATTCTCCAGGCCCCCCATCTTTCCCCATTGCTAATTCACTACTTAATAAAGTCGTTGCCTCTACTACCTCCTATTGATAGACAGGAGCCTCCAATGACTGTATAACTTTATCTGACAGTGGAGGTACACACATTCCCTGAAAAAACTTTCTCATGGTAGGGGAAGTCCTATTCTCTGGAGTTGAACATAATGCAGATGTATTTGTCTACTATTCCCAATATTTTGGGTTAAGGAGTACATACGTGCCACTGAACATCCATGAGTGATGTCATTACTCTATGCATAATTCTATCAGTACATGTATCAAAAGAGTTTACTTGCCCTTTTTTTTTCCATGTATCCTGAACTTCTGTTTTTGGATTAGTTGTGGCCATCTTCTTATACTGATATTTAGCCATTTCTGATTTAAGGTGTTCAATTTGCAGAGCAGAATTATATGAGCAACCTTCTGCTAAGGTTAAAGGGGAACTGTCATCAACAGGGTTTCTTAATGTCTGAAAGACCATAAACAGCTAATTTGAGTGAGCATTTGTGTTTATCTGTGAGTCTTTGCAGTCCAGAGTTACTCATATGTAAATCGGCCTGTAATTAAGGGTTGGGGCAGCCATATGTTTTAGGCTCCTGACAGGAAATGATGTCACCGAGGATGTTGGCCCTCCATTGACTGTAGGTTAAATAGGAAATTGTCTGTTTTTTAAAGTGTGTTTTAAACAGCAGGTACCTCCTGTCAGGTACCCAGCTCCTCTCAAACATATATAATAGCAGACCTGCTCTATTGTTGAGGGGCATTAAAAATTCTATGCGCTTTCCTCTGGTTAAAAAGTTATAGCACCCCAAATTTGCACCCTCATAAAAATAAAAAGCCTTGTCTAACATGCCCACAGCCCCCTTTTGTGATGTCAGAAAATGAATACTGAGGGTGCATGTCATTAACCTGTAGGTATGCGATATGTATATGGTGTTTAGTACTATTTAGAGGTGCCATGTAGAAAAATCAAAGCAGCCGTTGAAGTAACAGTCCCTGTTTACTGGAGCGGTCCCTTTCATTGTTGCAAGTGGCAACTCTAAATAGTAATAAATGTCATTGACAAATGGCACCAAAAAAAGATCTATGGAGCACACACAAGCAGCCTTCATTTTCTGACATCACAAAAGGGGGCTGGGGTACCTGCCTGGTGGCATGTCAGACATGGCTCTGTTTTTAAGGGGGTGCAATATCAGGCTGCTATAACTTTTTACCCGTAGGGAAGTGCATGGCAGTCTTCATACCCCTCAACAGTGAAGCAGGTCTGCTATTATATATGTTTGAGGGGGGCTGGATGCCTGACAGTAGGTACCTGCTCTTTGAGGTGTTATTACAACACTTTCTATATTTATAATACTTGTTTTGTATGTGCATTGAAACTAGTGAGTTATCACCTTTACATTTCAAACTGTTAGTAAAAAATAATCCACCTTTACAGTTGCTTTAACCTCTAAGCTATACTGCCAGCTGATCGTCAAAAATTACACAGCTCAGGGCTGGCTCTGTGGTGCCAACAGGTATTGGGGCCCATATCAGGATTTCTAAACCCTGTCTGTATTCATGTCAGTACAGATTTCTGGGGCTGCCACAGCACCAACTTCTGCCTTTTTCTGTTCCCTGTCTTACATCCTTTTCTCTTACAATTTTGGGTATGAACTCAGGTCTACAAGATGCAAATGTGGTTAAGTACCTACTGGCCTGACATCATGGGGCCAGCCTTGAAATGTGAAGTTTTTGATTATCAGCTGGCAGTACAGCCTAGCGGTTAAAGCAAAGAGCTGTGAACATTCTGATACAGTATGGATCCCTAATATCTGTTGGCACCACAGAGCCAGCCTTGAGATATGTAGTTTTTAATGATCAGCTGGCAGTATAGCCTAGAGGGTGACGCAATCCTAAAGATGGTTTATTTGTATTAACAGTTTGAAATGAAAGGGTGATAACTCACTAGTTTCAATGCATATACAAAGCAATTATTATAAATGTAGAAAGTGTTGTAACAACACCTTAAAACACACTCAATAAAACAGACAATTTCCTATTTAACCTACAGTCAATGGAGGACCAAGATCCTCAGTGACATCATTTCCTGTTAGAAGCCTAAAACATATGGCTGCCCCCAGCCCTTAATTACAGACTGATTTACATATGAATAACTCTGGACTGCAAAGATTCACAGATAAATACAATATCTCACTCAAATTAGCTTTTTATGGCCTTTCAGACATTAAGAAATTTTGTTGATGACAGTTCCCCTTTAACATTTTCTGCATTTTTTGTCACATGTCCAAATATTTCAGGTAGTTAGTCTGTTTTCTTTGCTTTGCTAAACTAATAAGTAAGGCTTAAAGCTCATCTTAAGGCATTCCCACCACTGTATCAGTGAATCGCGCATTTCAAAAAGTGACAATTTGTCCCTGTCTGATTCTTTCCCTAGCCTGTGGTTCATCTAATAGCTTCATATTTAGTCTCCACATACCAAGAATATCTGTGAGTCTAGAAGTACCCTAACCATGAGGCAAAGTGTCATATGGTCTGAGGTCTCCAGCAGGAGAAGATGGGCTGCCCTGGAACTTAACTGAGTGAAAACAAATAATCTATTCTGGGCAACAGTGCCCCCTTACAGAAAGTACCTCCCGTAACCCCCATCTAGCTGCAGCTGAATCTACAAGGACTGCAGAAGCTATCATATGTGATAGATATGTGGAGTGAGTTAGGTATGGTCATAGTACTGTTTTTATGGCTGCAGTGGGTGGAGCCTGCAGCCATCTTGTGGTAGCTTTAAAAATAAGCCACCAGATGGACACTGAAGAGCGGAACTATTTTGGAGTTGCAGTACGATCATTCAGCAACTTCAAAACAGTCCGCTACCTCCCCGCCCTGCTGCGAGCACACTATTTTGGTTGCTGGTCACCCACCATGCTCAAGATGACTACCAATGCTTAGTGCACATGCACAACTGCACCGCAGGCATCTTGGGCACAGTGGGTTGTTTTGCCATGAGCTTGGCGAGCACGGCTGCAGCTGTGTCGGCTCTGGCCAGAGCTGGTTTATTAGTGTTCCTACAATTATATGTTCCTACAATTATCAGCCAGCTATCCACAGTGGAAATCCCCACCCAGTATAATTCCTTTAGATGTGCACAGATAGTGCTGCATAGTTTTAAACAATTCTATCCTACCAGATTTTGTTTGTGGTGCATAAATATTTAATAGGCAGAACTCAACATTATTTATCCGGACATGCAATAATAAGGCTCTGACCAGAATTAGATCTACCAGGGATTGAAGAGACACTGTGAAGTTGGAAACATGATCCCCAGTCCTGAACAGCAGTTCTCCCCTAGAGACCAGAAGGAAGGCCCATGGTGCCACAGCCGTTTAGTTGCTACAACTTTTTTCAGTTTACACAGTCTGGCGTCTTCCAGAAAAATGGCATCAGCATCAATGTCATGTACGATTAGTATTGTGGTCACCCATTTCTTATTACAAATGCTGTTAAAGAGCTAGGGGAACCAAACAGGAAGACAGGAAAATAATACAAATTATAAGTAGTCAGTTGTAACTTCTTATTTGTAAAGTATTTTTCTTTTTCCTTTTGGTCACTAGAGAGCCTTTTATGTGATAATTTTGTGTTGGATGTGTGGAACAGCTCTCAGCCTGGAAGCTGACATATCTCTCTCCATCTCTCTGACTACATCAGCACTGTGATCTCACTGACAGTGACATCACAAGTGGCTGACCTGGCAGCTACTGAGTGGCTGTTCCAAAGCAGCAGTGATGTCACAGTCCATGAGGTCACAATGCTGATGATGTGGTGTGGGGGAATAGAGATAGATATGCCAGCTGCTAGGCAGAGAGCTGCCCCACACATCACACCTGCTAACGTCAAGTAAACAATCTTCTAATTAACCAAAGGGAAAAGAAAACGTACCTCAGATATAAAAGGTATTATAAAAGGGTATCAGAAATGCTCCCTTCTGATTGGCTGTTAGCATTATGACAGACTTACATTAATCTTTGCTACACTGTCATGTACAGCCAGATCACCGTGGCACATGAATTCTTCCTGTCAGCATTCCATTCTTTAGCACTGCTGAATGACTGGAATGAAGCATTCTGATTCTGAGCCAGCATTCATAAACAGTTGGTGGATGAACTATTTTATTCAGAATATCCCTCTCAATGAGGAAAACATTCAAAAGTTACACTTCGAATACTTTTCTTTTGGAGTACTTTTTTATAATAGCAATAAGGCACTCCCAGGGGTTAGATTAACAGTCAGTTAATTAACCCCTAGGGGCAATATGGCACTTGGCTTCACCTTGTGCCACATTATACCCCTAGGGTTGATTAAGAAACTATTTATCTAACCCTGACTCATGCCGTATTACTTAAATAGTTGATTTTTCTCTGACACATTGAAGGAGGCATTGGTGAGGCCTCTTCTGAAGAAACCATCTCTCGACCCTGATGTCCAGGTGAATTATCTCCAGCCTCCCATTTTTAGGGAAGACTGTAGAGAAAGTGGTGGCACTGCTGCTCAAAGTACACCTTGTAGCTTTTGACATCTATGAGCCATTCCAGTCTGGATTTAGGGCTAGGCATAGCACCGAGATGGCATTGGTCAAGGTACAAAATGACCTCCTCAGGGTGAGGGATAGAGGAGACTGGTCAGTTCTCATTCTCCTTGATCTCTCCTCAGTATTTGAAACCATGGTCCACATTGTGCTTTTGGATGACATTAGAGAGTATTGTGGACTCGCCAGTATGGTCATCAACTGGTTTGAATCCTGTTTGTTGGGCAGGAAGCAGTGGGTGTTGATGGGGAATTTCTCCTCCTCTCCTATGCTCCTGTCATGTGGAGTTCCTACAGGTTTGATCCTGTTGCTGATGTTGTTCACGGTGTACATGCTCTTCTGGGAGAGCTCATTAGCTGTTACAGTCTGGGTTTTCACTGCTATGCAGATGATATCCAGCTGTATATGTCTTTTGCCCCTGTTTAAGTTCTAAATAATTGCCTGGCTGAGATCCAGGACTGGATGTCCTCTAACTGGCTGAGGCTGAATCCCGGCAAGATGGAGGCGCTGGTGATTGTGCCTGACCTTGGGCGTGATGGGAATGCATCTGGGATGGCAACAGGACTTGTGCTGGGATCTACCCTAAAGTCCATAAAACCCTGGAGAATCCACCTGGTAGGCCCATCATTTCAGGTATCGGAACAGTGACAGAACCTTTAGCTAGGATCGTGGACGACCACATTAAGGGACTTGTAGCTCATCTGCCATCATATTTAAGGGATACTGGTGACATCCTTGATAGACTAAGGTGAATTAAGCTAAATGGAGGTGAGCTGCTAGTTATCCTGGATATAGAATCACTGTATTCAAATAGTCAGCATGATGGGGGACTAAGGACAGTTAGATGCTATCTGGAAAAAAGAGCATATCGTTCTAGACCAGACACAGAGTTACTGGTGGGCATGACCAGGTTTGTGTTGGAGGGTAACTATTTTTGTTTTGGGAAAAAGGTTTTTCATTAACAAAGAGGGACAGCCATGGGAGCAAGCCTGGTATCAAACTATGCCAATTGGTATCTTGGGCATTGGGAGGAAGGTGCAATTTGGGACAAACAGGGTAATTGTTTTTGGAAAACTATTCTGATGTGGCAGCACTTTATTGATATCTTTATGGTGTGGTGGGGGGAGGAGGAGGAGGAAAGTACAGTTATGTAAGAACTTACCGTAACAGTAGATCTTTGAGAGAGACTTTTGCAGTAGGTATTCACAAATAGGACTAAGCCGCAAGCTGTCAGGACCCCACAGAAAACTTCTAGCTAGTAGTGTCTGGCGGGGGACCGCCCCCACATCAGGTGACCAGCATCAAATGATCTCGGTATAAAGGGGCGGTTCCCCATGCCTGCCTTCCAGTTCTTTCCCACCAAAGGCCAAAAGAGGCAAGACGAGAGAGAAGAGCATGTGCCCGCATGGAAAGGAATAAAAGAAACTTAGAGGGATGGATGGCGGGAAGGTAAAACCTACTGCAAGAGCCTCTCTTGAAGATCTACTGTTACGGTAAGTTCTTACGTAACTGTACTATCTTACTTCTAGAGGGCTCTTGCAGTAGGTATTCACAGATAGGACTGAATTCCAAGCAGTCTGGAACAAGAAAAAACCGGGAGAAGGATTGTCATCCATAATATAACCTCAGAGCTGAGCAGGTCTCGAGAAAGGAGGCCTTGCAGAACAGCCAACCCAAAACCTGCTCTATGATGAGAGGAAATGTCCAAACTGTAGTGTTTCATGAAGGTATGGACCGAAGTCCAGGTTGCAGATGTCTGCCACGGACACATTCCTGAAACAAGCAGCAGAGGCAGCTACTCCCCTGGTGGAGTGACCTCTGACTTGACCCGGAAGGGTCTTGTTCTACTTGTTGTGACAAAAAGTGATACAATTGGCCAACCATTTGGAAAGGCATTGCTTGGAAACAGCATTGCCTTCCCTTTTGTGAGTGAAATACACAAAAGGCTGATCAGTTTTCCTGAGATCCTTAGTCTGATTGCTGTAGTATTTCAGGATTCTGTGAACATCCAGAGTATGTAAGAGGTACTCCCCTTGACTGGAGTATTGCGTAAAGAAAGCTGGAAACTCCATGGATTGATTCAGCTTAGATTCAGCCACCACCTTAGGAATAAACCTAGGGTTGGTGCGCAGAGCCACACGTTCCTTGTGGAAAATCAGATACAGGATTTTACACATCAAGGCTTGAAGCTCGGAAGTGCGCCAAGCAGAAGTGATGGTCACTAGGAAGAGTGTCTTCTAAGAAAGGAACTTTAAGTCTGCTTCCACTGCTGGTTCGAAAGGAGGCAGTGTGAGCTTCTCTAGAATAAAATTCAAGTGCCATGGAGGGGCAGGATTGTGGATGGGGGGGTTTCAGGTAGAGAACCCCTTTAAGGGTCTTAGAGACTTCCAACTGAGCAAAAGTCCTGTCTCCAAAGGGAATATGATAGGCTGAAATAGCTGCCATATGGACTTTTAAAGAGGAATGGCTGAGACCCAGGTCGAAGAGGTGATGCACGTAATCCAGGACTTTGTTGGCTGGACACAAGAAAGGCTCTAAGTCTTTTCCATTTCATAGCATAGGTGGACCTGGTGGAAGGCTTCCTGGCCTCAACCAAAATGTCCATTACTAAGGAAGAAACTCCGAAGTGGGCTTTGGCTATGTCTGCAGGAGCCACGCATGAAGATGAAGGGATTTGAGGCCTGGGTGAACAAGGGTCCCCTGATCCTAGGCCAACAAGTGCTGTGACAGAGGAAGAGGAAGAGGAGGTTCCTCTGAAAACTGTTGCAGAAGAGAGAACCAAACATGCCTGGGCCAGGAGGGGGCGAGAGAATCATTCAAGCCCCTTCTGATAGGAGTTTGTTCAGGACCCTTGGAATCAAAGGAATGGGAGGGAAGGCATAAATGAATCTGTCCCTCCAACAGAGAGAGACAGAGTGTCCTGCCCGAAAAAGTCTCACCCTGGAGCAAGCGAGCATAAGGTGGGAAGTTTTGCATTTTGGGGGGAGGCAAAGAGGTCCACCTGAGGTATCCCCCTCTGCCGAAAGATATAGTTTACAACCTGTTGGTCTAACTCACATTCGTGAGCCCTGGCTGAGGATCGATTGAGTTCATCTGCCAGGGTGTTTTCCACTCCTGGAACATGAACTGTGGTCAGGTGATGGTCGTGCTGGGCTGCACAATACCAGACTCTCATCACCTGCCGGCACAGGGGTTAGGAACGTGTTCCTCCCTGTTTGTTGAGGTGCCAGACTACACACATGTTGTCTGATTGGATGAGAAGATGACTGGGAAGAATGAAGGGAAGAAGAGCCTGTAGGGTATACAGGACTACCCTCAGTTCGAGCACATTTATGTGCAGTTTCTGCTTGAACAGGGACCAGCTGTCCGGAGTCCTGCAAGACCCTAGGTGGGAACCCCAGCCTTCCCCTGACACACCCGTTGTCAACATCTGAGAAGAAGGAATGATGCAGAATGGAACTCCTAGGCACAGGTTCTCCTGAACCATCCACCAGTGCAAGTCCCTGATCATGGGATCTGACACTAGTACCTCTTGGTCTAGATCATCTGTGGTTTGGTCCCATTGTGACCAAAGAATCCATTGACAGATCGTCATATGGAGCCGAGCGAACGGGACAGTCAGAATGGCAGCCGCCATGAGCCCGAGGAGGTGGAGGACTGACCTGGCTCCGACCCGTCTGTGACCGGACAGAAGACAAGCCTGATTCTGAAGGGTCTCGACCCTGTCCTTGGGAAAAAAGGCTTTGCCCGTGGTCATGTCCAGTATTGCCCCTATAAATTGGAGGCATTGGCAAGGAACCAAGTGGGACTTGACCTGGTTGATGGTAATACCCATGCTGGTAAAAACTTACAGGGTAAGGGAAAGGGAGTGCAGGAGTTCTTCCCTGGACGGGACTACCAGGAGCCAATCATCCAGGTACGGGAAGACCTGCATGCCCTGGGTATGCAGGTGGGCCACTACCACTGAAAGGCATTTGGTAAATACTCAGGGAAACTAGGAGAGACCAAATGGGAGGGCCTTGAACTGGTAGTGGTCCCCCTGAAAGCAAAAACTGAGGTATTTGCGATGGGAAGGGCATATGGGGATATGCAGGTATGTATCCTGCATATCCAGAGCACATAGCCACTGTCCCAGCCAGAGCAATGGTAGAAGACTCTGCAAGGAGAGCATTCTGAAGCATTTGTACTCCACAAATATGTTCAGAGAGCTGAGGTCTAGGATTGGCCTCAAGTCTCCAGTCTTCTTTGGCACTAGGAAGAAATGAGAATAGTAACCGGTCCTCCAAAGATGAGTGGGGACTGGCAGCATCGCCGCTTTTGACAGAAGGGATAGGATTTCTTCTAGAACCAGATGAAGAAGTTGCAGGGAGTAAGATGACTAAGGGGGTGGTTTTCGAGGAGGTTTCTGTAGAAACTCTATTGAGTGTCCGGCAGATATGAGCTGGAGCACAATAGTGTCCGATGTTATCCTCTCCCAACCCGGCAGATGGGAGAAGAATCTCCCCCCTACCAGTTCCTCTGGAATGGCCAGAGGCACAGGGAGAGGCAGGGAGTCAGAAAGTGTGGGGCAGCGCAGCAGCCAAGGCTCCTGCAGACTTTTTGCTGGGGGGAGTCTTGGTTGCTGGAGGAGCGTGATGTTTGTTGGTGCACTTTCCTTGGTTGGGCTTTTGTTTTTGTTGGATTTGATGATGAAAAGGACATTGCTGCCCCTGAAGGGGCCTGTACAAAATCTGGACTGACTTTAGTGCAGTGCCCTTCTCCTGCAGTTCGGTTATCATGTCCTTGACATCGCCACTGATCAGCACTGAACCTCTGAAGGGAGCATCCTGTATAGCAGACTGTACTTCAGAGACCAATCCTGACACATGGAGCTAGGCATGATGCCATAGGCCTACGGCAAAAGCCAAGCTCCTGCCTGCTGTGTCCACCGTGTCGTAGGTGGCACGAAGCATGTGCCTACAGGCTGAGCGAGTGGAACGGACCAGGTCTCCCAGTTCCTGCTTAGTTTATGAATCAGGCAGGGAGTCCAGCTTGGATTCTACCTGGCTAAGGATGGACTTCTGGAAATCCCCCATGTGGCCGATGTAGTTGAGGGCCCTGATGCCTAGGGTCGAAGAGGAGTAAATCTTCTTCTCGTACTGATACAGAAGTCAGGATTCCTTGTCAGGCGGGGATGAGCTCAGATGTTTGGGGTTAGTGGAGCGACCATGGGCATCACTGATCACAACCGAATCCGCCTTAGGGTGAAGATTAAGGAACTCTTTACCCTTGGGAGCATGGTATAGCTTATCTGCCTTCCTTGGAAGGGGGGGCTAACGCAGATGGTTGCTTCCAAATAGTGGAAATAAGATCAGCGTGAGGCTCTATCCAGAGAGGAATTTGTGTGAGAGAGGTCTTGGGCAGATCCAGATGGGCAGCAAGCTTCTTACACAGTGGGTCTGGCTCCACTGATTGCCACTGACATGTCTCCTGGATGTTCCATAAGAGCTCCAGAAAAGAAGGTTCCTCTGGGGGAGACTTCGGAGGGTCCCTCAGCCTTGGGAGTTTTGGAGTATGGGTCTCGTCTCAATGATCAGAGAGGTCAGAATCACAATCTGAGTCAGATGGCTGTGAGATAGGAGAAGACTCCTCTCTGGGAGGGGGAAGAATGATCCCTCTGGGGAGCCCCCGGGGGTATGTGTCCTCCCCACTCCGGGCGCCAGGAGAGGGAGTCTCCTGTCTCTGATGTAGGGAGCCCGGCTTAGGGACCGACGTTGGGAGATGACTCTCAACCTCCTTGTTGAGCTGAGCCTTGGCCTCAGCCTACCAGGAGGCCAAGGTCTCCTTCAGATCCGACGACAGCTGTGGAGTGAGTGGCAGAGGTGGAGGAGGAGGAGGAGGGGGGCTTGGATACTGGTAGGGTGAGTACCCATAATAAGAGTATCCATAGCCCGATGGCAGGAAGCCCGGTGTCGGGTACTGAGGCGTCAGGTACTACAGCTTTGGATACTGAGGAGCTGGGTACTGCGGCACTGGGTATTGTGGTATCTGGTACCCTAGCACCAGGGGCTCTGATGGAGCAGAGGGTCCTGGCAAAGGCCCTAGCGGCTGACTGGATGGAGGATGTGTCGGTCCTGCGGGCATCGGGCCCAACGTAGGGAGACTGCCGAACAGGTCCGATGGTCCTGACAGAGGAACAGGTCTTCTGTCAGGCAAAGGGATGCTGGAGGGTGGTGGCGGGTCGGTCGGTGTTGAGTCTGGCATTCGAGGGTCTGGCGTCAGAGGGTCCAGCGTGGGGGGGGGAACCCTGATTGCAGCATCCCAAGGTCATCGGTCTCAACCAGGGAAGGAGGATTGAAATCCCGGGGTATGATCCGAGGGGATGCGGGGACCTCGGTAGGCAATGGGGTTATCTGTTGCAGAGAGCCTGAGGCATCAGGCATGATGATAGGGTCTGACGCAGGCAGGTTGACTAGGCGGTCGTCGGAGGAACCAGCGGCTGTCTTGTCAGCAGTGTCCGGGCGGATGTCAGAGGAGCCAGCGTCCGGCTCATCAGACTCCCTGTCCGAGGAAGGCCATGAAGGAGTGGTGGCCTTGTCAGAAGGGGGTGGGCTGGGCAATCACCTGAGGAGGTGAGTGGCTTAGCAGCCCTGTCTGGGTGGGTATTGGTGGGACCAACGTCCGACCTACTGGACCTGCTCAGACTGGAAGGCCACAGTGGAGGAGTGGCCTTGATGGGAGCGGAGGTCTTCTTTGTCCCGGAGGCTCCCGAAGAGCCTGAGCATGAGCCCAATGGGGGCCGCCTTCTTGGTAGCCACCAAGATGACCATCAAAGAGCGATCCCCCAGAGGGGATGATACCTGTAAGGCCGTAACTCCAGCCAAAGTCATGGCTGCTGTGGAAGATGAATCCCACTGCTGGTGCTTCTCCTTCTCATGCTTCTTTTTGTGGCCTTTGGGGGAGGTTGACACCTGCCTAAGTTTTTTCAACTCCTTCTCCATGGATGCCATTTTCTTTTTGATGAGATGGGCTTCCAGGGACTGCTGCCTTCGCTTGCGGGTAGCTGAGTTGAATTTCTGGCAGTGCTGGTACTTCTCCATGGGGTGGTCTGGGCCTAGACAGAAGAGACACAAGAAGTGGCTGTCCTTGTATAGAAGCTGGGAACCACACGAGTTGCACTATTTTTTTGCGATTTGGAGGGCGTCAAGGATGACATACACAGCAGATGGTATGAGAAAAATGAAAAAATCAAGAAAAAAGGTAATAAAAGTTGTAAAATTGATGACTGAAGGTACTGGTGAGTGCTGTTCTACCACAAGGAACTTTCACAAGCTGATGGTGGGAAAGAACTGGAAGGTGGGTGTGGGGGACCGCCCCTTTATACCAACGTCATTTAACGCTGGTCACCTGATGTGGGGGCAATCACCTGCCAGTGACTGCTAGCTAGAAGTTTTACATGGGGTCCTGATTCCTGGCATCTTAGTCCTATCTGTGAATACCTACTGCAAGAGCCCTCTTAAAGTAAGATCTGCTGATATTCATGGACTACCTCCATAAAACAAATAATAACTTATGGTTCATGAGTACTGTTAGTAAAAAGAGGTAGCATTTCTTGATCTGATGGTAAGGGCAGAAGAAGATAGTACATTAGGCACAAGAATTTACAGGAAGCCTACAGATCGAAATACTGTGTTATTAGCTAGCAGTTGCCACCCCTGCCACACTGTGGAGAATATCCCAAAGAGTCAATGTCTAAGAGTGAAATATAACTGCAGTAACCCCAATGAAATTAAATCAGAATCTGATGATCTGGGTAGCCGTTTTAAAGCAAGAGGTCAGGCAGAGTCCACTATAGACAATGCCAGACTATTAGTAGAAGGCACTGAGAGAGATTCACGCTTGACAAAAAAGGCAGATCAGTCAGAGAAAAAGGATGTAGGGAACAATAAATTTTGTTAGTACCTATTACATTAGATCTAACAACGTTAAGGACATAATACAAAAACTCTGGCATGTTCGAGGGGCTGACTCCCATCTGTCTGAGACAGCTGAGAAACCACCTAGGATGCCCTACTGAAGGGCAGACAATTTAAAGGATATTTTGGTTCATTCAGCCTATACTGAGGAAAAGACTAGGCACCTAAATTGGCTACCCCCACTTAGAGCAGCAGCAAGGTACATTTATCCATGTGTCTGGGTCCGAAAGGTTTGATGACTGTTTCTCAGGTAAAAAAGAATGTAGAATTCAGATTTGTAACTCTTATTCATCCATAGTTGTACATTTTCTTGGAAAATGCACTTTCTTAAGAGTAACTTAAAGTTTTACATTTATGTAATAGACTCAGTTTACTTACTTATTTAATTTATATAATTTATTTAATAGACTGGATTTACTTAGTTATTAATGTAATTTATTTAATGTTTCAGATATGGCTAGCAAGACTTCTCACAAACCGCAGATGTGATGCATCCTACACACTGATCTAGGAGTTAGCACAGACCATGGAGACCAGCTACATTTTGATGATGCTCACTGGGAGAAAGTAGTTGATGCAAAGGAAAGGCATTCTAGTCAAACACTGTCAAAGTACAACATGGTGTGTCTTGAATTGTCTGAACATTACTCCAGCAGTTATGGGTATCGTTATATCTGCTACAAGAACTTTACTGCATATAAGAGTTCTGGTAAACTTGTAACCGATGAAACTTTAAAAAAAGACATCAGAAAGAGTTATCCAGCAAAATTGCTTCACTCCCAAGTTCATAGTGCTCTATCTGAATCTGCAGCATCTACATCAGGCATATTCCCAAATGAATGTATATTTTGCAAATCATACAAGAAAAGGAATCCTAAGGGGTCAAAGGAGAGTTTTGAATATCCTACAACATGTGTAACTTATGGGGCAGCAGACAGCATAAAAAAATGCAGCAAAAGAAATGGACAATCAACAAATGGATATGATGGTAGACAGTATTGATCTCATAGCCAAAGAAGTGAAGTACAACAACAGCTATCAGAACAAGTATGTAAAAAAGGCAGACCGAATAAAGGTCACAGGTACAAAATGTGAATTCAGTTAGTTGAGGGACAATAACCAGGTTGCCTTTTCCAGACTTGTTAAGTATGTGCAGTGCATCATTGTTAATGGAATGCAAGAAGAATCATTGCTATTTCTACACAAAAGGTACATTGACGAATGCATTACCAAAGGCAGTAGGTTTGAGGAACCCATCAAAAGACACAAGTTAAAAAACTTTGCACATAATGCAATGACGGTGAAGATTAAGAACAAGGACAAGAAAACTGTTGTGTTGAAAGGAACTCGAGACCTCTTTGGATGCTTGATATATCTATCTGCGACTTCAACAGTTGAACTTGTGGTGTTGTTTTCCTACTTGCTAACTCCGGTACCCCTCTCTTTAGGAAATGTTGATGGATCAATGAACACAACAATGAAGTCAACACTGCTGAAGAAACTTGAGACCAGATTCCAAAGTAGCCATCCCGATGCTGTAAATGTCATTGTAGTTGCTGTCATGTTCTTGATCAGAAGTCTTACAAACCTGCCACCAACATTCCATGATGTGGCAAAAACCATCCTGTCTCTTGTTTGCTGTACTTCCACAAATGAAGTCCACCTTGTCAGTGACTGCTACAAGTCACCATCGATCAAAGGTCTTGAACAAGAGAAGTGAGGGAAGCATAGCATCGCTCCACTCTCCTATATCATAACTGGTCCTGACCAAAGCTGACCAAGAGACTTTGCTGGATCCCTGTCTTCATCTTCATTCAAGATGGCACTTCTAGGTTTTCTAGCTATGGCATGGAATTCTGATGTGTTCTGTGAAGTTCTAGGTGATAAAAAGCTCATGTATGTAGTAGAAGAAACTAGTTACTCATACAAAGTAGATGCTGGATATATGCTCAGACTAGAGTGCAAGGCCCTAAAAAGCAAACACATAGAAGCAGACACAAGAATCATGCAACACATACACTACATTTGCAGTCAAAATGAGGGTGAAGGTGTGTATGTAGTGGTCAGGGCACATGATACTGATATTCTGGTCATTCTGCTGTATCACGCAAGTCTAAATAATTATCTCAAACTGCACATGGACATTGGCCATTTAGGGAATAACACAAGAAGATTCATAAATGTATCCTGCTTGTCAGCAGAGTTAGGCAGACCTTTGTGTGCAGCTCTACCGGTCTCCATGCACTGACAGGTTGAGACTATTCACCAGCGTTCAAAGGCAAGGGGAAAATGCAACCTCTAACAATTATGGAAAAGAATACAGAGTACACACAGACATTTGGAAACTGGGATGTCTACACTTGTCTAAAGAAACTGAGTATACAGTTGAGAGCTTTATGTGTACCTTGCATAGGCAGAAGGTAAAGAGTGTCAACCTAGCCTGCTACAGTATGTTTAATGTCAAGTATTGACCGAGTGACAAAGATGCACCCCTAGAGAAGATCAAAGGAGCAGAAGCAAGCTCGCTGCCACCATGCAAATCAACTCTGACACAGCACATCTGCCATGCAAATTACATTTCATTGTTATGGAAAAACACAGACAAACCAGAAATAACACCACTGAAGCCAGAGGACAATGGCTGGACCTATGAGGATGGCAAATATAAGTCAATGTCGTTCACATGTGAAGTTGTACCACCAGCCTTAGGTGAACAATTGAATGAACACGACAACAATCCAAATGAAGATGACGACAGTGACTGTGATGTCTATATTGATGAGACAGATTTGTTTAACATGTCAGATAATGAAGACAGTGAACAAAAATGCTGATTGTTGTACTTAGGTTCATAAAACGTCATAAAAAATTGATTGTTTCAATTTAAATATAGAATAAGATAAATAATAATGTTAATATTAAGCCTTTGATACATATGTTTCTGTTTGTTACAATACCTGTAGTATTTAAATAAAAACTTATAGAATTAAAATTATAGAAGGAATCATTAATTAAAATATATACAGTTTTCATTGACAGTTCAGCTTTTCATTGCAGAAGTGCATTTCCAAGAAAACGTTCAAGTTTGAGCGAATAAGAGTTGTAAATTTGGATTCTATTCACTTTTTTTACATAAGAAACAGTCATCAAACCTTTCGGACCTAGACACAGAGATAAATGCACCTGGCTTCTGGACTAACTCCCAAAAGGCTGTAAGTACTCTCCAGAAGAGTGACCAGAAGGTAAGAGAGTGTGGGATGTTTAAATGTCCAACACCACTTATGTAGTGTATTTGTTAATTTGAGTGTGGGTCATACTGTGTAGGTAAAACAAAAAATAAATTTAAGGAGAGAGTAGAGGAACACATCGAGGCAATAACAAATCAAAACATGGATGAGGTATGGATAAAACACTTGGTAAATGCTGAAAGGGCAGAGGAACATGAAATTATGTTCATAGGAATTGAACATGTAACGTTGGGCCCTTGTGGCTGTGATGGAGATGGTTTATTAGGGAAAAGAGAGCGATATTGGATTTATACTTTGGATGCATACAAAGGTAAAGGTCATCATGGTAGTGTGGCCATACTGCACACACCTGCAGACCATATGTCTGTGGTGACCAACAGATGCCAGCACACACATGCAGCACTATGGGCATGGTGGCAATTGAGGGGAAGGTGTACAGGTGGCCAGACCTCACCACAGCCCAGGTGTGGCCACAAGGCTGGGACACATCACGCAGTGCACATGGGACAGTAGTGGGAATACCCCCACCACCTGTGTACCTGTTGGATCTTACATGCTCCCCCAGCCACATACCGTACAACTGCCACAGCACACACAGCTGGCCATGTATATGTCACTGTAAGTATCCCATGCCACAGGTGCAGCATCTGTGGAGCACACAACAACAAAACAGTATTGTCCACTGTCAGTAATCACCTGCAAGCTGGGCCTGTCACTGTTTACAGTGCAGTGGTCATCACTGCCCTACGTATCATAGGCATTGCTGTGTCCCTCATACTACTGGCCCCCTTGCTACTTTTGTGTCTGCTGTGCACTGTAGAATGGCCTACAGTGTGATGGTTGCATGCAGTACCACCATTGCATGCAGTACATCGCCTGTGCCTATGTTGTGTTGTCCCATGGGGCACACAGTGCTATGCTGTACTGCATACATGTAGCCTGCAGCAACAATCATGCACTGTCAGACTGACCTACAGGTGGAGCTGCAGCCAGACCTGGCTGGCCTCTGTACTTCAACACTGACCTACAGGTGGAGCTGTGGGACCCTGCAGTAATGCTGGCAAACTGCATACAAATCAGGGAATAATGAGATGCTAATTTGGCTGTTTGCCCAGAGACTGCCTAAGTAGGCTCATTTGCATGTCACCTTTGAATATGGCAGATTTTAGTGCTGGGCAAATATGTTTGCACTGGGCAAACAGCTTAGCTCCGAGCTAACATGTTAGTGTGGTGCTAACGGTTCGGGGAATATTATACAGTTCTGATTGCTGTTCTTTCAAATCTGCTGCTGCCTGCAGCTGTACAGGGGTCCACACATTTGCTTGCACACACATTGGCCACATAGTTCATCTCTACCTGCCCTCACGTCACTGAGCACTGTGTTGTTTTGTGGTTTGCACTTCCTGGTTCCTATATTCAGTGCTATTTTATTCCAGGGCTATGTTTGCCCTGCACTCCCAGCCCAGTTTGCACGGCCTCATGCCCATGCTATATTCAGAAGCTGTTTGCCCTGGGCTACTCCTTTTGAATATAGCTTGCTTTGTGCTCTGGGCTAAGTTTGCCCGCCGGGCAGTGTTAGCTTAGCCCAGGAGCAAAGTTTTGAATATCTGGCCCTAAATGAGAAAACTGAATATAAGCCACTTTTAAAGGATATGCATTAATGAACCAGTTTTTCTGTTCTCTTACAGATTGAGAAGGAAAGAGAATGAGCATGTCCACTTGAGGTGGCTTATTTTTCCATCTTCTTGATTGTACACTTCCCCCATTCCCTCACCCTAGTTGGTTGGTGTGAGCACTTTACATTTTGATATCTTATGACAAGAACTCTAGCAACAAAAAGTTTTGTAATTTAAGCTTCAGCAATCAAGTTATAGTAGGTTTATTCAGCTTTACCATTGTAATTGGAAGGAAAGAAAACGTCCTTCCAGAGTGTTTGTTAAGTTCAACACATGAATTTAGAAAAGGCCCTCCTCAAACGCCCCCACCCTTCCCCTTCCCCTTTCCCTTCCCCCCACTCCAATTAGTGCACCCCACTTCACTCTCTTTCCTTTTCCTCCTGTTCCTTTCCATCTTTGCACTGATTTTACTTGTTCTTTCATAAGATTCCTTAGGTTAAATATGACTGAGGTTGAGTGTGATTCTCATATATACAAAGGACCATTTTTTTGTAATTAACATGTAAGTATGCAAATATATTAATTAAGGAAAGTATATTTTCCTTACATCTTTTCTGAACTTGCTCTCCGTTTGAGCTCTTTTCTAATTGGTTCAATTAATCAGTGTTATTTATAAGGTATTATATAAGGAGTTTGCGACCCTATATCTTATGAGATAAAGCCTTATTTGTGGACCAATAACATTGGGAGCATTTTAAATACTGTTTTTGGTGTTTTTCTGTCATTTTGGTGTTTAACACATTTAAGCACTATTACACTTTATGTAGTTATGTTGCACTGCTTTGCACTGTTTATATGGGCATTATAATATGATATAACACTGGTATGTGTGCTAATAAATCATGTGATCAAAAATGGTGCTATAAAAAGAGATGAACACTAGGAGGCAGTATCTTTGAAAAAGCCTCATACGTAGGTGAAATGTCAGAGTTTTTTGGTGTCCTCCAGGCCCTTTTGTGTCTCTGAACTGTGTGGTACTTGGAAATAAATGAAGGAAATTGTCCTTTTTGAACAGCACACTTGGACTCTTCATTTTTTTATATCCACTATTTATTTGTACTGGTGAGTGCCATGACTGTTTTTTCATAGTGGTTACTGGTTGTCATAGAGCACCACACTTTACCCTGGTGTGGCTCTGTTTGCTGACTTCTGGGATCTACTTCATTGATGGCATCCACTAGGGTGAGAAATCTGGGCATCATCCTTGATGACAGGCTGACACTTAATGCTCCGGTATTGTCTGTTGTCCAAAGTGGTTTTTACCACTTAAGGAATGTCACCGGATTGAACCCCTAATTCCGCCCGAGGACCTGCCCTCACTGGTACATGCCTTTGTTACATCCAGGTTGGACTACTGCAATACTCCATACTTCAGAGTCGGTGAAGGGAACCTCTACAGACTACTACTGGTGGTGCAGAATGCAGCTGCCAGATTACTGAAGGACCTATCTAGGTCTTGTCATGTGACCCCGGTCCTGCAGAATCTGCATTGGCTGCCTGTCAGGTGGAGGATCATCTTCAAGGTGGGCTTGCTCACCTATAAGGCCATATATGTCTCAGGCCCTGGCTACCTGACTGACCTCCTTAAACCTGCCATTCCCGTCTGTTCCCTCGACTCCTTCACTGGGGGCCTCCTAGCAGTTGTGAGGGTCAAGCTGAAAACTTCAGGTGACCATTCTTTTTAGGTGGCCAGGCTGGTCCTCTTGAACTCACTTCCCAGATCTCTGAGGGAGGCTTTGTCAGTGGAGGTATTTAAGAGGTGTCTGAAAACATATACCTTCCTTAATTTTTCTCCAGTGAGCCTCCACTCCCCTGCTTTCTTCCCCCTTTCAAAGCAATCTCTAAGACAGTTTCCCATTTCTTTAAAATCTGCCCTTCTGAACTCCAGGACCCTTATCTTAGTGTGTTTTTTTCCTTCAATATCCATATGCCAACTCACTTGTACCTAGGGGACTACAAATTGTGACGTCAACAATGCTGTCAATGTTTGTAAGTACCAGGTCCAGTACTGCCCCCCCTCCCTAGTGGGTTCCAAAACCAGCTGCCTGAGAAATGTTCATTATAAGGAGCTGAGGATGGTCCTGACTCTTGATGTACCTGTAGCTGCAGTGAGAATGCCCCAGCTTATATCCAACAGATTACAGTCCTCCATAATCAAAACATTCTCCTTGCTGGCCATTTGCTAATGGCTTCTCCCAGGGCTCTATCTAAACTTTCCCCCTGTGTCAGAGGCCTGTACACCACACTCCTGTGACTAATGGTCCCCGACTCCATATCTTGGCCGACCCATAGTACCTCCAGCCCTTCATTGTGCCCCTGTTGCCTCTATATCTCAGTAGCCCTTATAACATCCTTCATATAAAACAACCCCTCTGTCTTTTCTCACTGACCTATCCTTCTGGAACATGGTGTAGCCTGGGATGGCCACTTCCCAGCTATGGTTGTCTGTGCACCATGATTCCGTTATGGCCATCAGATCCAGGTCTGCCTCAGCAATGATTGCTTCAAGGTCTGGAATTCTGCTTCCCAGACTACTTGTGTTGGCACACATAGCTCCCCATTCTCTTCATCCCTCACTCCCCCTAACCTGCCTCCCCCCTTGCTCCCTATATCTTGTGTATCTTGTCAATAAACAGCACTATTTGTTAAGATATAACTGACTGGTTGAATTGTAAAAGGGTATTTTATGGCTATCTAAGGTAATGCACTGTACTTGTCCTATTGAAGAGACATGCAATCGTACCTAATCTGAGCTACATAATGCTTCCAGATACTGGGAAGTGATAAGATAAAAAGTGGAAAACAGGACTGCACTCTACCAGATGTTCAAGCAGTCAGCCTTAGATTGATTTAAGGGGACTGGTGACTGGGCTCATGGGTCTAGGTATCTGGGGCATGCTAACCATGCAGAGGGGTGAGTGTGGTGGCAGGATACAGAATTGGGCAATCTGAGGTGGAGGTCTGTTACAGACTGATGTAAGAGAGGTGCTGTGGGAGTGACGAACACTCGACCTGTGACAATAACCAATAACTTTAAAATTCAGAGACTGAGATGTAAGAACAAATTATAATGTGGGAAGAGGAAATCCTACTTTTGATTGGTTATTACCTGTGCATGAAATCTGTTTCATGCATAGGTAATAACAAGTACTGTAAGCAGGACTGCAGTGCAAGAAAAGAAGAATCAGTGTGCAGTTAGAACTTTCGTTTTTCAAATACTGCCATTTTGTTTCCCGGCTCACACCCTCCCAAACTTGCGGCCATCAGGGATACTTTAGTGTCACTAGCTTTTCACTTTTATCCCCCTTTCAGCTGGGAAAATGCACTAGCCATGCTGTGTCAGCCCCACACATGTAACTGATTTGAAAAAAAAAAGTTACCAGCTGGTCCCGATGAATTATGCAGCAATCATGGTGCCACCTTGCTTGGGGTCCAAGCTAATCAAAACAGCTACTTTTGATCATCAGAACCTTTTGGATCCTGATGGGACGAGAAGTGTAACTAGGCATTCAAAGATATCATCTACTGCTTAACACATGCCCCAGTGCTTGTGTATGCAGATCCACAGAAACCCTATGTCCTTCATACTGAAGGCCAGTTTCAGTGGCCTGTGAGCAGTGTTATAGCAGGAGTACGCAGAGGGCTTGTGCCCAGTAACTTTTGCAAGCCAGAGTCTGAACCATCAGAGTGGAGGTACCCGGTACACAAACTGGAGTTTTTGGAGTTAAAGTGGGCTATTGTAGATCAGTTCCATGACTACCTGTATGGGGCCAAAATCACCGTGAAGACGGACAACAATCTCCTCACCTACGTGCAGGCCATAGCTAAACTGGATGCAGCTGGTCATAGGTGGCTGTCAGTTTGTCCACCTATGATTAATGTGTGGAGTATCATCCTGGTCTGAATCATGTGGATGATGACGCCCTGTCGAGACCCCCCCCGGCTTATACCACCGAGCACTCTAGCTGGACAAAACTTTCAGAACAAGCAGTGAAGACCCTATGTAAGAAACATGATGGCAAATAAACCTTCCCAGTAGAGGATACCCCTGCCTGGTGGAATGCTTGGGGGCCTCGGGAAGTTGTCTCCCCATTGCCTATTGCCATCTGGCTGCCTTGGATGCAAGATCTCTCCTACAGCTAACCACCCAGCACTTGAAAAGAGAACAAACAGCCAGTCCTATCACAGGGGAGATAATCTGAGTGCTTCAGCACAATGGGGGCCAGACTCACATGGACACCATTTATCCTGCTGCTCAGCTTCTGTTACAAGAATGGCCCAAGCTACAATTAAAGAAGGGACTGCTCTATTGGGAGACACAAGACCAGCAGGGGGCACCCTGTGAACAGTTGGTGTTACCAGAGCGACATGTAAAAACTGTGTAAAAGGCATTGCATGACGATATGGGGCATTTGGGTGCAGAGCGCACCATGGATTTTGTCAAGAGTAGGTTTTACTGGCCAAAGATGGGGACAGATGTGGAATCATATTGCAAAAGCTGCAGAAGATGTATACAATAGAAAGCACTTCCTCAAAAGGCAGCCCCATTAGTCAACATCCGAATCAGTGGCCCCATGGAACTGGTGTGCATTAACTTCCTTATGCTGCAACCAGATTCACACCATCTTAAACATACTAGTGATCACTTATCACTTTACAAGATACACCCAAGCTTACCCCACCAAGGATCAGTGAGCTTCCACCATATCCAAAATATTGGTGGAGAAATTCTTTGTGCATTATGGAGCTCCCAGCGGATCCATTCAGACCAGGGCTGTGACTTCGAGAGTCGACTTATAAAGGAACTTTTGTCATTGTGGGGCATCAGAAAGTCTTGGACCACCCCATATCATCCCCAAGGTGACCCCCTTCCTGAGAGATTTAATCAGACTCTGTTTGACATGCTGGGTACCTTGGATCCCAGAGACAAGCTCACTTGGACTCAGCGGGTGAGCACCCTGGTCCATGATTACAACTGCACCCGAAATGATGCTACGGGGTTCTGTCCATACCAGCTAATGTTCAGGAGGGAAGCCCATTTGCCTGTGGATCTTTGCTTTGGGGTCTCCACTGATGGTCTTGGGGCAGAAGACTATTTGTAGTATTTGAGGAAATTAAAACAGCAACTAGATGATGCCTATCACCTTGCTTCAGAAATCGCCACCAAGAGGAACCAAGCTAATAAAGAACGTTACAACAAGAAGGTGCGAGTTCAGGATCTGGAGGCAGGTGATAATGGCATTGTTATGACATCTAGGCATACCAGGAAAGCACAAGATTGCTGACAGATGGGGAAGCACACCATATGTTATTCTGGAAAAGTTGGAAGGCCTTCCGGTGTATAAGATTCGGTCTGAGAGAGAGACTCGGGGGGGTTGGGGCACAAAGTCATACAGTACATCAAAATCATCTGCTGTCCATTGGTGATAGAATATTGGATACTGAGAGTGCTGTAGAAGATCCTCCTTCACTTTCCGCCACTTGAGCTGCTACATGCAGGAAACGGAGGCATGGAAGTAGTGATGCCAAGGGGGCTGGGCCTGACCAGGGTGGGGGGTCTCGGAGGGAGAAAGCACAGATGATGAGACTGAGGCAGAAGGTGATAGTACCCCTTGGAGTTTCTAACCTACCCCAGAGTTAGCTAGATTACTTCAGGGACTGCCCCTGACATTGGTGGACACAGCTGTACCCAGAAGATAGGGTGGAGGTGGAAGGGCTGCTCCTGTTACACCCCTCGAGGGAACCACTCTTGACTTGAACACTAGTCCAGCTGAACCGTTTGAGTGGTATTGGAGCAGCTCTCCTGCAGAGATGCTTTTAGGAGGATCGACTACAGACTTGAATACTAGTCAGTCTGGGTCCTCTGAATGGCCACAGGGTAGCCCTGAGGATTAGGAAGTAGAGGGTGAAGAAGCACCTTTTGGAGGGCCCACATTGGAACTGAACACTGGTCTGACTGTGTCCTTGAGGGACCACAGGATAGACCCCTTGGACAAACCAGTGAGGATGGAGAGATATTAGAGTGCCCTATAGGAGGGCAAGGCAGGAATTTTTCACTTGGAGCCAAGCCAGAGCCGAGCCAAGGGTCTGGCTTGAGTCTACAAGCCAAAACATGAGCCGAGCCCTGGCTAATACAGACTGTTCTTTACGTAGCAGTTGCACATTTCTGATACTAAACTAACTGCTCAGGCTGACAAAAACACTTACTTTGACCATACCTGGCTTTTCTTGACCTTGGCTCTCAGTTGCTTATAGAAGTTGAGCCAAGCTGAGCCAGACACTAAGCTTGAGCCCAGCTTGAGCCTGGCTCCAGCTTGCCCACCTCTAGAGTGCCCTGCCCCAATAGCTGAAGGAGGGACTGGTCAGGGTGAAAGTAACAGTGATATGGAATCTGTCTCTGAACAGGAAGTGGCTGCCAGCTCTGAGATTCAAGAAACCCCAAGAAGGTTGGGCAGGATGGTTAGACCCATATTGAAGTTAACCTATGATGCCCCTGGGGTCTCATCAGCTCTATCTTTATTTGTAGTGCAAACAGGAGTATACATTACCCCTAGGTCTCTACAGAGAGCAGTTACATGCCCTGTCAGTGCCAAACCCCCTAGGTCTGAAGGGAAGGTGACCAGTAAAAGGAAAGGGAGGCGAAAGGGTGCACAGGAGGTGATAGGTGGAAAAGTGTACTAGATGAGTCTAGAGATCATCCAGCAAGATAGCTTGCACATATGGGTGCCACTTTCCATGTGGCCAGGAGCAAATAATGAGAAGGGTATTTGCTGAAATATACATAATGTTTTCCTGTTCCTGAAATAG
Source organism: Neoceratodus forsteri (assembly GCA_016271365.2). Taxonomy (NCBI): domain Eukaryota; kingdom Metazoa; phylum Chordata; order Ceratodontiformes; family Ceratodontidae; genus Neoceratodus; species Neoceratodus forsteri. The sequence continues at coordinate 842,472,504 of CM028134.1, forward strand.
TTGTGACCTGCTTGATAGGATTCAGGTGTATTGATAGACATGTTATTGTGTTAATGTTAAACAGTTATGGTACTTTACCCTTAGGCTTGGTAAGGAAGCCAAGCATTCAAGGGGGAGCTTACCTTGATAGCCCTGTTTTCTCCTGTTTATCTCCCGTTCTTCCCTCTTACATCCTCAATTTTCTGGTGCTCCCTCAAGTACCACGAACAGCCCATTATGTTATTTCAGCCCAGTTCTGGCTTAAAACATTAGTCGCGATCCTCCACTGTTTGTTTGCTCCTCGGAGCAAGCAGGGATCATGACTGTGCACTGTGTGCTCATTGATGTACTGACTGCCGGTTTTGCGGTTGGCTGTTGAGTATTTTTGATGTCCAAGAGCCCTTTTTAAGTTAAATGGGGACTGGAGACCTGAACCATGCAGTTGAGAAGCTGCTGGGGAGAAAATGCAAGGGGTTTAAAACCGGGGATCAGATCGAGGGCTCATTAATGAGTATGAGCCCTCATGAATATTAATGAGGTGCTGCCCACCGCTTGGGAAGATTGAATTGCAGTGGCAGCAACAGGGAAACTGGGGGGAATTATTAATTAAGCGTGAGCTTGTTCAACAGGGCACAGTTGGAGTTACGTGCCTGTGGGGTTTATGTTAATAAAACTGACTTATCTTGGCTGCACCAGACACTGGAAAGTGGGAAACTGTGTTGGACTGCATAGAAGTGAATGGGGGCTGACATATTGGTGATACTTTAATCCCACTACAGCAGTCAATCAATTGTTTAGGTGCCAGAAAGAGGACCCGAGGGATTCTGGGAGAGGAAGTTTAAGTCAGGCACCTAAATCATTCCCCAATGAACAATCAGGGAATATGGATCTCTATAGTTATTGCTGATTGATAGGCTTGAACAGCCAATCAGGAGCCTGTATTCTCAAGTGAAAATCCAAGAACTTTCTGGATTTGAGTCTGTCTGTTCCGGGCTTTTCTCAAATTAGGAGGGTTCTGTGCCAGTGGAACTGGACTGTGAGAGGCCTTGCTCAGGTCTCCATTGGAGATTGCCACTGCAGAAAAGAGATTTCTGGAGAAAGAGTGTGAGACTGGATTGTTATTTTCAACTCTCCAGGTACTGTGAACTGTGCTGTCTGGATTGGAGAGGACTTGCTGTTGCAGAGACCCTGCATGGTGTAATGGGCTGATCTGATAGAACCGTGTTGCTGATTGAAAGCTGAACAGTGGCTGTCAAGGAAATGCATTAAGTATTAGGACTCTGTATTAATATAGTGAAGAGGCAAAGCATCTCAGGTGCAGGGTGCTAGCCAGAATCTGTAAATTTGATGTGTGAACTGAAAGAAGTGGCTGAGAGCTGTGTCCCAGCTGAAGCTGAAGAGAAACAGTTGTGGACATATAGGACCTGAATGCACGAAGGGCGATCAGGGGCCTGTTTGGTTCCGAACCCCCTGCTGATCGCTGTGGTCTAAGTTCCATCTGAAGTTGTTGCTAAGAGGCTAGCACCCATGACAATCTGTCATTGTTGTCATCCAAGAGAGTTGTCTGTTGCCAGTTCATTTGTGGATTCAGTGCAGGGACTGAAGGAGATTTCTGCTGCTTAGGAGTCCTCACCCAGAGCCAGGGAGGGAACCAGTTAACCCCTCTCAAGGTGGAACCACTGTCTCAGGAGGTCACTGGCACTTGCTGGGATGCTAGGGCACCTATGACCCTTGTGGGGAGCCAGGCTGTGGAGCCACTCCTGGGTCTAGGCCTTCTGGGGCTGGTGTGAACCTGCCACAGAGCTCTGCAATGGGCCAGAAGTGGTTGAAGGTGACAAGCGGCCAGAACTTCAATCAAGGGGACAAGCTGCAAGACATTTGAGTAAGATCCATCCTGCAAAGGGAACAGAGTCCATCCTCCCTTCTGCCCATTGCCGCATGAATTGAGCGGAGCTCCACACTCCGGATGTTTGGCAAACAGTGTTGAGACCTACTAACCATGAGTACCCAGGACCTGGTTCCTGGATCCTGAATCAGGGGAGTGAGATTCTGAATTTAAATATTTTCTCAACCTTTCAGGGCCCCAACAGCCAGCCAACCCACAGCAATGTCCAGGCCTGCAACTGGTGGGTGACGCAAGGACTCATCAGGGTGTAACACTGATACCAGTGGGGGTGGGCAGCCAAGGGTGGACTGGCCTATGGGCCCCTATGGTTAATGTTTTGCAAATTGCCACTAATGTTTCTTTTTAATCCACAGCTAAACCTCCTCCAGGTACCCCTGTTCTAGCCCTTACCCCCAATAAAGCTGTGAGTATGATTGCTGAAGCTGCTGTGTCAAGACAGGTCATTGCATTTTTGCCTTCTGACAGATCTATGATATTTTGTGGGAAGAGGTTGTTGGGGATCCAGTACTCAGAGTGGCTGATTGGGAGGTTGGTAGGTGCAGCATCCCAGGGGGCTGTACCAACCAGTCATCTGACCTACTTACAACTTACTATGTGTGGAGGCACTGTGCTAATTTCTATAACTTTGGGAAAGAACCCCCAACTGCCACTGTAGCAAGACCCAGGACCCTTAACTTGTACCAGGATCAACAGGCAGGGGTAGCAGCCCATTGACACATGGTGCCTGGGCCACAATTATTTCACCAATCTTGGCAGAAAGAGTATTTTTTTTTTTCTTTGGTCTGGTATCCCCACCCCTGCTCAGTCAGGCACAGACTTTCTCAGCCCCTCCCCCACTTGCCACCCCCCAGCCCAGGCTTACCCCCCTGGGCAGAGCCACTGGGCAGGCACCCCCTTCTGAGGACATTCAGTCTCAAGTCTTGGCTTACCCCACAGGATGGGCCACAGAAGTGGGACCTCCTGGTGAACCTTTGTCACAGCAGGAGCGTGGTGGTGGAGGCAGGAGCATCACCCACAGAGCCAGATTTTTTTGTGAAGGCTAATGTTTCCCAGAGGCAGGACGTGCAATGATGGCAATGGACACATCCGACATCTGCCCTGCCTCCAATGATGTATGGCCTCGGTACCTGCTGCTCCCCAGCCTCCTCCAGGGGCCGCTAACATACCAAATGCTCAACCCCCTCACCCCCAGAGAAGGAGAGTCACCAGACAGAACTCAGTCCTGCTCTACCCCAGCCGGCCCTCTGACTCCTGGGTCCATTCCCAAACCTGGGCTGTCGGCATCAAGAGCAGACACCAAGTTGCTGTGTTGGCGGTCTGGCCACAGTTGCAGTTTTCTTTAACAAAAAATGTAATTAATGTATTTTTACACCAGCAATTTAAACTAATAATTTATCTTTAATACATTAATAATAGTGATACCCCCAAACAGAGAAATATATAGCAATTTATATGTGGGTGAGTGTATGTAACCCAACTTTTATACACACCTGAGGTGTGTAATGCTACATAAACCCTAAGAAAGACACTATGGGGGTTATAAAAGCACCACACACACTGAGGGTATGTATGAAATTCTGGATTATACACACCCATCCTTGTTTTTTTTTATGTGTTATAACTGCTGGGCCCTCTGATTTCCTAACTAACTGAATAAAGAAGCAGTTCATAGTCCAGTTCATCAGCTCCTTAAGGGGAATAATCACTAAAAGCCCCACACCTAATCGTGGGGCTGTTCCTAATGTACACTTTATGTGCAAAATATATTTTTTTTACTTACTATTTACCGACATCAGAGCAGTGCTGCAGCAGTGAAAAATTCTATAGCCTGCAGTGCATGTTAAGAGATTTTACAAGCACAGACCAGATGTTTGCCATTCCCACTGTTGCTTACTGATTGCTGCAGTATATCAGATTGTACCAGGCTGATTCTGCTGTCTTCCAAGCTGACATTTACTATAACCAGAAATCCCAGAATCCTCTGCAGCTGATATCAGAGCAGTGGAAGATTCAATAGCTGAGAGAGCATATTAGAGATTTTATAAGCTGAGATCAGATGTTTGCCAGTCCCATTGTTCTTCCAGGGCTAAGTACAGTCCTCTGTGACTGTACATAGAGGACAATGGGACCAGCAAACAAAAGATCAGCGGTTATAAAAACTCTAACATGCTCAGCATATTATTGGATCTCCCACTGCTGCAGTCCTGCTCTAATGTCAGCTGCAGGGGACTCTGAGATTTCTGGTTACAGAAAATGTTAGCTTGGAAATCAGTCAGCTCCGCCTGATACACTAGTCTATACTACAAGTAAACAGTAAGTAGAAAAAATATTTCTGCACACAAAGTGCAAATTGGGACCAGCCGCACACTTGGGCTCTTAGTACTGATTGTTTCCCTTTGAACAGTAGATAGTTTGCCAGAACATTTTCTAGCCTTGCCATTGAAATGTTTGTGAAAAACAGATTTTCACCAGTCTTGGTCAGATACATTTGAAATAATCTGATGTCACCGGTGGTTTCTAATTAGTGTTTTTATTTTTTTGTTCACTCACAAAATCATTCTGTTAGTCAGTTATAAAAAATTAAACCGCAGCAACATTTTTTCTTACTTTAAGGATGCCAGCTTCACTGAAAAGGTATTGGGTAGACAGAAGGAAAAGGCATCTGTTAATGTTTTTATTTTCTGTGTTGACAGGTTTAAATTCATGAAGATACTGGGCTGGATTCTCAAAGGGTTTGGGGACTAAGTCCCACACACCGCAACTCTAGTTGCACATAAAAATCTCTGCCGCTGCGGAGATTGCTATTCTCAGTAGCAGAATTACACAAGAAGGTGCCATGACTGGTCCCACTGCCTGTAACATTTTTGCACAGCTGTGGGGAGTTCCATGGCAACACCACCTGCAAGCCGCTGTAAACTGTGGAGCCGGTCATAAACTGGTCCACTTTTGAGAATATTGCAGTTGCGTGAGAAACTGCAGTCCTGCAAGTAGAAACCCACTTGCATTGAGTTTTTACCGCAGCTGTGGGATTTTCAAGTGCTTTGAGAATCCAGTCCACTGTTTTAAGTGATTGTGATTATTCAGAAAAGCTGTGAGTCTGTGCCATGCACTTGATGGACAGCTCCTGATCACACACACATAGTTGTAACACATAATTACAACATGGTAAGATAGGTTATAAAAGTGACGGCCAGTAATTATCATGAGATTATGACCACTGGACAATATTAAGCAACCCTTGTTTGTTTGTAATACATAATTTTGTCATTTATCATTTTCATATAGCTTCTTCCTCGTTGGGAATTGTTTCTGAGCTGGGGCCCTGATCATTGAGGACTGTGTGAGAAGGATTTTAAATCAGTTCACAGCTTAATAGGAAGCTAGTGTAATGCCTGAAGTGTAAGAGTAATATGTTATGATCATTTCAGGCTGGAAATAGCTGCTGCCAGAGAACAGGCAGAGAACACCAAGAAGAAATAGCTGCTGTTATAACTATACTTCTCTACTGGGACTAAAGAACTAGAACTCTACTACTGGGACCTTCAATTTAGGGTAAAAACAAAACAAAAAGGTAGTGTGTTTGTCTGAGTTGGCTGAAGTGAATTATCAGTGCAGTTATCTAGATGTTTGCCTCAGGTGGCTGAAGGGTATTGTTATCTGTGCAATTAACTAAGTGTAGAAAAAGCTGTGAAGTAGGGGGAGTGGCTTAGCTAGAAGGAAGCCAGGTTAAAGCCAGATTTAAAAACTGCTCTAGAAAGCTTCTGCCAGAGAACAGGCAGAGGACACCAAGAAGAAGGAGCTGCTGTTATAACTATACTTCTCTACTGGGACTATATTGCCATCCTTCCCTCCCCTTCATCCCCCTACCCTAAGCCAGTTCTACTTTTATAGGCACAGGATTTGACTGACAACAGGAACTTCCTGTTTGGGAGCAGGAAGTGAGTGATCACAGAGCCACAAAAGACTCACCATCCTAGATGGACAAGAGTAGCTCTCCGTCTCTCCCCCCCCCAGTGGCCAGAGGTCTGACTCTGAGCAAGTAAGGAGACTACTGAGAAATATAGGATCTTCTTGTCTCAGAACAGGAAGATCAGGAGCTTAAAGGGCACAGAGGCAGTAAGTAAGTAGGGAGAAAACAAAACAGAGGAAAGAGTAAGTATTCCAAACAACAGTTAAGGGGCCAGAAATAAAACATGAAGGGAGTGGTGCAGCGCAGTGGCTGTGGAGCAGCAGTCTTCCAGGAGAAGTTCTAGAGGATGTAGTGTTGTCCCATCTGTGGGCACCTCTCTGGCTGAGGGAGGAGATTGCTCATCTCCAGGCTGAGTTGGCCAGGATTTCAGGGACCTCCTCTCCCACCCAGGGACCACCAGGACCACTGCTGTTGCCTCAGAGGTTGCCAAGAAAGAGGAGTGGTTAGACCACTGTGGGCTCAGGGAGGGTGAGGGTGGTGGAACAGAAGGTGTATCCCTCCAGTTGTACCTCTTCACAATTCATATGCCATTCTGGCAAAGTGTGGTTCCTCTATGGAGGCACCCAGAGTGGAGACCATAAAGGATGCTGGGAACCTCCACAAAGGAGACCCACAGGAGGGTGGCATGGGACCCCACAGGGGAAGGAAACAACTCCTTGTGGGGGACTGCATTGTTAGGGGGTAGAACTAGTGGAGGAAGAGGAGAGGGAGGTAAGGTGCCTGCCTGGCACCATGGCTTTGGAGGGACAGGGAGTGAATTCTCAGGATCACTGGAACAGCTGCATGGGAGAGGAAGCTGGATGTCATTGTCTACCTAGGGACAAATGGCCTGGCTGAGAAAGGGATCAGAGCAGTGCAGGAAGAGTTTGTGGAGTTTGGGAGGGACTTTAGACAAGTAGCATGCACAGTAACCTTCTCGGAGGTGCTGCCTGTCTATGGCGTGGATGAGGCTTGGGTACTCCACACCATGGGATTCAATCAGTGGTTGAAAAACTGGTGCAGAGCTCAGGGATTTGGCTTCACTGGGGACTGGGAGTCCACCTGGAGTGATGCATGCCTATACTGGCATGATGGGCTGCATCTGTCCAGGAGGGGAACGAGGATCCTAGGTGATAGGTTTAAATGCTTAATTACCAAGCATTTAATCTAACCAAGGGGGAATGCACTGGAAAGGAGCAGGGACATACTAGCCCTTCCCCAAAAATCAGGGTAGTAAATGGGGTAAACACCAAGATAGAGATGTCGATAGGGAGAAGGGCAGGGATGAATGGAGAAAATGACAAAGGCAATAAGGACAGGGATGGGGCAAAAAGGGGTAAGGCCATCAAGAAATGGAGGGTAATGAGTACCAGTGCCAGTAGTCTGGGCAACAAACTCCCTGAACTGGTGGCCTTGATGGAAGAGGGATGCCTGGATATTGTAGCAGTCACAGAAACATGGTACACAGAGAACCATGACCGGGATGTTAACATACCAGGGTACACAACCTACAGGAGAGACAGGGAGGGTAGAAGGGGGGGAGGAATAGCTATCTATGTAAAGGAAGGGATAAAAGCAATGGAACAAAAGAGTAAACAGAGAGGAGAGTAGGCACTGTAGCTCACCTTAGAGACTGGAAATGGCACCATAATCTGCACAGGGATTGTATACAGACCCCCATGTCAGGGAGAGGGAATGGACAAAGATATGATAGAAGGCATCCTTGGGATGGCAGAGAAAGGGGAGATACTGTTGATGAGGGACCTGAATATGCCAGATGTTAACTGGAGCACCTCTGCTGCAGCCACATCCAAGAGCAGGGCCATTCTCGATGCCCTACAGGTGGCATGCCTCAGACAGCTTGTTTTGGAACCCACTCATAAGGGAGCAATCTTAGACTTCATACTCTCAAATGGGGACAGTGAGAGGATCTCAGATCTAGAAGTGGGTAGCCATCTGGGAACAACTGACCACCAAACAGGGTGGTTCACAATAAACTCAGCTACAGAGTCAAGCCATACAAAAGTGAAGGTACTGGACTCAGGAGGGCTGATTTTGGCAAGATGGGAAAGTGCCTTAGAAAAGCACTAGCAAACAGACTAGAAGGAGGGGTGGAGCAACAATGGGGAAACATCAAAACTGCCATCACAGAGGCAAGAAACCTTTGTGTGAAGCAAATAAACAAATCAAAATGAAAGAAAAAGCCACTATGGTTCTCAAAAGAGGTCGCAAGGAAGGATAGGGAGAAAAAGATAGCATTTAGGAAGTATAAGAAAACACAGAAGGAGCAGGACAGGGATCTGTACCAGTTAAGGCAGAAGGATCAGGGAGGGAAGTCAGTATAGCAAATGCCCAAACTGAGGAAAAGATAGCCAACTTGGTTAAGAATGGGGATAAAACCTTTTATAGGTACATCAGGGAGCATAGAAAGACAAAGGGGGGGATAGTGAGGTTGAAAAGAAAGGATGGTGGGTGGGCACAGAAGGACAGTGAAAAAGCAGGGATACTGAATGAATACTTCTGCTCAGTATTCACAAAAGAGGAGGAGGGGGAGGTGCCTAATCCAATTAACAGAAGCACTCTGGATAGGTGGGTTGATCCCAGTCCTTTCACAGAAGAAAGGGTTCTGAAAGAACTCCTAAAACTGAAGGTGGACAAAGCAATGGGGCCTGACGGAATTCACCCCAGAATTCTAAAAGAATTAAGGGGAGAACTAGTGACACCACTGACTACCCCTTTTAACAAATCATGGGAGGATGGTGTGGTACCTGAGCACTGGAGGAAGGTGGATATGATTCCTCTTCACAAAAGTGGGAGCAAGACAGAGGCAAGAAAATAACAGATCTGTTAGTTTGACCTCTGTGGTAGGGAAAGTGACAGAATCACTTCTGAAGAAAAGAATTGTTGAGTACTTAGAGACCAATGGGGCACAGGACCCAAGGAAGCATGGGTTCACAGTGGGAAGGTCATGTGAGATGAATCTAATTGATTTCTTTGACTAGGTGACCAAAGTAGTAGACCAGGGAGTGGCTGTGGACATGGTCAACCTAGACTTTAGCAAGGCATTTGACACAGTCTCACACAAAATATTAATAATCAAATTAACCAGCCTGGGAGTGGGTCCCAGGGTGGTAGCCTGGGTAAAACATTGGCTGGACAACAGGACACAGAAGGTAATTGTAAATGGAGTCCACTCTGAAGAAAGAGGGTTACAAGTGGGTACATGAGGGTTCAGTACTGGGTCCAGTCATTTTAATGTCTTTATAAGTGACTTTGCAGAGGGACTGAAGGAAAAGTATGCCTCTTTGCAGATGATACAAAAATCTGCAACAGGGTTGATACACAAGGAGGTGTAGAAAGGATAAGAAGGGACTTGGCAAGGTTGGAGGAATGGTCAGAAGTATGGCAGCTTGGATTCAATGCAAAGAAGTGCAAAATAATGCATCTGGGAAACAACAACCCAGGGGAAGATTACACAATGGGGGGGAGGTACTAACAACAACAAAAATGGAAAGGGACCAGGAGGTAATGATATCAGATGACCTTAAGGTTAGCAAGCAATGTGAGAAGGCAGTAGGGAGAGCTGTGTGGATACTGGCATGTACAGGGAGAGACATCACCAGCAGAAAACAGGAAGTTGTTATCCCTCTGTATAGACAGTTGTTGACACCCCATCTGGAGTACTGCGTCCAGTTCTGGAGACCCCATCTCCGCAAGGACATAGACAGGATGGAGGCAGTCCAGAGGAAGGCAACTAAAATGGTGCAGGGTCTGCAAGAGAAGCCATACGAGGAGAAACTAAAGGAGCTTAATATGTATACCCTTGAGGAAAGGAGGGAGGGGGGGACATGATAGAAACTTTTAAGTACCTCAGTGAAATCAACAAAGTCCAAGAGGGTAGCATCTTTCAGAAAAAGAGATGTGCAAGAACAAGGGGACGCAATTTGAAGATAGAGGGGGGGATGGCTCAGGGGCAATGTGTGGAAGTATTTTTTCACAGAGAGGGTGGTAGATTCATGGAACAGCCTTCCTGAGGAGGCTGTGGGATCTAAAACTGTGGGAGAATTCAAGAAAGCATGGGACAGACATAAGGCAGTTCTCGTGGGGGTAGGAAGAAATAGGCTGTTGGTTAACTAGGATCTGCAGCTTATCCTGTAGGTAGGGAATTGGGCAGACTAGGTGGGCCAAGCATGCCTATACTGGCATGATGGGCTGTATCTGTCCAGGAAGGGAACCATCAAAGTCTTTGTTTCTATGTTCTATGAGATGACCCCGTGGTGCAGTGTTCTGCATCATCTAGAGCCTCCTATGGGAGCAATCAGCTAGTAAAGAATTACAAAAGTCCTGGGAGATACATAGATACATAGACAGTGTCGGCAGATAAGGGCCTATGGCCCACCCAGTCTGCCCATTTAAGTTTGTAAGTTCAGTTTATGTTTTCCAGGAAGTCTGTTGCCCCTTACCCCTGACCTCCAGAATTCCTTTATGTCTATCCCATGCATTCTTAAATCCCGTGATTGTTTCAGCCCCCACCACTTCCTCTGGCAGGGTGTTCCACTTGTCCACCACCCGTTCTGTGAAGAAATTCTTCCTCACGTTTCCTCTGAATCATCCTCCCTCCAACTTCATCCCATGCCCTCTAGTCCTGGAACATCTTTTTCACTTAAAAATAGTGCATTCCTGCACCCTGTTCCTCCCTGTAAGATACTTGTATGTCTCTATCATATCCCCTCTCTCCCTCCTCTCCTCCAGGGAGTACATGTTCAGTGCCTTCAACCTGTCCTCATAGGACTTGTGATGCAATCCATGCACCATCTTTGTTGCCCTCCTCTGATAACAGTTGGATAAAGCTTGAAATTCTGTTCCTGAGAAGAGAATTTTACATGGTGATATTCTATAGATAATCAAAAGCTGTACCATTTATGGGGTCCAGGTAGAGATCAAATGAGAGGTGACTACTGTCAGTAGCTGGATGAATTAGATTTACACCATCCAAAGTGATTGATACAATGTCAGTTGTCAGGGGGCAGTTGTTTAAAGTTCAAGAAGAGGGACTTCAGTTTTGTTATATACCCAAGACAGCTCCTGTCAGTCTGCACCTAGTTATCGGTCTTGAGAATGTCAGGCACTGGCCCAGCCCTAAAACCCAATGTTATAGTGCCATTTGTCTTATATGTTTTGCATATACTGTAGGTAAATAGGTAACAGCATGGGAAGGGGATCTAATTTATTTACTTAGTTTTTGTTTACTGGGTAGGTGCACTAGGCAAGTAATGGTTTATTTTCAGGCATGACCCGGGAGAGTACAGACCATACATTCAACAGTACATGCCAAGTCAATAAAGTACAACTCAGTCAAAGGTACTCACAAAAATTAGAGAATCGTCAATTACAATTGAGAAACAAGAAGCACATTTATGAAGATAGATAGATAGATAGATAGATAGATAGATAGATAGATAGATAGATAGATAGATAGATATTTTATTTATAAAGCACCCATTTCCATAGACTCTGGGTGCTGTACAGACAATTCAGTAACAAAATACATATAGGCAGCAGCTCAACACAAACTTAAAATTCTATCCATCCCATTAAAACCAACATCAGTCATTAATAGCCTGCTGGAATAGAAGGGCCAAGTGCTTGGTGGATACAGACAGAAGGATTGAATAGAGTGACCATATTATTAAAATCTAGGGACAGGAACATGCTTACATCTGGAGTAGGTGAGATTGGTACCATTTCCGGAAAGCCCTGGTAGATACACAATTTCATAATATTGAAATCTAGGGACAGGAACATGCATACATGAGGAGTAGGTGAGTCGGATACTGTTTCTGGAAAGCCTTCGTAGTTATACACTTTCTAGTTGGGACATTATTCCACCATTTCAGGGCAGACACAGCAAGGGCTGCATCTCCAACCTTTGTCTTAGTCCTAGGGTAGTAATTCATGGAATTCTCTTTTTTATCACTGTTTCTATGGGAGTGCTGTACTACTGTAAATGCTTTACATGCTTTAACTGAAAGGGCCATCATTTTCTACTTCACTGTTTCTTTAAATGCAGTACAGCTTGTATAAGAAGTTAAGCTGTGTCACTTGACATCTGGCATCCTGATGTTAGGACACAAATGAAGGGCTGTTTTTGACATGCTGTTAAAGACTAACACCTCCGTGTTTGAGTCTCATAACATTCTGTCAGCCTTTGGGCTGAACAACAGCTTGTGGTTTGTACATTTTATAAACAAGGTTCCAAACAGAATATTATGTGACACACTCCCCTTAAAATTCAGAATCGCCAAATGAAAAAGTGAGAATGAGACTGATTATCCTCCCCCACCCATTTCGGCCTCAGGGAGAGCCCATGCTGAAGTTGAGTTTGGTGGTCGTGCCAAAAACCGACACTTTAAACTCTTGTAAGGAAGTTCAAAGTTTTCCATCCTTCCTTTGGTTCTTTGGCACTTCAATGGCATGGGGTAGCATTTTTTTTACAGGGATCACACCTTGCACTTACACAAGCCACATAACCTGCAGCAGCCAATCAGCAACACAGAATATTGTGATCTCCTCAAGCTACGTTGGTTTTGCAGATGTTTACAGCTGTCTCTTAGCAGAGAAGCTGGAGACCCCTTAAGGACAGGGTAGGGTACAAGAACATATCTGAGCAATTTGGGCAGGGAAAGAAGAAAATGATCTTGGCCTGCTTCTCTAGCATGCACATTCCAGTAACTCCAGGGAGCTCAGATTTCGAGGCCTGCAACATACACCAGAGCTTTGGCAAGGAGGGGATTGTACAAGGCTCCTCCTACAGAACGAGATGTGCTGAATCTCAAAGCAGTGCTCCCTGGCACCATCTGGGCTAAATTGAGAGACTGATTACAATTTTTTCTATAAGTCATGTATGAGAAATGTGTATAAAGGAAACTTTTCTGTTACAGTACCTGTGTATAAAGTAAGATACTATCGCTCAGCTTCAAGTTATATACTCTTGGTACTAGCAATATTAGTCAATTTATATCCACTGTTTTTGCTCCATATGTCTTTTCTTGTGGTGTTACTGGGTCTGAAGTAACTCTCCCTGTAGCTCAGTAGGGCAGATTACTTTAAAGAGGAACAGTCATCATCAAGAGCCCCCACACTCAAGTGCGGGCTGGTCCCAATATGCACTTTGTGTGCATAAAACCTTTGGTTTACTTATTGTTTACTGTAGTATTGTAGATTGCATCAGATTAATGTTGCTTAGTTCTAGGCTGACATCATCTGTTAGTACAAATCCCAGAATCCTCTGCAGATGACATAAGAGTAGTAGGCAGCAGTGAGAAGATTCAGTAGCCTGCAGTATATGTTAGAGTTTATATAAGCCCTGATCTTTTGTTTGCTGGTCCCGCTATCCTCCATGGGCTATGTACAGACTCAGAGGACTGTACTTAGCCCCTGGAGAAAAGCAGTCTCAGAAAACATCTGATCATAGATTATAAAAGCTCTTACATGCACTGCAGGCTAGTGAATCTCCCACTGCTGCCTACTGCTCTGATATCAGCTGCAAGGGATTCTGGGATGTGTAGGGAAAGAAAATGTCAACCTACAATGAAGCAAAATTGGTCTGACATAATCTACTATACTACAATGAACAGTAAGTACACCAAAATGTTTTTGGCCAGAAAGTGCATATTGGGACCAGCTCCCACATTTTTTTATTCCTTTATTCTTTTGGTAACCAGGCAAGGCCCACTAGGCACAAGCACCTGTTTTCAGGGGTGACTCGAGAGCACTGGGGTGGATAAGTGAATTGTTCAGTCACACAGTATGCAAATGGAGTCTGTGATAATCAAACTCAGGTCTGCTGGATGTACTAACCTCATGCACAGTTACTTTAATCTCTAGGCTATACTGCCAGCCCCCTTGCATGTGGGGTCCTTACTGCTAACTGTTCCACTTTAAGACCTTTGCCTTTCATTCTTTTCAGCTATGTAGAAGTAGCTCTACAGTATATTTTATTTGTCTCTCTCAACTGTGTTTTCTTCTCGATATCCCACCACCTTCCCTTCCCATTCCTCCTGGCCCTTTTAGGCCTTTTTAATAGCTACAAATGTTCTCAGGATTTGGTAGTAGTCAGACTTATTTACTGATCTGACATTCCTTTTTGTTAGATTCTATATTTTTTTGGGTCGATTCAAAGTATTTTACTATTATATTTCTTAGGCCTTGTTGGAGGTCCTGACCTCTTTTCATCCCTTGGGGACTGTTATGAATTCATCTTTAGCATTTTTTAGCTGGAGGACCACCTGAGATATGTTCTTAAAGTACTATATATACTTTTTAAGGTAAATTCCACAGTCTGCTCCTCCCAGATTCATCGGTCAATTTTGTTTCCACCTCCCCCTTTTTCTTACTTTTCTCCCCATCACAGTTTTTCTTCACCTTTATCCTCCATTTCCTGCCCCAATTCTGTTTTCTTTTTCTGTTGTTAGTCATATCTGTGCTTTTCTACACTTCTTCCCTGTAACAACTTGATTTCCTGTGCATTGGTATTGTATTTATCTAACTTCCTTGTGGACACTTTGGGGAGAAAATCATGAAACGTAATAACATTCAAAAATGTAAAATTGTATGGACAAGAGAATGAAATGAGTACCCCTGTTTTTGTCTTTTTTATCAGATTAATGAAAAAAAGAAAGACCACAGAGGGTATTGTCAAACTCATGAAGGATGACTGAGAGACCGCTAAGGATGACAAGGACAAAGCGGAAATCCTAAACAGATATTTCTACTCCATATTCATAAAGGAGCAGGATGGCTGCAGACCCACCATTAAAGGGGACAAGAAAGGTGGCAAAGGAGTTAACTCAGAACTCTTTACAAAAAAGGAAGTCCTAAAGGAACTGGAGAAGCTCAATACAAACAAAGCCATGGGACCAGACAAAATGCACCCTAGACTATTAACAGAACTGAGAGGAATTCGCGGCTCCACTGGCTGATCTTTTTAACTTATCATTTGAACTGGGCGAGGTCCCACCAGATTGGAAAATAGCCACAGTTATCTCTCTTCACAAAAGCGGTAGCAGAGTGAGTGCGGGCAACTGTAGACCGGTAAGCCTCACATCAATTGTAGGTGTAATCCCTCACCCCTGCCTTTTTGCCAAAATGACAGGTGGCATGCTGTTGATGCTGACAGCAGTACCTGGTGGGCACCTGGGTTCGGGGAGGATGAGGTTACTCGGCACAGGGGGACCTAGGTTTGACTACTCTGCACAGGGGCACCCAAGTAAATCCGAACACAGGAAGCAATAACTGTAATGTCCAGAACCAGGAATGGGATTCTTCAGTGTGGCTTTTATTCACATACTAGCTGAACAAAACAAAGCATAGACGGACCCCCATGGGGCTACATTTCCTGGTAATGCAGATTAGAGACTACAGAACACTTTACCACCATTTTCAGCCCTCAGGCTCTGAACCCACCAGGCACACAGCCCGGACTTGCACGCAGCTTTGGGTACACAGCCCGACTTGTACACACTTGGGTTTTCCCCACTGGCCCGGCTCTCCTGCCTGCCACTGGATCCACCATCCATTGGAAGAATGAACCAATTATTCTGTCGTGGCTCCCCACACCACCTAGAGTCAGCAACTCCTACAGAGAATTTTTCCTTGTCATGGCTCCCCACACCACCTAGAGCCTGCGACTCCTAGAGAGAATTTTCCCTTGCAATCCTATGTCTGGGTACTTCCCCCATCACTGGCCAAGTGCATGAGGCAAAGTAGCAACCACAGAAGAAATCCATAGAGGTGGACCTGGTCACTAAAGATGGGGGGTCTTCCCACCTCCAGCTCCCACAGCCCATACCCGGCAATTTCCCTGGGAAAACTGAACCATTCCTTTGCTGAACTTCTAAATGTAGATTAAAGGATAGATGTATGTCGCATCTCCTCTACATATTATTTGAATCACACAACACTCTAGGATTTGACACTACTTTACTTGTTTGGCCCATTTCTCTAGGCTTCCCAATATGTAGCTCAATCCCTAGATTTTCACACAAGTCCCAGGGTGAAGAAAACAATTTGCCCTTTTAGCCAGAGCAGACACTCACCCTTTAGTTGCAGGTGCCCCACAGGCGACTCACAAATCTTTCATCTTCCAAAATAAATGTTGGACTAACCAGGCAGCTTTTCTTCCACTTAGCAGAATTAAGGGGGTTGCCTCAGGAATCTGCTAGGGATCTTTACATCCTCCCCCCCCCCAGGGAGGGGGCACTGAGACCCGAACAGCGGTCTCCACCACTTGAGTACAACTTCACTCCTCAAGCCAAACTGCAGACTCTCTCTCTTCATTTACTGAAGACCAACTGGACACTACTTTGAAAACTCCCAACGTTCTATCTAACTCCCTCTGCTGCAGATTCCAATGTGGCTTATGCAGCTGCGAAAGTTCTATTGGTGATGTCATCCCTCATTCTCAGCTGAGACTGAGAACAGAGTGAGACAGTGTGAAACCCATTTAACTGGAGTTTCACAAGCTGCCTTCCTTGCCTACCACTAGGTCTTACTGGGATTCTAGTAACCCCGGGTAACAAGGGGGTTACATAGGCAAAACAATGGAAACCCTTCTCAAGGAGAGGATTATATCCTTTCTCAAAGACAACAACAAATTAGGCACTAAACAGCATGGCTTTACCACAAGAAAGTCATGTCAAACCAATTTACTTGACTTCTTTAACTGGGTAATGAAAATAGTAGACTAGGGAGGCATGGTAGACGTAGTAGTGTAACTGGATTTCAGCAAAGCCTTCAACTCGGTCCCACATAGAAGGCTGCTAAACAAATTAGACAGCGTGGGAGTAGGTCATCAGGTGGTAAACTGGGTAAGGAGTTGGCTTACTAGTAGGACCCAGAGGGTATTAGTGAATGGCTCACTCTCAGAGGAAAGAAACATAGCTAGTGGAGTACCACAGGGTTCAGTGCTTGGCTCAGTCCTATTCAACATCTTCATTAGTGACATTTCTGATGGACTAGAGGGCAAGGTGAGTTTGTTCACAGATGACACAAAGACAAGAAACAGGGTGGACACCCCAGGAGGAGTGGGGAAGATGAGGGCTGACCTGGAATCTCTAGAAAAGTGGCCAAGAACGTGGCAACTAAACTTCAATACTAAATGCAAACTCATGCACCTCAGAAGGACTACCCAGGAGTGGATTACTACTTAGGCAGTGAAAAACTGGAAGCCTCTAAACAGGAAAGGGATCTCTGAATAATTATAACAGATGACCTAAAAATGACCAAGCAATGTGAGAAAGCAGCACTGGGGGCAAATGGTATGTTGGGATGCATAAGCAGGGGGATTACCAGCAGGAAAAAGGAGGTCATTCTTCCACTCTATAGATCAATGGTGAGGCCACACCTGAAGTATAATGTACAATTCTGGAGACCACACCTTAAGAAGGATATTACCAGTCTGGAAACAATGCATGGGAGGGCTACTAAAATGATTTCTGGATTGCACGACAAATCATATGAGGAGAGGCTGTGTGAATTAAATATGTACTCCCTGGAGCAGTGGAGGGACAGAGGAGACATGATCGAGACCTTCAAATTCCTGAAAGGAATAAACAAGGTGCAGGTCCAGGACCTGTTCCATACCAAAAATCACTCAAGAACCAGAGGGCACAACATGAAGCTGGGGGGGGGGGCAGATTCAAAGGCAACACACGCAATTTCCTCTTCACCAAGAGAGTTGTTGAACCATAGAACTGCCTTCCACAGGAGGCAGTGGAGGCAAAAACAGTGGAAACTTTCAAGAAGGCGTGGGATAGATACAAGGGCTCCATAACACTGAAAAGCAGTTAAGGGAAGGGGTAGGATTATGGGCAGACTAGATGGGCTGCATGGCCCCCTTCTGACATCACTTTCTATGTTTCTAAATCTTTTTGATATTGTTAAATCTATTTGCACTATGTATTGCAGATTCTTAGCACAGCAGCACTTTCACTCCTGAGAATGTGGAATGCACTAAGTCTTCACCCTCTGATAAAGCCTTGTATGTAGGGTGGTATGTAGGGGAGACTGCACTTCATCTTCTATGCTGCATAAGTAAATTACTGAAAATGCCTCTGGTGAGTGCACTACTTTTCTTTTTATCTCCAGTGTTTTGTTTTTGAGAGACGCCACCTTTGTAGTTCTGTGCCCATTTTTTTTCATTTGTATATCTCAACAAAGAAGACTGTGTCTCTGCACTGAGAGGCACAGATCTCCAGTTCTTTTGGAAAAAAAGTTGATTTTGATCCAAGAACTCTTTTTTTTTCCCTTTGGAAACCAGGTAAGGCCCACTAGGCACACGTGCCTGTTCTCAGGGAGATCTGGAAGCAATGAGGTGGTTAGGTGACTTGCTCAGAGTCTCACAGTATGCAAGTGGAGGTTATCAGAATCAAACCCAGGTCTGCTGGATGTACTAAGCTCATTCACAGCTCATTACTCTAATCTCTAGGCTATACTGCCAGCCCTATCTTTGAATCTTTAGAGACTCTCATTATTATAGTATCATGTATAGCCTCGAGGAAAGGAGGGCGAGGGGGAACATAATAGAAACTTTCAAATACCTCAAGGGAATCAACAAAGTCCAAGAGGGTAGCATCTTTCAAAAAAAGACATGTGCAAGAACAATGGGGTACAATTTGAAGATGGGGGGGTGGCTCAGAGGTAATGTAAGGAAGTATTTTTTCACAGAGAGGGTTGTGGATGCATGGCATGGCCTTCCAGAAGAGGTTGTGGAGTCAAAAACAGTGGTTGAATTCAAGCATGCATGGGACAGTTATAAGGCAATTCTGGGGGGTTGGGGTAGAAAGAAGTAGGCTGCTGGTTAACTAGGATCTGCAGCTTATCCATTAGGTAGGGAAATGGGCAGACTGGGTGGGCCAAGCGGTGATTATCTGCCGTAAAATTCTATGTTTCTATGTTTCTATATTAAACCACAAATGTGCCGCTACTCAAAAACGAAACACTGGAGACATAAAGAAAAGTGGCACGCTCACCATAGGCAGCTTGCTGTCTACACTGGACATTTAAAGTGACATTGAGGGACACTGAATTTAAGGAAAACCCATGGTAAAGGGAGTGAGAGGGGGAATCTAGCTAGTGGTCCCCCTATACAGGAGACTGGTGGCAGTTTCATAGTTGTTTACTGGCTCCTACCGAGGCCCATAATGAACCCGCCACCACTGATCAGCGGAGGTAGTTGTACTTTTGTTTTTCCATATAATGGTCCAAGTTTTTTTTTTAAACTGGTCTACTGTTTCACTCATAACCACTTGTTTTGGTAATACGTTCCATATAGCAGAGCTCTTTGTGTGAACATTTTTTTTCTTCTAGTGGTTTTACTTACTGTAGTTTTTAACTGATGCCTATGGGACCTAGTATTGTTTTGCATCAATTGTTTTTCAAGACGAATTGTATCAAGCAATGAGGTATTTAAAAAATGCTTTAAACAGGTATATGAGGTCTCCTCTTAGTGATCTGTATTCTAGGGAATACAGATTCAGGGTTCTTAATCTACAGCTATAATCCTTATTTTTCACACTGCTTATTTTTTTTGTAACCCTCCTCTGGACTCTCTCGTATAGTTTTTTATTTCCCACAGTTGGGGTACAGAACGGAGCACAGTACTCCAGATGAGGGCGAATAAGACTAGTGTATAATGGGAGTAAGACTTCTGCTGATCTACTTCTTATGTGCCTCAGAATACACCCAAGGATACCATAAAATTTTTTAATTGTTACCTTTATGTGTGTATCAAATTTAAGGTCATCTGAGATTATGACACCTAGATCCTTTTCTTCGGTTGTTGCTGATAATTGTACATTATTCATTGTGTAGTGTGCTTTAACATTATTTTTGCCCATGTGCATCTCTTTGCACTTCTGTTCATTAAAACTCATTTTGTTATGATTTGCCCAGTTACATAATTTATTTAAAGTATTTTGTAAGTTGTTAATTGATTCATTATTGTTTACAATGCATCCAATTTTGCAGTCATCTGCATATTTGCTAATCCAGACACCACTATTTGTCTGCATACTTGAAATGAGTATATTGAACAATAATGGGCCCAACACCGAGCCCTGAGGCACCTCACTGGTAACTGATGTCCATTCAGATGTGGTAAAAATAACAGGAGTGGAGGAAGTGGTTAAAGAAGGAAGGCTCAAAAAGTCTGCAAGCAAAAGGCAAATTAGGAAGTTAAGGAGAGTGAGAAAGAATGCAGGAGTAGGATCACAAGTCAGCGAAAGGGGATCTGGAGCTAGTTGGAATGGGGGTCTGCCTTAATGCCAGGAGAGTGGGTAATAAAATCATTGTGCCCCAGGCATTGACGGAAGACATTGTTTCATCACAGAAACTTAGGCCACAGAAAATAATGACTGGAACTTGTCATTTCCAAGTTATACAATGTTTAGACAGGACAGGGGGAAGGCAAAGGTGGGGGCGTAGCTCCATATGTCAGCAAAGGCATTGAGACTATGGAAATTGATGCAATAGGGGAAGCAAATGAGAAAATGAGTCACTGCAGGTTCACCTCAAGGTACCCTCAGGCAAGAAAATATGGGTGGGATAATCTACAGACCACTGGGACAAAGGGAAGTGAGAAATGGGGAGGTTGGGGAAGGACTGGAAAGGGGAGTGAGGAAGGGGAAGTGGTGGTGGTTGTGGGTGATCTTGAACCTGCCATATATTGATTTGGATATTCCAGCATCCAGATGTGCCAGAAGTCAGGACCTGCTGGATACATTGCAAGTTTGCCTGTTGGTGTAGATGGTTAAAGAACCTACTAGATAGGCAGCCATTCTCAATCTGGTGCTCGTCAACTTAGACACTGTGGGTGGTGTGGGGGAAGGGGAGTCACTGGGATCCAGGGAGTATAACTCTATTTGGTTCAGTCTGGCCCTTAGGACCAGAATACCCCTATCAAAAAGTAAAGTTATAGATTTCAGAAGAACAGACTTCAACCAGATGAGGGAGCTGGTCTGAGTCAAATTGACCAGGTGGGCAGCATGGGAGATGTAGAGGAAAGATGGAGGGCAATCATGGGGACCCTTCCTGTGGCAACAAAGTCCTGCACAAGAACTGCTACAAAATGAAACAGATACAAGAGACCAATATGGTTCTTGGAAAGGGTTAGGGATGCAGTGAAGGCCAAGAAAAAGGCTTTCACCAGGTACAAGGAAAAGCAGGAGGAAGAGGAATGGGGAAAGTATCAAATGAGAACTAGGAATGCTAAGAGGATGGACAGGGAGGCAAATGCAGAAATCGAGTTGCAGATTGCTGAGGGGGTCATGGTGGGGAAAAAAATTATTCAGATATATTGAGGAAATAAGAAGCAGGAAGGGGGCACTGTTAGGCCACAAGAAGGGGGAGGATTATAAAGGAAGAGGAACAAAAAGCAGCTGTCCTTAAGGGGTACTTCTACTTTGTCTTCACAAGGGAAGACAGCAAGCCCTTGCCTGAAAGTGGCATTAAGGCAGCTGTCAGGGGCATTCCTGAAATGAGGCAGCCAGTCTTTACCAGAAAAAAAGGCCCAGAAGGGGCTAAAAGACCTAAAGGTAGATAAGGCCCCAGGGCTGAATGGGATGCGCCCAAGGTTGTTCAAGGCATTGGCAGCAGAAATGGATGAACTCCTAATAGGGCTATTTAATAGCTCGGTTCAGACAGAGGTAATTCCAAAACACTGGAGTGTAGCAGACAGTCCCGCTGCACAAGGGCGGAACAAGGAGAAACTGGGGAATTACAGACCTGTCAGCCTTTTCTCTGTAGTGGGTAAACTTATGGAGTCACTGATCAAAGAGGTCCTTGTGAACTACTGTGAGAGCAACAGTCTACAGGATAGTAAACAGCATGGGCTTTGTTACATACCATTTCTCATAAGGATTTATAACATGGGTTCCTAAAATATTGTCTTCTGATTCATCCAAACAGGTCACCTGGCCGTTGATTAATCTCTGATATACCCATAGTTGCATGTTCACATGGCTTTATTTCACAATTTCTTTAGGTAGAACTCTAACAAAATATTGCCCATGTTATAAGAGGATTAACCCACTCCAGGGTATGGGGTTACTGAGCATTAATCCATGCATGGGTGGTTGAAATCACTTGACTTCACCTCGTGATTCCAACACACCCCAGGCGTGGATTAATGCTCAGTAAACCCATACCCTGCCGTGGGTTAATCCCTCCATCTATTTTACTGCAAAGCGGAGTTTACTGTGTGTTATTCCCTGTGAGCTACATAAACAAGAATGCATTGCATGACTCAATGAGCTGATGTCACACAGAAACACAGAAACAGAATTTGTCGGCAGAAAAGGACTGTTTGGCCCATCCAGTCTGCCCAGATGGTCCCTGCTTAATCTGTCTTCACAGATCCTAACTGGTCTCTGGTGACCCTGTTTCCTCCATGCCTATTTACTAAGGCCCTGTTCACACTGTGTGACACTTGAAAATGGTTATTTAAACCATTCTTAGAACAGGATTAAAGCTTACTGTTTCAAAGCATCCACACTGTGTAAAGCGAGTTTGAAAACATGTTGGTGTCTTAACAAATCCTTGTCAGTATGTTCTCACTGCAGTGGTACTGGTATCTATTCATCTGTTTTCTGCCACTCTCAGCACCCGAAAGCTGCTTACCATCATGCTTTGTGGTGACATTGAAAGCTGCAGAATCGTGCTCTGGAAACCGTGTTGTCCTGCTCTCACTGACGGTAAATCCCAATTACAATTGGAACCATTTTGAAAACCATGCTCAGGCCTACCTTGAAGCAGGGTTTGAGTACGGTTCACTAAAATGGCTCACAAGTTGTGCTAAATGTGAATGCAAACCATGCTAGCAGCTATTTAAAATGTTTTACCACTGATAAAACGTTTTAAATAACACAGTGTGAACAAGGCCTAATATTCCCCTAATATCTATCCCCTGCATGCTTAAGCCCGCAACTGTTTTTGTCTCCACCACTTCTGCTGGCAGTCTGTTCCAGGCATCTACCACCCTTCCAGTGAAGTAGTACTTCCTTACATCACTCCCAAACTTCTGCCCTTCCAGCTTCATTGCATGCTCTCTGGTCCTGGTGTTCTTTCTCATTTGCAAGAGACTCCCTTCCTGTACCCTGTTCACCCCCATGAGGTACTTGTGGGTATCTATCATTTCCCCTCTTGCGCTCCTCTCTTTTAAGGTGTATGTTGAGATCCCTCAGTTTCTCTTTGTAGGGCTTTTGATACAACCTCTGCACCATTTTAGTTGCCCTCCTCTGGACTGCCTCCACCTATGTCCCTTCGGAGGTGTGACCGCCAGAACTGAACAGAATACTTTGGGAGGGGGCTCACCAGCAATCAATACAGTGGTAACAACACCTCCCTCTTCCTGTTAGTGATACCTCTTCCCGTGCATCCCAGCATCTGGTCTCACCCACTGCTTTGTCATACTGCCCTGCCACTTTGAGGTCATCAGATATGATAACCATAAGGTCCCTTTCCTGCCTAGTGACTGTCAGTACCTCTCCCCCAACCTATACTCAGCTCCTGTGTTCCTATGCCCCAGGTGCATAATTTTGCACTTTTTGGCATTGAACCCCAGCTGCCATGTGCTTGACCACTCCTCAAGTTTCAGAAGGTCCCTACGCATTCTCTCCACCCTCTTATGAGTGGAGACTGAAAGAGATACTATAGAATTACTTAATTTCGTTGCCAATAAAATGTCGCTGTATTCGCTGGTGGGATCAGCACCACAAAGAAAGTTTTACAGCTAAATTAGTTTCACATTTGAGGATACTTTACAACATCATTTATTCTTAATAAACACTTTAAAGACCAGTAGCAAAACACAGTACACACAATAAACAGTGAGTAATCACCAGCAATACAGTACTACACAGTAGTAAACCCCAAATTAATCTGAATTCACTCAGTTCGCTTGGTGGCTCCTTGTGTAGCTTGCTCGTCACAAACACAGTTTTTCAAATGTCAGAATCGTAACAAGCCATTGCAGATGCTTCGTCTTTCACAGACGTCATCCTTAGGTCAATGCTGTCATGCCTTGGGCAAGTTGAGCGGAGACAGCACTGGAGTACCATTTAGTAAACTGATCTTTCATAAAGTCCTTAAAGATTTTTTTAACGCTAACTTCCAGAGGCTGCTCCTGATCTGTGCACAATAAGGATACAAAAATGGGTATGATGTTATGCCTTTCTAATTGCAGTAATACCGGTTCTGTGCTGTGTGCCCTAAAGAGTTCCAGTATTAACAGGGATCCCCGTTCTCTCGGGAGATGGTGCTTTTCCTTTGAATTGGGACGTGAGTGCCTATGTAGTGTTATCAGATGGTGGAATGTAAAACGAGGATAGATTACTATGGTTGAAATGACAACACAGAAGATCGCGCTTTTAAATTGCCGCTAATTGTTCTCCCGACCTAGGACCGCGAAATTAAACAGCCGCGATACAAACTAATTCTACAGTACATTTGTCTGTGCCACTTGTATTGACATATAGTGCCACTGTCAGTCTGTCTTTATTTTTCTTTTTTCCAGACACTGGGCCTATTGCAAGTGTAGCACTGGGTTCCATCTGAAAGAACAGTCCAGATTCATCCATGCTGTAGATGTCATGAAGATCATACTCTTTCACAATGTGTTGCAACCCCAGATGCCCACCAGACACAACTACTGCACCCACATTTGCAGCCTCACCATATAATTTGTAATGCCTAATGTTGTCTGACGCTGTTTAAATCTCTGTAACCACTCCACTGAACAGGAAAAGGAGGCTGGCACACCCAGATGTTGATCAAGCATTTTTGCTTTGGTTAACAGGACATCATCACTTACAGTAATTTTTTGGATCCTGGCATCTGTAAGCCATAAAAATGGGGCATCCTCTAGTTGCTTTCTCTGAGGTTTTCTTTCTTTCAATCAATCAATCAACATCTTTATTTATCCAGGCAATCATCGTTGAGCAATGCTTATTTGCAAGATGGACCTGGGTGGAGCATAGTCACATATTTATACAATGCAAACACTAGTATTTACAGATATACAAAATGGTTACAATTATAATACAAGGCATGAAATAAAAATAAAACATAAGTTCATACAAGCTTGAAGTAGTACAGGCAAAAGTACAAGGTGTGAACAGTATGTACATACACACAATAACTAAATGCGGAAAGGAAGGCAGGGTTAATTAATGTAGTGGACTAAAAAACACTAGGGCAACAGAGGAGGGTAGTTGAGAGGGAAGGAAGGGGAATGACTGAGAGGGTGTCAAGTAAAAAAACAAGGGGTAGGGAGAGGCGGGTGTGCAGGGGTGGAGGAATGAGATATTATAGAGACACTGGAGATGCAGAGTAAAAAGGAAGGGGCAGAGAGGTTGTCTCAACCAGAGGGTACGAAGAGCTCCTACCCGACAATGTAAGACTAGGAACGAAGTTGGGGTGGAGAATCAATAATACAGAAGGTTGGGGATGCAAACTAAGAAGGTAGGACATCCAGTGCTTGAGAGGGAGGAAGGAGGAATCAAGAGGACAGACTAACCACTTGTCCTTTACATTCTCCCCTCCTCCTGGAACCTACTCATTTCTCCCCTTCATCTCTCCCCTTCCTTCCATGCCTTTAGATGCATGCTAAGGTCTACTCCTGCTCCCCCTGTACCTCTTGTCCCCTCTTGTGACTCCTTTCCACTCTCTTCTCACAGCCTCCCCTCCTCTTCCTCTTCCCTCTTATTGCTCATTTACCTGGGCCTACTGTGTGCTTCGCTCCCTGCCTGATCTTCAATATGTTGGTGCACTATTATGATACTCTTTAGAACACATTGTTCACTGCAGCCATGTATGGTGCCACTCTTAGCTCTGTCAATTCACTCAACTTTGGTTTTGGCTGCCTGCAAAATATATATTTTTGTATGCTGCACTCTGAATGCTTATAACTGCTCCTTATGTATGTACCTCCACTTTTCCCTGCCCCCGGGTGGCACCGTGAAACAAGCCTTGTGTTGTGTGTCTTTCCCGGTTTTCACATTTTAAATAAATGAATTAATAACTTAATTTTAAAATGTCTGAAATTGTTGACTTTCCCAGAGACAGTTTATGCTCCTTTAAAACATAGGCAACTATGTGAATCCTTGAGCAGTTCAGATTTTGGGTCTGGAATAAACAAATACTGCACTTCACATTTTCAGCAATGGCTGTCCTGGCCCTTTTATTTGCTGGCTCCATTATCTACACTATTGTATCTTCCCTCTTTTCACCGGTTTACAAATCTGGTTAAAAAAATGCTAATCTTTTTTAATTCTTCACAGCATACCTCACCCCTTCCTATATTCCTGGTTCTCTTCCCCCACATATCTCTCTACTGTACTAGCTGTATATTAGAAAAATGGTGCTCTTTTTATGGTGTCTCAGTACTTAACTTACAGAAACATTGGCTTCTTTCTTTGTCTTGATTGCCTGCTTGTCTACAGTACTGTATGCTTCAGTCTGTGGTTTGCTCTGTGGATGCTTCGATCTGTGGTTTGCTTGGTCCTTGTTTGTACCTCTGTTCTGCGCAATAG
Organism: Neoceratodus forsteri; assembly: GCA_016271365.2. Taxonomy (NCBI): domain Eukaryota; kingdom Metazoa; phylum Chordata; order Ceratodontiformes; family Ceratodontidae; genus Neoceratodus; species Neoceratodus forsteri. The sequence continues at coordinate 842,498,926 of CM028134.1, forward strand.
CATTAGTGATCGTGCACCTAGAATGCTTCCCCTGATCTGAGATGATCCTCCTTGATGTGCTGCATGCTCTGATTGGTCCATCTGCCCACCACAGGAAATGCCAAGAACACATACAAAACAATCACAATGTTACCATAGCAACCCCCTGAACTGGACATGAAAGGGGATGGTTATCTGAGAGCGCCCAATAAGAGCAGGCAGGATGAGCGACGGAAATGGATAATGTGAGTAATGGATAACCGGGCATACCTCTCAACTGTACCACATTACGAGGAACGTTCCTCATTTTACTTCAGAAAAGGTCCCTGTTCCACATTGTGAGGACTTGTTCCACATTCAGAGTCAACATTTTAAAGCAAATATCCATAGTAAATGATAGAAAAAATAACTTATTCAATTAATAAAAGATATTCTCAACATAAATGCAACATTTTAATAGTGTTTTGAGCTTCTTAGGTAAACATTTGATTAAGTGTTCCACATTTTGCCCATTTGTTCCACATTGTGACAGGCAATGTTCCACATTTGGGGGACAAAAGGTTGAGAGGTATGTAACCGGGTGCTGCCAAAAGGTAAAAAAAATCATGTGGCTAGTGACAGATACAGTACATGCAAGGGTCAGGTAAATGAGAGTCAGAGAAATGAGTGCTGACTGTAGTTATAAAGAGGTAATGGTGAATTGTTAGCAAACCATGCTGTCTGTTGTTCTGTATTCTATCCAGTAAATACACTACAGTTTCTGGTGCTGGGGTGGTGAATTTTTATAGAATAGTGTACTTGTCAAAAAGACAACAGGACACTGCACCACTGTGGCTCAGACTGGAAGAATTTCAGAGTTTGATGAGACAAAAGAATATTCTGATTCATATCTAGAGCGGTTTTGAAATGTGGATGGACGCAAATTAGATAGCAGTATGAAAACAAGTACAGTGAAGCCCACTAGGATGAAACCCAATTCTGCAGCATGTCGCAGTAGAGATACTGTAGGAAAGAAGACAATTTCAATGAGAGTTAATCTCTTTTGTCATGCAGGAAACTATGACACTGCACTTCATCCTAGTGGGCCTTACTAGTGTTTTCCTGTCTTGAATTGGACCCCTAGCTAATGGATTGTTGAAGAATTTAATAGTCCCAAAAAAACCAAAAGACAAACCCTATTTGCTGCTTGCTCAGACTCTAACAGGACATTATAAGCCCAAATCACAGATAATTGCAGAGCATTTTTAGTGTTATCATTGGGATCAAACAGACAGTGAAACAACAGCAGATTATACTTAAGTCTTAATGCAACATTCTACTAACTGCAAGTCTGTAGCTTTTTGAGTGAAACACTTAGAGACAGAGTACTGTGTGGTATAAAAAGCGAATCAATACAAAAATGACTACTCTCTGAAAAGGACCCGTGTTTCAAATCTGCTTCAGAAATTGCCTTAGCCATGAAAATGGCCTCAAGAAATGCACAGGAGCTGGCATGGAAGATAAGTTTTCAGCCCTGTGCTGTACATACAGTGCTGGGGAGTGCTGCCACTGCAGCTGAACAGTCCCCCAGAAGTAAATATACTGAAAAAGGAGGCATGACCAAAGCAATTCTGGGAGGAAAGCATGCAAACACAGGAAATTAGCATGCTTGCTTTAGATGTGGTGGGAAGCATTCACCTACTATCTGCAAATTTAAAAAATGACAAATGCCACCAGTGCCTCAAAACTGGGCATGCTGCACACAGCTGTAAAAACAGGAGCGCACCAAGTGTAGCACAATGTGTAGAGGAGAGATAAACAACTCTGATGATGATGACTGATTTAGGCTATATACAATGTACAGATCAACTGAAGGTGAAAAAGGGCTAAATATGAAAATGCACTTGGATGGTATACCTGTGACTATACAGCTAGACACTGGAGCAACAGGAATAATAGTTCCAGAGACAGTCTATAAACAAAATTTGTTCCATATTCTTTTGGAAAATACCTCACTGCAACTCAAAACATATTCAGGAGAGAAAATTCCTTTACTGGGAAAAGTAAAATGCAAGTTACATATGGAGAGCAGTTGACTGTTTTGCCACTGGTTATAGCTAAGGGAGTTAGGCCAGCATTCCCGGGATGAAACTGGCTTAAACATATCAGACTAAACTGGTCAAATACTTTCCAGGTCGCACGGAGTGTGACTTCACAGTGTAGCACAGTAAAAGAATTTTGATCCACCACAAAACAATCTTTGAAGAATGGTTGGGGCCCCTAAAGAACTTTAAACTGAAAATAAAGTTGTGACCTGGAGTAGAACCTTTGTTTCACAAGCCATGGCCCACGTCTTACGTTGGTTATGAGGCTGTGGATAAAGAATTAGCAAGGTTAAAGGTTAGCAGCATACGTTCTAAGGTGGAAAGAAATAGAATGGCAGCCCCAACTGTGGGAGTGCCTAAATCAGAGATGTCCCATCACATGTGTGGTGACTATAAAGTTGCTATAAATCATTATATTACTGATGAGACTTATCCACTTCTGAATGCTGAAGATACCTTATAAGAAGCAGTAGCAATGATTCTTGTACCAGTAACTAATACAAATATATGACTATCATTATACTCTGTATACTCTGGTTATTTGTCTAGGGTACATTCCTCATGAATCACATTAAGGTATGGAACAATCTACTTTTCTGTATGTTGAGATGCATACAACTTGTATTAGACAAGCACTTACTGTACCACCTGCTCTTACCTTTAATCTTATAAAACGCTATATTACAATCTATGTTTGCTCTATGTTTATTGTACTGTAGACCTATTTGAAGGTATTTCTTGTATTTCTCTAAATTTATCCAAGTAAATTATACTGCATACTCACTCTAAAAAATTTCTTGTAGTATGTATGTGTCTATCAAAATATTGTGTATTATAATTTGGAATGCTTAAAGTACGCTGTCCTATCTAGGACCTCCTTGAAAATGAGCCTGCTCAATGAAGCCTTTTCCTGGTGAAATAAATAAACTAATATGTTTGACACTCTGGCAGGTGGGGTCTGTTTCACTAAACTGGATTTGTCAAATGCATACCAGCAACTTGAACTGTGCTCAGATTCTGAGGAGTCTCTGACTGTAACCACCCAGTGGGGACTGAGCAGCTAGATTACCATATGGAGTTTCTAATGCTCCTGCTATTTTCCAGACAGTTCTAGACCAACTTTTGCAAGGACTGGATTATGTAGTGTGTTTCCTAGATGACATTTTGATTACAGGCTAACCAAAAGAGGAATATTTATAAAGGTACTGGATGAAATGCTTACCCAGCATGAGTCTTATGGTGTCTGGGCAGAGCTGGAGAAATGTACATTTGTAGTTTACAGAGTGGAATATCTAGGACTCGTAATGAATGTGAGAGGATTGCACCCACTACAGAAAAGGTTATGGCAATAGAGAAATTGCCCTGGCTTACCAATGTCACTGAACTTCGACTGTACCTTGGATTACTTAGCTATTATGGTCAGATTTTGGATGGCCCGGCAATTACCCTGAAACATTTTCATGAGCTATTACAGAGGGATAAGCTTTGAAAGTGGTCAGGTGAATGTGAAGTGTTGTTTAATAAATGGAAACAGCAACTGATAAACACACAAGTCTTAGTGCATTATGATACAAAGACACCACTGAGGTTAGCCTGTGAAGCCTCACCATATGAGTTGGGGGGCATTATCCCATGGAACAGAAGATGGCAAAGAGAGGCCTATTGCATTTGCATCAAGGACTCTACTTAGCAGTGAAAGGAACTATGTGCAAATCAAAAAAGAGGCTCTTGGGCTAAATTCTGGGGTATGTAAATTTCCCCAATCTCTGCACAGTCGTAAATTCACACTTGTTACTGATGATAAGCCTCTTATGGCAAGTTTGGGCCCAAAGTCAGCAGTAACTACACTAGCAGCTGTAAGGATGCAAAGATGGGCATTAATTTTGCTCAGTTATCAGTACAATATTGAATTTTGGAAATCGAGGGAACATGGTAACGCAGATGCTCTATCTACGTTGCCATGCCAAGGACAGGCAACCCCAGCTGAAGAGGTAGATGTTTTCTTCTTTTCTGTGTTGGAGAATTACCTGTGTCATTGAGGGATATTGCAGAAGGGACATGTAAGGATCCTATTTTTTTCAGGTGTGGGAATTCACTCTAGATGGCTGTCCTGGTTGTGGGACCAAAGAAGCAATTTGTCCTTATTTTACCTGAAGAGATCAGCTGTCAACAGAGCAGGGCTGCATACTATGGGTACTGCATATTATTGTACACCTGGGTTATAGGACCAGATTAATGTAGGTCTTGCACAGTGAACACCAAGGGATGTGCACAATGGAGGCCCTAGCAAGGAGCTACTTTTGGTGGCCAGGACTACACAAAGACATTGCGCATAAGGTGCTTGGGTGCTGAATGTGCATGATGGTTGAGAACATGCCACCAGTTGTACCCCTTCATCCCTTGAAATGGCCAACACAAGTCTTGCTGACAATCCATACTGATTTCACTGCAAAAGACAAGCAGTATTTTGTCATTCATCATTGTGGACCTTGGTATTCTAAATGGCAGGAAGTGATTTTAATGCCCACAATAACAACTGCCGAGACCACGGAGGCTCTGAAGAATCTGTTTGCATTAAATGGCCTACCTGAGGAAGTGATGTCAGATAATGGGCCCTAGTTTACCTCAGCAGAATTTCAACAGTTCATGAATTTCAATGAAATTAAACACATTCATGTACCTCCTCACCGTCAGGTTTCAAATGGGGCTGCAGAAAAATGTGTGCAATAAGGTTAAAAAGGCCAGTAAGGTGGAGGGTACGGATGATGCTATATCCACCAAAAGGGTGTGGTTAGCCCTCAAGGCCCTAAAGAAAGATAAATCTCCTGAGCTGGATGGCATTCATCCAAGAGTACTATGGGAATTGGCGGAAATACTGGCTGCACCCCTTGCGGAGTTCTTCAACAGGTCGCTTGAGACAGGGAGGGTACCTAGGGATTGGCGAGAGGCACTTCTGGTGCCAATTCATAAAGGGGAGTCGAGGGAAGTATCAGGTAATAATAGACCTATCAGTTTGGCCTCGGTGGTGGGAAAATTAATGGAGAGTATACTAAAGGAATGATTGGGGTGTACTTCTAGGAGGTGGGAGGTCTGGATAGTCGGCAACATGGGTTTGTGCCAGGTAGATCATGTCAAACCAATCTTGTGGAGTTCTATGAATGGGTAACATCAGAACTGGACAGGGGAAAAACTGTGGATGTATTATTCTTGGACTTCAGCAAGGCGTTTGACTCTGTCCCCCACAATGGTCTGGTGGAGAAACTGACAGGGTTGGGAGTAGGCCCTTTGATGGTCAGATGGATTAAAAACTGGCTAGCTGGATGCACCCAGAAAGTAGTGGTCAGTGGGGAGCTCTTGAACTCTAGAGAGGTCAGTAGTGGTGTACTGCAGGGCTCGATCCTGGGTCCGATCCTGTTTAATGCATACATATCAGACATCAGGGAGGGTATAGGGTGTGAAATGAGTTTCTTTGCTAATGACTCCAAGATGGGAGCAGTAGTTGAGGGGGAAGAGGGGAGGTTGGCCCTGCAAGGGGACCTGTACACCCTGGAAAGCTGGGCTCACACATGGAAATTAAATTTCAATATCACCAAGTGCAAGGTGTTACATCTTGGGCTGGGAAACCCTAAACACAGGTACACCCTGGGAGGAGAGGCGCTGGAGGCCTCAACAGGGGAAAAAGACCTAGGGGTCATGGTGGATGCATGTATGAATAACTCTGAGCAGTGCAGGAGAGTGGCTAGCAAGGCAAACAGGATGTTGGGATGCATCATAAGGGGGATCACCTCTAGGAGCAGGGAAGTGATTCTGCCGCTGTACAATGGACTGGTTAGACCACACCTTGAGTACTGTGTACAGTACTGGAGACCACACTTGAAGAGGGACATACAGCTCCTGGAGAGGGTACAGATGAGGGCAACTAAGATGATACGAGGACTGGGGATTTGATGTATGAGGACAGACTTGAGGAGCCCTGCCGGTTTTCATTGGAGGAGAGGAGAGACGGGGGGACATGATTGAGGTCTTCAAGTACCTCAAGGGAATAAATAGGGTAAACATGGAGGGGATCTTTAGACTAAATCAGGGAGGTATCACCAGAGGGCATGGTTTGAAGTTGGAAGGTGGAAGGGTGAGGGGGGAAAGAGGAGGAGTTTTTTCACTGAAAGGGTGGTGGACCCTTGGAATGCGCTGCCTGGCAAGCTGGTTCAGAGATCCACAGTAGAGGGCTTCAAGAGAGGGTGGGACAGACACAGAAAGCGAATGTATCAGATGATGGCCTGGCCAAGGGGGGGGTGGGGACGGATGACAGAGGTTTCTGGAACACAAAGGGAGAGGAGGGCCTCGGCACCCAACTAGGGATCTGAGGTTTGAGCAGATTCGATAGACCGTAAGGCCTAATCTGCTGGAAATTATATGTTAGTATGATATCTGGATGGATACTGAATCATTAGACATCAAGGGTCATACACACATTTTTCTGCTAATGGGCCATCTTCCAACAGGGCTTGCTTCACATCATAGATTCTTTTCCAGGTTTACACTTTGCAGATAATCTTTTGCAGGGTTGTGAGGCAAGGGGTGACATGTGCGTGCACGCATGCACACATGACATCACTGCTGACATTTCGGCATGCTAAGCATGCCATCTTTCAAGCCTCTTCCAAGCCCAAAAAATCAATGATGTGAAGCAAGTAATGCTGGAAGACATGAGCAATATAGCCAAGAACATTCTACAAACTGCTTCATGAACCTTTGTCTTACAGTGCATCTTTTTATGCATGTTCCATACTGCCTATAAGTTAGTGATTTGAGTAAAAGGATCAGGTAAGAAATATCGGCCTCCTATTTCTTATTTAACAGAAGTGCTAACAGACTGTTCATACTGCTGGCTCTGGTTTAGTTTAATGGTACTATCACAGCACTATATGATGGACTCTCTGTATCACATGACAGCACCACTCAGCCAACTACTGTTCCCCTCATCTACTACTCCGAAGGAAGTGACACAGAATATGGCTATGGCATGGACCCTAGTGTAATACTAGCAGCAGAGGAGACATTCAGTCATTATGGGAGGAGGGTGAGGTATACTGATACCACATTTCTACAAAACAATGCAAGTAGCATCAAAGCAGCTTTTAAAGGAGAATGCCAATGAAGAAGGATATGAAAGAGGAAGTAAAAGAGGGGGAAGAAGAAGAAATGAAGGCAGAGAAAGAAGAGGTCAGGGAAGCACTAGAGAAGGGGGAGGGGCAAGTGGAAACACATTTACGAGAGGAGGAGGACGAGGAGAAGGAGGAGAAGAAGGGGCAGGGGAAGCAAGATAGGAAAAGGAGCAGTAGAAAGATGCACACATAACAGAATCAGAGTATGGGGAAGCAGATGCGTAAGAGGAAATTAAGAACTGCTCCAGATAGATTGCTCCACTAAGTCCAGGAGTTATACTGGGCAGGAACCCACAAGAACTCAGTTCCACCACCTTTTTTAAAAACTGTATGACAGTTCCACCACCTCTGTCATCTTTCTGCATTGACTACTTCGGGAGAGTTCCACCAACTAGAAATGATAGTTTCACCACCTAGAAATCTAGATGTGAGAGTTCCCCAACCTAAACATTTCTAATTTTGCCACTGCCTAATACCTGGGGCCCAATTTTAAAGGTTAATATAGGGCTTGAATCAAGCACTGCATCAGCCGTGATGTTTATCAAAACTGTGCTAAACTCCTCTGACACAACTGTGCCCAATTTTACTACATTGGATGTGGTTGCGACAGTTTCCACAATGTGCGGCAGCTTGCTCCAAATATTTGGTGCAAGACCTGTAAAAAGGGCCCCCCAAAAGCGCAAGTTTGACCAAGGGGGAGCTGGTCTAACTTGCAACATTTTGTGCAACTGACTGAGGATCGAGACCGGCACTGAAAGAATGCTGTAAGCCCCCTGCACCATATTTTTGGCACACCAGGGACTTGCGGCATACACAGGGTGTTAGAAAATCAGGTCCTTGGTCTGAGGCCAGTTTCATTCTTGCACTTAGTTTCTTTCTTGCACTTTACCCCTTTTAGTGCAGATTTACTATTCCAACACCACACCACCATGGATTACCTCTCCTGTGAAATTTGAGTTTAAAAGAATTTTGGTGGAATCAGGATTCAAACCCAGACTACCTGGATCACAGCCTTGTGTATTAACAACTAGGCTATGCTAGCTGCTGCTTAATACTGTAAGCTTGCAGTTAGATCTGTGACACTAAGCAAAAAAGAAACAAAACAATTTATGTGTTATGACGTGGAGCCTTTGAAAATGAGTCACTGACTCAAAGGTTGTAAAGCTGATATCTCTCAAATAAATAAATAAATAAAAAGAAAATGAGTCAACCAGGCCCTAAGGGTTCCACCGCTAGAACAACTAGGAAGCAGCCAGCACAATGAAGTGGCACACTCACCAGAGGTATATTGCTTGCTGCAATAAATTTTTAAAATATACATCTAGCTAGATCTCTGACACTAAGGTTCCAGACTGGTTAAGCTGGGAAAGAGAAACTGGTCTCAGACCAGCTCTTGCGGACACAATCCAGCAGCTAGACCTGAAGGCTCAAGAACTAGAGCAGCCTGAATGTGGGATGTCACTTACAGCATCAACTAACATACTAACATACTATTTGCCAGCAGATTAGGCCTTACGGTCTATCGAGTCTGCTCGAACCTTAGATCCTTAGTTGGGTGCCGAGGCCCTCCCATCCCTTGTACTCCAGAAACCCCTATCATCCATCCCCACCCCCCTGGGACAGGCCATCATCTGATACATCCACTTTCTGTGTCTGTCCCACCCTCTCTTGAAGCCCTCCACTGTGGATCTCTGAACCAGCTCACCAGGCAGTGCATTCCAAGGGTCCACCACCCTCTCAGTGAAAAACCTCCTCCTCTTTCCCCCTCACCCTTCCACCTTCTAACTTCAAACCATGCCCTCTGGTGATACCTCCCTGCTTTAGTCTAAAGATCCCCTCCATTTTTACCCTATTTATTCCCTTGAGGTACTTGAAGACCTCAATCATGTCCCCCTGTCTCCTATCCTCCAATGAAAACAGGCAGAGCTCCTCAAGTCTGTCCTCATATCAAATCTTCTAGCCCTCGTGATCATCTTAGTTGCCTCCTCTGTACCTTTTCCAGGAGCTGTATGTCCCTCTTCAAGTGTGGTCTCCAGTACTGTACACATTGCTCAAGGTGTGGTCTAACCAGTCCATTGTACAGCGGCAGAATCACTTCCTGCTCTAGAGGTGATCCCCTTACGATGCATCCAACATCCTGTTTGTCTTGCTAGCCCTCCTGCACTGCTCAGAGTTATTCATACATGCATCCACCATGACCCCTGGGTCTTTTTCCCCTATTGAGGCCTCCAGCGCCTCCCCTCCCAGGGTGTACCTGTGTTTAGGGTTTCCCCGACCAAGATGCAACACCTTGCACTTGGTGATATTGAAATTTAATTTCCATGTGTGAGCCCAGCTTTCCAGGGTGTCCAGGTCCCCTTGCAGGGCCAACCTCCCCTCTTCTCCCTCAACTACTGCTCCCATCTTGGAGTCATCTGCGAAGAGACTCATTTCACACCCTATACCCTCCCTGATGTCCGATATGTATGCATTAAACAGGATCGGACCCAGGACCCAGCCCTGCGGTACCCCACTACCAACCTCTCTAGGGTTTGAGAGCTCCCCACAGACCACTACTCTCTGGGTGCATCCAGCTAGCCAGTTTTCAATCCATCTGACCATCAAAGGACCTACTCCTAACCCCATCAGTTTCTCCACCAGACCATTGTGGGGGACAGAGTCAAACGCCTTGCTGAAGTCCAAGAATAATACATCCACAGGCTTTCCCTGTCCAGTTCTGATGTTACCCATTCGTAGAACTCCACAAGATTGGTTTGACATGATTTACCTGGCACAAACCCATGTTGCCGACTATCCAGACCTCCCACCTCCTCCAAGTACACCCCCAATCGTTCCTTTAGTATACTCTCCATTAATTTTCCCACCACCGAGGTCAAACTGATGGGTCTATAGTTACCTGGTACTTCCCTCGACCCCCCTTTATGGATTGGCACCACATGTGCCTCTCGCCAATCCCTAGGTACCCTCCCTGTCTCAAGCAACCTGCTGAAGAGCTCCGCCAGGGGTGCAGCCAGTATGTCCGCCAATTCCCATAGTACTCTCGGATGAATGCCATCCTTCCCAGGAGATTTGTCTTTCTTTAGGGCCTTGAGGGCTAACCACACCCTTTTGGTGGAGATAGCATCATCCATCCCCTCCACCTTACTGGCCTTTTTATCCTTATTCAGATGTGACACCCCTGGGGTACCTCTCCCTCCCTCTTGCTCCATTTCTGTTGCTCCCCTTATCCCACTTACTGCCGCTACTATCCCCTTCGTGCCTTTCTTTGTAGATATCCCATCCCCCTCCCTAATGAACACAGAGGCAAAGTACTCGTTAAATACCTCTGCCTGGTCCCTCACCTCTTCCACCCACCCTCCTTCTGATCTCAATCTGCTGAGATGGCCCTTAGTTTTTCTCCACTCCCCAATGTACCGGAAGAACCCCTTTTCCCCTCCATGTATCCCCTGTGCCAGCCGCTGCTCTTTACTGGACTTTGCTCCCCACCACTCGGGTGACTTTTCTAGATGCAAGATGGTACATTTCCTTATCCTTATCCCCTCTTGTTGTTTTATATTTTTGTAGGCTGCCTTCTTTCTGACTGCTACCTGTACTCACTGGACCACCAGCATGGTTTATGTGACCTTGCTCCTCACGTTTCAACTTAGCGCAGATCCTGACTGCCTCATGAAGTCCCTGTTTTATGACCTCCCATCTCCTTTCCACACTTGTCATTGATGTAATCCCCTTCAAGTGATCCTTGAGAATATTTCCCATGCCCACAAAGTCTGCCCCCCTGAAGTCCACTGCCAGTGTCCTAGATCTCACCCCCCATGCTTATTTGAAACCAGACAGTATTGTGTCACTCCCAGTCAGGGGTCCTGTACAACCAGGTCCCTTACAGATTCCCATCTGCCAGAACCACGTCCAGGACATGCCCCTCCCTTGTGGGCTTCATCACATGCTGTGTTAAGAACACATCCTGGAAGCCGCCCAGCAGCCTCTGCTCCTTGGCCACCTTAGAGGACATGGTTCCCCAGTTTGTACCTGGCATATTAAGGTCCCCCATCAACACCATTCCTTCCCCTTTTGGTCCACACTGGGCAATGATTTTGTCCAGCAAACCATCCTCTAGAACATCACTCATCCCGGGGGGCCTATATACTATACCCAGCTTGACCTTATCTCCTGCTGGGGATTGTAAGGTGACCCATAAGCCCTCCATATTTCCCTCTGCCTCTTCTACCCTAGCAATTTCTATGTAATCTCTAATGAACATAGCCACTCCACCCCCTCTGCCCTCCTTTCTATCCTTCCTAAGCATAGTGTACCCCCGTACGTTTAGGACCCAGTCATGGTTTTTGTTGGCCCACGTCTCGTGACCGCCGCCATCCACCCCAAACAGCAGGCCTGGAACTCTGGCAACTTGTTTCCAAGCTCCTGGCATTTACTAACACCAACCCCACCCCTTATCCCTGATCCTCTTTGTCGAACCCCACCCAGATTCCTTATACTTCCATCCTCCCTCTGCTCCTCCTGAAACCTCCACCCCCAGTCTGTTTCCCCCCCCTTGGGCTTGAAGGCTACTCCCCTCATCTGGAGGAGAGGGCTTCTGGTCAGCCCCTCCCTTATCCCTTCCCCCCTCACAAGTTTAAACCCCACCTTTCCTGAATGTAGTCAGCCATCCCTGTTTAAGGACTTCCTTCCCTAATGGGGCAAGATGAAGCCTGTCCTCGGCATATAGTCCCTTATCCTCCCAAACTCCATTCCAGTTCCCTAACACCCCCAACCCACTCTCTTCACCCCACTTCCTGAGCCAGTCATTAAGCTCTGTGAGCTTCATTTTTTCTCCACTGGGGCCTTTGGTACTGGCAATATCTCCGAAAAGGAAATGTTGCATCCATTATCCTGACAGACTCTAGCAAGTTCTTGGAACCTTGCTTGGATTTCCAAAATGCTATTTCCCTCCAGATCGTTAGTTCCCAAATGCACCAGGAAATCCAGTTTCCCTCCACAATCCCTAACCATTTCATACACCATGAACTTTGCTCTGTGAACTGTCAGCCCAGAGATACTCACTACCTTCACCTGGCTATGGCATCCACTCCCCTGTCCCTCCCACTGGATACTCCTAATCATCGAGTCTCCCAATAACAGAACCTGAACACCGCCATCATCCTTATGGTTACCTCCACTATGCCCTCTCAGCCCCCCTTCCCCCCCTTTATTCATGATCTCAATTCCATGGGAGTCTTCCTGCCTTATTAGAGACCCCCTTGTCACCCTCCCCTTTCTGCCACCCTCGTTATTTTGCCTACTTAACTCAAACCCCCTCTGAATAGGTGTCCCCTTTAACCCTCTCTTATCCGAACCATTTATCCTGGCCCTGATGGTTTCCCTTCCCCACACCGCCATCCTCCCCCCTTGTAATAGTACCCCTGCCTCCAGAGGCTCTCTGTGGGTCCCTTAGCTAGGCCCCATCCTTGGTACTGACCCTCTGCTGAAGGGCGCCTCTCCCACCTCCTTGTCTCCCAGTTTCTCTCCAATCATGCTCTCTCCCTCATGTCTGCAATATGTTGCATCTCCCCATTTGCTTAACATTTATGTTTCCCTTCTCCTCTGGGACTATTTCTATCCTTTCCATTGCGGTCTGTGATGCCCTGGGTATCCGACTCCCTCCCCCTGGCCTCTGTATAAGTTTCCTCATTTCCACCAACCCCTTCCTCCCCCTCTAGGTTGCTTAGTAGCTCAAATTTATTATGACACTCTGTGTCAGCCTCCATCAAGTAACCCGAGTTTCCCCTGACTGCACCTCTAAACTGCCCCTCTTCTTCCCCACTTGCTCTGTTCACCTTAGGAGCTCCCTTCCCACAGTCTGCTATTTTAGGCTTCCGCACAACAGCCCCTCCTGACTCTTCTCCCTCCACTCTCTTTGTATTCAGAATGTTCACCCCGCACGCTTTCCCCTTAGCATCAACATCCCTATCTAAGGGTCCTCTGTCCCTAATATCCCCACTCCTGCTTGCTGTAACATAACGTCCTGTAATTTCAGAGCGTTGCCCCAGCCTCCCCTCAGCCCCACCCTTCTACTGCCCATATCCACACCCCTTATCCTTGGACACCCCCAGCTCCCCAGCTTACTCCTTAACCAATATACCTCACTCCTGATACAAGATAGCTGTCTACAGAGTGGGCAGTCTCCCTCTCTCCAGGCCCAATTGAGAATTATTGCCATCCCACAGCCTGTGCAGCCTACAACCCTTCCGAAGATGCCTGCCATGGTGGAATATGGCCACCCTGTTTATCCCCCTCTGTTTATAATGGCACACCCCCTTTTCTTAGTCCCTTTCCCTGGAATACAGTTTCTCTCTATACTGACTGCAGTTATTTACAAATCCAATTTCAACCCCACCAATAAAGTTCCCAAGTCTCACAAACACATACAGTCCAGTGTGTGTCCAGTCCCACTAACAGTGTGTGTATGCAGACATCAGGTACCGTATGATGTCACAGGCCCACCAGCTCCTGTTGCTTCGAATTTCAGCCCCAAACAGAAATACTCAGCCCTTCAATCCCAACCCCCAGTGGCTTTTCAGTATTTAAGAAAGCCTACAAAACAGGGTGGGTGGGAAGGCTCTTACCAACACCAGGCAAACAACACATTTAAATTTCACTCTGATTATCACTGCCAAACAACTGTTCCCAAGCCTCCAAAGTTACAATATCACAGCCCAAGTAACAGTTCTAACTAGTGGCATGAGTGTGAGGAGTGGAGGCCATCAAGAGAGGAGATGGCAAGATTAAACAAGAGTTGGCAACAGCCAACAATCGCTGCTTTTGAATTGCCTTGGCTTCATTGAGATCCTACTATAAACCACTTTTAAAAATGTATCTATGCATGACAGGGGAAATTCAGATGGAACATCTCATTCCCAGCTGGGTTCTGGTTTCAATCATTTTCACAATGTATTCACCCAGGATCCAGCAGACATGCAATATCTTACTTTCAGAGTGGCCCTGCTTTTATCCGTTGTAGTGAAACATTAACTCAGAATATTTCAGCTAAAATGTGATCTCATTTTCAGTGTGGTCCACCTTTCACCCATTCACACTGTATTTACCCTGGGTAGCCCAACAGAGATTCAACACCTAGTTTTTAGTAGGGTCCTACTTTTACCTTTTGCATATTGCATTTATCTAGGATGGCCCAACCCAGATAATATGCAGTCTTTTGTTTTTATTGTTGTCCTGCTTTCATATATTTTTATAATGTAGTTACCCAAGAAGACAGAGTTGAGATGCAATATCTTGTTTTCACTGGGTCCTGCTTTCACTCGTTTTACACAGCCCTTTCCGAGAGTACAGTAGTCAAGCTGAGGTGTTATATATTATTTTCAGCAGGGTCCTGCCTTTACACATTTTCACACTGTATTTACTAAGGAATGTCCAGCCTAGCTGAGGTGCAGTATAGTAACTCATCTTCAGTGGGGTCTTGTTTCCTATTTTTACAATGTATTTAACCAGGATAGCTCAGCTACAATGCAATATCTCATAGTTTGTTGTTAGTAAGGTCCCAATCTGACAAACATTTGCAGTGCATTCATTCAAGATAGCCCAGGTGAAATGCAACACCTCATTTTCAGTGGGGTCCTGCTTTCGCCCATTTTTTTATACTTTCAGTGTAGACCACCATTTCTCAACAGCTTTCAGGCCCTCTTTCCACTTGCCCAAGTGCTTCCACCTGCCATAGAAGTCTGCTAAGGGTCCATCCCACCACCCACCCCTGCTTAACAACCTGTCCACACTCCTGCTCATACCCCACAGCTTGTTCCCTGTGGGTGGGAACCCCCTAGTTCCTCAAGCCAGGAGAATTGACATTCAATGTTCGAGGTCCAGGGAGCAGGAGGCGAGGAAGCATAGGAGGAATCAACAGGGCCCAACAGTGGTGTAGAGTGCTTCATCAGACTGGGGCTGCTGGGATATTTTATCCAACTTAAGCACTCCCTTATCACTTCCCAGGCTATGATCCTGAGGAGCAACCTAGCAGACCCTCTATCAGGGAAATCAGAAGGGTGGGTAAGCCTCACCCTACCTTTGGAACTTCCCTTCTGGACCTGTTCTGGTGTGTGACACCCACATATCACTTGGCATGCAAGCAGTAAGTGCAACCATTAGGCCACTCCAGAGGTACCATGTATTCCTTCCCACATGATACGCCTATCCTTGGGCCACCAGATGGTGGTTGTGCAGTAGAAGGCAATGCCCTTTCTCCATGAGGTAGGATGTGCCTGAGACAAACCCTGCCTTGCCAGTTGGCACCAGACTTCCCAGACTTGGGGCACTAATGTGGGTTGTATGGATAGTTGTGGTACAGCTGCACTAGCCAGCTGGCTTTCACACACATTTACTTTGTATTTATCCAATGGTGCCCTGCCAGGTGAAATCCAATGTCTCTTTTGCAGTGGGTTCCTCTTTCTGCCTATTTTTACACTGTATTTGTCCAGGTTAGCTTAGATGAGATGCAGACTGACTTGTTTTCAGTGGGGTCCAGATTTTACCAACATTTATACTGCTTTACCCAGGATAACCCAAGTGAGACGCAACATCTTATTTTCTGTGGGGTCCTGCTTTTACTCATTTTTATGCTATATTAAAGGACAGCCCAGCTGAGATGAAAGATCTAATTTGTAAAGGAGTCCTGCATTTAGCCATGTGTACACTGTATTAATTTACCCAGGATAGCTCAGCTCCAGTGGAATGCAATATCTTATTTTCATTAGGATCCTGCATTCACCCCATTTCTACAGTACATTTACCAAAGACATCTCAGTTGAAGTACCACGGCATGGTTTCAGAGGGGTTCTACTTTTACTTCGTGTTATACTGCATTTACCCAGGATGGACTAACTGAGATGCAGTATTAAATTTCAGTAGTGGCCTACTTTTACTAACTTTACAGTACAACCTGGATAGCCCAGTTAAGATGCAATTTCTTATTTTCAGTAGGGTCCTGCCTTTATCCATTTGTAGGCTGTATTTACTCTTGTTAGCCCATCTGAGATGCAACATCTTGTTTTCTGTGCTGTCCTGCTTTTACTTTTTTGAGGATATTTAGTCAAATCTGTGGGTGTGATATTTGGAGGTAGCATCTTATCAATTCCCTTGCATTGGGGACATTCCTGCCTTATGGATAAATAATTAACTGTGCTGACTTTTTTTTCTGGTAACTAGAGCAGTGCAGAATGTGGAATTCTGCTCACAGAATTCATGCAGAATGGCAAGTCTACTTCTGAAACGCTTTCTGGAATTTGTCATGGACTTCCAAAAGATACTTCTATGTAGTAGTAGTAGTAGTAGTAGTAGTAGTAGTAAAAGCTTTTATTTTTATATAGGATATGAACTTTAAGACCGATTAGCCCTATTTACAAAGCTGTCCTGTAAAGAAACATAAATAACATTGCATATAATATTGAAGAAAGTTGTACTTACACAGAAGGCCTACAGAAAAAAGATGGCAGAACAAAATTCTGCAGATTCCAGCACATTGGCACAAGGGTAGCACTACTGTTCACGATGCCAGTGACGTGGGTTTAAGGGCCAGGCTGAGTCATTTGGGGCTGGTCAGAGGCAGAAGAACCAAGTGTCCTACAGGATGTGCTTCTTCTTCAGGGAGGAGGGTAGCAAGCTCTACTATGCTACCATCATCTGGGTGACCACAGGTGGCAGAGCAAGCTGCAGCCACAATGGGTGTGTGAGCACATCCTGGCATAAACACACTTGAATGCTTGCATCACTGCCGTCCAAGCCCTTGAGACATCTGGGGTTTCAGGAGAGTCAGAAAGTGGAAACACTACCTGGACCAAACGAGGTGCTGCTGCAAACCCCAACAGATTTCACACTGCATACTGAGCATCCCATCGCCAGCTGAGCATGATGTCCAGAGAGGCTTAGGGAACCCCGATGCCCCTGCCACAGGGGGATAAATTGTGGAGGAATGGAGGTAAGGGATTAAGTCTCAGAGACAGCAGGTGATGAGGCTGTTTGGGGGGGGGGGCTGTCTGAGGATGGAGGCCAGCTGGGTTAAGGGGGGGAGAAAGTAAAAAATATATTTCTGCAGATTATGTAAACTGTGGAATAATATTGGTTTGTGGAAAAGGAATCCACAGTTTATGTAAATTGCAGATTAATAAATCACAAAAATAATTCCACTTTCAACATTTCTGAATTCAGCTACTGATGGAATTCTGTGGAATTAGATGGCATTTACCAAAATTCTATGGAATTCCATTACATTGTTGAAAATTCTGCACAGCCTTAATGGTAATTCCTCAAGTTGTAACACAATGTGGAATGTGCTGTTTTAATTACTATAACATAGAGGATAATGGATGGTTTTCAGGTAATAACCATGCTATAATGACTTTGAGAGGTTGTCATGACATTTATTTATTTATTTTATTTCTCATTCCAGATCTGCGCCCTAGACACGGGCACAAAGCTGCCGTGGCCTCAGCTCTGACGGCCAATGACTGCCTCCTCGCTAGCCCACCGACAAGCCACTCTGCCCGGATCCTGCTGAGGAACGTGTGCTGGGACACCTCCAGCTTTGCTACAGGCCCCTGATTGGTCTGGAACTAAACAACTGCAAGGCAATTGGACACCACCATTCCCTGATACCTGACCATTGGCTGGCCAGTTAGACTCTCAAAACCTTTGGCTGCTTAGCGCGGCTTTCAAAATTTTCTAACCTGATTAGATAGAAGCTAGAACTGTATTTTATTTTAGAACTGTATTTTCTCCCCCTCCCGCCCCAACCCTGGCCGCTATTAAATAGACCCTAGTCCCTCCCTCCTCCCGACTCCATTCTGATTGGTTGCCTGTCCCACTATTTTCTTTGAAAGGGTGGTGCATCTGCCAACACTGACTCCACTGCTGATGTCTATCTAAGCTGTCCGTCTCTACTGACTACCACCTTGCAGCCTGTCCCTGCTTTTTCTCTCTCTTTTAATTCTTTTAATTAACTAGTCACTATGCACAAATTTACCCCTGCAGCACTGCCCTTCCTTTGTATCTTTCTCTTCTAGCTCAGTCACCCTTGTAACACTTCCTGTAGCTGGACTCTACTCCCCAACTGATTACCTGGGCAATACCTCCAATACACTACTGGCTGGACATCTGGGTATTTTTCTTACATCGTAAATGGGCCATGGTCCCCCTTATTTAACTTTCCCCAATGTGACAGCTGGATCTCTAATTACCAACCTACCCTTATCATCACCTTCTCAGGACCCATTGTCTTCCACCACAAGGGGAAGAAAGGGAAAATGAGAAGGCAACATAGCTCCAAAAGGGCTGCTAAACAGATATCTAAATTGATAAGAGAATACTTCCTTAGGCTTACCCTCCTGTTACTTCTACTATCAGGCAACATCCACCCTAACCCAGGACCAGCACAACACACTACAAATGTTTCTCGTCGCAAATAGGGAACCCTTAATCTGGCTACTCTCAACATCTGCAGCCTTCTGTGCAAAATTGACTCCTTTAAAGTGTGGGTGTCACAGAACAACCCTGACTTACTCTTTGTCATGGAAACATGGTTATCACCCAAAATACCAGACTCAGCGGTTGCCCTACCTGGTTACACAATCTTCAGATTGGACAAGCTGACCAAATGAGGCGGTGGCTGTGCCATCTACCTAAAAGACTCACTAAAGGGTCTAGCCATGCCTGTGACTGACCTTGGTTGCCCCTCCCAGGTATTAGCGATCAAAGTACTGCTGGGAACACACCAAAAGACTCTCATTATACTGTCAGTTTATATACCACCCAAAGACCCTAATAATGGTCTATAAAAAATCCTGGATGACCTAAAAACCCCAAATCATATAGCTGAGGCAATTATATTTGGTGACTACAATATAAACTGTCTGTCAGCTTCCACAGACCCCATAAAGGATGCACTATTGGCTCTGCACCTTTCTCAACTTGTCAGTTCTCCCACAAGAATTAACTATAAAACTGGGACAAGCACCACCCTCAATTGGGTAATCTCAAATTGCCCTGGCCGTATCTCCAATTAAACTGTACTCCCTGACTCTCTAAGTGACCACTCCCCTGTCACCTGTAGCTGGACAAACAAATTCCAATCCCCACCACCTCTGACCATTTTCAACAGAGTGCTTAGACGTGGCCATCTGGAGCACCTAAAACAACACCTTCGCTGTCAGGACTGGTCTCTACTGGACTCCTTTGCAGACACTAATGAAGCTCTTCAACACTTTATCAGTACTTTCAATGCTGTCTGTGATGTACATGCATCCCTCAAGAAAATGAAGGTGCGCAGCACTGTATATCCCTGGATTACCCCGAATTTCTTGCTGCCATTAAAACGAGGGACCACCTCTGGTACTGTGCTAAATCATCTGGTAAATCTCAAGACTGGTAAGCCTATAAAGCTGCAAGAAATTCCTGCACTCGGGCCATCCACAAAGCGAAATGTAATCACCATAGGGAGCAGCTTACCAACAGTTGGGGTGATAGCAGGAAATTCTGGTCAAATAGTAAAGATATAACTGAGAAAGACCCCAAAAATGCACTAACTATGATAAACCTCGACAGCTCCCACATCCTGGATCCACTCAAAATTGCAAATACTTTTAATGATGCCTTTACTGATCTAAGCAGTGTCCTACCACAAGACTTCTTTGATGATACCTTCTTAAAGTCTGCGCACCAGCAGAAGAACAAGACGAAAGATCACCCTCTATTCTACTTCAAACAAGTCTCTATTGCCCAAGTCAGAAAACTACTGTGCAAAGTGCTGGGTAAGTCATGGCATTGTGGTGACTCCCTAGACCTCAAACTAATCGCACTTACCGCTGAGGAAGTACTCTCACCTGTCACAAAGATTCTTAACCTCTCTCTGTCATTCTCTCAGTTCTCACATGTTTGGAAAACAGCCATTGTTACACCAGTTCATAAAGGTGGGGACAGTGTGCTACATAGCAACTATAGGCCTATATAAAGTCTCCCTTCCCTTTCAAAAATACTTGAGCGTATTGTTGCCAACCAACTAGTGGACTACCTCAGTAAATACTCCCTACAGTGTGAACAACAACATGGCTTTAGGAAAGGGCACAGCACTACCACTGCTCTTCTAGAACTCACCAGCTCCGTCCACCAATCTATAGACCAAGGCAGCCTTGTGGGAGCAGTCTTTATAGACTTAACTAAGGTCTTCGACATGGTTAATCACCAGCTCCTCCTTCAACAACTCTCTCTAACTGTCCTCTCCCCTGATTCACTGTCCTGGTTTGCAAGCTATCTTGGTCACAGATCGCAATGCGTGAAGATTTCCAACGCTATCTCTGACCAGAAACCAGTTCTGTCTGGTGTCCCCCAGGGCTCAATTCTGGGTCCCCTCTGTCACAAACCCACTCAGCAGGTCAGGTCCTCTACTCCCAAAGTGTCAACCTCTGAGTGCAGTCTTGTGAACAGTGTAACAGACAAGGTAACCCTCTTGTCTTTTTTTGTGAGTTCGGATCAACCTTTGGTCTCAAGTTCTGGAGGGATTCAAACTGTTAACCTCTTGTTAGCATACCCAGTGCACAGGCTCAGATATATCTGTCTTCGGGGGGCCAAATATCTTTGCCTATGGGCACCCAACCAGGTATACAGAGATGAACCCTTTTAAACTTTAATAAAGACCTCAGATTTAAAACGCTTCTCTGTCCAGTTTGATACCACCATTCAAGCTTATATCTATTATCTGCTATAACCATGTACTTTTCTTACAAATAAAAAGAAGTCAAAGACAGACCAAGTAGGTTCTAAAAATAATTTTACTAAAATAGTTAAAAATACGTAAAACGCAAAATACAGAACTCATATCACCAGACATACAAATCTTTTAAAAGAAACAAGGTTTAAACAGTACAATTCCTACTACAGTACTTAGTCTCTAAATACTTTCTTAAAAGTGCTCCCAAGATGTTTCGTGGTCAGAGTCTAGGTAAAAATGTGTCTCTATGAAGTAAAACAGACTAAATTAAAAGCTGGCTTTTACCCCACCTCTTTTCAGGAGGTCACCTAGCTCCTCCCTGTCAGGATATATGAAAATATATATCTTATACAAAAGTATTACATTCTGCAACTTCAGCATAATTCATGTCCTTCAAATGACACTTCGTTTGATCCCATGCTGTATCCTCCCTCACACAGGCTTCACAGGGACATTTACAACCTTGCACTCCTGTGTAACAACCTAGGTTCCTCTCCAACGTCATAAACTGTCTTTATGATTTTTCTCTTAACAAAATTAACTTAAACAAGTCTGTAATTAACTCAGAGAAACAGGATCCTTGATTAAAGTCTTCCATGTAACACATTGGCTCTAAAAACTGAGTGTGTGTGTGAACTCACATGCTGTCAGCATGTTTCTTATAGCTTGCATTTCTCAGCTGAAATCCGGGAAGGGGGCGGAGATCAGTGAGGTCAATCTAAGAGCATCAGATTTTCAACAGAGACAGTCAGTAATGCATTTTATATTAAAAAGAAATGATACAGCACTCAGAACTAGCTATCTACGTCACACCCTCCTCTTCAGCATCTTTATTAACAATCTACCATCTGCCTGCCACCTGCACACACTGCTCTATGTGGATGATGCTGTCCTTTTTGCTAGCCACCCTGACCCACAGGTGCTCAAAAGCAACCTACAGAATGGTTTCCTGGACATTGAGCACTGGTTCTCCAAACAGAAACTAGTGCTAAACTACAAGAAGACAAAAGTCCTATTGTTCTCCTCTGTCCGCAGCAGATATAAAGGTCATACTCTCACTATCAGAAATAACCAAGGCGACCCCCTTGAACAAATACAGCACTTCAAGTACCTTGGGGTCACCCTGGATAGTCACCTCACCTATATACCCCACATCAAAAATCTTGCCAGAGCCGACAATGCTAGGATTGATCTTCTCTATCAACTTAGAAAGTGTCTAACTCCAGAAACTCTCAATCTGGCAGTTCACAGTTCAGATCTCTCTATTCTTGACTATGGCCTTGTCATTTACGGAGCTGCTACTGATACTGCTCTCAAAAGGTTCACTGTTGCACTAAACAAGGCTTGTAGACTCCAAATTGGGGCATCACACTTCACCCACACCTGCAATCTCTATAAACAGACTGGGTGACTCAATCTATATGGGAGAATTAAATATCACACCTGCCTTCTCACAAAAAAGATTCTCCTTGGGTCCATGCCAATGGGACTGTGTTGTCTACTTCACAAATCTCCAAAGACTCAACACGCATGCACCTCATCCACTGAACTCCTACTAGTCTCAAGGTGCCGGACCACGCAATGCCAACGTGCTTATTGTAGCAGAGCACCTTCTTGGTTCAATGGTCTCCATAATAGTCTAGCTAACCTTACTAAACTTGGAAAGTTCAAGCATAAGCTCCAAACTCACCTCCTAACTGAAACCTCCTGTGATTGCTCCACCTAACTTCCAGGTCCCTCTTCAGGACCTCCTCCATTTCATCCTCCCCCCCTTTTTCTCCTGGAGTTCCCCTCACTGCTGCTACCTCTGTCACCTCTGTCTTACCACCCTCCTCCCTACCTTTGCACCTCTCCCCTCTCTCTCTTCCCCCTTTCTAGTCTCTTTCCTCCCCCCATTGTAATTGCAAATTGACAAGGCTACCTGGCTGCTCCTCTCCCTCCTGGTTCTTCCTCTACTTCTCTATCCCCCTGCCTCTGATTAAGTTTAGTTTGATATGTATATAATCAGAAGCTACTTGTTCTATACTATAATGTAAACATTATATGTTCTGAAATATTCTGTATAACTTGTCTGTTTCCCAGTATCTGTATGTAATCCTCCCTACTGACGTGGAACCTTTGTAAATGAGCTGCCTGGTGCTCGAAGGTATTTGTAATCCTAGAATGAAAAAACAAAATAAAAATAAATAAAAGAAAGCAGTTAGTAAACTTTCTGTATTTCTGTGTGTGTTTGGGGGAGGTCTGTAATGGTGGCAGATACATTTGTCTGCTGTCCTTCTGGTACTGTCTATAGGTTTCAGTGGGAGACAGAAACTATTTCTGACATTATTGCATTATAGCCCAGCAAAGATGCATATCCTATGTTTAGTGGTGTCCTGCTTTTAACCATTTACATATCGTACTTACTCAAGATAGCACAAATCAGATAGGATGCAATATCTCATTTTTAGTGTGGTCCTGCTGCTTTCACATATTTTTGTAATGTATTTACCTAGAATAACACAGCTGAGATGCCACATCTTGTTTTCATTGGGCTTCTTCTTTCTTCTACACATCATTATCCTGGAGCAGTTACGATGAGATGTCACAGTTTGTTTTCAGTGGGGTACTGCCTTTAGCCATTTTTACACTGTGTTTACCGAGACTAGCCCAGCCCAGCTGAGATGCACTATAGCAACTCATTTTATTGGGGTCCTGCTGTTAACCATTTTTACAATGTGGTTGCCTAGGACAGCTGAGTTGCAATGCAATATCTCATACCTTGTTTTGAGTTGGGTCCATTGAGAGCACCATTTCTCTTCATCATCAGCTTTGAGGTCCTCTTTCCACCTGCTCAAGCCCTTCTGCCTGCTGTGGGTCTAATGTTCAACAGCCTCTCCAGACCCCTGACCAACATAGACAGCTTGTCTCCTGTGGGTGGGACCCCCAAGTTCTCCAAACCTGGAGGAGGCTCTGCATTAGATGGGTAAGGTCCAGAAGGAGGAGGAGGAGGAGCTGGTGATGCATGGGAGAGTCAGCAGAGCCCTACTTTGATGTTGGGGGTGGGGTGGCTTCATCTGTCTGGGACAGTTGGGATATTTTATCCCTCTTAAGCCCTCCATTATCCCTCCCCAGTGCATGATCCTTAGAAGCATCCTGACAGGGTGCCTATCAGAGCACCTATCAGAGCCATTAGAAGAGTGTGTGAGCCTTACCCTACCTTTGGAACTTTCCTGCAGGACCTGCTCTGGATGTGTGACACCTTCATGTTGCTCACCAGGCAAGCAGGTGAATGCCAACATAAGGTCACTCTGTAGGGGGCATGTATTCCTTCGCTTATGACATGCCTTCTCCCTGGACCACCATGGGGCAGTTGTACAGCAGAAGAAGGTATCCTTCCTCCCTAAGGCAGAAGGTACCTGAGATGAACACCAGAATCCCACCTCACTAATGGGCACTAGACATTTTGGGAGCATGGCAAGCAGCAGCACTACCACAGGGCTAGTTGGTTGGCTTTCACCCATTTTTGCATTGTATTTACCAAAGGGTGCCCTGCCCCAGTGAGACACAATATCTCTTTTTTAGTGGGTTCCTGTTTCTGTCCATTTTTTACACACTGCATGTATTTATTTATTTATTTATTTCAGTTTAGGATTACAACCTTTGAGTCATAGGCTCATTTACAAAGGCTCTGAGTTGGCAGAAAATACATGACAAGACAGGACAGGCTGGTACATGTGGGAAAGACACATAATTAACATCAAGGTTACAAGTGCAGTTTCAACACATAAAGTATTACAGGCCAGCAGGTGCCAGCGTATGTCAACACTTGCAAAATTATCAGTCTTAAAACAGCACTACTAGAGTGTGGTCCAGCACTAAGAGACAGAGAGTAGTCACAGGTGACTGTGTAGTAGGCAATAATGGAGTGAGTGAGTGTTTAGAGACAGAAGGAGCCACAAACGACTTGGTGATGAGGCTGATAGGAGCGGCCAGGCATGGCATTGTTGGTCAAGAGGAGGGAGGGAGTAGAGATGGGGAGGGAGGGGGTGGGAGAAGAGTTGGGGTTTAGAAAAGGGGTGAGTGAGGGAAGGGTGGGGAGGAGGAAGAAAATAGAGCGGTAGAGGAGGGGGAAGTCATGGGGAGTAAGGCAGGTGGAGGTACAGGACGGGTGAGGTTGAGAGGGGGTAGGGATGGGGAGATGAGGTTTTGGGCAATAGGGGGAGGAGGAAGAGGGCTAATCTAGCCAAGTTTAAGAAAGACCAATGCTCCAGAGAGGGTGAGAGATATAGGGTGGGGGAAGGGGAGGAGAGAAATACTGGAGGAGGCAGGGTGGAGTGAGGGCAGGGAAGGTGTAGGAGAGTGGGGCTTGAAAAGGGCCGGGAAGGAATAGGAGGGTGAGGCTTGAAGAGGGATATGGGGTGGGGGTCAAGCCCTTTGGTGAGCATGATTAACTAGAAGGGGCAGTGGCAAGCATTTTTGAAGGCTAGGTGTGTACGTAGCCCAGTTTTGAACTGACTGAGCCCATTACATTCAGCTAGAGCAGTAGGCAGGTCATTGAACCACTTGGGTCCACTTTGAAAGGGATCTCTGAGTCAGTGAGGTAAGTTTAAAGGGTATTAGCAGCCCTCCCTGGGTTGCACTCCTTGTGCTGATGGTGGGTAGAGCAGTTACAAAGAGGGCGGAGGTTGACTCTGGTGTGAGCCCTAGTAAGGCATTTTTGGCAAGTGAGCAGGTCTGATATTGAATCCTGAGATGGAGGGGGGATCCAATCAGTGTCACTGTAGAGTGAACATGTATGCATTGGGTGGTGAGCTCCCAGGACCAGTCGGCAGGCCTTGTTAAGTAGTGTTATAACCCTTTTTAGTGCTGTGTCGGAGCAAGCCCCATAGATCACTAGGCCATAATCCACCATGTACAGGACTGAGCTGCAAGTAAGAAGTTTTAGGGCATCCAGCATCATGGTTGGTCGGTGGTGGTAGAGAATACCTAGTCTTTTGTTTGCAGATTTAATTAGTTGCTCAATGTGCACGGAGAAGGTGAGGGTGTCATCAAGGAGAACACCTAAGTATTTAAATGTGAAAACCTGATCAAGTGTGTCTCCTGTGCTGCTGAATATCCTCAGGGGGCACATCTCATCTTGCTCTGTGGGGTACTGAAGAGCATACTCTTGGTCTTATTGTAGCTGAGCAGTAGTTTGTTGTGGAGGAACCATGATTCCAGTTTTTGAAAGTTGTCCTGTAAGTCAGAGTTGATTGCTGCCAGCTCTTTGTCGGAGACAGAAATAACAGCATCATCCACATATAGTACCATGTGAAATGGACAGGTGGAGGGAAGTGTGTTGATGAAGAGGCTGAAGAGGAGCGGGCCTAGGATAGAGCTGTGGGGGACTCCTAGGCTCAGCTTCCTGGGCTCAGAGATGGTACCGCCAATTCTAACACATTGTGACCAATGAGACAGGTAGCTGTTGAATCAAGTAACTACATCAGTGGACAATCCTGTAGCAAGGAGGCATTGCTGGAGGTGTTGGTGGTTGATAGTGTTGAATGCCTTAGTTAGGTCTATAAAGACAGATCCTACTGCCAACCCTTTGTCCAAGGTGTCATATATCTGAGTGGTGTAGTCGACAAGTGCTGTAAGAGTGGAGTGGTTATGCCGAAATCCATGCTTTTGTATGCAGAGTAGATTGTATTTTTCAAGGTACTCAGTAAGCTGGTCAGAGACCACTCTTTCAAGGGCTTTGGAAAGGGGGGGTAGTATCGAGATGGGCTGGAAGTTGGACAGGTTGGTCCTGTCCCCAGATCTAAAGACTGGGATAATGAGTGCTGTCTTCCAACTATCAGGGAAGACCCCAGATCTAAGAGAGGCATTGAAGACCTTGGAGACAGGGTCTGTAAGTTCATTTAATGTAAGAGCAACCATTTTCATGTCAATACGGTCGCTTCCCATCCTGGTCTTGTTAAGAACACGTTTGACATATTTAATAGTCTCTTTTCATGATATCATCCTGAAGTAGAATGGGGGTGGACCATTGTTAGGCGGGGATGCAAAGTACTGGTTATGGAGCTGGTCAGATGGCGAATGTTTGAGGTAGTCAGTGGGTAGCACATTGCTTAGGTCAGTGAAAGCTTCACTTGAATGCATCTGCAATGTCCCTTGGGTCTTGCAGCGTACCAGATGTGGTTACAATGAGATCGAGAGGTGCTCTGTAGGCTCTACTTGTGAGGGCTTTCACTGAGTCCTAAAACTCCCTACCATGGCCCCAGCTCCTACCCAGCAGATCTTTGTAGTATGTGGCTTTGGCAAGTCAAATTAGCTTCATGCATTTATTCCTTGCTGTCTTGTAGGCTATGAGGTCAGTCTGATTCCCAGTTTCTTTGGCCCTGTGCCACAAGTGGTCTCCAGGTGCATTTGCTTGATTAGGGAGCCTGATAGCCAGGGTGTGTACAGGTGAGTTCAGTTGAGATGCTCTTTCTGTTGTTTTCAGTGGTGTTTGGAGGTAACCAACTTTTACAGTGAATTTACCCAGGATAGCTTACAGGAGATGAAACATTTTATTTTCAGTGGGGTCCTGCTTTCACCCATTTTTATGCTATATTTACCAAGCACAGCCAAGCTAAGATTAAATGTATCATTTATGGTGGAGTCCTCTTTTATTCATTTGAATACTGTATTAAACCATATGAAAATGACTGGAATAGGAAAGGATACTGACAAAACAAAATTTGGTAAAATATTGTTGGTAATATGTAATTATACATCAAGACCAGATAAACAATTAAATGAGAGATCACTCTTACTTTTTGGTTGGAGAAGTCACCCAAGGGAAACTGTTGGAAACATAAAAAGGAGCAATGCAATATTTTCAGCTCATTCCCTGAATACATATTTAGGGAAGGATGGAATTGATTGGATTAATATTCATAATGGCTTTACTGATTCTCTCCAAACTGACACTGCGTTTAGGAACTCTAATTTGGCTTCTCAGATTATGTTGGCAAGCCCTCTTTTGGATAGACTTGGACTTTATTTGGTCCATCCTGATTTGCTTAGTTGAAATGATAGTATAGATTATGGATTAAATAATCAGTCTGAGCAGAACCCAGCTGACGTTGAAACTGTAGATCTTCCCTCTTTACAGAATGCCAAAATTTCAGTTCATAATAGATTTCTTCTATTGCAGGATTTATCTATCGGTTGACTAAATTATGTTATTGGATTCAGATCAACAGTAAAATGATGATTTAAACTTATTGAACATTTTATCCTGGAATGTAGACTCACTGGCTTCTAAAATCGCAGATCATGAGGCACATGAATTCATGACTACTTTTTTTTCAGTTTATATTTTTATTGAAATTTGAGTATATAAGAAAGCACACATCTAATACAATAGAAGACTATCCTCTATGTAAGGTATAAAATATCACTTAACAAAACACAGTATTTTAGGTGAACATATTGGAGAAGCCTTATATACATGTATTGATAATAAA
The DNA here is from genome assembly GCA_016271365.2 of Neoceratodus forsteri. NCBI lineage: Eukaryota > Metazoa > Chordata > Ceratodontiformes > Ceratodontidae > Neoceratodus > Neoceratodus forsteri. The sequence continues at coordinate 842,527,391 of CM028134.1, forward strand.
GCACAAACCTAGACAGGATGTAAGTGGAGAGCAGAAGGGTTATAATCAATAGGGTATTATAGGATCAGAAATAGCAACCATGTACGAAATACATGCTAGGGCAGGCTATGGCAAGGCATTCAGTAAATTGCAAAAAGTGATGAATGTGGTAATATGAACAATATTCAGTAATGGAGAGGTGAAGATAAGAGAAAAGTATGCAAGGAAAGAAAGAAGAGAGAAAAAATCGAGGAAGAAGGGAAGGAGAGAGGGAGAAAATAGGGAAGAAGGGAAAAAAGATAAATCTGTGCACAAAAGTTTCAACAAAACCTAATCTGAGAGTAAAATAAGGAGGGCTAAATATCCCTAAGAATTAGGATCTAGAAGAACTAGGTTCGATGTACTTAAAGTAATCCTGCCAACATCTGTCATATACAGCGAGCCACTTATGAGTAACATGAAATAATCGGTCTAGGGAGACATACTGAGAGACGCTTCGAAGAACATCTGAAAGAGAAGGCACCAGAGTTGATTTCCATTTCATAAGAATCAGATGTTTGACCAGAACAGAAAGTATGTTTAGACATCTAAAATGTGCATATGAGAGGAGAGGGCTATTGGGGATAAGGATGCCTAGAAGGAATAGCTTGGGGTCAAAAGGTAGTTCTAGGGACATGGATATGTTGTTCTATCCACACTTACTGGCAGGTTCCTTGCCACTTTAAATCTTGCCGGAAGGTCTTCAAGCTGGCTCCTCCCTCCCACCCGGGTGACAAAACTCTCGGCTCCACCCCATGATGCCAGATCTTCCTTACCGCTTGGAAGCTCAGGTTCCTTCCTTTGCGCTCTGCGTTTTAGGCCGGGATCCAAACTCGTTGGTTAAACCGAAACTCATACTTAAATTTACTAGACTTCGGTCTTTTTCTTCCTTCGTGGCTGCGATAGACAAATCGACTCCCAGATTTCAGCAGTGCCCTTGTGGGCTGAAGATGTCTTGGACCAATCTGCACTCCACGTGCGTTTACTGCCTTGGGCTCGTTCACGATCCACAGGCCTGTGAATTGTGCAAGTCCTTCTCGGTCAACGTTCTTGAAGACCGTGCTGCCAGACTTCAACTTGGGCGCCCTGAGAGATGTATTCCTCCGGTAAAGTCGAAGGAGGCCCATTGGGCGATGGCCACAGTGGTGGGCTCAGCTGAACAACTTGAGCAAATGATCACCCTCGAGGGTGCTCACCCAGGCTGCATCTTCTTCTTTCTCGGTCGCGGCATTTATCCCACTCTCCTTGGGCTCCTCCTACACGGCTTCATTCAAGGAGCTTTGTCAATCCCTCTCTACTAAGGGAGAGGGGCCATTGGGACATTCCTCTCGGTCCAAAAAGAAGGACTTCAAAGGTAAGTCCCACCATCGACGTTCGTGGGAGTGGGAGCGGTCCCCTTCCCCGGATAGTTGACACTCGACTTCGGTCGAGGTTGCGGCTAAGGCCGCTGGCTTCCTGATGTCCCTGTCGGTCAGCCAGCTGAGACACCCGTCGATGCAGTCGAGATTTTCTCAACCCATCGGACGGCTGTCGACTGGAGAAGCTGACAACCCTTCTTCACCGGTTCCCCCGGTGGAAACCGAGGACTTGCCTGTGCCTCCTGTGCTGGAGTCCCCGGTTAAGGTTCCAGAGCCGATGGAGGAATGGGTTTCCCCCGCTCCCTCCCAGACCCACCCTTGGAAACACCGAAGGTCTTAGTCTTAGTCTCGGACCTCTTCTCGGTCCAGCCGATCCCGCTGACATCAGCGGTCTCGGTCTCGGCACCGAGGGAAGCAGTGGTGCCACTCATCCTCATCATCATCCTCCTTGGAGGATAGGCTCTGGTACAAGTTGCGTCGGTGCTACGAGGATCTGATGTGGCAGCAGCTCCTTTTGACCAGGAACAAGCTGACTCCTTCGCCTTCCCCGGCCATGAAGTGGCTGTCACCTGAGTGGCTGAAACAACCCCTCATTGTCATCGAAGAGCCGAAGCCGCCGCCGGTTGTTCAGCTGAAACCAGCTCCACCACCCATTGTGGTGAAACCCCCGCCTCCACAACCAAAAACTGGGGCTCTGACCAAGGATTCTCAGTCAGGTCAGGGGTTGCCCCATCGGTTGTCGGTCACCCTCACTCCCGATCATCCTCGGCAGGTGGAGGGTTTAGGCCCTCAGCAGCTGTTTGCAGACTCCTCAGAGTCTGACGATGACTCTTCCCTGTTCTCCAGGCCTCTCGACCTGGAGTCCACTGGGGGACAGTCGGTGGACAAGAGCCCATCCTCATTCATGGGATTGCTTCGGCTCATCTCAGAATCTACTGGGATGAAGCTCGAACCCATGTCAAAGCGGGCCAAGTATCCCCTCACGGAGATACTGGACCGAGGGGATTCTCCTACGGAGGCCTTTCCTGTGGCCGAAACTATTGTTGGCCTGGCTCTGGAGCTATGGCAGCGGCCGGCTTCTTGTCCAGCTCCCTCGGCCAGGATGGCCAGGAAGTATGCTGTTCCCATCGGCTCACTCTCTGGATTCTCGGAGCACCCCTCTGCAGAGGGGCTAGTGAACGACAGTGTTTTCCGGCATTCCGGAAATGCTTGGGACGTGGACAAGCCTCCCAATAAAGAGTCCAAGAAACTGGACTACGCTGGGTGTAAAGTCTATGCTGCATCCTCCTTAGGCCTTCGTCAGGCCAGTTCAGCCATACTGATAGCACACTTTTCCCACGTCCTTTTGGGCTCCCTGGATGAGGTGATTTCTCATCTCCCGGCTGACCTCCAGACTACAGACAAGCAGGTGTGGGATCAGGGAAGGACGACGGCAAAGAAACAGCTCCAAACTGCTCTTGACATTGGAGACTCTTGCACCCGGTCAGTAGAGGCCGCAGTGGCCATGCGCTGCAGAGCTTGGCTGTGGATCTCCACCTTCACGGCGGATACCCAGCACAAGCTGGCAGACATTCCCTTCCTGGGTACTGACTTGTTCAGTCCCAGGGTGGAGGGTCATTTGCAGAGGATCAAGAAGTCCAATGCTACCTTAGACTCAGTCACGTCTGCCCAGAAGGACAAAGGCCACCAGCAGCAGCATAAGCCCTTTTGGCCTTCTGCCCCTGTGGCACGCCTGGCCCAGCAACACCAGCATCAGGGCCAGCAGGCTCGCACTTGGCACCCCAAAGCCAAACCTGCAGCTTCCTCCAGCAGAAAGCCGGGAGGGAAAGGCCCAGGAGGTCCCTCAGCTGGTCCTTCCTCCAAGCCTGCCCAGTGATGGGTTGAAGGGTGTTGCCCCCAGCCTCATCACTCCTCCCTGGTTCCCCCCCGTGGGGGGATGGCTCTGCCACTTCCTTTCTACCTGGTCCACTATGGGAGGTGGCTGATCCTCCACCAGACCCAGGGTTTGTGTCCAGGTATTTTCTGGTCCCAAAATGGATGGGGGGCTAGTGCCCCATTCTAGACCTACATGACCTGAACAAGTTCCTAAGGTCTCGAACCTTCAGGATGGTCAATCTGGCACAGATCATTCCATCCTTGGAATGAGGTGTGTGGTTCTGTTCTCTGGACCTTCAGGATGCATTCTTTCATGTCCCAATCTGTCCGTCCTACCAGCGATTCCTCCACTTCAGAGGGAAGGGGTCCCTTTATGAGTTCCGGGCCATGCCCTTCAGCCTCTCTCTCCAGCTCCCAGAGTCTTCACCAAATGCATGGCAGTGGTGACAGCATTTCTGCGGTGCTGAAGGGTCTGGGTGTACCCTTACCTGGATGACTGGCTGATTGTAGTCCCCTCCAGACATGAGGTGGAGCGGTCCAGGGATCTGGCCCTCCAGGTCTGCTCTCAGATTGGCCTCCTCATCAATGTGGCCAAATTGGAACTCGTGCCAAAGCAGGTGATTCAATTCATCAGGGCAGAGCTCGACTCTCTTCAAGCCAGAGCATGGCTCCCGGCGGACAGGACCAAGATTCTTTACTCCTTTGCCCAATCATTTCTGGTTGGGCAATTGCACCCTGCCCAGGACTTCCTGTGCCTCCTGGGCCTCATGGTGGCCTGCACCAGTGTGGTCCATTGGACCCGTTGGCACATGCATCCCCTACAATAGGGACTGGCCTGCCAATGATCACAGCACTCCGGTCCTCTGGACCAGGCAGTGGCAGTGACCCAGGAGATGTGGAACACTCTCCAGTGGTGGATCATTCCAGCTCATTTGCAGGAGGGCATCCCGCTAGTCTGCCCTGAGCCGACAGTCACTCTAATGACCGACGCCTCTCTGATGGGTTGGGGTGACCATCTGGGGGAGCACAGAGTGCATGGCCTCTGGTCCTCTCAGGAGTCTTGATGCCACATCAACCTGCTAGAGCTTCGAGCGGTCCGACTAGCCCTCACCACCTTCACTCCGTTTGTACAGGGTCAAGTGGTCTAGGTCCAGATGGACAATACCATGAAGATGTACTACCTAAACCACCAGAGCAGGATGCGCTCCTTGCCCCTGTGCAAGAAAGCTCTCTGCACTTGGTCCCTCATGAGCAGACTGGAGGCGGATCTCCTAGCCATCCATATGGCAGGAGCCTCCAACACTCTGGCCGATGCCCTAAGCTGGATAGATGCTGCATCTCACGAGTGGTCTCTCCTGATGGAGGTAGTACACGATCTATTCTCCCACTGGGGCACACCTCAGGTGGACCTGTTCACCTCCAGGGAGAATGCAAAGCTGAGGATGTTTCATGCCTACCCCCCTCAGCAGGACTCACTGCAGGGGGATGCCTTCTCGAGGCTGTGGACCCCGGGCCTCTTCTACACCTTTCCCCCATTTCCCTTGATCCACAAAATGCTTCTCAAGGTGAGGAAAGACAAGACACAGTTGATTCTGGTAGCCCCAGACTGGCCCCACCAGTTCTGGCATCCACATCTCCTCAGCCTCAGCTCCAGACTCCCGAGGCGACTTCCAGCCCGCCCGGACCTGATCACAGTCAACCAGGGGAAGGTTCTGCACCCGGACCTTCAATCTCTGCACCTGACAGCCTGGTTTCTGAGCGGCTAGAGTTCCAGGCCTTGGGTCTTTCCGACAAGGTCCTCAACATTGTTGAGGCATCCCGTAAGGAGTCGACCAGAAAATGCTATGCCTTCAAATGGAAAAGATTCTCCATTTGGTGTCAGGATAAAGGGTTGAACCCTTCCTCCTGTTCATTGGCCAGCATTCTGGACTACCTGTGGTACCTTTCTCAGCTAGGGTTTCGGTCGACGACCCTTAAGGTGCACCGGGCAGCCATCTCTGCTTACTGGGCATGGGCTGGGAAGCAGCCTGTGGTGCAGGAGAAGGTAGTCAGGTGCTTTTTCAAAGGCCTTGATCACATATCTCCTCCGGTGCAAGAACCTCCACCTCCGTGGGATCTACTGCTGATATTGGCTAAGCTCATGGGCAAGCCATTCGAACCGATGCACAGGTGTGACATCCCTCACCTGTCATGGAAGACCACCTTCTTAGTGGCTATCATGTCAGCCAGAAGGATGGGAGAGCTCCAGGCACTTTTCATCGAGTCTCCCTATCTGGTCTTCCACAGGGACAAGGTTGTCCTGTGCCCCCACCCGAAATTCCTTCCGAAGGTGGTGTCAGAGTTTCACCTTAACCAGGTGTTGACTCTGCCCTGTGTTCTACCCCAATCACACCTCGGAGGCCGAATATAGGCTGCATACTCTGGAGCCTAGAAGAGCGCTCTCCTATTATAAGGAGTGGACGGCTGAAGTTTGGGGAGAGGTTCGCCAGCTGTTTGTCACCTACGCTGAAGCCATGCCTGTCAGACCTGCAGCCAAGTGGACGATAGGCAGGTGGGTCACCTCCTGCATAGATCTCTGCTATAGGTTGGTGGGCATGGAGCATCCCAAAGGGATAAGAGCTCATTCTACCCACCATACCGCTGCTTCAGTGGCTGCTTCCAGGGACATCCCTATCCAGGAGATCTGCAGGGCTGCTACCTGGAAGTCAGCACACACCTTCATTACCCATTACAACATCGACCTAGAGTCACGCCGGGATGCTGGTTTTGGGACTTCGGTTCTCCAGTCCTTATTTCCCAAGTAAGTATCGGGGGTGTGTGCCTTGCCTCCCTCCTCCCGGAGAACTATTAGGAGTCTGCAAGTAAGTGTGGATAGAACAACATATTCATGTCCCTAGAAATACAGGTTACTCACCTGTAACAGGAGTTCTAGGAATGGTATATGTTGTTCATCCACACAACCCACCCGACCTCCCTGGCTTCGACGCACAACCTGGCTTCCACCAGCCTAGATCTGGTGTCATGGGGTGGAGCCAAGAGTTTTATCACCCAGGTGGGTGGGAGGAGCCAGCTTGAAGACCTTCCGGCAAGATTTAAAGTGGCAAGGAACCCGCCAGTAAGTGTGGATGAACAACATATACCATTCCTAGAACTCCTGTTACAGGTGAGTAACCTGTATTTTTTGTCCTGGTGGGAGTGCAAGACCACAAGATTTGAAGTAGATCCCCAATGGCCAAATTGCAGCGCCAGCAGTTATTATTATTTAGTAGGCCCATTTATTGAAGCACAGAGGGGGGTTTATACCAAAGATGTAGGATTTTAGTTTGTATTAAAGAACTATGGGCATCTTTAAAAGTATTATGAGAAATACACCCACAATTACTCCATTGTGTGTCTGAAATATTGTAGTTAAGAAGAGTACTTCATTTAGTTTTGGCCTGTATAGACTGATCAGGTAGATTATCAATAATGTCTTTGTAAATGGAGCTATTTCATTTTACTGATAAATTAGTCCAGTTTGAGATGTATGGGTTTAGAAGAGTATGCCTATACATTAAACTAGAGAAAGAGTTATATGCTGCCCAAATTTGTAAAAACTTCCAGAAGTCCTGTTTAGGAAGTTTCCATGTGACCTGCAAGTCTGAGAATGATATAAGAGTGAGTGAATTCTGGTCCAAGATGAAAAATGAAGGAAGTGGGAACTCCTCCCGGGCACAATGCGGATTTCATTGCAACCCATAGTGGTGAGTGAGGGGAGGGTTTCTGAAACCATTTAATGGTTTGGGCCATTCAGAAAGAGCAGAGGTAGCCATTGAATCAGGGGAGTCTGAATCCCCCTTTTTTCCAATGTGATCAAAGTTTGTTGTGGTTAAATCTCGGTGGTTTCCCATCCCAGATAAAGTTACCTATTAATTTATCAATTTTTGCAAAAAAGGAGGATGGTAAGACTAAAGGAATATTGGCAAAGAGGTAAAGAATCTTGGGAGAAATGGACATCTTAATGGCTGCAATTTTCCCCTTGAAAGAAAGATTAAGAAGCTTCCATCTGTCCAGAATTGTTTTGATGTTATCAAATAAGGGGTTAAAGTTAATGTCCCATATCTTCCCTAAGTTACTAGTAATTTTGATTCCTAGATATGTTATACCCTGTGGTGACCAGTGGAATCCAAGAGGTATGTTCATAAAGGCTTTACAGTGGTCATTAAAGGGCATAGTTTGTGATTTGCCATAATTCAAAGCAAGGCCAGAAATTTTAGTAAAATTATTAAGCAAATCAACCAACAGGGGCCCAGCTTCATTCAGGTTTTCGAGTAAGATTAAGAGGTCATCTCGTAGGAGAGAGAAACATATCTTGAATTGTTCACAGGTATGCCCATAATGCCAGAAGATTGACGTAAACAAGCAGTCAGGGGTTCCATGGCTAAAATAAACAGGGAAGGTGACAGGGGACAGCCTTGTCTAGTTCCCCTTGCTAGATGAAAGTAAGAGGAAAGGGTGGAATTAGTAAGTACTTTAGCAACAGGAGTTATATAAAAGCTTGATCCAGGAGCAAAAGGTATGAGAAAGACTGAAACAGCCTTTTTCTTACCTCCGCAGAACTGAGGGTCACGAGGGCAGGAGTCCACAGCCCTTCCCACTTCAGGAGCGACCCCCCCCCGTGGACCACGCTGAATCTGAACTCGGAGCCAGGTAGCCACCGGAGGGTAGAAGCAGCTCTCTCTACTAGGAGCTCTAGCCCGCCTGCGCTTCGTGCAGGCTCCCACCACCCCACCACCACCCTTGGTGGCTCCTCCTTATATAGAAAACCCTGTGAGCTCTGTAACCAATCAGCCCACTCTCCCATTAGTCCCTTATGCTTTCTTACCACTAGCCACCGCAAGCAATTCTGTCAAAACCCCACTGAGTGTAAAAGGATAAGCAAAAAAAAAAAAATGCAGTTCCTCACTCCAATCATCATGTTGCTTTGCATAGCTACTGCTTCCTCCACCCTTACGAAACCTTCCCTACCAGACCCTTTACCACTCCACCCCTTAACCACCAAGCTTGCCCCTCCTCCTTGGCACAATGAATCACAACTGGCATCATGGGCATAATTGGATCCTGGGGGCCTCTATCCTCCCCCTCTTTCCATGCATGCCTACCCTATATCTCCCACTCTTCTCAGTCTCAAAGGTAAGCTCAGCAACCTCTAATCTCCCCACCCGCAGGGGCTCACCAGTAAAGCTCATGCACCTCCTACGGCACACCCTCGTTTTTCTTCTCCTCCTAGCCGGGGACGTCAAACGAAACCTGGGCCCCCAGGCTCCCACTGCTGCCCAACTACCCGCACCAACTACACCCCTCCCCAAAGGGCTCAAAATCATCCACCTCAATATATGCAGCATCCTAAACAAAATGGCAGCCCTTCAAACAACTGTCCTGACCCTGCGCCCGGATATTATAATCATCACTGAATCATGGCTGAAGCCCCACCACCGGGACGAAGAATTCTCAATACCTGGGTTCTTTCTAATCCACCAAGACAGACAGGGGAGTAAGAAGGGTGGTGGCACTGCCATGTTTGTCTCCACAAATCTCCAGTTCTCAGTAATCAATCTGTCATCGCCCATACAATCTATAGACTCCTCCCTAATCAAACTCCCCTTCCCCACTCCATCCCTGTTTACATAGCTGGGTCCTACTGTCCGCCTAACACACCACCAACTAGCAGCCTGGAACATTTGGGAAAACTGAGGGCCCTTACTGAGGCGTGAACTCTACATCCTTGGGACTTCAACCAGAACTGGCTGGAAGCTGTGCTGCCTATAAAAGCAGCGTTGTCAAATAAGTGCACTCAACTTGCACCAGCAAATAGGTGAACCCACCCACTAAATCGCATATCAAATAAACACACACTACTAGACTGGGCACTCCTACCCACCCTCACAGGATAATTAAAGCTGGCATTCTACGGACTCCCTCAGTGACCACCATACGATTTTCTTAGTGCTAAAATCTTCCAGTCCTCCGGCCCCACCACCCATGCTGCACAGCAGAGTTTATAAAACTCTGGATCTGACTGCACTACTAAATGACCTTACCTCCATAGACTGGTCCTTCATCCCTAGAGCTTCCTCCATAAATGAAGCCCTGAACTACTTTTCTACAAATTTCCTCGCCATCTGGGACATACACGCCCACTAAGGAGATCCAGAGTCAGAGGTTTACACTTCCCTGGGTAACAGCAAACCTTATGGAAAACTCCAAGCCAGAGACCGTGCATGGAAATCCTTCAAGGCCTCTGTGGTGCTCATGCGGCCCAACAACATTACGGTCTCTCGTAATGCCTGTACAAGACTCATAAGGCAGGCCAAATCAAATTACTTTAAACGGCTCTCATCAATAACAACTCCCACCTTCCCAATTTTGGAAGTCCATTAAATCACGTCTCTCCCACCCTCCCAACCTCCCACCCCACTCTTAACCTCGAAGGTAAAATCATCTCAGCTCCCAGTCTGGTAGCCACGAGGTTTAATACCTACTTCACCTCTACTACTTCCTCCCTCCTCTCTCCCTATCCCACCCCATACCCCACTCCCTACTCTTAGTGCCCCCATTGTACCCCCGTGACCCCAAATGCCCCCCCGCCGCCGCTTTTCTCCTCCAGTCACTCCCGCCAGGTGCAAAAAATCCTTCTCTCACTAAACCCTTCCAAAGGTAAATGTCCTTCAGGCCTGGATTCCAAAATGCTCCTACTCTCTGCACCGGCCATAGCCCACCCTCTAACCATGCTCTTTAATCTGTCCTTTAAAATAGGGGCAGTCCCCTCAGTTTGGAAACAAGCCACAGTCATCCCACTGCCCAAGGAAGGGGACCTCTCCTCCCCCTCAAACTACCGGCCAATATCTCTGCTCCCCATCCTAGCCAAAATCCAAGAGCGCCTTGTACTATCCCAACTACACCACTATCTGGATTCCATCTCCTTTTTCACCCCCTACCAGGCTGGGTTCAGAAAAAATCACTCCACCATCACCTCCCACCTTCGCCTCACTAACTCCATCCTTACAGGCATGGACAAAGGGGAAATAACAGCAGCCATTTTTATAGATCTGGCAAAAGCGTTCGACACGGTCTCGCATCCTCTCTTGCTATCTAAACTTGCCCAATCCGGACTGTCTAATGCAGCAAAAAACTGGTTCCACTCATACCTTTCAGGGAGGACACAAGCTGTACACATTGGAACGGCGCAATCCTCCCCTCTCCCTGTCACCAGTGGTGTACCCCAAGGGTCTGTGCTCGGCCCGCTGCTATTCACAATATTCCTCAAGATCTGCCCTCTGTCTGTACACAAACTGCCATTCATATGTATGCGGATCATATGGTACTATTCACCTCTGGCCCAACTGCGACCACCTTGACAGCCGTTCTACAAAAGGATTTCGACTCCATCCAACGTTGGTTCCTCGGGAACCAACTATTCTTAAACTCAAAAAAAACGGTCTCCCTCACCTTCGGCTCCCAGGCCAAACTAACCCGGCTTACTGAACCACTTACATTCTATACCCTGGACAGAACACCTCCTACGACCTGCACCTCTTATTGCTATCTCGGCATCTGGCTAGATCAGCACCTTGATTTTTTCAGTGCACATAGACGCTCTGCATAAAAAACTGCATCCCAGGCTTGGTGCTCTCTATCGTAACAAGTACTGCATCCCGTTACCAACCAGACAAGCAATAGTCCAAAAAATGATCCTCCCAATTATTGACTACGGATGTGCTGTCTACGGCGCTTCCCCCCTCACATCCTTAGTCAGGCTCGACCCCCTATACAACTCCTTCTGCCGGTTCACCTTGGACCGTCCTCCCAATACCCACCACTGCGTACTATACCAGTCCCTTGGCCTCCCATCACTCCAAAACTGGCACATGCTCCCTTCCTACCTATCTGTTTCCCTATCCGCCTTCTCTCCACCTACATACGACCTCAGGAACATCGACTCCAGGCTCCTGCATGTTCCACATAGATTCACCCGATCAGGTCAGGGAGCTTTCAGTTTCAGACTGCCCATGATATGGAACTCACTGGCAGCAGACATTAGACATTTTACCAGCACTCCCCAACAAAATGCCCTTCTCAAATCACATTTCATGACCTTATGCTCTTGCTTTCCCTTCTCTGAATCTCCTTGGACAATGCCTAGTCAACCTACTCAGGTACCTGCACAACTCCTACCCTTTCAACCTACTTATGCGCAGTCTGAGCCCATTTTTCTTTCAATATCTGTCTCATAGTGCTATTAATTGCATATTACTGAACCTATTTACTGCTGTAAGCTGTACATACGCTGTACCCATTTTTGTATATACAATCTGTCTCATTATATTGTTGTATTCTATGTACTACTGTACCACTGTCTGTCAAAATTTTGTTGCATATGCAATGAACTGTTCTTGTCATACTACCTCACCCATGTAACCCCCTACCCCCAGGGCGCATCTGGAATCGAGCGGTACTCCGCTCAGTATGCCTTCCTGGTAAATCTCTTAAATAAATAAATAAATAAGATAAAACTTGATGAAGGTAGTCCCAGTTTAAGGAATAAAAGGCCTTCTCGAAATCAATAGCTATGGCTGCAGCTGGTGTCTTGAGGGATTTGGCTTTGTGAATTAAATTAAATAAGGAATGTAGGTGATCAGAACCAGATCTATGTTTAATAAAACCAGCTTGTGAACAATAAGTTAGCTTGGGAATCAAGGATTCAAGTCGAGAAGTTAGTAGTTTAGCAAATATCTTCCCATCCGTGTTTAATAAAGAGATGGGCCTGTAACTTGCGGGGTGAGTAGGGTCTTTTTCTTCTTAGGGATTAGGGTTATGATTGCTTTGGTGCAAGATGGGGGAAGCTTGCCAGTATTGGAAGCTTCTTGATAAACATTAAGAAGAAGGGGACATAAGGTGTCGGAAATCATTTTATAGAAATCAACAGGAATCTGTCACCCCCAGGAGATTTGCCAGATTTCAAGGAAGACAAAGCTTTCTGAATTTCCTGAAGCAAGAAGGGTTCATCTAAAGAATTTGTTTCAAGAGTAGAAAGATGAGGAAGATGTAACGATTTAAGGAACTGTTGAATTTGTAAAGTAGATAGAGGATTTGTGTTAGAGTATAGTTTTTGATAAAAGGTTTTCATGATACAGTTTATGGAGGGGTTTTCAGAGTGAATTGTACCCTGTTCATCTTTTAGGCTTAGGATGTGTCGTTCCATTTGCTGTGCTTTGAGCTGGTAAGAGAGGAGTTTCCAATTTTTATCGCCGTGTTCCCAAAACTTATATTTAAGTTTAAACAAGGCCAGTTCGGTTTTACGAGAAATTATTTTGCTAATTTTAACTCCAAGTTGAAGAATTTCAAGATGAAGTTGAGAATCAGGACAGTGCTTATTAGAAGAAAAGTATAAATTCTCTTTAGCCTTAAGAGATTTTTCCAAGTCAACCAGCTGTTGTTCCCTTACTCTTTTCCTATGTGCAGCATAACTGATAATTTTCCCTTGAATCGTAGCTTTAAGAGCTTCCCATAGAGAGGATATAGAAGATTCAGTTGCGGTATTGTGAAAGAGGAAGTCCTGAATTTGTGCTTTGATCATGGGTAAGAAATTGGGATCCTTGAGAAGGAGAGGGTCCAGCCGCCAGTAAGAAGATTTAGGTGCTAATGGGCCCACAAATTTGCAATTTGACAGGGGAATGGTCTGAGATTATGATGGGAGAGATGGATGAATCAATAGTTTTTTTCCATTATAAGAGGAGAGGCTAACCAATAGTCAATTCTACTGTATGTCTTATGTAGAGAGGAGTAAAAAGTAAATTCTCGATCACGGGGGTGAAGGAGGCACCACACATCAGCTAATCCAACATCTTGCATTAGTAATGAGAGGGCTTTAATACTTCTAGGGTGGGCCTCTGTAGTGGGGCTACTTCTGTCAATGCTGGCTTCTAAAGCTAAGCTAAGATCCCCTCCAAGAATAATTGGTGTTTTATCAGTGTTAAAGAATAGAATCTGTTCAGCTAAATTATGAAAAAACTCCGGGGAATTGGAGTTGGGTGCATAGACATTAACATGCAGAAGAGGACCAGAGTTGGTATTCAGTTTGACCATCACCCATCTGCCGTCAATATTGGAAACAGAGTTTACAAGGGACCATTTGAGACTCTTATGAATAAGAATAGCAGCTCCTCTTTTTTTTGAGGTATAGGATGATTCGTAGATCTGACTGACCCAATCTTTTTTAAGTCTGTGAACATCCTCTGCTAATAATTTTGTTTCTTGAAGGAAAACAATTTGTGTTTTATGTTTTTTGAGATGTGAAAGAATTTGCTTCCGCTTACAAGGAGAATTAAATCCCTTTACATTCCATGTATATAGAAGTATGTCACTCATATTGTTAGTGTTAAAGAAAAGAAATAATCGCGGGAGTGTGAAGGGACAAATAAATGAGGCAGAGGATGATTAGAATACAATATATAGAGGTTACAATATGCAGAGAGTGGCAGGAACATTCATGCCAAAAAAAGTGAGAGATATGATACATGAGTAGCACAGATATCTTATTAAAGTTAGAATAGAGATGGGGAAGGAGAAAGTCATTAACAACAACAATACTAGTAAGCTAAGTAACAAAGAAAATGTTTTGTGGGTGTGGGGAGATATGAGTCAACCAACTGGCTAAGAGACTCTCTCACCACACTCTGGGGCGTCGATGTAGGGAGGAGACTAGGGAGGACTAGTTATAAATATCGGCCCAAACCTAAGTCTGATCCCACTTATATAATAAGGTAAGTATTCCTGATAAGCTAAACTGAAAGGGAATAATACCAAGAAAGGCAGGGGACTGTAATAACCTCAGCTTAATTCTAAGCTAACAGGACAAGGTATAAGGATAACGCTAAACACCAGAACTTATTTATAAACATTAGAAGTAACAGTACAAGATAGACCAACTTGAAATAACAGTAAATTAAAGAACTATATACGAGATGCCAGTAAGCCTAGACATTGAGCAAGGAATTCAGGGAGCCAGGTAGAATGCAAATGAACCAATACAAAAGGAAAAGTAGATCATTACCACATTAGAGTGACTCTGAGTATACTTTGCAGTGCAACAGAATAAGTACATAATAAATACAATATTGAGGGGGAAAGAAGAACGGGGAGGTCAATTTAAGCCCTTACATCCTGAGCCAAATGCAAATCGGGATTATGTGGAGAGGTATAGGCTTTGGTGATAACTGTGGACAGAAGAGATAGTCATAGTAAAGATCAATTTCAATTACTCGAAAATCACCTAAATAGGTGTTACATGAGGTGACTAGGTCTAGAAGACTAGGCCCAGTGAACCCCAAAACAGGAGGGACCACACAGCTGTGGATTTCTATAATATCTGTAGGCTTCGAGTAAAATAAGGAGCATAAGGAAGATATAGATTGACAATCCTTTGCAACAGCACACCAAACATAGCCCACCTCTTTGAGTGCTAATGATAGTTCCATATTGTAAACAGGAGGTAGTAAGAATAATGGAGCATAGGGAAGAGATAGATTAAATGCAGTTGTCAATAATACTTAAGAACCTGTCATCAGAAGAGAGAAGGGTAAGTTGCCTTGTAATATATAATAATTCACATATGAAAAAAGAAAAGGCAATAATCAGGATGCATACCGATTGAAGATACACAATTGAACAGCCAAAAGACTATAAACCTGATGCACTGCTAAATTGGAGAGTAAAGGGCTAGATACAGAGAGCCTGTTTAGTGAGGTAATGTATAAGATCTAACACTAAAATAATGGGTTAGAAAAGCATTGCTGATATACCAAAGTTCCCTTGAAGACCTTTAAGCTGCTCGTTTAAACACTGCAACAAAATGTAAATTGATAGCGCCGTGATGTACAGCCTTTGCTTTCTGCACCCGCTGGAAAAGAAAGCAACCAGGTAGCATAGACTGTAGAGTGGGTGGTTAGGCAGAAAAAGTGTACTGGCACTCCCTTTAAGCATCCTGGAAGCAAAACCTACCAAGATATAGCAACTGTGACCATATTACTGACCATATAAGCTCATGACACCTTAGATTTATTAGCAGGATTGTGACTATTGATGTTCTTGCTTTTAGTCAGCTCTAAAGATTTGAGTGGGGAACTTGCAACAACTTCTGGCCTTGAAGTATCGGCAGAAATACATCCTTGAGGCATAAGGCCCAAATTAGAGGGATGTTCATCTGAAATTTGCTGGGAAAGATCCTCCTCCGAGGAGTGCATGTCATCCTCCAAGAGAGCAAACTTATTGCTCAAGGGAATAGAGGGGTTGATTTGAAGGTGAGAGGCTGCAGCGTGGGGTGTTTGGGGTGAAACCTTGCTAGAACAGCATGAAAGTCTTGAAGAATAATGCCCTGACAGATGCTTCTCTTGCAGCCGTGTTGATTGCCTTGGGGTCAAATCAGTTGTGACATTGCTGCTTGAGGCTGTGAGTTGTGCAACACTTTCCCCACGTTCCTGTACCTCATCGTCCACCCTCCATGTGGATACCAAAGCTGTGTTCGGGTTGTCAATTGCTGCTGAACCTCCCAGGGTAAGATTGCAGAGAGAAAGACCTCCAGGTTGTTGGCTAAGGTGTCAGGGGTTTCAAAATCCTTGAAGGAAGAGCCTGAGAAAAGGCGTAGTGTCGCAGGGTAACATAGAGCAAATTTAATGCTTCTTTGGTGGAGGATTTGTTTAAGTGGATTGCAGGCCTTCCTTTTGGATGGTTAAATCTTTTGAAAAGTCTCTGTAGATGGAAATATTAAACTCTTGCCACTGACGTTTCCCCATTTCTCTGGCTCGTTTCAATATTAATTCTGTGTGGGATTAGTTCAAGAAGCGAGCAATGATAGGCCTTGGTCGCTGGTCTGATGGCCTGGGACCCAGAGTGCGTTGAGACCGCTCAATTACTAACGTTAGGTCAGGAGGCAGATTAAGCATTGCAGGCAGCACATGTAATAAAAAGTGCAGTAGTGTCTCCTAATTCTACACCTTCAGGGAAGCCAATAAATCTTCAATTGTTGCGACGATTACGATTTTCAATATCATCAATTTTGGCTTGTAGGGATTTAATAGTTCGATCTTGATTGTGGACAGTAGCCTGGAGGTCATGAATAGTAGTGGTGTTACAGGCCATTGTTTTCTCATTAAATGCAATTTTCTAGCTAAAAGTTTCAAGAGTGGTCTCATTCTTTTGGGTGGAGGTTTTTAGATCATTAATCTCAGCCATCAGTTTAGAAAACATTACTTCCACTCTAGCAAGTGAGCTTTGCTGTACTTGGAGATCTACCATAATGCTGAAGGATGAGGTCTAGTATGCTGCAGTACAGTGTAGAATAATTGAATATAAGTAGATGATGGATCAAAAATGACTTACAAACTGTGTCAGGCAGTAAGATTACAGGATGGCCACAGGAGTTGGTACCAAAGAAAGGTCTGGTGAAGGCTGGATGAGGTTAGATTGCAGTCATTCCTGCAGAGATTCTGAACTATGCTGCCATCTTCTGCCTAGTCAGGCCATGCCTCCCCATAACTACTTTTGATACACTATTACTCCAAGAGACATGGTGGCATAAAACACCACCTTGATTTATGGGTTATGTCCTTCATGACTCATGCTGTTAGATATAATAAGACAGGAAGATATCAAGGTGGTTTGGTCATGTTAATTAAGAGTTCCTTGGACCCTGTAGTTACTGAAATACTGTGTGAACAGAACTTTGCCTTAATATTTAAGTTAAATAATGCTGAATTTTAGATTATTGTGATTAACATTAACGTCTTTCCCATAAAATGGTAAAAGGTTTACTACACTTTTATGGCAATATTTAGAACATTTATTGGATGATTTAACAACCAAATTCCCCATATACAGCTTCATTGTAGCAGGGGACTTTAACGCTAGGATTTATGGGCAAGCTAATCTCAAAATGGTCAATGAAACTGAGGAAGAGCTAAGTATAAAGCTATAAAATGATCAATAATAGGCTGAATGTAGAAAGGAAATCCAAAGATACTAAAAAATAATTCTCATGGTAACATTTTAAACAGGATTATAGTGGGGCTTGACTTTTTATTAGTAAATGGTTGAACAACTGGTGACCATGAGGGTGAATTCACTTTCTTGGGACCTATGAGAGCATCAATCATTGACCCAGTGTGGATTAATCAACAGGCTCTGAAAAGTCTCATTGACCTTAAAATAACTGAACATCCTTAATCATCTAATTTTCCTATTTGTTCTTCTTTCCACATAACGACTCTTCATAAAAAAACAGGTTAATGTACAGTTGCAGGACACTGCAGTGGAAGTTCTTAATTGAACAAGAAACAGATGGTAGCCTAGTGTACTAGATGCATTTTTCAATGTCCTTGATTTGACTCAATTACATTAAGGCAGAAGATTATATCAGATCATAATCACCTCAGTTGTGTTGCTATACTCTTGGAAATTAACAAAACTTTAGAATCAATGTTCAAGGTAAACAGGAAGAACAAGTTGGCCAAACATTCTTGGTTTAATGCCACATGTAAGAAAGATAAAGTGATTTAAATAAACTTGTCAGATTTGTTAAAGCACATAAAAGCATAGACAATATGAGGCTGTTAAATAAGAAGAGGAAAGACTACATGAAAATCCTAAATGTTGAAAAACAAAAATATCAAGCAGAAATGTGGGACAGACTCAAACGAACAGTAATTGAGAAGGATGTTAAAGCATTTTGGTCATTAGTAAGTTTTGGTTATGAACAGTACTCTGCCAGAACTGAGGCCCATATAGCACTGCATATTTGGGAAAAACATTTTGAATCCCTATATTTTTCAGTGGATGAAGAACAGAGGCCCTCAGTCCTTTAGAATTTGCAAGAAATAATATCAGATTCCTTTTCTCCTAGACCAATACTTTGTACAACTGAACACATAATATTAGCCTTGAATCAAATGAGAGATAATAAAGCACCTGGCCCAGAAAAGATACTGGCCAACATATACAAATTTTTCCATGAATGGTGAGTACCTATTTTCCTGAACATTTTTAATAAAATTTTGCAGGGAGAAGAATTTCCTGAGAGCAGGAATGGTAGCATAATATTCCTGATTTGTAAAAAAAGGTAAAATAACTGATCCAGGAATTTACAGACCAATTAATCTCCTGGATACTTCACAAAAATTGTTTTGTAGAATCATTCTTCAAAGATTGCAGCCTTGTGTGTCTCAAAATCATCTAGCAGAAACTTAAAATGTTTTTTGACAGCACTGTTCTGCTACTCACCATTGTTTTGTTCTTAACCATCTTATATATACATATAAAATGGGCAAGGAAATCGCTGTGTCCTGATCGACTGAGACTTGGTTCTAGCCACAGCAGTAACAGAGTACCACCAAAAGCTAAAAACAAGTCCCTGCCAACCAGGGCAACTCATAGAATTCATAAGCCACTTACTTCCTAATTTCCATCACAAACATCATCTAAACTGTACATATATATATATATATATATATATATATATATATATATATATATATATATATATATCTATATCTATATATATATATATATATATATATATATACACATACACACTATAAAACTTCAACTAGGCCCTAAAAATGAAAGTCCATTAAATTAAATAAAGTAAGTAAATAATTTAATGTTATTTTCACTCAAGAGCCCCTTCCCACACACATACACAAATGTAAAAAATCAAGTACGATTCAGAGTTTTCATTGCTATTGTTTATTTGATGACCATGAAAAATCCACCTCATATCCCTACCAGTTTGTCAGAGAAATCCCTGCTCCTTATCTGGCAACATGTACAATTGAGGTTCTGGTGCCACTTGAGGCCTCTGTGTGTGTATGCCAGTGGAACTCTGAAGAATTTTAAATTAATGTATTCCATGTTACCATTCCATGTGTGTGGGAGAGGGGGGAGCATTCTACTACTGGAGTAATGCAGAGCTTTGAATTCTTCTAGTCCATGGTAAACAATCACACAATGTATTGAATGTGAAGAAAGACAGATGAATGTCAGGTGAAAAACATCTGTGGCGGGACTATTTTACATTATTTAGCAACATTTTATTATATTTTTTGTGGCTTTGAAAACTTTTAGTGTTAGTTTTTTAAAAGTTGCCTATGGGCCCAATTTATATTTATTTATTTAGATTTTGGTGACTTGGTAAATCCACTGAGACCAAATGTCCCTTTTTCAGGGGCGACCCGGGATTAGATACATAACAGCACTTTTACGTACAGTAGACAGAAGTTACATACAGTAGGTGCAATACAGCAATTTTACATATAGTAAACAGAAGTACAAGGTTAGAGTATCGACTGGAAAGACAGTGATTACAGGTAGAGAATCCAGTGCGTGCAGTTCAAACCTTACAGAGTTTATAGGGGGTCACAATTCGACATATTCATCAACAGGGCATGAGAGGTCACAATTTGTCTGGTAGGGAAAAAGGAGGGCTAGCGATAAGCAATAAGGCACTCCGGGGACATTCAATCAATCAATCAATCAGTCTTTATTTTTAAAAAGGTACTATTCCTGAGATCATATCGCCCATTACAACAAATATGTAAAACATATATAAAACCAGCATTATAACATAAACAATTCAGAAATCAGCACCAAAGGTGAGCTCAAACAGGTATGTTTTTTACCACATTGGTGGTACTAGGTTTACCCTACGGTCAGGGGGCTGAAGGAACTTGGCTTTGCCTCGTGCTTCACTATGCCCTTGACAGTGTTGTAAACCTAGTACCACCAACACCCAGCCATTCCTTACTGCTTATGTATGTTACAGTAAATAAATTTAAGCTTTACTGATGCTTTGTTGATCTGAAGGCAGCTTTTGATAGTACTAGTTATCAGTTGTTATGGCACAAATTATGGTCACTTGGTAATGACCCTTACCTCTTGGACATATTAATAAGGTTACATTAGTACACTTGGATACAGGTTCAGTATAATCAGATAGGTACTTTAACAATACAAATCAAAACACATCTAGGCATTCAACAAGGCTGCATATTGGCCCCCTTGTTATTCTATATACTGTATATATATATATATATATATTATGGTAGCATGATAGAGCTACCATAGTTAGGGTTGAGTAGCCCCTTTAAGGTTAAATGGTGAAACTTTGTACCTTAATAACTTTGCCACTGTTCAACGGATTTGCATGAAATTTGGCAATCATGGGGCATAACCATATATCTTGGGATCTGCCAACTTTCGTACCAGTCGAATATACAGCTGTGGAGTTATTAAGTGACATTCATGTGCGCAATTACTTTTTTTGTGAATTTTTTGTTCGCACCTACAGGTCACACGGTTTGTGCCTTTTGAAGATTTCATGAAAAAATATTGAATGGTTCAAAAGTTATTAAAAAAAACAAGTTCCCATTATGAGTCAATGGGAAAAGTTAAAAAGTTTGACACTTTCGCAAATGCACTTTTTAGTGTCGCAAATGACCCTAGTAGTGTCGCAAATCCATAATTTTTTTTTCAGTTTGTGAATACAAAAATGCTTGCCATTTAAAATTGGGACCCTCTAGGAACACAATTCATTTTGTGTTCACCTGGTCGGATCCTCAGGATGCTAGCCATGTCTTTATTTTGGGGTTAAACACCCCAGAAATATGTTTTCCAAATTTTTGGGAAAAGTAGTGTCGCTAAGTAGTGTCGCACTTGTGTCACTTTCGCAAATTTTTGTGAAAGCTTTCGCAAATCACAAAACTACTTTTCTAGACTATGGCCACAATGACAGGAATTCTGCGCCACCCTGCTGCAAAAGAACGGTTTGGTCTTTTGGGCTGAAATTTGGAGGGAGGGCAGCAAACATCTCATAGATGTGCCTTTTGGTGGTTTGGTGAAAAAGTATTGCACGGATGAAAAGTTATGGTACTCCAAAGTTGACATTTTTTCCCATAGGCTAACATGGTGGCATCCGCCGCGCCTTTCGGGGCTTGTATCTTGAAAACCGTGTGAGATATGGACTTTTCATTGCGACAATGTGTAGCCCTTTGGGCTACTCATTCAGTGAAAACCTAGCCAGGAAACTCATGAATCATGTGAAATTAAAATGTTTTTTCTACATCGTGCAGTTACTGAGATATTAACAATTTAGTATTACAACTGCTCGTTTTCTGCTCCGAGGCCCATTATTATGCATACATTTTTTGGTTTCTCTGTGTTTCTCAATGGACCTTTTGGGAAAAATAGGGTGTGTGGACACTTACTGTTACACGTAGGCTTTACACTTCTCTTTCCATGCCCGTTTGCATTACCGTTTCTGTGTACGACACCATGTGCGTTACCCTTTGCGTTTTTGTTTGCGTTTGCGTTACTGTTACCATTTGCGTCTCCACTGCTGTTTGTCTTTGCATTTCATTTTGCATCACCATGTGCATTGCGATTTGTGGTTCCGCCTGCCCTTCCATTTGTGTCTGCGTTTCTCTTTCATTTAGCATTATCGTTGCTGTTACTGTTACTAGTTGTGTTTCCAATTGCGGTACCGTGCCTGTGCGCGTTACAGTTTGCATTTCCATATGCACTTGCATTTGCATTTCTGTTTCCTTTGGTGTTATTGTTGTTGTTACCATTACCATTTGCATTTCAGATTGTGGTACCGTGGCCGTGCGCGTTACGGTTTGCTTTTCCATACGCGCTTGCGTTTGCATTTTCATTTCTCTTCTCTTTGGTGTTATTCTTGCTGTTACCATTACCATTTGTGTTTACAATGCGGTACCATGCCATGCGCATTACCACTTGCGTTTCTGTATGCAATTGTGTTTGTGTCTCCATTTGGGTTACTGTTCACTTTGGTGTCACTTTGCACTTGCGTTTCTTTTACCGTTTGTGTTACCATTTATGTTTCCATCACCATGTGCATTACCATTTCTGCTTGCATTTCCCTTGTGGTTACCATTACTATTTCACTAAAATCACGTGGCGGGCCCCGCGCGCCCACCACCACATTCCATTCATTATTTATAGTCCTCATTCTCAAAAAGAAGGGAAATTAGAGGCAAAAAACTCTGTTTAATGCATCAGTTAGGGTTGTTCCACAGTGACAAAAGCAAGGAAATTTTCTGTTAGGGTTGAAAGCCCACCTTGCACTCCCCAGCCTGCCCCCCCAAATGGCATCGGGATGTGCGTTGGGGTCGTCGGTCCTAACTCTCACCCCATTCTCCTATACCTCAGCTTCTTTGCACATGTGATGGGGTGAGAGTTAGGGCCAATGACCCAAACACACACCCTGATGCCATCTGGAGGGGTGGGGCTGGGGGTGCAAAGGGGGCTCTCAACCCTAACAGCGAA
This sequence comes from Neoceratodus forsteri, assembly GCA_016271365.2. Taxonomy (NCBI): domain Eukaryota; kingdom Metazoa; phylum Chordata; order Ceratodontiformes; family Ceratodontidae; genus Neoceratodus; species Neoceratodus forsteri. The sequence continues at coordinate 842,550,016 of CM028134.1, forward strand.
TTTCCTTGCTTTTATTGCTGTGGAACAACCCTAACTGATGCATTAAATAGAGTTTTTTGACTCTAATATATATATATATATATATTATATATATATATAATATATATACAGTATATACAATAATAACTCAACTTTCTAATCCTGACTTGCACTCTCCTAAGGTGTTTGATAATCACATCAATCTATTAGTTTATGCAGATGATACTGTATTATTGTCTACCTCCTTGATGGGACTCCAGAGAAAATTGAACCTTTATGTTAAATTATGTTTAGAAAATGCCTTAAGCATTAGTAAAGAAAAGACCAGGTTGGTGATCTTTGGAAACAGAGAAAAGAAAAATCCTAAATTATATATAGGAAATGCTTTCATTGAAACAACTGGTTATTATGATTACCTAGGGGTAAGATTCGCAGAGAACATTTCATGGACTAAACACATTGGCTGGGATTTTCAAAGGGTTGCACCATGCACAACCCCCAATGCGCCCCGGCGTGATATTGAAAGGAGCATGTTGCACGGCGCAACCACAGATGCACCGGGGAGCACTGGTGATGTATGTGGTGCAGATGCAGGGGGTGTGCCCATGCATATGCGGCACATCCCAATATTCAGCATGGGATGTGTGGCACATATGCTGGTGCAACCCCTACATGCACCACACACTGGTGCCCAAAGTTGAGCCACAAAAATCAGGCTCAAATGCTGGCCATCCACAGGTGGGTGGCTGTATTGCAAGGCACAACACAACAGCCACCAGCCGTGGGTGGCCACCTGCCCAGCAGAAACACTGTCCACAAGCACCCGGACCCTCCTGGTAGGCCAGTGCCCCCCACCCCGCATGCCTGATCGCAGGCAGTAGTAAACATATACAGGATCCCATGCCTGATCATGGGCAGTAGTATAAATAATCATACTCCCATGCTTGAACACAGGCAGTAGTATAAAGAAACAAATTAGTATGCACGATCATGGGCAGTAGTGTAAGAAATCATATTCTCATGCCCGATCACGGGCAGTAGTAAGGACAATCATACTCCTGGTGGTCTAGTGGACCACCCTCCCTTCCCATATGCCTGATCTTAGGTAGTAGTACAATGGACCATAATCCTATGCCTGATCACGGGCTGTAGCAATCTGTGAACTCAACCTGGTGGTCCAGTGGTACCCCCCTTCCTACCCTCTCCCAGAGGCCCCCGGCCACCCAGCACCCCCCATCATCAGTGGGCAGCAGCACCCCACCCGTGTACTGCCCAGCTGTCCACTGAATGACAGCATACATTATGCTCTGTATGCCTATTGGGCCACAATGTTGACAAATGGGCATGCAGACCATACTGTACTACACAGGACCAGATATGTGAATCAATGCGTTCATTCACATATCTGGACCTGTGTAGTACAGTATGATTCATGCATGCCCATTGGTCCACACTGTGGCCCAATAGGTGTACAGAGCATACTGTATGCAGTCATTTGGTGGGTGGTTGGGCAGTACGCAGGTGGGGTGCTGCCACCCGCCGATGATGGGGGGTGCTGGGTGGCCGGGGGCCTCTGTGGGTGGGTGGGGAGGAGGGTACCCCTGGACCACCAGGTTGAATTCATGGATTGCTACAGTCCGCGATCGGGCATAGGATTATGGTCTATTGTAGTACTGCCCACGATCAGACATACAGGGAGGGAGGGGGGTCCACTAGACCACCAGGAGTATGATTGTTCTACTACTGCCCACGACAAAAGTAGGATCATGCGAGCAAAAATACTACCACCCATGATCAGGCATGGAGATATGATTTCTTCTACTGCCCATGATTAGGTATACTAATCTGTTTCTTTATACTACAGCCCACGTTCAGGCATGGGAATATGATTATTTAGACTACTGCCCACGTTTGGGCATATGACTATGGTTATTTATACTACTGCCCATGATTGGGCATATGGGGGGGCTGCAATAGCCCACCAGGGAGCCAGCACCCAATGTCAGCATCTTGGCAGGGCACCAGGCGCAATTTATTGGGATGCTCAGTGCATTGCATGCAAATGGGACAATAATGATATGCAAATGGCCCCATTTGTGCCTTGCATGGATTATGGCCTCATTTGCATGCCCATGGATGAATATCGTGGGTGATGTGCCGAGCGCAACTGCACTTGCGCTGGCGCAACCCCGTGCTACCTCTTTGTAGCTTGCAGTGGCGCAGTGCCACTGCACCATGTGCAGTATGTGCGCCGATCGTGCCATATTCAATGGTGCTGAGCCATAGTACATTACTGTTGAATATTGCCTGGTCCTGGCCCTGTCACAGCCCAGTTGCACTGCACCCAGGCTTGCGCCACTGCCATGCACAGTCTGAATATCCGCCCATTGAGTTAACAGAAACTAAAATGAAATATGCTTTTAAGAAATTTAATCATAAGCTAAGAAACGGTTTGGTTAAAGGCATCCTAACAGTATTAAATATGAAACTAAAATCAGGAATTTTATATGCAGATGAAGTTTGGGGTTTATTGAATATTAGAACTTCAGAAGTTATTCTAAGCAAAATATTATGATTCCTGATGAAATATTGAGAGCAGAGCTGGGGCAATTTTCTTTATCTTTTCTGATAAGAGAGAGAGTCATCTAATATTTGTGTTGGACCTCCTCCTCTTACCAGAGGAGCGATTGCTCAGACAGTGCTTTGAAGAACAAAGCAGTTATGCACAGCAAGGTTTTATTTTCCCAATTATTAAACTTATTAGGGAATGATTGTTGCCAATGGGACTAGATAACTTGTATTATAAAATGTATATTACACCCAGAAAGGATATAGTTAGTGACATTAAAACCAAGAGTAGGGACATGGCAGTCAATTTGGATCTACAGTATCTAGAATGAGTAGCTTGAAGTTATTTCAATGATACAGAAACATCAAAGTACATCACACACTGGAATTTTATCTATCTCATCTTTCAAATCCCCGTGATCAGATTATTATTACCAAGTTTAGATTGGAGCTATATAATGCAAATTATATACATTTTAAACAAAAATACCTGGTATTATCTTGGAATTCTGTAAATGTGGGATGAAAACATATGATGATTTGAAACATGTGATACTCTTATGTCTTTTACATCATAGAAGAGAGTTTTTGATCAGGCCTATATTGGCTAATCTGTGTCTTCATTCTGATCAAATAATAAATGTATTGTTTAATTCTGCTGATATAAACATATCGTCTGTCTAAATTTCTGAGTACTCTCAATATATAATAAATTATCATTATTGTTTAGGTAACTAACTGGGAATGTTACATTTCTAGGAAGTTCTTATACCTATTCCTTTTAATGAGTCAAGTTGTTTTTTATTGTTCGACTAAAATGGTCTTTACGATATACTAAAAGGTACAAATCTAAAAATATAAATCTGTTATAAACAATAAACTCTTAAATACACAGTTGGACAAAGAAAAATTGCCTATAAATATCTATAACAATACACCACAGTATTAAATTTATAGCAGAACAATCAAGGTAAAATGTTCAATATTAAATTTAGTTGTCCTTAAACTTCGATTCTAGATAAAATTTCCCCTTGCAGCCATACCATAAATTATCTTATTCCTAGACAAATGGCCTCTGTAACAGTATACTGTATAGCAGTCATTTAAATTATTGTAAGGGCTGTATCCTGACAAATCCAGAGTTCATAAGTAACGTATCTGGAGAGTTTGTAGGCCAAAAAATGTATATAGTGCTGGATTATGTGCTGGGTAGACAACTGATATCAAGTCATGCACATGACAGCTTTTTTGAACATGCCAATGCCCACACTCAGACACTCACTATGCAGGTAAGCCTACCACTATAAGGCACATATGCGGTGCCCAGGTATGTTTACTGCTCACACTACTAATACAGCTTACACCTTGTAATGCGTATTGCTCCGTGTCCTGCCGTATATTCTCCTTAGGGGTAGATTTGTGACCAACTCTACAGTAGCATCAGTGGGTTTCCCTCCCACAATATCTGGTGCCAATCGATGGACCATGCCTTCCTACTTGCACGGATGAGCCTTCCTTGACCAGTCCACCAACCTCAACATTCCCATATCCTACTGCTTTATTCCTTGAACTAATGGTCCCACCAATAATATTCAGCTAAATACCTTAACTTATTATACAGTCAAGATCAGTTTAGACTTAATGGCCACTATACCAGAATATGACAGCTATTAAAATTATTATGAGGGACTTGCCCTAACAAATCCCAGGATTCATTGATTACATATCAGAAGGATTGCTATGCCAAAAATCTATATACTAATGGGTTAACTGAGGAATTCAGTACTTTGAAGCACTCAGATCCTCAATATGCTGGGTGGGCAACTGAGATCAAGTTATGTAGATGGCAACTTTCTGAGTATGCCAATGCCCATACTCAGGCACCCACTATGCAGATGTGCCTTCCACTATATGGTGCATAAGCGGTGCCCAGGTACATCACTACTCCCACAACTAGTACAGTGTACACTCTGTAATGCTTGTTGCTCTGTGTCCTGCTGTATTTTCACCTTAGGAGCAGATAGTGACCAGCTCCACAGTAGCACCAATGGGTTATCCACCCACAATGTCTGGTGCCAAATGACAGACCAGGCCTTCATAATTGCACTCATGACCATTCCTTGCCCAGTTCACCAACCACAACATACCCTGGACCTGCTACCCCAGTTCCTTAAAACCAGTGGTCCTACCGATGATGATCAGGTAAATTCCTTAACTTATTATACAGTCAGGACCAGCTAACACATATAAGTATATGGCATTTGTACCAGCATCCACAACCCGCATAAATAACATAATAACAAAATATACAGACACATAAGTATAAAAGTATGTACATTTAAAAGCATTGTTTAGCAATGACTTATTTTATCAATGTTAGTTTTCTTAGTATTTGTCCAATATATAAGCGGTCCTTGCAAAGATTGCTTGGGTCACTATATTGGCCACAATATAAGCTACATTATTGGTGCTTTGAAAACTATCAGATAATTGTAGAAGAAATTGTCTGGTCCATAAATTCTACTAATCATGCAGTCATGATTGTAGTTGTGGGCGATATAACATTAAGGTTTGTGACATTAAAGGTTATTTTTATCTTATCTCGTCTACAGAGTCAATGAAAGAAGCAAAACTGTAAAGGTGAACTGAACAACACACAGTAGGCCACTCCGACCTCAAATGCTTATGTTTGGAGCAGCATTATATCTAGTGTCTCAGCGAGGTTTACAGCCAGAACAAATGTCTCTTACATATCTCAAAATTAAAGGATTAAAAAGTTTAGGACACTGTTCCATCATACTTTTACACAAACAGTCAAAGACTTTACCTCAGGTTTCAGTTTTGAGGGTCCAAATTCCCTAGGACTGCTTCTTCAAAGAGCTTACCACACATCTGGCAAAGTTCCTCAGAGCTCAAACATCTTTGTGGTTCAGGCAGTTAATTAAAACACTTCATTCTGTAAATTGAACCAAGGAATGTGTTTAAGCTCCGTTAACAAGCATTCTGGCTCCATAACAGGGAATTTACCTTGCAGTCAGTCTCCACAAGTCTCCCCAAACTGCTGAAATGGTGTTTTTGTGAAACTGACAGTAGAAAATCAATGCACAAGGAAGACCGGCAATTAATATTTTAAAGGGATGTTATTGCATATGGCCACCGCTCAAGTTCCATAGTATTAATTTTAAAACATTGCCAGAGAGTTCAGTCCCAAATATGTTAATTAATTAGATGGTCTAGTTACTTAATCAGTGGCTAAAAAAGAAAGAACAAATGGATGCCTCTGAGGGGATATTACCCCTTATCCAGCTTTTACCTCTGCTGAATCAGTGTCTTTAGTTATGAAACTTTACAGAAGAGATTCACCACAGATATAACACAAATGTAACTCCCTTTTCTTAACCCAGGCATCCAGGAGACCAATTATTCACTGGACCTCTCCTTATTTCCCAATTTCTTTATAATCAAACTCAATTGCCGCTGGCTTCTTCATTCCCAAATCTTTGTAATACCTGAAAAAATAGAAAACAACTGCTCCACTAAGCATAGCAAATTTCAGACTGGTGGGAATACTACCCCCCCCCATCCCAGGCAATGATGGCATACCTTATATTAAGAAAAGATAAGCTTGTCAGCACCTAAAGTGCTATATTCACTTTAGGTCCTCTCAAACACCTCTTAGATGTCAGAATCGGAGCTGTAAAATCACTCCAAGGCTCTCAGCATTGGTTATCAAACTCTGTAGAATTTTAAAAACTCACCTTGCAGCACTCCATGGTGAAAAACACTCCTGCAGGTTCCCAAGGCTCTCTCCAACCTCTGGTTCGATCTCTAACTGCTGACCTCCAATTATCACAAATGTTGTGACACTCCTGACTGAACTCTCCCACAACAGCATTAATCTATGACTGTGTACTGCACAGGGATGCCATGAACTTTGACCACAAACTTTAGCCGAGACAATAAAATGCTTTTCGAGTAAAAAGAACATTGAGAGTGACACCAAAGGAAAAAATTCCAAACAGGATGAGGAGGAGAACGTGGAGTGGAGAAGCGTTGCAGCCATCTTGCTGCTCCCCCTTTTCATGATACATTCTTTGGAAGTGTACAAAAGGGAAGGGTCTTTTTTTTGCCTTAATTTGCACTTTTTCCAACTTGACATAATCTTTTGGAATTTTGAGATTACGGGTTTCAGTAACACAGATGGGGGTGTAGGTAACCAGACCTGAACTCAGACTAGTCCCGTTTACAACTGTAAATTCACAGGATTTCTAAGGACCTTTTCCTCTTGAATCCTTCTCACTTGTTTAGATTATATAATGATGGAAATTCCTTGATACATTAATTTTTTATTGTTATTCTAACCTTGTATTGGACTTTATTATAGAGAGGCAGGCTATTACTATTCATGTATGCCATTGATTTTTACTGTTATTTATGCCTCTATTTCCTGTTTTATTAATTGTTTTGTAATGACTTGATGTTGAACAATAAACTTAAACTTGACTTTGTATTAAACCGAGATTGCCCAGCCTAGGTGGAATGCAATATGTTACTTTCACTAGGATCCCTCATTCATCTATTTCTACAATGTATTAACCAGATAGCTCAGCTAAAATACTGCAGCTCAGCTTCAGAGGTGTTCTATTTTTATTCATTGTTACACTGCTTTTACCCAGGAGAGCCTAAATGAAACACAATATCTTAATTTCAGTAGGGTCCTACTTTTACCAATTTTATAATGTAATCTGGGTAACCCAGCTAAGAAGAAATGTTTTGTTTTCAGTGGGATCTTGCATTTATCAGGCTGTATTTACTCAGGTTAACTCATCTGAGATGCAACATCTCATTTTCAGTGTGGTCCTGCTTTTACTCATTTTAGATTATGTTTACCAAATATAAACAAGCTGTAACACAATATCTTAATTTCTGTGCAGTCCTGTTTCTACCCTTTTTTTATCTAGAATTTGCTGACCAGGAAAGACATGCTAAGCTAGGATTCATTTCCAAGTGGTAGTTTAGCAAACAAGGATAGACAACAGAAAGTGTCAAATGTAGACACAGATAGAGGAAATTGGAACAGCATACAAATCATTTAAAATTCGCAAATTTATTTACCATTGCTAGCCCAGCTGAAATACAATATCTGATTTCCAGTGGGTTCATGCAATACTTTTTTTGAACTGTATTTCCTATGGATAGCTCATCTGAAGTGCAATATCTTGATTTCTGTGGGGTTCACCTTTTTCCCATTTTTAGATTGTATTTACTCAGGATATCCCAGCCCAGGTTAACTAGATACATAGAATTTGACAGAAGATAAAAAAAAATGCAATAACCTTTGTAATCTACTGATATGCATACCGGAAGCTGTGCCCATCCTATACTGGGCCAGAATTATTATACAATAGCCTTAGTGGTTTTTCAGCAACCCATTCCTGGACTCCTCTCTGTCCCCTTTTCCAGTAGTTTGTACTATTCCCATGTGTGTGTCCCAGTCATAGACTTCAAGTGGATCACCTCATTAGGCAGCTTATTCCACTCATCCAACACCCTTTTCAATGCATTCATTTTGGACTGGAAGCCACTCCATGATGAATATGATGGCCAGAGTTTATGAAGAAATGGGCCAAGGATCACCAGCGAGTCTTAGATTGCAGGACATTAATAGAATTACAGTTGGACCAAGGGGAGGCGATCTTGCAAAGAGATTATCACAGAGGGAATATTTATGGATCTGTGCACTACAGATTTTATCATACTACTAAGAATCATACTAAGAATTTGTAGGAGCTAGGAGACTGTGAGGCCCATGATTGCTCCTTTAGTTAATAATAGCTAATTTTAACATCAGAAAGGATGAATTTGTCTAGTCTGCTCTTAAATGTTGACTTATAATTACTAATGATCACTTCCAAGAGTAGCGCATTCCAGGGATTAATAGTTCTAATAGTGTAGAAGTATTTCTGTGGCATTAAATTAAAATATCTACCTTGTAATTGTAAAGGGTGGCCTCTAGTGTTGAAGATGTTATTTTCAAATTCCAAACCCAGTGTAGTCATTAAAAAGGGGTCCTGCATGATATCTTACATAAAAAGAAGGCCCCCCCCCCAGACGTCTGGTGGATAGTGCCATTAAATTCAAAGATTTCAGTCTAGATTCATAAGGGACATCATAAAGACCTCTAATAAGTTTTGTTAATTTCCTTTGTACCTTTTCAAGTTGTGTAATATCATATTTCCTAAATGGACATCATAATTGTGAAGCGTAATCTATATGTGGACAAACATTTGCTCTGTACAATGGCATCAATACATTGTCATCTCTTGATTTAATATTTCTTTTTATAGACCAAATTACTCTGTTTGCTTTTTGAATAGTCTCATTAATCTGTGAACCAGGTAAAAAGTCCTCTGTGATATGGACCCCTAGATCTTTTTCCATAGAGGTACTTATTAGTATCCTATCATCTAATTTGTGTGTATAGTTTGGGTTATTTGTGCCCAGATGCATAACCTTACATTTATTATGATTTAATTTCATCTCACACTTCATGACCCATTGTGAAATATAATTAAGATCTTTTTGAATAGTTACTGTTTATTCAGGGTTGGAACAAAGTCTTCCGATTTTCACATCGTCAGCATATTTTATTGTGGTAGAAAAATAATTATGTGTCAGATCTGCTATGAAAGCTTGAAATAGACATGGGCCCAGAACATAGCCTTGTGGTACCCCTCTAGTGACTGAACCAATGTTAGATAGCTGACCATTAATTAACACTCTTTGAGTCCTTCTTGTTAACCAGTTGGATATCCATTTCACAATGTAATGGTTAATGTTTAGAGTGTATAATTGTTTTACTAAGGCCCAGTGAGGCATGGAATCAAAAGTATTGCTAAAGTCGATGAAAACAATATTATAAGGGGATTTATTTTCAAGTTGATGGCTGACCTCCTCGTAAAAGCATAATAAGTTAGTTAAGCAAATGTGGCCTTTTTTGAACCCATGTTGGTCATTATCCAGATTGTCAAAAGAGGTAGAAATCAGATCCTTTATTATGCTTTCTACTACCTTGCATAGTGGAGATGTTAAGCTGATGGGTCTATAGTTTTCCCAGTTGTTATGTGGCCCTTTTTTATGGATAGGAATGACATAGGCTGTTTTCTAAAGTTCAGGGACAAAATTTGAGTTTATACTGTACATTGTTCAAAGAATAGTTTAAGGGGAAATGACAGACTATCAGTCATCTGCGAATGCTCAAATAAATTCTGCAAGCCCCCCCTAAATTAATCAGTAGTAGAGTCAGGAAGTACAAGGAATCGCAGAAGGAGCAGGACAGAGAACTGTATCAGTTAAAGCAAAAGGAAGCTGGGAAGGCAGTCAGAACAGCAAAGGCCCAAACCAAGGAAAAGATAGCCAACTCAGTTAAGAAGGGGGATAAAACCTTTTATAGGTACATCAGGAGTGAAGGAAGACCAAGGGAGGGATAGTGAGGCTTAATAAAGGGGTGGGAGGGTGGGCAGAGGGAGACTGTGAAAAGGCAGGATACTAAACAAATATTTTTGCTCAGTATTTACAAAGGAAGGGTGGGTACATAAAACAAAGAGTAGTAACGCGCTGGATACAGAAGTTGATACCGGCCCATTTACAGAAGAAAGGGTTCTGAAAGAACTCTTAAAACTGAAGGTGGACAAAGCAATGGGGTCTGATGGGATTCATCCCAGAATTCTAAAAGAACTAAGGGTAGAACTAGTGACACCACTAACTACCCTTTTTAACAAATCATGGGAGGATGGGGTGGTGCCCGAGGACTAGAGGAGGGCAGATGTGATTCCTCTTCACAAAAGTGGGAGCAAGGCAGAAGCAGGAAACTATAGACCTGTTAGTTTAACCTCAGTGATAGGGAAAATGATGGAATCACTTCTAAAGGAAAGAATTGTCGAGTATCTAGAGGCCAGAGGGGCACAGGACCCTAGGCAGCATGGATTCACAGCGGGAAGGTCATGCCAGACGAATCTGATAGATTTCTTTGACTGGGTGACCAAAGTAGTAGATCAGGGAGGGGCTGTGGACATGGCCTACCTAGACTTTAGCAAGGCATTTGACACAGTCCCACACAAAAGATTAATATACAAGTTAGCCAGCCTGGGTGTGGGTCCCAAGATGACAGCCTGGGTAAAGAATTGGCTGGAGAATAGGACACAGAGAGTAATAGTAAATGGAGTCCACTCAGAAGAAAGGAGGGTTACTAGTGGGGTACCGCAGGGTTCAGTATTAGGACCGGTCCTCTTCAATGTCTTTATAAGCGACATTGCAGAAGGACTGGAAGGAAAAGTATGTCTCTTTGCAGATGACACTAAGATCTGCAACAGAGTTGATGCACAGGGTGGGGTGGAAAGGATGAGAAGGGACTTGGCAAGGTTAGAGGAATGGTCAAATGTATGGCAGCTTAGATTCAATGCTAAGAAGTGCAAGGTAATGCACTTGGGAAACAAAAACCCAGGGGAAGAGTACATAATGGGGGGTGAGATACTAACAACAACAAAAATGGAGAGGGACCTGGGGGTAGTCATATCAGATGACCTAAAGATGGGCAAGCAATGTGAGAGGGCAGCAAGGAGGGCTGGGAGAATACTGGGATGCATAGGGAGAGGCATCACCAGTAGAAAACAGGAAGTTATTATCCCTCTGTACAGACAGCTGGTGAGACCCCATCTGGAGTACTGTGTGCAGTTCTGGAGACCTAATCTCCACAAAGACATAGACAGGATGGAAGCTGTCCAGAGGAGGGCAACTAAAATGGTGCAGGGTCTGCACCGGAAGACATATGAAGAGAGACTTAAGGAGCTTAATATGTATAGCCTCTAGGAAAGGAGGGAGAGAGGGGACATGATAGAAACTTTCAAGTACCTCAAGGGAATCAACAAAGTCCAAGAGGGTAGCATCTTTCAAAAAAAGAGGTGTGCAAGAACAAGAGGGCACAATTTGAAGATAGAGGGGGGGCGGCTCAGAGGTAATTTAAGGAAGTATTTTTTTACAGAGAGGGTTGTGGATGCATGGAACGGCCTTCCGGAGGAGGTTGTGGAGTCAAAATCAGTGGTGGAATTCAAGCATGCATGGGATAGTCATAAGGCAGTTCTGGGGGTGGGGGTAGGAAGAAGTAGGCTGCTGGTTAACTAGGATCTGCAGCTTATCCAGTAGGTAGGGAAATGGGCAGACTGGGTGGGCCAAGCGGTCCTTATCTGCCGTCAAATTCTATGTTTCTATGTTTCTATGTTTCCTCCCACGTGGTCAGTTGAAACACCTCAAATCCCACCTCCGACATCTCGACTGGTCTCCTATATTCAATGCTTCTGATGCCAACTCAGCCTCGGATTTTTTCATCAACTCCTTCAATGCTGCCTGTGACACCTATGTCCCTTTTAAAAGGTGTAAAATCAAAGGCTTTTGCAATCCTTGGCTCTCTGCTGAACTACTCAAGGATCTGAAAGCAAGGGACCTCCTCTGGCTTCGGGCACTGGCCACTGGCAATCAAGCCTATATTCAGAACTACAAAAGGGGGCAAAACAACTGCACTAAAGCAATCCACCAGAAGAAAAATGCATACTACAGAGATACCCTCACCAACATCTGGGGTAAGGGAAAATCCTTCTGGGACAATCTTAAAGAAGTAACTGAGAAGCAGACAAAAACCTCACCTACTATGTTGGGCATTGATGGTGGCATAGCTCTTGACCATATCACAATTGCAAATACTTTCAATATGGCATTCTCTGACCTCAGTAGTGTTCTCCCTTCAGACTTCTTCAATGATGACCACCCTCCTTCTCCTACCCCCAGCCCACAACCACCTCTCTCCAACCACCTACCATTCTACTTTAAGGAAGTCAGGGTGCATGAGGTCCGTAAATACATCTGTAAAACAATCGCCGAATCCAGAACTAGTGGGGACTCACTCGACTTCAAGCTGGTGTCCTTCACCCTTGATGAAGTGCTACTTCCGCTAAAAAAATTTTCAAACTCTCCCTCACCCTCAGCCAGTTCCAAGACAGATGGAAATCAGCCACAGTAACCCTGGTCCACAAAAGTGGGGACAAGGATCTGCATGTGAACTACTGGCCTATCTCCATACCCCCCCCAAGGCCATTGAACATATGGTGTCTGACCAGCTAAAGGAATACCTGGACAAACACAACATCCTCTGCCCCAACAACATGGTTTCTGTACAGGTCACAGTACTACATTGGCCCTCCTTGAATTCACCAGTGCTATCCACAGCTCGTTGGACAACTGCCTTCTAACCGGGTCAGTCTTCATTGACCTGACCAAGGCTTTTGACACTGTACATCATAATCTATTAATCATACAGCTATGTTCTGCTGGGCTCTCACCTGAGTCCACTATCTGGTTCAAGAGCTACTTGGAGAACCGCTCCCAAAGAGTGAAAATAGCTGATGTTCTCTCAGATGCACGTTCTGTTCACTCAGGAGTTCCTCAAGGTTTCATTCTTGGGACACTTCTTTTTAGCCTCTTTCTGAATGATCTTCCACAATCGTGTCCAGCACAAATCCTCCTCTATGTTGATGATGCCATCATCCTCTCCACTCACAAGGATCCAGGCCACCTTCAAAAGAATCTACAGCTTGCCTTCGCCTTGATTGAAACTTGGTATAGTACACATAAATTGGTTCTCAACTACAAAAAAAAAAAAAGTCCATGCTCTTCTGCAGGCCACACAACAAACAAAGACTCAATCCTTTTATGATCAAAAACTGGCTTGGTGCAACCCTCGAATAGGTTCACTCCTTTAAATATTTAGGTATTACCATCGATTGTAACCAATCATATGCTATGCACATTGACAATATTGCCAAGGCTGCCAACACTCGCATTGGCCTACTCTTCAGGCACAGGCAATGCCTTACCTCAGATGCCTTAAGGATTGCAGTACAGAGCTCAGTAATCTCAATAATTGACTATGGCCTGATCATCTATGGCTCTGCCTCTGCCACCGCCCTCAGGCGCTTATCCATTGCACTAAACAAAGCTTGCTGTCTCATAACCGGCACCCATCGCCTCACCCACACGTGTGATCTCTACGCACAGACTGGGTGGCTTCAACTTTCAAACTGGATCAAGTACCAAACCTGCCTTATGACAAAGAAAATAACACTAGACCTTACTCCCCCAGGTGTCCAAGCTCTCCTCTGCCCAGCGCGGTCTACTCGCATCGCCAGGGGCCCTGAATCCCAACTTCTGCATTTCCCACATTTCCGCACCACACAAGGGCAAAGATCATTTGTGCACAGAGCTCCCAGCTGGTTCAATGGTCTCAACATTGACATTGCCTCAATGCCAAAGTTTGGTCCATTCAAATACAGTCTCCATCACATCCTGTCTGCATCTAGCTCCTGTGACTGTCCTTCCTAATTGTTCTCCCCTCTCCTCTTTGCTCTTTCCACCGAGCACTTAACCCTCTCCTACCTCAACTCCCTCTCCCATATACCCATTCATCCTCCCCTCCTCCCACCCTCCTTCCCTACCCCCATAGCACATTAATTGATATTTGACAAGTGCCTATTGCCACACTCCACTAGTGTGTATCTCCTCCATATCATGTCAACCCTGTTACCAGACTTCCTTCTGGCATTTTTGCCACTATATTAAATGTATAAAACTGTATGTAACTGCCTGTAACCCACTGTTATACTGTTATTCAATGTCTTGTTTGAATTGTACCTCAACTGACGTGGAACCTTTGTAAAAGAGCCTTGGCTCAAAGGTACTTGTAATCCTAGATTCAAATAAATAAATAAAAATCAGCTAGCAGATATAAAAGGTGACCAGATATATGATCGGGTGAGGTACTAGTTTTACCTTTAAGTGAGGTTAGTTTTATATGGACATCCTTCTCGAGTATAGTAATGGGTTCGTCCAGTGTATTTAATAGTATGTCAGTATTCTGATTAGCTTGAAACATTTCACAGAATTTGGTGCCGAATATATTAGCCATATCGTTGGGATCATGAATTGTGTTATCATCGATCTGCAGGGGGCCCACCTGACGTGTTTTTTTTTTAGTGAATTAATATAAGAGAAAAAGGACTTGCTGTTGTTTTTGTTAGCTTCAGATGCTAATTTATGTTCCCATTTTTTCTTTGCCCTTTGAATGCTTTTTTTACACTTTTTTCGACTTTGCAAGTAAGAAGTCAAGTTGGACTGTATAGGGGATTTTAAATAATTTGAGTGTTTTTTAATTTTTTGTTTAATGAGTTTTTATTGATTTATTCAGCCATTTAGGGTAATTATATTCATTTGTGTTTTTTTGTTTTAGTGTGGTTATAAGTGTACCTTAGGTTACAAATAGTACTATATAATTTGTCCAAATAAACATTAACCTCTGTGGAAGAGAATACAGACTGCCAGTCAATGTTATTTTATTGAGTTTTAACACTGGGAATGTCAGCTTTGTCTCATATATATATACAGTATATATATATACTTTTGTTGTGTTGTTAACTAGAATCAATGTATGCTCTAATATAAATCTAGTGGCCTGATGGTCACTATTGCCAATAGAGGGTAGAATATTAATATTTTAACCACTAAATTCTATCATGAATGACAAGGTCGAGAATATTATTCCCTCTGGAAGGATGATTAATACTCTGGGTTAAATTACATTGTTGACATATGTTTAACAGTTTTTTACTGGACCCGGATGAAGCCATTTGATCCTTCCAGGCTATATCTCCAAGATTAAAATCACCCATCAATAGGATGTCCCCTAGTGTGCATGCTGTATCAGTTTCCTGGATGACTGTATCTAGGTATTCAGGTGATGCATTTGGTGGATGACAGCAGATACCCAGAATAGCATATTTAATTTTATTTAGGATGACTGTAATCCAGATGGTTTCAGTAAAGCTATTGAAGGTTTTAAGTTTATCAGAGATTTCTACTGTCTGTAGCGTATCTCTTGTGAATATTGCTATATCCCCACCTCTTTTATTTTTTCTATTGAGAATATGTGGGGTGTACCCAGGTAGGTGGCAATCCCAGCTACATTTCTCATCTCCCCAAGTTTTGGTAACTGAAATGATGTCTGTTATCTGTTGCTATGTTTACTTTCAGTTCATCAATTTTATTTAGAAGGCTCCTGGCATTGAAGTATAAACAGTTCAAATGCTTCAGATGACAGGTGTTATGTACTGGAGCTACTGTGTTCAAAGGGGGAGAGAAACGCAATCTCTCCTCCAAGTCTATTAGTTTAAATGCTTGTCAATATGATTTAAAATATGTATGCTTAAGAATGAATTCCTCTGACGACTCAGATGAAAGCCATCCCCAAAGAAGTTTTCTGACCTAGTTATGAATTCCTCCCAGTGATACAAACTTGTGTTTGTTTAAGGCACCGTTTTTGAAGCCACTCATTGTATTGTTTGATTTTTAGGTTTGTCTCATAAGGTGCTCTAGGGATGGACAAAATTTTGGAGAAAGCTATTTCACATCCATGTTCTACCGAACTATTAAATAGTGCTACTAGATCCTTTTTTATTTCAGACAAATCATTGTGCATAATATTATTGGTGCCCATGTGAATTACCACGAGAAGGTTTGTCCCGCAGTAATTCAAAATATTATTTACCATTCTAGTGATATCAGCTATTCTGGCACCTCAGAAACTAGAACATGTTCAATTAGCTTTGTCTTGTGCACATATGTCTCTATCCAGATGTTTGATGAGAGAGTCACCTAGGACTTATACTTGTCTTTGCTGAAAAAATGGCTTGGAGAGATATTCATTTGCAAGATATAACTTGGAGGTGTAGAACCTGTAATAGATTGATGACAGGGTGGTATCACAGGTTCAAGTATTAAAGGTACAATAGAGGGAAGGAGGCAGTGACCCACCGTATTAAACCTGAGAGTGGACTCAGAAGTAAAGCACAAGTTATTCCCTGGTTCAGATAAATTGCTACATGCAGGATTGTCTGTAGAGACATTCTCATTAGTATTATAATTCACTACAAGGGGGTTAAATCTATTGTGAGTCTCCAGAGACAATACAGCTGCTTTATGCCCTTTTTTATAAGCTCTTTTCCCCTGAACTTTGTACCATTGATCGTCCGGGTTGTCATTACTGTCATTATCCCTTGGTCGTTTTCTTTGAGCAATGTTAAGTACATCAACTGTATTACCGACACCACTACTCAAATGTTCTGATACATGCGTCATAGGGGGGACTTCATTAGGTACTGAATTATCTGGAGGATTAGGGGAAGAGGTATTAAGACTTATAGTATTGAATCTGGCCTGCATTTGTTTCTGGCTTTCTTCCAGTTCAATCAGTCAGAGTTAAACATAGAAACTTCCAGATCTAAGGAAGCGTTCTTAATGCATTTATAGCAAACATGGTTATGTATAGATATGAGACCAGGGATGAATGCATACATAGTACACTCATTACATTTTGTTCCCACTGCCCCATCGAGAGATATAATTGTCTCTGCCATGATTATAGATATTTAGTACACAACCTAGGTTGAGACAGTAGTATTAATTTCTGACAACATTGTCTGTTGTCTTAAACACTGTAGTCTGTCTAAATTAGAGATGTGTTTGGGACCCCAGCTTACACTATTAGATATACTATATAACAGTATATGTTTATTACTTCAGTGATGTTGGACTGTCTTCCAAATTAACTGAAGTACCCCACATGCCAAGTGGACCATGCTGAACATGCAGAAAATGCGCAAATGCATGTGTCTCAGCATGCGTGTCTCACCGCATGGCGTCGAGTGCACCCTGCTCACCGCGGTGCTGAATTTAAGCAGGGTAGGCAACCTGGAAGTCCTATCCTGGGGTCACCAAGTTCTAAACAAGAGCTATTAGAAATTCAATTTAAAATGTCTAAAAACATGTGCGAGTGCTGCTCATTCACAACACTGGCAAGCTACACAGTGTGAGATAACCCCCAGAAGTAAAAAGTACTGTCCCAATATCAGTCTGTAGTTTGCTATTTATCACAGCCAAAAACTACAGGCTCTCTTCCTGATTCCTGTCTAGACAGGAACTAGGGCTCCACACATAGAACATTTTAGATGCAAGTAAATAACAGAGTAAGTGCTTCAAATGTACACAACTCCTGCATAGAGCTTTGTAGCCTACTGTAATGTAAATTACAAGATGCACTAGAGACTTTATCACCTAGTGGAGTACATGAAAAAATGCCACTGCAATGTTTTCTCTGAACCTACGAGCAACCTATCAGATCAACTAGACATTTGTTTAGTGTTCAGTTTTGAGGATGTCTAGACCGAAGGATTGCTGCTGCAGTATTTGTACTGGAGTCTATAACCACCTGCTGAATTAATAATGTTTTGGACTGAAAATCAGAATTTATTTCTGCCTTCTAGTCTGTGTCATGTCACTATCATGTGTTATTTCATCCCCCCTTCCCTGTCTACCTTCCCACTGCTTGTTTTTATCAATAACATGCCCTTTCCCTTGTGTTCTGTCTTCTTGTATTTTTAACTAATTTTGCATACATTTTCCAACACAGCAGTTTGTATTCAATGGCTTTCAGATCAATCATCCTTCACCTGTAGCTCCATCCACTTCATGCATATGCATTAATGGGTGCATATTAGCATGTCTGGGAGCACAGCCAATTAGTTCAGAGGAGGGTGATCTAGCCAAAACGTCAGCATGTTGTGCATGTACCCACGTACATGTATATTATTTGCAGGGTGCCTGATGTACTGCTGGTAAGTTTGATGTTTGTTTCGATGGTTTGCCTGAGTACTACTGCCATCTTCATGCACTTTGCATATTGTGACGTTTGCAGCATTTGCACTTTATGCACTAAGAATAAAGTACTTTGCCAGTAAGGTAAGCTACAGTAGTTTGTTTTATTAAGCAAAGCTATATGGGATAGTGCCACAGACTATGAACAGTCAAATCTTTGCGCATATCCCTTTGCAGATGCTTGCTGGAAAATTACTTGCAACATTCATTAGGATTACCATCTACAAACAAAGGGCCCTATTCACAAATGTGCAGGATGTACGTGCAATTCACACATATGGTGTCCACACAACTCCACACCCTGGGACAGGCACGCACTGGCTGGTATTTACTATTGCCAGCTGCTTGTCTGTGCTCCCATCCCCCTTGTGTGCAGCTACATGGGTGTGAATCATGGCTGCACAGGGGGTGGATTGTGGGACCCAGGCTGGCATCCAATTGGATGCCCATCCTAGGTCCTGAAGTGGATCCCCTGATACGAGCATGCAGGGGATCCTGGGAAGGCGCAGACCCCGGGATGTGGGGTCCAATGGACAACTGGCCAAATGGCTTCCCCGGCCCTCCCTGGCAGCCCTGTGGGCTGGGGCAGCAGTGTGCAGGGGGTTCCTAATGTGACCATGCCCGGTGGGTATCCATTGGAGGGCGTGTAACAGTTATGGCAGGGTCTGCTATCATGTAACTTGTACCCCTCCAGCCCCATACGCTGCACCTTAGTGAATGGTGTGGAGTGTGGTCCTCACCCCTGGCATGCCTCCAGACGGTCTGTGCCATGTAGCTGTGTGGGCAGACTGGGGATCCAGTGTGCAAGGCACCAGCGCACCTGTAGTGAATGCTACTGGGGGTCTGCTGGACCTCGCTGTGTGGCTTTCAGTCTTAGGCATGCCTACGCATCGGACATATGTGGCGCATAGGCATTTGTGAATAGACCCCATAGTGAGTTCTTACATTTTAATGATTACTGACAGTACCTTTGCAATCCAGTTTCAATCTTTCAAACTCACTCTGACCACTAACATCACAGAATTTAACACTTCCAGATTTTCACAATCATTATCAATAGGTCAGCTATACACACACTTCACACAGATAATGTCTATATTTGAGTACAAGATTAAGTTATTAGTGATCAGTTGCCTCACAGATTGCACTCCAGCCATTTGCCTTATAGTAAATAACAAAAACAACATTTTGTACAAGCTACAGGCAGGTTTTAGGAGTGGACATTATACCCTGGATCATTGTTGTGTGCTGATACATATTTTACACAATTATGTCCAGGTTCGTAAACAGAACATTTATGCAGTCTTTATTGACTTATTTTACACTTAAGACTCACTGTCCTGTATTATAATGTGGGAAAAACTGGAAAATCTTAAATTAGACAGTGAACTGCTAAGTGTTATTATCTTCCAATGGTTTTGCAGGCAAAGCTGCAAAAGAGAAGAAGATTTGGTACTGCGGTGGCGGGGGGGGACTGAAATGTTCACCATGCGATTAAGGCCATAAGATATATAAAAATGAAGTTGAAAACTATGCAGTTACTAATTAAATATTGTGTTCTAATACCAAAATTCAGCAAATGTTTTTGGTAGTCATATTTTGAAACTGTCATGTAATTTTATGTAGCAATAAAAAATAGTATCAGTACATTCTGTTACAAAAAATATTACTGACACCATATATTTGCCATTTTGTGGCTGTGTCACAACTGAAAAACATGTATTGATGCTATACTGCAAAAGCAGGGTCATACAGTATTAATACATATTGAATAGTATTGTAATTCACCCTTCCTCCTCTGTCTAGGGGGCCGATGTTCCTGAGGAAGGCGGCTACTCCATGGAAAATCTCTCCCAAAACCTACTCACAACCATTTCACTGAAATAAATAAATTGAATCTTACCAGGTAGTTGCAGGTCCTTCACCCCCCCCTTCCCCCGATACTGTACAGAAGGGGATTCTAAATTAATCTTGTAGCTGGAACTCACTTTCTCCTCTGGCCCCGGCCCACCGGAAGGTTCAGCTGGACAGTGTACCTCAAGGATTTCAAAACAATCCTGGATTCTGATAAAACTAAGGATTAATTTCATTAGATATTAAAAGACACTGAATCCAGAAACAACTGCCTTCTTAAAGCAAATTAATTTATTCACCTGGACCTTCAATGATTCTGGTTGGACCCAGGGGTCCCATTTGCTTAAAACTTCCTCAAAACCCAGCTCCATGGGGCCAACAATTTTTTCTATGTACAAAGCTGAGAAGGAGGGACCTTAAGGGCAAATTTAGATAGGCAGATGTAATACAAACTACAACAGGCAGCTACTGATCATTTCCTGCAAAGATCAAAATGCTTTTTCCAGAAGCGTGAAGCTCCTAATGATTTCTCTGGCAAGGGTAAGTACCACCCCAACAAACATCACTCTGTTCTCTAGGGCCCTCAATCCTCTTCTTAGCTGGAGTGCTACTTTTTCCTTTATGAGCCACTCCCTTCACCCTGAGAAGCGAACAGCTTCTCTCTCACCATTCCCTGGCTCTCTGCACTAGCCCAAGGGACACAGATGGTGCAGCCTGCTAGGCCTCAGCTGCCACCAATTCTTGTACAAACCAAACTCTGCTTCCCTTTGAATTCTGGCCTGTACACCTGGTCCACATAGCCCTGCGATTATACAGCCCTTCTACTGCCTGCTTTGCTTTCCTTTCATTTAGATATTACCCATTAAAGCCGAGCCCCAAACTGCTAGCCACCAGCAGTCTCCCTCATATTTGTTTTTCTGTGCCCGAGTTGAGCAAACCGGCACAGGAAAACCCAAAGGGCCTTCTATGACCTGCCCAGGCAGACTCATACAGCTGGCCCGAGGCCTGTCCCCCAAACAGACCCCATATGGGTAAGGGCTTCCCCCAGCCCCGTCACATAGCCGCCTGAGCTGCCCTGCCACCCAAGCCACTGACCCCACTCCTGCAGGAACCCTGCCACAGCCTTGGCAACTCAGGCCTCTAACACCATCCAAGAGCCCCCTGAACATCCCCAGGGCCTAACCTTCCTCTCACTCTCTGCCCCCAGAGACCCAGGACCCCTATTCAACCCCATAATGTGGCTAACTTCCACCACCCATGGAAAGTCTAGCCCAGGACCCGACGCTTCACTGCGACTTAGCTGTCCTGCCTAAGGGGGGGGTTCCTCCCCTCACACTGCCCTACCGATGTCCATCAGTCTGCCCTCTCTACTTACTGCTCTCCCTTCTCATAGGTCTTCATTTCCCCTCTTATATACCCTACCCTATGCTGCCCCAAGTGGCGGCCCGCAGTAACGACTCTCTCAGGACACTGACATAACTACCTAAGCCTGGGAAAATCAGGTGGAGAACCCAGGGGGAAAACCATAAGATTAAGGCCCTAAGGTGAGCTCAAACCCCTTTAAATGGGAGGGGACTTACACTCTCCCCCACCCAGGATATCATTCCCTCCTGGGAGTGATGGCAGGGTCCCTAACAGTTGCCCCACCAGTAGCCTGAGTATGCACACTCCCCAGACCACTAACAGAGTTTCCTGCCAATAGGTCTCAGGCAAAAAAAACCCCACCCAAGCCCCCACAAATACCACCATCCCTGTACCTAACACCTTATTTACCCACTTACCTGTGCCAGGAAGTACACTACATAATAGATGCAACATTGTAAAGAACAAACATTTCAGAAACAGGCACAATCAAAAAACTTTTTTTTTTTAAATATTTAAAAAAAGAAAGGGGGGGCTCCAGAAAGCAGCAGCTGAGACAAAACATATTTCCACTTACGCTTTCCAGATAATGACAGACAACTAAATTAAATACTGTCTAAATCTTTAAAGTTTCTGACTATCAGTACAGTCAATAACTAAGGACAGCTACTCACGATTGTGTAATTTTGCTGAGGATGGTTCATCAGAAAGCTGCAGCATCGGGTTTTAACCCTAAACAACAAGTGATTCAACAGGTGGGCCCCAGCAGCAGTGTACTGTCACATCTTGGAGAAGCAGAAGGGAAGTCGGCCATGCAGACCATCCTCCGCATGGTCCATGTGACTGATCAAAAGGTCGAATCAGTCCTGGCACAATTGTAGACCCACTCTGCCCATATGGATACCTTACAAATTAAGGTTGACACCACCAAGATATGAGCAATTAAAGTAATGGGCACTACCACAGAAATAATAAAAGAAAACACAGTGCTAAAACAGAGAATGGAAAATTTAGAAAATCAAATGCGCTCAACTAACATCTGCATTGTGGGAATGCTGAAGCAGGCTGAAGGGAGCGACCTTATGGCTTTCCTTAAAAATTGGCAAAAGGAGCAGCTGCAACTTGCAGTCAAGCCCAACCTCAAAGTCATCTACCAGATCTCTCCCAGAACAAGACCTACTGGTTCTAACTATTGCAGAACTGTGTTGGCGGTTACAGATAGCGTGGCAGCTTGGGACTCAATACTCCATGCAGCCAAACTACGCTTCCTTCTCCAACATGCTAGCCAACCAATTCATATTTTTCCGGATCTTAGCTACGCTACCCGCACCATGAGAAAGCAGTTTGATGGTGTGAGGCAACAACTCTGGGCCCTGGAATTGTGAATTTGTTTATGTTCCTGGCTCATCTCCGAATTCAGTACAGTGGTAAGGTCTTTCAATTTACTGACCCAGAGGCTTCAGGGAAGTCAGCGGTTAAGACCGCTAAGGGGTTTGAATGCTGGGATGAAGAATCAGAAGGAGAGGCAAATTAAATATATGAACTGGGACTCTGGTTTGCCTATTTCAAGAGTTTTACAATGCGTCTTAAAAGCTTGGTAAACATTTGTAATGTTAAATGATGTCAGATTGAGAGAAGGGGTTCCCAAGAAGCGCTGTATGTTGGGGTATAAATTGTTTTGCTGTTGTAATACAACCCATGTGTTACTAATCTTATTAATACATACTTACTGTAAAATGGCACTGAGGGTTCATCATTGGGAAGTTGCCTCTTCCCGCTATAGCAGTTAAGACATGCGCTGTTAATTACTCTGACTGCGTTTTTAGTCTAGGAGTTGTTTACAGAAAGTGCTCATATTTGTTTAACTAAGAGTTCCTATTTGACATATACGATTTAGACAGTATGTCTTAATATAACCCTTCTCAGATATTGTTGCTGAGAAGAATTTAATCAGTTTCAGGTTCTTGCCTGTTGTAAAAGAAAGCTCATGGAGATTAAAATTTGTTTGGTAATACAGAGAGAAGGGGGCAATACCACTTTCCACTAGTGGCCTGAACCTTAATATAATGTAGTCATCTCTACTTTGCCCCATGTTTGACTGCTGTAGGCTTATACAGCACTAACCTTTAGAAATGTATAAAGCATCTGGATTAGTACCCATATGTAGCTGAATCAGAAGAGAGTCTGTCAAACACTGTTTTATTAACATATGTGGCTCAACTTGTACGATCTGACTCTCTGAGTGCATATGCTTGTACTGCATTACTTTATAATAATAAAATATAAGTATATAAAAAAGAATTTTAAAAATGAGAACATCACGAGGTAGATTTTGTCAGTAACATTTTCCAGTACACCCCAGATTATACCACCCGCCAAGATGATTGTAGATCCACTACCCACTCATAATTACTTGCATCTCAGGCTCCCGTCACACATTCCCTTAATCACACACACCACTCATACATAACCCTCCTGAGACATTAATAGAACATTTTAAGTGCTCTTTATAGATTCAAAGTCACTTTAAATTCAAAATGTAATAACTAACATCCCCTTTTCTTCTTACGATACAGTTACCCCTCTTTTTGCCCTGCTCTGAGAGCAGCTTCCTGGCACACTCCCAGAGTCTCTTAAGGATCCTTAAGTGGCAGGACCACCTCCAGGTGGAACGTAGAACTGTTGGTCCAGTTTGGTGGTAAAGTCCCTGAAAGAGTCTCTGGCCATGGTGTAATACTTCACTCTGGACCCTGAGAAACCCTGCACCAGTGCAAAATGTTTAAATAGTGTCAGTTTAGTCCACAGGGCAGTATGGCACATAGCACGTGCTTTTTGAAAAAGCTCCTGTGATGGATGTCCTCCCGCTCCAGGTCGGTGTTTCAGCCACTCCAGTTGCTCCTTGAAAACCCATTTGGCATGCATTTCTTCTATAATATCCCAGAGTTTCTCAGGTACATACGGATATTCTAACTGTAGGTACTCAATTCATATTCTCCTTCTCATCCACCTATCAGCCTGACTCCATTCAGGCAAGTCTCGAGCACTTGTTCTCCGTACTATACCGGGATCCAACCAGGTTCCTCCGTGGTAAGTTGTGTTTATTTATTTAGATTTTGATAACCGGGTAAGCTCACTGAGACCGAAGGTCCCTTTTTCAGGAGCGACCTGGATTAGTTACAACCATAAATTACATATATTGGTAGGAGTATACAGTAGGTCAAACATGCATTGGATAAGGCAGTAGAATACATTGTGGAGTGCATTAGTTACACAAATTTACAGTAGTGTTACATCATACATGTGACAACTTAACACAAAGATGCTTAGAGGGAGAGGTAGTAGCAGCAATAAGCAGGTTAAACATGATAATATAGTCACAGCAAAGGTTAAGAAAGTGGGAGCTAATGATTACAGCCACAGAGTCTAAGTTCCAGCAGGTACACTTTCAAGTCAGACATAAATCCCTGAAGAGTGCGACAGTTTGCCAGGTCCACAGGGAGAGGGTTCCATAAGTGCAGGGCAGCATATCGAAAGGAGCGCTTGCCATAGTCTGTTCAGACTTGAGGGATGTCAAGGGGATGGCCTGAGGAGGATCTCAGTTCCCGGCCCCGGACTTTGGGGTTGACCAGTCCATGCAGGTGAGGAGGAGGAGGGCCAGAAATGGTGAATTTAAAGGTCAAACACAGAGAGGAGTGGGTCAGTTTATGAGGTATAGTAGGCCAGTGGAGATCAGCTAGGACCTCACAGTGATCCCTCCTGGAAGGGGAGTAGGTAGCAAATTGAGCGACCCTATGATAGAGTATAGTAAGTTTTCTTAGTTCGCCCTCCCTAAGGAACTGCAGCAGGGAAGCTTTGTAGAGAAGAGAGGGAGTAGGGTGCAGTTGGCTATGGCAAACTGTGCCTCAAGAGAAAGAGAGTTTCCCAGCCTGTAGAGAAGTCCTAATGTCTGGTGGGTGGACTTACCAACAGAGTCAATGTGGGGTTGGTAGGACATCTCCTGATCAAGCAGGATCCCGAGGTACTTGATCTTGTCCATGACCTCCACTCTATTCCCTTGGGCTGTGTGAAGCTGAAGTATGCCGTGCCTCTCCATTCCAAAGCATCTAAACCCAAACATGACTGCCTTCATTTTTTCTTCTTTCAGCACAAGTGAGTTGGAGGAGAACCAGGCCTCAGAAGCTGCTAGACTGGTCTGGGGGTTGGCATTGATTGCGCTGGGAAGTGGATCGCTGCAGTAGATGACAGTGTCATCTGCATAGAGGATGAGGTTATTCGGCATGCAAACCCCCTCTATGTCATTGACAAAGAGGGTATATAACAGGAGACTCAGGATAGAACCCTGGGGTATCCCCGGAGATTACAGGGTTGGCACTGGACTGGGTTCCCCTCCATAGTACCTTTTGGGTTCAGTTGAGCATGTAGCTCTCAAACCAAGAAATAGAGAGCCCATCCAGTCCTAGTAGGTGAAGTTTATAGAGGATAAATCATGGCTAACCAAGTCAAATGCCTTGGATAGGTCTATGAATAGCGCCCCCTTTGGGGAGCCCTGGTCCACTGCATTGAAGATGTCGGATGTGAGCTGGATTAGGGCAGTGTTGGTGCCATGACCTCTCCTAAAGCCATGTTGAATGTCAGCTAGGAGTAGGTGCCTCTTGAAGTAGTCCTGCAGTTGATTGTAGACCAATCTTTCCTGCATCTTCGCAAGAGGGCAGAGAATAGAGATGGGTCTGTAGTTCCCCACATTGTCCCGGGGCCCTTTTTTGTGAATGGGGACAATGGTTGCAACCTCCCATTTATCAGGAACTGTTCCTTCAAGGAGGGACCTGTTGATGAGTGTGGTGACAGGGCAAGAAGAGATAGCTGGGGTAGCAACCCACAGAAGTCTAGGTTCAAACAGGTCATGTCCCAGAGATGAGTCAGGGCTGATTTTTAGCAGAAGGGGAAGTACCTCAGAGGGTTTGAACAGTTTCAGGTGAAACTGGGGTCTAGAGTGATTCCAAGCAGTATCTATTTCTGGGGACACCAGAGGACATGGGGGGGGGGTTGAGTCCACAGGGATTGGAGAAAGCAGCACTTAATGACTCAGCAACTAGAGAGGGATCATTGGTTAGGGTGTCATCAAGGAGCGCTCCCTCTTGGGCACTGGGGGCACCCTTTAACAGCAGAATTATTTGTCCCCAGAATCTCTTTGGATCCCGTAGATGCTAGTTCAAGTTCAAGTTCAAGTTCAAGTTTACTGCAGGAAAACTCTGTTGAGCAAGCTCATTCACAAGGAGGTCCTAGATCATATAAACAGTCAGGAGACTTAGCATAAAAAGGCAACATATACAAAGCAACATGAAACAATATACACATAAGATTAATATGCATCAATTCATATAAGTACATTCTAGCAAAATGAGGTACAGTAAGGTTCATGTAATACCTGGCACAGAATTTCAACAGTGCAGGTAGGGATTATTAGCATAAGATAGTGGGGAGCTGAGCAGGTAGGGAGTGTACTGTGACAGGAGAGAGTAGTCAAGTAAGAGGAAGGGATAAAAATAACAGGATAGAGTAGTGGGATAAGAAGGAGGGATTGAAAATAAGAGATGAGTGGAGGAAAAGAACTAGGGAGAGTAGGGAGAAGATGATAAAGATAAAGAAGGCAAGAGTAGGGAAAGGTTTAATGGTTAGCTGATTGACTTCATGTCCTGGCAGGTACAGGTTTCAGGTAATTGGTCTTAAGGATATAAGGGTCCGGGAAGAGGCTTAAAAGCAGTTACAGATATCTTTTAATTTGGATGCGATTAACTCTTTGAAGAAATTAACCGAGACCATACTGGATAGTTTCAGGGTGGTTTGGAGTCAGTTCCATATTGTTAGAAGAGCATATGAGATAGCATATTTACCAAATGTGGTGCGAGTCCTAGGCACGTCAAGAAAGATGAAGTCAGATTTCCTGAGAGAATATGCACAGTGGGAAATACTGATGAGGGATGTGAGGTAGCTTGGAAGTTTGTTCAGGAGTAACTTGAGGGTCCAAATACCAGCATGGAGCAGATGCCTAGTGATAAGTGACGTCCAGCCGACAGCTGCATAAAGGTCACAGTGATGGGCTAGGTATGGTGATTTGGTGATGAGCCGCAGGGCACGGTGGTAAAGTACATCCAATTTAGTTAGGTTTGAGATTGCAGAGGAGCTGTAAATTAGGTCCCCATAATCAAGCAAGGGAAGAAATGTGGCCTGTACCAGCCTGATTCTAGTTTCATTCGGAAAGAGAGACTTGTTTCTGAAAAAGAAACCCAACCTGGCTTTTAGCCTTCTGGAAAGGTCCTCAAGATGATCGTTGAAAGGAAGTTTGTTGTCTAACCAAATGCCAAGACATTTAAATTTGGGGACAACTTCCAAGGGTTCGCCTAGCGAGGTGACAACAAAGTCCTTCGGTGGACCAGGGAGAATGGTAGAAGAGTTACTAAGAATAAAAATCATAGCCTTAGTTTTCTTGGCATTAAGAAGAAGCTTAGCATTAATGAGGTTAGTTTCCAGCTCAGCAAAGTCAGCTTGCAATACATCCCTTACTTCAGACAACGTAGAGCCAGAGGTGTACAGTACTGTGTCATCAGCAAAGAAGTGAAGGTTGGAATTGGTAATGTGAGAGTCAAGATCATTGATGTACAGGGAAAAAAGGATAGGGCCTAGAATGGAGCCTTGAGGGACTCCCTGACAATCGACAAGGAGCCTGAGAATAGGCCATCAGTTTTCACTTTCTGGGTCGTCCCTGAGAGGTAGCTGGTAAACCATTGAGTGGTGGAGGGAGTGGCACCCAGTTTAGTAAGGCTGGTGATTAGTAAGTTGTGATCAACTGTATCAAAAGCTTTACTTAGATCTAAGAAGATTGCACCAGTGATCTTTTTGGTATCCATAGCAGAGATCCAGTCATTAGTAACTTTAGCCAGTGCCGTGATAGTGCTGTGCTTAGACCGGAAGCCAGATTGAGCTGGGTTTAAAAATGAGAAGGTTTCACTATGAAGTTTTAATTGATTGCAGATCAGTTTTTCGAAAACTTTAGAAAGAACAGGCAAAATTGAGATAGGCCTGCAATTATTTAGATCGCATGGGTCTTCTGATTTGAATAGGGGAAGGATATGGGCGGATTTCCAACAAGATGGAACTGTGGCAGTAGAGAGGCTAGACTGGAGATCTTGCAGTTATTTAGATTTAGCCAGTTTGGAAGCTTTCTTACATTGATTCCTCAGCTCTCTATACCTCTCCCAGTCCAGTTTTTGGCCAGAGGATTTGAAATGTCCCCAGGCCCGGTCACGGAGAAGCATGCTACGTTTAAGGTTAGGGTTAAGCCATTTATGGCATTTACCCTGCACTCTTAGTTTCTTACAGCGGGCGTGTACATTGGCCACAGACATAAAAGTGTTGGTAAAAAAGTCAAGCGCCTCATCCAGGGTAGGGAGGGAGATTAGGGGATCCCAGTTCACAGCACGTAGGTCAGAGCAAAAAGCTTCCGGAGAGAATCTGCTGAAGTTTCTGGCTTCAATTACCTTGGCAGGCAGTTTAGGAAGCTTATTGGACCAGATACAGAAAATTGGTGAGTGATCACTCAAATAGTCTGCCATGACTCCGGCAGACCGTATGCGGTCTGGGCTTGATACTAGGACCCAGTCAAGTAATGAGTGGTTTCCAGTCCTAACGTTGTGCCTTGTGGGCAGGTTGATAACTTGGGTCAGATTGGTATTGAGTATGGGGTTCTTACTGTTGGAGGCCTCCAGTGTGGGCCAATTTAGGTTAAAATCCCCCAAGAGAATTATCTCCCCTAGGGAGTGTTCTGCCAAGGCATGAGTTAGAGATTTGAGGGAGGATGTAGCCGTTTGGGGCTGGAGGTAGACACACCCTATGTACAAGTTTAGTGTCCCCAAGGAGCACTTTTGAGAGAATTATCTCATTCACAGAGTCACAGATGGCAGAGTGGTCCATCTGCATAACATTAAGACTACTCCGGCTATAGATGAGAACCCCGCCCCCGACCTTTCTTCCCTACTTGGTCCTTCTTCAATGCAATTATAGCCAACTAGATCAACTTCATGAGGAAGGATGTGAGGTTTGAGCCAGGTCTCAGTCACCGTGAGTATATATGGTTTGTAGAGCGCAGTCCAGGCTTCAAGGTCATGTATTTTATGCCTTAGGCTACCAATGTTCATATGCACCACTTTGAGTCCCCTGGCATTGGTCCAGCAAGGGCTAGTGGGGTCACTGAGTATGGAGTTGGAGGGCTTGGGGCCAGGGTTAGGCTCCACATCCCCCCACAAGGCAAGCTTGAGCCAGGCAAGGTATCTGATAAGTCTGGAGGGAGTGGAGAGAAGTCTCCTTATGTCACCCATACAGAGGTGGTAAAATAGATTCCCATGTCGAGTTAAGCCATGCATGGATAGTAATAATGCATTGGTCCCCCCCTCTAGGGTATCATGGGATCCAGGTAAGTGGTGACCAGGGTTAATATCTGGATCCGAGGGACAGTAACCCCAGGAGTAGAGTAGGTCATTCCCCAGTATTAGCACCATATAGGTAAGGGCAGACATGGGTCCAAGATACCGCATGATAGAGCCGGGTCAGTAGATGGGTTGAAAACTTCTCCTCACAGTGGCAGAAATGTCCTCTACTTTAGAGGTAGGAGGTGGAGAGGGGCTGGTGCTATATCAGATTAGATCCTGCAAATTCAGGTTTAGAGATACATCAGGTATGATAGCAACAGAGCAGGGAAACATTTGTCCACTGCAGGATAATACTATGCAATTAGCTCAAGCAACATTAAGGTTTAGAGATACATCGGGTATAGTAGCAATGGAGCAGGGGAAAAATCTGTCCACTGCAGGGTAACACTGTACCATAGGATAGTTGATAAGCAAAAGAAAACTCTAGGTTAAATTAGGCTTCTGGATAGCTAAAAGGATTGAACCCCAGACTTATCTAATTTGGGTCTGAGAAATTGGGTACTTTCAGCTAGGTTATACAACTTTGCAGAAAAAGAGAAGAAAACATCAATATAATAGGCATAAGACAATTGGTTTGGTTGGTTCAGTTATCTAGCATTGAGGATGGCAGGAGGAATTCAAACACGATTCAGTCCCTAAATCATTAGTAAAACAGGAGTTATAGTATAGCTTAATACAGCTGACCCTCAGACAAACAGCAATGTAGATACAGTGAGCTACAGCATAACTTTAATGGTGGTTTAGTCCATCCATCCTGGACCTAAGTGACTTTGAGCGACCTGGAAGGCATAGGGTGCAGTCTAATGAGGTGATCATTGGCCGGTGGTACAGCTTGGGGATAGCCCTATAGATCTCGTAGTCAGTAAACTGAATCTTTTGATTGATCAGTCTTGCTTCATCCACTTCTTCATCCTCCATCATCACCTCTGTTTCCATCCTCATGCCAGAACTGGCTCCCTGGTTGGACACTGATACTGAAGACTCAGGCCTTACATCCTGGGCCGGTGGGCTGCCCCCTGACAGGGACCGAGCTGGGGAACCCTGGGCCCTGGGGGATCACCCGCAGGTTTTATAAGGCCCCTGTCCTTCCCTCTGCCACGGGGATAGTGAGCAGCTGGCAATGAGGGGCAGGGCAGACATCTGTGCTCCTCATCACCTTTTAAATCCATGTCTTCAGCACCACTCTCCTCCCATTCTGACTCCACAATCACATCTGATGAGGGTTCGAGCAGCTTCTTCTTTACTGGGGATGGATCTTCCAGGGAGAGCTTTTCAAGCAGCCTTGGCTCCAAGCTTCCCTGTGACCACATTGAAGCAGGCCCTCTGCAGGTGCTAGGAGGATTTCCCCACTAGAATACTGACGGGGCCCAGTCGAAAATGCTTCCAGGGCAGAGCTGGAGCAAATACTGAAAACGAGCAACCTGGCAATGCCATCCTCCTGAAATTCACAGTGGACGCATCATTTATCAGCTTGTCCTCTCCCTCCATTATTCCACAGCCAGGCAAGGTGAGATGAAGGAACCATAGATAGAGGCTCCTCGACGGAGGCACTTCTTCCACATCTTCCAATTTAAACCCTCTGCCAGCAATTCAGTAAAACGGATTCATCTGACCACGACCCATTTTTCAGCTATTAGACCAGAACTGGGGGAAACAAAATATTGAGATCTTACTGTTGGTCCAAAGCTCTTCACTTGGCTTGCAGCTGCAGGCTCTTTCCACACAACTACTCTCCCTCTCCACCACTATAAAAATGATGCCTATCCACTAGGCTATTTTTCCCCTCCACATGCTTTCAGCCAACCAGAATGGTGCTAGCTACCACATGACCTGCAGCAACGCATAGCACCACTAGGGGAAGAATGTCTGAGACCTAGCGCCAAAAGGCCTACCACCTTGCCACCTCCTATCTTGTTCCTTCTTTTCTACTATGCCACACAACCCTAGGAGATGAAGATTGGACCTGCCAGCCCTCCGGTCCAGGGATTCAATTTTCAAGATGGGAGGGGGCCCCGACAGATCCCAGATGAGCTCCCCCTTGTAACCCACCCTTCCTCCTCTGTCTAGGGGGCCGATGTTCCAGAGGAAGTCAGCTACTCCATAGAAAATCTCTCCCAAAACCTACTCTTGTACTCTTGAACATTTCATTAAAATAAAAGGGTAAGGTTTGTCCATTTGCAGATGACACCAAGATCTGCAACAGAGTAGATGATCCAGGTGGGGTGGGCAGAATGAGAAGAGCTGTGGATAAACTGGCAAAATGGTCAGAAGAGTGGCAAATGGGGTTTGACGCAAGGAAGTACAAGATCATGCACATAGAGAAGAGAAACCCTGACGCCACCTATAGGTTGGTAGGGCAGTTGCTGGCAATCACAAGGGAAGAAAGAGACTTGGGCATCATTATCACAGATGACCTGAAATCATCCAAGCAGACCACTAAAGCAGTAGATAAGGCTAGAGGTATGTTGGGGTGTATTAGTAGGGGTATTGCAAGTCGTAAGAGGGAGGTAATAATCCCTCTTTACAAGACACTGGTTAGGCCCCATCTGGAGTACTGCATGCAGTACTGGAGGCCTCATCTGCACAAGGACATTAACAACATGGGAGTGGTCCAAAGAAGGGCAACCAAAATGGTGCAGGAACTGCATCAGAAAACATATGAGGACAGATTAACGGAGCTCAATATGTATACCCTAGAACAAAGGAGGGAGAGAGGTGATATGATCGAAACATTCAAACATCTTAAGGGCATTAAGAAGGTGAAAGAGTCTAATATGTTTCAATATAAGAAAAATAGCAGGACAAGAGGATGCAGCATGAGATTAAGGGGGAATGTAAGGAAGTTCTTTTTCACAGAAATGGTGGTGGATGCATGGAACGGCTTACTTCAGGAAGTGGTGGATATGAATACAGTGCAGGGCTTCAAACAGGCATGGGATAGGCATAAGGGAGCAATAAAGATGAGTATGAATAGATAGGTCATTGACAGAGTATAGGCCTATGGCACATTCATAAGGTAGAAAAAATGGGCAGACTGGATGGGCCTTGCGGTCCTTATCTGCCGTCAGTTTCTATGTTTCTATCCGTCTTTTGGATGAGATATTAAACCAAGGTCCCATCTACCTGGATTGGTGGTAGTTCAGATGGATGTTAAAGATCCCATGGCACTTATCGAAAAGAGTAGGGGAATTTTTATTGCAAGAAAGAATAAACAATACTGGTGCAATACACACAACAAAATAATAAACTGCAAAAGAAATTAAACTGTAAAAGAAATTATCATACAGTTATATCCATTATACTTAATTTAACATATAAGAAAATAAAATTTTATAAGTCGTGATTACACTACAAAAGGACTGAGATACAAATAGTAGTAAACCCTAGTGAAAAACAAATTCTATTGGAAAAAATAAAACGCCTGACTTTCACTCTAAAAATGGTAATATGCTATTCTTCCATCTCTTCTTCCATTGTTCCCAAGACATTTGGCCTTTGTCAAAATTAGCTTGTGATTTAATCTCAGTTTCAATAAGTTCAACCTGTATATATGAAGAAATTCCCTTCTGTTGAAGGACAAACCTCCATCGTACCTGCCACATAAAAAACTTTATACACGTAAAAATAAGACATAATGTACTTGGCTCCATATTATTGGATAGAATCATTTTCCCAACAATCACATGTTCATAAGTTACTGTCTGCCAGCTTGGGTCTTGCCATCTGGCTGCCATGATTTTCCATACATCCTGCACATAAGGACATTGAATAAGAAAATGCTCCTGTGTCTCTGCTTGTAACCGACATGTTTCCCTGGGATGCATTCTCTCTTCCATTCTTTTATGTTTTGAATGACCCTTCACCCCTAACCTGCCATGAGTGCACAACCACAACATGTCCCACATCCTGGGAGGGGTTCTAATAGCCACTAAACAGGCCTCTACATCTATATAAGAAACTGGACTAATATCTTTATACACTATAGGAATCTGAAAACTTGTCATTTGTATCGTTCTATACAGAATTTTCCTATCCACAACTGAAACTTGCATTATAATTAGTGCCCATTTTCTTATTTTTTCTAAAGATGACATCAGAAAATTAGACCCAACGTTCTTCATTTTACCTATGAAGGATCCCTGTCCCCATTTCTCCAATAAAGGGATGATCCATAACCCTGCCACTCTCTTCCAATCCACCTGTCCAGGCTTTATAAAAGCAGAAAATGTATTAAAAAGGAAAATGCTATGACAGTAACTAATGGGATTTATTAATTTTAAACTGCCAAATTTAATATCTCTGTATAATGCTTCTCTTTTTATTGGATTTAGTTTACTCCCCCAGATTAACTGAAGCATCATGCTTAACAATGAGACATCACAAGAGCTCGGGGGAGGAAAAACAGCACTTAGATATGACAATTGTGGTAAAAAAAGGTGTGCACTTGTGATACCTTCTTTTTCTTACTTTGTTGCCATTTTTTCCAAAGTTGTACGTTCTGATCACATTGTTCCAGTCTAGTATTCCAGTTTGTCTTTGCCATATCCAATTCTCCAAATGATATTCCCAAAATATTTATTGTCTTATTATTCATAGAGATTCCCCGGATTTCATCACAATGGTCTGTTGATGCACTTAGCTTGTATCCCCCCATTTTTTCGTATTTAATGAGGAACCAGTAAATTTTGAATAATGTTGTACTGTATCTAAGGCTTTTTCCACTGAACTTATATTACCCACCAAGAGGCATACGTTATCCGCATGCGCCAGAGTTTTAGTTAAGTCAAGCACACCCATAATATCTATCCCAGAAATTGCCGCATTTTGTCGAATATGCTTTAATAATGGGTCTAGACAAAACACATATAATAAGGGACTCATTGGGCATCCCTGTCTAACTCCATGTGAAACTTTAATCACCCATCCACTACGTCCATTAATTATGGGAAACGTAGAAGCAATTCTATATGATTTCTGGATCCACTCAATAAATAATTGAGGATACCATATGCATCCAATACACGTCATAAATATAAATGAGAAATTTTGTCATATGCTTTTTCCTGGTTCAAACTGACCAGAAAACCATGTACCTTATCCTGATGTCCAAGGGACACCACCTCACAAAGCAAAAGTAAATTATCCGTTATATTCCGCCCTTTTATGGTACTTACCTGACTAGTATCAATAACTAGCGGAGCTATTATACCTAATCGTTTTGCCAGGATTTTCATCAGTATTTTAGCATCTGTGTTCATCAGACTCAATGGTCTCCAATTTTGAAGTCTTTTCCTATTTCTCTTTTTATAAATAAACAACTGAAATGTTAACCCAAACTATGGGTCTATGTCCTGGTCAGTCAATATATGGTTAAATAGTAACTGTAACATATCCACTAATGTATCCAAAAATCTTTTATAAAATTCTGAAGTCAGTCCATCAGGACCTGGGGTCATGTTGGAGTTTAGAGAGCGAACTGCCTCTATAAGTTCCTGTGTCGAAATTGGTTCAATCATTTGATCCAGATTCTCTTTCAGTATCAGAAGGATCTGGCAGGGTTTTAATACCTCTGAAATCATATAATTTGCAACAAGGGAAGCAGAATACATTTTATTCATATATTCTGCTACTTCTTCCAAAATATATGTTACAGATGAAACAGTTTGATACTGATCTGTACTCAAGGAATCCATTTATTTCTGTTGGATTCTTGAAAGACAACTGGCAAAAATGTCACCCATCGTTCCTTTTCCTGGGGTACTGATTCTATGTTCATATAATAAAGAAGACGCCCTATTACATTGTACAGTCATCATTTGTTGTTTTAGATACTTAGTCTGTTCTGCATAATCACTGAATCCCTCATTTAAACATGAAACAACTGTCATATATTGATGCTTAAGATTCAAATATTTTATGTATTTATCCATTTGTTCTTTAAATCAATAAGACTGGAGCATCGTCTTGAGTTCCACTTTGGATTGGATCCACCATCTACTGACATTGTCTGCTATACATAAAACAGATTTTCTAGCTTTCAAGAAGTCCACCACTTTATCTACACATTGTTGATCACTAAGCATCATATTATTCAATTTCCATAATCCTTTCCCTTGGCTTATACCGTGGTCCATGGACACTTTAATTTTTATCATTAAGTGATCTGATGTTTCCACTGGGATAGTAAAAGCTTGTTGAACTTTAAGAGTAGGTGAAATAAACACATAATCTATTCGAGTAGCTAATTTAGCTCTATAGTAAGTAAAACCCCCTACCGGCATGCACATGTCTGTAAGCATCCACTAGACCTACCTGATTTATCATTGTCTCCAAGGCCCCTGAATTGCAATAAGTTTTAGAGGTTTTTTGTCTTATCCTTTGCTGCCAATACACAATTAAAGTCACCTGCCCAAACCAAGAATCGTGAAGTATATAAAAATGGTTTTATGGTGTTAATCATATCCACTCTTTCTTGGTTAGAGGGGCATATAGATTAATTAAGCACCACTGTAAACCCAGTCGATGAAAATCAATCAACATAACCCGTCCAGGACAGATATCTAAACTTTTGTTATACAATAATCCCACCCCGAAAATAAATGCCCACCCCACCACATCTTTCTAAAGTCAAAGAAAAATAAGCAGGGCCCCAACGCCACAATTGTCGGGCCTGCTCCATATCACTCATTGTATAGAACCTCAAATCTTGCAAACAAGAAATGTCAATCTTATTCTCTTAAACCAGTAAAAGTGAGAAGTCGGCGCTTCCCATTTCTAATGCTATTCACATTTAAAGTAGCAATCACAAGTTGTTGTTGTGCTGTCATTTTATAGAGTTAAAGTCATACATGCCATGACACACATTTTTTTTTAAACGTCAGAATGTTTACTAATACGTGCACTTCGTCTTGGCATAACTTCAGAATGTTGAGCCTTTTTTTTTTTGTTCTTACAGCCATCACTGCAGTTGCTGTATGTTTGTCCTCTGAATCTGAGGTTCTCTCCCTTATAGAGGACCTGGTTGAAGAGGATTCTGTATCATCTCCTATCTTTTGATCTGATTCTTGCAAGACATCAAATGCGTTTGTTGTTGGAACTGTAATCACATCTTTCCCCCATTTGGGGAGTTTTGCTTTGGGGTTATCAGATTTCATTGTCCTTTTCTTTGATATAACAACAGTTGATTTCGGTGGTAGCATAACTTGAACATGGGGTTCCTCTTTATCGCCCCAGTCCCTGATGAACAATTCACCTCATTCTGGGTATCCATTTCCTGTGTCAGCCTATGTGGATTTAACTCCTTATCCAACTCTTCTGTATTTAAGCCTGTCATTATCACAAGTGGGGAGTTGGGGGGTATTTTTTCCTGTATATCTGTTTCAGATACTTCCGGGAGTACAAGATCCTGGGCAACACTAGGGCCCAATATCATATTTGTTGCATTTTTTGCTCTAATTTGTTGTTGAGTCTCAATACTTATTTTTTGAGCTTTTTCAATCACTATGTCTTGATTCGGGCTATCTGCTCTGTTATGGGCCACCCATTCACACATTCTGTATACATGACCTTGTTTACCACATAAATTACAGAGGGGATCATTTGTACAGTCTGTAGCAGTATGTCCTAATTCACAAACTAAAGAGCATTTTACTCTATCACATGCATTAATCAAATGTAATTGAGATCCACATCTAAAACAGGTTTTCGGTTGTCCTTGATAAAAACAATGTCCCCTTCCAGCCCCTAAAAAAAAGCACTTGATAGATGTTGAGTACCATGATCCCCCACATGGAGGTGTACTTTAAACTTCCAACCTCCTGTCCATAGGTGTTCTTCATCCAGAATAGGGGAAGGGTCACCCAGAATAACACATTTATTTTGTAACCAATATTTAATGTCAGACATTGCAACACCTTCATTACAA
The DNA here is from genome assembly GCA_016271365.2 of Neoceratodus forsteri. Lineage (NCBI taxonomy): Eukaryota > Metazoa > Chordata > Ceratodontiformes > Ceratodontidae > Neoceratodus > Neoceratodus forsteri. The sequence continues at coordinate 842,587,999 of CM028134.1, forward strand.
AATAGTATAGTGATTTGCTTTATCTGAGGCATTGTTATAGGGATGGCTCTAACAGGAATCCACAAGGCTGAATGTTGTTTTTTTTCATATGCTGTCCAAAAATGGTCCAGTCCTACAGGAGATTTTAAAACTTATGTCAAAATTTGAGTCTCTAGATGCATGTATTAATACATAGAACTCATTTGAGAAAAATCTTAATGAATCTTTTAATAAGGTTTTTCCCACATATATTCTATCAGGGGGGCAATCCAGGCCTCCCTGATATTGTAGTCTAACTGCATTTTTTCATTGGGCTGGTTTGACCCCCGAAAAGGTTCCTTCATTTCTACAAAAATGTTTCCACATAGTAGAGGAGTCCATACTATGTGTGTTTTCTGATTTTTCAGTATCCTGGGGAACCACACAATCACCCCATTTCTCTGGGACCTCTTTATTAGTTTTTTTCCTTTTAAATCAGAGCCCAGTTGGATTACTGAGTGATGTGTAGGGGACCTGGGATTGTTGTCTTCTACAGTAATGGGAGATTCTGAAGAAGCAATTACATCTTTTGAATGTTCATCTTGATTCCCAGGCCTTGACTCAGTTCTAACCAAAGGAGCAGGAATTCCCTTTACCTCAGGAATCCAACCCCCCCAACCATCTTTAGGTTGCCATCCAGCCCCTTTCAATGCAGAATTCACTGACCATTGTTCATTGTGTTCATTTTCAGTATTTGTTGCTATACAGGTCCCATCCGATTGTTCAGATATCCCCGAACTAGACGTGTCATCTGTATTATCTATACATACTTTAGAGTCACATTTAAGAATTACTTCTGAAACATTTTCTGTTTGAACTCCTGTAGGAGTTGTCATGTCAATAGTCACAGGCTCAGGGCATATTTGTACTGGAGGCAGCTTTGCAGCCCAATCTTCTACAGGATTGCCAACATTTTTGACCGCATCGCTAAACTCTAACAAAGGCTTTGGCCTGTCTCCACCAGAGTGCCAGTTCTCTGTCACAACAGATATCGGAGAACTTTCTACGACCATTTCTTCATTTCCAATATTTACATCAAGTAGCACTTTATCACGGTCACTTATTCCCCTCTGAGGGGTAGATAGTACCTTTAAAAGGTGTGCTTGTTGTTCCATACTGAGGACTTGCACAAATTCTACTTTGTGCTAAAAACCAGCTGCAATCAATTCCGTTTGACTGTCATTACATGAGCTGCCGCTCACTTCCTCCTTACTGTCACCTTCACCTGATTTATTTTCTGTAAACGCCTCCTGCTCCAAACCTACAGAAAGGGAGATCCTTCCTGCCACATCATCACATCCTCCACCTCCTGTGTCCAGCAGCAAACTGAGTCCCTCCATCCCATCCACAGGAAGTGATAGCACCCCTGCAGGCAGAGTAGGGGACTTTCCCTGGTGTCCTGGCCAAATTTCCCTCATTCACTAAAAATACCACTAACAGCTTAATCTGGTTCAAGGTCAGTTGGCATTCATCTGTATCCCCCTCCCAAGGTCGTGCCTGAAAATAGGCAGTATTTGTCTAGTGCACTTACCCGGTCAACAAAAAATAAATAAATTAATATTTCTATGTTTCTAAATAAATTGGATCTTACCAGGCAGTTGCATGCCCTTCCCCCCACCCCACATACTGTCCAGAAGGGGATTCCAAATTCATCTTGTAGCTGGAACTCACTTTCTCCTCTGGCCCTGGCCAACCGGAAGGTTCAGCTGGAAAATGTACCTCAAGGATCCCAAAAAACTCATGGATTCTGCTAAAACTAAGGATTAATTTTGTTAGATATTAAAAGACACTGAATCCAGAAATGATTGCTTTCTTAAAACAAATGAATTTATTCACCTGGACCCTTAATGATTCTGAGAGGACCCAGGGGTCCCATTTGCTTAAAACTTCCTCAAAACCCAGCTCCATGGGGCTAACAATTTTTTCTATGTACAGATCTGAGAAGGAGACACCTTAAGGGTGGATTTAAACAGGCAGATGTAATACAAACTACAACAGGCAGCTACTGATCATTTCCTCCAAAGACCAAAATGCATTTTCCAGAAGTGTGAAGCTCCTAATGATTTATTTGGCATGGGTAAGTACCACCCCAACAAACTTCACTCTGTTCTCCAGGGCCCTCAACCCTCTTCTTAGCCAGAGTGCTCCTTTTTCCTTTATGAGCCACTCCTTTCACATTGAGATGTGAACAGCTTCTCCCCCACAGTTCTCTGACTTTCTACAGTAGTAGTCCAAGGGGCATGGATGATGCAGCCTGCTAGTGCCTCAGCTGCCACCATTTTCTCTATGAACCAAACTCTGCTGCCCTTTGAATTCTGGCCTGTATATCTGGTTCACTCCACATGGCCCTGCTACCACGCGGCCCTTCTACTGCCTGCCTTGCTTTCCTTTCATTTAGATATTGCCCATTAAAGCAGTGGTCCAAACCACTAAACACCAGTAGTCCCACTCATATTTGTCTTTCTGTGCCTGAGCTGAGCAAACTGGCAGGTGGAAACCTAAAGGGTCTTCTATGACTCACCTGGGCAAATTCATCTGGCTGCCCAAGGCCTGTCCCTCCAAACAGACCCCATATTGGTAAGGACTTCCCCAAGCCGCATCACTTAGCCCCCTGAGCTGCCCTACCACCCAGAAATGAGAGCAGCCACTGCCACTGGCCCCACTCCTGCAGGAGCCCTGCCACAGCCCGTGCATCCCTGGCAACACAGACCTCTAACACCATCCAGGTGCCCTCTAAATGTCCCCCAAGGCCTAACCTTCCTCTCACTCTCCACCTCCCCAGACACCCAGAACCCCTATTTGACCGCATAATGAGGCTACCTTCCACCACCCACAGAAAGCCTAGCCCAGGACCTGGCACTTTGCTGCCACTTAGCCGTACTGCCTAAAGAGGGGTGGTCCCCTTCCCTTGCACTGCCCTACCAGTGCCCGTCGGCTGTCATCTCTACCTACTGCTTCCCTTCTCCTTCATTTCCCCTCTTATATACCCTACCCTCTGCTGCTCCCAAGTGGTGACCCACAGCAAGGAGTCTCTCAGGACACTGACATAACTACCTAAACCTGGGAGAATCAGGTGGATAACCTAGGGGAAAAAAAACACAAGATTAAGACCCTAAGGTGAGCACAAGCCCCCTTAATTGGGAGGGGACTTGACGTATGGACACATAAAAACAGTATTGTCTAAGTTAATTCTTAATGGCTGGACTCCAAGGTTTCATTTAAAAAATTAAGTTTCTAGCCCCAGCACTTCCAAAGTTAGACTTTTCAAAAGATAATTTCTTTAAAACAGGATACCTTTTGAACCATTTAGGTTAGAAGAGACTTCTTTTAAATGACAGCTTGGAGTCAGCTAACTAGACATTTCAACAAGATAGTACTGCAGCAACCATAGATATATATATATATACTGTTTATAGACATACCATGCATGCAATGTTACATATTAATATGATAAAAATGGTTCACTAAATATTTAAAACCTTGTGATATTTTTAATATACTATGTCAACATGTATGGATGGCATGCAAATGCAATATTGTGCACTTGGGGCATGGTAACCTACGGGAAAAGTATTCAGTGAGAAGGGGGTATTGCTGGAGACCACTAGGCAAGGAAGGGATCTGGGGGTGATTATAACTGATTACCTCAAAGTGGCCAGACAATGTGATAAAGCAATGAGGAAGGCCAACGGAATGTTGGGATGCATAGGGAGGGGTATATCCAGCAGGAACAAGGAAAAAATAAAGCCACTTTACAGATCACTTGTAAGACCACATCTGGAGTACTGCATCCTGTTCTAGTGGCTGCGTCTCAGAAGGAACATTGACAGAGTGGAGGCAGTCCAGAGGAGGACTATGAAGATGGTGAAGAGACTACACCAGAAGACATTTGAGGAGAGGCTAAGAGACCTTAACCTATATTCGCTGGACATGAGAAGGATAGGGGGGATATGATAGAGACTTTTAAATACCTCAAGGGGGTTAATAGGGTCCAGGAGGGGAACCTATTTCAGCAAAAAGAATGCTCAAAGACAAGGGGTCATGATATAAAGGTGGTGGGAGGTAGATTCTGGGAGAATGTGAGAAAGTACTTTTTCACAGAAAGGGTGGTGGATGCACAGAACAGTCTCCCCATGGAGGTGGTAAGGGTACAAACAGTGGAGGCTTTCAAAATGTATGGGCTGGGCATAAAGGAATCCTAATGGGGGCAGGGTAAGGGTCAATAAGGGTTACCTGGGGGGGTAGAGTATGTGGGCAGACTGGGTGGGCCAAGTGGTCCTCATCTGCCATCAAATTCTACATATCTATGTATAGATATGTAGCAACACAGTAGAACTGTATCAGTAGGCTCTATACATGTTGAATTGGACTCCAGACTTTTAAAGAAAAAAAACCCTTACATTTCTAAGATTAAGAGTTCAAATGCTAAAGCTTTCAAAATATAATTCAAACATTATAAAATATCTTAAAAGATTATTTTTGAAAATAGCCAGAAGATACTAGTGGTTGTTCTGTCTAAGAATAAACATATTATTTTCCAGTTAGATTATTATACATAGGAACATGTACCAGAATAAGGTTGTCACTGGAAGGTCAGGTAACAATATCCTTTTGTGTTCAACAAAGGGATCATGCAAGGATACTTGCTGGCACATTTGCTTTTCAGCTTATATTTAAATGATTTTCAGAAGAGAACCAGTTCCTGCTTTGGCTTATGTGGACAATGTCATCCTATTCTCCTTAACCAGGGCAGGTTTGCAATCCATTCTGAACCATTTTGGTCAGTTTTGTGAAATCTGTAAATTAAAGGTAAATCTGAACAAAACAGAAGTAATAGAGTTTGGAAATAGATTGATACCCCATACCTCACAGCTCAGCTCCATATAAGGATTTTGAAATGAGTTTTGCATTTGCTGCTCCAATGGCTGCTTCTCCCAAATTACCCCCATATTTCCTATTAAATCTCCCCAAACCCATTAAGGTTGTGTCTACTTTTTTGTAGTATAGTGAAAATGATCTGTCCAACTTAGATTTAAAGAAAGAACCAAACCTACATGCAAGTAGTTTTCAACTGCTTCAATTCTAGTGCCCTTAGATTTCCATATGAATGAGGAGAGTAAACTTTATTGAATAGAAAGCTAAGTAGATTTTAGGAAAAGGTTTTGCACTTTCCAGATGGTATTCCTGGCAATGCAGTTAGAGCTAAACTTGGGCAACCAATGGCTGAAGGCCCAGGCCAAATTAAAATCTGAGCATCTTAGCTTTGACTCTTGAATATGCCTTCTCCTTGATTACCACAAATTGCGTATGGGAAGATAATAGATTTCAGGACAGTAGGGGCCCGAGATTAGAAAACGAGAAAAAGCAGAGAGCATAGGTTTGTGTTGTGGTTGCCCTTGCCCATGACCCTGAGGATGCTATATTCAGTTGAACAGCACACTGGTGCTATCTGACTGAGTATAGGACCATGTCAGGGCAGCACAAAGTCGAGTAGCGCTGCCCTGGCATGGACAAAAGTGCACGGAACTGCTCCGCCCCCAGACCTGTTAGTGCCAGGAGCCCCCAGCATAATATAATATTCAGCCTGCAATATGCAAATGAACCCATTGTGCATGCAAGGTGCTAAGGGACCATATGCATGCCCATTATGGGCTCATTTGCATGGGAAGCGGGTGCAGGTTTGTGCCCCTCCTGTGGCTGGCCCCCCACCCCGATCACCTGTCGCCATAAATATGTACGTTGTCCCTGGTATCTAGTGGTACCCCTCACTATCTGATCCCCATCCCCATAAAATAATAACATTCCCTGATGTCCAGTGGCACCCCCGGCCTCTAATCGCAATCCCCATTGGAGTATATGTAGTCCCTCATGTTTAGTGGTACCCTTGCCCTCTGACCTCATCACAATAAAATAATAATATTCCCTGGTGTCCAGTGGCACCCCATGCCTTCCGATCACTATTCAAGTATGAGAATATGTAGTTCCTGGTGTCTAGTGGCACCCCCTTTTGATCCCCATCCTCATAAAAGAATAATAGTCCCTGACATCTAGTGGCCTCCCTGCATTGCTGGCATTGAGGAAACCACCCTGCCAACCCTTCCATACCTCTGTCAATGGTGCCACTGATCCAATACGGTGACAGGCACAGTGGTCTGACAGGAAGTGAACATCCTGCATACTGTAAAGGGAGAGGGCATACTGTCTACTGTACATGTGCTTCCTTTATAGTACAAAGGATGCACACACTTCCTTCCTGTCAGATCATCTGGAACCTGGCCGATGTGGTGAGAGGAGGGCTGTACTGGTCACCGTATCAGATTCATGGCACCAGTGATAGAGGTAAGGGGGGGTTGGCAGGGTGGTTTGCTCGGTGCTGACAGTGTGGGGAGCCACTAGACACGAGGGACTATTATTCTTTTATAGTTTAGTTTATTGTTCTAGGAATTACTACCTTTGAGCCAGAGGCTCTTTTACAAAGGTTCCACGTCAATTAGGTACAGTACAAAAGGTTACATAGATAACACAACAATTTGTGTTGTGTCAAGAGCAATAAAACATATACAAATACATATCAAATCACTTGTGCAAAAGGACATGAGATATCAATAATCACATTATTATTATTACAAGAAAGAGGTCATGCCAGATTAGGAGAAACAAATAGGGAAAAAGTCCAGAACAGAGAGGTTAAGTGAAAGGTGTGGGGAGCAGACAATAGCAGGAGAAAAGGTTTCCCAAACATGTCTTTGTCAGATAATGTAACAGGGTGGGTAGTGAGAAAATAGGAGGTTTAATCAGGGCAGTCACAGGAGCTGGAGGTGGCAAGGTGAGAGAAAAGCCTTGATTTGAAAATACCTAGAGAGGTGGAGGCAGTAATATGAGTGCTGAGGGCATTTAGCCAGCTGGGGCACGATAGGCAAATGATCTTTGTCCTAGAGAAGTCCAGCATCGGGGGACTTGAGAGGCTGGTGTTCGATCTTCTGGTAAAGCAGATGCTAGCGCTTGGGCATAACAGGTCTTGGATACAGGGTGGAGGAGGCCCAGAGTGGATTTTTTTGCCATCAGGCAGGTAAGGTACTTTATCCGGTTTGAGAGTTGCAACCAACCTGAGTCAGCATAGAGTTCACATGTGTGGGTACATCAATGTGCACCAGTGAGCAGCCGACAGGCCTTATTTAGGGATGTTGTAATGCGACTAACTGCTGTAGTAGTGGCAGATCTGTATATAACTAAGCCATAGTCAACGACTGAGATGATAGATGATTGGATGGCAGTCCTCAGTGCAGAATGGGTAAGAAGCTGTCGGTTCTGATACAGAATCCCAATTCGCTGATTAATAGTTTTTGCTGTACTATCAATGTGAGTTGCAAAGGTTAGGCCTTGATCAAAGTTGATTCCAAGATATTTGACAATTGGCACTTGTTCAAGGGTATTTCCCAGGTATGTATTAATGGTGAGTGGGACTTGTCGTTTCTTGTTTTGAGGGTTAGAGAAGATCATGGATTTAGTTTTTTTGTGGTTTAGAACCAGCTTATGTTCAAGGAACCACATCTCAACTTTGGAAAAGCATGCTGAAGGTTGAGGCGTAAGAGGTTCGGATCTTTATGAGTGGCAAGAATCACGGCATCATCGGCATAGAGGATTAATTGTTCAGGGCAGGATTTGGGGAGGAGTTTAGGAAAGGCTGAAAGGAGGGCCCAGGATGGATCCCTGGGGAACTCCTGAGCGAACTGGTTTCGAGTCTGAGAGAACTCCAGCTATATTTATAGATTGAGAGCGCTGAGCAAGGTAATTTTTTACCCAGTCACCAGGACCCTGAGAGAGTCCTAGGGATAGAAGTTGTTTGATAAGTAGGCCATGGTGAACTGTATCAAATGCCTTGGTTAAGTCAATGTAGACTGCTCCAGTTAGGTTTCCTTTGTCCATGGCATTGTGGATTGCTCCTGAGAATTCAAGTAGGGCAGTCAATGTGCTGTGGCCTTTCCTAAATCCATGCTGCTGAGTGCATAGGATGTTGTGCTTTTCCAGGTAGTCTGAAAGTTGGTCCGCCACCAAGCGTTCAAGGGCCTTAGAGAGAGGTGGTAGTATTGATATCAGGTGATAGTTACCAGGCAGTGACTTATCACCACTTTTGTGCACCAGAGTGACAACTGCAGCCTTCCATTTCCTAGGGAATTGGCTGTAGCAGAGGGAGAGATTGAAAATTTTTGTGAGGGGGAGCAGTACTTCCTCCAGAGTGAGGGACAGAAGTTTAAGGTCAATAGTGTCGCTGCTTGCTCAGGACTTAGAAATGGCCTTCTTTACATATTTATAGACTTCATGTGCCTTTACTAGTTTGAAATGGAAGGGTGGTTTGGTTGGAGAGGCAGTAGTAGAAGTAGAAATTGGAGGGTCAGCATCAGTAAAGAAATCAGATGAGAGGACACCACTAAGGTCCGTGAAGGTATCATTTAGGGTGTTTGCAATGATCTCTGGGTCTAATGTAGTGGTTCCATCCACGTTCATTATTGTAGGAGAGGATTTGGACTGCTGACCCATGATATTCTTTATGTTGTCCCAGAAGGATTTCCCTTCGCCCCAGGAGTTGGAGAGGGCATTCTTGAAGTAGGAGTTCTTCATCAAGCGGATCTGTTTAGTACAGTGGTTGCGAGCCTGTTTATACTTTTGAATGTCCGACAGAGTGCCAGTAGCTCTTGCAGTGGCCCAGAGGTGATCCCTACTTTTGAGTTGTGCCAATAGCTTTGCAGTGAGCCAGGGATTTGTGAGTGCTTTGATTTTGCGCTTTTTTACTGGTGCATAGGTGTCACAGGCAGTGTTGAAAGTAGTAATAAAGTAATCAAGGGCTAGGTCAACATCTTGAGTTTTGTAAATCAAGGACCAGTCTATCTGCCTGAGACAGGTATTGAGATGAGTAAGGTTGCCATAAGGTAGGACTCTGCTATAGATGTTTTTTGGAGGCGGCTTACGAAACTTATTTATAGGGATGAGGACTGAAGACGGGGTGCTACTAAACATCTAAACATCAGGAAATGTTATTATTATTATTTCACAGGGACAGGGATTGAAGAGGTGTGCCACTAGACACCAGGGACTACATATTCTCATATGTGGATGGTGATCAGAGGGTAGGGTGCTACTAGAAACCAGGGAATGTTATTTTATGGGGATGAGGATCAGAGGGTGGGGGTGCCACTAGACATTAGGGACTACATACTGTGGTACAGGGACAGCAATTGTAGGGCAGGGGTGCCATCGGACACCAGGGAATGTTATTATTTTATGGGGATGGGGATCGGAGTGTGGGGGGTGCCACTGGACAGCAGGGAGCAGCAGGCGTGCTCCCCCAACCACCATCTTGATTGTTGGGTGCCCACCTCTAGGGTTTACCCAGAGTAAATCAGGCTTTTTCTCAGCAGTATATGCACTACATAAAGTGGCCTGCACTATTCCTTTTGTGCAGTGCTAACATGCTGAATATTGCACTGTGCCTACAGTCATGTCCCCATCCCTCCCTTTGCATATCGACTATATTATCTCCTTGTGCTCGCACTATTCTGTTTAGTACTTGCTTCTGCCCCCTTTGCATACTGAGCAAAACTTTGAATATTGGGCCCCATGTCTCATAACTGATTGGCTGACTTCTCTTGAATATTTATTAAAGCAAACAAGCTTAACATCATTGTCATTGACCAAAATTGTTGTTACAATAAAATTATCATACTGGACTGTTGTTCAGTTGAAACTCAGAAATCTAATGATGAAAAAAAGATTTATATGCATTAGCTTCCTTTAGATTTAGCCCATGGTTACTGCAAAGAAAACAAATCATGAGTTTGAATAGTATTTCATTTTTCTGACTAATGTGCACTCGTGGTGAGACTGTACAAAATTTAGATTCCAGACTTTCAACTAAAACCTTCTGAAAGCTAGATATTCTGGGAAAACACACACATATGTGAGTCCATGGTGTGTCACTGCAGACTGGGGAAATCCACAGGACACAGTGCATGTGATATTCTTTTGTCCAAGATATGAATGGCTAGGTTTGTTTTTTTTTATAAAGTCTGTAGATCTTCCTTCCAAGCAAATATATCATCTTCTTCTGGGAACTGACTCATTGCCAGCACTGAAATGTGCAAAATTATTGCATGCTGTAATACCATTAAGGGAAAAAAATGCCAAATTGTATTGTTGTATATATATATATATAATTAATGTTTCTTTTTAATCTAAGCATGATTTTCTGTTATGTATTTTATGTAATGGCTCTTGGAAGCTGATCAAATAAACTACTACTACTTACAGCTAAGGTGCTGCTGGTATCCCCATTCTCTTTATGATTGGCTATTCTAGCCAACCCTTCTACTTAATGCTGTTACCTACAGAGGCAGTTACAGCCAGAACAAGTACCGTAATAGTTTTACAGTGTGTCCTCTGGATCACTTTATTCATATGCCTGTCCATTTAACTCATTTAGACCATTATCACAGGGATAAGAAAAAACTCATCTAAACATTTTACTCTTCAGTTCAGTATACCTTTGCACCACACTTGTTACATACAGTATCTCTACATCCTGAGTGGAGTCTTTGTGCTTTTCTTAGCATACAGAATGCAGCAGTCCATGAGGAAAGGGTATATTTTGCACTTTCTTCCTGTCTAACCCATACTCATTGTGACCCAATAAACATGCTAGATATGTGAAGCAGCTTAAAAAGAACAACTGGCTTGTGGGGAGATGGCACTCCATGTAAAACAATTAACAAGACAAATAGGAACAGCAGTGTTAAATTACAATAGAACAACCTGTTTGGGGGTGGGGCTGCATCTGAAACAATTAACAAGAAGAATAGTAACAGTAGTGTTTGAACAAAGTCAAAGGGTCCCATATTCAAAAGTCCCAGGCTACATCACGCAAGTGCCTGTGTTGCGCAACTGAGATGCGCTGGCACAAAATAATGGCATATTCAGAAGATGCGCTGTGAGATGCGATCGCACATGTCCAGCTGAATATCCCAAACATGCGCAATTGCGCAGTGGGAGATGCATGGCAGGTGACCTGAGCCCTATGCAGAGCTTGGGGAAATGCATGATAGGCGACCAGATGCACGTGCACAAAATTGCAATATTCAGCCAGGATATGCAAATGGCCTCATTGCACATTCCGAGCCCATTCCCCTCATGCACAGCTCATTACTGGAATGTATGCAGGCCATTTGCATACCCCCGGGCATGCTCAATTCCAGCTTTGCAGGGCTGCCCCACCACCCCACAAAGGTGAACTAGAGGTTGTGTATCTGTACTGCAGGATGGCTTATTATTGTAATTGTTGCTATGATTAAATTTTTCACTCGATTACTTGTGGTGCCTTGTTTTCTTACTTGCTGAACAGGAGGTACTGCAGCCTAGCGGGCAGGTGTGATGGAATGTTTGTGCGTGGGTGGATGGACTGCATTAGCCTGGGTACAGTACTATTACCAATAGCCATGTACAGGTTCAGACTGGCGTACGGGACCCCACCTGGACAAGCAACAGGGGAGGGTAGAGGGTGACAGTCTTATTGGTATACAACATGCATGTGATATACCAGCTCCATATGCAGTGTACAGTCACCTGCAGTGCTGCACACACTTCCATATAAGAGGAACATGGTGATAACTGCAAGAAATGGCAGTGTGCAGAGGGTGACCAGCTACCCAAGTGGGTGGGTCCCACCTATGTGCACCTATGGTGTACCACCGTGGGTGTGTGCCACAAGTCAGTCCCAGGCCTGTGCCAGGCTGCCACATGTACCACCAGGCTACCTGGGCACCATTTTTATCTAAGGAAAAAAGAAAACAGGTGCTCTCGGTTAGGGTTTGGTGCCTAAAAATTACTAGAATACTATATACAAGAAAAGGCACTCGGGCAGCATTAAATCTTTAAGAATCATTTTATTTTTCCATATTTGTCTGTATGTTAAGACAAAAGCTTATTCTTAATAAAAAACAGTATTTAAATAAATACAGACATATAAATATGAGATCAAAATTCAAAAAACTCAACGTGCAAGATTCACGTATCATGTCAGTGTGAGCAGCCTAGCGCGTCGAGGCCACTAAGACGTCTTTGAAGAGGTCTTACTGGCCTCGAAGTGCTGGGCTACTCACACTGACATTATATGTGAATCTTGCACATTGAGTTTTTTAAATTTTGATCACATAATTTTATGTACAGTATGTATGTATTTATTTAAATACTGCTTTTTTATTAAGAATAAGGTTTTGTCTTAACATAGAGACAAATATGGAAAAATAAAATGATTCATAAAGATTTAATGCTGCCTGAGTGCCTTTTCTTGTACATAGTACCTGGGCACCATTGCCCCAGACATCACCCCGGGCACATGCCACCACTGTGTGGTGCCCTGCAGCCATGGCCCTTGGTATATGTGCTGCAGTGTGGCCATCTGTCCACTGGTGTGCTGGGGGGGGCACCTGATAGCACTGGCATGTGGTGGCTGGGTGTCTACATCCCGGGTGCAGTGTAGGGGATAGCTGTCTGGGTGGTGCCCATGGTGTGCCAACACCTGTGGCTTTGGGTACTTCCATCCTGGCATGACTGCTGTGTATGGGTGCCTAGAGCACATCCTGGTGCACCTCCAAGGGCTGTCTCAGGATGGCCTGTCTGCAGTTCTGTGGCCTTCCTGTGGGTGGCTGGCCGATTTAGGCCATCCTTTTGTCTGCCTATCTTTGTGCAGCACATTTCTGGGATGCACAGCAGATGTAGCACCCGTTTTGTTTGAATATATGGATGTGCAGCATATTCATGTACCCGCCCCCTTTTTTTGCACCATATGCATTATTTCTGCATGATCGTGCATTCAGAAATGTGCAACACATCTCTACCTTTCGAACATCGCGCTTCCACGCAATTTCTGGGATGCACTGCATTTCTTCATTTTGGGCCGTGCATCTCCTTTGAAAATGCGGGCCAAAGGCTTTAAGATTTCAAAAGGATATGCAGGATCTTACTATAAATGAGAAAGGGCATCTGAACCTGATGAGTAAGTGTGAATAACTTATTTATAAAGCACTTTAGGTCATAATGTATGAAAACAACTACATAAATAATAAAAAAAATGTGTTTTCCTCTACTCCAGATGACCACAAGGAGTGACAACTTGATTACTCTTGAACAGACAAAACCGCACATAGAGAAACAAGCTTGCTTAATCATTGCCACTTCCCAGAGGGCCATGAGAGTGGTGCACACAGTATACTCACTCCTTTAGCACCATGGCAAACCCACTACAGACACCCATTACAGTCAGAAGTAACATAACACAAAACAGCATAATACAGAGGCAGTTTGAAGGAACAGCAGTATTTAGAGTACATGAACAATACAAGACAGATAATTTCCAATTTGTTTGTTTTTTTGTAAATCTCTCCAAGTCACAAGCATGCAATATAAATCCTAACACACAATGCAAAGCATCACAGGTATGCACATTTGGGGGTAGGGTGTCAATTCAAAAAGAATACCTAAATTGGTGCCACAGACTGCTTACCTCGTTACTACTCAGATCTCACCACAGTCAACTTGCACATTAAACGTAATCTTAAAGGGACACTGACAACCCTTTTTGCATCATACTATTTCAAGCTGAAAACACATTTTATGACTGCTTACTGTCTATAGAATCCATTGCTGGTGCTGGTGGTTGAATCTGCCTCCTTTCTTAGTACAAATGAAATGCATGGTAACTGTGTAATTGTAACTCCCCTCTGGGGTGGGAGGGGCTTACCTTATTGGGGCTACGGCCCTCCGGCATCCTCAGTGGCTCTGGGTGGGATTCAGGTCTGCATGCCCACCTGGTTCTCCACAACTGCGGCTGCCAAATCCTGCAGTTCTTGGCCCCATGCCAGAAGGGGGACGAGGTTCAAAATGTGTTTCCATGCCTCCGGGTGCTTTGGCGGGCATGACGGTGATCCATGGAGGCAGAAAAGATGGACCGCCAAATATAAATAAAAAACATGGCCACGCATGCACAAAAGAGCCAAAGCCACTGAGGATGTCAATGGGGCCATAGTCCCAATACGGTAAGACCCCCACCCAATCTTGTTTTGTTTCAAATACTTGATCTGCTCTTATTGCTCACTTCCTTAACATTAGGAACACCCCCAAGCAGTGCAGCCACTCATGATGCAATAGTCTCCTCTTCTCCCATTTCATCTTGAGTGGCTAGAATTGTCAGGGTGTTCTCAGGTCCAGGAACGATGCAATGGGAGTTGAATAAGGAATGTAAATAAACATATTTTGGTGTAACACCAGTATAGTCAGTAGTTTGTTTTTCACATTTAAAAAGAAAAAAGGAATCAGAACCAAACAACCAGTTACATTAGCACATTCTACGGAGTGCACTCAGTCATAAAATATGTTTTTTAAAACTAGAGATTGTTTGAGGCCTAAAAGGCATGACACTGTCCCTTTAGTCTTCTTAAAATGCACACACTAACACACATGACGACAATAGGCTTTTAAAGCATCACCAGAAGCCTAAAATGAGTAATCTGCTTGCCATATTAAACATTAACAAGAAGAACAGGAACAGCAGTACCAAAATAAATTAGTCTATTATTAAATACTGTATATATGAAAACATTTACATAGTGCTACCCACTGCTTGTAAGGGAATGATATTCCTTAGATATAGGGGATACATGATGGGCAGTAGTGTGAAATGGAAAATATTTTCTCTCCTGCAGCATGACCTCTGGATACTCATCAGTGGTGAGAGTATCCAAAGTTCACTCTGCAGGAGTGAAAATATTTTCCATAGCACACGACTGCACATCATGTGTGCGATTTATACAATAGGGGTTTCCAGAACTTTTTTTTTATTTCAGTTTCTATTGTGGAATAAGCAAAGAAGACACAGGACAAAAAAGGAAAATTCTGCTAACACAAGCTGAAACACTATCTTGCTATTTTTATTTATTTATTTAGTTTTTGTTGACTGTTAAGTGTACTAGACAAATTCTGCCTATTTTTAGGCATGACCCTGGGGAGGGGTGTACAGATGAATATCAACTGACCTTGAACCAGATTAAGCAGTTGGTGGTATTTGTAGTGAATGGGGATATTTGGGATGAAGCAGGCTGTATTTCTTGGTAGTTGAGGTATTTTTGGATGTGGAAGGCTTCGCTCTTTTTTGGCTTCTTTTCCAGTATGAAACTCAGGCTGCTGTTTGCTTGCTTTGGGGCTTTCTTAGAGTGTACACGATGAAAGTGAAAAAGGGACTTACAGGTGCAGGTGTGACAGGTGAGCTACATTCTTGTCATTAACTTCATGAAAGCAGTTCCAACACAGGCAGAATCTGAGTGTTGCTGGGTGACATCAGCACAGTTGAAATAAATGCTGAATATACAATGGCAAGAAAATTTCCTGGTCTCTGATTGGTCAGTCTGGGACTGGACCCGTGATGTTTTCCCAGCACAACATCACGGGTCTAGTCTCAGCCTCACTGTGAACCAATATGGACATCATAGAGCTCTTTTTTTGCATCTCCTCTTAAGAAACTAAAATATTTTTCCACACTAATAAAAACATTCTTTAAAATTATTTTTTTATTTTATATATAACAACGAGCCATTGTATAATAGCAATAATGCCCTCCAGGGTGTGTGTCGTTTTGGGATAACATCACGCCTCAGTTGTTGGCTGCACTCGGCCTGCAGCCTCGTGCCCAACCACCTGAGGCGTGACATTATCCCAGCACAACACACACCCTGTCAGGCATTATTGCTTAATTATCTCACTGCAAAAACTCTCACCCCATTATATAAATTCCATGGCAGTGTGACGTATGCACAGTGCTGATATCTACAAGTGACATCTGCACTGTGTGTATAAATGTAAGCTTTTGTCTCAGTGTATATATCACTACTGTGTGTTCCTGCTGGGTGGAGACATGCATTTTTATTCCACTACATGTCACTTCACCCCTATTGTATAAATAACTGGAACTGAGTCTAAGTGTGATGCTATGCTCATACGTATTTAGTAGTTTTATTTTTTTTTATTTTCATTTTTGTAGTCCACCCCCCAATTTCCCCAAAGGGGGCTCAGCCCGTGCCTGCACTGCCCCCCCATGCCGAGGTTTACCCCCTGGGCAGGACCACCGGGCAAGCGCCATCTCCCCGGAGGTGGTTAGCCACACTGTTGCTGGTGCATTGATTCGTGCAGCAAACTACATTTTCCCTTTCTCAGTTTTGTCTTTCATTTCCAGCACTGGATTATACAGTGGCACCCAGATTCTGCTGCCTGTGCATATATAGACCAACTTGTATTTGGCCTTTTCGGAGCATTGGTGAAGGTACACACAAAGGTTGTCCATCAGTCAGTGGGTAATTTCTTATTTCCTTCCTGCAGACCTACTCTCAGTTGCCCACAAGAAGTCTGCTGGCTACACCAAGCAGCCTTGCAAAGGGCAACCTTGTGGGGGGCAGGGTGGACTGCAGGTGACAAAACTTAAGAAGGATAGAGACAGTAACATCAAAATAAAATTTAAGTACCAGTGGTACTAGAGGCTTCCAGCTTTCTCAAATGTAAGCAGGACTCCACTGAAAATGAGACAATGGTATTCCAATCTGGCTATTGTGTAAATACATTGCTTTTAGTAGCAGTCCAGCAAAGAACCATACAGAGCAACACACTTGTTTAATCCCTGACAGCCTACAGAGGGTCAAGACAGAGGTACACAGCGCACTCACTTTTTCAGCAAAACAGCCATTCCACTGCAGAGCAATACACGTATGCTTTTTTTTAATTTTTATTTATTTAAATCTTGGATTACAATACCTTTGAGCAATAAAACTCTTTTACAAAGGTTCCACGTCAGTAATTGTAGGACATAAACAAACAATGGTAAACATGAGAAAATGTAACTGGAACATCAATAATATACTTTGACACTAATTCATTGTAAGTAGTCTATAAAATCACTGTATGTCACTCAATATAACAGTAACGGGGGAAGAGGTAGTAATAAACCAGGGAAGGGGCAGCCTGGCAGGCCTTGTTGAAAACCCGACAGAGTGAGTAATAGGGGGTGAGAGGTAGGTAGAAGAGAGAAACGAGAGGGAGAAGAAGGGAAAAAGAGTTGCGTGAGAGGTGACAGGGGATAAAGGGATGGGGGAAAGGGATGATGAGGAGAGGTGGAGAAGCGCAGAAAGGAGTGAACAGGGAGAGAAGCAGGGGAAGAGGGTGGTGGGACTCAAGGCTCATATTTTGAGGTGAGATAAAGTGCCATGAAGTATGATATCGAAAATAGATAATGCTACTGATTTGAAATTTCAAAGAGCAGTATGTAGGATGTGTAAACAGTACAGGAAGACAGATAATTTCCAATTTGTTTGTGTTTTTGTTACTCTCACCAAGCCACAGGCATTTGTTCTAAAGCCTTATAAAATGGGTCAAGAAAATCCTTTAAACTGATTTGCTGAAAGGACCTTTCACCCTTGTCCTTATCAGCCGATATCTATGCCAGCCGGCACTTTTCTTCCCCAACTGAACTGACCACAGGAAATATCAATAACCTGCCTGAGCTTCAAACTGCTTTCACAGGCAGTGCCCCGTTCCACAAAACAAGATCCCTTACTCGTGCTATCATCTACAGTTCGCATCATTGCTTTCCTGTCAATAAAAAATGTTTTTCTGACTTTATTTGCCATTTCTTTTCACATATTGTACTGATGCCTGCTATCTGCAGCTCCGGTCCTAGCGACAACATTCCTCGTTGCGGAACATCTCCCATACTAAGCGTTACAGCATTGCACCAAAAAATCTAAGAAACGTTATTTTTCAAAAAGAAATACTACATTTAACGTTTTAATGTTAACAAATCTGAAGCAGCAAACGTCTGGCTATAGCGCTAACAAATGCAAACCCGGAAATGTCCGTGTACGAGACATTTTAACTAAAGAAATGTTAAAATAAAGAAAATAATATACAGAAATACTGTCTGCATCTTCACAGTTGGGCAACAAAATGCAGACATGATACATCAACCCACCTCTATGCACTGTGTCCCAATGCCTCCAGCCAAACTATCTGTACAAAAGCAAGAAACGTATTTAAAAAAAATAAAATAAAAATGTGTTTTTAACAGTTTGTCTCGGTGGCTTCTGCACACAGACACAGTTACTGGGTGGGTACTATAGACACAATGACATGGTGACCTGCTCTGCCGCATTCCAACATAGGGTCTACTTTTTCTTTTTGTCCACATATCATATTTTTTACTAATGTTATGAAAAATTTAATTGCATTTTTTTTCACATTCACCTCTTTACCAGGGGCCCATTTTATAAGTGAAATAACACACGTTACTTGCTGATAAGAGCACGCCCAGGGCATAAGGCACTCGGTGCAAGTGCCTCGTGCCTAAGTACACTCCTTGGCGTGCTGTTATCAGCACGTAACCCACACTTCATCGTGTATTATTGCTTGCTAAAACCCCATGCAAAGCCTCATGGCTATGTAAATTCATGGGGTAAATTAAAGGAAATATCTCTGCTTGTACTACACTCTGCTTACCATGTCACTACACAGATGTAACCTTAATAGTCTTAAAATGTAAAGCATAGGCTTTTCAAGCTTTGCCTGAAGGCTAAAAGGAGTAATCTACTTGTTTAAGGGTGGTTCTGTCCACATGCATATTTGTTTGTTTGTTTTGTTGAATTTTGTTGACCCGGTAAGCCCACTGGGCCTAGAAGTCCCTTTTTAAGGGCAACCAGTGGGGGAAGGGGATATAGATGGTAAGCAACTGAAATTGAACCAGATTAAGCTGTTGGTGGTATTTTTTGGTGAATAAGGGACATTTGGCTTAGACACCGGGGAAATTCCCCTACTGTTTTCGATAAGTGCCATGGGATCTTCAACATCCACGTGAACTACCACCAATCCAGGCAAATGGGACCTCGGTTTAACTTCTCATCCGAAAGACAACACCTCAGAAGTGCAGCACTCCTCACATGCTGCACTACGGTGTCAGTATTGGGATATTAACCCAAGTGCCAGATGTGGGAACTATTTAGTAGTTTTTCATTTTTATTATCAAGGTTGTTATCCTCCTTTGGTCTGAGGCTAGTCAGCCTCACCTAAGGATGCTGTCAGCCATCCCTTACTTCCCATCATAGTCCAGGGCTGGGTTCTCTGCAGATTGCTCACTGCAGCAGTGCCTCACATCTAGAATTCACCCTCAGGACTCCAAAGTGGCAGGGCGGGCTGTGGCTCCTCAAGCAAGGATTCATGGAGCCCAGGTCTACCATTTTCCTGTGTTTTCTCCCCATGTTCCCGGAGCTGTGGCAGTGTGGAGGACACATGCGCATGGAGGCACGCATGCACTCTGGAACCGCAGCTCTTTCCACCCTCCCGACATTCCATCAACCTCCTGGATGTCTGCTCTGCCACCAGGTCTCCACATGGTGGCAGCTGAGAGCAGGGAGGTGCACCAGCCCAGTCCAGGAGATGAGAGCTGCCAGGCAGCCACTCAGTCCTCTCCTAGGCCCCCCACTGCTCGCTACTGACCTGATCTTGTTCTCAAACCTGGGTCACCAGCATGGCATGAGGTAAGGTGCTATACAGCGCTACAGCCCTCTGCACCACTGGGCTAGCCATATTCAGAATTTTTAAGCCAATTAGGCACACTACTGCCAGTGAATTGATTTTGTGCAGAAAAATGCACTTTCACTTTCTTGGTTACAGAGTGGAGGAAGTCTACCTTATTGAGGGCACTGGTATGCATAGACTGAGGTACTGTGCTATGCACAGCAGTTCCCTGGTGCCCTAATACAAAGCATAGTGGCCCCTGCCATGTCTCGCATGACTCACAACCTTGTAGCTGGAATGTTCATTCCAGCAGGGAGAGCAGACACCGACAACAATAACAGGAGGGAACTGGGGAAGGTAGAAGGGATCTGCTGGGTACCAGGGACATGGGCAACCACTTCACAGGAGTCCTGGGCCATTTGACCATCAGAAACAGTAAAGAATGGTATTTATAGATATTGGCACAGCCATTAAAGTATAAGGAATTACTTTGAAGGCAGTGCCATGTGCCTAGCAGCTATAACAGTCCACTAAATTAGAAGTCACACGGGCTATATGCAACCACTAACATACGTACAGATGATTTGCATTAGTGTATGCTGCACTGCTATGGTAGAGAGGAAACCACCCCCACCAAACAGTGACACCCATTTGTGTATGGCAGTTTTGGTAGGTGAAAACACAGGGAGCCCTGTGCAACCCCTGAATAACAACACCCACCACTCCCTATATTGGCAAGGAACATTACAGAACATATGCAGTACATATTGGGATGGCCACTAAGCAACCATTAAGGTACGATGCAAGTGGGATGAGGAAACAATTTCGGCAGCGGGACTGTGCACTTGGTGCCATGCCATAGGCTGACCATTATGTTGCCACAGTCCAGCATGTTAACTGTCAGACAGCCTCTGTGCTATCATTAATATCTGAACAAGTGATCTGCTTAAATAAAGCAGTGCCACTGTCACAAGAGACAATTTATGCACTGCAAACAAGAGCAAAACCCATTTTGTGTATGGCAGTTTTAGCTCATGACAGTAAAAAGACTTGTGTATTTACTAGAATTGTAGCACCCACCAATACAGCTACTTGGTCTCCTATTATTTCAGCCCAGGGAGCGGAAGGAAGCTGCTTCGAGATCTCATTTATTTGGCTCATGGTGAGCCCAAAATATAAAAGCAATTGTAAAGACAACAACGTCAGTGCAAAAAGCACTGAAGCAAGATTTACGTATCATGGAAGGGCACTGACAACAAAGCCAAGTTTCAAACAAATACCAAATTCAACATTGCCTCACTAATCCAAACCATCATGGAAAGTATATGCATGGTGATTTGCATATAGCTCCCATTAGGCTTTGCATTAGTGGAGTATGTAGAATCTGGTAAACTGTATAACTGCCCAATCCACAGAAGGTTGTTGGCACATCTGCACATGCAAAAAACTAGGAAAAGGCACAGAGTGTTCCCTACATGCAAGATGCAAGATGAACACTTTCGGGGCACTCCGTGGCATCCTCGAGTGAACGATGCACATCCCCTGTGCACATGATCCCCTTTCTGCATCCATGGCTGAGCATTTGGGCAGGATAGAGCAGGCTAGGATGGCCACTTCATCTGCTTAGAGACATCATTAGTGACTACATACCACCCACCCAGCCAAAATTTCCAATTCAGGGCCTGATTGGCCACCTGTCCTCCAGCCCCAAGCCTCCATGGTGGGCTAAGGGCATCACCTGCACTGGATTGTGTTTTGTTGTAAATTACATTGTATTCTGCATTCCTTACTTTCTGCACAGGCAGTGATCCATTTGCAGACTGGTATGGGCATCTGATTGGATGCCCATGGTCCAGACCAACACTGCCATTCCTGCCACTATATCTGGCTCTGCACCAGTGGAGCATGGAGGGTGGGGGCCAAGGATACCATCTGATGCAGAAGGAATCAGGGGTGCAGTGCCATGACGGGAGCTCCATTAGAGCATATCAAAATCACCTATGTAGACTGAACCCCTAGTCCTTATGGGCAATCTCTATGGGGATATTCTTGAGCAGGCAGGATTAGGTGGAAGCATACAAATGCAGTACACAATTCACTGGGTAATTCTCCTTTTTCCTTCCTGTAGACCTACTCTTGTGTGCCTGCAAGAAGTCTGCTGGCTATGCCAAGAAGCAGCCTTAAAAAGCTCATGAAAAAGAGAAACACAACAAAGGAATTTTCACAGTCTGGGAAATCTAAAGCCAAGCCTCAGCCCCACATCAACTAATATTACTGTGCCACTTGCAGCTGCCTAGACCCAGCAGTGTCATTCCACAGTGCCCCACAAATAATCATCTCACAGTCGCTGTCCATTTCCTCCAGAAATTACACACACACACACACACACACACACACACACACACACACACGCACACCCCACACATAATTCTATATAAATGACAAAACACAAAGGTTTGATCAGAGCACATGGTCTTCAACCATTATCCATGGGTTAGATACTGACTTGAAGGCTCTTGGAGGATGTTAAACCCAAATATAACATTTTATCGCAATTCACATTTTCTCAGCATCTAAATAAAAACTGATTATATAAATATTTATAGCATATTATCATAGTACTAAGTATTATCACAGTTACACTACAGCCACGATATGCCTCCTCCTTCTTCTATAATTTCTTTTCACTATAATACTGTAGATACAGTATACATATAAAAAAATGAATACAAATATTATTTATTTATGTGTTAACCAGTTATGTCGATACAGTAATACTTATTACTATTACAATACAGCTGATATATATTATCCGCCTCTCTTGAGAATGTTTTATATGATGTATTACTGTAAGTGAAATGTAAACATAAATTGATAAAAATAATATTCCTAACTTATTATATTATCATTGTACTACTTATTATCACAGTCACACAGCAGTCAATATATACCTCCTCTTCTGCTATGAATTATTAAACTAGAAATGTAAATAACATATGAAACCCCCTTGTTCCCAGGGGTTACTAGAATCCCACTTAGAATCAGTGGCAGGCAGGGAGAGGCAGCTTGTGAGATGCCAGTTAAATGGATTTCACACTGTCACACTCTGTTTTCAGTCTCTGCTGAGCTGGAGTGATGATGTTGCCATAGAATTGTCGCAGCAGCATAAGCCACAATGGAATGCTGGCTGCAGGGACTTGGGTGGAATGTTCAGTTAGAGAGTCAGTCTGTGGAGTAGTCTGTAGAGTGGAGAGTGAGGAGGAGGCTGCTGCCTGGGCAGCTCCTCAGTTTTAGCTCTGACAGAGAGCTACCACTGTAGATTGGGTAGTTTGTTCTCACCCTGGAAGAAGAACATAGAAGACTAGAGAGTGAAGTGGTAGAGACCATTCCTAGAGGGTTTTCCAGTGCCCCTTCCCCAGAGGGATAGGGTGGGGATTCCAGGATTCAGGGGAAATCCCCTGGTCCAGCATGGATTGTGTTGAAGCTGCCTGAGATTCGTTTGCTCTGTGAGTACCCGAGACTTTTGTGTGGAAAAGTCCTGGGGCACCTGCATTCCTAGGTTGAGTTTTTCTCTGACAAAGGGACTCTGTCACCAAGATGGTTTCTGTTAAAAGTGTCTACCTACTATGGGGTCCGGAGAGAGACTTGCCAAGTACAGACCCTTTAGTTTGTGTCTGATTTAAAAACATCTGCTAAAGTGGGGGTCTAGTGTAAAGACATTGCCAATTATAGAACTTTTAATTTCATGACACCTCAGAGGTGTGAGAAGTAGTATGTTAAATGTGAAAGACATTTCAAGATAGCATCTACAAGTTTTATGAGAAAGGTGTTATTAACCAGATGAATGGTCGAGTATAAATTTGGAAGCAAAAGATGGGAGACACCCCCATCTGGAGTAACCATATTTACATCTCTGGGTTCAGTTTGGGCACCTTTGTTTTTCCTCAGTGCACTTGGCCAGTGCCTGAAGAAAATACCCAGATGTGGGATTTTGGATTTTCTGTGAGCCGGAGTGTGCTCAGAGGTGGTCGAGGGTGCCACCAGTAATTCCTCATGAAATATGGGAAAGTTTCCTAGTACTGGCCGATGGTACCTAGTCAAGAGAAGTGTACCAGTTCTGGCCGTGTGTGCCATTCTCCATTCAGAACCAGAGTGTGTTCACTGTTTCCATTTCATTCAGAACCTGAGGGTTCTCTGTGTGTGCTCTGTACCTCAGTAATCTGCATTACCAGTGGGAGTAGCCCTGTGGGGATCCATCTTCGCATTGTATTATTCTCTGTGTATGTGAATAAAAGCCACACTCTAGAATTCCAACCTGGTTTGGACAGTACTGTTATTGCTTCCACTGTGTCTGGATTTACTTGGGTGCCCCTAACCAGAAGTCCAAACCTAGCATAATTCTGAGCAAACATTTTCTCCCAGGGACCCAGGTTGATGGCCATGATAAATGGTCCCCCCCAACTGTGAGCCAGGTAGTTGCCACACTTGATTTGCCTGTCTGAGGATGGCAGGCTACCAAGTAGAAGTATTGGTAAAAAGAACTGTTCATAGTGACAACCCCCATCCCTCTCGGTGGTGCCATCTGTGAGAGGAGCAGCCCTGCTAGTTGAACAAGGGGGACCGGTGGGAGGAGGTTATAAAATGGAGGCACCGCTGAGGATTTGTTTTGGATTTGGGAGAAAACAAGAGATGTTTGCTCAGGTTGTTCCTAGCATTTTGTCTGTCTGGCAGTTTGTAGCCCAAAAAGTCGGAAGCTTTGCGCATAAGGGATTGACCAGAGTAGTGGCATCCATATGTGCCGCTGTGTGCCTGCTGTTCATGTGCTGCTGTGATTGTGCCAACATTTACCAAAGAGCTGTAAAGCCAGATTGTGTGTGCCCCTTGTCCTGCATCAAAAAGAATGCTTGCCAGCTTTAATTTTCAAGTTGTGACAAGAAAAAATATTGTGAACTGTGGGAAACAAAGAGATATTTGTGCCCTGAAAGTTTCAAATGCTTGCTGTGTGGACTGGGGGAGTCGCTAGAGAAATTGCCATGAGAAATGGTTAAAAATGGTGCTCCTTCCATGGAGTTATAGTTGAAAAGAAAAAAAGTTGTTTTGCAGTTTACATTTTGCCTGCTCAATGATCACCATGAAGAAGAAGAGCACGAGAAGAGAGAGAGAGAGAGAGAGAGAGAGAGAGGCTCATGTGCATGGCATTGAGTGATTGGTGAGACTGCAATCAGTCCTGCTCCAAGCCAGCTTCAGAGTGCTGCCCAGTATTCGAGAGTGAGAGAGTGAGTGGTGTGCGAGCTGGCTAGCCAGGAGGTGCGACATGGTGACTGCAAATGTTCTAAAAGTTAAAACAGACTTTTCTGTGCTAAATCGGGCTCAACCCATATTACAATCGACTGGGGAGAAAGCGTGGTGTTCGTAGGGACAATCAGCAGGGTCGCCAACCTGTTTCAACCCAGAGGTCTTCCAGGATCAGCTGTAAGCCCAGAATTTCCATCGAAAAGCCAGCTACTGATTCAGTGAGTACCATTCAGCAAAACTGAGCTCAAACTGTATGTGATTTTTCTAAAGCCAGCTGGATCTGTGTGTAAACAGTGTGTGTGTTTTTGCAAAGAATGACTGTGTAAAGTAAATCAAACCCAAGCAAGAATTCTGAGCATTAGACTGTGAGCATGTATTATGGATTCAGCAACAGTGTAATTTTCTGAGCAAACAGAGAGACTGTGTGTTGTATGAGAGGCTGCAGCAAAACAAGCAGTCCTGTTCAATAAATACTGTGGCTTTAGTGACTTTAAGGAAGTAAAAGTGATTGAAAGTTAATGTAAAGTCCTAGAAAATCATATAGTGCTGAGGAAGCAAAACAGTGCAGTCTCTGCAGTTTGAGTAAAATTTATCAGTATGCAGTAAATCAGATATGCAGTGGCTTGAATCAGATGCAGAATGTTGATGTGCCAGGAGTGCTGTCACTGCCATTACATGGTGGGGTAGTAATGTAAACACAGCAGCAGGGAGCCATTTTGTGAGACTGTTCAAAGTAAGGTGAACTCAGTGATAACAGTGAACTTTTGTGTGTTTTTCTACAGTCATGGTTTCGGGATCATCCCACTACCTGGATCATGCCAGGGTTATGATAGTTGAAGAGGTTACCAAGCTGAAAGAAATAGAGAAATATTTCTGGTGGAAGTTTGCCTCCTCATGTTGTGATTCCTGGATACCCTGTGAGAGTATGCATAATGTGCCTCAGTGCTGGAAGGGATGTTTTCATGATTCCTCACTGTACAGGGTGCTTAGAGAAGCAAGGTCTAACTAGTGCACCTACGATTCATTTGGCTCTCACATGGACAAAGCTTCAAGATCCTGCAAGTAACAACACACAGCACCAGGTTGAACCTGTTGGGGGATGCCAAGCATAGTGTGGCACAAAGGAAGAGGGTGTAGATGTATTGGCAGAGCAGAATCCTCATGATGCCTCCATGCTTGTGTTGCAGATGGACAGTGCAGAGGGAGAAACAGTGGATCCATGGAGAGAGGGTTCTAGTCCTAGCCTCGTGGGAGAGGATGAAGTTCGAGAAACCCTAGAGTGGGAGGTGTCTACCTCCATGCCCAGTGAAGAGTGGACTGTCTCAGGCATGAGGATGACAGCACACTCCTGGACCCAGGTCCTAATTGAGGAAGAGGAGGAAGAGGGAGCTATGTATCTTTTCAATGAAGATTCTAGTCCACGCCTCTGGCTCTTGCCTCAGAGGAACCAGAAGAAGTTGGTGACTCCACAGTCCTGCCCCCTGAGGGAGAGGTCAGGGACCAGTTCTACATAGCTTTGAGTATGCGACACTGGCAGAACCAGGACTGGCCACCCCCAAGCCAGGCTGGGGGTTGCAAACTGACCAAGAGTAGTAAGGAGGAAAGACTGGTTCATAGGAAGGCAGATGAGATCTATGGTATGTCCTTTCCTCAGAGAGTCTGGGAGGAGATTGAGAAAAACAGGAGGGCCTGACTAGTGGAAGAGGCATCCAAAAACCTGCATCCAGGTGCAACACGATATGTCAGAGACAAAGTGATATGAGACAAACTCAAGTTTTGGAAGTTAGGCAGTACACTGTTCATAGACACTGTATGTTTTGTGGACAAAAAGGGAAATGAGACTTACCATAGTGTGAATTATGAGCACCCAGGCGGGTTAATAATTCTTGCACCTGACCCATTGTGGTACTACCCTCAATGTAACCAACTTCCTGTGAATGTGCCCATGCCTACCAATTGGAAAGCAGAGCAGTGGTAGCCAGTGCTGCCATCCAGCTGTTGCCATACCCATATTGTTCCACCAGTCTGGTATTCCAGGATCCAAATGTGTGTCCAGATTCATCAGCCTTGCAGTGTGCCTTCCAGTTCCATCACCTGGCCTTCTAGATGACATCAGCCAGAGATGATATCAGCCCAGCTGTTTCCTGATTCATCACCTGGGATTTCGGATGACTTCAGACCAGCTGTTCCTTTCCTGTTCCAAGGTTCCATCTCCTAGATGATGTCAGCCAGAGATGACATCACCCAGCAGTTTCCAGATGTCCATCCTGTCATTTCCGGAAGATTTCCACCCAGCTGTATCCGAAAAATGCTGCCAGGGAGAGTCTTCGGCTGGAGATCCAGGCTCTGTTCCATTTTTCGATCTTCAAGGGACTGGTAAGTCCAGACTTTTCTTACCTTATTGACATTGCAATACACATCCTACACCTGGCAGACTACAGACTGTTGAACTGTCCACAAAGAATCTCCCTTTGGAACTACAGTATGTCAAGAACTGTGCTTCACCGGGCTTCAGCCCAGGAGAGACTCTTTCATGGACCTTGCCTTCAGGCACTGTTATCACTAGTTGGGACATTTAGGGCCTTCCATCCCCAAAAGATGTATTGTACATAATGTTGATGTTTTCTAATGTTTTCTACTTATATCTAAAAAAATATTTTTGGGGATTCTCCAGTGTTTTGAAAGTAAGAGTTATGGTCATGTACTGTGTTTGCAGATTTCGGGTGTGTTTTTGTCTTTTCTCTTTCAGGTGGATCCTGATGAAGACAGAGGAGAAGACAAGAAGAGGATCGGAAGGACTCATCGGAGTTCCTCTGTGCTTTAAAGTACTGTGTAGTTGTTAACATGTGTTAACCTTTTTCCTTCCACAGGTGTAGTTGTGGGGGAGTGTGGGAGTATAATACTTATGTATAGTGTTAGCTCCGGGGGTTGGTTTACAGGTGTCCAGGGATGGGGGGAGTTTCCCCTGTTTTGGTTAGGTTTGTTTCAGTCAGATAGATTTTCCCTAGAGGGCTAGGGGGATAGACAGGCTGTGGTCCTGACCTGCAGTAGGGGATGCAGTGCTGGTTTATTAGGGCTGTGCTCTGGACAGTTCTTCCAGGGTCACTGGTTTATGTAGTAAGATCATAGTGTAGGGGCTGATGCATCAGCCAATGGCTTCTGGGCCCTTTGTGTTGCCTGTCTGTGCTTGGCACATGGTAAAAGAGGGCCTGATC
Source organism: Neoceratodus forsteri (assembly GCA_016271365.2). Taxonomy (NCBI): domain Eukaryota; kingdom Metazoa; phylum Chordata; order Ceratodontiformes; family Ceratodontidae; genus Neoceratodus; species Neoceratodus forsteri. Next base: position 842,616,123 of record CM028134.1, read on the forward strand.
ACCCCTCTCCATAGGTAGCACATAGGGTAGGATGGTCTGGTGCCGGGTAGGCAATGACTGGGGACAGTCATTTTTCTGGCAGAGGGTGGGTGTAACCCCCTTGTTCCCAGGGGTTACTAGAATCCCAATTAGAATCAGTGGCAGGCAGGGAGAGGCAGCTTGTGAGATGCCAATTAAATGGATTTCACACTGTCACATTCTGTTTTCAGTCTCTGCTGAGCTGGAGTGATGATGTTGCCATAGAATTGTCACAGCAGCATAAGCCACAATGGAATGCTGGCTGCAGGGACTTGGGTGGAATGTTCAGTTAGAGAGTCAGTCTGTGGAGTAGTCTGTAGAGTGGAGAGTGAGGAGGAGGCTGCTGCCTGAGCAGCTCCTCAGTTTTAGCTCTGACAGAGAGCTACCACTGTAGATTGGGTAGTTTGTTCTTACCCTAGAAGAAGAACATAGAAGACCAGAGAGTGAAATGATAGAGACCATTTCTAGAGGGTTTTCCAGTGTCCCACCCCCGGAGGGATGGGGGGATTACTAGGATTCAGGAGCAATCCCCTGGTCCAGCCTGAATTGTGTTGAAGCTGTCTGAGATTCATTTGCTCTGTGAGTACCCGAGACTTTTGTGCGGAAAAGCCCTCGGGCACCTGCATTCCTGTGTTGAGTTTTTCTCTGACAAAGGGACTCTGTCACCAAGACTATTTCTGTTAAAATTGTCTGCCAACTATGGGGTTCAGAGAGAGACTTGCCAAGTACAGAACTTTTAGTTTGTGTCTGATTTAAAAGCATCTGCTAAAGTGGGGGTCTAGTGTAAAGACATTGCTAATTACAGAAAGTACAGTTACGTAAGAACTTACCATAACAGTAGATCTTCGAGAACAGCTCTTGCAGCAGATTACACCATTAGGACTGAAGCCGGCAGGCGTCAGGACCCCATGGAAATTTTCTAGCTAGCAGTCTTCAGCGGGGACTGCCTCCGACGTCGGTCCCGCCACCGACGTCAGGCGTAGTACATAAGGAGGCGGTCCCTCCAGAATCTCCAGTTCTCCCGGCGGAGACTCCCGGTCGCTGGATGACATCAGAAGAGGAGACCGAGATCCCGCCATCAGATGGCCAAGACTAAGAACCGACCTTTCCGATCCTAAGGATAGTGTTAGGCTGGAACCTACTTCCTCCAAGGGGGAATGGTGGGCGGGAAGGTACCTGCTGCCAGAGCTGTTCTCAAAGATCTACTGTTATGGTAAGTTCTTACGTAACTGTACTATCTTCTTCGAGGTACAGCTCTTGCAGCAGGTTACACCATTAGGACTGATTCCCAAGCAGTGGTGCCTTGAAAAGCCATTAGGAGGAGGCAAGATGGAAGTTGAGACCCGTCCTGAGCCTAAGACAGGAGTCCCTGAAGAACGGCGAGGCCAAAACCAGCTCTTCGCCTTGAGGCAATATCCAGGCTATAATGCCTGATAAAAGTGTGCACCGAACTCCAGGCGGCTGCGGCACATATAGCCGATGTAGACACGTTCTTCAGTGCTGCAAAGGAGGTAGCCACTCCTCTTGTGGAATGGCCCTTGACCACTCCTGGTAAGGGTTTCTTACATTTGTCGTAACAAAACGAGATACACTGAATGAGCCAGCGTGAAAGGGTCTGTTTCGAAACTGGGGCCTCTTTCATCCTCTCAGCAAATGAAACGAACAGCTGCTCCACTTTCTGGTGCTGTTTGGTTCTGGTCAAATAATATCTGAGACACCTGTGAACATCCAGGGTGTGGTGTAGTGCTTCTCCTCGATTGGCGTACTTAGGAAAGTACACTGGTAAATCAATGTCCTGGTTAAGAGTAAGGGCTGAAACCACCTTAGGCAGGAACTTAGGATTCGTCCTCAGGGACACCCTATCCTGATGAAAAATTAAATAAGGCTCCTTGCACATGAGAGCATGTAATTCAGAGATTCTTCTCGCCGAAGTAATGGCAACCAAAAACAACGTTTTCCACGACAGAAAACGTAGCTCGCAATCTGCAGCAGGTTCAAAGGGTGGCAGCGTAAGCTGCTCCAGGATGAAAGGTAAATCCCAAGGTGGGACAGGATCCCTAATGGGTGGCCTAAGGTGGAGGACCCCCCTTAAAAAGGCATGGGTAGTATCCAGCTGGGCCACCAGGCGATGGCCTATGGGGGCATGATAAGCTGAGATTGCACAAAGGTGCACTTTGATCGAGGAGTAAGCTAACCCGGATTGAAAGAGGAAAAGTAGGTACTCCAGAACCAGCTTTTCAGGACAGTCTAAGGGTGAGCAACCACGTGCCTGAGACCATAGGCAAAACCTGGCCACTTCATGGCGTATGTTGTGTGTATCGCCGGTTTTCTGGCAGCAGAAAGTACCTCTTCCACCTCTTGCGAGACCCTGTGTTGCAACATGGCTATATCTCGAGGAGCCAAGCATGCAGGTTCAGTGAATGTAAGTCCGGATGGACTAGTAAACCCTCCTCCTGAGACAACAGGTGGGAGCTGATTGGCAAAGGAAGCAGAGGTTCCCGGGATAACTGATTCAGAAGCGGGAACCAAATTTGTCTGGGCCAGAAAGGCGCTATCAAAATAAGCATTGCATGCTCCCTGCGAAGTTTGAGAAGGACTCTCTGGATCAACGGGAAAGGAGGGAAGGCGTAAGAAATCTGCCCGCCCAGGAGAGGGACAATGCGTCTCACCAGAAAACACCAGGCCCTGGATCTAGCGAGCAAAAATTGGGCAGTTTTGCGTTGGATGGGGAGGCGAATAGGTCTAATTCTGGAGTGTCCCATCTGTGGAACAGATTCTCTGCCACCTCCTGTAGAAGTTCCCACTCGTGGACCCTGGCCTGGGAATGACTCAGGCTGTCTGCGACAGTGTTGTCCACCCCGGGAACGTGAACTGCAATGAGGTTTGCGCCGTGTCATATTACCCATTCCCACACCCTCATGGCCTCCCTGCAAAGGGGGTAGGAGTGTGTGCCTCCTTGTTTGCTAAGGTAATACATCACTGCAGTATTGTCTGTTTGTAACAGGAGAGTACTCGGTGGAATCTCCGACTGGAAGGCTTGCAGGGCATAAAGAACTGCCCTCATCTCCAATATGTTGATATGGAGATGAGATTCCTAGGTAGTCCATGTTCCCTGAGACCTCACCCCATTCAAGTGCACTCCCCACCCCAGCCCTGAGGCATCTGTGGAGAGTGTTATCACTGGGGACGGTGCTGTGAAAGGAACCCCTACTGAGAGGGTTCCTGGGTCTAGCTACCATTGCCAGTCCTGAACCACGGTCTTCGTGATTCTGACTGGATGCTGCAGATGGTCTTGCCTCCCACTGCACCCTTAACATCCACTGGGTTACCCACATGTGGAGTCTTGCCATCAGGACTGTTGGAATGGCCGCAGCCATGTGTCCAAGCAGGCAAAGGACCAGTCTGGCCGGGATGGTCTTCTTCACTGACAGGTCCCTTATGAGGGATCGTATGCGTTCCGCTCTGTCTTCAGGAAGAAAGGCCTTCCCCTTGACGGTGTCCAGAACTGCCCCTATGAACTGCAGCTTCTGAGACGGTACCAGGAGAGACTTCTCATAGTTGATTAAGATGCCCAGAGACTGAAAGAGAGCCTGGGTATGCTGAATGGACAACAGCAATGCCTCCTTGGAGGAGGCAATGAGAAGCCAGTCATCCAGGTACGGGAACACATAGTGGCCCTGTCTCCTCAGAGACGCTGCCACGACTGCCATGCAGTTGGTGAATACCCTGGGTGCTGATGACAGCCTGAAAGGAAGTGCTCAGAACTGGTAGTGGTGACCTAGAAACTCAAAGCGCAGGAACCTCCTGTGCGCCTGAACGATACGGATGTGCAGGTAGGCATCCTGCATGTCTAGGGATGCCAAGAAAGCATCCTTCTTCAGCACGGGGATTAGTCCCAGGAGGGTCACCATGCAGAAGTGCTTGTAAACGACCGACATATTGAGGTCGCTGAGGTCCAAGATTGGACGGAGGTCCCCCTGTTTTCTTTGGAACCAGGAGGAAGTGTGAATAACAACCTGCTCCTCTCTGGTTCCCTGGAACATGCTCCAAAGCTTCTTTCTGTAGAAGCGTGAGCACTTCCTGCCTTATGAGCAGAGCGTGCTGACCTGAGTAACAGGAGAGCAGAGGAGGCATTGTGGGGGGCTTGTCTAGGAATTCTATATAGTGGCCTTTTTCGACCAACTGTAGCACCCACCTGTCGGTAGTGATCGACCGCCACCCTGGCAGGTGGTCTGCGATGCGACCCCCAACCTTTGTTTCCCATTGATCCTGAGGAGGGGTGGGGGCCAGGAAGGAGTCATGCTGTGGCAGCAGAGGGTCCTGCAGGTTGGGCCGACTTGGTAGCACATTGGCCTCTACCTGAGGATGTCTTGACCTGGGCTTTCTGAGAGAAGGAACCGCTCTGTTGCTGGCCAGAATGAGGTTGTTGCCTCTGAGTCTGGCTGTGGAAACAACTCTGGTTCCTATGAAAGGAACTGAGTCTAGCTCTGTACATGGCCTGGACAGATCTAACAGCCTTCCCAGCTTCCTGTAATTTGGTGATGACCTTTTCCGAGGCTTCACCAAACAAAACTTCACCATGAAAAGGAGCGTCCATAATGTTTTTCTGGACATCTAGGGTAAACCTGGAGACACAGAGCCATGAGTGTCTCCGGAGACATACGCCTGAGGCTGCCGCTCTGGCTGAAGAGTCCGTGGAGTCATACGCAGCTTGGAGCACCTGGGTCCCCACGTCTGAACCCGTGCAGAGGAGCTGAAGGAGTTCCTCCTTTTGGCCACCGTCTGGCAATTTCTCCATCAGTTCCTGTCCCTGTTCCCACAGCGCGTTCTGGAACTGAACCATGTGGGTCAGGTAATTCAACGATCTAATGGCGCTAGTCGCGGCTGCGTAAGCGCACCTGCCCAACACGTCCAGTTGCTTGGACTCCGGGTCTGGTGGCTGCGTGCTCAGATGTTGTGGTCTCTGAGACCGGTCATGAGAGGCTGTAATGACCAGGGAGTCGGCCAGAGGATGGTTAGCCAGGTACTGGTCCTTCCTTCGGGGCCTTGTACAGGTGGTCAGCCTTCTTCGGCATTGCCAGGGTCAAATGTGGACACTTCCACGCTGCCTTGGTGACGTCCATGAAGGTGTTCACCAAGGGTGGCACTACCACAGGCTTGGGATCTTTTTGCCGAAGGTAGCGGGGGAAGGCGTAGTCTTTCCGGGTCGAGTTCCTCTGCATCCCATCCCATGTTCTCTTGGATGTGTCTCATTATCTCGGAGAATGAGGGGTCTTCCAGAGGAGAACTAGGGAGGTCGCATGGGTCTGGAGAGGGGATGCTGATCGGTGAAGGAGACCTGGAGCATTCAGAGATGTCAGATCTGGAATCCTCCGTAGACGGTGAATACCGACATCTTCTGGGTTTCTTGGGGCTGGGTGACCCTGAAGAGGATCTAGATGGAGGCCTTCACTTTTCTGTAGATCTACCCCAGGAGGTGCTGCTGGCTCCTGGAGGGAAGGTGTTCGGCCTGCTGCCCCTTTTGGCGAAGGAGGGGGTGCAGGCGTCGGTGGTGCCGCGGGTGCAGGAGGAGGGTGCGTGGTGACCACATCCTTGTTGATGGTGTCCCACCAGAAAGTGAAGAGCTCTTTCACTTCTGCCAAGTTGAGGCCCGACAAAGGACCGGGCGCCGGTGGTCTGTCATCGGGGCCGGGCTTCGGCTCCCCGGGGGTCTCAGGTTCTGGGGAGGGCTCCCATGGGAGCTCGACGGGTCCAGAATCGCCCGCCTGGTCTTCGGACTGAGTAGACTCCTCCTCCAACAACGCCTCCTGACCAACATCGGTAGGTGGCGGTGTGGTTCTTCTGGCTGTGGTATCTGATGCCGGTCTTCCCGCCGGCATCCTGGGGGGGTGAATGCCTAACCGGCGATGGGTGACAAACTGCCGCCGGTTCCCGGGAGTGTTTGTGTACCTTGGCCGACGTCGGATGGGCTGACGTCGGGTCCGACATCCACTTAAGGGAGGTCAGCGCCTTGGTCTTGTGTTGGGGTGGCAGTGGCAGGGAGGCTGACCGGATGTCGGGAGCCAAGTGCCGGGACGAGGACTTGTGATGCTCCCCTGACCTGGATGAGGCCTTAGCCAAAGAAGTGGGCCTGGAGGTCTTGGCAGGCCGCAGAGTCGAAGAACCGCTGGTTGATTTGACCACAACCGGGGGGGGCTGAGAGTGGGCTCTAGATGGGGAGCAGTCCGACCTGGAGCTGGAGCTGCGGGAGTCCGAGGTCCTAGAGGGGGATCTAGGTCTCACCTTCTCCCAGTGCTTCTCATGGTGCCTGTGTGACTTCCCCAAAGATTCCCCCCTGGAGGAAGGTTCCATGGTCTTGAGCTTTTCTTCAAGAAGGAAAGGCTGGAGAGCCTTCTGTTGGTGGATTCTCGTTCGGCTATTAAAGTCCTGGCAGAAGGAGCAAGCCTGGGTGTCATGGTCCGGGCCCAGGCACCGAACGCAGGCTGAATGAGGGTCTTTGAAAGGAATCTGCTTCCCACAGGCACACTTCGAAGAATGGCCCTCCACTGAAGTTGAGGAGGACATCAGATGAAGAAAACAGCTTGAAAAGGATTTCTTCCGAAGTTTGGATAGTTTCTGAATGGATTTCCTGGTCATCGCGTGCTAGACTAAACCGAAGAGGTCGAAACATGCAAGTCGACGGCAGGAAAGAACTGGGGATTCTGGTGGGACCGCCTCCTTATTTACTATGCCTGACGTCGGGGGCAGGACCGACATCGGAGGCGGTCCCCACTGAAGACTGCTAGCTAGAAAATTTCCTGGGGTCCTGACACCTGCCGGCTTCAGTCCTAATGGTGTAACCTGCTGCAAGAGCTGTACCTCGAAGAAGATCTTTTAATTTCATGACACCTCAGAGGTGTGAAAAGTAGTATGTTAAATGTGAAAGACATTTCATGATAACATCTACAAGTTTTCTGAGAAAGGTGTTATTAACCAGATGAATGGCCGAGAATAAATTTGGAAGCAAAAGGTGGGATACCCCCCATCTGGAGTAACCATATTTACCTCTCCGAGTTCAGTTTGGGCACCTTTGTTTTCTCTCAGTGCACTTGGCCAGTGCCTGAAGAAAATACCCAGATGTGGGATTTTGGATTTTCTGTGAGCCGGAGTGTGCTCAGAAGTGGTCGAGGGTGCCACCAGTAATTCCTCATGAAATATGGGAAAGTCTTCTAGTACTGGCTGAGGGTGCCTAGTCAAGGGAAGTGTACTAGTTCTGGCCGTGTGTGCCATTCTCCATTCAGAACCAGAGTGTTCACTGCTTCCATTTCATTCAGAACCTGAGTGTTCACTGTGTGTGTGCTTTGTACCTCAGTAATCTGCATTACCAGTGGGAGTAGCCCTTTGGGGGTCCATCTTCGCATTGTATTATTCTCTGTGTATGTGAATAAAAGCCACACTCTAGAATCCCAACCTGGTTTGGACAATACTGTTATTGCTTCCACTGTGTCTGGATTTACTTGGGTGCCCCTAACCAGAAGTCCAAACCTAGCATAATTCTGAGCAAACATTTTCTCCCAGGGACCTATGTTGATGGGCATGATAAATGGTCCCCTCAGGTGTGAGACAGGTAGTTGCCACACTTGGTTTGCCTGTCTGAGGATGGCAGACTATGAAGTAGAAGTATTGGTAAACAGAACTGTTTGTAGTGACAACTCCCATCCCTCTCGGTGGCGCCATGTGTGAGAGGAGCAGCCCTACTAGTTGAACAAGGGGGGGAGGAGGTTACAAAATAACAAACTAAAATAACTAAAACTAAAATAAAAAACTTATGCATGTAAACTAATAACTTTACTGAATGGATATAGGGCATTATTGAGAGATATACTGGAGCTTAGTCTCCTTGGACTCCCACTGCTACTTGCACCACTCATAGAGCCCAGCTCACTACACACAGCGGCAGCAGCAGCAGCAGCAGAAGAACTTCTCTGATACATGCCAACATTCTCATGATGATATCATGGAAATGACATTGTTATTACCAACTAGCTTGTCATGATCTGTGTCACACAGAGATGTGCAAAGTTGCCAAAATTTGCACCATGAAACAAATCCGTGGATTTTGGCAAATAACTGGAGCTGGGGACTGCAATTTGTGTTATTATTCATCAGGCAGATTGGCCAAATTTGTGTGGCAAATGGTCAATTCACAGGTGAATCCCAAGGCAAATTGGGTGGAAATCATGATACTCCCTCCACACTCCCCACTGGCACCTCCTCCCTCTCCTCTGCCCCGGTGGATCTCATGCTGCTGCAGGTAGCTGCCTGTGGCTGTGACAAAAGGTAATCCTTTCTCCCACTCACATGCCAAATACACTCCACCCACCCAAGTCCCACTATTCTTAATGGGTACATCCAGTCCCATATCCAACCCCCCTCTGGTCCCCACCCCTCATCGACCCCCGCTAGCACCCCCAAAATCAACCTGCAAATAAAGAAAATGGTCCCTAGTTAAGAGTGTCTGCTCTGTTCAGTGCTGACTCCTGTTTTGTAATGGTTTTAATGGATGAATAGTGGCATTTTTGCTTCTAGTGAAACCTGATTGACTAGAGCCTCAACAACCACATTTATTAACCATCTGCACCTCTGGAGTGGACAGATGGCTGCCACAGTTCACTTAACTGTTGAACATGGAAAACATAAGACAGCTTCAGTATGTGTGCTGTTAAATAAGGGGCAGATAGGAAGCAAGACGACATCTCTTTGCTGATGACACTGTACTGTATGTCAGCAACCCTTCACCTAAAGTTGCTCATGAAATCCTACAAGCAGAATTCTCCCTGTTACAACATCAGCTTCTCGAGAAAAAGCTTCTGCTAAATGCAAAGAAAACCAAAGCAATGATGTTCACAACCCAAAACTCCACCAACACATCCTCTTCAATCAGTCTCCCCAGATATGCACTATACTTGGAGAAAATCTGGAGTATGTTGAAAATTTCAAATACCTAGGTGTGGATTGAAAACAGACTTGACTTTACTCAGCATCTAGAACAACTGCTGAAAAGCTTCGCCTAAGGCTTGGCCTCCTCACAGATTAAAACCCTTCCTTAATAGAGATTCAAAGATGAGATTAGTCCAGGCCATCTTTCTATCAGTCATTGACTACGCAGACTTCCTCTATAGTCACTGCTCCATTCCCTACCTTCAAAAGTTGGATACCTTATACCATAGAGCAATAAGGTTCATTACAGACCTGCCATATAATACTCACCATTGTTCTCTCTATGATTCAGTTGGATGGGTTTCTCTTCATGTCAGGAGGAGCAGAAATGCAGCTCTATGGATCTACAGAGCTTTATCAAAAAAACTCCCAAGCTATATCCTGGACTGCTTCAACCTGACCACTCCCAGCTCCTATGCCCTAAGAAGCAACAATATCATCCTGCTCAAACTGCCCAAAGTCAACACCAAAATAGGGAGGGCAACAATCAGCTACTCTCTAGCCATAGCATGGAACACCCTACAAAAATCCCTAAAACTGTCCATTATCATTCCATTTACATCCTTCAAGCAGCACTGTACAGTCTTCTTCACAGAGAAATGCAGTTGCTACCGCTAGTGATAGAATAGTCATCCCACAAAACCATATTCCAATCACATATGGCATATTCCTTCCAGCCAGACACAGCCAGTATATGGCACCCAATATTCCCTTCACCATCCTTGTACTCATTATGTGAGGGACTGTCATGCCCTCATTGTGATATATATGTATTGTACATATTGTAGATGTTAGTTTAACTTTCTGCCAAGCTTTAACATGTGAATTCTCTGTATATTATTGTGTTATAAATAACATTTTCTTGTTTCTGTATGTATAACTGTCTCATAAGTATGTGATGTAATTGCTGTGCACCAACTCGAACCTTGACCTTACCAGGTCCATCTTGCAAATGAGCCTTGCTCAATGATGATCGCCTGAATAAATAAAGATTTGATTGATTGATTGATTGATTGAAGGCTGGGGTACCTATTCTAGAAGCCCCAAAGGGGCCTTAGAGTACTTTCCAAGGGGACACCTAAACTGAAAAATAATTGGAAAACAACAAAGTCTGTCTGATTATTTAATTTCAGTCTTAAATTAAAAAAAAGAGACTGCATAAGGGATGCAGATGAATATTCAGTAGTCATTCCTTACAATAAAGGGAGACTCTAGACTTAGGGGAAACTGTCTTTATTGCTAGCTGCAGCAGCAAAGAAAAGCAGGAATGAATGAGAGGTACTTTTTGTGAGAATTTCTTCACTGTGCATTTAATGGTTTACATGTTGCTGAGAATCACAATGTTGTTGCTTGTGTGAAATGGGGAAGGGAACAAGGGAAGGAGGTTGATAGGAGTCTGTGAGAGTGGGCTCAGCAGAGAGCTAGCAGAAGAACAGACCCAGTGGCCAATTGCAGGGGCTGAATCAATATGACTGCAGTCAGTCAATCAAGAGACTGCGATCAGTATTTATTTCACAGAAGGCCAAGCGATCTTGAATTGTGAGTGACCCTGAAGCGTGAGTGCCACAAAGAGGGAGTGTGGTATCCAACTAAGTGGCATCTGGGGCATTGGCAGGACGTCCACAGGGAGGAGGCTCCACTGCTTAGAGGAGGGAAGGCAAAGTAAGGGGGGAGAGAGCGAGAGAGAGAGAGAGAGGGTAACACTATAAAGGGGCTTTGGGGGTAGAGAACAATGGAGTAGGTAGTAATCTCTATCTGGGGTAGGCCTACGTAGTAAGGACACAGGGTATAACTACACCCTACCTTGAGAATACCACTACAGTACTCTCATCTGTAGTAGGACTACAGAACAGGGGAATGAGGGGACTGAAGCAAATACCTTAGAGGGTAAGAAGAAAATCCTGTATAGAGTAAGCTGACAGAGGAATGCTGGGGGTTGCAGCTAGTCTCTATCTAGGGTCGGCTGACAAAGTAAATTGAGGGGTTGCAGCTATTCTCTATCTAGAGTCAGCTCAGAGAGGAATTGGAGTGGTGCATCACCCTATCTGGGTTTGGCCCATATAGATGTGGTGTGATGGGAAGGGGTCGTTAGGAGTTAGAGGAGTGATAACCATATCTGTACAGGACATCTACAGTACTGGAGATAGGTAGCATGTGGGGGAACATGCACAGACAGCAAGAAGACAGGAGCAGGGTGGTGTGTTGTAGAAGGTGGTGGATGGTTGTATTCCTGGGGCATTATTAGAGATGGGTGGTTGTCCAGTTTGCGGAAGCCTGAATCATTTGATGGGAAAGGTGAGGCAGCTTAGGTGGGAGTTAGGATGGCTTGTGAAGAACAGAGGGAGGTGTATAGGGTGGGGGGAGAGTGAAGGGTGGATGAGTCCAGGTGAGAGAGACAAGCAGACAAGTGAGGGTTGAGGAGGGGAGGACCCAGACCCTGTTGGCCCCTTACCTCAGAGGGTCAAGGGTCCTAGGGAAGAGGAGTTGGGTCACAAGGGGGGAATGGAGTGGAAGCACCTAACGAGGTCCCAGTGTGGAATAGATTCTTCCCACTGACTTGGGTAGGGGAAGGGGTGACTGTGGTGGGGAGAGGGGTCCGGTACAAGTCTGGGGGACCAGGAAGGGTTGGCCAGGAAGAGGAGGAGTGTGGAAGGGTGCATGTCAACAGTGGAGGAAGGGAATGATCATTTCGGGAGGGAGGGAGGAACAGGTGCAGGGAAAGAGGGCAGGGGGATTGATGCATGGAGTTTTGCTTTGAATGTAAAAGTATTTGTTTTTTTCATTGTTCATGCACAGGTGTGTGGAATTTTTTTGTGTGGACCATCACTATTTTATGACATCATATATCAGGTACTATAAATTAAGTACTTGAACTTCTTGTCCCTGACCCCTGATGAAGTCTTATGGCAAAGCGCTTGGGACTTTCTCCTCCACTGTTAGCTACTGTATGTTTCAAGGCACTAATGCTGGCTGTCACGTTTCTAGTTTTTGCCAGGGGCAATAATTGATTTATGCAGCCAAGTTTTTTTGTGTGGTCATTTTTGTACATATACTCCTCTCAAGTGCAGATGGGTTTTGGATTTCCTTAAATATTAGGAGTTTGGTGAATGAGAATTTGTATAAAATTGACATAGAGAAGGGGGGTGAAGGAAATGTGGAACTTCTTAAAGGGGATACTTAAAGAGCTACTGATGCTTTGGAGAAAACTTTGAAAAACATAATAATTAGATACAATTCAGCTTGCATTCCATACATATTTTACATATTTCTCTTCTCCATTATTTATTACTGAGTAAATTTGTACGAATACATGATGGTTATCCCTTAGAGTTCCCTTAGAGGATATCTGCCTCTGTAGCTTACTCCCTACTTCAAGTCAAAATCTTACGCTGTGACATCACAATCTGTTCCCATGGGAGTAACTGTGATGTCACAAGCAGTGCCTTGTGACCTTGGGTAGGGAGAAGGCAAGGAGACTAGATAAACTATTGAGGAGTAAAAATCCTGTTTTCATGCAAATGACCTCAGTAATTCATAATTGGGAGGAGGAATACAAAACTAATGTGAAATACAAACTGAACTGTGTCTAAATATTGTGTTTTGTTAAAGTTCTCATGAAGGCATTGGCTGCTCTTTAAAACCACAGTTGATCACCAGTATTCACAAGAAGTAAGAGGAAAAAACAAGAAGTGTCCTATCTGGATATACGGAACCATTGCAGAACAGGTGAGAGGGGACACAAATCATACTTAAGATACTGGATGAGGGAGAAATACATCATGGAAATGAGGGTAAGATATAAAAAGAACTCAGAAATGTAAAATGGGCATCAGTTGGTAAAACAAATTTGAGAGTAACATGGCAAAAGAATGAAATATAACAAGTGTAATGAAGTATTTACTAATAAAGAAAAGTTAATGAACTGGGGGACTGCTAAACACATAATCTGGGGAAGGGACACTATCAGATGATGATCTGGCTACAAAAGTCTAAATGAATATGTCACCTCAGAAGCAGTTACTGCAGAGGTTTTGGGAGACTTGCCACATCTGGTTGAGATATTCAAGGCATTGTAACAGGATATTTCCAGCACAAAAGAAATCATGCTAGCTTAGTTGCTGTACAACTGTAACTATATTGCACAGTAAGCTACCCCTTGATACCCTCGACTGGGCACCCAAAGTACCTTGGACACTTTTTGGTACCATCCCTAGCTTTGGAAATAGAAACATAGAATTTGATGGCAGATAAGGACCGCTTGGCCCACCTAGTCTGCCCATTTCCCTACCTGATGGATAAGCTGCAGATTCTAGTTAATCGACAGCTTACTTCCTCCTACCCCCACTAGAATTGCCTTATGCCTGTCCCATGCATTCTTGAATTCTCCCACTGTTCCTGACTCCACAACCTCCTCAGAAAGGCTGTTCCATGCATCTACAACCCTCTGTGTGAAAAAATACTTTCTAACATTACCTCTGAGCCGTCCCCCCATCTTCAAATTGTGCCCCCTTGTTCTTGCACATCTCTTCTTCTGTAAGATACTATCCTCTTGTACTTTAATTCCCTTGAGATACTTGACAGTTTTTGTCATGTCCCCCCCTCTCCCTCCTTTTCTCAAGGGTATATATACTAAGCTGCTTTAGTCTCTCCTCGTATGTTTTCTGGTGCAGACCCTGCACCATTTTGGTTGCCTTCCTCTGAACAGCCTCCACTCTGTCTATATCTTTGCGGAGATGGGGTCTCCAGAATTGCACGCAGTACTCCAGATGGGGTCTCACTAACTGTCTGTACAGAGGGATAACAACTTCTTGTTTTCTACTGTTGATGCCTCTCCCTATGCATCCCAGTATCCCCCAGCCCTCCTTACTGCCTTCTCACATTGCTTGCCCACCTTTAGGTCATCTGATATAATTACTCCTAGGTCTCTTTCAATTGTTGTTGTTGTTATTAACTCATCCCCATTGTGTACGCTTCCCCTGGGTTTTTGTTTCCCAGATGCATTACCTTGCACTTCTTTGCATTGAATCTGAGCTGCCACATATTTGACCATTCTTCCAACCTTGCCAAGTCCCTTTTCATTCTTTCCACCTCACCTTGTGTATCAACCCTGTTGCAGATCTTTGTGTCATCTGCAAAGAGACATACATTTCCTTCCAGGTGCTTTCCAATGTCACTTGTAAAGACATTAAAGAGGACCGGTCCCAGTACAGAACCCTGCGGTAGCCCACTAGTTAACTTCCTTTCTTCACTGTGGACTCCGTTTACTATTACCCTTTGCGTCCTGTTGTCCAGCCAGTTTTTTACCCAGGCTACCACCTTGGGACCCACTGCAAGGCTGTCTAACTTGTAAATTAATCTTTTGTGTGAGACTGTGTCAAATGCCTTGCTAAAATCTAGGTAGGCCATATCCACCAGTGAAAACCAGGCTCATATTTCTAGAGGTCAAAAAAGGGGGGGGGTGTACAAAAGCAAAATTACACAAATGACCATTACTAAACCCAGGTCCTGAGGAGAGAACCTTTTCCTAGGGCTATGCTAGGTCTGTACGTCTGGAGGATTACCCAGTAATTCCACACAGGAAGCAATAACATGAATGTCAAAACCAGGTTGGGGTTCTAGAGTGTGACTTTATTCCAAAGATGGTACACAAAAGCAAAGGTGGACCCACAAGGTTTTCACATCATGGCACAAGGCAATGGCAGAACAACAGAAATGTGTATCAGACAGAAACTCTACATATCCCATATGTCACAGGACTTTGAATTCTCTTCAGCGGCAATGGCCTCAGCTGAAACGAACATTTTCTTCTAGCGGCACTGGCCACAATTTAGCACACAATTCCCATTTGGCATAAGACTTTAACATTTCATCAATGTGGCAACTGGCCATGACAGAGCACACTGGTGCTCAAAATTAGCACAACCCACTCCAGGGTGTAAACGTTCTCTTCAGGCATTGGCCACCATGATCTGAAAAACCAGGTGCCCTTACGAGACCTGTAGTGCTGAACTGGTCACTCCAGATGGGGGTTGCCCACCTTTGTTTCCATGTCCATACCCAGCCATTCTTTCAGAGTTACACCTCAAAACTTTTTGAAACAGTAGAAATATGCAACTTGGAATGACTCACATTCTGCATAAGAACACACTTCTTCTGAGTGTAGAAACTAAACTCCTGAACAATGTGCCAAGTCTCTTTGGGGACCCCACGATTGTCAGCCAGCTTTAAAAACATGAGAACAGTCTCAACTTAGCACAGAACTGGTGTAAAAAACCCTTTATCAGAGTACACCCCAAAAAATACAGGTACTTTCCACTGGGAACACTAAGTCAGATTACTCACTGTTGGTTATCAGACAGGCAGCTTCAAAGTCCTGGATCAAAATCAGGGGATTGCCCCTCGGATCCATCCTGGCAGTCCTTTTCCATCTCTCCTGGGATGAAAAATCAGGAACAATTGCTCTAGACAATGGTTCCAACCACTTCTCTTGGCAGGCAGATGTTTCCCAGCACTAGAGTGAGAAAATAGGCTCTCCTCACAGAGCCCACACTGCAGCTCCTCATTCTTCCAACTGCGCACTACAGACTCCAACCAAAGACTAACTCAAGATTCTAAAACTCCTCACACACAGCCAGTTGCTGTGGCTTATGCTGCTGCGAGAGCTCTACATGACATCACCTCTCTCATCTCAGCTGAGACCAAGTAAACAGAGAGGCAGCAGGTGAAAACCCATTTAACCAGTTATTCACCAGCTGCCTTCCCTGCCTAGCACTGACACTGATGGGATACTAGTAAACCTAGGGGACTGGGTGGTTACACAACTACTGAATAAATTCAATAGTAATCAAGTAATGAAAAGATATAATAGCTAGTACTCTGCAGGTTATTTCCCAGAAATCTCTGGAAGACTGGCAAGAGGCTTGGGGGACTGAAGGAGATTAAATGTGACTCCTCTATTTAAAAGCGATGTAGAAGTGGCCCCGGTAATTATAGGCTGGTGAGCTTTACCTCAACTGTGTAAAAAATATAGGTGACATTTATCAAGGATCAGATTATGGAACATCTGGACAGATTCCAGCTGTTAAAGGAGAGTCAGTGTCAGCTCAATAAGGGAAAATCTTGCCAGTCTAACTTATTTGTCTTCTTTGATGAAGTAACAAAGGAAATGATGATAATTAGATGTTTTAGGTGCAGTATTAGCCACTGCTAAACAATTTTGATCAATCTGTGATCTAAGCAGTGGTTAATACTGCACCAACAACATCTAATTTATCATAACAAAGGAAACAGACAGGGGAAGACAGGTGATGTAATACTGTATACATAGATTTCAGTAAAGCATTCAACATGGTTATTCAAGAGAAGTTCATTCTGAAGTTGATAACATTTGAGTTTTAAGTAATGGATAGAGAGTTGTTTAAGCAATAAGGTTCAGTGGGTAGGGGTGCATAGGACAACATATAATAATTTATTTTTATTGATTTTAGATAATATGTAATTCTATCAGTACAAACTAATTTTGCTATATACAAAACACACACAGTGAATAATCAGTTATATGCCTGAATGTTATATTAGGGGGTTAGCGAGTGGCCCTCTCTAACAGCATGCTCCCCACACACCAGCCAAAAGCTTCAAGATATCGGCTGTCTTTACAGAACTGAACTTGGGAAAGTTCAGGAGGAGTCTCACATATAAGTTTTTTTTTTTATTTTTTTTTTAATTATTTGATAACTGGGTAAGGCCCACTAGGCACAGGTGCCTGTTTTTAGGGGCAAACCAAGAGCACTGGGGAGGTCAAGTGATTTGCTCAGAGTCACACAGTATGCAAGTGGAGGTTGTGGGAATCAAACCCAGGTCTGTCTGCTGGATTCACAGTGCATTACTCTAACCTGTAAGCTGTAATGCCAGCCCCGAAGTGGTGAGGATTCCAACTCAGATGAGTAAATTATTATTTAAAATGTTACAGTAGTTGCCCACCTGCCAGCTCACAGGCACTGCAGTAGTGCTGCCCATGAGATGCCCATGACCCGGGTTCGGAAGCAAATCTGGGGTCAGAGGGCCGGCCAGAGGAGGAGGAGGAGGCTCAAGCATCTATAGACTGCTCTCTTCCTCTGGGTGGGAGGGTGAGCAGAGCCTGATGCTTGCATGGCCCCTGGAGGAAGCCAGGGAAAAGGCAGCCTCAGCCAGGAGGTTGAGAGACATGACAGACATCGGTGCATGTTATGTGGGAGTGCATTGAGTGCATGGAGTGCACCATGACATCTCTGCATGCTGCACCTCCCTGGAGACAAAAAAAAGGAAAAGCTAAGTGGCAGGATGCGGACCACTAGCAGGTCCTACACCCGACCAGCTGGGCATGCCAATCTGAATTGGCTCTGTTCTCCAGCGGGGCTTGGGGAACCCCACCGACCCTGCTAAAGGGGGCAAACCCTGGAGGAAGATGGCCAGCAGGTAAGTCCCAGTGGATGTTGGGGTGACTGGGCTGGGGTGCTTCTCTGAAGCAGTGCCAACCAAGAAGAGGGGACATAAAAAAAGAGTAGTTTCCCCTTGCTGTTGGTGGATGGGCTCATTTCCAATATCAGCTAGCACTGGAAAACTAAGAAACTCCTTTTGAAAATCATGGAGTGACAAGAATATGAGCAAGAAAGTATAAACTCTGAAAAATGGCAGGGTCATTTTGAACAGCTGAGAGGGGGAGAGCACTTGACACAGATAATTGTTTTGAATATTATAGTTCCAATAAATCATGGGGGGGGGGTAACTTCTAAATAGAAAAAAAAAAGATTTTCTTTACTTAGCTAGATTAGGTACAAGCTTATTTACAAGGATAATCAGTTTCAATAATGTTCTGTCCCACACACCAGGCATTCCTATATAATAGCTCTAAATGATTGAAACTTTCAAGTACCTTAAGGGCATAAACAAGATGCAGGCTGGGGAGCTTTTCCAATGTAGAAAAAGTACTAGAACAAGGGGACACAATATGAAATTGGAAGGGGGTAGATTAAGAGGTAATGTGAGGAAGTTTTTCTACACAGAAAGGGTAGTCGACACATGGAATAGTCTGCCACAGGAGGTAGTGGGGGCAAGCACAGTGGAGGGGTTTAAACATGCTATGGACAGGCACAAGGGAAGCCTGAGAGGAGAGGGAGTGATGACAAGCTATTGATTACATAGGATCAGTGGCCACATACAATGTATAGGGCCTATGGGCAGACTGGATGGGCCTAGCAGTCTTTATCTGCCGACAATGTCTCTGTTTCTGTAGCCTCTATTTGGCTTAATTCCCAATATCTTAAATTATCACAGTAGGTATGATGGGGAGATGAATGTAGGAAAACCAGAACAACATAAATCGTTACTTTCACTAGGAGCTTAATACAGTACACGAGAAAGATATCAATTCGAGTTATTTATATACTTCCTTTGTCTGAGGTATACTATATAAAGATTTAAGGATCTTTGGATGCCTCGACCGGAGCAGCAGCTCTTTGAGTTGATATGACAGTCTTTAACAATTCCCTTTCAGAAGCTGAGGAAATGGGAGATGGCAATTAATTTTACTCTAATCTTTAGGCTAGCAGTATAGCCTAGAGGTTAGAGAAATGAGTTGTGAATGAACTAGGTGCATCCAGCAGACAGACCTGGGTTTGATTCCCACAGTCTGCACTTGCATACTGTGTAACTCTGAGCAAGTCACTTAGCCTCTCCAGAGCCCCTGGGTCGTTCCTGAAAACAGGCACCTGTGCCTAGTGGGCCTTACCCGGCTACCAAAGAATTAAATTAAGATTTTTCTTGTCTGGATCCTGGTTTCTTGTACTTTGCATAGTGGAAGTGTACCAGCTAGTCAGGGACAAAGAATATGTGAGATTGTTTATGATACACTGACTGAACTTTATTAGGGCTCAGCAGAGAGAAAGTGAGCCCTAGATTGATAATTTGTTTATCCATTGCAACAAAACATTTTCTCCACTACTATGTCAGCAGGGTAAAATCTGTGAAGATTGAGTATCCATGACCATGGAATTGTAGACATTTACACAATCTGGCTACTTTAAAATCATATCACAATTGGTTTTAAAGGTTTATTGTACTATTACTCTTGACCTGGAGTCAACATTTATTTATTCTGAGTTATAGAGCCATTTCTATCAGAGTTCTCAAAATGTTTTCTTTTTGAGCTCATGCAATAAGCCTTTATGGTAAGTGCGGGTTATCTTCTGACAACTCAGATGTCTCCATTATGGTTTGTTTAGACATGTTTCCTATAACAGGATAGCTGTCATCAAAGTTGTTTGGAATTCTGGTATCTTGTTTTCAAAGACCTGCATAAAACAACATTAGACTGGAAGGATGTCACCAGTGGGGTTTCAGGGGCTAGTAAAGGAACCCCTACTTTTCAATACTTTTATTGCTGACCTGGAGTCAGAGGTCTCAAGTCAGATAGTTAAATCTGTAAATGACACATGCCTAATGGTGGTGGTAAGAATCATGAGGAAGACAGGTTGCAAAGGAATCTAAATGGTGTGGTGCAACGGGCTAGCAAGTGACAAATTACATTCTGTGTGTATAAGCATAAATTATACAATGGCAAGAAAAAATCCTGGACTCTGATTGGTCAGTCTTGGGCTGGACCCGTGATGTTATCCCAGCACAACATCACGGGTCTAGTCTCAGCCTCACTGTGAACCTGTAGATGAGCATTTGCTTGAGCATCTCCTTGATGGTTTCATCTTCTCTTAAAAAACCAAAATATTTTTCCACACAAAAACATCTTTAAAATGATTTTTTTTATTCTGTATAACAATGAGCCATTGTATAATAGCAATAATGCCCTCCAGGGTGTGTGTCATTTGGGATAACGTCATGACTCAGTTATTGGACGCACTCGGCCTATGGCCTCATGCCCAACCACCTGAGGCATGACGTTATCCCAGCACGAATCACACCCTGTTGGGCATTATTGCTTAAGACCTTCACTTAGACCCAAAGAATTCTTGCTGGAGGTACTGTACAAACAGTAAAAACTAGCAGCAACAGACCATAAAAAAGTCCCAGATGTCATCTTTGATGGGAAACTGAAGCTGTCATAGCAGTGTGCTGCTGCAGTGGGAAAGGAAAACCAAATACTGAGTGGCATTTAAAGGGGCATAACATGTCAAAGCAATAGGATTTTGCACTTTTGTAGGGCACTGGTAAGGCCGCACTTGGAGTACTGTGTGCAGTTCTGGTTAGTCACACATTACAGTACAAAAAAGATACTGCAGCTATCAAGAAGGTGCAGCAGAGAGCACCTTAAATGATTAAGAGGTGGAGAGGTAAAACCACGAGGAACATCTGGATAAGCCAGGTATAGTTTCCTAAATTTGATAATCCCATACTTACTGGAGACAGTTGGATAATACTTGCTGGTGACACCATTTGCATAGGAGGTCCAATTTTACATAAATCTGGAAATAATTATTCATAAAGTGGATCAATGACCTAATAGACATTCAAAATAACCTTAGCTTGATTGACATTTGGAGAAATTTAAACCCAGCTGTTGAACAATTTACATATTGGTCTAATATGCACAAAGCAGAATCCAGAATAGCTCAGATATTTATCCCAAAAGATAGTATATGTGTAACCACCCAGTCCCCTGGGGTTACTAGAATCCCATCAGTGTTAAACTAGGAAGGTAGTGGGCAGCTGGTAGAGAGTTTATTAGATGCTGTCTACAGACCTCTCATTGTTTACCTAACTATGCTGAGTGAGAAATAAATAAGGTAATTTAGAACTCTCACAGCAGCCTGAGCCACAATGGAATCAGCTGCTTGGGGACAGTTTAGTATGTTGGGTTTAGCTGAGTGGAGAGTCTAAGTGTGTGAGCAGTGGATAGAGGAGCTCCCAGTGTGGAGGTGCCTGCCAGCCTGCCAGCCTGCCCTGATGCTTGGTGAAGGACTTCTGGTCATTTCCCCACCCCAGTGTGTGAGACAACAGCAGTACCACAGGAAGTGGTGGAGACCAGTAATTTCTGAGACCCCAGTAGGTCACTTATGTGACAGGATGGGACTATGAGATCCAATGGGTCCAAGGAGCAGTCCCTTGAGGGACCGGATGATTGTCCAGCTGCCCAGATCAGAGACAGAGACAGAGACAGAGTCTCAGTGAAAGCTACCAGAAAAGGGGAGATGTGTGTTTCTTCCAAGGTCCATGTCTGTAACAAAGGGACAAACAAACCATGAGTACAGCTACATGGGAATGTTTCAGAGGGAGTTTGCTTGTGGTGTATGTGCCCAGAGACAAGGCTAAATTACACCACTCAGGACCCCAGTTTTCACCACAAAAATTTGCTGAATGTAGAAGTAAATGTCTGGATGCCTTTAACAATCTGAGAGGGTTGAAGAATCTGGTTTGTGTAACCTGGAAGGAATGGCAGAGGCTGGCTGGGGAAAGGGTAGGTAGAACCTCATCTAAAACTCCAGATAGTGCTAACTGGTTACCAGAAGGTCACATGGTTACACTGTGGATGTTAACTAAGCCCATCATGTCAGAAAGGAATTTGTTTTTAAGTGTAAGGTAAACCCCACATAGTAGACACTTACAGAGAAAAAAGGAATGTTTGAATTTAAAGTGTTTGGCAACCCCCACGTAATAGACACTTATGGGAAAATAATGTCCTTGAGATCCCTAGAAAAGAAGGATGGACTGTTTGTAGTTCTGTGAAAGACAAAAATATGAGAAAGCCCAAACTGTTTGTTCTGGAGAAGGGAAAGTTATTGTGCCATGTGTGTTCTGTAATGTACAGTGCCAACCTGGGGGGCCACCTCTTTCTGCTTTCCATCTGTGTCAGAATAAAGCCATACTATACAATCCCATTTCTAGTATTGGACATTCCATCTGTACTTCCCAGTGTGAGATTGTGTATGTGCCCCTTCAGATAGGAGACATAGAATAGCCCTAGCACCTCTCTCCCAGAACTTGGTGTAAATATAAATGTTATTTTGCACTCTAACCCCCTGACCTCTTAGATGCCGAGCCAAGTATGTGCACCAGTGCCAGGGGTGATGCCTATTGTTATGCCAACTTGTGGTTTGTTGCCTTGTCTGCATACAACTTAAGGGGTCCTGGCTGCAAGATGCCAGTCTTGGCCGAGGTAAGGTTTGCAAAATTGGGGGCTCATCCAGGATCTTGGGGGAGAGGAAAAAAGTTGCCATGCCAGTACAAATGCTGAGGGTATGTCTAGGGTCTTTCTGTCTGGTGGTGTATCATAACAGGAATAATTGTGAGGAAAGTTAAAACTGTGCCAAGGAAAGTGCTATCCAACGATTTGCTGCCTGTGTTTTCTGTGGTAAAAATGTGCTGTTTGAGTGCTTGTGGAAACTGTGATGCCAAAGACTGCTGTGCTGAGCAATGTGTGCCCTGTCAGTCAAAATGCTTAAAGACTGTTAAAAGTAAAGATTTCCAAGTTTTGAGTAATTGTTGACAAAGAGAACATTTGTGCCCAAGTTTACTGACAGTTTAACGTGCCTGTGAGTTAAATTGGGGGAATCGCTAAAGGAATTGTGCAAAGAAAACTGTACTATGCCTAAAAAGTGCTTCAGCCTGTTGAAATGTCAAGCTGTGAGAAAAAAAGTTCAGTTTGCTGTTTAAATTTGCCTGTTCGATGATCGTCCTAAAGGAGAGCAAGGGGGGGGGGGGGAGAGAGAAAAGATACAGCAAAGACAGCTCGAGCTACTAAGGAGTGTGCATGGTTGCAAAACCAAGCAAAATGAACAACAAAACCAGCACTACTCCAGACTTCAGAGCTTGAAAGCTGCAAAATCGGTCGGGGGTTTTGATTACTGCTACATTTGACGGTATGTTGCAGGCATTGAGCCTTTTAAAATATTTTTGAAATAAAGCCTTTTATGCTTTCAAGCTCTCAGGTCTGGAGTAATGCTGGTTTTGTTGTTCATTTTGGAGAGAGAGAGAGAAAGAGAAAGAGAAGCAAATTTGCATGGCTTTGTGTGATTGGTCCACACAACCAACTCCCACCCATTGCCTGGAGTTTCTGCTCTGATGGAGCGTTTGAGGAGGAGAGAGTGAGCAGCGTGTGAGAAGTTCAGACCAGCAGCAGCAGTAGTGAACATTGTACTGTTGAGCTTTGGAGTTTGCTTTTAAAAACTTTCAAAAACCAGTAAATCGTGCTTCTCCCGTTCAGCGACCGCAGTGGTGAGCGATCGCGAGCGTGCATGGTGCCATTTGTCAGGCTGGACAGCCCAACTGACCCCAACTGTCCTCAAATTGGCAGGGTAGGCCACAAATATCATTGGAGGGAAACAGCTACTTTCTGTAAGTACAAAGAATAGCCGCAAAAGCAAAAAGACTATGAGCATTGTGCAAAGTAAAGATCTAGTGCTAAAGTCAGCAAAAGATTGAGTAAGCAAGAAAACTGAGGGTAAAAGGACTGAGCAAGGTAGCTGTGGCTGGTTGCAAGCAAACAAGCTGTGTTTCAACTGGACAGTACTAAGCAAAATCTCTATAAAGTGCTCAGAGATTCAAAAGACTGTGTTGATTTTCCCAAAGTCAAGTTGCAAGGTTGCGCATAGTAAAAGTAAAGCGCTAAACATAGAAACATAGAAACATAGAATTTGATGGCAGATAAGGACCACTTGGCCCACCAAGTCTGCCCATTTCCCTACCTAATGGATAAGCTGCAGATCCTAGTTAACCAGCAGCCTACTTCCTTCTGCCCCCACCCCTTAGAATTGCCTTATGACTGTCCCATGCATGTTTGAATTCAACCACTGTTTTGACTCCACAACCTCCTCGGAAGACGTTCCATGCATCCACAACCCTCTGTGAAAAATACTTCCTTAAATTACCTCTGAGCCGACCCCTCTGTCTTCAAATTGTGCCCCTTGTTCTTGCACACCTCTTGTTTTGAAAGATGCTACCTCTTGGACTTTGTTGATTCCCTTGAGGTACTTGAAAGTTTCTATCATGTCCCCCCTTTCCTCGAGGCTATACATATTAAGCTCCTTAAGTCTCTCTTCATATGTCTTCCGGTGCAGACCCTGCACCATTTATTTGCCTCCTCTGGACAACTTCCATCCTGTCTATGTCTTTGCGGAGATTGGGTCTCCAGAACTGCACGCAGTACTCCAGATGGGGTCTGACCAGCTGTCTGTACAGAGGGATAATAACTTCCTGTTTTCTACTGGTGATGCCTCTCCCTACGCATCCCAGTATCCCCCAGCCCTCCTTGCTGCCCTCTCACATTGCTTGCCCACCTTTAGGTCATCTGATATGACTACCCCCAGGTCCCTTTCCATTTTGTGTTGTTAGTATCTCACCCCCCATTGTGTTCTCTTCCCCTGGGTTTTTGTTTCCCAGGTGCATTACCTTGCACTTCTTAGCATTGAATCTAAACTGCCATACATTTGACCATTCCTCTAACCTTGCCAAGCCCCTTCTCATCCTTTCCACCCCACCTTGTGCATCAACTCTGTTGCAGATCTTTGTGTCATCTGCAAAAAGACATACTTTTCCTTCCAGTCCCTCTGCAATGTCACTTATAAAGACATTGAAGAGGACTGGTCCTAATACTGAACCTTGCGGTAGCCCACTAGTAACCCCCCTTTCTTCAGAGTGGACTAAATTTACTATTACTCTCTGTGTCCTATTCTCCAGCTAATTCTTTACCCAGGCTGTCATCTTGGGACCCACTTCCAGGCTGGCTAACTTGTATATTAATCTTTTGTGTGGGACTGTGTCAAATGCCTTGCTAAAGTCTAGGTAGGCCATGTCCACAGCCCCTCCCTGTTCTACTACTTTGGTCACCCAGTCAAAGAAATCTATCAGATTTGTCTGGCATGACCTTCCCGCTGTGAATCCATGCTGCCTTGGGTCCTGTGCCCCTCTGGCCTCTAGATAATCGACAGTTTTTTCCTTCAGAACTGATTCCATCATTTTCCCTACCACTGAGGTTAAACTAACAGGTCTGTAGTTTCCTGCTTCTGCCTTGCTCCCACTTTTGTGAAGGGGAATCACATCTGCCCTCCTCCAGTCCTCGGGTATCACCCCATCCTCCCATGATTTGTTAAAGAGGGTAGTCAGTGGTGTCACTAGTTCTACCCTTAGTTCTTTTAGAATTCTGGGATGAATCCCATCAGGCCCCATTGCTTTGTCCACCTTCAGTTTTAAGATTTCTTTCAGAACCCTTTCTTCTGTAAATGGGCTGGTATCAACTTCTGTATCCAGAGTGTTTCTACTGTTTGTTTTAGGTACCTCCCCCTCTTCCTTTGTAAATACTGAGCAAAAATATTTGTTTAGTATCTCTGCCTTTTCACAGTCACCCTCTGCCCACCCTCCCTCCCCTTTATTAAGCCTCACTATCCCTCCCTTGGTCTTGCTTTGCTCCCTGATATACCTATAAAAGGTTTTATCCCCCTTCTTAATCGAGTTGGCTATCTTTTCCTCGGTTTGGGCCTTTGCTGTTCTGACTGCCTTCCCAGCTTCCTTTTGCTTTAACTGATGCAGTTCTCTGTCCTGCTCCTTCTGTGATTCCTTGTACTTCCTGAATGCTTTCTTTTTCTCTTGAACCTTCACTGCCACTTCCTTTGAGAACCATAGTGGTTTCTTACATCGTTCCATTTTGTTTATTAGCTTCACACAAAGGCTTGTACCTCTGTGATGGCAGTTTTATTATTCCCATTGTTCTTCCACCTCCTTCCTGCCCATTTGCTAGTGCATTCCTTAGGCACTCACCCATTTTAGCAAAGTCAGCCCTCCTAAAGTCCAGTACTTTTGCCTTTGTATGACTTGACTCTATTGCTGTGTTTATTGTGAACCATACTGTTGTGGTGGCTAGTTCCCAGATGGCTACCCACTTCTACATCTGTGATCCTCTCTTCATCTCCATTTGAGAGAACCAGGTCTAAGATTGCTCCCTCTCGAGTGGGCTCCAATACTAGTTGTCTAAGGCATGCCCCCTGTAGGGCATCTAGAATAACCCCACTCTTCGAAGTGGCTGCTGCAACTGCACTCCAGTTAACATCTGGCATATTCAGATCACCCATCAGCAATATCTCCCCTTTTTCTGCCATTCTAAGTATACATTCTATCATTTCCTTGTCCATTTCCTCCCCCTGAGAAGGGGGTCTGTATACAACCCCTGTGTGGATTGTGGTGCCATTGCCAGTCTCCCAATTTACCCACAGTGCTTCTTCTCCTCCCTGTTTTCCCTTTTGTTCTGTTGCTTTGATTCCTTCCCTTATGTAAAGAGCTACTCCTCCTCCTCTTTTACCCTCCATGTACCTCCTGTAGATAGTGTATCCTGGTATGTTTATGTCCCAGTCATGGTTTTGTGTGTACCATGTTTCTGTGATGGCCATGATATCCAGATGTTCCTCCTCCATCAAGGCCACTAATTTAGGAAGCTTGTTACTCAGACTACGGGCATTGGTACCCATTGGTCTCCATTTTTTGATGGCTTTACCTTCTGTTGCAGCATCCCCCACTGACCTTTCTACTTGCTAAGGCAAGGAAACCAAATGTAGCCAGAACCAGTGAGTGTATGGTGCAGGAAGTTTCAGTCACCATATTGGGGCATAGTTCAAAGTAGATGTAAACAAACAATGAAGCATCATGTTGGGGCAGGGTCTAATGATACAAAACAACCAGAGACTGCACAAAAGGTATGAGGTAAGATGTAAGTCAGGCAGCAGTTTCAGCAAATACAGAAAGAGAAAAAGGCATTTACAGTTTAAACAGTCAGAACCCATGTGCTAAGTGCATAGAAAGTAGATCAGTAACTTGGATTTGTGTATTGTTGTTTTTGCAGAGAAATGGCTGCAAAAAGTCAGGGTATCTTCTTCATGCCAGAACCTGGATAGCCCAGCAGGAAAGAGAACTAGAGCAATATGAAAGATTGTACAAATGTGAAGGTGCACCAGCAAATGTTGCATCGCCTAACTTTCCAGTAAACGTATGTGTAATCTGCATGAGAACTGGGAGAGATGTTCTAATGATTCCGTACTGCAAAGATTGTAGGAAGCAGTATGGGATGTGTGTAGAAAGTGGCACTGTGCAAGCCAAGGCCAAAGAAATATGTCTGGCTCTGATGTGGACCCTTGTAGAGGGCCCAACCTGTGCATTACAGAAGGCAGCTGCATGCAGGCAGGAAGATCCAAAGGAGCTTGTAAGAGAATGTTTTGAGGATGTGACCCTGAGTGACTTGCAGTGGCAGGCAGAAATGGTCTTTTTGACCCCAGAAAAGGTTGAAGGGGACCAGCCAGAGACTAAGTCGGTAGATCCGTGGGCAGCAGGCCCAAGTCCGAGTTTAATTGGTGAAGAAGAACTAGAAGATGCCTTGCATTGGGATGCAACTGCCTCGGAACATAATGAGGAGTGGACTGTGTCTGGGGCTGAAACAGCTATCAGCTCCTGGGCAGAGCATGTAGAACAAGCAGAAATGGTGCAAGTTAGTAAGGCAACTGGTATTGAGAATGGGCTACCAGTGGCCCTAACTGCAAGTGAGCTACAAGAGATTATATGGGGCTCAAAAGAAGTTGTAGCAAGCACAGGGATGGTAAGTAAGTAAGTAAAGTAAAGTAAGTAAGTCAAATTTTTATTTAAAGACGCCCATTCCCGGAGGCTCTGGGTGGATGGACTGCTTTTTCCTCATTTGGAACATCCAAAGCTGGTTTGACCAGGTCTGGCCACCCCCAAGCGGGGCTGCTGGGTTGAGTCTGCCCAAAACATAGAAACAGAAATTGTTAGCAGATAAGGACCACTAGGCCCATCCTGTCTGCCCATAGGCCCTATACATTACATGTGGCCATTGACCGTATGTGATCAATGGCTTTTCATCACTCCCTCCCTCCCTTTTCAAGCTTCCCTTGTGCTTGTCCCAGGCATGCTTAAACCCCTCCACTGTGCTTGCCCCCACTACCTCCTGTGGCAGACTAGTCCAAGCGTCGGCTACCCTTTCTGTGTAAAAAAACTTCCTCACATTACCTCTTAATCTACCCCTTCCAATTTCATATTGTGCCTCCTTGTTCTAGTACTTTTCTGCATTGGAAAAAGTCCCCCACCTGCACCTTGTTTATGCCCTTGAAGTGCTTAAAAGTTTCAATCATGTTCCCCCGCTCTCTTCTCTCCTCCAGTGAGTACATGCTGAGGTCCCTTAGTCTCTCCTCATATGTTTTGTGGTGCAAGCCCTGCACCACCTTTGTTGCCCTTCTCTGGATAGTCTCCACCAAAAGCAGTAAAAAGGAACGCCTGATCAGACACAGGGCTGAGGCAGAGTATGGACTAAAATATCCATTTTTCCCCAAGAAGGATATGGAAAGCAATTGAGAATGAGGACCATAGAGAGGAATGATTGTGGGAAGAAGCCAGAGCTACCATTAAACCCCAAGTGTTTAAGTTCATGGGACTCAAACTCTGTTATGACAGGTTGAAGTTTTGGAGACTAGGTCGCACCCTCCATCTAGATTCAGTCCAAATAACTGACAGAGATGGTCATGAAACAGTCCACACCAAAAGACTTGTTCGTCCAGATAAGACAATAGTTTATGGTCCTTATCCTGAGTGGTACTACCCCTGAGTGCCACTATATCAGCATTTTGCTGGCTTGAAAGATAGCCACACCAGAAGAGATGCAACATGGTGGGTCCACCACCCAACTCTGCAGGCAATCAGCCAAAGAAAGAGATCTGAAGGCCAGAGTCAGCGTCCTGCCACTGGGAGCAACACGTCAGCATCCTGCCACAATGAGCCAGCTTCTGTGAGGAAAAGTCTGCTGTCAAGAGGGGGAGACCAACGCGGGTTTCTTCTGTCCTGGTGAATCCAGATTGAACTGTATCTGAAGCAGGTCCAGAGGTGGTGTAGAAGAGCCTGATCTGAAGATATGTCTTCATCCAGATCCAGAGACGTTATGCAGATAATCAACCTGCGTGTCTGACATGGTAGGCTAAAATCTCCTCTTACTTTTTATGTTTTGACTGTGCCCACTTAAAGCGAAGATGCCTTTTAAACTGTTTGGTCGAAGGGACATCTGGATCTGGACTACAGTTAACAGGCCTCAAGCCTGTTGCAAGAATAGTTTTCAGAAGGCTTCGGCCTATAAAAGACTATTCTTGAATGTATGTACTCAGGACTCTTCTCCTTAGAGCCTGGACATTGTAGAGACCACCTCCCCCCCAATGTTTTGTATGTGTTTATTTTGTTACTTTTATATTGCCTTTTGTAGAAAAAAACCTTTAAAAGATCTTTTGGGATTGCGTAGTATTCTACTCGTGGGAGGTTTGGTCATAGTTTTCTTGCAAGATGTGTTTTTGGAATGTTTCTTTTGCAGGTGTGCATGGGAGACAAAAAGAAGACAAGAAGAGGGTGTTTAGGACTCCACAGAGTTCTCCTTTTGGAGTATTTGGGATTTTAGAAATGTATAACTAGACAATGTTAAACATTTTTTCTTCTTTTCAGATTTAGTATGTAGTACTGGGGTTTGGGGAATGCATAGCAATGCCTTATGTATGTTTCTAAAGCAGTCTACAGTTTAGAATTGTGAACTATGTGTGGGTAAAGGTACACTGTAGGTAGCATAGGTTAGATAGCTTTTCCCTAGAGGGCTAGGGGGATAGACAGGTTGTTGGACCTGATCCTGATAGGGATCACCAGTGCTGTTTGTTAGGGCATGCTTCAGGCAGTCTCTTGGAGCCACTGAAAGAGTCCCAAAATAGTTGTTAGGTAGAGCTGAAGCTTCTTCAGTAGGCCTCTGTTCTTTGGTGCAACCTGCCTGTGCCTTGGCATAGGTAGAAGTGAGCCTGGCCACCTCGCCCCATAGGGTGCCCAGAGGTTGGATGGCCTGTGTTGCAGACCAAAGCCTTGCTGCTGACAGCAAGGATCATCTGTTGGCGGTGAGTGTAACTATGAAAATGAATCTCTTGTCCGGCCAAAGCCTCTGAAAAAGTAAAAGAAATATTTCAAAAGGGAGAGGCCACAAACCAATTAAAGGCTATTAACTAAGTACTGTCAGATTGGAATAAACAGCCCACTCACCTATATTTAATTTTTAATCATATTACTTCTTTTATTTTCTAAATATGTCTTCCAGAAAATAAATTACCTACATTTCGGGATATAAATCCCTTCATCAGGGAGTCCGGTTTTCAGTGTATTCACATAAAAAACATTTATATGACATCATTTTCTTAAAAAACAATATACATTTGAAATTGAAAAAACTTTATTTCAAAAATATTTTTTTAAATAAAAAATTGAGGATAATAGGGATGACTCACTCAGAATTCTTTTGAGTTTTATCCCCCAATTTATTTAGAGCATTTCTTAAGCTCTCTGGTTTCCCTAAATAAGGTAGGTAATAAATAAAACAATGAATGTCTGTCTCAACCCAATCATGATTGAGGTAAATGGAGAAAAGACAAAGGCAGTAAGGACAGGGAGGGGGCTAAAAGGGGTAAGGCCATCAAAAAATGAAGGGCGATGAGTACCATTGTCCATAGTCTGGGTAACAAACTGTCCGAACTAGTGGCCTTGATGGAAGAGGGATGCCTAGATATTGTGGCAGTCACAGAAACATGGTACACAGTGAACCATGACTGCGAGGTCAACATGCCAGGAAACACAATCTACAGGAGGGTCAGGGAGGATAAGAGGAGGAGGAGTAGCTCTCTATGTAAGGGAAGGGATCAAAGCAACAGAACTAAACGGTAAACAGGGAAGAGAGGAGGCACTGTGGGTTACCTTGGAGACAGGAAATGGCACCACAATCCACACGGGGGTTGTATACAGACCTCCATCTCAGGGGAGGAACTGGACAAGGAAATGATACAAAGCATCATTAGAATGGCAGAAAAAGGGGAGATATTATTGATGGGGGACCTGAATATGCCAAATGTTAACTGGAGCACCTTTGCTGCAGCCACATTCAAGAGCAGAGTCATTCTTAACGTTCTACAGGGGGCATGCCTCAGACAGCTAGTGTTGGAACCCTCTCAGGAGGGAGTAATCTTAGACCTAGTACTCTCAAACAGGAACAGAGAGAGGATCTCAGATTTAGAAGTGGGTAGCCATCTGGGAACAAGCAACCACCAAACAGTGTGGTTCACGATAAACACAGCAATAGAATCAAACCATACAAAAGCATGGGTATTTAGGAGAGCTAACTTTGTCAAAATGGGAGAGTACCTCTGAAAATCACTAGCAAATGGGCAAGAAGGAGGAGTGAAGGAACAATGGGGAAAAATCAAAACTGCCATCACAGAGGCAACAAGCCTTTGTGTGAAGCAAGTAAACAAAACTAAAAAAAGGAAAAAACCTCATGGTTCTCAAAAGAGGTGGCAGGGAAGGTTAGGGAGAAAAAGATAGCATTCAGGAAGTATAAATAAACACAGAAGGAGCAGGACAGAGAACTGTACCAGTTAAAGCAGAAGGAAGTGGGGAAGGCAGTCAGAATAGCAAAGGCCCAAACCAAGAAAAAGATAGCCAACTAAGTTAAGAAGGGGGATAAACCCTTTTATAGGCACATTAGGGAGCGAAGGAAGACCAAGGGAGGGATAGTGAGGCTTAATAAAGGGGGTCCATGTCAATTCGATCCCATCATTTTGTGCCATGAAAACTGGCTCCAGACAACTCGCTCTGGCAACAATTCACTCCCAAGACAACCCGCCCCCGATAATACATTCCCTTGCCAGCCAGTTGTCATGGAGTGAAATAAACCCAGAGATCATGGTAACTCTCACTGCTCTTCGAGTCAGTAGAGGAAATGAAGCCCATTAATTGACACATCCTGACACTCAGATGCATCCCTATTCCTTCTCTTGCCTCATTTTCTTTTTACTTTTATGGGCAGTACCTGTTGCGCTGACTAGAAGTATAAAGTCAAAAACACATGAAATGGCAAATCATATCTCCCTGCTTGGAATGGGTACACTCTCTTTTTTATTCCAATAACATTAAGGATAGAAACATAAACTGGTGGTCCTATGTTGGATTTACAACTTACGTGAGGTTCCCATTCCATCGCCCTCTCCTTTTGCTCTATGGATTGCCATCTTGCGTTCTACTCTTTATGAACGCTCAAGTCAATGATCTTACTGACCTTTGCTGCTTGCACATTTTTCATCTGTTGTGAGAGGCAAGTACTTGCAACGGCCATGTGGTGTCACTATTATATTGGTGAGAAACTTTGTCGAGTGTTGAGATTACTAAAATGTTTTCCTCCTTCTCGCCTCTACAGAATTTTATCATCAGTGTGCTTTTCTGTTTTTCATTGGCTCTTTATTGACTTTTTGTTCAATGTACTGGGGGGCTCATTTCATTTTTATTATTAGGTTATGCAACCGGTGATTTCATAGATCAGTCTACTCTGAATTATGATGATAATCTGCTTGGTCAGTTCTTTAATGTGGGTCCATGTCAATTCAGTGGGCCAGTACGGACTCTGTGGCTCACACAGTCTCCACTACTGCACCCGTTTGTCTCTACTAACTTGAAGAGGGTCATTTTGCTCTGTGACAACTGGCTGGTTATGAAGCGAATTGTTGGGAGCAGGTTGTCACGGGAGCGAATTGTCTCTGAAGCGAGTTGTCGGGAGCCAGTTGTCGCAGAGCGAAATGACGGGAGCAAATTGTCATGCTTCCTTATAAAGAGAAAGGGGGATAGAGGGTGTAAGTGAAAAAGCAGGGATGCTAAATGAATACTTCTGCTCAGTATTCACAAAAGAAGAGGAGGGGGAGGTACTTACACTAAACAATAGAAGCACTCTGGATAGGGGGGTCGATACCAGTCCATTCACAGAAGAAAAGGTCCTGAAAGAACTTCTAAAACTGAAGGTGGACAAGCAAAGGGGCCTGACAGGGTTCACCCCATAATTCTAAAAGAACTAAGGGGAGAACTAGTGACACCACTGACTACCCTTTTTATTAAGTCTTGGGAGGATGATGTGGTACCTGAGGACTGCAGGAGGGCGGATGTGATTCCCCTTCACAAAAGTGGGAGCAAGGCAGAGGAAAGAAACTACAGACCTGCTAGTTTGACCTCTGTGGTAGGGAAGATAGTGGAATCACTTCTGAAAGAAAGAACTGTTGAGTACCTAGAGGCCAGCGAGGCACAGGACCCAAGGCAACATGGATTCACAGTGAGAAGGTCATGTCAGATGAATCTAATAGATTTCTTTGACTGGGTGACCAAAGTAGAAGACCAGGGAGGTGCTTTAGCTGTGGCCTACCTAGACTTTAGCAAGGCATTTGATACAGTACCAAACAAAAGATTAATAAACTAGTTAGACAGCCTGGGAGTGGGTCCCAGGATGGTAACATGGGTAAAAAATTGGCTAAATAACAGGACGCTGAGAGTAATAGTAAACAGAGTACACTCTGAAGAAAGAGGGGTTACTAGCAGGGTACTGCAAGGTACAGTACTGTGACCGGTCCTCTTTAATGTCTTCATCAGTGACATTACGGAGGGACTGGAAGGAAAAGTATGCCTCTTTGCAGACGACATAAAGATCTGCAACAGAGTTGATACACAAGGGGTGGTGGAAAGGATGAGAAAGGACTTGGCAAGGTTGGAGGAATGGTCAAACTTATGGCAGCTTAGATTCAGTGCAAAGAACTGCAAAGTAATGCACCTGGGAAACAAAAGCCCTGGGGGAAGAGTACACAATGGGGGGAGGGTACTAACAACAACAAAAATGGAATGGGACCTGGGGTAGTCATATTAGATGACCTAAAGGTAGGCAAGCAATGTGAGAAGGCAGTAAAGAGGGCTGGGTGGATACTGGGATCCATAAGGAGAGGCATCATCAGTAGAAAACAAGAGGTTGTTATCCCTCTGTACAGACAGTTGGTGAGACCCCATCTAGAGTACTGTGTATAGTTCTGGAGACTCCATCTCTGCAAGAACATAGACAGGATGGAGGCAGTCCAGAGGAGGGCAACTTAAATGGTATAGAGTCTGCACCAGAAGCCATATGAAGAGAGACTAAAGGAGCTTAGTATGTATACCCTCAAGGAAAGAAGGGAAAGGGGGAACATGATAGAAAGTTTCAAGTACCTCAAGGGAATCAACGAAGTCCCAGAGAGTAGCATCTTTCAGAACAAGAGATGTGCAAGAACAAGGGGGCACAATTTGAAAATACAGGGGAGACGGCTCAGGGGCAATGTGAGGAAGTATTTTTTCACAGAGAGAGTGGTGAATGCATGGAACAGCCTCCCTGAGGAGGTCGTGGAGTCAAGAACAGTAGGGGAATTCAAGAATGCATGGGACAGACATAAGGCAGTCCTAGTGGGGGATAGGAGGAAGTAAGCTGTTGGTTAACTAGGATCTGCAGCTTATCTGTTAGATAGGAAAATGGGCAGACTAGGTTGGTCAAGCTTTCTTTATATGCCGTCAAAGTCTATGTTTTATGTTCCTATGTGCTTGATGTTAATATTTTACCCATGACAGTATCTGATCATTCTCTAGTATCTCTCTATGTAGAAATCCAAATTTTTCTGTTAGAATCAGCAGATGAAAACTGAATGATGTTATTAATGAACAGAAAGATGTAAGCACTAAGAGAGAACGTAAAAGAGAACCCAGAACAGATCAGATACTTATTCCAAAAGATAGTATAGGACAGGTGCTTGCTGTTAATATTAATATTTTACCCATGACAATATCTGTTTATTCTCCAGTATCTCTCTGTATAAATTCAAACTTTTTTGTTAGAAACAACAGATGGAAAGTGAAAAATTTTATCACTGAACAAGAAGATACAAGCAATAAAATAGGAGAAAAAGTAAGAGTTGTTCAACTTAAAAAGATACCAGACACAAGTTGGTTTAACACCTGGGCCACCTTAAAGTGCTATATTAGAGGCTATCTAATGGAATTTAATCTAAAACTAAAAAGTAAGTATTAAGTAAGTAAGTAAGCAATAAACCACAACAGGGTTTTATGTGATAAGGGCAAGTCTCTTATCGCGCCGCTCACAAAGAGCGATGCAAATTCACCCGCGCTAAAAAGGGCGACTTGGATTAAGAAAGACCACTGTAAACAGCGACGGTCCTCTGAAATAACTGCTTCCTTCTTTTTTTTGCAGGGGGCAAGCCCCCACACACCCCAAAATAAATATTTTCCACTCCAGGGGGAGTGGACTTAGGCAAAAAAGAAACTCTCCCTGGAAGCAAAACACTTGCCAGCACTGGGATCCGATCCCGGCACCATAGACTCCAGTAGTAGTGGCTCAAGCCACTACACCACACAGCCAGCTTAGCAGGGTTTGGCCAAACAAATCATTTTATCCCCTTTCTCATGAGTGTAGCAACTATCCCACAGCGCCACATTAGCTGTACCTATCCTGTGCTCTTTTTCCCTACTCGATCTATATGGGAGCGATATTACTGAGTCGCTCATATTAAGTCGCTCAATAATACTCACCCATTAAGGCTGCTACCCCATGACAGGGTATGGGGTTATAGGGATTTAATGCATGCCCCAGGTGTGTTGTGAGGCACGAGGCTGCAGGCTAAAGTTTTATTTTTTGAGCACCCATTTTCTGGGGTTTAGGGTGCTGTACATAGGTTAGAACAGTACATATACAGAGACATTTCAAATATAAAACTCCTAAATGACCAACTGATAACAAATAAAACTGAATAAAATTGAATAAATTAAGTTAAATAGTCAAAAAATAATTACAGGTCTGAATAGCAGCCAGTGTGTTAGGAGCCTTATGCTCTACAGGTCTCCATAAATAGGTGTGACTTCAGGACCCTCTTAGAGGCCTCCACCAAGGGGGGCCTATCTCAAGGATCTTGGAAGCTAGTTCCACAGGGCTGGTCCAGCCACCTCAAATGCCCAATCACCAGATGATTTGTGCCATGCCCTGGGAACTGCTAGGAGGCCCACCTCGGAGGAGTAGAGAGGGTGTTGGGTGTGGTAAGGATTCAGGAGGTTACTCAGATAGCCAGGTCCCAGTCTGTATAAGGTTTTATAAGTCAGTAATCCAACCTTAAAGGTAATTCACCACCTCACCAGCAGCCAGTACAGGTCACATAGGACCAGGATCACATGACAGGACCTCAGGAGTCCTGTCAGCAACCTGGCTGCTACATTGTGCACCAGCTGCAAGCGACTTGGGACTCCATCTATTTACCCTAAAGTAAAGAGCATTACAGTAGTCACGTCTGGAAGTCACAAAAGCATGAACTAGTGAGGGCAGGTTATCAGGCGGGATCAAGGCTTTAATCTGAGTGATATTCCTGAGACAGTAGAAGCCACTCTGGACAACAGATGACACCTGAGCCTCAAGTGTCAGCCTATCATCCAGAGTGACTTCTAGATTCTTCACCTTAGTAGAGGCAGCCAATGGAGAAGAACCAAATACCAGGCCAATCACCTCTACTACCACCTCAGCACCCTGTTGATGACCAGGCTCAATCACCAGAACCTCCATCTTGTTCAGATTGAGCTTCAGCCAGCTAGAGTACATTCAGTCCTGGATCTTGGTCAAGCATAAATTCAGTACCTGAACTGTGTCAAGTGTACTGGGTGCAAATGACAAATACAGCTGGGTGTTGTTACACAAGGTCCCTGCACCCTAATGGGTACCCCCACAGGTACACCACAGACAGCTAGCATTTAAGTACATGTTATAGTAACATATAGGACTAAGGGAATCTATAGTATAAGAGTAGATGTCAGGATATGTATGCATATTATTGTTATACACTTTACTTTCTAATATAAACCTGTATTTCTTGCTTATAAGATGTTAGGACATCTGTGTCCTTGCAATGATTATGATATATAAGTCAGCATTGCCATCTTCTGATGATTTGTATTATTACACGGCTATGTACAAACTGTACTTCTTTGTCTTTACAAAGTGATGACTACTACAAAATTGTATAATGTTATCTTGGACTGTGGAGCCACCTCTAATTTAGCCAATAGGGCTCATCTCTGTAACTAGAAATGTTTCTATCTTACAGTAACCATGGTAATTATCATAGTTATATAATATAAGACATTACATCTTCTACCTTGGAGACCCCAAGAGACACGGAGAATCCTCGAGGTATAGGGAATGCTTAGCATTGGCTCCCAGTTCGTATTGGTAAGAACTGCTTAGGGCAACTGTGATTATCCTTTTGGTAGTAATAGACAAGCTTTATTATTCTTATGCAACGTGTCTGTGATTCCTTGCATGCCCATTATTGCCAACAACCTGAGAGTGAGGTTTAGACCTCCTGACAATTGGCGACAGCGAGCAGGCAATATTTGGTGTTTGCAAAGTTTCACTTGTTGCTTCAAACTTTTCCCTTCCCAATGGGGGCTGTAGGTGTGCATTCCCGCATCACTTCTCCCGTTTTACGACCACTTTGTAATATCTTGCAAAGTCTTCTGCTTTCTGGATGTGGTCAATACTGACTCGACCCACTCCACAGCAGTTTTGAATTGCAAACTTACAAGTGCACAGTAGGCCAACGGTGAACAAGTACACCTGTTGTGGATCATGACTGGGACGTAAACATACCAGGATACACTATCTATAGGAGGGACAGGGAGGGTAAAAGGGGAGGAGGAGTAGCTCTCTACATAAGAGAATAAATCAAAGCAACAGAACAAAAGGGTAAACAGGGAGGAGAAGAAGCACTGTGGGTCAATTTGGAGGCAAGCAATGGAACTACAATCCGCACAGGGGTTAGAGCACAGACCCCTCTCAGGGGAGGAAATGGACAAGGAAATGATAGAAAGTATACTAGAATGGCAGATAAAGGGAGATATTGCTGATGGGTGATCTGAATATGCCAGATGTTAATTGGAGTGCAGTTGCAGCAGCCACTTGAAGAGTGGGGTTATTCTAGATGCCTACAGGGGTATGCCTTAGACAACTAGTATTGGAGCCCACTCGAGAGGGAGCAGTCTTAGACCTGGTTCTCTCAAATGGAGATGAAGAGGATCACAGATGTAGAAGTGGGTAGCCATCTGGGAACTAGCGACCATCGAACAGTATGGTTCACAATAAACACAGCAATAGAGTCAGCCATACAAAGACAAAGGTACTGGATTTTAGGAGGGCTGACTTTGCAAAATGGGTGAGTGCCTAAGGAATGCACTAGCAAATGGGCAGGAAGGAGGGGTGGAAGAACAATGGGAATAATAAAAACTGCCATCACAGAGGTAACAAGCCTTTGTGTAAAGCAAATAAGCAAAATGAAATGAGGTAAGAAACCACTATGGTTCTCAAAGGAAGTGGCAGTGAAGGTTCAAGAGAAAAAGAAAGCATTCAGGAAGTACAAGGAATCACAGAAGGAACAGGACAGAGAGCTGTATCAGTTAAAGCAAAAGGAAGCTGGAAAGGCAGTCAGAACAGCAAAGGCCCAAACCGAGGAAAAGACAGCCAAACCAGTTAAGAAGGGGGATAAAACCTTTTACAGGTACATCAGGAGTGAAGGAAGACCAAGGAGGGATAGTGAGGCTTAATAAAGGGGAGGGAGGGTGGGCAGAGGTGACTGTGAAAAGGCAGAGATACTAAACAAATATTTTTGCTCAGTATTTACAAAGGAAGAGGGAGGTACCTAAAACAAACAGTAGAAACACTCTGGATACAGAAGTTGATACCAGCCCATTTACAGAAGAAAGGGTTCTGAAAGAGCTCTTAAAACTGAAGGTGGACAAAGCAATGGGGCCTGATGGGATTCATCCCAGAATTCTAAAAGAACTAAGGGTAGAACTAGTGACACCACTGACTACCCTCTTTAACAAATCATGGGAGGATGGGGTGATACCTGAGAACTGGAGGAGGGCAGATGTGATTCCTCTTCACAAAAGTGGGAGCAAGGCAGAAGCAGGAAACTACAGACCTGTTAGTTTAACCTCAGTGGTAGGGAAAATGATGGAATCACTTCTGAAGGAAAGAATTGTTGAGTATCTAGAGGCCAGAGGGGCACAGGACCCAAGGCAGCATGGATTGACAGCGGAAGGTCATGCCAGACAAATCTGATAGATTTCTTTGATTGGGTGACCAAAGTAGTTGATCAGGGAGGAGCTGTGGACATGGCCTACCTAGACTTTAGCAAGCATTTGACACAGTCCCACACAAAAGATTAATATACAAGTTAGCCAGCCTGGGAGTGGGTCCCAAGATGACAGCCTGGGTAAAGAATTGGCTGGAGAATAGGACACAGAGGTAATAGTAAATGGGTCCACTCTGAAAAAAGGGGTTAGTAGTGGGGTACTGCAGGGTTCAGTATTAGACCGTCCTCTTCAATTTCTTTATGCGACATTGCAGAGGGACTGGAAGGAAAAGTATGTCTCTTTGCAGATGACACAAAGATCTGCAACAGAGTTGATGCACAAGGTGGCTGGAAAGATGAGAAGGGACTTGGCAAGGTTAGAGGAATGGTCAAATGTATGGCAGCTTAGATTCAATGCTAAGAGTGCAGGTAATGCACCTGGGAAACAAAACCCAGGGAAGAGTACACAATGGGGTGAGATACTAACAACAACAAAATGGAAAGGGACCTGGGGGTAGTCATATCAGATGACCTAAAGGTGGGCAAGCAATGTGAGAGGGCAGCAAGGAGGGTTGGGAGAATACTGGGATGCATAGGAGAGGCATCACCAGTAGAAACAAAGTTATTATCCTCTGTACAGACAGCTGGTGAGACCACATCTAGAGTACTGCAGTTCTGGAGACCCAATCTCTGCAAAGACATAGACAGGATGGAAGCTGTCCAGAGGAGGCGAAAAAAATGGGCAGGGTCTACACCAGAAGACATATGAAGAGAGACTTAAGGAGCTTAATATGTATAGCCCTCGAGGAAAGGAGAGAGGGGGACATGATAGAAACTTTCAAGTACCTCAAGGAATCAACAAAGTCCAAGAGGGTAGCATCTTTCAAAAAGAGGTGTACAAGAACAAGGGGCTAATTTGAAGATAGAAGGGGCAGCTCAGGGTAATTTAAGAAGTATTTTTCACAGAGAGGGTTGTGGATGCATGGAGCGGCCTTCGAGGAGGTTGTGGAGTCAAAAAACAGTGGTGGAATTCAAGCATGCATGGGACAGTCATAAGGCAATTCTAGGCGGTGGGGGTAGGAAGAATTAGGCTGCTGGTTAACTAGGATCTGCAACTTATCCATCAGGTAGGGAAATGGGCAGACTGGGTGGGCCAAGCGGTCCTTATCTGCCGTCAAAGTCTATGTTTCTATGTTTCATGGTTTGATTTTTCGTTTCCTCCCACACAATGGCTACCGTATAAAATATCTGCGCAGAACTGAGACTCGATGTCTCAAACTTCCTTGCCTCCCATGGAAGATGGGCTGACTTCATGCGGGATGCAAGTCAATCCGACAACCCTATACTGGGGATTTCAACCCAGTACACGGAGACGAGACAAACAGCCAGAAAGTGAGAAGCTAAAGGGCTGTTGGCCGCGGCGCTTTATGCTGCTCTGGAAGCCTCCGAAGTGAGATTTCGAACCCTTGAACTACAAATCTCATCTCTTAAGCAGGAGATGGGGTTGCAGGAAACTGAATGTGTGAGACGTGAGCAGGATTTGGAGTCTGAGCTCCAAACACTGCGAAACAAAAAGGATTCCCTTTTGCATCATTCTGCACAGGCAGGCGAGCAAGAACTTTATATGTTGAAGCAGGAGTGTAAAAGTTTGAGACTGGATAAGGGGCAGGCTTTGCAAATGAAAGACTTGTTAGGTAGAATGAATGAACAATTGAGTGAGGAGCTGGGAGAGGTACAGGACAAGATAAACCAGGTACGTAATGACTTAGAAGTGGCTACTAGGGACAATCACGAATTGAGCACTGCGTATAGGGTGTCACAAAAACAGATACAGGATGAGGTGGATGTGCATGTTTCAAATGTGAATCATGCTGACTGTGAATCCAAGATGGCGAAACTGCGCCATCAGCGAGAGATGTTGGCTGGTCACTTCAAGGCGATGGCAGGCATAGCGCCTGCCTTGACAACATCATCTGAAGGGGAGATCTCAGATGATGACATTTGTCAGTACAATGCCCAGTCACATCTCTACTCTGACCCAGATACCCCACCCACCATCCACAACATGGCGGACCCCCATCACATGACACCCATACCCTACATCATCGATGGCATGATGCACATCATGGGCGACGCCAACATGGTGACCCCCATGATGGGGGGGAGCAGGCCCAGGTTTAGTCCCGACAGCACCACCGGTAGCCATTATTTATATGGAAGACAGGCAGGAGATAGAGAGAATGATTGAAAATGCAATAGGCACCGTGCCCATCTCTGAGAGAAACAAATGGGTTCTCAAGACCCAAATTAGGCAGCTTCTACATGAGGCTGGCACTCAGGAAGGCATGGTTCATTCTGTGGCAGACATCACAGCTCAGGCAGCCCTGGATGGTGCCCGAGGTAACCTACCTCCACCTGATTGTCCCAATAATCCCCTACAAATGGTCTACTCTGTTCAGCAAATAGCTGACAGCATTGGTTGGATGAGCCTGTCCGACAACCTCAGTTGCCACTTGGAAAAGGTGCATGCTAACTGTGAAATGCTTAGTCTCGCTGCAGACTACCAGGTCCAGATCCTACACCAGACCACTGATCCCGGACTGAGGGCAAAACTCCCCGATGTCGTCCACCAGGACGCCACGCCACCTCTGACGAAGTAACAGCTGAGCTAATTTCTGCATGCAGTCCAGGTGTAGTAGGAGTGATACTCACAAACCCTGTAAAACAGAATGCAAAAGAAAGTCCAGCGACTTTCCAGCAGAGGCTTTGGATGGCCTACTAGGTAGGGAAACATCTTGCAGGGGAAGCTGCAGATGCAGACCTTATTGAATACAAGACCCTATTCCTTAGGAATATGATCCCTACAGTAAGAGAAAAGGTAGAGCCAACCACCTATCCCACCTTGGAGAGGTTTGCTGATATCCTCCAGAAAACCGAGAGAGTTTATCAACTCTACATCCATGATTCATGCTCCGGTTCCAAGAAAGTAGCTACCGTGGAAGCCACTCTGGAGGCCACAACGCACTACACGGTGGAGGAGCAAGCCCAAGAGAAACAGCCCCTTCCCACAGAGAATCAACACCCCCAGCAGGCCCAACAACAACAACAATCCTGGGGTGGGAACTGGAACTAACACAAAAACAAGAAACACCATAAGAATAATAAGGGTAAACAACAACAAAGATCAGGCCCTTCGTATAGGGAAATAGCTGACGAGAACCGGAAGTTCCGAGAACTTCTCAGGCAAGTGCGTTCCGTGATGGATGCTGTTCTCATTCAGACCCTTGCAGCCATACAACTGGGAGAGCAGGCCTCAACAGGCCACGGAGACACCAGAAGTACAGGCGCTCAGGCCCTTACAGGCCTGAATCTGAAAGCGGATCCCTATATAGCATCAGTGCAGCATGGTGAAGTGGTTCACAGGAACCAGCCCCAGACTCTCTTCCATGAGACTCCCTGTTCTTCCACTGGTACAGATTGACAATTACAGGCCCCAGTCCATATCGTAAACAAGCTGGTCTTGAATACAAATGGAAGGCCCTGCACCGAGGCCGAGGTCTGGGGCCACCTACTAATGGTGTTACTGGATACAGGCATGGCCATGTCTGTATTACATGTTGACCACCCAGGCATCTCTCC
The DNA here is from genome assembly GCA_016271365.2 of Neoceratodus forsteri. Lineage (NCBI taxonomy): Eukaryota > Metazoa > Chordata > Ceratodontiformes > Ceratodontidae > Neoceratodus > Neoceratodus forsteri. Next base: position 842,658,764 of record CM028134.1, read on the forward strand.
TTGGTCCACCGGACGGAGGACTAATATGTCTGGTGTAGATGGAACTAGGTTGCCTGCATACCGTTCCCTGCCACTACCTGTGACACTGGGACACCTGAAGGCCTATCATACCTTTCAGCTAATGGTACTGCATGATCACCCTAATATAATCAGAATCAACTTCCTAGCACCACACGGCTGTGTGGTAGACCTAGCCAACATGTTATCGATACAAATTCAGGGACAATATCACACCATCATGATCCCTGACTCGCATGTGGTTGCAACAATATCTGCGAACAACAAAGAGTATGACGTCATAGATTTGTTCAAGAGCCACAAGTTTTTTCCAAAGCTCCTCCCCATTCTGCAAAGGCATCTGGAGGCATTTTCCACCAACAAGCATGACTGTGGCAGAATGCACACTGTCATTGAAGTGACAGGCCCAGCACATGAGAGGCAACGGCAATACCCCTTTCCATCTGAGGCCTTGCCTTCTCTTAGAGAAACAATTAAATCACTCCTCAAGCAAGGTGTAATCAGGACATGTGTTTCCACTGCCAATTCCCCAGTGTGGCCTGTGAAAAAACCCATGGGTGCTTGGAGACTTATTATTGACTGCAGGAGACTGAACCAGGCCACCGCCAGTTGTGCCCCAACTGTGGCATCTGCACCTGATGTGCTGCAACTATTGACCCCTGACCAAAAATGGTTCAGTGCCCTGGACATCTCCAGTGGTTTTTGGTTATTGCCATTGGCCCCCAAGAGTCAATACAAGTTTGCCTTCACCTTTGAGGGCAGGCAGTACACGTGGACCTGCTTTCCACAGGGATTCCATAACAGCCACTCTCTGTTCCATTTACATATTATGGACACCCTTGAGGACTTCTCTACACCCCAGTGTCTCTTGCAGTATGTGGATGACCTGTTGTTGGCAACAGCCACACAGGAACAACATCTGGACCTCTTGGATGAACTATTGACCCTCATTCAGAGGGCAGGCCTCAAGTGTAACCCAGCAAAAGCACACCTATGTCAGAAAGAGGTAATCTTTCTGGGCCTAAGGATAACTGACCAAGGCCGAAGCCCCACCTGGAAGAAGATACAAGGATTACAAGACTTGCCACTGCCCACCAGCGTGGCCACTCTTAGGAGGTTTCTAGGTATGGTAAATTATTCTAGTGATTTTTTTTTTTTACAACTCTTTTTCCCTCCTGACACAGCTTGGGAGAACTCTCTCAGGCATCCTCTCCTTTCTGCCTGCCTGCCTGAGAGCTGCTGTGGTCTAGTGCCCTTCTCCCCCACTGCCAGTACCCCCGGTTTAACCTGCCCGGGGAGGGTAGCCCGACCACCTACTTAGGCTCCTTATGAACGCAGACCCTGGTAGATGGGCGGGGCCCGGGTGGAGGAGTGATGAGGCTTTGCCCAGTCAGATCCGGTGCTGGGCATTGTGGAGATGTGCCATCGCCTATCCCCATGAGCCAGGTTTTTCCATTTTTCTATCCTGTTTCCCCACCCACCCTTGTGTGTGCACTCCCTGACACTTAGCTAATGGCAATCCTGCCAGCATCAGGCACGCTGTAACGTGCTTCCCCGAGCTACTGCAGCATCCCCTGGTTTCCACCAGGGGTCGCTGGAGTGCCAGATGTCCAAGTGCCCTCCCCCCAGGATAGGAGATCAGCCCAGGGGGCACTCAATCTGATCCCTCCCCTGCCGACCCCCGGCACCCGAGCTCGGTCCCGAACTCAGGTCACCAGTGTGGCACGAGGTGTGGCATCCAGTGCCTCAACCCTCAGCACCATCGGGCCAGCCTTATTCTAGAGATTTTATTTGTGATTTTGCTCAGAAGGCTGCCCCTCTGTATGAATTATTTGAAAAAGGATGTGTCCTGGAATTGGGGCCCCATTCACACCCAAGCTGTGATGTCACTGAAACAGGTCTTGGCCTCAGCTCCAGCTCTGGTTAACCCCAATCCAGCTTTGCCATTCCATCTGGAGTGTGCCACCTCTGACATAGCTATAGCAGTGCTGGCCCAGAAGGTCCATGGCACCCTGAGACCCATTGCATATGCATCATAGTTCTTGACCCCAGTGGAGCAGAAGTATAGCCTTCATGAAAGGAATCTTCTGGCTACCTACTGGGCTGTCAAGCACTTTTTGTATATCATTGGGTGCTCTCCTCTGATCATCAACACGAACCACACCCCAACTACCTTTTTACTTTAAGATAGAGTGAAGGATGGGTCAGTCTCCAACACCAGACTGACACACTAGTCCCTCCTTCTCCAGGATAGAGACATCAAAGTCCACCCAACCAAAATGCCATCCATGCTGGTACATGGCCTCCTTTTCCAAGGAGAACCCAATGAATGTACACTGCAGCCACCTGATCTTCCCGATCCAGGTCCTTTCCTCCCTGCTACACCACAACTACTTGAGAACACCTCATTGTATAACATCTTTACAGATGACTCAGCTTCTTGCTACCAGGGAGAACAGATTGCAGGGATGGCCATATTAGTTATTTACCCTTATGGTAACACTGTCAAAATTTCTGAGCGTTGCAGTGTGGCATCATCACAGTATGCTGAGATGGCAGCGATGGCCTGTGCCCTTGAGTTCATCCAGCATGGAACCAAGGACACCATTATTTTTATAGACTCTAACTGGGTTTGTTGTTCCCTTACAGAATTTCTTCCTTTCTGGCAGAAGAACTCCTTCCTCTCCTCTGATGGCAGCCCAGTAAAACACAAGGAACTGGTAATATACATTCATTTACTGGACAAAAGTTTGCACACAAACTCTATATACACAAGGTCAAACCTCACTCCATGCACGACCCCTATCATGCCTTCAATGACAGTGCTGACACCCTTGCAAAGGAAGGAGCCCGAGGGGGCGACACCTGGATGATGGACCATCCAGAGGCCAGTGCGGCTGTACATATTGCAACAGTCAGGAAGAAACCTGAACCCTTTTCCCCCTTGGACCTGTCAGCAGCCCAGCACGCTGACTCTGAGCTTAAAGATGTGTTCAGATTCCTTGACAAAGGTACTGAGAAGAATCTCCCTACTCATAACCCCTACCAAAGGCATGAAGGTAAGTTGCATCTTTCCCCTGATGACAAGCTCATCTGGTATCAACCAGATGACATCCCCACCAAGTTGTGGGTGGTTCCCTGTCATCTTAGGCCCAAATTTTTGCACCAAGTGCATGACACCCCCACTGGTGGACACCAGGGAGTAGAAAATACCTGCCAAAGGCTTAAGACCACCGCTTGGTGGCTGATGTCACCAAGGATATCAAACAATACAGAGACAACTGCCTTGTTTGTGCACAAAACAACCCCATCCCTACAAAACAAAATGCCAAACTGCTACCACAATGGCATTCTGGCCCTTGGCATGCCATACAAATTGATTTTATTGGTCCCCTGACCAATACTAGCAGAAACAATAAATACGCCCTTGTGGTAACTGATCTCTTCTCTAAGTGGGTCGAAGCTTTCCCCACTAAGACATGTACTGCTAAAACCACTTCCAAAATCCTGGTGGAACAAATTTTCTCCAGGTGAGGCCTACCTCTCAAGGTAGACTCAGAAAAAGGAACAAGTTTTACAGGTGAGTTGATGAAAGAAGCACTTGAACTCCTTGGAGTTCATCAAAAGTTCCACATACCTTACCACCCACAATCTTCAGGTCAAGTAGAAAGAGACAACAGGCGGATTAAGCAAATGCTTTCCAAATTCATTGAGGACAATCCCATGGATTGGGATTCCCTATTGTTGTTACTCCTTATGGTAATCGGGGTACACCCTCAGCCACCACCCAGTTGACACCCTTTGAGGTGATGACTGGTAGACAGATGAAATTACCTGAACACCTGTTGTTTGGCCTGCACACCCCCACTGCAGACCATGTATCTGTAGACCAATATGTGGAAAAACTCAGACAAGACCTCATACACACTCATTTGTATGCTGCCAACCGCATGGGCAAAGCCCAGCAAAAGTCCAAAATACAGTTTGACAAACATGCACAAAAAGTGGATTGGTAAGTTGGGGATCAGGTAATGGTTCTCAGATTTGCACATCCCATACACTCCTTCTCCAATATGTGGGAAGGTGCCTACCCTATTGTCAACAAGCTCAGTCTGGCAGTCTATCAGGTTAGACTTATGCAAAACAACAAATTGACTGACAAATGGTTACATGCAAACCAACTGAAACTGTATAAAGGAGTATAATTACTTTTCCTCACCCCATTGGGTGTAATAGTACTAATTTCCAATGTTTGATTTTCCTTTTCAGATACACTGACAAGATGGCTATCTTGTTCCATTTTCTCCTCATCTCAGCAGTTATCCCCTGCATCTAAGGCACGGTAAAGCACCTCCTTCCTCACCTTGATCCACCTGCAACTACCCCAGAGGGAGTCTCCATCAGTATTCCTGACAATTTGATTACTGTTCAGGAAGGTTCTGATGCCTACCTCACTGCCTCAGTTGTTGCTTCTGACAAATCTACCCTACAAATTGAGTGGCAAACCACATCTCAAGGACAAATACTTCCCATGGCCAAGTTTTCCAAGGGAACTTTCCATGGTTGGCCCAAAGCAAAAGTATCCCCAAATGATTCTTTGTCCTTGCTCCTAACCTGTCTTAGACATTCTGGTTTATACAATATTACTGCCTTAACTGACTCCTCATATTGTAATTCCTTGTCTAAAGACTCTGCCAGGAAATGTCGTGCTGTACACATCATGGCCTCTGCCGCCATATACCTTTCTGTGTTGCCCCCTACTGATAAACAGCTTTTGGAATGTCCAGAACACACCCCTGGCCCTTGTAGTGGTTTAACAACCACTGCTTTACCTGGTACACTTATTAACAACTTGCAATTTATGCATATACCTGTTTTGTTTAACTTGATTTACTGGAATATGAAAGAATTTGGTACGTGTCATACTACTAATACTTCATTGTTTTATAGTACTTTTTTACTTGATAGCTTAGCAGCATTTCAAATCCGTACCCAAGACCCTATTGCCGGGGTACACACCACCGAGCATAGACACAATTTTAGGAGAAAACCTAATTCTAATGATCAAAGTCATAAATGTAATACATGTGAAGTTGACAGTTCTGATGTCACTGGTCCCACAGGCACAGTTACAGGTCTTTTTGGTACAGCCATGTCTATTTGGAACAAAGCCGACATTGCTGCTATCAAATCACATTCACAGAAATTCCAAACTGATTTGGTCAATGATATTATACCCCCATTATTGCATGGTGTGGATGGCCTTAGTCAGGAAGAAAGATACACTGTATACAACATGCACGACATTGCTCAGGCATTTTCAGATTCTAAAGATAAGATTAATGCTCTCATTGCACAGAACAATAAAGAAGCAGATAAACAATATATTGCCCATGAGTTATTATGCTCTGCCTATGGCTCTTACATCATTACTACCATCAATAATCTTTTCCGTGATCTACAATCCAGAAGGATCCCTGATGTTATACATGATAGATGTATCTCTAAATGGTATTGTCCTCAGTGTAAATCCTCCAGCTGTGTTGTAATGTGTATGCTACAAACTCTAACTATTCCATTTTCCACAGCTAGGAATTTGGGTTTTGTGACCAGACACCCTAACACTGGCCCATGTTTTACTTCTAGGAAATGTTACATGAAGGATATTAGGTTTGTTTCTTTTACTGTCTCTTTACCATGTTTTGATCCTACCACAGCTTTATTCGATAAACTCACATCCGTACATTCCATTGGGCACCTTGATGAAGACATCTACAGAGAACACCTTGACTTACCTCCTCTATTGGTTTTTCACTCTCTTCTGGATGCCTGGGTCACCCCGCACACTGATTGCTGTGCGAAGAAAGGGTATATTTATTTGTGTGCTGTGACGTATTTGATGTTATTAAACCAGTATGTGGCTATTCCCCAGACAGTATCAACTGGTCCTTTTCCACGGACGATGACATCACCACTAATGGCACAGAATACCAGGACTCAACATCAGCTTCAGACACTTCCAAGTTATACCACTCCTATAGGGAACTCATCGCCTGTCAACATGGATTTCCAAACAAACTTATACTTGCCCGGTACAGTTGCAAAAATGAAGACTGCCTACTGTTAAAATGCAATATAATTCAGACAGAGAGTATTGTGTTGTAACAAACTTTAAAAGTTATACTTATGGACTGCAAACATGTTCTATAGATAGTCTGAACTTCTGTTTTGTACCACACCAGAAGTCAGTTATTGGACACACAGTTATTACACCAGTCCCTCTCATGGACGCTGGCATCGTTGATGGTAACCCTGATTATCTGCTGACACTCTCTGAGTATTTACCTTACTTTAATGTACACATTGATCACCTCACTTTGACATTAAAATCACTTTCAGAGAGAAAAGACACCCATCTCATCCACATCAGCAATAATATTTCTAAAGCTAATGAAGCTGTCCTTGCACTTATTAATGATGGTGATATAAACAGTGCATTTACTAACACTTGGTTAGAGATTACATTTAAAGGTTTTGTTATTATACAAGCATTTTTTATATTTTTTCTCATATTATGCTTTGCTGTCTATGGCGCACACTACACCAACACTGTGAGCAGCTGGAGTTCCTTTACAAGGCTTGCGCGTTGGGTCTGTAAACAACCCCTGCTCCCTATCCACTTCCTTACTCTTGCTGTGTTGTCCCTTCTGAGGCAACAAAGCGGGGATGTTACACGAGGTCCCTGCACCCTAATGGGTACCCCCACAGGTACACTGCAGACAGCTAGCATTTAGGTATATGTTATACTAACATATAGGGCTAAGGGCATCCACCGTCTAAGAGTAAATGTCAGGATATGTATGCATATTATTGTTATACACTTTACTTTCTAATATATACCTGTATTTCTTGCTTATAAGATGTTAGGACATCTGTGTCCTTGTAAAGCTTATGATATATAAGTCGGCATTACCATCTTCTGATGATTTGTATTATTACACGGCTATGTACAAACTGTACTTTTTTGTCTTTACAAAGTGATGACTACTACAAAATTGTATAATGTTATCTTGGACTGTGGATCCACCTCTAATTTAGCCAATAGGGCTCATCTCTGTAACTAGAAATGTTTCTATCTTACAGTAACCATGATAATTATCATAGGTATATAATATAAGACATTACGTCTTCTACCTCGGAGACCCCAAGAGAAATGAAGTATCCTCGAGGTATAGAGAATGCTTAGCATTGGCTCCCAGTTCGTATTGGTAAGAACTGCTTAGGGCAACTGTGATTATCATTTTGGTAGTAATAAACAAGCTTTATTACTCTTATGCAATGTGTCTGTGATTCCTTGCATGCCCATTATTGCCAAGAACCTGAGAGTGAGGTTTAGACCTCCTGACAGTGTCATCCACATAGCAGTGAAGCCCCACACTGTATCATCTAATGATGTCCCCAGGGGCAGCATGTATACCATTAACAACATGGCTGACAGGTTCAAGCCCTGAGGAACACCATATGACAGGGGCTTTGGGAGTGAGGAGAAATTCCCCATCACCACCCTCTGCATCCTATCTGTCAGAAAGGATTCAAACCAATTGATGATGGTGGGGACGTGTCCATAGAACTCCCTAAGGTGATCCAACAAGACACCATGATCCTCAATGTCAAATGCTGAAGAGAGATCACATAGAACCAGAACTGACTGTTCCCCTCTATCTTTAGCCCTGAGGAGATCATTATGCACCATAACCAGTGTAGTCTCTGCACTGTGCTAAGGCCTGAATCCTGAAATGAGAGGCTCATAGATGTCAAAGGTAGTGAGATGTGCCTCGAGCTGCAGAGCCACTATTTTCACAATAACCTTACCTAAAAAGGAAGGTTAGAGACAGGTCGATAATTTGCTAAGCAGTCCGGTTCAAAAGATAGTTTCTTCATAAGAGTCTTCTCCAGCACCTTTTTCAAGGCACTAGGGAAAGACCCTCCACGAGAGAGAGCACTAGACAATCTCAGCAAACGCTGGACCTACAGACCCCACATAGCCCATGAGTAGATGAATTGGGCCTGTTCCAGTTCACAGGAGGGCTGCAACTTTGAGATTACCTCACAAACCTTTTCCACCCCTACTGGCTTAAACTCTCTCTAGACATGAGGAGTGCTCCTAGCGACAACTATCTCTCTACTGTGGGTCCGTAACAGCCCTGTTGAGGCAATCCCAGATCTTATAGAGGACAGTTTATCAGAGAAGAACTGAGTGAACTCATCACTGCCTGGCTTTAATTGCTCTTTTCAGTGGTAGACAGGTAGGATGGAGTAACCTGTCCACAATCTGAAAGAGCTGAGCTGGTCTGTTCCTTCCCGAAGCAATCTCCCTGGACAGAAATGCTGCCTTTTTATGGGAGATTGCTCTTTGATACTCACTGTAGTGAGTTCTCAAAGTCAGTCTGTCCTCCTCAATACCAGACTTCAGACAATAATGCTCTAGCCTCTGACCCCTGGTCTTCATCTCCCTGAGCTCCCCATCAAACCATAGGGATCTTAAGCAAGAAGACCTGGGTTGTATATGCACTAGTGCGACAGAGCTGAGAGCCAAGACAACCACCCTGTTATAAGCCATTATTGCTTCTCCTGACCCTTCCCCACAAGCAACCATCACACCTGAAAGATCCATTACTGCCTGGTGTCTTGTGAGGGACAACCCCTTCAAGGGACAGTAGCGGACCATCTCCAAAAGGGAGGACTATTGGGGGGCTCCAAATGAGAACATTACCATGCAATGATCTGACAAAATGATCAGATCAATCTCAAGGTTACCTACCTCAAGCTCCAGTGAGAATACTAAGTCCAAGGCATGACTGTGATTGTGGGTTGTGGTAGTAACAACTTGTGTGAGGCCCAGCGAATTCATCATCTGGAGGAAGTGTTGTCCAAACTGCGAAAGTTCATCATCAAACCAAGCAATGAAGTCACCCAGAAACAACTATCTTGGTGACTCCAGCACTCTCCCTGTGACAAAGTCCATGACCTCCTGCAAAGGTTCTTTCTCGCACCCCAGAGGCTGGTACACCAGAAGGATTCTACAACCTGCACATGTACTCCCACATATGGCCATGCATTCAAACAATGAAGCAGAACCCACTGGGTGCCCCAACAGTTCAGGTTGGTTCTAGAACAGATAACCACATCCCCACCCTGGGAACTCTCCTCGGGCAGAGAATTACAGAGAGACCAGCTGGGACAGATGCCTCCAAAACTGGATCAGCATGATCACTCAGCGAGGGCTCTGTTATGCAAGCAAGATCAACTGAGGTGATCAAGTCCACTATAATTGTAGTCTTGTTCCTAATTGTTCTCGCATTGCAGAGCAGTGCCCAAAGGGGATGGGCAGAGGTTGCTGGCCTAATGGCTACCTGCCCACTTGGTCCAGTGGGAGCCCTGGGTATGGGAACCAAACATGTCTGGCCTCTCCTTAGGTCCCACTTCACTCCCGGGCACTTCCTGGTCCTCACCACCCCAACATTTCTCTCCCTGTTAGCAACACCCACGTCCTGCCACCTACCATCCTGCCTTCTTATAATGCCCACCTCCCTACAGCGCCCTAAGCCACTGCTGGTGGACCACTGCAAAAAAATACAAGAAAGCACAAGTACAAAGTAAATTAGAAGACATCAAAAATTTGAAAACAACCTGAATAGTACTAATTCAGAGGAGAATTGGAGAAGCTGGTCAAAGGTAAAATTTGAATATAATGAGATGCTAAGGGAAAAAGCTGAGTTCTGTGTTAGGAAGGCCAAACTTAATTAGATTGATTCAGGACACAAGGCTTCTAAAATATTGAAAATTAGGCTTAAACAATCTGCTAATAAAACTAACATAAATTGTAGAACAAAAAGCAGAGATGGAGCTCTTCTATGTAGGTTTGAAGAAACTAATGAAGAATTCAAAAAATTCTATTCAGATGTATACACAAAAAACAGTCCCTTGACTCTTTGGATAAACTAGAAAAATCTGGTGAAGGTTTGGGAATACCAAAACTAGAAGAAAGCCACATGGGAAATTTTAAGGAACCAATATCAACATTACAAATACAAAAAGCCATTAAATCTCTAAGTAAGCAATAAGACCTGATAAGAGTGTGGGGGTTTGGTGGATGCCCACATGGGGCGCAATGAGGTTGATGCCACAGGCATGGGCCTTACAGCCCCTGAAAGTGTGGGTATCCACCAGTACCAAACATCTGGAAGAGTCTTATTATTGCACTTAGAAAACTGGTTGGGCAAATTAAAAAAAAAAAAACTGTCTCCAAAAGATAAAAAAGGCACGAAAAATACAGTAACATGTTGGTTAGAAAATGTCAACTAGTTCCTCCCACAGATGATTTCTACCTGTTAGTCATTTGTCTTTCTACATATGCAGTAGAAGGTTTGTTTGTTCACCATGGAACATAAAAAATTCTATATTTTGCAGTATTCTTGTAACATAATGCTCCCCCCACACACACACCAGACACATGGAATGCATGAATTCAAAATTCTGCAAAATTCCACTGGCATACACTCACACAGACACACACAGGCCTCATGTGGAATAGGAGGCTCAATTTTTTCTGGGGCAGGGTTTATTTATTTATTAGGTTTTATTGACCAGAAAAGTACAATAACACAGTAGTGCCTATTTTTAGATATGAATCAGGAGGTTACAAGGCAATCAGGTACAATACAATAAGGAGTAATGCAGCAAATTATAAATGCAACAGCGCATGCTGTGGAATAGAAGGATAAAAACACAAATATAAGATACAAAATTCATGAAAATTCATGAGTAGAGCTAGTATGCTACAGGCCAGCTTGGGTGCATAGACAACAAAACTGAGAAAGCAAACAAAATGTACAATCGACTACCACAGTTTGCCTAGAAATTAGAAAAGCGCATAGACAGGTTCAGTTTGGGCCATGCTAATGGCAAGGTTAAACAGCCTGAGACTAGGTGATACACAAGTAGCAACTTCTGCAGCTGCCAACAAAGAGGGAGACATCCCAATGGAGCAAACAACCACAGAGACCAAACAGGATGCAACGCAGTAGTTCAGCACTGAGACTGCTCTGGTCAGGGTGCATAATGACTCACTCAGGGTAAGGGATAGAGGACAGTGGTCAATCCTTGTTTTCTTTTATCTCTCCTCAGCATTTGACACCATTGACCAAGCACTTTTATTGGATCAACTCATGGAGTATTTGGGACTCACCGGCACAGTTATTAACTAGTTTGAGTCCTACCTCAGGAGCAGGTCTCAGAGGATTGTGATGGGTAACTTCTCATCACGCCCAATGGACTTGCACTGTGGTGTATCCCTGGGGTTGGCCCTTTCACTCATGTTGTTTTCAGTGTATATGCTGCCCCTGGTCAGGATCATCAGGCAGTATAGAGTTGGGTTTCACTGCTATGCAGTCCCTGCCTCTTCTCTCATTTCCCTCATTACATCCTGGTCCCGTCTCCCTCCCACAGACTTAATATTATGTGGTGACTTCAATAACAATTGGCTAGGTCCAGGGTTGGGGTCCATCCACAACGCCCTGGCTGACATTCATCTGTTGCAGCTCATCAGCAAACCTACCAGACACAATAACAAATCTGGTCACCACACCCGCCTTGACTGGGTTCTCACTAACAACCCCCTTCACATTAAAGCATCTAGTGTACTTCCTGATGCACTGAGTGAACACTTCCCCACCTTCTGTATTTGAAGGAACAATTTTCCTAATCTACCCCCAAAAATCATGTCATCCAGTGATATGACCATGTTTTGTCCTCAAACCTTTTTAGTCTCCCTTTCCCAGACTGACTGGTCTCTGGTCAACTACCTACCTACCTGATGTTGATACGACTCTGGAATTCTTCACCAACACCTTCAAATTCATAGTCAACCTCCATGTTTCTATGGTCAAACAGAGATCTAACGTCACTCATGCCCCATGGCTCTCTAAGGAACTCAGAGGCCTCATGGCAACACGTTATGCTGCCTGGAAGTTATAAAAGAGCTCTGGTCTGCCTGCTGACTGGCAGGCTTACAGATACCTGTGTAATCTATGTAAGAGTAAGCAGCACTCAGCTAAACGCTCTTTCCTCTGAACACTCCAAACTAACAATCTCTTTAACTCTAAAGAATTCTGGGGACAGATAAACTCCCTACTAAAAGGTAAATCCTTATCTATACCCAACAATATGCACCTCAATGGCTCTGAGGTCACTGACCCCACCACTATAGCTACCGAGTTTAACCAGGCCTTCATTGACCTATCAAAACATTAGATCTCCCTTCCCACCCTTGATCCTCCTCCTCCCTCCGCCTCTGCCACTCTTAATAGCCCCTCCTTCCACTTCAAGTTGGTCACCTGGAAGGAGGTCCTGCATCACCTTAGGAACATTAAGGGTACTTCCTCACTTGGGTTTGACTCCCTGGAACCCTGCTTCTTAAAATTAGGTGCTCATGCCATTGCCTCCCCCATGTGCAATCTGTTCAACAAATCTTTCTGCTCAAGTACCGTGCCTTGTAAGTGGAAAGCTGCAATAGTAGTCCCTATCTGCAAGAATGGCCCAAACTCCACGTTTGAGTATTACCGGCCCATCTTCATCCTTTGCCCCCTTGCTAAAATCCAGGAAAAAATCATCAAAGCTCAACTTCAATCTCATCTAGAGCTTAATAGCTCTCTCTCCATGTACCAGCATGGCTTCCGTAAATCCCATAGCACTCACACGCCCTTCCTCTTTAAGGTAACATCTGACATCCTCAGTTCTATGGACAAAGACCCAGTCACTGGTGCAATATTTGTTGACCTTACCAAGGCTTTTGACCTTGTCAATCATAACCTCCTGCTCCACATGTTTCTCTCCATTGGCCTCGACTCCCTATCCTTAAACTGGCTTTCAAGCTACCTCATAGGCCGCATTCAATGCGTAAAATGGGCCGGCCATACGTCCCCTTTTAGTGCCATAATGGATGGGGTCTACTCATGCCCCTCTCCTGTTCTCTTTATTTATTAAAGAGCTTCCACAGCACTGCCGTGGTGCGTTAGGCCAGATGTACACTGACGATGCCATCCTGTACAGGTCCTCCTCTAACCCAGCCTCGCTAAACCTCCAACTACAACAGGATTTCTGGAACCTCGAGGCATGATTTCTTAACAACCTCCTTGTGCTTAATACCAAGAAGACTAAATGTATGCTCTTTTATCACTGGACCACTAAGCTAATCTCCCACTCCTAGTGATTAACCCCTCCTGTGGTGACCCTCTTGAATTTATGCAATCCTTTAAATATCTGGGTATCACCTTAGATTCCCACCTCAATTTTGACACCCATGTCACAGCTGTGGTCAAGACCCTTCATCAGAAACTAGGACTGCTGTACCACCTTCAGCCCTACCTAACTTCCTCCTCCTGCCTTGCCATCACTTCCTCCTCCCTCTTATTTCCTATGGAGCTCCTATTCTCCACTCCTCCCAGGTCTCCCCTCTTGTTAGGCTCAAACAAACTTACCATAGGATAGTTCACTTCGCCCTTGGCACTGACAGTAGGGAGCACCACTGCTCAGTCCTTGACTGACTTGACTGGCCTCCCCTTGAAGCTAGATTGCAATACTCCACCCTCTGTCTGATCTTCAAACTAGTTCACACATTCACCCCTCCCTGCCTCAAGCCCACTGTCCAATGAAAAACTGTGACAAGGTCCTTAAGATCAGCTGGGCTACTTCTGCTCACAATCCCTAAACCCTGTCTTGTGGGGGGGTCAACATGTCTTCACCTTCTCTGGACCCTCTCTCTGGAACTCACTTCCATCTGCTGTCTTGTCCTGCCCTTCTATAGGTATGTTCAAGCATTCTCTTAAATTCCACCTTGCCTCTTCCCAGCTCTGCACCTGTTCCTGAGTTGTCCCACCCTTAGTGTCTTGTTCTCTCCCATCCTCTCCTACCTTCTCTCATGCACTGCTTATTCTCCTCTCTCATGTGCAGAACATGCTATGCTGTGATTATGTGCTACACAGGCCTTGCTTTGATTATCGCGCAACATTCAGTAGTATTTACTGTGACGGTTGGTCAGCTGGTTATGATTGCTGTATGACATTTGTATATAGAATGTGGTATGTGAGTGTCTCTCATGAGACATCCTGTAGTATGCCCCCCCACCAGGTTTCAGTTAAAATGACAGGATATATATTAAACTGCAGATCTCTGTAATGTGATTAACTTCCAAGACATTGCATTTTATGGCCTGTTGCTGCTTTGAAGTGGAAATGAAATGAGACTTTATGAGTCTGCCAGAGGATGGAGATCATACACTTTTGTGACGTATTAAGAAGAAGAACATTTAATATCAACTGGTGTTAAAAAGCTATATTGCATCTAGGTGAGAAACTTCAGGGTTGTAAAGGCCCTTTGATATGGCCAGGGAACAGGAACTGCTCAAAGATCAAAGAGAAAGAACGGGGAAATCACAGAATTATAATTTAGGAAATTCGTTTTTGCTGAAGTCACAGTATTTTAAAATATCTCCTGACAGGAAGATCATTGTTTGTATAATTTTTATATTCTAAAAGGAGGAGCTAGATGACATCATGGAAGGTGTGTGTGTGTGTGTGTGTGTGTGTGTGTGTGTGTGAAAGAGACAGTTTAAGCTATTCTGTGTCTGATCTTAGTGATACATTTCTTTATGGGCTCTTAAGAAACAAGAGCCAACTTAAGCACTGTAAGAAGGTAATACATTAGATAGAAAAAGTCTAATTGTATTGTGGTAGGAGTTTATGTTTGTACTTTTCCTTGTTTTCTTTTAAGTGATTGTATTCTTTGTGATATATGTTCTGTATTTACATTTTACATATTTTTATCCATTTTTAAGTAAACCTTTCATCAGAAAAGACTGCCTGGATGAGTCTTCTAAGTTCTTTCTTTTTGCATGTGATGTATAGATGGTTAAGACTAATAACTGTTCATAAGCTTGATGGTGTTACCAAACTGGGAATAGGTAAGAATATACCTAAGGTCTTTTATAGAGTTTTTTTTTTTGTAGTTGATCTTTTTATTGAATATTCAACAAAATAAACATACATCTTCCAAGTACATAAATACATGAAAAACGTAAGGAAGAGATAAAACAGCATATAATCACAAACATTTGTAAGATGATTGATGTGGAGTCCAGTAATATAAATTGGATTGGATATTTTATAGAGTTTTAAGGGTTCATTTTGGATACCTGGTTAGGTGACCTTAGGCGAAAGATATCTGGCATCCCCTTGAAGAGCAGATTATCTGAGTCTGTACATTTGGGTATACTAGCATAAGGTTCACAGTTTGAATCTCCCCAGAACTTGAGACTAAAGGTGATTTGGACCCACAAGCAGACAAGAGGGTTACCCTGTTCAGTTACCTGTTCACATTACTGCACTCGGAGGTTGGCACTGTGGGAGCAGAGGGCTGAAGCCTGTTAATTAGTTTCTGACAGATTAGGTGGCAGTGGTGCAGATATGTTGATAACACAAAGCTTTAACTGTTCAGTGTGTCAACCCAATACTGTACAGCTCACTTACAAAAAAAGGCAGTGATTTATTTTTAAAAAGGAAACAGAACTATATCATTTTGCTTACAGTCGAGTTCCTACCTGTTTTATTTTTTTTTTCGCCAAAGTGCAAGTTAGAATAGCTGTAGTTAGGGATGAAGATGGCTTCCAACTACAGTGGGTACACTGTAGACTACTTGAAGCAGTTGTGCCAGGACAGAGGAGTCTGTACAAGGTGAGAGCCACCAAGCAGAACCTCATGGATGCCCTGATGACAGCAGATGCCCAGAGCATTGAGTCACTGACATGTGACTGTCAGGGACCAAACCTTGAGCATGGAGGGGCTAGCAGACAGTTCAGTGTCCAGATCTGGTGAGGAGAACAGCAGGGTCAGAGCCAGCAAAGTGCCACAGCAGCAGGGGAAGGTCACCAGCATTCTGGAGCCAGAAGCACTCAGGCTGCAGATTGAGTTGCACAGAATGGAGCTGAAGTTCCAGGAGAAGAGGGAGTAAGAACAGTGAAAGGCTGATCATGAACAGCATGAGTGCCAGTGAGCCACAGAGGAGAAGAGGGAGTGTGAACAGTGAGAGACGGACCATGAGGAGCATGAGCGCCAGAGGTGACATGAACTGGAGAAGCTACGACTCCAACCACCAGCACCAGAGCAGGTAAGTGGCTTGGGTTTAACTGGAACTACAGGACTGGGTTACAAATTGAATTCCAAATTGATAGCTGAATTTAAAGAGGGGAGGATATGGATGCCTTTTTAAATTCCTTTGGAAAAGTTTGGGTTCAGGATAAATTCCTAGAGAGTCCAGGAGCTTCCAGCTATCCCCGCTACTAACCAGAAAAGCTCGGGATGCATTGGGTCAAATGGACAATGAGGACAGTAATGATTACAGCAAACTAACAGCTGCACTGTTAAAAAAGTTTGATTTAACTGCTGAAACATGCAGAGCTAAATTACATAAGCTCAGGGAGAAGCCCTGATATGAGTTATGAGGAGCTACAGTAGCCACGAAACAACATCAGTTTTTAAAACGTTGGTGGGAGGGAATTGAAGCAAACTCTGTAGATAAAATTGAAAATGCTATTTTGTTAGAACAGTTTTTTGGGCATGCCCAGAAGAGCTGAAAACCTGGATGGAGGACCGAGATCCCAAAACAGTGCAAGAGGTTGCTGAACTCTCGGATCGATATGCCAAGAGCAGACCTGCCCTGAGAGCGAATGGGACAGGCGTGGCAGCACAGAAAGGGAAAAGCACGCCTTCAGGGCAGCTAAAACCCTCACTGACTCCACCAAAACCAGTTAGCCCCAGGTTTCAAAGAAAAGATTTCTCTGAAAAAAGAAATGAATGTTGGGTTTGTAAAGAAACTGGGGCATATTGCCAGTCAGTGTCCCAAAAGGACGAGCAATATGTCAAATGGTGCTAGGAAAGAAGTGGGTTGTTTATGTGTCCCTAGAAGCATGTCTGTGAACATGAGGGAACACATGCACCCAGTCACGGTGAATGGTGTACAGACACAAGGGTTAAGGGACACAGGGGCATCCCTCACATTAGTAAAAGGCAATCTGATAGAGCCTAGTCAGCTTATACCCAATGAATTTGTAACTGTGCAAGGGTTCACTGGTGAGGAGACCACATTGCCACTCGCTAGTGTTCTCCTGGACTGGGGTGAAACAGGGGGAACTGTGCAACAGGTGACTGTAGCCAAAACTTTAGCAGTGGACGTCATCCTTGGCAACAATCTCAAATAGGGGATAGTGTGTGCAGTTACCCATAACCAAGTGGCAAGGGAAAATTGTAGTTCCCTGGACCCCACAGAAGCCATTGTGGAAACCACTGGGAGGCTGGTTCCCCAGCCTGTGTCTCCTGATATGGAGACTAATGAAAAGAGGGTAGAAATTTCCCCAGTAGCAGTTAACTACACAACTATGGAGGGTTACACCAAAGAAGGAGGGGTGACCCATTGTCAAAGGGCTAGGGATGACAGTGATCCTGAGTGCCCTGATGCTAGTGCTAGGGACCCTAGTTAAGAGACTGAAGGGGACCTGTCTCGTGCCTTGGGAATGTGTGAGGAGTTTTCAGCTGCTCAGAAAAGTGACCCTAGCCTAGAGAAGCTGAGGGCTTGGGCAGACTCTGGCGGAGCACAGGGAGGTGACAGTAAACATAAGGTTTATTGGGAACATGGACTGATGTATACTCAGGCTGTGCAGACAGAGGGAGGGGTGATAGGCAGGCAGCTTGTCATTCCCGAGGGGTATTGTGAGCAGCTGCTCAATACTGCACATGATATTCCCTTGTCTGGTCTTCTGGGAGTCGTGCACACTATGCAGCGGTTGGCCCAGAATTTCTATTGGCCCAAATTCACCCAACAGGTGAAGAAATATTGTAGGTCTTGTCACTGGTGCCAAGAAATAGGAAAGGCAGATAAGAAAACCCAAGCCACGCTAATTCCATTGCTCATAGTGGAGGAACCATTCCAGAGGGTGGGAATGGATATTGTGGGGCCTTTAAATACCCCCAGCTCCTCCGGGAAGAGGTTCATCCTGACTGGTGGATTATGCCACCCGGTACCCAGAGGCAGTCACCCTATCCTCATTGAGGACAGACAAAGTAGCAGATGCCTTACTTGGGATTTTCTCCCGTATTGGGTTTCCGCAGGAGGTTACCACCGATCGAGGGGGTTCCTTCATGTCAGACCTGATGAAATGTTTGTGGGAAAAGTGTGGGGTGGTGCAGAGATGCACAACACCTTATCACCCACAAGTCAATGGGCTTGTGGAAAGATATAATGGTACCCTGAAGTCAATGCTCCAAGCGTTTGCTGAACAGCATGGGAAGGACTGGGAGAAATACCTTCCCCACTTGTTGTTTACATACAGGGAGGTGCCCCAAGAGTCAACAGGATTTTCCCCCTTTGAGTTCTTATATGGACACTGGGTAAGTGGCCCCCTAGACTTGATCCAGGAGGACTGGGAAGGCAAGCACACCACCCAGGGAACTCCCATAGTGGATTACGTCCTTAGGTTTAGGGAAAGGCTGAAGGAGCTTATGGGGAGAGCCCAGAGTTCCCTGGCAGCTGCCCAAGAGAAACAACAAGTGTGGTATGACCGCAGAGCTCACTCGTACATGGTGGGTCAGGAAGTCATGGTCCTTATTCTGGTCTGGAAAGACAAGCTGTAGGCTGAGTGGGCAGGACCGTACAAAGTAGTTAGGAAGGTAAACGACATGAACTATATCATAGGGTTACCTGACAGAAGACAGACAGAAAGGATGTATCATATCAACATGATGAAGCCATATGCTAATAGGGCTGACATGGTGTTTGCAGTATGTAGTCCTGGGGAGGGGACGGATGAAGGAGACTCCCTTCTGGACTTGCTGGAAGAAAGCAAGTGGGAGTCCTCTGTGGAGGCAGTAAAATTGTCTCCTCAGCTGGCCCCAGACAAGATCCAGGAAGTAAGGGAGGTTTTAGCAGACTTTGCCCCCTTGTTTAGCACCAAGCCTGGACTAACACCCTCAGTGACACAAGATGTGGAGACAGGGACACAGACTCCCATACGATGGACAGCATATCTGGTGTCAGAGGCTGTCCAAAAGGACATTAGGAGGGAGGTGGAGGAAATGCTGGATTTAGGGGTAATCCAGAGATCCCACAGCCCCTGGGCCTCACCCGTAGTCCTTGTGCCCAAGCCAGATGGCTCTACTCATTTCTGTGTGGACTATCATGGACTGAATGCAGTCACGAAGTCAGATGCCCACCCGATGCCCCAGATGGACGAACTCCTAGACAAGTTGGGAGGGGCGACCTCCCTTATGACTATTGACCTAACAAAGGGGTATTGGCAGGTAGAATTAATGAACAGAGCTGGGGAAAGATTGGCCTTCATCACTCAGATAGGCTTATTTGAATTTAAAGTATTGCCTTTCGGAATGAAGAACACCCCGGCCACTTTCCAAAGGTTGGTGAACCAGGTGTTAAATGGTGACGAGGAGTATGCCGTGGCATACCTGGATGACATTGCCATCTTTAGTGCCAGCTGGGAGGAATACCTGTCCCACCTTAGGGAAGTGCTGGGCAGGATACAGAGGGCCAGGCTCACTGTCAAAGCTGAGAATTGCCAGATGGCCATGGCTGAAGTGGCATACCTCGGGCATGTTGTAGGCTGGGGACAGCTCCGTCCTAACCAAGTAAAAATAGAGGTGATCAAAGCATGGCCCAGACCCGAAATGCAGAAGCAGGTCAGGAGTTTTATAGGGACAGCAGGGTACTATAGGGCATTTGTACCCAATTACAGTGCCCTGGCTGCTCCCCTATATGACCTGGTAAAGAAAAGGATACCTAAGAAAATTATCTGGGGAACCAGCCTGTGAAAAAGCCTTTACCAGACTGAAGGAGGCACTGTGCAGTGCTCCTGTATTGACAAGTCCCAACTATAGCAGACCCTTTATAGTTCAGACTGACGCCTCGGACATGGGTATTGGGGCAGTACTGAGTCAGACATCCAACCAAGGGAAAGATTACCCAGTAGTGTACCTGAGTAAAAAGTTACTTCCCAGGGAGCAGGCATACTCCACTGCGGAAAAAGAGTGTCTTGCCATAGTGTGGGCACTGAAGAAGTTAGAGCCATACTTATATGGGCAGCATTTTGAGATGCAAACGGACCACAACCCCCCTGGTTTGGCTGACCCAAATGGGAAAAACAAATGTTAGACTGTTAAGATGGAGTCTTGCCTTATAAGGGTATGACATGACAATCTTACATAGGACTGGATCGACCAATCAGAACAGCGATGGCCTTTCACGTCTGTATGAGGAGTGAACTGATTTGGGAAGCTCATCCCATGCAGTGGATAGAGCCCCGAATTCAGTCTAGGTGGGGAGGATTGTGACACTTGGCCAGCTGGTTATGATTACTCTATGATATTTGTATATAGAATGTGGTATGTGAGTGTCTCTCATGAGACAGCCTGTGGGATGGTCTCCCCAGGTTTCAGTTAAAATGACAGGATATATATTAAACAGCAGATCTCTGTAATGTGATTAACTTTCAAGACATTGCATTTTATGGCCTGTTGCTGCTTTGAAGTGGAAATGAAATGGGACTGTATGAGTCTGCCAGAGGTATGCTATGGCGCCTGCAGCTAGTGCAGAATGCAGCTGTGAGGTGGTTGACCGGCCTATTGAGGACGAGTCACATTACTCCAGTGTTGTGGGAACTGAACTGGCTGCCAGTTAAGTGGCGTATCTCCTACAAGGTTGGCTTGCTAACATATAATGTCCTATGTGGTCTGGGTCCAGGCTACCTGTGCAAGCTCCTTCATCTTTATCATCCTGCTCGACCCCTCCTTTCTACTGAGGAGGGTCTCCTGGATGTCCCCAGGACCATACTCAAAACGTCTGGGGACAGGGCCTTGAAAGTAGCTGGACTGCTACTATGGAATTCATTACTGAGGGCCCTGAGGGAGGCCCCCTCAGTGGAAATCTTTAAAAAGGGGGCTTATAATCTTTCTCTTTTCTCAGGCTTTTGGTGTCTGAATTTTATTATTTATAAGGAACTTATTTATTAGGTGCACAGTAGAAACATAGAAACATAGGATCTGATGGCAGACAAGGATCGCTTGGCCCACCCAGTCTGCCCATTTCCCTACCTAACAGATAAGCTGCAGATCGTAGTTAACCAACAGCCTACTTCCTCCTCCCCCCACTAGAATTGCTTAATGTCTGTCCCATACATTCTTGAATTCCCCCACTGTTTTTGACTCTACGACCTCCTCAGGAAGGCTGTTCCATGCATTTACAACCCTCCCTGTGAAGAAATACTTCCTCACATTACCTCTGAGCCGTCCCCCCTCTATCTTCAAATTGTGCCCCTTGTTCTTGCACACTTTTTCTAGAAAGCTGCTACCCTCTTGTACTTTGTTGATTCCCTTGAGGTATTTGAAAATTTCTATCATGCCCCCTTTCCTTGAGGCTATACATCTTAAGCTCCTATAGTCTTTCTTTATGTCTTCTGGTGTAGACCCTGCACCATTTTTGTTGCCCTCCTCTGGACAGCCTCCACCCTGTCTATGTCTTTGTGGAGATGGGGTCTCCAGAACTGTACAAAGTACTACAGATGTGGTCTTTCCAACTGTCTGTACAGAGGGCCAACAACTTCCTGTTTTCTACTGGTGATGCCTCTTCCTATGTATCCCAGTATCCCACAAGCCCTCCTTACTGCCTTCTCACATTGCTGGCCCACCTTTAGGTCATCTGATATGACTACCCCCAGATCCCTTTCCATTTTTGTTGTTGTCAGTATTTCACCCCACATTGTGTACTCTTCCCTTGGGTTTTTGTTTCCCAGGTGCATTACTTTGCATTTCTTTGCATTGAATCTAAGCTGCCATACATTTGACCATTCCTCCAACCTTGCCAAGTCCCTTTTCATCCTTTCCACCCCACCTTGCGTATCAACCCTGTTGTATATCTTTGTGTCATCTGCAAACAGACATACTTTTCCTTCCAGTCCTTCTGCAATGTCACTTATAAAGACATTAAAAAGGACCGGCCCTAGTACTGAACCCTGCAGTACCCCACTAGTAACCCCCCTTTCTTCACTGTGGACTCCATTTACTATTACCCTCTGTGTCCTGTTGTCCAGCCAGTGTTTTACCCAGTCTACCACCCTGGGACCCACTCCCAGGCTGGATAATTTGTTTATTAATCTTTTGTGCGGGACTGTGTCAAAAGTCTTGCTAAAGTCTAGGTAGGCTATGTTCACAGCCCCTCCCTGGTCTACTACTTTGGTCACCCTGTCAAAGAAATCAATTAGATTGGTCTGACATGACCTTCCTGCTGTGAATCCATGCTGCCTTGGGTCCTGTGCCCCACTGGCCTCTAGATACTCAACAATTCTTTCTTTCAGAAGTGATTCCATCATTTTCCCTACCACTGAGGTCAAACTGACAGGTCTGTGGTTTCCTGCCTTTGTCTTGCTCCCACTTTTGTGAAGGAGAATCACATCCGCCTCTTCCAGTCCTCAGGTACCACACAATCCTCCCATGATTTATTAAAAGAGTAGTCAGTGGTGTTACTAGTTCTTCCCTTAGTTCTTTTAGAATTCTGGGGTGAATCCCATCAGGCCCATTGCTTTATCCACCTTCAGTTTTAAGAGTTCTTTCAGAACCCTTTCTTCTGTGAAAGGACTAATATCAACCCCCTATCCATAGTGCTTCATTGACTGTATTAGGTATCTCCCCCTGCTCTTCCATTGTGAATACTGAGCTGAAGTATTCGTTCAGAATCCCTGTTTTTTCACTGTCGCTCTCTGTCCAACCACCTTCCTCTTTATTCAGCCTCAGTATCACTGCCTTAGTCTTTCTTTGCTCCCTAATGTACCTATGAAAGGTTTTAGCCCCCTTCTTAAACGAGTTGGCTATATTTTCCTCGGTTTGGGCCTTTGCTATTCTGACTGCCTTCCCCGCTCCCTTCTGCTTTAACTGGTACAGTTCTCTGTCCTGCTACGTCTGTGTTTCCTTATACTTCCTGAATACTATCTTTTCTCCCTAACCTTCCCTCCACTTCTTTTGAGAACCATGGTGTTTTTTCTTTGTTTTGATTTGTTTATTTGCTTCACACAAAGACCGTGCCTCTGTGATGGCGGTTTTGATGTTTCCCCATTGTTGTTCCACATTCCCTTCTTGCCTGTTTGCTAGTGCTTTTCTGAGGCACTCTCCATTTTGACAAAATCAGCCCTCCTGAAGTCCAGTACCTTCACTTTTGTATGGCTTGACTCTACAGCTAAGTTTATCATGAACCACACTGTTTGGTGGTCACCTGTTCCCAGATTGCTACCCACTTCAAGATCGGAGATCCTCTCTCTGTCCCCATTTGAGAGTACCAGGTCTAAGATTGCTCCCTCCCGAGTGGGTTCCAAAACTAACTGTCTGAGGCATGCCCCCTGTAGGGCATCAAGAATGGCCCTGCTCTTGGATGTGGCTGCAGCAAAGGTGCTCCATTTAAAATCTGGCATATTCAGGTCCACCATCAGCAATATCTCCCTTTTCTTTGCCACTCTAAGGATGGCTTCTATCATTTCCTTGTCCATTTCCTCCCCCTGAGACAGGGGTCTGTATACAACCCCTGTGCAGATTGTGGTGCCATTTCTGGCCTCCAGGGTGACCCACAGTGCCTCCTCTCCTCCCTGTGTACCCTTTAGTTCTCTTGCTTTGATCCCTTCCCTTACACAGAGAGCTACTATTCCTCCTCCTCTTCTTCCCTCCCTGTCCCTCCTGTAGATTGTGTACCCTGGTATGTTGACATCCCAGTTATGGTTCTCTGTGTACCATGTTTCTGTGGCTGCCATGATATCCAGGCATCCCTCTTCCATCAAGGCCACCATTTCAGGGAGCTTTTTACCTAGAGTATGGGCATTGGTACTCATTACCCACCATTTTTTTATGGCTTTATTTCCTTTTGTCCCATCCCTGTCCTTACTGCCTTTGTCTTTTTCTCCATTTACCCCTGCCCTTCTCCCTATCGACTGCTCTATCTTTGGTGTTTACCTCACTAACCACCCTGATTTTTTGGAGGGCTAGGATTTCCCTTACCTTTCAGTGCCTCCCTTATTAGTTTAAATGTCACAATGAAGCATTTAAACTCTACCTGGATACTGGTTCCCCTCCTGGATAGATGCAGACCATTGCACCAGTATAGGCCTGCATCCTCCAGGTGGGAGCCCCAGTCCCCAATGAAGCCAAATCCCTGAGTGCTGCACCAGTTTTTCAACCAGTCATTGAATCCATGGTGTGGAGTACCCTAGCCTCGTCCATGCCATAGACAGGTAGCACTTCTGAGAATGTTACCATGTGTGCTACTTGTCTAAGGCCCTTCCCCAACTCCACAAACTCCTATTGCACTTCTCTGATCTCATTCTCAGCCAGGTCATTTGTCCCTAGGTGGATAATGACATCCAGCTCATTCCTCCTTGCAGCTGTTCCCACGATCCTGAGGATTTGTTTTCTGTCCCTCCAAGCCATGGCACCAGGCAGGCACCTTACCTCCCTTTCCTCTCCCCCACCAGTTCTACCCCCTAACAATTGAGTCCCCCACCAGAAGTTGTTTCCTTCCCCTTTGGGGTCCTGTGCAACCCTCCTGTGGGTCTCCATTGTGGAGGTTCCCAGCATCCTCCTTGGTCTCCACTGTGGTGCCTCTGAAAAGGAACCATGCTCTGCCAGAGTGGTGAGTGAATTGTGGAGAGGCACAACTGGAGGAATGCACCTCTGTTCCTCCACCCTCACCCCCCCCTGAGCCTACCGTGGTCCAACCACTCCTCTTTCTTGGCAACCTCTGAGGAAGTGGCAGTGGCCTGGGTGGTCCCTGGGTGGGGGAGCAGGTTTCCTGAATACTTGCCAGGTCAGCATGGAGATGAACAACCTCCTCCGTCAGACCAGACAGGTGCCTGAAAATAGGGCAGCAATGCAGTCTCCAGAATGTCTCCCGGAAAACTGCTGCTCCACAGCCAGTGCATTTCACCACTCCCCACATGTCTGTGTCCCTTCCTGTTACAGATGCTTTTTTTTCTTTTTTTGTTCTTGTTTTAGTGTGTGCAAGTCAGGAGTGTCTCTACCCTATTCAGTGTGCTGTGCCTTTAAGGATATGAACAGGTGTATGTTGTTAGCAGTTTTGGGAAGTGATGTCAGAACCCCTGCAAAAGGAAGTTATGCACTTGGGGTGGGAGGGGTGATGGGCAGGGTGGGAGTAAACCTGCGCCCTCCAGAAACAATCAACTACAACTCTGACCCTCCACCCCGGGGAGTGCATAACTTCCTTTCAGACACCTATGTCAAAGAGGTTAACTCATTGCCTCCGCAGGAGCTCTCTGAAGTTGCACCACTTGTCTCCTGTATACTGTTAATAGTAAATCTTAGGCCTTTCTAAGCATAATCAAGCTATAGTCAGCATGCCACAAACAAATCCTAATAGCTCAAGAACCATAAGTGCTAGACACAAAGTATGAGTGGCAAAGTTATTCAGCACAAAATTTCCTTTCCAGTGGTGGTATGCAAGGAGTAATATGCAATTTCGTTTTTTTTCTATGCTGGTTGAAACAGCAAAATAAATGTTTTTTTCACTAAAACAGGCAACATAAGAAATACACACCATACCATAAACAAATATGAATAACTCCTGAAGTATACATGATATACACAAAATATCAGTGGCAAAGTTGTTCAGCACAAAATTACCTTTCCAACGGTGCTATGCAGTCAAATATATATTGTATATTTTAATATATAATGTAGCAAAATGTAAGTGACTTCTCCAGACGTTGCCAGGGCACACAGGAAGTCAGTAGCTGACTTCTGTAGGCGTTGTCAGGACACACCAGTGTATTTTACTGACGCCTACAGGCATCTGCTAGGAGACAATGAGTTAAGTAACAGGTCTAGTCACAAATGACTGCAAATATCTCCCAGCTACAGTTCCTCCCTGGCAATTAAAAGCTAAACTAAGAAAAGTCAACCCCAAAAACAGAGAATCCTGCTGCTGGTTATTTATTTGTGGATGTAGGGTTGTAATCTGTATTTATACTTGTATTTTATTATTTGTCCAATATTACTTATTTGAGTATTCATTTTTTTGCTATTTCCTCTTTGTACTGGAGCCCTGGGCTTCTGGGGGAAGGGCACCATAAATAAAGAAATACCACTACTATTACCTTGCAGTAAGTGACATGTCACAAAATACTGCATGACAAAAGTCTTAATTGCCATTGAACTACACTGTTCCCTACAGTACTACTACAAGTTATTGTTCTGCAATCTGTGTGGCACCACTGTATATCCAAGCTCATTTGGAACTGCGGCAGCCAGGAGCAACTTGCATCAGGTGTTAAAGCACATTTGTTTGGGAACCCTAACTGCCAGCCTTCAGTTGGTGTTGCACCATGATCCGGCCTGCATCCACGGCCCCCCAGGTGACACCTGGAAATGAGCCTTGGCTCAGGGTGTCTTTCCCAGTTACCAAAGTTTCAATAAAATAAAATAAATAAATAAACCACTCTCCATGGGCACACATACAATACAAAACACTGTTTTGGGAGCTCCCAAGGAACTCTAGGGTACTGGTGCATGAGTGGGAGACACAGCAGAAACTGTGTTGGTATTCACCAGGGTTGGGTGGGTATGATTTGGGGATATCTTGATATTACTGTGTTCTGTTTATTTGCATACATAGAGTATGAATTGGAGGATTTGATCATTCTGTAAGATTCCGTGTCATGGGGCTACCTGATGGACCAGTAGAAGTGCTATGTGCTCTCATGCTGGTGGCCTGGGCTCAAGAGTGAACTCAGAGAGCCAGGATAGGCCACTGGGGAGCTGAAGCAGCATTGCCATGTGGCAGCTCTCCCAGCCAGGAGAGGATGTGCTCAGGTTCTGACACTGTAGCAAGCCCTGTGGTCAACTGAGGGAACTTGGTTCCCCCACAGGGTTTTGCTTTATGCTCTCAAGGGGCATGTGTGGGGACACACACATCCTGTCCAGGTGTCAGGGAGTGGGATATGGAAGAAAATAAGAAAACCCATATGGACCTGCTCACCCTACATGATGGCATCTGGTTCCCGGTCCCACTCCTATGTAATCCTGGCTGCATGACTTCCAGTGAGGAAGTGGCAGATGGGGACTGGGGACTGAGAAATCACCCGAAGCAGGCACTGGTGGCAACAGGGGCCAAAAAGCTGTACTGAATAAAAAAAGATTCTGTGTCACTGAGGGTGAGTGTTGCATTCATTTCAAGTGGGGCAGCACCCTGGCAGCAACCTGTTAATAGGATACCCATAGGTGGAGGCACTATGTCACTTTCCATTTCCCTCCAAATGAACCCAGGTGCCATTCACCTGAAGGCCTTATAGACTTGGCCCTGGTAACATAGAAAAGGCTTAGACAGCACCTCACAGGTGGTGTTGACTACATATATATGTACTGCAGAGTATCCTTCTCCTCCACCTTAAATAACATTCCAATAACTGATATCACTCCATCCCTTTCCTTTGTGAACGCTGCTACAAAATAGGCAGGGGGTTCCTCCAGTCAGCAATGCTATAGCTGGCAGTGGCCACCAGAAGTGTTCTGAGTGCACTCCGCCTGGTTGGGGGGAGTTTAGACCAGTGGAGGTAAGTAAGGTCATTGGGTGGTTTGCTTTCCACACGTTTCTTGATGAGATGCATCGACACTGTTGTACCGGTGTTTGCTCTGATTGTCCGGTGTTCCTTATCTAAGGGGGGCTTCCCTGATGCCTTGAAAGAGGCATTGGTTAGACCACTCCTAAAGAAGCCATCGTTGGACCCAGAGGTTAGGGCAAATTACCGACCTATCTCCAATCTCCCCCTTTTGGTGAAGGTTGTGAAGAAGGTAGTGGTGCTTCAGTTGGAGAAGCACCTCATGACCAATGAGTTGTACGAACATTTCCAGTTTGGGTTTTGGGCAAGGCATAGCAAATAAACTGCACTTGTTTGGGTGCAGAATGATGTCCTCAGGGCTAGAGACTGAGGAGAAAAGACAATTCTTGTTCTTTTTGATCTCTCCTCAGCATTTGACACTGTAGACCATTGTGTGTTGCTTGACCACCTCAAGGAAATCTGCTGACTCACCGCACTGTCATCTGCTGGTTCAAGTCCTTTTTAACCAACAGGAGGCAACGGGTTGTGATGGGGAATTTTTCCTCCACCCCTAGCTTCATATCTTGCGGAGTACCTCAGGGATCGATGTTAGCTCCAATGTTGTTCACAGTGTACATGCTACCACTGGGTGGGATCATTAGGAAGTATGGCTTGGGTTTTTATTGCTATGCTGATGATACCCAGCTATACTTATCCTTTGCCCCAGGATCATCCAATGCAGTAGATGTGCTAAACAGCTGCCTTGCTGAGATCAATGACTGGATGGCCTCTAGCTGGTTTCAACTGAACCCCGATAAGATGGAGGTATTGGTGGTGGAGTCGAACAGAGTGCGTGATAGGATGGCCTCTGAATCAGAGACTGGACTTGTTCTGGGATCTGTTCCATTAAAGGCTTCCTCTAGGGTGAGAAATCTTGGTGTCATTCTGGATAGGAGTTTGACTATGGAGGCGTAGATATCTTCCACCGTCTGCCCCTGTTTTTTCCATCTCAGAAATGTCACCAGGATAAAGCCCCTTGTTCCACCTCTGTACCTCCCCACTTTGATGCATGCCTTAGTTACATCAAGGCTTGACTACTGCAATGCGCTGTACCTCAGGGTCGCGGGAGGATCTCTCCGCAGACTGCAGTTAGTGCAGAATGCAGTTGCCCGGTTACTTACTGGGCAGCCAAAATTTTGCCACATTACACTGGTGTTGCATGAGCTGCACTGGCTGCCAGTCAGGTGGAGGATCCTCTTTAAGGTAGGTCTTCTCACCTATAAGACTCTACACAGTCAGGGCCTTGGTTATCTGTTAGACCTTCTTGTACCTGCTGTCTCAGTTTGCCCCCTCAATTCCTCCTGTGAAGGCCTCCTAGCGATTCCCAGGACGAGGTTGAAATCGGTTGGCGACAGGGCTTTTAGTGTTAATGCCCCCATCCTGTGGAACTCACTGCCCCTTGGGGTTAAGAGGGTCCCTACTCTGAAGGTGTTCAAGGCCTGCCTTAAGGCCCTCCTATTTGCTCAGGCATTCTTGGATTAAGTTATTAATTTATAGATTTGATTATAGCTGCTGGTAAATTGATGTTTTGTTTATTGTCTATGGGTAATGTGTATATGAAGCATTATTATTATTTATATGTTTTTAAGTATTTCTGTATTTTATTGATCTTCTTTTGAATATGTGTCTATCTATCTGTACAGAGCCCAGACCTTCCGTGACTGGGTGTCTTTTAAATAAATTTTGCTTTGCCTTGCCATTTAGACATTTTGCCATCCTGATCCTTGCATTGGACCAAGAATTTCCTGTGCTTTATTTTCTTCTCATTGGCATAGCTGAAGTGTGGATTTGGCCTCTAATGTTATCCATTCCTGTACTACTTGTTTGGCCCCTCTGATTTTAGGTTTGCTTTCCTTTAGTCTGTCTCAGCACTTCTGTAATTTGGCTAGTTCCTTGCAATTTACTCTTCCTATATAGTATGCCTCTCTTTTCTCCTTAAGCTTCTGAGAAAGGACTTTGTTAGTCTGAAAGCTTAAGCACTTTGTTGTTCTTTTTGTAACATCTGTGTTGGTCCAATAAAAGGTATCAAACCATTTGCTTCTGGATCTGTTCTTACAAGGACCAATACAGCAAAAACTGAATCTGTGTCTCTTTTCTCCTATATTGTTTCAAGTACTTAATTTACCATCCACGACTTTCTTCATCTTTTACTGTTGTATATTTGCCTTTTATTGTTGTATATTTGCCTCTGAGGCATACAGTTTTGCTTTAAGTACTCCATGTTTTTAAGGGTATTCCATTGTTGAAGGCTGATGACTGTGAGCTTAGTTTCCCAAGATACCCATGCTGTGAGTCACCTAGTCCTTTTTTTTTAAACTACCTCGTGGGAAATTTCCCTTGGTTTTTACCTTTTCTTTCCAGCAGTAAATCTGACACTGTTATGGTCGCTAATGTCTAGTGTTTCTCCAATTTCCACTTCTCTGACCACGTCATCCTTGTTGCTAAGGATAAGATCCAGCACCTTTGAGCACTACTTGTTCTTATAGCACACTGTGTCAAGTTACAGTCCTCTACAAGAGCCAGAAGTTGCCTACTGCACTTGTGCTTAGCTGTTACCTCTTCCAAGTCTGTAGCTGGGTAACTAAAGTCTCCAATGAGAAACAGACTTGCCTGTTGAATTCCTGATTGCTTCCTGAAATGTCTTGCTTCTTGCTTCTCTTTCAGGTTGGTGGTCTATAGCATAGACCAACTGTAACTGTGTGTCCTCTTAGTCAGAGCGTGTATCCTCTGCTTCACTTTTGTAGCTGAAGGGTTAGACATTGAATTGAACAGTGTCCTGGGCTGAGGTGTACTATGTAATTCTGACTCCCCCCACTTTTTGGTACACTCATCTGCCACTGCTTGTAATTGACTTCAGATGTATAGTTCCAGCCAACCTCCTTTTTTACCTGATCTACCCATTATAATACATATTTGGCCATCTCCATTTCCCATTGAGTATTCTTGTCCTGCCATATCCCTGCAATTCTTATTATGTTCCCCCTTGATCTTTTTATTTCTATAGCCACTGCTATTCCTTTCTCCTTACCTCAGGAGGCTGCTGCTCCAGAGTCTCCTCTTGACACTGCTACTTGTACATTGGAATAACCAGAGTCGAGCCATATAACCTACAGCATTTCCACTGCTTACCCATCACATTAGAGTCATTTCACCTTAGGCCACTGTTTGTTGTCTAGTCAGAAGATAGATCAAGTTGTCAAGGTCACTGGAATGGTCTCGGGGCAGTCACAGAATATGAAGTGAGCAGGCAATCTCAGCAATCATCCACATAGATTAGGAACTTTGTCTGATCTGTAGATCCTTTTCATTACCCTGTGTTGGAGACCATCTGCAATGGCCAATGGCGGGATCTAGGGGTGGGCGGTGAGTGCGGCTGCATCTCCCCTAGCTCGTGGTGAAAACACAAAGAGTTGTCCTTTTCTAAAAGTGTGGCTGATGAAACATGTAAAAAAAGGATGGATCCGGCTGCACCGTAACCATTGCGCATTCCTTCTAACCCCCCCACTCCCAAGCGATTCACAGTGCTTCTTGTTGATTCTCGTGAGAGTGCTATGCTGTGCCTCCGCACCTGTCCCTTTAAGAATTCAGCCAGTATGTGTCTAGCAAATGGTCTGGGCTGGGTCCGAGTGCTTTGGGGCTTGCAACTGGCCAGACTCCACTTTAATTTGCTCCACTCTGCAGTCGATGTCAAAACAGAGGGAGCTTTATCTATTACTGTGATTATCTACCTCTATCTTGCTGCTGTGTTTAAATTAAAGAGTTTGTCTAGTTTGTCTAGCTTCTTTTGCAGCTTTGCCCTTGTAAGCGGGGGCCACCATGTTACGTCCAGGACTTTCAGTAACTGGACCAGTGGGACTCAGGGAACCTAAAATAGGTCCTTGGTTCGAGTGCCTCGTGGGAAGAAAAAACAGTCGTTTTTGTAGTTTTTAAGTTGGCGCCTAAGTTGAACTGGAGGAGGATATCCAAACTGTGACTGACAGCTTCGCCCAGCCAACCAGAACTCAGGAATCCCAGGGAAGTCCCAGAACTGGTAGAGACAGTTGGGTCAGTTGGAGTTGGAGCTTGATGCATGAGCAGCTCCAGCTCTGGAGGAGCTGCTCCTATTCGGAGCTTAAGCGAATCGGTGGGAAGAGGCCTAACTTGCCTCCCTGCCACTGTTCTCCTGTATTGGACTGCCTGATTGCAGTAATCAAGATAACCCGACTTGAGACTGAAACTGCAGCAGAAGCCAGGAGACATTTGAAAGTACTGCTTGAGATTTGGACTGAATTTATACTCCTGTTAAGCGACTGACCCAGAAGTTGTGAGAGACTAATGGTGGATTGAGAGGTTTGCTCAGTAATCGACTGCAATAGCAACTGGACTGTATCTGATCTGTTGGATGAAGTTCATGCTGTTCTTGTTAATTGTGCTAAATGTTCTTCGTGAGTCAAGGCCTGTTTGCCCGCGGCCAGAGTGTTATGCCAGCTGGAGGCTTCACCAGCAAAATGAATGGAACTGTGCCAGAGTGTTCATCATTCCTGGGCCTTTGCCAACTCTACCCAGACCGACCGAATTGCACCACAGCCTGTCTTCGGCGAGAGACTGGCTTTGGGGATCCAGCCCCTACACAGAGACAACTCACAGGTTGTAGCAACCTGGAGGGAAAGGTTGTGAAGTAGAGGTGTGTTGTGACGGCCCTGTTTCCCCATGCTCATCGGTGATCTACACGAGGTCTTCATATTGCCGGCAACATTACAATTAGCTGGTAGCATGAGTAAACTCATGGTAGCTCCCTGTAACAAATCTTTAAATTACCTGTGGTACCATCTGATTGCTTTAGTAAATTTTCTGGGTTACAACAGACTGGGCCAACCAGCTAGGATTACAACTAATCCAAGCTCTGTTTTGCATGCTAACTTACTTTCTTTCCATCACAGGCCCCCAACAACAGCTGCAATGCCGGCACCTCCAGGCAACGCCTCTGGCTAGCCAACATAACATCATGGGTACCCAGTGCAGTAGAGCTACTTATTTGGGACTAAAAGTGCATGCCAAGAATGTGAATTCAATCAGTATAGTAATCATTTAACTAAATTCACACCCTTTCCTGGCATGTTTGCAAGATGGTGGCAGTGCTATGCTAAGCTTCTTGCAGCTCTCTGTTGTTTGAGAGCAATCTACAATCTGCAGTGTGCTTTCTTCATCAGATCTCTCCTGTTTTCTCCCGTTCAGAAAGCAAATTTTTCTGTGTTGGTCTCCGGTCTGTTTTTACTTTGTGACCGGAGACCCGAAACGCTAGGTTTTACAAGGGGATATATAGGGATTTTAGCGTTAGGCAGGGCTGGGTCTTGTGAGTTAGTAGTAGAAGCTAGCTTTCTTATTTTTAGGAGGATACCTGATTTCTGATCCCTACCAGCTTTGTAGTGCTGGACATAAGTTGTGGTTTGCTCCTGGCATGACAGCCGGTCTTTCTCTCTGGTAGCAGCGGCTCATGCGGAAGGTTTTCGGCGCCGGGACCGCAGTGCCTGGACTGTTGTTGTTCTACATTAAAATTGGCACAACCGGCCTTATTGGAGGTGCTTCATCTTACGTGAGGGTCGACTGACCGGACTGATTGGAGTCGTTCATTGTTGGACTTCTACTGGGAAGCACGGAAGCAGAGGGCGTCCTTTGTGTATATCTCCCGGGGCTTGTTCCAACTTGTGGCAGTCCTTGGCCGTGTATAACCAGACCTTTTCATCTTACTGACCACGTTGCTGGATGGAGGATTATCCCGCTATGTGGAATTTTCATCTTCCAACCCTCCAGCTGGATTATTGTTGGGAGGGGCTGCACAGAATGGTGATTGCCTGACTGGGATTCATTCCATTTGGGGTAACATACTGCATTGTTTGGTCTCCCACTTCAGCTGGTGAGAGTATCTGAGGAGGTGATTTTCAGCTTGTACTGGTTCCACCCTGGTTGATGAGAGTAGGTAAGGGGGTTATTCCTTTGTCAACTTGCTCCTGTTCCAGCACTATTACTCTTACACAAATTTCATTAACTTCAATGATATCATCTTGTCCTGTGGTGGAGGACAGTGAGAGGGCCCTCTACCATTATTTTGGGCAGTAAAGAAGTTAATGTTCTACATCTGGTGTTCAACATTGACAATAACTTTTTTTTTTCATTTTCTCTTTTTTGCCTCCTTCTCACCACAGTGCCTCCTTACCTTCAGGAGACTCCCATGGCCTTGTACATCCCTGCTCATCTGTCCAGTTGCTGGTGCAGTCTATCCCCCCCATGAAGCCTTGGTTTAACCCCCAGGCGGGTACAAGCCGGGGCCCCCCTATCCTCCGCCCTGAGTGTCTGTGATTTCGTCGGGGAATCTGTCACCGGTACTGGCAGGGGCCGTGGGATCGGGGCCTGAAGCTCCCTCTACAGGGAGCACTGCAGGGTTTTTCATGCTTTTTCTGGGCCCTCCCACAGGATGTCAGCATGCTTGGGGAGCCATGGGGCAATGCACTTCTGGATATGCATACGCTCCAGCTCCCGGCTGACGTCCCCCCCTCCCTTCTACTTGCTGTCGCGCTGCACCTCCACCTGTGGTCACCCAGGTGGTAGAGCAGTGGGGACATGCAACCCACCTGCCCTGGAGGAGGAGAGCAGCCTTGGGCGCTCAGTCCTCCCTCCCTGGCCAACCCTCCCAGCTGCCAGAGTTTGTTCCCAACCCGGGTTGCTGGCGCCATGAGCGTAATTCCCTATCACAAGGGCTGGCGCAGCTGCAAACATTGACAATAACTTTGATAGCAACACTATTTTTGTTCCATGTTGTCTGCTTTTCATTAAGTTGGGATCTGTGGGTATTGTTCTTTTGATTTGGAATAGCTGCCTCGTACTACTTTTCGCTTTGAGGGAGTGGGAAGGGGTTGGTTTGGGGTAGGGGGTTATTTTATATTGGAGCGTGTGTGTGTGTGTGTGTGTGTGTGTGTGTATGAGATTGGGTAGGGTTAGTATTGTTAGTGGCTGGTTGATCGTATGACTGGAACTTCGTTAGTGGTGTATAGTGGGCTTCTCGGTAGAACAGTATGTGTCTGGGGAGGCCTGTGGGTCAGGGGCCGGCCAAGATTGTGTATGGGGCATCCCAACTTGTCGATCTGTGACCCTTCACCAACCTCAGGATTAAGAGACCTCATCCCAGTTGGATATGGCAGGGTGCCCCGTGCCTGACGAGGGGGATAGGATTGAGGTGATCGGGTGTAGAAGGTGCCCTGAGTGTCAACAGAACCTAGGGAGAGGCCAGATATGTTTGGTTCCAGTCCCTAGGGTTCCCACAAGACCAAGTGGCCTGGTAGCCAGAAGGGCAACACTATCTACCAGTCCCCTGAGGGCAGTGGTTTGCAATGCCAGATCGATCAGAAACAAGACCGCAGTTATAGCGAACTTGATTTCCTAGGTCGATCAGGCTTGCATCACCGAGACCTGGGTGGGTGACGATGCTGGTCCAGTCTTAGAGGCCGCCGTTCCTCCCGGGTATATGGTAGTGCATTGCCCCAGAGTGGAACTTAGAGGCGGGGGAGTGACCATCTGTTTTAGATCTGAACTCTGCTTCATTGTGTACCCAGTGGGAAAGCCAGGATCCTTTGAATGTGTGGCCATGTGTGAGGGTCTGGGCACAAGTTGCAGGATTCTCCTGATCTACCGCCTCCCTGGAGCGATGGGTGAATTCTTGCAAGAGGTAGCCAATTTTGTTGTCGGTGAAACGTTGGAGTCCCCCAGATGTTTAATTCTGGGGGACATCAATGTTTGGGCTGAGGAAGAATCTTTTAGGTTAGGTTATAACCTCCTCTAGGTAATGTCATCCCTGGGCCTTTCGCAGGAAGTTTCCTCCATGACCCACCAAGGCAGTCACATGCTGGACCTGGTTTTCTCACTGGGGATTGAGGTTACTAATCTGAAGACTGATCGTCTCATTTGGTCCAATCATTGCACGGTGGAGCTCTTGTTTGGGGCCCCCCGTGAGCCCTTCCCCTGCAGAGATGGTTAGCTACCGCCCTTTGAGGGGTTTGACCCCGGAGGGATTTCTGTCCTTGGCCGATCTATCTAGTGTGGGTAGTCCTTGCATAGGGGGTATGGGTGAAGCCATCGCCGCCTATAATAAGGTGATGTCGGCAGCACTTGACTCTCCTGCACTGATCCGTGTATGACCCAAATCCTCTCACTTGAGGTCCCCTTGGTTTGATGGGGAGCTCAAGGCGATGGAGATTTTGGGTTGGAGGTTAGAGCGCTGCTGGCGGAGGTCCAGGTTAGAGGTGGACAGACTGGCCCTTCGCTCCCATTATGGTTAGTATGGGGGACAATCACCCATAAGAAGGCAGCGGTCCTGTCCAGGGAGATTGCTGCTGGGAGGAATCGACCAACCGTGCTCTTTCAGATTGTGGACAGGCTCTTAAATCCTGCCTGTCTACAGCCCAAGAAAGCTTTTTCCGATGCATTATGCGAAGACTTTGCTCGCTTCTTCTCAGACAGAGTGTCCACCATCCAGCTGGGCTTACCACCAGTGAGCCATAATATGGCCAACAGCAGTCATCTTGGGCATCCAGAGAGCACTCCACCTGGTTGGAAGGAGTTTAAACCAGTGGAGGCAACTGAGGTAACTTGGATTGTTCTCGGGCTGAAGCACACATATATTGAATTGGACCCGGTGCCAATGCATTTCTTAATGAGATGTGTTGACACCATTGGCCCGGTGTTAGCCTTGATTACCCGGTGTTCACTTTCAGAGGGGGTCTTCCCAAATGCCTTGAAGGAGGCACCGGTCAGGCCCCTTCTGAAGAAATCATCTTTGGACCCTGATGTCAAGGCGAATTACCGTACAATCTCCAACCTCCCATTTTTAGGGAAGGTTGTTGAGAAAGTTGAGGTGCTTCAGTTTCAGGCACACTTTGTGGCCTTTCACTTGTACACGCCCTTCCAGTCTGGGTTTCGGGTGAGACATAGTATGGAACGCATTAGTTTGGATGCATAATGACCTCCTCAGGGCGAGAGATCGAGGTGAGGGAGCAATTCTCATTCTCCTCGATCTCTCTTCAGCTTTTGACACAGTAGACCATTGTGTGTTGCTTGACCACCTGAGAGAATTCTGTGGGCTCACTGGCACTGTCATTTGTTGGTTTGAGTCCTTTCTCATGAATAGGAGGCAGCGGGTAGTGATGGGAAATTCCTCGTCCTCCCCTTTCCTCCTGTCATGTGGAGTTTCTCAGGGTTCGGTCTTGTCGCCAATGTTGTTTGCTGTGTATATGCTGCCCCTGGGTGAGCTCATTAGGAAGTACAGTTTGGGTTTTCATTTCTATGCGGATGACACCCAGCTGTATCTTTCCTTCACCCCTGGAACATCAAATGTGGTGGAAGTGCTAAATGCATGTCTCGCCAAGATCAATGGCTGGATGGTTTCCAGTTGGTTCTGACTGAACCCAGATAAGACAGAGGTACTGGTGGTAGAGTCAAACAGAGGGCATGATAGGAGGGTCTCAGGTGCAGAGACAGGCTTGTTCCTGGGATCTGTGCCTTTGAAGGCCACCTCTAGGGTGCGAGATCTTGGTGTAACTTTTGCCAGCGGATTGACATTTGAAGGTCAGGTGTCATCCATTGTCCAGACCAGCATTTACCATCTTAGGAATATTGCCAGGATCAAGCCCCTAGTTTTGCCCCTGGACCTCACCACCTTGGTGCATGCCTTCGTGACGTCAAGGCTTGACTACTGTAATGCGCTCTACCTTGGGGTCTCGGGAGGTATCCGTCACAGGCTGCAGCTAGTGCAGAACGCAGCTGCCAGGTTGCTAACTGGGCAGTCAAAGTACTGCCATGTCACCCCGGTGCTGCGTGAACTGCACTGGCTGCCAGTCAGGTGGAGGATTCTCTTGAAGGTGGGCTTGCTAACCTTTCAGGCCCTACATGGATTGGGCCCTGGCTACCTGTCTGACCGTCTATCACCCTCTGCCTTGGTCCACTCCCTCTGCTCCTCCTCTAGGGGCCTCCTTGTGATTCCCATGATGAGGTTGAAAACTGCCAGTGACAGGGTGTTTAGTGTCGCCGGCCCTGTCCTGTGGATTTCGCTGCCACCATATATACAGGAGGCCCCTTCAGTGGAGGTATTTAAGGCCCACCTCCAGACCCACCTATTTAATCTGGCCTTCCCGGACATTGTATATTAAATTTTAGTTCAGGACAGACCACGCCAGTACTGTTTTAATCAGATTCTATTTATTTAAAAATAAATTTATTTAAAATAAATAAATAAATAAATAAGATTCTATTTATTCAATTGTCATGCATTGTTTTATTGTTGATAATTTTAACATTTGACAGTTGTACTGTTTGTGTATGGTGCCCAGAGCCTCTGGGATTGGGCGCCTTGAAAAATAAAATTTGCCTTGCCTTGCCTTGTTCACGACCCCTAAATAAATCTGATTGTTATTTCATGTTTAACCTGGCTTATACGCCTATTATTAGTTGGGTTACTGTGTTAACATACATACCTGCTGTGCTAACCCTATTTTTGCAGGGGGTTTACAGGGCATTTGCTGAAGGCCAGACCCTGGTGGTAAGTGCAAGGAGTGTGTGCATCTTGTTAATGTTATTTGCTGACTGTGTTCTAATTGCTGGTACTGGTACAAAGCCACTAGGATGGTTGGTGGGTGGTTGTAGCTTTCCAGAGGGCTATAACAGGTCAGATAGACATTCCCACTATTATTACTCTGGGTGGAGGCACCTTAATACCGAATCCAGGCCCCTCAACCTGTGGTCAGAAATACAGGCAGGGGTAGTAACCTTAGGGATAGCGCCGCCTAGAGGTTACACTTGACAGTCCCAGGACCAGAGGAGGTTACTCACACAGTCACATGGACCAGTTCTATGAGAAAAAAGACCTGAAAGAAAAGCAGCCTGATAACAGCAGCAGTAAAGTAACTGTCTCATGGTAAGTGAACTAGGGGTACGGGGTGATAGGGAGCTAGAACCAGACAGCAGAACCAGGTATTGTACCTGTGATATTTGTATCATTGTGCTTTTTTTTTTTGTATGTTCATCTGCAAAGCTCATAATTAAAATGATAAAAATACAGGAATTAATTGGATTGTAGGGCCATTTTCAGTCCACTGATAAATGAATTCATGGTGTGGAAATACGTGCAGGGGTCTTTGATTTAGATAATAATATATACAACAGTGCCCTCTTGAACTCTCTTCATGAGTTGGTGCTTTTGTTTTGGTTAACAGAAAAGTGAGAACCATTCTTCTTTTTTCTTGTGTGGACTGACTGCCATGCTACCTCGCTACCATGGTTTGGAAGAGCTGAGCATGTTATGCAAGCACGAAGGGTAGGCCAATAACATTTGGAGAGTGCCACCTCATAGCCCACTTTTGTGGGATGACCCCCCTCCCTATAAATGGGTTTTGATTAGGTCATGGCACCAAGAAAATAGAACCTACTTACCAATTGCGATCCGCAGAGCACAGCAGATCAGCTGTTAGTGGCAGAGGTGCTCAGTGGGTTGTGCTCTTGCCATTGAACAAGAAGGTCACGGGGTGCAAGACACATACTAGGGACTTGACCACATTATTTATTTATTCCCAAAAAATTGCATACCAACCCCCACTCCCAAGACCAACCCACTGCACCCCTCATTCTAAAATCCTAGCTCCACTACTGTGGCACTTCTATGGTCAGAGGGTGACTGATGTTTGTTCACAAATGGCTTCAGTTCTGTACCAATTCTTCCACAGGACGTGATGCAAGAATGGTAAAACCTGATCCTTCTCCCCAGGATCAAAGACCATTGCCTCCACATCATGTCCTAGAATCTACTGATCTGATGCAAGAGGATTCGGCAGGATTGAACTACAGTAGCGTGTCCCACATGGCAGTGCAGCGAACAAACAGATGATATCACTAGGCCAGGCTCTCCCAAGATGTTGATTTTCTGCCAGATTCAAGACATTGAACTACAGCCAAACCGCAGGATTCCTCTAACATCAATTTGTTGGTTTTTCTTATGATTTCTGTATGCTGCAGATATAGTACCTGCCTGGTAATAGATTACAATCATTACACCCTGTGGAAAGGCTGGATTTAATAATAGGGCCCTGAGTACATATAACAACCATGAGTGCATTGGAAATGTGGGGCGTGGATGTTTGCATAACTTTAAGAAAGCGTGAGCGTGGGAATATTTGAATGATTGTGTGACAATTAGAGTTATCAAGCAGTGGAAACAGTGAAAGTGAGTGAGGCTGGGAGTGTGCTGGATAGTTTGATGCAAGCCCTTTGCTGTTGCTGTAGGGCAAAGATAAGAATCAGACTGCGTGAGCAATACAGTGTGTATATAACAATAAAAGTGAGCTAGTCATTAGAACAACAGTGACCATTATTGAGGTGACTGAGAGTATACTGTATGACAGTCACGCAGGTGCTTCAGCTGTATGGTGAAGATAAGAGGACAGTGATTTCAAGGCAATTTGCTAAATATATATATATATTTTTTTTTTATAGAGTGCTGGTTTGGGATTTCAGTCGTTACTTATGTTCAGCAGCAGAGGTCAGTTATACAGGAGAAGGGATGTATCTTTTGGCTGAGCCAGGTAACTGTTACTACTCGACCCTCTCCTTATTGCTGAAGCACAATTCTCTATTAGTTAGTTTCTTGCTTCTCTCCTTGTATGGGGCTTGCAGTAAATGAAGTTGTGTTCTTTCACTGCTGTCCTTCACTGTTAGTGTCACTGACTCTTGCAAGCAGCTGGAATACTTTATAGGTGCCATAAGCATCAGCACACTGCAATTTCTTTATATTAGTGTATGTTTGGCTATGTATAGTTGCCCAATTTTTCCCCATAGGGAAAGAATGGCATCCAGATCTCATACCATCACTCTAACATTAGAAAGTCATAAGTCCACTGTTCCATATTATGGGATGAAATGTTGGGTTTCAAGACAAAGCATTTTTAAGCAATAAGGTATGACAAGAGGTTATGTTAATCAAAGACTATTACAAGGTTACTAGAATACTTACAGGCAATCAGAAAGCTCTATTTCTTAGACCCTTATATAATCCACCTTAGTACCTTTGATAAAAAAATCATAACCTCAGGGACAGTCTGTAATCACAAAGGCTGCCTTGCTGCTTCCAGTGCCAGTAATTTGGGGTTCAGGATCCCACCCGAGAGCATTGATGGGTGGGGGGGGGCAAAATTGATTATCCCAGATGGTGCTCTCCTCCACTTAAGAGGGAGGGTGTATGACTGCACTGTGCTACTGCCTCCTGGGTGACCACTGGTGGTGCAGCTGGAGACACCAGTCGTGGATGGGAGGATTCTGATGGGCTCCTCAGCACTATACCTTGCATACGCCTGGTACCCTCAGGTTTGCATCCTGTGGGACCCAGAGAACACCCACATGCGGGATGATACCAGAGCACTCTCAGGCTTGCACCATTGACTGTCTGCCCACCAATGTGTCTCCCAAGTGGGATGCTGACCCGAAGGCCCCACCACAGGGAGCAAGCCTTGGGCTCAGTTGTGAGTGGCAGAAGTGGCAATGCCAGGGCTTTGAGATCACGCAGAAGCTAGACAAGTGATATAATGGGAAAACTGAATTATTAAAAAAAAACATAATTTCAAGCTCATAGTCCCTTCCTCATCAGTGCTGATACTGCACAGCACATTTAAAATTGTGAACCGCAGTCATCTTTAATGATGTGAGTCATTAATTACAAAATTAGCTTTAGTAGCTCTTTTGACAATATCTGACATAACTAAAAATAAACTGAGCATGAATCTAAGGATGTCAAAAATGAAAACAATCACTCACCGTAGTAGTAGTAGTAGTAGTAGTAGTAGTTCTATTTATTTATTTATTTTTATATAGCTTTTTTGCTCCTCCATGGCCACCTTCTCTTGTCATCAGGCCTCCTGCTGCCCCCAACCCACCAGCCTCTTCCCCACTGTCATACCGGTGGGGATCCACAAGAAGCAGGGTCCAATAATGGTGGGAGCCATCACATACGGCCACCGAGTGACATGTGTTTTTCTGTAGTTTCTCCCTGCCCTCCCAGAACAATGGCATGCACTGCAACTCCTGCAGCCGAGTGCTCCTTCCACCCTTCCCTACATTATGTTAGCCACTGACCCTGCTCTGAAACCTGGCCTTCAATGGGTGTCAGCCAAGAGCAAGGAACTGTACCTCCCCAGTCTGTTAGATGAGAGCAGCCCAGCAGCCACTACAATAATTTCCCAGCTCCCCTCCGATCCAATCCCTGGCGGCCTGAGCTCGCCCCCTATCTCAGGTCACTGGCATGACATGAAGTGTGGCATCCAGTACCTCAGCCCTCAGTACCACCAGGCCGGCACAGTAGTTCTATTTATTTATGTTGCCCTTCCCCAGAGGCCCAGAACACCATTACAAAGAGGAAATAGCACAACAACATCCCAATACATTGTAGTTAGCAATAAAATCATAATATAAAATTTTACCCCATATACCAGTGTTGCACTAAAAACAAAATCAAATACCAACTAACAAATCATTCAAATAGACAATTCAAACACCAAATGCCTGAGCAAACAAGAAAGTTTTAAGTTCTTTTTTAAAGACCTCTACCAACGGGGCTTCCCTCAGAGCCTTCGGTAATTAATTCCACAATAACGGACCTGCCACTTCCAAGACTCTGTCCCCCAACATTTTAAGTCTGGTCCTGGGGACAATCAGGAGACCTTCCTTGGCAGAACAGAAGGGATGAACAGGAAGCTAAGGATGCAGAAGTTCATGCAGGTAGCCCGGATCCAGCCTGTGTAGGGCCTTATAGGTTAGCAAACCAACATTATAGGAGATATGCCACTTAACCGTCAACCAGTGCAGTTCCTGCAGTGCAGGAGTAATGTGATTCATCTTGGGAAGGCCAGTCAACAGCCTTGCAGCCATGTTCGTTCTACACTATCTGCAGGCATCACAGCATACCTCCACTGAACCCAAGGCAGAAGGCGTTGCAGTAATCTAGGCAAGATGTCACAAAGGAATGTACTAGAGATAGCAAGTCCTCATATTTCTAAGATGGTAAAAGCCATTCTGAATGACTACCAACACCTGAGCCTCAAATGTCAGCCTTTTGTCCAGAATGACACCCAGATTCTTCACCTTTAGGGCAGTGTTGAGCCTGGATGTACCAAGGCAGAGGCCCAGTACCCTCTCAGACACTACCAATCCCCCCTCCTACCCGGCTCAATCACCAGTACTTCAGTTTTGTCCAAGTTGAGTCTCAGCCAGCTGAAAGGCATCCAGCCTTGGATCTCAACCAAACATTTGTTCATCACATCCACTGCTTCCAAGTCCTGGAGTGCAAAAGATAGATGGAGCTGTGTGTCATCTGCACAACAGTAAAACCCAGGTCCATACTGCCTAATGATCCTGCCCAGTGGCAGCATGTAAACTGAGAACAACATGGACAGAAGGACTGACTCTTGGGGAACCCCACAGTACAGGTCCCTTGGGCAAGATGAGAAATTGCCCATCACTGCTGACTGAGACCTGCTCCTGAAGTAGGACTCAAACCAGCTGATGTCTTTGCCAGTGAGTCCCACATGCTCCCTGAGATGGTCTGGTAACAGCCCACGATCAACAGTGTCAAATGCTGAGGAGAGATCCAGAAGAAACATAGGAACATAGAAGTTGATGACAGAAAGAGACCACCAGGTCCATCTAGTCTGCCCATTGTCTTTTAGCCTAGCCTTCTAACTGCCCTTGGGTTTGAGGGCTCCCTTGTATCTGTCCCAAACATTCTTGAAATCTACCAAGAATTGACTGCTCTCCCCTGTCCCTTGCCATGAGCAAATCATTATGTACCCTGACCAGAGTAGTCTCAGTGCTGAACTTTGACTGAAACCCTGACTGGAGAGACATGTATGTCGAAGGTCACCAGATGAGTCTAGCTGTAACGCAACAACCTTTTCAGTAACCTTGCCTAAAAAAGGCAGGTTAAAGAAAGGCCTGTAGTTCGCTAGTACATCCGGATCCAAAGTTGTTTTTTTTTCCAAAGGGGCCTCATTAGCACACTTTTCAGTTCAGAACGGAAGATTCCTTCCAGCAAGGAACACCAAATAATCCCAGCAAACACTGGGCCCAACTGGGATGAAGTTGGAGGGAGGACGATTCAGAGGAAACATGAGAAAGAATTTCTTCACAGAACGGGTGGTGGACAAGTGGAACACCCTGCCAGAGGAAGTGGTGGGGGCTGAAACAATCACGGGATTTAAGAATGCATGGGATAGACATAAAGGAATTCTAGAGGTCAGGGGTAAGGGGCAACAGACTTCTAGGAAAACAGACTGAACTTACAAGCTCAAATGGGCAGACTGGGTGGGCTATAGGCCCTTATCTGCCGACACTGTCTATGTATCTATGTATCTATGTAACTATGTATCTATGTAACTGCTCAGCACAGCCCAACAAGAATCGCATTGGGCCAGGGTCCAGTTCACAGTATGTTGGTCACAGCCCTGAGATCACCTTAACAACCTCCTCCATCACCACTGGCTGAAACTCGCCCCATGACCACTGACTGCCATTGCAACATCCAGTCCCAATGCTGCTGGACAATAACTGCCCAGTAGAAGAGATCACAGTCCTAACAGAGGACACTCTGACCAAGAAGAACCGAGCAAACTCTTCGCATTTTGTGAATGATGTAGCTTTCATGGGCTCTAGACAGGCTGGATGTAAAAGCCTGTCCACTGCCTGAAAAAGTTGAGCTGGTTAGTTCCTCCTGGCCGCAGTCTCTCTAGACAGAAATTCTGACTTCTTATGACAGACTGCCCTTTGATACTCATGGTAGTGAGTATTCAAAGCCAGTTTGTCCTCCTGGGCTCTGGACCTTCTTCAATGCCATTCTAACCTTCCCCCCATAGCTTTCATTGTCCTCAGCTCACTGTCAAACCACTGTGAGACAAGTCGTGAAACCAGA
Organism: Neoceratodus forsteri; assembly: GCA_016271365.2. Lineage (NCBI taxonomy): Eukaryota > Metazoa > Chordata > Ceratodontiformes > Ceratodontidae > Neoceratodus > Neoceratodus forsteri. The sequence goes on from CM028134.1 coordinate 842,703,514, forward strand.
GGGTGAATACAAACTGGTGTTACCAGGTCGAAGGCCGCACTGATGGCCCTATTATAGGCCACCACAGCTTCCTTCATACCCTCAGCAGAAGCGGCCATCATATCTGCGGTGTCCAGTACCAGTAAGAGTCCATCAGGCCTCAGCCCTCTCAAAGGGTAGCATCTGACCACCTCCATGGGGGTGGACTGCAGAGGGGTGCCCTGAACTCGTAACTGATGGTGCAATGATCTGACCAGCTGATCAGATCAATCCTGAGGTTCTCCACCTCAAACCCCGTGTGAAACACCAGGTCCAGCACATGTCCTTGTTGGTGAGTCACAGTAGCAATTGCTTGTGTCAGGCCCAGAGCTGTCATACTGTGAAGGAACTCTTCACCAAAACATGAGAGCTCGTCATCAACCCAGGCATTAAAATCATCACAAAAATAATTCATCTCAGCGATTCCAACACCCAGTCAGTGACAAACTCCATGATCTCCTGCAAGATGTCCCCTTCTTACACCAGCATCTGATATATGATGAGGACTCTGCACCCGGCACCTGGACCCACCCACATGCACGGACACACCCTCAAAGGATGAGGTGTTCTCCACAAGGTGCACCACCATATTCACCTCAGTTCTAAAAAAGATGGCTATCTTTCCCCCCATGTGATCCTTTCTCAGGTAGTGCACCATGGAGAAACTGGCTAGGATTGCTGCCTCCAAAACTGGACCAGCATCATCATCTAGCCAGGTCTTCATGAAGTATGCCAGTTCGCTGAAGAATGAAAATAGGTTCTACGAAGAAACGGTTCTTATTCCTCATCGATCTGGTATTACAAAGCACCGCCCAGAGAGAATGACTTGTGGTGACCAGTCCATCAGCTGCCTGTCCACTCGATCTGGTGAAAACCGGGGGGATGGGAACTAAACATCAAACACTCCTCTCCAATCCCTATCTAACTCTGGGGTGTCTCCTAGTACTAACTGTCCCAATCGTCGTCCCCAACAGCCCCCCCATCCCATACCCTAGCCCTTCTGTGATGCCTTCTGATAATCCCCAACCCCCTGCACCAGCAATATACCTCTGCAGGAAGGGGGAGATCCCAGAAGGGACACAGTTCATACAGTAGGGATGGGGGTAGCTGAGCTTATGTGGCTGCTAGTGGCACACATTATCACCACACTGCAAAACGTAATGAATGAGCCCCACACCCATAAAACCTGACAAATTAATCCTTTCCATACACATTCTCAACTTTAGTCACCCCACTACCCCCCAGCCTCTCACACCAGAACCACACTCACACCAGTATACAATTTACAAATCACCCACGCCCCGACTCACTCCAGTAAAACAATAATCAAGTACTGATAAAATCTATAAAAACCTGAATATAAACAGTGAGTTGATAAAATAAATAGTAGTATGGCAAGCAGCCCCCACATCAAACTGTGGAATCCAGTCAAGGTTTGAGTAATATGTCCAACATTAAGTCTCAAACTTCGTCCTTTAACTGAGTTTATTTAATGGGGTTAGAGCTTCACACTCTTACTGCGTTCACCCCTCATTTAAGCAGTACAGAAGAAATATCTTCTGACCACCAAGGAGAAATGAATGTCCAGCAGTACTAGGTGTTAACAGTACAATAATGGAGTGATATACTGTGACAGTCATAAAATGGAAATACACTTAGTGCTCATTGCCCACTGTAGTGGAATGGTGAACCAGTCCAGACTCAGGGCAGCCTTCCTCGGTGTCCCTAGTCTCTGCAAGCTGGTTCCAACACTTCATCAACTGAAACCTTCTCTATGCCAGTTTGCCACTGGCTCACTAGACCTTCCAACAGCTGTCCCAAATGATCTTTGAATCAATTCTGCTGCAGCAATGTTCACTATACCTCACCACTTAACTTAATTTCAGTGTCCTTGCCGCTTAGAGCAGGTGGCCAAACCTTGCAGGTAGCGGTAACAGATAAGCAAAAGTGGCAAGAATGACAGTCCACAGGTAGCTGACAGTAAATACCACTACCAGGAGCAGGCGGAGCAAAGCAGAAAACATTCTCCAGGAGGCAGGAGCCAAATAATGCTTCCCAGGTGTTAAATAATGAAGCTCCCATTTGACGAACACCCAGTACTGTTGAATATCAGACCTCACTCCACACAGAAAGCTCGGAAAACAGATCACAATATGGTCAATGTGGTCGTTATAAGAATGTAGCTAAAAATGTTAGAACGCCAAACCTTTCAAATGTTAGTGTCCCAGAATGAGTGGCTTGTTCAAAAAACATGCATCGATCAGTACAAGAAATCCTGGACTGCATGCAGCAACCATCCCACAGCAGCAGAAAATCACAGGCTGCTAGCTGCAAACATTGCAACAGTCTCATCTGGGATGCTAGTCGCAAACATCGCGACAGTCTCACCACTCAATGCTAACTGAAAACTAAAAATGCTGAAAGCACTATGTCCTAAACTGACTCCTGTTTACACATCCAAAAGCATCACAAAATAATAGACAATGAAACAATAAAAAACAGTACTCAATAAAAACAAAACAAGTAGCTCTGTAAAGTCACAACAGAGTTATAGAACTCGCAGCTCTCCCAGCGCAGTGGCCATCTGAGCAGACATAGAAACATAGAAACATTGACTTTGATGGCAGATAAGGACCTGCTTGGACCACCCAGTCTGCCCATTTCCCTACCTATTGGATTTACGAATGTGTCAGCAGAACCAGACCACCCGGTCTACCTAAGTCTGCTCGAGTGTGCAGCTAGCACCCCTAGTTTGCAGCTGCCCCACTCCCTCCCCTTTGTCATCCCACTGCCACCCCCACCTCTCCCACCCTCACTCTCCCTTGTTCCCTGCTCTTTTGAAGCTGTTCACAGATTTACATGATACCACCCATTCTGGTAGGGCGTTCCATTTTGCTACCACCCTCTGCGAAATAGTGTCCCCTCATTTCCTTCCTAAATCTTCCCTCCTCTATTCTTAGGCCATGCCCCTTGGTGACCCTCCCCCTCCTTAACTTAAAGACTCCATCTGCCCCATCCTTATTGATTCCCCTCAGATACTTGAACGTCTCCATCATGTCCCCCCTGTTCCCTGTATCCTCCACGGTGTACATATTCAGGTCTCCCAGCCTGCTGTCATAGTCTCTCCCCTCCATTCCACATATCATCTTTGTTGCCTTCCAGTAGCCTGATATCATGCTTTAGGTATGGCCTCCAAAACTGTACACAATACTCTTAAGTGCGGCCTTACCAGTGACCTGTAGATGGGCAAGATCACCTCTCTTCGCCTGAACGAAAAACCCCTCGCTATGCACTCCACCATTTTGTTTGCTTTTGCAGCCACTCTCCTGCACTGGGCAGTGTTGTTCATGGTCCCTGTTATCATTACCCCAGGTTCTTCTCCCCCTCAGTGATCCCCAGCTTAACCCTTCCCAGTCAGTATTGTCTCCTTGGGTTCTTCACCCCAAAGTGCATAACCTTACACTTCTTTGCATTGAACCCTAGCTGCCACCTCTCTGACCACTCCTCTAGCTTGCTTAGGTCCTCCTGCAGCTGTTTCCATCCCTCCTTTCCATCCACCAAAGCTCCGATTTTGGTGTCATCAGTGAACAGACATATCTTGCTCACCACCTCGTGTACAATGTCTTATATGAACAGCCTGAACAATATTGGCCCCAACACAGAGCCCTGTGGCACTCCACTCGTCACTGGCCTTGGAGTTGAGAGCTCCCCTCTCACCACCACCTGTTGCAGCCTCCCACTCAGCCAGCTTGTAATCCAGTTCATAATTTTTGCCCCTAACCCTACACCAGTTAGCTTCCCCCCAAGCCACCCATGAGGCACAGAATCGAAGGCCTTGCTGAAGTCCAAGTAAAGAACATCCACTGCATGACCCTTATCCAGCTCACCTGTCACCCAGTCATAATATTGTATCAGGTTGATTTGACAAGACTTCCCTGAAATGAACCCATGCTGCCTCACATCCTGGAGGCCATTGCCCTCCATGTACGACACCAGTCTTTCCTTTAGTATTGTTTCCATGAGTTTGCACACTGTGGAGGTTAGACTTACTGGGTGATAATTACCTGGTTAATCTCTTGGTCTGCTCTTGTGTAATGGTACTACATGTGACATCCTCCAGTGCACTGGCACACATCCCAACTCCAGTGAGGTGCTGTACAGATCCGCCAACACCTCCGCCATCTCCCTCAGCACCCTGGGGTGTATACCATCTGGCTCTGCTGCCTTGTCTATCTTCAGTGTCCTCAGTCCCTCTAGGACTCTACTTGCCTCAATTCTTCCACCAGCTGCCTCCTCTCCCCCTGTCTCCACCCTCCCAGCCCATGGTAGTAGTGGCCCCCCTTTTCTTCCGTAAACACTGAGCAAAAGTATTCATTCAGTGCTTCTGCCTGCTCCTCACCCTTTTCCATCCACTCCCCACCCCTTTTTATCCTCACTATTGTCTCCTTGCAAATCCTTTTCTCCCTGATGTATCTGAAAAAGTCTTTCTCCCCCCGTTAATTCCCTGCCTAATCTCAGCTCTCTCTGGGCCTTGGCTTCTCTCACTTTTCTGGTCACCTTCCTGGACCATCCTGCATACTCCTCCCTCTCCACTTCCTTTCCCATCCTCCTATACCTCTGGTGTACCTCTCGCTTTGCTCTCACCACCTTCACTACCACGCTGATCAACCAGCATGGTTTTCTTGCTCTGCTCCTATTACTCTGTGTATTGGTGCAGGCTTCTGTTGCCTCTGTAATCCCCCATTTAATAGTATTCCATTTCTGCTCTGCATCCATCTCCTGCCTTATGCCCACTAGTTTCCCTTTCAGTACTTTCTGCAGCCTCCCAAAGTCTGCCCCCTGAAGTTTACCACCTGAGTAACTGATTTCTCTGGCTCCTCGCACATCTTGATATTAAACCACACCATTTGGTGATCGCTGTCGGCTAGTGGGTCCTCCACCTTTATTTCCCTTACTGCCTCCCCATTCGACAACACCAGATCTAAAGTGTTCTTTAGTCTAGTAGGTACACTAGCCAACTGTGTCAGGAGATCTTCCTGGATCGTGTCCAGGAGCACTTGCTCCCTAGCACTGCAGGTGACCGGAATGCTCCAGTCAACCCCCAGCAAGTTGAAATCCCTCATGATGACCACCTTCCCTTTCCTACATACCTTTCTAGATAAGCTGCAGATCCTAGTTAACCAACGGCCTACTTCCTCCTACCCCCAACAAGAACTGCTTTATGTCTGTCCCATGCATTCTTGAATTCCCCCACTATTTTTGACCACCCCACAACCTCCTCAGGAAGGCCATTCCATGCATCCACCACCCTCTCTGTGAAAAAAAATACTGCCTTACATTGCCCCTGAGCCGTCCCCCCTCTATCTTCAAATTGTGTCCCCTTGTTCTTGCACATCTCTTTTTCTGAAAGATGCTACCCTCTTGGACTTTACTGATTCCCTTGAGGTACTTAAATGTTCCTATCATGTCCCCCCCTCCCTTCTTTCCTCGAGGGTATACATATTAAGTTCCTTTAGTCTCTCTTCATATGGCTTCTGATGCAGGCCCTGCAGGTAAAACCATAGTAATGTTGTTTCTTCTCAGAGATCCCTCACTGTGTGTTTTTTTTTTTTAAACCAGGAGAGACACATTAAGCTGAAAGCTTGTTTACAGGTGTGACCTGGGAGCACAAAAAAGTTAACTGACTTGTTCAGGGTCACACAGTATGCAGGTGGGGACTATGGGATTCAAACCCAGGTCTCCAGGTTTGCAGCTCAGAGCCTTAAATCACTGCACTATACTGTTTCCTACTACAGTGTTTAGACTGCATACACCTAGCTTCATGGAGACAGTTGCTCCAGAGGTGGAACCTATTTTTATCGTGGAATTTTAGAATTTTGATTCAAACTCTGCAGTCACTCTCCACTATGGCAGTTGACTAAATTTGCTTCTATAACTGAGTGGAGCAGTGGCTCGAAAAGCTAACTAAAAGGCTACCAAAAATTTAACAGTTTTAACCAACAGTTTTGAAAAAAAAATACCAAACAAGTCGAAGCAGACTTTATTTTTATTTATTTTATTTAGAAGAGATTCACCAGGAAAGCAACATGAACTGTGAAACAGCTCATTTCCAGAAGCGTTTGGGGTTACATAGGGAGATGGAAAAAGCCAACAAACAAGAAAACATTGTACAGAGTAATAGTCATTATACATTTTTCATACAAAACATAATAAGTCAAAGTAAGGACACAATTAGAAAATATAAAAACTAGCAGTATAGGAATATATAACCGGACACAGCAGTAACCCTGACACATAGAGCCATTACAGCATTTTGTGCCACATGGGCTCATTCCTAGTGACTAGGCCAGGTTAGAATGAAGAGGGAGCAGGCAAGGACAAGGGCTAAAGTAAAATGGTTAAGTAGGCAGGGGATGGAAGTGCTGAATTTGGATGCCATTAGTTGTGAGGATAGAGGGAGAAGGGCAGTAAGGATGGTGTGCGAGTAAGTAGTGCAGGGAGGCACAAGAGAGGCGGGTAGCCAGGACCTTCACCCTTTCAGGATGCGGAGAACACTGCAAGGGGACTGGGAGCTGGCAGAAGAAAAGATAAAGGTAAGGATAAGGGGGAGTGGGTAGGTGGCTTAGTTGCAGTTACAGTTGCAGCAGTGTACTGTGTGCTTCTGAAGGAGAAGTGCAAGGGATTAACGATTTTGGGCAGAGCTACCCGCCAAACAATGTAAATGTAGGACTTATAGGAATGTTTAAGAAAAAAACAAACTTTACAATTGAAGAGTAACTGCAATGGTAATGATTGAGCATCCTTAATGAAAAGAATCATTTCTTCTTAGAACCTATTTTCAGGTTCTGGAAGGAGAGGCAGGGTAGGGAGTGTAAACATGGTGACGAATCTCTGAGAAGAAACAACATATAGAACAATGCATAGGGAACTGTGCATGACAAGGCTATGTTTCCTTCAAGGGGATTGATGACATCATAGACCTTGAGAGCGAAGCTTGAGAGTTCTCTATGATGTCATCAACCTCTGCGATGGAAACACAGCATTGTCTGTGGACAGTTCCCTATGTTATTTTATATAGTATACAGTTTTACTGTTGAAAATAACAGAAAAGAATTGTGTGTTTTTTGGCCATTTTGTTTAAAATGTTTGTAACTCTCCCCACTGGCCACCACTATCACTTCTGCTTCCAGTTGCTGTACTGCCCCACCTGCTTGCATGCTTAGAAGTTCACCTTTTTGTAGAATATGTGCAAATCTTCTTTTGTTTGGCAGGTAGCAGGCTTCAAATTAAAAAATTGCAGAAAGAAATGGGTTCTGTACTGTGCTGTCCCATATTCAGCGCTGAGAGGTTGGCCACAACATTGGGAGACAACAACTGGACGTAGAACGTGAAAGTTTTTGTAGTACAGTAGTGACGTAGCTACTATACTATAGCAACTTTTTTGACCTTTGAACTGTCCTACAACAACTTTTTGCTGTGTATCAAAATTCATCTACAATAAGGGACACCCATATACTATATTACTACTGTGAGTAATTTTTATGTTTGCTGTGTGCTTGCACACTGAGTGAACATTTTGATAAGACAGTGGGTTTTGAGAGGTGTGACACTGTCGGTCCACTGCAAGGCATTCTGCAAAGGTCTCATTGGTGTCGCACTAATCATTAGCCAAGCTGATAATGGCACTGTTCTGGCTTGCTGGGTGGAAACTTCATGTACTGTAGTTCACAGGAGCGAGCTGGCCCAATCATAGAGTGGCTCTTTCCTTTGATCTGCATAACACCACCCAGCACGCAGAGCTGATCACATCATGATCAGCCTGCTGTGGTCCTCCCCACCAACATAAAAACAATCCCTCCCACCCTCTGCCAAGTATCCCTCCCACCTAACCCACTAGCATGTCATACAAAGACTCAGGGATATACCTCCAGTCCTGCTCGACTGTATTGACCTGAGTGCTGCTATCCCAAAATCAATAGTAAATATGTGGTACACTTACGACAACCAAGCGATCAAGGGAAAAATACTACAGTATTTGCAGTCCCAATAAGTAACACTGCTCTTGTTGAAACAGTTTGTGTAATGCTAACAAGCTGTAGTCAGGAATGGGAACATTCTAAAAAGTGTTGCGTGCAGTGCAAAGAAAGGTGCAAAATATAGTGCAAAACATGATCATACATATGTAAAGTGCCACAAGGTGCAGTTTGCTAATTGAATGTTAATGTAGAAAGCCAGTATTGCCATGGTCAAGCCTGTTCGATTCATCTGAAAGCTCGATGGTGGACCAAGGGTGGTAGAACTTGCTCAGCTCTGTAATATGTTCTGTAGAAGTTCAAAATGTTTGTTCTTGTATATGGTAATAACATACCAAATAGCTGTAAGGTTTAAACCACAGCAAAACAGTGATTGTGATTCATGCTCCCAACTGCTCGTGCTCTCACTGGACAGGTGCCTGACATCAAGCCGATGGTGTGATGGTTCTGGCATGAACCCCTCCTCAAACACCATCACGCTTTCAGATGAACTAAGCAGGCTTGACTGTAACAATACCGACTTTCTGCATTAACATTTAAGAAGCAAACTGCACCCTATGGCACTTTACATATGAACATGTTTTGCACTACGATGTTTTGCACCTTTGTTTGCACTGCAGTCAGCATTGATTTAAATGCTACCATGACTGGCTACAACTTGTTAGCTTTATATAAACTGTTTCAACAAGATCTGTATTACTTACTGGAACTGCAAATAGCCCTTTACCTTTAATCGCTTGGTTACCATAAGCGTGACATAAAGTTTATTATTGATTCTGGGATAGTAGCACCCGGCTTGATATATTGCAGTAGGATGGGAGTTATATCCGCTGAGCTTTTGTATGACATACTAGTGTGCTACTCAAATGTTATTATAGTCTGGGACTAGCAATTCACTCTGAGTACTTTGCTGCTGAACATCTATGAACTTTGACCCTCCAGAGCTGTGTTTCCACTTTAATGATACCTGTCTGCCCTTTGTCTCAAATTGGTTACATTTATATTAGGGATGGGAGAACCGCAAAAGGTTCTGAGGTTCTAAAAGGTTCTGATAAGCAAAAAAGATTTGATGCTTATTTAAAAATTATCTGAACCTTTTATAACCTTTATTATTTTATAGTAACTGAATATGAAAAAATCATTTTAAACAGTTTTTAATCAACATATCTATAGAAAAAAGCAAATACACCACTGTTCAGTAGTACTAAAATGCATGAGTAGTGAAATGAGATGAGGAGCGAATAAAGCAACTGTGGATGTGCCTACTGGAGGATGACGATGATATGGTCCAAAGGCAGGCAAGTCCCAGATCTCAATTTTTTCACTAAACCAATCTCCCGAATCTGACTTTTTGTAGAAGGGGACAATGTGCTTGTAATGTATGTCACTAATTATGTTCAGCAACAGCTCTCAGTATGGAACACAACAGGTAGGGCATCCTGCAGAACGTGAACACTAACAGAATCATCATATTGGACCAAGACTTGTGAGTGACGTGATATGATAACTGGATGTACTGATTTGTGATGAAACTGAAGATTAAAAAAGAAAAAAAAACAGGGTTGCACCAAAAAAAAGTTGAAGTGGTGTGATTCGTGATGACCGTGAATGTGATTTGTCGTGACGTGATACGAGTCGTGTTGGCACTGGCAGTGCTTCTCAGAGCACCAGAAATTGGATGGAACAGAGCTTCCACAAATAGTTGCCATTGAAAAAAAATGTAAATACCTATAGCTGTACTTCCCTGAACAGTCTGACTGGGAAACACACATGCTACAAACAATGTTCGCTCTGCGATTATAGCTACTGGATTAAGTACAACCGGCTTGTGAGGACAAAGATTCGAGTCCATCTGCTAGTAGGACATCATGCAGAACGTGAACACTGACAGAAGCATTGTACTGGACCAAGGCTCGTGAGTGACGTGACATGATAACTGGCTTCCTGATTCATGATAAAACCACATGGCAATTTAAAGTTAGAATAGGAGAGCATGTGAGGGCAGTTCTTCACTCTAATATCTCCGATCTATGCCATAGCTAAACATATTTTAAGCAGCACAAACACAAAACATGAAATTAGTTTTACAGGGATTGGAAAAGTTTGCTTGGGTCCTCGGGGTGGGGATTTTGAAAAGAAAGTTGGACAGTGTGAACGTTTTTGGATTTATTGCCTAAAAGCACGAAGTGATGAAGGATTGAATGAAAACACTGATCTCTCAGCCTTTTTAAGCAAATTGTAAATAAATAAGAATCCTTTGCTGATGTATGTGGGAATCTATTATAATGAATGGCTTGCAATAAAATAATGTGTAATTGGGAATGTAGTGGAGGAACAGGCTACAATTCATTAATTAGTGGTGCCTATAATAACACGATTATGTCTACATTATTTCTTTGATCCCATATAGCATTCAATATATAAAAACCATCGTATTTAAGATGCATTGTAACACAATATAGTTTGTTGTGACATTAAGGGGTAGAAATCAAATGCTCAATATATTGGGAACGAACAAAATGGTGTATGTATACAACCAATATGCCTCTCTGTACTCTTAAGTGATGGCCTGGCTTAACTATTTTATTTATTAATGCCATGTAATTTTAATGCAGTACAACACGTGCTGTTTTTAGATTAATTGATGTTAGTATATATACTAGCCAAACATGTATGGATACTTAACTCTGATGAAGCAGGGCACTGTTCTTGTGAAACGTTAGTTCATTTTTTCCTCACATTTTGTATGTTCTCTGGATTTTTTATGCTGCTCTTATAATTAAATGATTTGATAATTAAACGACCATTGTTGTCCGTCTGCTTTAGTGGGTGCTATCACTGTGTTTTGTGAATGATAAAACTGAAGATAAAAAAAAAAGAGTTGCACCAAAAAAAGTTGTTTCTTCTGTAATCATGAAGTGTGAAACAGGTACTGTAGGTGTATTTTTGTAGGATTTCTGTCAGTACAATCAGAGGTAAACTTTGTTATGCAGCCTTTAGATATTTTCGTAGTAATGTCTCTTTTATGAGAACAGAACAAAACATAGTATGTGTTTAAAGAATGCATAATTTCTTTGTAATGTCCCAAATGGGACAATAAAAACTTAAGAGCTTTAATGATGCATGATTTCTCTTTCTGAAGAAGACAAAATGTAAGTGTTTTGTATCCCACAGCCGAGGATACTGGCCCTACTGAAAGGGTTTGCCACTGCTCTTTTATTGTACTAAAACAAGCTCCCAGAAATAGTTAGCAAATATGAAAATCGTGACTGTGATGACTGTGAATGTGAACATGATTGTGACCATGTCTACCATGAACGTGATTCGTCATGAGGATGAGGAGAAATGTTACAGTGGCAGCGCTTCCCGGAGCTTCAGATACTGGATGGAACAGAGCTTCCAGAAATAGTAGCCAAAAGTGAAATTTGTGACCATGATAAATGTGAACGTGATTTTATTTTTTTATTTATTCCATCTGATGTGATAGAATGCCCTGCCCACTGAGCCAAAGCTTATACCCCCCCCCCCGAGCAAGCACAGGGAAGAAGGTGACAGATGACTGACTTCTTGGGGGGGAGGGGTCATGCAGACAGTATGCAAGAAGTGGCACTGATCCACTGATGACTGGCTGGCAGATTTTATTTCACACACAGAATTTATTTCACACACCACTTATGCTAAGGGTGATGCTGCAGTCACTGCTGGTAGTATACCCACAGAGATTCTTGGGGACCCTGCCTGGCCTAACCCTCTCTAACACAGTACTTTTTCCCTTCAAGGAATTTTTTTTTTATTTGTTATTCCACATGATGTGATGGAATGTGCTGCCTACTGAGCCAAAGCTTATACTCCACTGAGTGAGCACAGGGAGGAAGATGACAGATGACTGACTTCTTGGGGGGGGGGCACACAGACAGTATGCAAGAAGTGGCACTGGTGCACTGATGACTGTTTGGCAGATTATATTTCACACACAGAATTTATTTCACACACCACCTACGCTAAGGGTAATGCTGCAGGCACTGTTGCTAGTATACCCACAGAGATTCTGGAGGACCCTGCCTGGCCTTACCCTCTCTAACACAGTACCTTTTCCCTTCAAGGAATTTTTTGTTTATTATTCCATGTGATGTGATGGAATGCCCTGCCCACTGAGACAAAGCTTATACCCCACTGAGCAAGCACAGGGAGGAAGATGACAGGTGACTGACTTCTTGGGGAGGGGGGTCACACAGACAGTATGCCAGAAGTGGCACTGGTGCACTGACGACTGGCTAGCAATCTTGGCAGATTTTATTTCACACACCACCTACACTACGGGCAATTCTGCTGCCATTGCTGCTAGTATACCCACAAAGATTCTGGGGGACCCTGTCTGGCCTAACCCTCTCTGACACAGTACTTTTTCCCTTCAAGGAGTGTTTTAATTTTTTTTCTTTATTCCACGTGATGTGACGGAATGCCCAACCCACTGAACCAAGGCTGAGCGAGCACTGGGAGAAAGATGACAGATGACTGACTTCTTGGGGGGGGGAAGGTTACACAGACCGTATGCAAGAAGTGGCACTGGTGCACTGAAGACTGGCTAGCAGTCTTGGCAGATTTTATTTCACACACAGAATTTATTTTACACACCACCTATGCTAAGGGTGATGTTGCAGGCACTGCTGCTAATATACCCACAGAAATTCTGGGGGATCCTGCCTGGCCTAACACTCTTTGATGCAGGAGGGGGGTTGTATTCACAGAGACAGTATGCAAGAAGTGGCACTAGTGCACTGACAGCTGGATGGCAGATATTATACACACACAGCACTCTAGTTCTCACAAGTTACCCTCAGTCTCTCTCTTCAACTGCCATCCTGGCTTATCATTCAATGTTCATGTTCATGAAGATCCCCTGTCCAAGTCTCCTCTCCCATGCATTGTACTCTTCAGTTTCCAGTCCAGTCCCTACCCCAATCCCCAACTCCCTCCCGAGTCCCACATGCAGTCCTTGCTGGCAATCCCCTCCCAAGTCCTCACCACCAACTTTCCCAAGTTCCCAACCCCTTCCTCCCTTAAGTTCTTTTTTTAGTTTAGAAAATTCTGCTTTTGATTTTTTTTTTTAGGAGTGGCAGACTGGTAGTGGACTTCTTTGCTTGCCCAAGGGGCAAACAAAATGCAAGCAGCACAAGCACAGAAGAGCTGCTGCTCCTTCTCCGTCTTCCTAATTCTTCTGCGTAGCTCTAAGCTGGACCACATGGGTTGCTAACCTAGAGCTGCAACCCAGTCAAGTACCACCTTAGTGAGATGGACAGCTTGACCATCCAGTGAGGGACCAGAGTCTTGTCTCTGGTCCCTCCTGTAGGTTCCTCCTGCTCTGGCACTTCTCGCACTGCAGTTCCTGTGATAGGAGCCATCCGAACCGATCCAAACAGAAAAAAGTGTTCGGAAGCCATTCATTTCCAAACACTTTGGCATGTTTGTATTTTCAACTAACCGGTTCACCCATTCCTAATTTATATGTTATTTGATCATACATTCCAACACAAATGCTGACCTTGATAAATCTGAGCTAATGGGAGGTAAATTCCTACTTACGACAAGCTGTAATTTGTGCATTCTCTTATTTGGTAGGTTATTAACCTGTTATCAGCTTGGTGCAATATTTTCTGAAACAAAGATTGATTCTGCCTGGCACCACCTAATACTGTGTATTTACGCTGCTTCTTTCTGTTTAGTAATCAACTGCAACAGTTTCGCAATTGGTATATGTTGGTGGCTATGGCCTGATTACACTGATGGCCTGTCTTGTGTATTGTTGCATTTTCACTGCTTGTTGCTACAACTGATATAGTGAATAATGCCAACATTTTGTCAAGTGCTTTTGATATAATTTTTGCAAGTCTAGGCATTGAGCATTTAACATAAGGCAGTAGTTTATTTATTTATTTATTTATCACCTCGAGTTACACCTTTGAGCTAAAAGCTCTTTTACAAAGGTTCCATGTCAGATAAGATTCAAACAATTGGTACATACAGAATAAAAAAACACAAGGTATAGACATAGTCAACTGCAACACATAATTTACAATCAGTGAAATCCTAGGGTTACAAAGAGAAAAAAGCTATACAAAATGAAACTGTACTATATACAAGAAACAAGTGCATTAGTTCATACCATGAAGTACAGGCAGTATTTATAACAGTTTTAATAAGCTATGAGCGCAGGGGTCACAGGACTAGTGCAGTGAGTAGAGGTGGAGAGGATGGATAGTGGAGCAGTCAGGGCTGACTATGACAAGGGATAAAGGGGAGAGGGCTGGGGGTAGGGGTAGAAAAACATGATGGAGACAGAGGTGTCCTTGTCCATGATTATTGGGGAGGGTGAGTAAGGGGTGTTGAAAGGGGATGGTGAGAGAGGAGACAATTATGGGGGGTTGGAATGAGTAGTGACAGAGGTGGTGAGGGTTGGGAAGAGAGAGAAACATGAGGTGGGGGTAAGAGGATATTGGGGAAATGACTGAGAAAAAGGGGATAGGTGAATTGGTGGGCAGGGTGGTCAGAGAGTGTAGAGACAGCAGGGGGGGTGGGAGTGGCAGGAGATTAGAACCTGCAGTCACAGGAGCTGAGTACTGTCATGTTTTTGAGTAGGGATTTCTTGAAAGTTCCAAGCTTAGGCACATTTATTACTTCTGGGGGTAGTTCATTGAGCCAGAGGGGTGCATTGTAAGCGTAGGATCTCTGTGCAAGTGCTGTGTGATGGAAAGAGATAAGTAGAACATTTTGTGTTTTTCCTCTGGTCTGGTGTGAGTTAGATGCAGGTATAAGGAGGTCTGTAATGGGTTGAAGATTTAGACCACGGAGAGATTTTTTCCCCTGGCAGGCAGGTCTGGTATTTAATCATCCCCTGAAGATTAAGCCACTTAGACTTGAAGTAAAATTTGCAGGTGTGAGTGAGCCTGTGTGCCCCAGGGCAAGTCTACATAACTTGTTGAGGGCGACTCTGACCTCTTTAGGGCTGTATCTGTTGCAGCACTGTACACAATTAGCCCATAGTCTATAATAGAGATTATAGAGCTATTGACAGCCAGAGACAAGTGTCTATAGAGGAGACGAATTCTGGTGTTGGTTGTCTTTACAACATTGTGCATGTGGTGGGTAAAGAAGAGGGAGCTATTCAGCGTGACGCCTAAATATTTAAAGGCATTGACCTGATCGAGTGGCTCCTGTTTGTTGCTCAAGGTGGTCAGCTGACTAGCTCTGTATTTGCTCTGGCTGTTAGCAAACAACATAACCTTAGTTTTTTTGTAGTTCAGGAAAAGCTTGTTTTGAGTAAACCAGTCCTCTAACACTGCAAAACTATTTTGGAGTTTGGATTCTAGTAGGTGCAGGTGTGGGCTACTGGAGAAGATAGCCGCATCATCTGCATATAGCAGGATGTTATCAGGGCAGGCTAGGGGGAGGGAATTAAGGAACAGACTGAATAGGAACATGCCCGGGATAGAACCTTGAGGGAAACCGGTTGTCACCTGCCTACTATCTGAGAGGGTCCCATTGATTTTCACTTGTTGGGATCTGTTACCAAGGTAACTTTTAAACCACCCAACTGTGTTGGGACATAACCCAGAAGCACAGAGTTTGTTGATTAGGATACTGTGGTTGAGAGTGTCAAAAGCTTTTGTGAGGTTGACGTATACTGAGCCCACAAGCTGGCTGCTGTCCAGCGCTGCATGGATAAAGTCTGTGTATTCCAGTAGTGCAGTATTGGTGCTGTGGGTCTTCTGGAAGCCATGCTGTTGAGGGCACTGGATGTTATATTTGTTTAGGAAGTCCACCAGTTGGTCTGATACTATACATTCAAGGGCTTTGGAGAGGGGGGAGTATAGAGATGGGCCTATAGTTGGCATGACTTGCCCGATCTCTGCCTTTGTGAACCCATGTGACAACTGCGCATTTCCATTTCTTGGGGAATTGCCCGTATCTTAGAGATAAATTCAGAGTGAAGGTGAGAGGATTTATTAATTCATCAAGAGTGAGAGCTATTGATCTAAGGTCAAGGGAGTCGCTGCTGTGCTTCAATTTGCCAAGAGAGTGTTGGAGATATTTCTTGGTTTCCGCATGGGAGATCTGCTTGAAATAAAATTATGAAATACCTGTGGGGGGCTGAATATGGGCAGCCTGTGTATCTTCTGAGCTAGCCTTTTCAGTATTAAGGAAGTCCGGTGAGAGGATGTGACTAACATCTGAGAATGCAATGTTGAATGCATTGACTATTGCTTTTGAATCTTGAGTGATCTCCCCTTTTACTAGGAGCACAGAGGGGAAAGACTTGTTGTCCTTCCCCATCAGCTCTTTTGTTTTGCTACAGAATTTGTTGCCATCCCCCCATGTGCTGTTTAGCCTGTCTTTAAAATACTTAGCTTAAGCAAGCCTGATCTCCCGGGTACAAGCATTTCTTGCTGCTCAGTAATACGGGATATCAACTATTGAGCCCATGGCTTTTGCTTTGTGCCAGAGATTGTCCCCATTCTTCATAAAATCAAGAAGGGTATGTGTGATCCAAGAGTTGTTTATGTGCTTTATTTTATGCTTTCTAACTGGTGCATAGGTATCACACACAGTGTTGAAGGCTGAGATAAATTGGTCTAAGACCAGGTCCACATCCTGGAGGGCAGGGAAGGAGGGAGGACCAGTCAATCTGCTTTCACGGGCAGATCTCAGAGGGTTGTCTCAGGAATTTATTCCTCTGACACCCTCTCTCTGTCTTGTGGGGTTCCACATGGCTCCATTTTGTCACCCATGCTGTTCGCAGTGTACATGCTGCCATTAGGAGATATCATCAGACAATACGGTTTGAGTTTTCACTGCTATGCAGATGATACTCAGCTGTATTTGTCTTTTCTACCCAAACAGGTGGATGCAGTCTCCATCTTCAACAACTGTCTTGCCGAAATCAAAGACTGGATGAGAGCCAGCTGGCTGACACTGAATCCTGAGAAGTCCGAGGTGTTAGTCGTGGACCCATGTTGCCCGGGGGTAGGTTTGGGGGCTGGAATACCATTGGGCCTATGGCTTGATGGTGTACAGCTGCCCACCTCAGACTGGGTGAAGAACCTTGGCATTATTCTTGACGATGGTCTGACTCTGAAATCTCAGGTGTCAGTCGTCATCAAGTCCTCCTTTCACCATCTGAGGAATATTGCCCGGGTGAAACACCTGGTCCCCCCCAAGATGATTTGCCTACTCTGGTCCATGCCTTTGTCACCAACCACCTTGTTTATTGCAATGCCCTCTACCTAGGGCTACCTGGGGTTGATATTCGCCATTTGCAGCTAGTGCAGAATGCGGCGGCCAGACTTTTGATTGGCACATCTAGGGCCATTCATATTACGCCTGTGCTGCGTGAACTGCACTGGCTGCCTGTTCAGTGGCAAATCACCTTTAAAGTTGGCATGCTAACCTTTAAAGCCCTACACAAACAGGGACCTGACTACCTGAACGATCTTCTAACTCCCTACTGCCCCATCCGCCCCCTCCGATCTGCCGACGAAGGATTGCTAGAGATTCCCAGGGTGCATTTGAAAACCTCTGGCACCCAAGACTTTTCATATGTGGTGCCTACCCTGTGGAATTCTCTACCTCGTCCGTTAAGAGAATGCCTGACCGTCAAAAGTTTTAAAACTAATTTAAAGACCTACCTTCTTCAACAAGCTTTTCTTTGACAGCTATCAGTTGTTCTTTTTAGGAATCTGATGATTTATAATTTATTTATTTGTTTGTTGTATTTTTACTTGTTATATTTATTTTTACTTATTTATTCACTTGACTGTGTAGTTTTATTGTTGTATTGTACAGTGCTTTGACATTTGAAAGGCGCTTTATAAATAAAGCCTACTTACTTACTTGTAGGCTTTAAATGAGCTTAGTTCCCCTCTTTTAAGGACATGACTTGTGGCTGTATTTGGGGGGGGGTTGTTATTTTGTTGGATCAGAGACAGGTGACTGGAGAGTGATCACTCAGCGAGTCTGCATGGATTAGGGCATCTGCGATACGCTCTGGACAGTTTGTAAGGACCCAGTTGATCAGTAGAATGTCTACTGCTTTACAAGGCTTCTACCAACAGTGCCATAATCTGTGCTTTCTGCATATTAGGTTCCAAACGGGTTATTATGAAATAAGAATGATTACTTATTATATATTGGACTTGTTTTTACATAAAGTTACCAAAAAGTATTTGATTGAGCAGCCTGTGACATCATTGTGCATTTATTCACTTAAGCGGGTTTGCTGTGCAAGGAACCTCATTAGAACCATTTTCTCAGTGACATTTGGGGTGGACAGTCCCGAGTACTGGCTGCTACACCCCACCCTGCCTGTTTTCATTGCTCAACACCGGGATGCCCACCCCCCATGTCACCAAACATAACACTGACACGGGGGTGTCCAATCCCCAGTTATGGACCCTGAAATAAAGAAAACAGTCCCTTGTGGTCTTTTTTTTAATATATCTTTTAAAAAAGA
Organism: Neoceratodus forsteri; assembly: GCA_016271365.2. NCBI lineage: Eukaryota > Metazoa > Chordata > Ceratodontiformes > Ceratodontidae > Neoceratodus > Neoceratodus forsteri. Next base: position 842,722,072 of record CM028134.1, read on the forward strand.
ACACTTTCCACTGATGTCTGTTGCCACCGCCGTTGCCCTCATCCCACTTGACACTCCCATTCAACAGCAATTAATTTTATGGACACCAGGGTGCCCAATCCCCAGTGCCAGCTGCAATCTCCACCCCACCCCCTGTTTTCATTGTGTGACATTGGAGAGCCCACCGCCAGTGCCGCAAAACATAACACTGACACTGGGGTGCCCAATTCCCAGTGTTGGTACCAGAAATGAAGAAAACCATCCCTCATGGTCTTTTTTTTTATACATACACTGGGAAAAAAAGGAAAACATACGTCAAAGTCTGTTGCCACCGCCGCTGTTACCCTCTCCCCCCATCTGACCCTCCAACTCAGCACCCACCACCCCATCCCTTACTTACCTACCGGGGGTCCAACACTGTACTCCTTTCTGGACTGGAGACACATTTTCACTGAATGTCAGACCGTGAACTGAGGAAATCGGGTCTGCAGTTCAATGCATTTCAATGGATTTTACGCTTAAACTCATAAGCTGATAATTTTTTAAGGTTTTTCTCAAAAATTTTCAACATGGCCTTTTTGGGACCCCCACCTCATCAACAGTGATGATGAAATTATGCAAATCTGTCCCAAAAAGGAATTTCGTGGTCGCTGCATGAAATCACCTTTCAGCAGGATATGAAATAAATCTCCACCCTTGTTCATGAGGTAGGGTCATAAGAAGGCTATGTTGCAAATTTGGGGTAAAAATATTTAAAAAAACTAAGTTACAAGTGTTAATTTAAATTTTTCAATGCACGCTAATAACTTTGGTAATTTTCAAAATTTTGACCTCAAATTCTCAACACAACCTTTTTTTCATTCCACCTTATGACAGTGACAGCTGCCATTTTTCAAATCCTGGCCAAAATGTGTTTTAGCACTTGCAGCACGAAATCACTTTTTGGGTAGGATTTGAAAAATTTTTCTGCCCTTTTTTATGAAGTGGGGTCATAAGAATGTTGAACATTTTAGGTATAACTATTAAAAAACAGCAAAGTTATGAGTGTACATTGACATTTTTCAATGCATGCTTATAACTTTGGTAATTTTCAATATTTTGACCCCAAATTCTCAACATTGCCATTTATTTCATACCACCTCATGAATATGTCATTTTTTCAAATCCAGGCCAAAATGTGTTTTTGCATTTCGATGTGCTTACGCAACTTGGTATGATACTAGTATATGCTTGTGTGACTTAGATACATTGTGGATGTTTGCCTTTCTATCCATGGGATATACCACCCTGTAGGGGTACAACAGTGAGGAACCCTACAGGAGGGTTCCACCCCTATAGGTGCTGTGGGAATGATTCCCTTGGCTAAAGGTAGCTTAGAAAGAAGCCCATGGGAAAGAGAAACGTATCTCTGGATGAGGAGGGGAGGATGGTGGGGCAACGAAAGAAACAAATCCTGGACTAGCCAGGAGGAGCAGCCTTTAAAGGCCTGATGGGGGAGTGGTTTGTTGCCCTGCCCATCGAACTACAGACATAGCCTTGCAATTTGATGTGTTTACACAACTTAGTATGATATATGCTTGTGTGACTTAGATACATTGTGGCTGTTCACCTCTCTATTCATGGAATATACTACCCTGTAGGGGTACAACGGTGAGGAACCTTAGTGGAGGGTTCCACCCCTATAGGTGCCGCAGGAATGATTCTCTTGGCTAAAGATAGCTTAGGAAGAAGCCCAAAAAGAATACCCAAAAGGGTGTTAAGCATTGAAGGAGGCGAGAAGTCAGAAGATATCGATGATGGGAATAGAGGTTGATAGATGTAAATGGAAAGGACAGGAGAGGAATGGGAGATGATGAGGAATATTGAGTGGAATGGAAGCTGAAACAAGGCAGAAGGGCGGGACTTCCTAAGGTGAGAGGGAATAGTCAGGCCACTATCCGACTCCATCCAACAGTGGATCTGAACTACGGAACCTATGAAAGCACTAACCCTATCTAAATAGTATGACCATCAGCACGGAGGAGAGGAAAACCCCACTTTGAGGAGGAAACCTCCAGGGATCCAAGGCCTAGGTCACCTTCCCTCCAGGCTGAAGGATGTTTTGGTTAGTGACGGCTCAGCTACTGCAATTTAGAGAAGAAATCAAGGGAAGAGGAAAAGATTCCAATTTAGATGAGGCTCTCGCTCTGTCCTTCTAACAAGAATGCTGTTGAGGGTTGTGAGCGACATCTCTGCAACAAGACACTCAAAAGCAAAGGAGGAGAGAAATGACCGCTGAGGCACTCAGCCAGCCTACACAAACCTATAAAACAGACCAGGTGAACCAGAGGTGGTCAGATGGAAAATAACATAGAATGGGCCTCTGAAGCCACTCAGACAGCTGAAGGGGCCCTGCTGATGAGAGTCCACCACTCAAAGCTGGGAGTCATAAATTCTTCATCCAGAGGTGTCACCAAAATGAGGGATGACTGAAGGTCCACCCGGAGTGAAGACATTCTCACTATGGACCAGAGAGAAGGACCCCACCCCGAGCTTCGCATGCTCTAGATGCAGGCTTCATAGGTGTAGAGTGAGACCGTCATCTCCAGGCTAGCCCCAAGCCATGAGCAATGGACATGGAATGCAGGTCTCCAAGTGGAGAGCAGCTTGAGTCGAGGTAGCAAATGAGGGGTATGCTCGGATAGTTGATATGAACGAGTAGACCTATAGAGAGGTCGGATAGAGTGAAGAAGATCCCGACTTAGGTCCTGAGGAGGCAGGTTGCAGTAGCAACCATGAGAGTGCATGCCAACTAGGTCCACTGAGAACCTAAATTAGGAGTGGATTGAACTACATGAAGGTAGGAACAAGAACAGCCAGGCAAAGCCGGCAGCCAAAAGGTGAGGTACAAGGTACCAGGAGCAGGGCAGCTGGAGCTACGAAGTCAGAATGGACAAGTGGAGGTTTGAGATGAATATACGAGGTATGCTGATGGAGGGAAGCCTGAAGGCTGGCATGGACTGCATAAAGGAATGAATGGTATGAGGGGGACAGACGAAGATGGCCGGGTGAAGCCCACAGCATATGATGAGATGAGAAGTCGATATGGGAGGAAGGATGGTTGAGAACGAATGAACAATAAATGTTGATGGATTGAAAGCCCTGAAGGCCAGAGCAGTGAAGGTGAGGTATGAAATGGACGATGTATTATAATGAAGTGAAGCCTTGAAGGCCAGTACGGTGAAGGTGAGTTATGAAATAGATGAGGTATGATAATGCAGCGAAAGCCTTGAAGGCCAGTACTGGTAAGGTGAGGTATGAATTGAATGATGTATGGTATAGGAAGGATGATGTTCAGCAATGATGGAGGGTGATGTGGAGTGGAGGTTATATGAGTTGAGTGGTCCAGAATGTAGAGCTTGGGTAAGAGGAGGATACGAATGGTGATGGCAGGATAGGAAAACACCCCCCAAAAAAGCACAGGACGAGGAAGGAGAAGAGGCAAGGGTTGAGGGAGTGGTGGAAGGTGGGATTGTGGGAGCCATGAAGTCTAGAATGCACACTGGTACTGGAAGCTATGAAGGCTGCAGCGAATGGAAGGAGGAGCAGGCATTGTGAGGGTAGGGAAGATAGGGACATCGGTAGGAGTGAGAAAGGTAGAAAGCAGGCCTACCAGGTCATAATGTTGTACGCTTAATAGCATACAACATTAGCACTAACCCAGAATAGGGCTGTACGAGACAGTGAGTGGTGCAATACCGTGAATACTGCTATACGCGGTATTGCACGACTTGCACTATCACAGGCAGAGGATAAGACCTCTGCTGGTATGAGATTCCACCAAACAGCTGCCATGGCTCAATGGACTGAGCCACTGCAGCAAGGAACCCAGGGGCTGCATCTGGGACTGGGTTTGATTCCCAGTCCCAGAAACTTTTATTTTTTTTCGCACGTCGTGCGATTTGGAGGTGAACTCCCCCCGGAGTTGAGAATCCTTATTGGGGAGGTCTGGAAGCAGTGCCCCTCAAAAAGACTATGCTGCATGCAAGAAATCACACTGTATTGACAGCGTAATTTTTGCATGCGGCATAATGTCTTGCGACATTATGACCCTGTGCTGAAAGCCGGCTGCCGAAGCCATGGTGCCCACCGTGACTCTGCAGTCCCCCGCCGTGGGAAAAAACAGAAAGCCATGAACTAGGCACCTGGACACCAAGAAGTGAAATAAAAGAGCAGGAGAAAGGGAATGGGGCAAACACAGGCAGCATACCTACCGTGGAAGGAGCTGACAGACGGAATGACATATGGGAGCATGAAGGGGAAAATGACAGGCATGAGGGTCTTGAATGAAGGTGCAGATGGCTGATATGAGAGTAGGGAAGGAGTATTGGTAGGGCAGAAACCCCCACAAAGGCAGAGTTGAGGCGAAGGCAGGCCCGGAGCACCTGCGGGCCAATTGGTAACATAGCAGAGAATGGGACTGAAAAGGAGGACTTAGCTTTAAGCTGAGTGGTCTTTGGTTAGAGGAAAGGAGGAATGAACAAATGAAAAAACTTGCAGGATGAGGGAACGATGGTACTCTGCAGACTGATGGACTTGAGTGGTAGAGCTGAAGACAGAACTGAGTAAATCAGAAAAGTGGGGTTAAATGATAAAAGGTTGCTGCACAGTTGCCTCCACAACCCGAGTTGAATGGGAAGCAAGTGACCACATGGTCTACAGGAGACTATGTGGGCTCAGATAGGAAAGAAAATGTTCCGGCATTGGAAAACAAACATAAAGGTTGAATGCACACCTGAGAGAGTGCACACTGAGGAAGCCGGCCAAAACAGGAGGGAACAACTGGGTGTGAGCCAGCAGCCGAAGCTGGGCCTAGGACTAGTGAAGAAAAATACAGAGCAGGGAGCTGTGCGAATAGTGCGGGTGAAAACCCCAAAATGGAAGCTGGGCATCTAGAGGCAAGCTCGAGAGGGACGAGCTAGGAGGGAAACGCCAGAGGAGGCAGTGACCAGCAGAAGACGTCGGGAGGCGCAGAACGTGCGGTAAATACCGACAGTCAAGGACAGAGAAACAGAGACATGCCAGCAGCCCCCAGAGAGCAAGCTGGAAAGCCAAGCATGGCAAGACGGGTCCAATGGGGATGATGTCGGGTATACCCACCCGACAGTAACAGTTCGACAGCGAGGTCTCCCCAGCGACTACAGCGCCATGCTGCTGTAGGTGACCCGCTGGAACTGGACACTGTCTGTTGGGGGTCCTGCACCCCCCCGAATCAGCTCCGACTCGGAGTTGATAATCCTTGGTGGGGGGTTGCGGGGGGCACAGCCCCCATGTGTGGGGTTTCAGGGGTGAAGCCCCCCAAATAAAACACTTTGTGTGCTGAGAAACTGGCAGCCGACTGCTAAATGTGGTCAACCTGCCGGTTTCACTGTTGGGGCGTTCAACGAGAAATTTGTCGAACACCTGTCATGGATCCATGATGTCGCACTTAGTAGAGGATGGGAGGGGTGGCGACCCCAGCGTGAAGCAGCAGTAAAGTGCCAGGAACGAGCCACGAGAGCCCCCAGAGAGCGAGAGAAGAGCGTGGAAAACAGAGTGCCACATGGAACTCCACGCAAAAAGCCAAGGAGAAACATGCTCCATAGGCAAGCGAGGTACCAGGTAGCCAGAAGTGAGAGCTGGGGAAGAAAACAGCAAGGAAAGCAAGTGGGTGAACCCGGAGCTTTAAAGGAGCCGCAGCAGCAGAAGGAGCCAGGGGGGAATGGAAGCAGATGACAGGACTGGGTAACTGCCAGAGTGACGGGGAACAGAACGAGAAGTGGGGAAAAGTAAAGCCAGAGAGACAGGAGGGGTGGAGGTGGGGGGCAGATGGAGGTGTTACGAGGAATTGGAGCAGAACGAGGAGAAATGAGAAATGGAGGCAGCAGAATGGGGCGGCCAATGGAGCCTCCAGTTGCAATGAAAGAAACAAATCCTGGACTAGCCAGGAGGAGTGGCCTTTAAAGGCCTGATGGGGGAGTGGTTTGTTGCTCTGCCCATCGAACTACAGACATAGCCTTGCAATTGTGGGCAGGATTGTATTTATTTATTTATTTATTTTATTTATTAAAGTCTAGGAATTACAACCCTTTGAATCAGGAACTCATTTACAAAGGCTCCACGTGAAACATGGAACAAAGTCAAATACAGGAGATAGTGGGAACAAATATAGAGAATAAAATACAGAGGCATATTTCATAACAAACACTTAGAGCAACACCATGGGTGTGTACCATAAAGTTATACAATAGGGTCAAGGACTAGCCAGCAGAGGAACTTGTCATTTCATTTGAACATTTTCTCCACCCTTGTTCATGAGGTGGGGTCATAAGAAGGCTGTGTTGAAAATTTGGAGTAAAAATATTTAAAAAAAAAAACAAAGTTATAAGTGTACACTGAAATTTTTCAATGGATGCTTGTAACTTTGGTAATTTTCAGTATTTTGACCCCAGATTTTCAACAGCCATTTTTCCACACCGCCTCATGTATGTGACAGCTGTTATTTTTCAAATCCTAGCCAAATTGTGTCTTCACACTTGTGGCACAAAATGACATTTTGGCCACGATTTTATAAATGACACCTGCCATGTTCAGAAGTTGTCATAGAAAGACTATGTTGAAAATGTGGGGTCAAAACGTGAAAAAAAACTGTTATGAGGAAACGTTGAATTGTTCTAACGTTTACTCATAACTTTATGTTTGCACATTTTGGCCCCTAATGTTCAACAGTTCCCTTGAGTTACCCCACTTCTTGAACATGACAGGTGTCATTTTTCAAATCTCCACCAAAACTTGTTTTCACGGTCACACTGCAAAATCGCTTTTCAGGATTGAAAAAATTCAACCTGTCTTGATTGTAACATCAGTTCATAAAAAGACTGTTAGAAATTTGGGGTCAAAATGTGGGCGCCCGCTGAAAATTAGATATTGCCTCTCAGCTGCCCTAAACTGGGTGACTACAATCTAAAAATGTGTAAAAGCAGGACACTGCTGAAAATGAGATATTGCATCTCATAATATGTACAAGAAAGAATTGATACAATAGCAATGCAAGTGGTGAACATTTAGCATTTACAAATGCTTGTTTGTTTTGACCTTAGGAATCCTTGACTTACTGTTTACACTCTATGCAGACTTAGTAGCAGTGCTTTGGGAGTTTGGGACCAGAAGCTGCTTAGTAACAAGGTTCTGCAACACAGCAGTTCCAAAGCTGGCATGCCTCCTGGGCTGTATGTCTAGGCAGTGGTGCTTTGTAAAGGTGTGCACAGTTTACCAGGTAGCTGCATTGCAAATGTCTAACAAGGAGATACCACTTGTGGATGCAACAGACACAGAGGTACCTCTTGTGGAATGTGCCCTTAAGCCTCTGGGTGGCATTTTCCCAGCTTTTTCATAGCTGAACTAGATGCAAGAGACTATCCAGTGAGAAACAGACCTCTTGGTTGCTGGTTTACTTTTGCCAGCCTCACCACAGGTAACAAAAAGCTGAGTGTTTTGGGACCTGACATTCTTTGTCTGATCCATACAGATACCCAGAACTCATTTTAAGGTCAAGGCTGTGCAATTTTTGCTCACCTGGACTGGAGTGTTCAGGACAGAGGACAGGAAGTGTTACTGATTGGTTCAGGTGGCATTCAGACACCACCTTAGGTAGGAATTTCCTGTTGGTTCTATGGACTACCTTATCCCTGTGGAAGATTATGTAATTTGACTCTGTGCAGAGGGCTTGCTGTTCACTCACCCTCCTAGCAGAGGTCATGGCAATCAGGAATATGGTTTTCCATGTGACATACTTCAAATCAGCAGTGTCCATGGGCTCGAATGGAGCCTCCATAAGCTGGGTAAGGTAGACATTGAGATCCCATGGTGGGACTAGGTCCCTTACCAGTGGGTACAAATGACTGAGGCCTTTAAAAAAAATGATTGAAAATAGGTTGTGAGGCCAGTGACTTTTCCTTGCCTGCTGTTATGTACACTGTTGCCAAGTGCACCTTTAGTGTTTAAGGCCTTAGGCCTAGAGACTGTAGGTGTACTAGGTATTCCTGGACTATAAGTAACCCTGCCTCTATTGAGATAATTGGGGGCACACCAGTAACAAAATCTCTTCCACTTTGAGGAATATGCTTTCTCTTCTTGTTGGTTTCTTTGAAACACTAAGCACCTTCAAGACTTCCGCTGAGAGATTCAAAGAATACGCTAACTCTTCAAGAACCATGCCCTCAGGTGAAGTGTCCTGGTGTTTGATAATGTTATCCTGCCCTGGGATAAAGTCAGCAAATTGTGACTTAGTGGCAGGTTGACTGGATTCTTGCTGGACAGGACCCAGGAGTATTGAGTACCGGGTCTACCGGGCCCAGTCTGGAGCTATTAAGATAATTGTTGAAGGTTTTCTCCTGAACTTCAGGAGGACTTTCTGAATGAGTGGAAATGGTAGGAAGGCATAAAGGAACCTCCCTGTCCAATCCAAGACCAAGGCATTCTGAATCTGAGACTATCCCTCTTGATGGTGGTCTGCAACAAAAATGCGGGAGCTAACTGTTCTCACCAGAGGTGAACAGGTCTATTTTTGGGGTGTCCCACCTCCTGAAAACTGTGGCCAGAACCTGTTGGTTCAAGGCCCATTCATTATTTCCCAAGCTGATTCTGCTTAAGGAGTCTGCCAAGACATCATCTTTGCCTGGTAGATTCATAGCAGAAATGTTTGTTTCTAAGGAGTATGCCAGGTCCCAGATCTTCATTGGTTCTGTACACAGTTTTGAGAATCTTGTCCTTCCCTGCTTGTTTATGTAGTACACTGTTGTGATGTTCTCTGTTCTGATTTGAACAGACTGACCCTGCAGCTGGGCAACACTTCCCTGAATTCCAGGAGACTGATGTGCTCTGGGGACTCCTGTGGGCTCCAGGTGCCAGTTACTATAAGGTCCTGTAGGTGGATGCCCCGCCATAAGAGTGAAGCATTTGTTGTAATAATACTTGATGGTGATTGCTGAAGGAAGGGAATGCCCTCTCTGAGGTTGCTTTCTTCCTTCCGTCCACCACTTCAGTGATCTTATCAATGTTTTTGTCACTAGCACTAGTTTTAAGAGTGGGTCCCATCTTTGAGACCAATTGTCTCTTAAGTGGTACTGGATGTCTTTCATCTGGAACCTGGCCCATGGAACCACAGCTGTGGATGTGACCATGTGTCCCAGCAACTGCAAGAAATCTCTTGCAGGTCTTCGCGGGCCTGCTGTGTAGGACTCTGCCGTAGCTATCAGAGCTGCAGCTTTGGCCTGTGGGAGGAAGGCTTTCCCTTGCAGGGTGTTTAGCTCTGCTCCTATGAAGTCCAGCACCTGAACAGGTTCTATTTGGGATGTCTGCAGATTTAACAATAATCCCAGATTCTCCAAGGTGTTTTTTACAGTGTGAATGGAGCACTTTATTTATTTATTGAAATGTTTCACCAGGAAGGCACACTGAGTGACAAGTCGCTCGTCTCCTGGTGCGACCTGGGGGGATGGGGGAACAATAGGAATGAGACATTAAACATTCAAGGTACAAGATCAACATTAACATACAGTTATAAGGCAGGTATTACAAACAGTGTTACAACAGTGTTGCACGTAATAGGTAGAAATAGTGGACAATAATAAGTGCCAGGTTAATATGTAAACAAGTGCTTACATGCAAGAAAAGGGGAAAAGGAGAGGGAGGGGTTAGGTGGGGGGAAGGGGAAGAGTCGTGTCCCTGCAGACACGTTCAGGATGCGAGGAACCCTGCAAGGGGACTGGGGGGACCAGAGAGAAGGGGATAAGCCAGTGTCCCAGAGAGACCCCTTCAAGATGTGGGGAACCCTACAAGGGGGCTGTGGGGCTAGATAGAAAAGGGAATAAGGCTGTAGGGATTTAAAGAGGGAGGAGAGAGAAAGACGATGTGTGGATTAAATGCTAAGAGGGGGAATAGGACCTAACCAAGAGAGGACCCTTCAGGATGTGGGGTACCCTGCAAGGGGGTTGGGGAAGGTCAGTAGATATGGATTAAGAGAGTGATAGGAGAGGGAGGAAGTGAGAATTGAACCCTTGAGGGGAAGATAATTTGTACCTTTGGAAGGGATGGGGCCTAATCAATAGTCCATCAGGATGCAATTGGACTCTGCTAGTAGCCATGGAAGGCCAATATAGTGGCTAGATAGAAACATAGACTTTGACGGCAGATAAGGACCACTTGGTCCACTTCAATAAGAATTTGTCAGTTTATCTTAGTGACACTGAACTCTGGAACAGGTTATGACCAGAAATGTTCTGGCCCTAGGTGGCGACTTTGATCAAGCACCTTGCTTCATTATAGTTTAAGATCAAAGCAACTTCTTGACAAGATCTTTGTCGGTTGAGCAGGGGCTTTAACTTTGAACAAACGACACTTGAAGTAAAAAAAAAAAGATGTTGAAAAGAGGCCCCCATTCATTTAAGTGAAGAGCACAATATCCTAAAATGTCTGAGCATGGAGGTGGGGTTGCTGGACCCACGGCGCTCAATCGATTCTTCAGTTATGCTTGTGTAACTATGTGCCTTACAGGGAGGCAACGCTCCTAGTTTTTTGGGGTGGTCATTTCACTGATCTGTGTTAATACACTTTCTAGAGGTTGGATTAGATGGGTTATTCTGCGTGTGTGTGTGTGACTTTGGAGTATTAGAAAGTAGTTGGGGAATGTACTGATATTTTCGTTACTGCTCCCCCCATATGAGTAGTTATGAAAACGATTGTGTTTTAAAGCTACTTGAAGGCAGCATTTTTCCCCCCTGTTTGTGTGCCCACATGCATGATGGGCCCATTGTTGTAATAAATTCTATTGGTGGAGGATAAAAAAGCTGCATTGAAATGAGGACAAAAAGTAAACCTTTACAATTGTTCTTGAATAGAGTTTTCACATTAAAATCTGATTGCACTACTCATTGTTTAAAAAATACTAGTTACACAATAGCAGCTGCAGTTGTACAGAATTTGCCTTTGCAGCATTTAATAAATTGTAGGGAAAAGCAAAATTGGTCTTGCTAAGAATTGCTGAGAATTTTAAATACATGAGCAACAAAGGTTTGTGGGATGTCTTATTGTGGAATGTAAGTGATGAATATATAAGAATAGGGAAGATATGCTAAGGCTCAATTGGACCCCTTCAGGATGCTGAGAACCCTGCAAGGGTGTATGTCTTGTTCTGTTTTCCCTGAGGCTAGCCAGTCATACAGATAGGTAAAAACACCACACCTTGCCTTCTCAGATGTGCTGCCACCACAGCCAAGCACTTTGTGAATACCATTAGTGCTGAGATGAGGCTGAAGGGAAGAGCTGTTAACTGGTATTGGCAGTTCCCTAGCTTGAACCTGAGATATTTTCTGTGGGAAGGCCTGACTGGGATATGAAAATAGGCATCTTTCAGATTTAGTGATGCCAACCAGTGACTTGACTGTAAAGATTGCATCACTATTCTCAGTGTGAACACCTTGAATTTATCTTCTTTACATGCTTCTTTAGATGCGTGAGATCTAAAATGGGTCGCCACTCCTCATTTTTCTTGGGGGTCAGGAAGTACCTTGAGAATAGACCCTTACCCCACTGAGAGGCAGGGATGTTTTCTACAGCTTTTGCTTGAAACAAGTTTTTTACTTCAAGGTTCCATAAAATTCTTTCTGTGGGAGAATGAGCTGGACAGCTTTGGGTATCTGCAGTTTGAGGAATTTTTTGGACTGCCAGGACAATCCCAGGCTCACTAGCTCCAGAACCCACTTGTCTGTGGCAATGTCACCCATTCCTGGAAGTAGTGAGCCAGTCTTCCACCCACTGGCAATGGTTGGATGACCTGGCAGAATTGTCAGGGGTTCTGCTTTGGCGGGGGCTTGGGTGCTGATGTTGCTGCAGCAGTACACCTGATGCCCCTTCTGCCCCTGCCCTTATAGTAGTCTCTTTGGGGCTGGTACTCATAAGAGGCATATGGGGTATAGGCTCTTGGGAAGTATCCCCTGCCTCTGCTTCCCCTTCCATAAGGCTTGTGGAAGGTTGAGGCCTTTTTCCTTCTAATTGTTACTCTTATAAGTAGTTTCGCATTCATCCATTTTTTTCATGTATGGCTTTGTATTGTTACCCAAAAGGGAATTTCCCTCAAAGGAGTAATCCATGGCCTTGTTTTGAGTATCCTGAGAAATGATGGTAATTCTGAGCCAGGAAAACCTTCTCAAAGACATTGCATGAGCTAAAATTCTAGCAGCAGTGTCATTAGTGCCCACCACAATGTGGAAATGATGTTTTGTGGCATCCATGGCTGATCTTGCTGTAGCAATTGGGTCCTGTGCCAAATCATACTCTCTTTCTGCTAGTGTCAAAATTGTGTTCCAAAGTGCTTTCTGGTACTGTACTATATGTGCTGAATAAGCTGCCTGCCTGATGAGCGAGGAAGCTGAGGTATTAAACCTTTCTGGCCATAGCATCCATTTTCTGGAGTCCTTTTCAGGTGGCTGTGCAGACAGGGAGACATTTACTCTCTCACAAGCAGCAGCCTGGACTACACCTTGATGATCAGGGTGGGCATATTGGTGTTCCACCCCCCCCCGTTCACCTGATATTTTCTTCCAATTTTTCCTATCAATGGCTGCAGCTGAAGTAGGTGCAAATGTGATTTTTGATATGGTCTTCTGAAGTGATTTATATATGGGGACTAACAACCTCCTTGCAGGTGCCATCCCTATCATATCCATAAGTTCAGCATCCTCATCATCCTCCTCAGTTTCCTGAGTGGGAATGTTGATAGTATCGATAGTGTCAAGCATTTGTCTTTATGCCTTGGAGGAGAACCAAAGTCTCACTCAGGTGCAGTCACTGATTCCATGGGGTCACCTTCCTCCTCCTGTACATAGTACTCTTCTTCCTCTTCCTCTGCAGGCAGATATACTGGAGCCTGAGCCTGGGGGGGACAATCATATTATTAACATTTTCTGTGGCCTAAATGGCCTGAAAAAATGTGCCACATCTTTGATATGTCATCAGACGACAGCATTTTTTTCTCTGTCATTTGCCTGCTCCTTTCTCCATTCAGTTGGAGAGGCAGTGACATTTTTTCTTGAAGTATCTTTTTAGCATGCACCATTATCAGTGTCTGCTCTGAGGCTTTTTTTGTCATCACTGAAGTCAAGAATCTTCCTTTTTGACACCCTGGTATTTGATCCATCTTTACCATGCCTTTCAGATGGCTGAGCAACTTTGTCTTTTTTTCCTTGTCACCTATTACAGTAGTTGCTGCTGCTACTGTACATGAGGAGGCAGACACTTATGATGCATGCTATCCAGCATCATTGGCAACTCCCTCAGAGTTTATTTTATCTTTTTGTGACAAGAATGCAGACTGAGAAGTCATCATTTCTTTCATCTTTTGTACCCTATTCTTAAAGGTTTGAGGCAAAAAACAAGACAGGACTTACAAATAGTAAAGTTGTGGTCTGGACCCAGGCACTTTAAACAGAGCTTGTGGCAGTCTGCCCTTACTAGAAGCTGGAAACAATTTTTTTTATTTTTTTTTTAGCCTGTAGCTCCCCCAGGTCTTTCAGTCATGCCAAATTAAAGAGATCCTGGTAAACACTTAAAGTAATTCCCACAAAAAACACTATAGAACAAGAGCCTAACAACAACAAAAATGTCTCTTGCTCCAAAAAAAGGTCAAATCATGGTTCCTGCAACAGGAACCAATTAATTAAGGTGAGTGAGCACAGGCTGAAATGGAAAGTGAAAATGCTCCATTTCCAATAATGTAAATCAAGGAAAAAGATTTAAACACTTTAAAATAAATAAGTGGTTTGATTTAATATTAGTAGCCAAAAAGAAAACAAAACAGTAGCCAGCTGGGAGTCTTCGATTGCTGGGAATCAAATGGGAACTGGAGAAACCATCTAGTAAAAATAGCTCCCTAACTAATGCAGAGTAATTGAGGAACTAATTTAAAGAGCTAGTGTCACACAGCTGGTTATGGAACCCACAATGGAGGAGGCATTATTGGACCTGGTGCTGACAAATGGAGACAGTGTCACGGAGGGGTTTTATGTGATAAAGGTGAGTCTGAAAGACCGCCTATCACATAAAGCAATCACAAAAGAGCCTGTGGTCAAAAGAGCACCCGATGTTGTAGCGACCATCACAAATAGCGATAGTCGCTACAATACTTTCAATCTGCACACAGGAAACCTTTTTTTTATGTGGGGGGCTATACCCCCCGCACCCCCCAAACTAAAATAATCAACTCCAAAGGGGGTGTGGACCAGGGGGCAAGTTATTGTTTTTTTTTTTTTTAATTCTGTCCATAGCCAGACCCAAACCCGGGTCCACTGGCATCGCAAACAATAGCGTATTCCACTACACTATGCAGCCAGCTTGGCAGGAACCTGGCACACAGGATCGTATATCTTGTACTAGCAAGGATTGCTCCATGCTACCCTCAGTCTACAGGATATAGCAACGTTATTCAGCACTCACTGTCAGTGACAGCGGTATTATTGAGTCGCTCAAATTGTAGCGCTCAATAATACATGCTCTACATGGGTGATACCTCATGGAAGTCATGGTGGGTGGGGGCACCTGGGGAACAGTGATTACCAATCGGTGTGGTTTGATATTAAAGCTGGGTCAGAATCAAATCACATGACAATGAGGGTCCTGAACTTCAGGAGGGCAAATTTCAAGAAAATAGGAGAATGTCTGATGGATAACCTAGCAAGGTTAGGGAAAATAGGGGGAATAAAGGAACAGTGGGCTAAAATATAAGAGGGCATTGGAAAGGCTACACATTGCTGTGTCAGGCAAGTGAGCAAAGGTAAAAGGATGAACAGACTGCTATGGTTCTCAAAGGAGGTAGTAGAGAAAGTAAAAGCAAAAAAATGTCATTTAGAAGATACAAAACAACACAGAGGGAGGAGGACAGGATGAGATACCAGAAGAAGCAAAGGGAGGCAGAGAAGGCCAGAGCGCAAAGGCACAAACAGAGGAAAAGATCGCTAAATCAGTGAAAATAGGGGATAAAGCATTCTTTAGGTATATAAGCAATAAGAGAAAGACAAAGAGAGGGATGGTACGGCTAAAAGATGAGGATGGGGCAGTATAGAGGATGACCACCAAAAGGCGAAATATCTTTTTTTTTTTTGCTCCCTTTCCCCAGACCAGAGGTTCCAGCCTCCCGCGTCACTTGCCGCCTACTCCTGCCCAGGCATATCCCCCTGGGTGGAGCTGCCAGATGGGAACCCTATCCCCAAGGAACACAGTCTTATAGCCCTGGTGGCTTGCCCCCCATTGTGAGGCCCACGGGAGCTGGACCCCTCCCAGTGAACATTATTCACAGTGGGAGCAGTGGCAGAGGTGGAGGTCATCATTAATGGGCCCAGCATTTTTTGCTGCTATGGATCCCTGGGGGAAGGGGCATGCAATGATGCCAGCATCTTCCCCGCCCCTCCGAACGTGTGGCGACAGCCGTGATGGTACTCCCGGCCTCTATCAGTGGTCCACATGGTGCCAGACACTCTTCCCCCCTCCCCCAGGAGAAGGAGAGCACCCTTCCCTCCCCAGGAGAAGGAAAGCAGTCCTTGGGACTCTCAATCCTTCTGTCCCTTGCTGACCTAACGACTCTCGAGTCCATCACCACACCACAAGCAAACGCCTTGCCACTGCACCATTGGGCCAGTCCCAAAAGGCAAACATATTAAACAAATACTTCTGTTCCATGTTTACAGAGGAGGGGGCAGGTGAAGGGCCCAGAATTAAGTGCAAAGGCGGGGGGGGCTAAGAAGCAGACATAAGGCCATTTCCAGTTGAAAGGGTACTTAGGGAACTAACAACACTAAAAATGGACAAAGCAATGGGGCCAGACGGGGTGCACCCCAGGATACTGAGGGAACTCAAAGAGGAGCTGGCAGCACCTCTGACATCACTATTTAACCTCATTGGAAACAGGGGTGGTACCGGAAAGACTGGAGATGGGCAGATTTGGTCCCTCTCTACAAAAGTGTAAAAAGGGAGGAGGCAAAAAACTACAGGACAGTCAGCTTGACATCAGTGGTGGGTAAGGTAATGGAACCACTGTTAAAAGAAAGGATTGGGGAATACCTCACTGCAAAAGATCTGCAAGATCCAAGGCAAAATGGGTTCATGGGGGGGAGGGATCATGCCAGACAAACCTGATTGAGTTCTTTGACTGGGTAACCAGAGAAGTGGATCAGGGATGAACAGTGGACATGGCCTACCTGGGTTTGAGCAAGGCTTTGACATTGTTCCACATAGGATACTGAGAAACAAGCTGGGTAGGCTAGGAGTGGGTAATAAGGTTGTAACATGGGTAGAGAATTGGCTGAGCAGCAGAACTCAAACGGTGGGGGTGAATGGAAGCCACTCGGGGTGGGCAAGGTGACTAGTGGGGTGCCACAAGGATCAGTACTGGGCATGGTCCTCTTCAATGTCTTTATTAGTGGTGACATTGCTGAAGGCCTAGATGGGGGATCTGAATATGCCAGATGTTAACTGGAGTGCATCTGCTGCTGCCACATCCAAGAGCGGGGTCATTCTAGATGCCCTGCAGGGGGCATGCCTTAGACAACTAGTATTGCAACCCACTCAGGAGAGAGCAATCTTAGATCTGGTACTCTCAAATGGAGATGGAGTGAGGATAACAGATGTAGAAGTGGGTAGCCATCTGGGAGCTAGCGACCATCGAACAGTATGGTTCATGATAAACACAGCAGTAGAGTCAAGCCATACAAAGGCAAAGATCCTTGACTTTAGGAAGGCTGACTTTGCCAAAATGGGTGAATGCCTAAGGAATGCACTAGCAAATGGTCAGGAAAGAGGGGTGGAAGAACAATGGGGAATAATCAAAACTGCCATCACAAAACAAAACGATGTAACAAACCACTATGGTTGTCAAAGGAGGTAGCAGGGAAGGTTAGGGAGAAAAACATGGCATTCAGGAAGTAAAAGGAATCACAGAAGAAGCAGGACAGAGAACTGTATCAGTTAAAGCAGAAAGAAGCAGGGAAGGCAGTCAGAACAGCAAAGGCCCAAACCGAGGAAAAGATAGCCAACTCAGTTAAGAAGCGGGATAAAACCTTTTATAGGTACATCAGGGAGTGAAGGAAGACCAAGGGAGGGATAGTGAGGCTTAATAAAGGGGAGGAGGGGTGGGCAGAGGGTGACTGTGAAAAGGCAGAGCTACTAAACAAATATTTTTGCTCAAATATTCACAAATGAAGAAGGGGTGGCACCTAAACCAAACAACAGAAACACTCTGGATAGGGGGGTTTATACCAGCCCATTCACAGAAGAAAGAGTTCTGAAATAACTCTTAAAACTGAAGGTGGACAAGCATTGGGGCCTGATGGGATTCATCCCAGAATTCTAAAAGAACTAAGGGTAGAACTAGTGACACCACTGACTACCCTCTCTAACAAATCATGGGGGGATGGAGTGGTACCTGAGGACTGGAGGAGGGCAGATGTCATTCCACTTCACAAAAGTGGGAGCAGGGTAGAGGCAGGAGACTACTGACCTGTTAGTTTGACCTCAGTGATAGGGAAAATGATGAAATCACTTCTGAAGGAAAGAATTGTTGAGTACCTAGAGGCCAGAGGGGTACAGGACCCAAGGCAGCATGGATTCACAGCGGGAAGGTCATGTCAGACAAATCTAATAGATTTCGTTGACTGAGTGACCAAAGTAGTAGATCAGGGAGGGGCTGTGGACATGGCCTACCTAGACTTTAGAAAGGCATTTGACACAGTCCCACACAAAAGATTAATATACAAGTTAGCCAGCCTTGAAGTGGGTCCCAAGATGGTAGCCTGGGTAAACAATTGGCTGGAGAACAGGACACAGAGGGTAATAGTAAACAGAGTCCACTCTGAAGAAATGGGGGTTACTAGTCCTGTACCGCAGGGTTCAGTTCTAGGACCGGTCCTCTTCAATGACTTTATAAGTGACATTGCAGAGCGACTGGAAGGAAAAGTATGTCTCTTTGCAGGTGACACAAAGATCTGCAACAGGGTTGATACACAAAGTTGGGTGGAAAGGCTGAGAAGGGGCTTGGCAAGGTTGGAGGAATGGTCCAATGTATGGCAGCTTAGATTCAGTGCTAAGAAGTGCAAAGTAATGCACCTGGGAAACAAAAACCCAGGGGAAGAGTACACAATGTGGGGTGAGATACTAACAATAATAAAAATGGAAAGGGACCTGGGGATAGTCATATCAGATGACCTAAAGGTGGGCAAGCAATGTGAGACAGCAATAAGGAGGGCTGGGGGGATACTGGGATGTATAGGGAGAGGCATCACCGGTAGAAAACAGGAAGTTGTTATCCATCTGTACAAACTGCTGGTGAGACCCCATCTGGAGTACTGCGTGCAGTTCTGGAGACCCAATCTCCACAAGGACATAAACAGGATGGAGGCAGTCCAGAGGAGGGCAACTAAAATGGTGCAGGGTCTGCACCAGAAGAATTATGAAGAGAGTCTTAAGGAGCTTAATATGTATACCTTCGAGGAAAGGATGGAGAGGGAGGACACAATAGAAACTTTCAAGTACCTCAAGGGAATCAACAAAGTCCAAGAGGGTAGCATCTTTCAGAAAAAGAGGTGTGCAAGAACAAGGCACAATTTGAAGATAGAAGGGGGAGGGCTCAGAAGTAATGTGAGGAAGTATGTTTTCATGGAGAGGGTTGTGGATGCATGGAACAGCCTTCTTGAGGAGGCTGTGAAGTCAGAAACAGTGGGAGAATTCAAGAATGCATGGGACAGACATAAGGCAATTTTGGTGGGGGTAGGAAGAAGTAGGCGGTTGGTTAACTAGGATCTGCAGCTTATCCATTAGGTAGGGAAATGGGCAGACTGGATGGGCCAAGCAGTCCTTATCTGCTGTCAAATTCTATGTTTCTATGTTCCTGGAAGGAAAGGAATGCCTCTTCACAGATGACACAAAACTCTGTAACAGAGTGGACACACCAGGAGGGGTGGACAGAATGAGGGACGATCTACGAAAACTGGAAGAATGGTCAAAACAGTGGCAGTTGGGTGGCAGTGCTGAAAAGTGCAAAATAATGCATATGGTGCACAAAAACCAGAGGGCAACATATACATGGGGGGGGGGCACTAGCAGTCACAGAACAGGAAAGGGACCTTGGGGTGATTATTTTAGATGATCTAAAAATTGCAAACCAGTGTAATAACAAGGAAGTGGGTATGGCTAGCAGGATGCTGGGATGCATAGGCAGGGGGGAATCACTAGCAGAAGGAGGGAAGTGATAATACCACTGTATAGATCACTGGTGAGACTACATCTTGAGTACTGTGTCCAGTTCTTGAGGCCCTATCTCCCAAAGGCCATAGAGTGGAGGTGATTCAGAGGAGAGCAACCAAAATGATGCAGGGTTTGCACCTGAAAACCTTTGAGGAAAGGCTCAAGGAATTGAACATGTACTCCCTGGAGGATAGGAGGAGGAGGGGAGATATGATAGGAACATACAAATACATCACAGGGAAGAACAAGGTACAGGAAGGTAGCACTTTCCAAAGGAAAAGATGCTCAGGAACAAGGGGGTCACACTATGAAATTAGAAGGGGGGGGGAGGATCAGAGGAAATGTGAGGAAGCACTTCTTCACTGAAAGAGTGGTGGACGAGTGAAACAGCCTTTCGGCGGAGGTGGTGAGGTCAGAAACAATTACAGGATTCAAGAAGGGTTGGGATAGACAGAGGGTTCGTAGTTGTGTGTGTGGGGGGGGGGTCTGGAGATAGAGGAGGTTTAAGTGGTACAGTAGATAGCAGACAGGGAATGGATAGGGTAAATGGGGCAGCCCTGGTGGGCCAGGAGGCCCTTATCTGCAGACACCTTCTATGTAGTGGATTGAGCTGCTTTCTTGACATGAAGCTGATGGGAGTTGCCTATACAAACAGTAATCTACCTCCCTTTTCCTACTTATCAATATTACCTTATCTTTATATGCCATTTTAAAGTCAGGTACACAGTCGGCTCTTCAATCAGCAGTAAAGCACTGCAGGTGGGCAGACACCTATCCTGAGACATGAAGTGACATCTTGGGGGGAAGCTTAAGAAGCTGCTGACTCATTCTGGTCACGGCAGTTATGGCACTGCAGCAGGGGCAACAGTGAATGAGGCGCTCTTGATTTTAGATCGCCCTCACTCATGTTGCCCTTTGTGCCCATAAAGTTTCTACCCCCTCTGGGGCATGCCTGCACCGGAAGAGATTATATTTAGTTAGATTGAGGGGTGCGGGAGGCAAAGCCCCCCCTGTAAAAGCGACCATTTCCCGGGATGGTGCTTTGGCTCCGTAACTCCTGGGAGACGAAATGTCTGGCGCTGTAATGCCAGGTGATGTTTTGCCTGTGCCATAATCGGCGTTGACAAAATGTATGTAACTGCAGCATGGGTGTATATATGTATACCCCTGAGGAAAGAAGGAAGAGAGGGGACATGACAGAAACTTTCAAGTACCTCAAGGGAATCAACAAAGTCCAAGAGGGTAGCATCTTTCAGAAAAAGAGATGTGCAAGAGAAAGGGGCACAATTTGAAGATAGAGGGGGGATGGCTCAGAGGTAATGTGAGGAAGTATTTTTTACGGAGAGGGTTGTGGATGCATGGAACAGCCTCCCTGAGGAGGCCGTGGAGTCAAGAACAGTGGGGGAATTCAAGAATGCATGGGACAGACATAAGGCAGTCCTAGTGGGGGGTAGGAGGAAGTAAGCTGTTGGTTAACTAGGATCTGCAGCTTATCTGTTAGGTAGGAAAATGGGCAGACTGGGTGGGCCAAGCGGTCCTTATCTGCCGTTACATTCTATGTTTCTATGGGTGAACCTGTCTGAAAACAGTGTAACTCAAGCCATCAGTCATCCTGAAGTTATCAGGTAAGCCTGTATTACTGTCCAGATTAGTATGTAATTTTGTAGAACCTATGCTTTTTACAATGCACACAGAAGACCTGTGTTAGTACTGCGTTTTTTTGAAAGTATGAATGAAGTTGTTTGAAAAAATAGCACACACTATGCATAAGTAACAGGTCTCAGACTCAGCCCCGATGCCATTCTTGCTGTCATGCAGTGTTTTGATAGGTTTTTATTCAAAATAAATATTTTGAGTATTTTGTATGACTCTTTCCATGTTTTCTTTTTCATTCTGTCATGACTAAGTCTGTACTTACTCCAGAGACGCAGTGGTAATGGATACTATATCATATTACTGCCAGTGGCTTCCACCTTTAGAATTTGCAAGAGGCGGACCGCTATCACTGTAGCAGGTCACTCAGTGGGTGTAGCAGTGGGGATCAGACACTGAACTTTCAAACCCTACCTTTGTTATGGGGATGCACCTGCAGAATGGCTTAGGTATGTGTGACAGGGTGAGGCTCTGCCAGGCCCTGGAAAACTCGAAAGGGGTGTTAAGATAAAGCTGTACTGCTGTACAAGGCCCCCCTTCTAAGGTACAGAAAATGTAAAGATGTCTGAAAGAAAATGTGTGGAAACATATGTAAGCCTCCCCTCCCGGCATCTAGGAGTACTCAGATGGTACATTGGTGGGAGGGGGCACTGTACAGACAGAAACAGAGTCCCAGAACATAGAAAAAAACTTGTTACCTGGGTTCCTAGATGATGTCTTTGGGGGGGGTGGTGCCAGCCTTACTTAGCAGTAGGGGCATACAGCAGCTGTGGGGGCAAACTTGATTAGTGCAATCATAATGCCATAAATAAGGTTCACTGTCCATTCCGGGTTAAAAGAAGAAGAAAAATATGATTTAATTGAGTAAATTTGATTAAGTACTCCATGGAGCATGGGGTGCAAATTGAACAGTGGGTAACCATTAGGGCGAACTTCCCAATATAGGCTGCAGCAAACATTTAGGTTTCAGAAGCTCTTACCTGCAGTGTTCCCTCAGGGCCGAAGAGGCTCCACAACCCTGGCAGCAGCAAACTAGAACGGGCCAATATGACAATATGTGAAGTGAACTGTTGTGTTATTCCTTTATATTTTTGCAAATCATTAGTACATTTGTGTACAATTGTATCAGTTTTTTATGAGGCTGTACTAAATATGCCTTATTTGCTCTTTTCAGCAATATGTTATTATTGGAATTGATGTGGGCTCTGAATTGCAGCTATGAACAACAGCAAGGCTTACGACTTTTTGAAAATCATGTTAACAATCGCAGCCCAGGACCGCTGTGAAATCAAGATGACATCAGGAGTGTCTTGCAAGTCTAAAAGTGAATCACACTGCTTATAAGGATTTCAGTGGACTCTAATTGTTGAACTGAGTTTAAATCCTATGATATGGCAAAAATGAGACATGCTTTATAACGTTTTGATATTTTTAGAGAGACCATTTTGTATTTAAAAGTCCTTGTTATTTTTAACATCCCAGATGTTTAATATACATTTCTGTGGAAACTAATGAAATAACTAGTTGTTAGTAATTAATTTTGCACGTGCACTTTATTGAATGGTATAGAAATGGTAACAGGGGTTCTTTGCCACGCCTCTTGAGTAAGCCTTTGCTGAAGCACTGGGGTTAGTGGTGGCTGGTTGTTGGACTGGGGTAAGGTCGAATATCTTTTTGTGCTGTGTAAGTAGGATTTAATCCTATATTTGGGGAATTTTTTGCACTAAGAACCTGTTCACCCTGGCACATATTTAAATGGTTTTATGGAAAAAGAAACAAAGATTAAAACTCAAAAGTATGAATAAAGCTTTTTAAATGGATGAACTGTATATGCATTTTTTTCTCCAATTCAGACCTTACCTGAAGCACACCTTTCTCTGGTGTGTTGCACTAATGGAATTTATTGTTATACAGTGTATGGTGGAATGTTGTTAGGGATAGAATTACGTTCCTCGTAAAACCTTGTTATGCTGCACTAGCTACATAGTTAGTGCAGCATAACAACTAGGAACGAGTCTGTACATGCACGATCTAGAGCCCTCTGATTTTTGGGGAATGGCTGTGGCCATGAGAGATGGTCCAGGAGGCAAGCACCGGCAAAAAAAAGCAAGTAAAGAAACCCTTCACTATTAGGAATGACCATACACTATAAAATATAGTGTATGATCGCTCATACATGCCAGGGATATTTTCAAACTCTTGAGGTTTCCATGGTAAGGAGTCCTCTCAAGCTGCACTCTCGAGGTCTCCAGTTACCACGGAAACCTCTCGAGTGAAAAATATCCCCGTTGTGTATGAGCGATCATACACTAACCTCTATGTTGTAGGTGGACCATAACCAGGTCACCTTTAGGTGTTGCACCCCATCTTAAAAACTAGAGCGCAGGTTTCTTTCTGACTGGATGTACAAGAACAGGCTGAAAGAGGGTCACAAACTGGATCTTTTCTCCCCGAACTCCTTCCTGCATAGACTCACTTTCTTTTCCACATTTTCTGGGACTAGACTTACAGGCCACACAGCACACTAACAGCTACAGGGTGCAGAGTAGCTGAATGCACCAAGTGGTACTCCCAGTGTCGGTGGTTCAAATCTGGAGCTCCCATTAGGTGGTCTCTTCTCACAGCAAACAAAGTCCCTCAGAATATGCGAAGTCCCCTCTATCCCAAGCCTGGTGCAGCTCTGTGCATCCCAAGATGTTTCTTTATTAGCCCTGGCAACCCCGGAGACCCATGCATCCAACGCTCTTAGGCTTAATAGGATTCCCAGCACCCCCCTGGCCAGGCCGAAGTGCCACTGGAAAGGGAGACAGGCTGCCAACCACTATGCTCCTTGCAATACAGCCTGTCACCACCGTGCTGCCCCAACGACCTGGCACTGGACTTTCTTCACACTCGCCCACAGATGAAGAAATAGGGGGGACTCACCTGTGCAACCCCAACAAGGTGCCAGAGAATCACAAGGTGGGCCTCTTACATTCGTCCTGGGCTCTGGCTCCCCAATGGCATAGATAGTCCCCATTCAGCTCCGGACTCCTCCTGGTCTTGACTACTACATTCTCCGTCGGTCTTTGAGGGTGGCGGGCCAAGATGGCAAGCGGTCCGCTCCAGCTCCAAACCTTAGCCCTCCCAGCTGAGACCTACATGGGCCACCTCCTCTTTTCTCTCTCTCTAGGGACCTTTTTCCTCCTGCCAAAAAGACCTCTCCCTAATTATACCCCGGGGCTGAGGCCCCCCCCCCCGTCAGTAGGTAGGGCCCAGCTCCAGACTTTTGCGACTACAAATAAATTAACTAGTAAGCTCCCAAAGGGGGCTTACGCATATATAAAGGAATAAATATAAAAATATAAAATATTTGCCAGTTCCCAAACTCTGTTGCAACAGTGCTTTTCTGTCCTTTCTTCTGTCTTTCTTCCTTCTGTTTCTTTCTGACCGTGGAGTGGCCACACACAGTCACTAAACCTCAAACATTCTGTGTCTTTACTCCTGTCTTTTCTCTACTCACTGGAACTGGTAGGTTCCTCCTACACTCCCACCCCAAAATGCAGTCTAAACATAATGGTCAGGTAGGGTACACTACACTGTATCCATAACAAAAAGCTGTCTGGTCTACACTGCACACTGGAGCACAATCCAGATTGCCCGGGGGACACTAGAGACTGGAGCTTGGCCAGGGCTTCACAAAGCCTCCTGGTTCCTTTTCCATTTTCTCCCTGCCCCCTTTTGCTGATACGCATGTCAGCATGTGCACATGGAGGCATGCACACACACGCTGCAGTTCTGCAGCACCCTCCCTTCTTGATCACTCTCAGCCTCGCACTACCACCAGGTCTCCACCTAGTGGTAGTCATTTTGGCAGGATCAATGAACCACCCACCCTAAGAGAGGAGTGCAATCCTCTGGATGCTCGATCCTTTACCTCCCTGGCCAACCCCCGGCAACCCACATTCACTCCCGAACACGGGTCGCTGGCATGCCGTGATCTGTGGCGTCCAGCGCCTCAACCCTCAGCACCACCAGGCTGGTCCCCTAGTTACTTACTTTTCAGTAATAACATTTTTAGACTTTGGGACCCTACCTGTTTAATCAATCAATCAATCAATCAAAATCTTTATTTATTCAGGTGGACATCATTGAGCAAAGCTCATTTACAAGATGGACCTGATAAGGTCAAGGATCAAATTGATGGTACAGTAGCAGATATATACAAAACACTTGTATTTAAACAGATAAAGTAACATAAACATATATACAATCCAAGGATAGAGGTTGATAACACCTAACAGGACAAGGTAGGATACAATAAAAATACCCTAGAAGAATCCAGTATGTACAAGTCCCAACAGAGGAGCCAAAGCAAGCACGCAACATAGGGTACCCGGTATTACAGGCTCCAGGGCAAACTAAAGCAGACAAACAGATATAATGATTGAATGACTGCAAAAAGTGGTGATAAACAGCCTCTGACAGATGTCATGGAGGGGCTGGTGGGAGATTCAGATAGGGGCTGTGGCTACTAGTAGTAGGAGGTATGGAGGAGTAATTGGGGTTGAGGTAAGTGCCAGGAGTTGATGTGGAGATCTTAGTCAAGGGAAGCAAAACTGTGAAAAAAGGTATGATAGGGGGCTGAGATACCAAATAAGGGCTGCATGGGAGGAAAAACTAAGGGATAATTTATGGGAGAGCTGCCAATAATAATTGCTGACTGAAAGGGGGAGGGTTGTGAATGTGACTGGACTAGGCCTTGTGGTAGCAGTTGCATTTCTCTGGGAAGAGACTTATGCAGAGCTTTTTAAAGGATGCTAGAGGTATAAAGTTGGTCAACTTTAGGGTCTTCTGAAGAGAATTCCATGCCATTGCTAGAGAGTAGCTGATTGCAGACTTCCCATATCGGGTGTAGGCTTTGGGTAACTTAAGCGTGATGAAGTTGTTGCTTCTTAGGGCATAGGACCTAGCTGTGGCCAGTGTAAAGCAGTCTAAAATATAGGTTGGAAGTTTATTAGACAAAGCTTTGAATATCCATAGTGCAGCATTTCTGTTCCTTCTGAGGTGTAGGGATGCCCAACCAACTGCAGCATAGAGAGAGCAATGATGAGTGCTGAATGGAAGATCTGTAATAAACCTTAGTGCTCTGTGATACAAGGTATCCAATTTGCTTAAATAGGAAATAGGACAGTGACCATAAAGGAAGTCTGCATAGTCGATAAGTGAAAGAAATGAGGTCTGGATTAGTCTCAGCCTTGAGTCTCTGGTTAGAAAATGTTTAATTCTGAAGAATAGGCCGAGCCTCTGGTGAAGTTTTTTCAGAAGTTCTTCAATATGATCTGTGTAGTCAAGCCTGCTGTCAATCAATACCCCTAAGTATTTGAATTTATCTACATAGTCCAGGCTTTCTCCAAGGATGGTGGATAACTGGGGAAGATTGCTTAGTGAGGAGGTGTTAGTATAGGTATTAGTGGAGAAGAACATAGCTTTTGTTTTCTTTGCATTTAAGAGGAGCTTTTTCTCAAGTAGTTGGTGTTGCAAACGGGAGAATTCTGCTTGTAACATTTCACAGGCCATTGCAGGCGATGGATTACTGACATACAAAACAGTGTCATCTGCAAAGAGGTGAACATTGGCTTTGGTGAGATTTGAGTCAATGTTGTTAATGTAAATGGCAAAAAGGATAGGGCCCAGGATAGATCCTTGCGGAACTCCTCTTAGAAGTGGTTTGAGTGAGTACAGGTCACCTTCAGCTTTCACCTGCTGCGACCTATCAGTAAGGTAACACCTGAACCACTTAAGAGAGGGTGGGTCTAAACCTATGGAGTGCAATGAAGAGAGTAGCAGCTCATGGTCCACGGTGTTGAATGCTTTGCTTAGATCAAGGAATACAGCACAGACACTGTTCTTTTTGTCTAGTTCAGTTTGCCAGTCATTTGTGACTTTGGCCAGTGCAGAGATAGTGCTGTGCCTGGCCCTAAATCAGATTGAGCTGGATTTAGAGATTATTAACTCAAGGTAATCTCTTAATTGGATGCTGACTAATTTCTCTAGCATCTTGGATAGCACTGGAAGAATGGATATGGCCTGTAATTGTTGAGGTCCATGGGGTTCCCTGATTTTAGGAGAGGAAACACTTGGGCTGTTTTCCACATAGAAGGAATAGAGCCAGAGGTTAATGATAGATTAAAAAGATGTGTCAAGGGAACTGCAAGCACATGAGTTGCAATTTTTAGAAAATAGGGGTCAAGAGAGTCTGCACCTGCACTTTTTTAGTGTCCAATTGCAGCATTAGGTCCTCTACTTGCTTCAGTGATACCGGTTTGAAGGAGAAGGAAGAATCAGCCCTCTGAGCCTCAGTATACTGGGAGTTTAGTTGTGCCTGCAGTAGATTAGCTGGAGAGGTGTCAAAAGCAAGGCCAGCCATTGTGAAATGATTATTGAAAGTATCCAGTACTTCCCGTTTATCAGAGATAGCACCCTTATTATGGTGCACTTGGGATGGCAGAGAGGTGCTACCTGTTGTATTATGTTTTTATGTTACTTTGTATGTGTTATGCATAACCTTAGTTTTTTCCTTTCTGTTGACCGACTAGGGATGCTAATTGAAGGGCGCAAGCCCGTGGTTATGTGGGGGAAGAGCCCCCCATCCTACATAAACCAAGCAGCAGACTTCTGCTCTGCTTAGAGCAAGTCGCATTCGCTGCACTCGCTGGTGTGCCGGGTCGTGGCTGCTTCTGTTTCTCCTCTGACCCCCCCGTTCCTTTCTTCATTTTGTCCTGTCTGCATTTGTTTGTTCTCTTCCCTCTCTGCTTCATTGCCTGTTGTTCGTGATTTGTTTGCTTCTCAGTTCCTGCTCTGGGGGTCTGTCGCCATGCTATCCCCGCCACCTCCTACTTCCCCTGCTACTTCTCTATCCTATTTCGGGCTCAGCTGTTTCTTCCACTAGCTACTGCTCCTGCTCACTGTCCTATGCCTTCCGTCTCTTTCCTTCTGCAACCACGCTCCATGCCGCTGCCATGTACGTCGTTACACCCGCTCGCTTTGTGGATTACCGACTCCTTGATCTGGTCTACCTCTTCAGTCGCCCTCCTACCTTTCTCCTACCTTGTTCTGCACAGGGCATGTGCTTTCATTCCCTAGTCCTGGATGCTTTCTCAGCAACGGATGCCTCAGATTTTTCTGACCAGGACTCGGTGCTGCCATCGATACTGCATGCATGCATGATGTGTTACAAAACCATTCGTACTTTCTGCTGCTTGCACTTTATACATTACTTCAACGAGGCAGCGGACATAGCATCCGGAGATACTGCTGCCATCACGTATTCATATTTACCTCACTACTCAGCCTATGACTTTGTCTGCTGGACTTGTTTAATGACCCTACCATTGATGGCCACTGGGTGGCAGTTTGCATTTGCCTACTTTCCTGTACTTGTCGCATTGTGGCATGCCAGCCGGTTCTATTTGTCTCTGAGTCTACCGCTCCTTGCACCTCTATATCGCTGCTGCTCCCTACCCCTTGGGCTAACTTCTACTCCCTCTGCACCATTACCATCATTTATTTGCTACCTGTAGGGGTTGTGGTCTTGCTACATGCTCCGTGATTGTTCTGCGACTCATTTTTAATTGGGGATGATGCAGGTCTTCGCTTATGGCACTCGCTTTCACATGCCTGGTATGGTGGTCTGTTACACCCATACTCTAGCCTAGCTGCTATCTGCTTCAGCCCTGGCCTCCTGCTACGTTCTTCAACTTCAATATACTTCACTGGAGAACCGAGTTTGCATACGTGGGACATTTTTCTGCTTACTTACTTCCAGTGTTGAGTTCCTGAACCACACCATGAAAGAGGGTCAAACTACTCCCTGTTGTTTGCACTCCACTATGTACCTTATGCAATTACCGTACTACTCCTCGTTTCTCCATCTGCACTCGTGCAAGTCATTCGGCTGCCTCTACTATTACTACTACCAACCCCGTGCTGGTCCCTGGCTTACAATTACTGCTCGCCCTATTCACCGCATTCCTGCCTTGCACAACTTCAAGCCTGGAGGCTTATGTTTCTGTCAGCCTGCCTTGCCCAGTTTGGGCCTGGAGATCTGTATACTACCTCGTCCCCTCTGCATTTGGCTATTCATACACAATGTGCCTGCCTGCCTGCCCGCCCGCATTGAGTCTGTAGGTTCATACTTCTCTCAGCCTGCTACCCCGTCTGAACCTGGAAATTCATATATCTTTGTCTCATATCTGACCTTGCTACTGTAGCTCAGCATTGAATCCAAGTCCATATTCTCCTAACGGATTCCGATCATTTGTTCAAACGCTTCTTCTCCTGGAAAAATTCCTTATCTGCTAGCCCTACTCAACCAGTACAACTCGACCTGAGTGGTTGCATGTCACTGCCTCTGGACCTGACCATTTCTCATAATAGTCACCCTGCATAACATATTTATTTCTAGCAGATCTATGAAGGTCTGGCTTGTCTACATGCCACCTGGAGCTAGCCGCCTCTCTACTCACCTTGCCAGCCAATGGGTTAAGCTGTGCATCTCAGCCGAGGGTCTAGCTGCCACATTCTTTACTACCAGCAAACCTCCATAGGTTTGGCTGCGCTTCCCTATTACCTGGTGCTAGTCTCCTCTCTACTTACCTCACCAGCTGATGGATAAGCTGTGCTTGTCACTGGGGGACTAGTTGCCATGCTCTATTACTACCAGCAGACCTCCATGGGTCTGGCTGCGCTTTCACGTTACCTGGAACTAGCCACCTCTCTACCTACCTCACCAGTTATCGGTTAAACTGTGCACCGAGGGGCTAGTTGCCACGTTCTGTTCCATCTCACCTGCCTACCTTGATGCATTACTTGCTACTTTATCTCTTAAGTTACAGTCCACTCACTCATACTTATTTAGGCTCGCCCTGTCATACTTCATGAATGCTTCCTAACCTCGCAACAGAGTTTCAGATTTATTACCCTCAAAGCCTGCCATGATTCCAGCTCAGCTCTACTGCCATTGCCTTCTATATCATCACTTAAGCATATTTTATACCCATATTGTGCTTTACCGGAACTGGATTAGTCAGTCAGTAGTCTTCTTGCAGGCCTTCTACCATTCCACGTATTAAACTAGCCTCTGTTAGCAGAAACCTGGAAGTCGTACTACTTCTATTTCATTCTGCCTCGCCTGCGTCAAAGCCTGAATACAATTACTCCATCCACTTATCTCTCATTTGCTAGCCTCAGGAGCTCCACACCTGCCTTGCCTAGCTCAGGGCCTGGAGATTTACATATTCTACCATACGCCTACCTGCTGCCTGTCAGCCAGCCCCCAGGAACTCCTTTACCGTGGACTCACATCTGGATGTTTTGAAGTTCCTCATCTATTCTTTGGATGCTTGCCCGGCCATTTCAGTCCTATGAACTTACTACTGCTACACTCTTTCCAGGACACTTTATTGAGCTTCTCTTGAAGACATTCACTATCCTGATTTATGCTATGGGGCTTCTTGGACACTGTGACGACGCTACTTCATGTGACTCAGCCTTTTCAGTTGTTACCATCTAGAACTCCTAAGCTCAACTACTCCGGACTCATCAGATATTCTTTACCAGTCATTTCTAGCTAAGATATCATTCCGGCTTTGGAACGTAGACATTATCATTGTTACGCAACTATTGGGATCTCAGAGGGCTCTCCAATTCCCTTGCTTGTACCATTCTTCATATCCCTGGCTTTATATTGCACATAATCTTGCAATACTACTTTCCTGCTACTACGTCTGCATCATGCAGCTTTACTTCCTACTACAAATGACCTATGTACAGGTCCACTTATTTACCTCACTTGCTCATACCACTTGCTTCGCCCTTACAGGGCCTAGAGCTCCTCATGACTACCTCGCCATTTACAACCTTCTGCGCTCCTCATGAGCTAGACATACATCTGACTTATTTCTCCCTATTCATTACGATCTCTACCTACCTCACATGCTTACCCCCCCTCCAGTTTGGAGGTTCATTCTGCTCCGTCCTCCAGATCATGCAGCATTTTCCAGTTCTTGTGTTTCATCGCCACGGCCTACATTGCTACTCTTGCCATGCAGAACTTGACCCAACGGTCCTCTTTCTAGACATGGATGCTGAGCCTTGATTCCTGGAGCTTCTCTGCAAAGTCATCTTCACCTGCTGGAGCGCTTCACCACCTGTAGTTGTCGCTTCAACTTTTTATCAACAACAGATTCAACTCTACTTTATTTCGGCCTGTTTCTGGATCCTCTAACTTGGAGTTTACTCAATGGATGCTTACTCTATTCACCCGACATGTCACGATTCAATATGTCTTCAGTTTTCCGTTTTTCTGGAATGGGTTCTAAACTTGGAATTCGGATTAGCCGATTAACTTATTTAGGATTACTCTCCCTTAGTATGCCCAGAATGACAGGTAGGTCAGTAGCCATTGGTCCTCAGAGGTTCCCCCCAAGGGGGTTGTTCCTTTCCTGTGTGCTACTGGTCACACCCTCCGGAGTTGGAGGAGGTGATCATACTGCTACTCATTTCTTGGGGGTGCCATCCTACTCAACTCCTTTATCAGTCGGATACAGAACAATCATATATATAATTTTCTTTTTGGGGGGTCTCATAATACTAGACAAAGCTTCCTCCTTACAGGTGGGATACAGAGAAAAGCCAAAACCATCAAATAATAACAAACAATTCTCAGTTCAAGCATCCAAGCACGTTGCTCATGCTATCCGATTCATACGTACTATAATCATTGTCTTGATCATGTTCATGCTGAAGTACCTAAGCACAAATCATTCCATACTACTAGTACCTAGCAACCATTGTCTACTTACCAGCTGGCCTCTGTATCCAACAAACATCTACATCATCCAGCTACAGTATGTAACATGAGCACTGAGCTATGAACCATGCATCATTGAAGGGCGCAAGCCCGTGGTTATGTGGGGGAAGAGCTCACTGCCCCACATCCTACATAAACCAAGCAGCAGACTCCTGCTCTGCTTAGAGCGAGTTGCACTCACCCACCATCTTCCCCTGACACCTCCTCCTTCTGCGGCACTCTTATCCCACCGGGGGGTCTCATAATACTAGACAAAGTTTCCTCCCTACAGGTGGGATACAGAGAAAGGACAAAACCATCAAATAATAACAAACAATTCTCAGTTCAAGTATCCAAGCACGTTACTCATATTATCCAATTCATACATACTATAATCATTGTCTTGATCATGTTCATGCTGAAGTACCTAAGCACAAATCACTCCATACTACTAGTACCTAGCAACCATTGTCTACTTACCAGCTGGCCTCTGTATCCAACAAACATCTACATGATCCAGTTACAGTATGTAGCATAAGCACTGAGCTATGAACCACGCATAATTTGTTAAAGGGGCAGATTAATGGATCATGGGGAGGGCATAAAAAGTCCAAAGGGAGAAAGGGGAACTTAGATTCTCTCAGTTGCTATCTATCCTGACAGAGGTAGGATATCAGCCCTCTCTTGCTACAATAAGAGGCAGAGTAACAGAGATCCAGGTGGGCTGACCTGAGGATTACACCCTAAGAAGGGACTGCATCAGAAACCTAGCCTGAAACCATGTGAAATGGTCCATGGAACTGCTTTCTGCACAGGTGCACTGAGGTGCTGTGAACTTTGCTTTTTTCCCAACCCTTTTCTATTTTTTGTGATGATTATCCTGACTTACATGAAAAGAAAATACACTGAGGTGTGTTGCACCTGAATCCTTGTATCTGTGTTTCCTTCTACACCTTCACCCCTTGACAGTATGAAGTTCTATGTGTGATACATAGCTTTGTGCTTGTGATACATAAGAGCAGGATGAGTTATGGTTGGTGCTTAGATATGTTAGAGCTGGACTTGTACGTAGGACAGTGCTTGCAGTGTGTAGGAACTGGATGAAATATGGTTAGTGTTTAGGTACATCAGCGCTGCATAGGAACATAGGTCAGTGCTTGTAGTACATAGGAACATGAAGAGATATGATTGGTGCTTAGATATGTTTGAACTGGATGAGATATGGTTGTTTCGAACTAGATCTTTTGGCCTTTCTCTGTATCCCACCTTTGGAGAGTTAAGTGTAAGACTGAAGGCCCAGCCAGGTGAAATATGAGTGCCGGAGAAGGAGGAGGAGGAGGCAGGAGGGCGAGTGTGACTCCCTCTAAGCAGAGGGGGCATTACTGGACAGTTTAACTATAGGATGGGGAGGAGCTATTCACCCCACACCCATAGAACCACAGGCTGAGACTTCCAATTCCATGTGTGGCACATAGCTTAGTGCTTGTGATACGTAAGAGCAGGATGAGATATGGTTAGCGCTTAGATATGTTAGAGCTGGACTGGTACGTGGACAGTGCTTGTAGTGTGTAGGAACTGGATGAGATATGATTAGTGCTTAGATTCATCAGCGATGGATAGGAACATAGGTCAGTGCTTGTAGTACATAGGAACATGATGAGATATGATTGGTACTTAGATATGTTTGAACTGGATGAGATATAGTTGTTTCTATTAGATCTTTTGGCCTTTCTCTGTATCCCACCTTTGGTGGGATGCTAGTTAAGTGTAAGATTGGAGGCCCAAAAGAAATGTAATAACCGATGTGATTACCTCCTCCAACTCCGCAGAGTGTGGCTAGTATCATGCAGGAGAGGAAAAAAAAACCTTGGGGGAAACCTCCGAGGACCCATGGCTACTAATCTGCCCATCCTCTGGGCATACTAAAGGAGAGTAATCCTAAGGTAAGTAAGTATTAATAAGTTGTCTTCTAACGAGATCTTGTGTTTTGACAGAAGAGCAGATCTTGAGTTTGACAACAAGCAAGTATCTGGAAGATGAGGTACTCATTAAAGAGTGTCCACCATGGAGAAACAGTAGCATATCGTGTTAACGAAGCCCATTCCATTGTATCTATAGGTGTAGAAGGTAAGGAGTTTACATATCAGGCAGCTCGGCCAACAGTTGTTCATGAATCACATCTTGGAAGGGTGAGAATGGAGAACTGGTCGATGGTGAATCCTGGAGTGTGAAGAAGAAGATGTCTGTTCCAGATGTACTGGATTACGGTGAGCAAACAGCTAGTCCTCCTTTATGGGTCAAGTAGTCCCAAATATGGGACTTCAGAGGAGCTGACTTTGATAAGATGGCCAACAGAGTTAAGCTAGCCCTGGCAAAAAAGAAACACAGGTGAGGAGGTACAGGCAAAGTGGGCAAGCATTAAGGATACAATACTTGAAGCAACATCCCATTGTGTTAGACAGAAAAGGAAGTGCAAAAGAAGAAGGAAACCACTTTGGTTCTCAAATATAGTAGCAGAAAAGGTCAGAGCCAAAAGGCTGGCCTTCAGAAAATATAAGGGAACACAGCGGGATGAAGATAGGGAGGCATACCAAACTGCCCTAAGGGAAGCAGGTAAGGCAGTAAGGCAGGCAAAGTCCCAAACTGAGGAAACACTAGCACGAACAGTAAAAGAAGGTGACAAGACTTTCTATAGATACATTAGTGAAAGGAGAAAGTCCAGAGGGGGTATTGCTAAGCTTAATGGAGAAAAGGGAGCATGTGAGGAGGAGGACTCTGTAAAGGCATCTATCCTAAATAGATACTTTTGCTCAGTATTTACTGAAGAGAAGGTAGGGCAGGGCCCACAGCTCAGCATCATGGACACAGGGGGAGGGAGGTGAGCACTACTCCTTCACAAAGAAAGGGTCCTACAAGAGCTTGCTAAGCCCAGGGTGGATAAGGCAATGGGACCTGATGGCATACATCCCAGGGTACTTAAGGAGCTAAAGGAGGAACTAGCAGAGCCATTAGCAGAATTGTTTAGTGAGTCTCTGAGCACAGGAGAGGTCCCAGAAGACTGGAGAAGGGCTCATGTGATCCCACTCCACAAGAGTGGTAGCAGGGAGGAGGCAGGGAACTACAGACCAGTCAGTCTTACCTCAGTAGTGGGCAAGATTATGGAGGCACTCCTTAAGGAAAGGATAGTGCAACACCTGGAATCCATAGGGGCACAGGATCCAAGACAGCATGGGTTTAACAAAAGGAAGGTCCTGTCAAACTAATCTCATAGATTTCTTTGACTGGGTAACCAGAGTGGTGGACCAAGGGGGAGCAGTTGATGTCGCCTACCTTGACTTCAGCAAAGCTTTGACACTGTTCCACATAGAAGATTGATAAATAAGCTGGGTAGGCTCGGGGTGGGTCAGAAGTTGGTCAACTGGGTGGCAAACTGGTTGACTGGCAGAAAACAGAGAGTGGTGGTAAATGGTATACAGTCAGAAGAGATGCAAGTCACAAGTGGGGTACCTTAGGATCAGTCCTGGGCCAGTCCTATTCAACATCTTCATTAGTGACCTCGCAGATGGACTAGAGGGTAAGGCTTGTCTGTTTGCAGATGACACCAAGATCTGCAACAGAGTAGATGATCCAGATGGGGTGGGCAGAATGAGAAGAGATCTGATAAACTAGCAGAATGGTCAGAAGAGTGGCAACTGGGATTTAATGCAAAGAAGTGCAAAATCATGCACATAGGGAAGAGAAACCCGAAGCCACTTATAGGCTGGGAGGAGTTGCTAGCAGTACAAAGGAAGAAAGAGACGGCATCATCATCACTGATGACCTAAAATCATCCAAGCAGACCTCTAAAGCAGTAGGTGAGGCTAGGGCGTGTTAGGGTGTATTAGTAGGGGTATCACAAGTCGTAAGAGGGAGTGTAATAATCCTCTGTACAAGACATTGGTTGAGGCCCCATCTGAGTACTCGCTGCAGTATTGGAGGCCACACCTTCACAAGGACATTAACCAGAATTGAGGCAGTCCAGAGAAGGGGCAACCAAAATGGTGCGAGGGACTGCATCAGAAGACATATAAGGACAGATTAACGAGCTCAATATGTATACCCTTGAGCAAAGGAGGAGAGAGGTGATATGATCGACATTTAAACACCTTAAGGGCATAAACAAGGTGAAAGAGTCTAACATGTTTAAATATAAGAAAAATAGCAGGACAAGAGGACACAGCATGAGATTAGAGGGAGGCCGATTAAGGGGAATGTGAGGAAATTCTTTTTCACAGAAAGGGTGGTAGATGCATGGAATGGCTTACCACAAGAAGTGAGTGGCTATGAATACAGTGCAGGGCTTCAAACAGGCATGGGATAGGCATAAGGGAGCAATACAAATGACTATGAATAGATAGGTCACTGACAGAGCAAAGGCCGATGGCACATTTATAAGGTAGAAAAAGAAATGGGCAGACTGGATGGGCCTTGCGGTCCTTATCTGCCGTCAACTTCTATGTATGTTTCTATGTATGTTTAGGAGAATATGGCGGACTCCATGTGATTTGATACGCATAGTTCTAAGTACAGTACAACCTCGAGGTTACGAACACCATGGGAATGATGGGTGTTCATAACTCTGAAAAATCCGTATCTCTGAAACTGACTAAAGATGTAACTATAATTAATGGGTTTTGTAACCCCCGATCGTCTAGAATTCAAACAGTCGAAATTATCCGCTTTTTTTTGAACGAATGTCGATCTGACATGCTGCTTACAGAGATATACTAAGATTCACTGCAGTTTCCACTCTGTCAGCTCTGAGTCAGTCCTCTTGTTCTACCTCACTTTTTGCCAGCACCCACTGTTCCATTTTGTTGCACTCCTCGGTCATCAAGTTCATAATTGGAAGGCTATAGCATGTTCCAGGACCATGTTAAGGATTCTGCAGAAATCTCACACCTGGCTTTGGAACTCGGTTGTTGGCAGAAGAGAGAGTGTCCCATTTTCTTTTCACACTGCCTGCTATGCTTAACACCACATTTGACTAGCGTTAAACAAACGCTTGTCATTAGCGGCTTTTAAAAGTTGCCTGCTATGCTTAACACCACGTTTGGCTAGCGTTAAACAAATGCTTATCATTAGCGCCTTTTAAAAGTTGCCTGCTATGCTTAACACCACGTTTGGCTAGTGTTAAACAAACGCTTGCCATTAGCGTCTTTTAAAAGTTGAACCACAGGTGTTAGAGGTGTGACATTTACAGATAATTGATGCCTGTGTTGGGGAGGGGAGGTTCGGTTAACCGGTCAGTCCGGATTTGTGAAGTTCGTAACTTTGAAGTTGTACTGTAAAGGCACCAGGCCCCTTGTGAGGCGAAGCAGAGATGCAGTAAGCAGGCAGCCAGGCCCTTTGCAGGTGAAGCAGATAGAAACCTCCAGGCCCCCTTGCGGGGCGAAGCAGGAATGTATAGAGCAAGCACTATAGATCCGTTGAGGGTGAAGTAAGAGTGCATTGAGCATGAAGCCAGGCCCTTTGTGGGGCAAAGCTGGGGACATGGCAGACCTCATATGGTGCGCCATGACTGAGGTCCAGTAAAAATGGCGAGATCCATATGGTCGGCCAGAGGAGATGGAATGCGGATGAGCAGGCAGCCAAGCCCTATGTGGGTGAAGCCAGGAGATGGCAGAATCCCACGTGGTCCACCAGTGTAAGGTTATTGTATGAAGGTGGACCCTTGAGGTTGGCTAAGGTGAAACGGAATGTGATGGGCAAGCACTAGGACCTTCCTTTGTTGAGGTGAAGCAGCATTAAAGAAACATAGAAACATAGAAGTTGACAGCAGATAAGGACCACAAGGCCAATCCAGTCTGCCCATTTCTTTTTCTACCTTATAAATGTGCCATTGGCCTTTGCTCTGTCAATGATCTATCTATTCATACTCATCTATATTGCTCCCTTATGCCTATCCCATGCCTGTTTGAAGCCCTGCACTGTATTCATATCCACCACTTCCTGAGGTAGGCCGTTCCATGCATTCACCACCCTTTCTGTGAAAAAGAACTTCCTCACATTACCCCTTAAGCGGCCTCCCTCTAATCTCATGCTGTGTCCTCTTGTCCTGCTATTTTTCTTATATTGAAACATGTTAGACTCTTTCACCTTGTTAATGCCCTTAAGGTGTTTGAATGTTTCGAACATATCATCTTTCTCCCTCTTTTGCTCTAGGGTATACATATTGAGCTCCGTTAATCTGTCCTCATATGTTTTCTGATGCAGTCCCTGCACCATTTTGGTCACCCTTCTCTTGACTGCCTCAATTTGGTTAATGTCTTTGTGAAAGTGTGGCCTCCAGTACTGCATGCAGTACTCCAGATGGGGCCTAACCAGTGTCTTGTAAAGAGGGATTATTACCTCCCTCTTCTGACTTGTGATACCCCTACTAATACACCCTAACATCCCCCTAGCCTTACCTACTGCTTTAGTGGTCTGCTTGGATGATTTCAGGTCATCGGTGATGAGGATGCCCAAGTCTCTTTCTTCCCTTGTGACTGCCAGCAACTCCCCTCCCAGCCTACAGGTGGCTTCAGTGTTTCTCTTCCCTATGTGCATGATCTTGCACTTCTTTGCATTAAACCCCAGTTGCCACCCTTCCGACCATTTTGCTAGTTTATGCAGATCTCTTCTCATTCTGCCCACCCCATCTGAATCATCTACTCTGTTGTAGATCTTGGTGTCATCTGCAAACAGACAAACCTTACCCTTCAGTCCATCTGCAATGTCACTGATGAAGATATTGAAGAGGACTGGCCCCAGGACTGATCCCTGAGGTTTCCCACTTGTGACTTGCATCTCGTCTGACTGTATACCATTTACCATCACTCTCTGTTTTCTGCCCGCCAACCAGTTTGCCACCTAGTTGACCAACTTCTGACCCACCCCGAGCCTACCCAGCTTATTAATCAATCTTCTATGTGGAACAGTATCGAAAGCTTTGCTGAAGTCAAGATAGGTGATATCAACTGTTCCCCCTTAGTCCACCACTCTGGTTACCCAGTCAAAGAAATCTATGAGATTAGTTTGACAGGACCTTCCTTTTGTAAACCCATGCTGTCTTGGATCCTGTGCTCCTATGGATTCCAGGTGTTGCACTATACTTTCCTTAAGGAGTGCCTCCATAATCTTGCCCACTACTGAGGTAAGACTGACTGGTCTGTAGTTCCCTGCCTCCTCCCTGCTACTACTCTTGTGGAGTGGGATCACATGAGCCCTTTTCCAGTCTTCTGGAACCTCTCCTGTGCTCAGAGACTCACTAAACAGTTCTGATATGAATGGCTCTGCTAGTTCCACCCTTAGCTCCTTTAGTACCCTGGGATGTATGCCATCAGGTCCCATTGCCTTGTCCACCCTGAGCTTATCGAGCTCTTGTAGCAACTTTTCTTTTGTGAAGGGACTAGTGCTCACTTCCCTCCCCCCTGTGTCCATGGTGCTGAGCTGTGGGCCCTGCCCTACCTTCTCTTCAGTAAATACTGAGCAGAAGTATCTATTTAGGATAGATGCTTTTACATGGTCCTCCTCCTCACATGCCCCCTTATCTCCTTTGATCTTAGCAATACCCCCTTTGGACTTTCTCCTTTCACTAATGTATCTATAGAAAGTCTTGTCACCTTCTTTTACTGTTCGTGCTAGTGTTTCCTCAGTTTGGGCCTTTGCTTGCCTTACTGCCTTCCCTGCTTCCCTTAGGGAAGTTTGGTATGCCTCCCTATCTGCATCCCGCTGTGTTCCCTTATATTTCCAGAAGGCCAGCCTTTTGACTCTGACCTTTTCTGCTACTATATTTGAAAACCAATGTGGTTTCCTTCTTCTTTTGCACTTCCTTTTCTCTCTAACACAATGGGATGTTGCTTCAAGTATTGCATCCTTTATGCTTGCCCACTTTGCCTGTACCCCCTCACCTGTATTTCTTTTTGCCTGGGCTAGCTTAACCCTGCTGGCCATCTTATCAAAGAGATATCCTAGGATAAAACTGAAACCATAGGCCTGGCGGTATGCCATAGAGGTAGGAACTATAAGATAACGGATGCCCATTGGCGCTGTCATGAGAGAAGTGGATGAGGATCAGCAAAAGTTGTCTTAGACGGGGAACAGAACTAGGTACAGTCTGGTGAGAAGGCAAGACAATTGTCAATATGCAGAAATGTATATAGGCAGA
Source organism: Neoceratodus forsteri (assembly GCA_016271365.2). Taxonomy (NCBI): domain Eukaryota; kingdom Metazoa; phylum Chordata; order Ceratodontiformes; family Ceratodontidae; genus Neoceratodus; species Neoceratodus forsteri. The sequence goes on from CM028134.1 coordinate 842,762,028, forward strand.
TGAAGGCTAGACTTCCTAGTGAGAGATCCAGATCCTGCTGTCCAATTCAATGATAAGCAAGAAGCCAATGCTGAAGATGAGTTCCAGCAGATTGAGATCCAGCTGGGAATGATGACTGGGCGAGGGTGAAGGTAATCAGTGATCGAGGGAGCTGTGAATGAAACAGCAGTTTAGCGTTCATGAACAGTCGGTATGGTTGGAGATGATTGCCAAAGGAAATGACTGAGGACGTAGAAATCTTTGAAGGTGAAATAGGCTGCAGTAATGCAAGCAGGGAACGGTGATGAAGTATGAGTCTTTGCAAATGGGAGGCTCAATTGAAGCAGAATTCCAGTGCAACAGTAGGTTAAACATGTACCATAACAGGAGGGAGAACTGGCCTAAGAAGTCCAAGGATTGAGACAGGCAAGTTGGAGCATAACTCCCTGAGGTCCAGAGTAGCAGTGTACGAATGCTGACCTATTGAGTAAGTATCAGGTGGTCAGCTGAAAGAAAATGAGACCCCGGGTCTGATTATGAAAATGGAAGCTGTTGAACAAGGAGAATTTCCGGAAGCTTGAATGTTTCGGATGGCGAGACCTCATGTGGGTTGCTATTGCCATAGTATGATAAGCTGAAATACTGGGAGGAACCCCCATGTAGTCCGTCTGTAGTGACTGAAGGCCCCAGCAGAGAAGGTGAGACCCCCACGTGTGTCGGCCAAGATGAGATGGAAAGCATTGATGCAAGCAGGCAGCCCCCTCATGGGGCGAAGCAGGATAGGATGCTGGGACTTCATGTGGTCCACCATTGCTTAGATTCCAGTAGAGAAGGCAAGACCTCCACGAGGGTTGGCCAAGGTGAGATGGAAAGCATTGATCAGCGGCCAGGCCCCCTTTATGGGGCAAAGCAGGATAGGATGGTGGGACCCCAAGTGGTCCACCATTGCTTAGGTTCTACAAGACAAGGCAGACCCCCAAGTGAGTCGCTGAGGTGGTGGAATGCATTGAGCAGCAGGAAGGCACCTGTTTGGTCAGGTCTGAAGAGCATGAAGGATAATCTCAGTACAGTAAAACAAAATACAGCAGAGGCGGTTAAGGAGCACACATCCGAGGAAACACTCTTTGAATTTCCAGCAGGGACAACGGTCCAGTTGCAATGTAGGCAAGGAGATCCAATGCAGTTTACTTTATAAGGATGGCCGAAGCAGAGTTGGTGGCGTAGAAAGCTGCCTAGGAGATGCAGAACCCAGGAAGGCGCAATGCCCAATTTGGAGGAAAGTCAGAATGATAGGTGGTAATCCATATCCGAGATGACTGTAGGCAAGGAAGGCATAGGATGTACTCATAAGTATCTTTGACTAGCAAATGTCTATGACAGGCAGAGTCGTGGATGTAGATATGGGAGGCGGCGATGGAGGACAGGAAGTGTTGTCCATTAAATCAAGGAGAATCCTCCCAGAACTATACACAAAAGATTAATAATCAAGTTAGCCAGCCTGGGAGTGGGTCCCAGGGTGGTAGCCTGGGTAGCAAACTGGCTGTGCAACAGGACACAGAAGGTAATAGTGAACGGAACACATTCTGAAGAAAGGGGGGTTACTAGTGGAGTACCTCTGGGCTCAGTACTGGGTCCAGTCCTCTTTAATGTCTTTATAGGTGACATTGCAGAGGGTCTGGAAGGAAAGGTATGCCCTCTTTGCAGATGACACAAAGATCTGTAACAGAGTTGATACACGGGGGTAGAAAGGATGAGAAGGGACTTGGCAAGGTTGGAGGAATGGTCAGACATATGGCAACTTAGATTCAATGCAAAGAAGTGCAAAGTAATGCACCTGGGAAATACAAATCCAGGAAAGAGTACACAATAGCAGGGAGGTACTAACAACAACAATAATAGAAAGGGATCTGGGTGTAGTCATATCAGATGACCTAAAGGTGGGTAAGCAATGTGAGAAGTCAGTAAGGAGAGCCAGGGGGATACTGGGATGCATAGGGAGGGGCATCACAAGCAGAAAAAGGGAAGTGGTTATCCCTCTGCACAGACAGTTGGTGAGACCCCATCTGGAGTACTGCGTGCAGTTTTGGAGACCTCTTCTACGCAAGGACATAGACAGGATGGATGCAGTCCAGAGGAGGGCAACTAAAATGGTGCAGGGTCTACATCAGAAACCGTATGAAGAGAGACTGAGAGAGCTTAATATGTATACCCTTGATGAAAGGAGGGACAGGGGGACATGATAGAAACTTTTAAGTACCTCAAGGGAATCAACAAAGTCCAGGAGAGCAGCATCTTTCAGAAAAAGAGATGTGTAAGAACAAGGGGCACAATTTAAAGTTAGAAGGGGGACAGCTCAGGGGTAATGTGAGGAAATTCTTTTTCACAGAGAGAGTGGTGGACGCATGGAACCACCTTCCTAGAGAGGTTGTGGGGTCTAAAACAGTGGGGAAATTCAAACATGCATGGGACAAACATAAGGAAATTATAGTGGGGGGTTGCAGGAAGTAGGCTGTTGGTTAACTAGAATCTGCAACTTATCCAATAGGTAGGGAAATGGGCAGACTGGGTGGGCCAAGTGGTCCTTATCTGCCGTCAAAGTCTATGTTTCTATGTTTCTACCAGGATGCTGAGCCGTGTTCCAAGGCAGTGTCCAAAGAAATGCATTGGAGGCAAATCCAGTACACATTGTAAGGCAGATACAGGTGTACCAGTGGACAGGAGGATGAGGCTAGCAAGTAGAGCATCTTATAATGGACAGAAAGCGGAAGGCTGAAGTCCAAGTGGCAAACCTAGGAAGAGAGCAAGTAGCAGTAATGTATGTCCCCTGAAGAGCCAGAGAGAGACGCCAAAGCAGCAGCAGAACAGGACCCTATGATAAGGAAGGTCCAAGAAAGGTTGTAGAATATATGAGACAAACATAGCAGTCTAAGCAGTGGCTAATACAGTTCTGTGATTTGCCAGGTCATTCACCACCCTCCAAGCTGCAGCCACCAATGTGCACATCCAAGATGTGGAATGTGGTGGGGATTTGCAATGATCAAACCTGGAAGCAGCTGCCCGTGTGCTGCCCTAGTCAGCGTTGCGGTAGGAGTCCTACGGAACCGACATGCCATTTTGTGGTGCAGGCTGGCCTAGTAAATGAAGTATAGCAGAGTTGTGGGCCCAGATCCACATCATGGAACAACTGGCATGGCGTGGTAGCATTAGCTGAAAGTGGGCTAGGACCAGGAGATGAGCAGAGGAAAGATTCAACCAGTGAGGCAGAATCCAAAAGCAGTAAGTGAAGGTCTGGAGGTGCACAGCAATGAAACGGCAGGAATGCGGAGAACAGTGTTCCAGTAGATGCAAGAGGGTTGGCTGGCAAGCACCGGTAGAGGAGATGGTGTCAGTCAGGGAGCGAGCAGAGCTATCCCCAGCAGAGAGCAGGAGCAGAATCTGGAGGCAGCCCAGAACACAGGAGGTCCAAATGAAATGGTGGAAACAGAGCGCACAGCTGTATGGCCGCTTAGAAGAGAAGGAGAGGTAACCCCCAAAGAGTAGGAGAGCCACCAAGGTAGGGGAAGAGCAGAAAATAAAAAAGTGGGGAGGAGAAACGAGCAAACAGGCAAGGGAGATGGGGGGGCACAAGAGAGCAGGGGGAAAAGCGGAGAAAAACAAGGAAGAAGCAGGGAGCAGCCGTAAAGACCACACAGCACAGACGACTAGCGAGTGTGACTCACTCTAAGCAGAGGGGGCAATACTGGACAGTTTAAGTAGAAGATGGGGGAGGAGCTATTCCCCCCCATAGAACCACAGGCTGCAGCCTTCCAAGAATATAGCATGGGATTGGGATACTAGCACTGTTGACTGGCAGAGATGCTTGCTGTAAGCTTAGATAGAGGTGCTGAATAACTATGTGTTTATTGCAAATGTGAGCTGCTGCAAGGTACTGTACTGTACCAGATGCTGGTGGTTATGAGCAGTTCAGGGTACAGCTGCCACCCACCCCCCATCCCTTACCTGTTGAAGTGCACGCCCAGGCGATCTAATTGCCTGGGCATGCACTGCGACAGGTAAGGGACTCAGAGAGGGTCAAACACTTTAAGAGTAATGTGTTTCCTCCCCTCTTCTAGCAAAGGGCTGCCTCATCTCTCCCCTCTTTTTTAGCACTAAGCAGTTAAGCAGCCTATGTGCCCTGGCAGCCATGCCCAATGTGCATTGCAACAGGTAAGGAATGGGTGAGGGGGGTCACACTGTGCTGTGTCAGGAAGAGTTGAAAAGAATTGTGCTACACATTCTGGTAGGCAGCAGCAGCCAGTGCACATATGCAAAGGTGAAATTGAAGAAACTGGTGCTGTCTGCTGCTGCAAAACCCAACTAAAATATTGCACTGTCTGATGGATTTTCAGATAAGGGTCTTCAGTCCCTTACCCCCTTTATGTCCTCCATCTGAGTGCTAGTTTAACACTAAAATCAGAATCAGTCAGTATCCAATATGTGCCCCACTTCGATAATGCCGCTCCCAAAAATAGTATCTATTTTGTGGGTTAATACCAAGTCACTCATCCAGTTTTCAAAATTATCAAAGTACACTCAGGAATGATGAGTTCTGCAGCCAAGGTACATTTTATATGGCAGACAGGAGTTAGAACATAGAACATAAGAAAAATGTCGGCAGATGGGGACTGCGTGATCCATCCAGTCTGCCCAAAAAGACTATCCCTCCCACGTTACCTGCAACCTAACCTGTCTGCAATGCCTGTCCCATGCAAGTTTGAAATCTCTAATTGTCTTTGATGCTACTAGCTCCTGAGGCAGGCTGTTCCATGGTTCCACCACTCTCTCCATGAAGAAGCACTTCCTGAGGCTACTTTTGAACCTACCTCCCACCAACCTCAAATTATGGCCCCTTGTACGTGCTGTTGTGTTGTGCTGAAATAGATTACCTGCCTGAGTCATGTTTAGCCCCTTCACATACTTAAATGTTTCGATCATGTCACTTCTGTTTCTTCTTTGCTCGAGGAAGTATAAATTTAACTCCCCGAGCCACACCTCATATGTTTTATATTGTAGAACCTGCACCATTTTTGTAGCTCTTCTTTGCACCGTCTCCAAATAATCAATGTCCTTTTTGAGGTGATGTATCCATAACTGACTGCAGTATTCCAAATGTGGCCTTACCAAGAACCTGTAGAGAGGCATGATAACCTCTTACTTCCTACTAGTAATGCCCCTACTAATACAGCCGAGGACGCCATTTGCTTTCTGTGCTGCCTTCTCACACTGTTTTCCTACCTTTAAATCATTAGTGATCACTATGCTGAGATCTCGCTCTATCTGTGTTTCTTTGAGTTGATGTCCTCCCAGTGTATAGTTATTTCTTGTGTTCCTCCTACCCAGGTGCATTAATTTACATTTTTTGGCACTAAATTTTAACTGCCAAGTCCAGGACCATTCCTCCAACTTTCTAAAGTCAGCTTTCATGTTGTCAGCCCTTTCCTGTGAGTCCACTCTGTTGCAGAGCTTAGTATTGTCTGCAAACAGGCAAACTTTCCCTTTCAAATCATTTGCAAGGTCTCCTATAAAGATGTTGAAGAGGATAGGTCCCAGTACTGAGTTGTACTTGTTGACATTTCTGAATAGCACTCCTGCACCAGGCAATGCATGTTTTACCAGTTGTGTAGATAAAATTCTGTGCTATTAAGACTACATTTGTATTATGCAATTACTCTTCAGAACAGTGTAACGTGAGGCTAGTGACTGTGAGAATGTACTGTAAACTGTATTTGCTCTGAAATGGAGTGGCACACAGAAATAAAAACATACCAACTGGGTAGAAAAAAAGACAATCGTGGGGTAAAGTTTAAAATACAGAGTAAGCCTTTAATATTCCACATTAGATAGATAGATAGATAGATAGATAGATAGATAGACAGACAGACAGACAGACAGGAGTGCAAATTGGCCAACCACCTTCTCAGCTCCTTGCACCTTAATATGAACCTTAGTATGAACATTAGCGCATACCTACAAGTTATGAAAGGCAGCAGATGTTTAGCAGCCTCATACAGTTAAAAGTCCAACTGGTAAACAAGGTCACAGCAACTAGACAGTGTTATACTTTTATTTTATTTTGTTAGAATTTTGGTAACCGGGTAAGTCCACTGAGACCATGCAGTCCCTTTTTCAGTGACGGCCCGGGTGTCAATGGTGAACACAGTAGAATAGATGAATACAATAATAATATACAGGATACAGAGAGATTTAACAACGTTGCAAAAATTATTACAGTGGAAAGCCAAGTAAGTAACTTAAAACAGATCAGGCATTAAGCATATATAAATAAACAGGATAAAGTACAGTTACGTAAGAACTTACCGTAACAGTAGATCTTCGAGAGAGGCTCTTGCAGTAGGTATTCACATATAGGACTAAGCCACCAGGCGTCAGGACCCCATGGAAAACTTCTAGCTAGCAGTCTTTGGCGGGGGACCGCCTCCCACATCAGGTGACCGGCGTCATGCGACATCGGTATAAAGGGGCGGTCCCCCACGCCGCCTTCCAGTTCTTTCCCACCAAAGGCCAAAGAGGCAAGATAGAGAGAAAGAGGATATGCCTCATGGAAAGTAAGAAAAAGACTTAGGGGATGGAGGGCCGGGAAGAGTATACCTACCAAGAGCCTCTCTCGAAGATCTACTGTTACGTGGTCTTGCGTAACTGTACTATCTTACTTCGAGAGGGCTCTTGCAGTAGGTATTCACATATAGGACTGAATCCCAAGCAGTCTGGAACAAGAAAAGACTAGGAGGAGGATTGTCATCCATAATAAAACCTTAGGGCTGAACAGGTCTCAAGAAAGGAGGCCCTGCAGAACAGCCAACCCGAAGCCTGCTCTGCAGCGAGAGGCAATGTCCAAAGTGTAGTGTTTCATGAAGGTATGGACTGAAGCCCAGGTTGTGGCAGTGCAGATGTCTGCCACAGACACATTCCTGAAACAAGCAGCAGAGGCAGCTACTCCCCTAGTGGAGTGACCTCTGACCTGACCCAGGAGGGTCTTGTTGTACTTGTCGTAACAGAAAGTGACACAATTGGCCAACCATTTAGAAAGGTATTGCTTAGAAACTGCATTGCCTTCTCGTTTGTGAGTGAAAGAGACAAAAAGCTGATCAGTCTTCCTGAGATGCTTAGTCCGATTGGTGTAGTATCTCAGGATTCCGTGAACATCCAGAGTATGCAAGAGGTACTCCCCTTGATTGGAGTGTTGCATAAAGAAAGCTGGTAACTCAATGGATTGATTCAGCGTAGATTCAGCAACCACCTTAGGAAGAAACTTACGGTTGATGCATAGGGCCATACGTTCCTTATGGAAAATCAAATATGTGATTTTACACATCAAGGCCTGAATCTCAGAAATGTGCCGAGCATAAATGATGGGCACTAGGAAAAGTGCCTTCCAAGAAAGGAACTTTAAGTCTGCTGCTGCTGCTGCTGCCAGCTCGAAAAGAGGCAGTGTGAGCTTTTCTAGGATAAAATTCAAGTCCCATGAAGGGGCAGGGTTGCGGATAGGGGGTCTCAGGTGGAGGACCCCTTTAAGAAAAGTCTTAGACTTCCAACTGAGCAAAGGCCCTGTCTCCAAAGGGAATGTGGTAGGCTGAAATGGCTGCCATATGAACTTTTAAAGATGAATGGCTGAGACCCATGTTGAAGTGGTGACACATGTAATCCAGGACTTTGTTGGCTGGGTATGAAAAAGGCTCTAAGTCTTTAGAATCTGCTCAGATGGAAAACCGTTTCCACTTCATAGTGTAGATGAACCTGGTGGAAGGCTTCCTTGCCTCCACCAAAATGTCTACTACTAAGGAAGAGACTCCGAAGCAGGCTTTGGCTACGTCTGTAGGAGCCACGCATGAAGATAAAGGGATCTGAGTCTTGGGTGAACAAGGGTCCCCTGATCCTGGGTCAATAATTGCTGTGACAGAGGAAGAGAAAGAGGTGGTGCCTCTGAAAACTGTTGCAGAAGAGAGAACTAAACTTGACTGGGCCAGAAGGGGGTGATGAGAATCATTCGAGCCCCTTCTGCTCGGAGTTTGTTCAGGACCCTCAGAATCAAAGGAATGGTAAGGAAGGCATAAACAAATCTGTCCCTCCAACCGCGAGACAGAGCGTCCCACCAGAAAACGTCTTGCCCTAGAGTGAGCAAGCAGAAGGCGGGAAGTTTTGCATTTTGGGGGAGGCAAAAGGTCTACTTGAGGAGTCCCCCACTGCTGAAAAATGTCGTTTACAACCTGTTGAGCTAGCTCTCATTCATGCGTCCTGGCTAAAGATCGACTGAGTTTGTCTGCTAGTGTGTTTTCCACTCCCGGAACATGAACTGTGGTCAGGTGAAGGTGGTGCTGGGCTGCCCAGTACCAGACTCTCATCGCCTCCTGGCACAGGGGATAGGAACATGTTCCTCCTTGTTTGTTGAGGTACCAGACTATGCACATGTTGTCTGATTGGATGAGAAGATGACCAGGAAGAATAAAGGGAAGAAGAGCCTGTAGGGCACAGAGGACTGCCCTCAGTTCGAGCACATTTATGTGCAGCTTCTGCTCGAACCTGGACCAGTTGCCCTGGGTCCTGTGAAACCCTAGGTGGCACCCCAGCCCTCCCCTGATGCATCTATTGTCAACATCTGGGAAGAAAGAGCAAGGCAGAAGGGAGCTCCCAGACATAGGTTCTCCTGAACCATCCACCAGTGCAAGTCCCTGATCATGGGATCCGATACTAGTACCTCTTGGTCTAGATCGTCCATGGTTTGGTCCCATTGTGACCAAAGCATCCACTGAGAGATCCTCATATGGAGCCGAGCAAACGGGACTGTCAGAATGGCAGCTGCCATGAGCTCGAGGAGGTGGAGGACTGACCTGGCTCTGACCCATCTGCGACCGGACAGAAGGCAAGCCTGATTCTGAAGGGTCTCAGTCCTGTCCAGAGGCAAAAAAGCTTTGCCTGTGGTAGTGTCCAGTATCGCCCCTATAAATTGGAGGCATTGGCAAGGGACCAAGTGGGACTTGGCCTGGCTGATGGTGATACCCAGGCTGGTAAAAACCTGCAGGGTAAGGGAAAGGGAGTGCAGGAGTTCCTCCCTGGATGGGGCCACCAGGAGCCAATTGTCCAGGTACGGGAAGACCTGCATGTCCTGGGTACGCAGGTGGGCCACTACCACCGACAGGCATTTGTTAAACATTCAGGGAGCCGAGGAGAGACCAAACGGGAGGGCCTTGAATTGGTAGTGGTCCCCCTGAAAACAAAAATGGAGATATTTGTGATGGGAAGAGCATATGGGGGATATGCAGGTATGCATCCTGCATGTCCAGAGCACATAGCCACTGTCCCGGCTGGAGTAACAGAAGAAGGCTCTGTAAGCAGGGCCACAGTAATGGGAGGAAAAGTGGGGATGTTGTCCGGGGCCTTGAGCTCAGGAGGGGCCCACCTGAAGAGCTGGCATTACCCCTGGCATTAGCTGGTATGAGAAACAGGGTCCCATTTCATAGCTGCAGCCCTGTCTGTAAGGAGAGCATTCTGAAATGTTTGTACTCCATAAGCATGTTCAGGGAGCTGAGGTCTAGTATTGGCCTCAAATCTCCCATCTTCTTTGGAACTAGGAAGAAATGTAAATAGTAACTCATCCCCCAAAGATGAGTGGGGACTGGCTCTATCACCGCCTTCAACAGAAGAGATATGATTTCCTCTGGAACCAGAGGAAGATGCTGTGGGGAGTAAGACGACTGAGGGGGTGGTTTTCTGGGAGGTTTCTGCAGAAACACTATCGAGTGTCTGGACGATATTAGCTGGAGCACCCATGCGTCCGATGATATCCTCTCCCAACCCGGCAGATGGGAGGAGAATCCCCTCCCACCAGTTCCTCTGGAATGGCCAGAGCCAGAAGGAGAGGCAGAGAGTCAGGAGGTGTGGGGGCAGTGCAGCAACTGAGGCTCCTGTGGACTTTTTGCTGGGGGGAGTCTTGGTTGCTGGAGGGACCCAACGTTTGTTGGTGCGCTTTCCTTGAGGCTTCTGTTTTTGTTGGGTTTGGTGACAAAAAGGACGTTGCTGCCCCTGAGGGGGTCTGTAGAAAGTCTGAACAGACTTTAGTGCAGTGCCCTTCTCCTGCAGTTCAGTTATGATGTCCTTGACATCACCCCCGAACAGCACCAAACCCCTGAAGGGAGCATCCTGTATAGCAGACTGTACTTCAGGGACCAATCCTGACACACAGAGCCAGGCATGACATCGTAGGCCCATGGTGAAAGCCAAGCTCCTGCCAGCTGTGTCCACTGCATTGTAGGTGGCATGAAGCATGTGCCTACAGGCCAAATGAGTGGAATGGACTAGGTCTCCCAGTTCCTGCTCAGTTTGTGAATCAGGCAGGGAGTCCAACTTGGATTACACCTGGCTAAGGATGGACTTCTGGAAATCCCCCATGTGGCCAATGTAGCTGAGTTTCCTGATGCCTAGGGTCGAAGAGGAATAAATCTTCTTCCCATACTGATCCAGAAGCCGGGATTCCTTGTCAGGCGGGGATGAGCTCAGATGTTTGGGGTTGACGGAGCAGCCGTGGGTGGCGCTGATGACAACCGAATCTGCCTTGGGGTGAAGACTGAGAAAATCTATATCCTCAGGAGCCTGGTATAGCCTATCTGCCTTCCCTAGAAGGGGGGCTAGCATGGAATGTTGTTTCCAAATGGTGGAAATAAGATCGGCGTGAGGCTCAGTCCAGGGTGGAATCGGTGTATGAGCGTTCTCGGGCAGATCCGGATGAGCAGCAAGTTTCTTACACTGTGGGTCTGGCTCCACTGATTGCCAATGACGTGTCTCCTGAATCTTCCTTAAGAGCTTCAGAAAGGAAGGGTCCTCCGGAGGGGACTTCAGAGGTTCCCTTGGCCTTGGGTGTTCTGGAGTGTGTGGCTCGTCTCCATGATCAGAGTGCTCAGACTCCAAGTCAGAGTCAGATGTCTCTGAGGAGGAAGAAGATGAAGACTCCTCCCTGGGAGGGGGAGGAACGACCCTTCTGGGTAGCTCTTGGGGGCGCCTGTCCTCCCCACCTCAGGCGCCAGAACGTTCTCCTCTGGTGTCGGGTAAAGGGGAGGGAGTCTCCCGACTCTGGCATAGCAGGTCCGGTGTAGGGACCAACGTCGGGAGATGACACGACCTCCCTGGTGAGCTGAGCCTTGGCCTCAGCCCATCTGGAGGCCAATGTCTCCTTCAGATCCGCCAGCGGCTGTGGAGTGGGCGGCAGAGGTGGAGGAGGAGGAGGAGGTGGGGGGGATATGGGTAGTGTGAGTACCCATAATAAGAGTATCCATAGCCCAACGGCGGGAAGCCCAGCATCAGGTACTGAGGCGTTGGGTACTGTGGCACCAGGTAATGCGGTGTCAGGTACTGTGGTGTTGGATACTAATTATCTGGGTACTGCGGCACCGGTCATTGCGGTGTTGGGTACCCTGGCACCAGGAGCTCTGATGGAGCAGAAGGTCCCGGCAAAGGCCCTGCTGGTGAACGAGACGGAGGAAGCGTCGGCCCGGCGGGCATTGGGCCCGGTGTAGGGAGACTGCCAAATGGGTGCGATGGTCCTGATGGAGGAACGGGTCTCCCATCGGGCAAAGGGATGCTGGAGGGCAGCATCGGGTTGGCCAGCATAGGGACAAGCATCTGAGGGTCTGGCATCAGAGGGTCCGATGTAGGAGGTGGGGCCCCTGACGGCAGTGTCCCAAGGTCATCGGTTTCAACCGGGGAAGGAGGGCTGAAGTCCCCAGGTGTGAACCGAGGGGATGCAGGAACCTCAGTAGGCAATGTGGTTATCCGTTGCAGAGAGCCTGGGGCATCAGATGTGATGACAGGGTCTGACGCAGGCTGGTTGACCGGGCGGTTGTCGGAGGTGTCAGCAGCCATCTTATCAGCAGTGTCCAGACAGATGTCAGAGGAGCTGGCATCCAACTTATCAGACTCCCTATCCAAGGAAGGCCGTGAAGGAGTGGCAGCCTAGTCAGAAGGGGGTTGGGTTGGGCGATCACCTGAAGAGGTGAGTGGCTTAGCAATCCTATCCGGGTGGACGTCAGTGGAACCAACGTCTGATTTGCCAGACCCACTCGGACTGGAAGGCAATGAAGGAGGGACAGCCTTAATGGGAGCAGAGGCCTCCATTTTCCTGGGGGCTCCCGAAGGGCCCAAGCACGATCCTGACGGGAGGGGCGACACCTTCTTGGAAGCCACCAAGACGGCCATCGAGGAGCGATCCCCCCCGGAGGAGATGATACCTGTAAGGCCGCAATTCCAGCCAAGGTCACGGCTGCTGTGGAAGACGATTCCCACTCCCAGTGCTTCTCCTTGTCATGCTTCTTTTTGTGGCCTTCGGGGGAAGTAGACACCTGCCTAAGTTTCTTTAACTCTTTTTCCATGGAGGCCATTTTCTTCTTGAGGAGATGGGCTTCCAGGGACTGCTGCCTTCTCTTGCGGGTAGCTGAATTGAACTTCTGGCAGTGCTGGCACTTCTCCACAGGGTGGTCTAGACCTAGACAGAAGAGGCACAAGGAGTAGTCGTCCTTGTGTGGAAGCTGAAAACCCCACAAGTCGCACTTGTTTTTATGCAATTCGGAGTGCGTCGGAGACGACATACACAGCAGATGTTGAGAAAAAAATCTACGAAAATCGAGAAAAAGGTAGAAAAAGTTGAAAACTTTAGGACGGATGAAGGTACTGATGAGCGCTGTTCTACTATGAGGAACTTTCACAAGCCGATGGTGGGAAAGAACTGGAAGGTGGGCATGGGGGACTGCCCCTTTATACCGATGTCGCATGACACTGGTCACCTGACGTGGGGGCATTCCCTGCCAGAGACTGCTAGCTAGAAGTTTTCCATGGGGTCCCGACGCCTGGCGGCTTAGTCCTTTATGTGAATACCTACTGCAAGAGCCCTCTTGAAGTAAGATCTAATATTATACAATATATACATAACAGGAACATGAGAGCAGGTGAATTACAAGATACATCTATCAGAGTAACATAGACTAGGCATTAATGATGCTATAAGAGACAATCGCTCCACATAAACAAAGCCGTGACATTCCCCCAGGATGTCAGCTCCGGTCTGCATTTCAAAGAATGGTGCAATATGTCCTGAGAGTACACGATGCACAGGAAATTTGCAAAAATAAAGGGAAAAAATCAGTGCTTTACTTCATACCAGTATAAGTCCCTCCAACAACCTAAAACATGTACTAAAAAATAAACGACAAAGGAAATCAGTTAATCCTATCCACTAGCTCTTTAAACAGCAGTAATACACTTGAAATAACTGTTTTAAAATAAGTAAACTGGCTAGAGAACCAGCAACACCAGACCGTCTTTGGGGCGACTGCTGTCTCCAGGCGGAGAAACAAATCTTGCCAACTGCGAGAGTGGTGCATGGCTGCAGAGTCTGAACCAAGATTCTAAAATTCCATAATTAGAATAGGTTCCATCTCTGAGGCATCTGTCTCCATGGAGCTAGATGGAGTGTAAACATGAAGTAAGGGATTCCAGAGGTTAGAAGCATTTTTACCAAAAAACTACATGATGAAATTTTTGGCTAACAACTACTGCTCCTTTAAAAAGAATGCAAACGTACCTTTAGTACTGTTTGACCTGCTACAAACATCTTTATTGAGTTTTTTGTCTTATATTTATTCTTCTGTTCTTTTTTATTTATATTTAAACATTTCCTGATTGTACTCCTGTCCCCCCCAAGCCAATTACTTGGTTGCTCCATCCACCTTACTGCCTCACTACATCTCTCCCTGCTGTTATAATAGCAGATTCCTGTTTGTTCTAGTAAAAAGGTTTAGTAAAAAAATTTAAAAAATTTACATTTGTTTTTCCCCAACCCTTCCTGATCGTTAATTTATCTTCCTTACTCTCCCCGTTTGGGTCACTTGATCTCCACACTCACTCACTGCCTCCTCATCTGTACACAATCAACCATGGTCATTCTTATACAGACCAGTGGTAGTTTCTTCACTAGGACTCCCACAGATGAAAGAGTGCTTCTAGCACATCATCATGCTACCCCGATCGCGATCTCAGGCTATGGCCTATTCCTCACTCCACGAAACCACGCACTACACCGTGCCCAAATAGATCCACATTATAATGTTCCAAATTTCAATCAGTTTAGGGCAATTTTAAATAAAAGAGCTTTATTCCAAGTCTGTATGTACTTGCACATGAGTCTACTATTCTGGATCAACTTCTTGCATTTTCCTGTTTCATCAGTGATTTGCTGATGTATCTTCATATCTCACCACATGGATTTTATCTTTTTGTATTTGTACGGTATTATTTGTACTCTGGCCCCATTACTGCTGTTTATTTCTGTCGTAGTGTGAATATGAGTGTCTTCAGACCCTCACTGGGTCAAGCCTGTAAAAGGGCCATATGGACCACTTGCTTTTTTACTCGGTCACCAAAATAAACTGAAATGAAATAATGAAAACACCACATTTTATTTAGCAGAAAAAAGGCTTCAGCTTTACTTAACTCAAAATGTTTTGGTTTACATGCATTGGATGTTAAAGTATATACATATACAGTTATACATTCAGTTATACATTGCTAAATATGTACACAATCCAAAAGACCCCTTGAGCAGCAAATTCATGTAGCATGACATTCCCTGATAATTCAGCATCTTTCCAAGTGGGGGAACTCTGGCCCTTGAGCCATGCAGACCCACCCAGGGCCATGCCTCTCCTTTGGACAGTCCATTCCCCCCACCATTTTCCAGATTCGGGGAATATCCATGACCCTTGTATGAGGCTGGTGCCCACCCAGGGCCGCCCTCCCCACCCGAAGGTCATGCGCCCCTTGTGTTCTGTTCCACATTTATTATTGGGTGACCACTTCCCATTACCTGCAGCATACCCACTCCAGGGTCATGCCTCCGGGCCATGTGTCACTTAATGCTGAACAGCTTAACTGCACCCTTTTTTATCAAATGCAGCCATGAATTTATGCCACTCTAACATGCTTACCACATTTCCCCATTAAAGCCCCAGGGGTCTTGCTTCTTTTAGCATCTCATCACAGAAATCCTGCACTGTGGAATTAAATACATCATTAGCAATCTCTGGCAGGTGTTCCCCTTCATGGTTGTGCATAGCATCACACAGGAAGTGACTGAGGATGGCAACCCTGCAAGAGGCGGCAAACCGAGGCACCTTCCAGTTGACCTCCCTGCATGCTTTTTCTATGGCCTTGTGGCTGTGCGCTCCTTTCCACTGCCATGAGATAATCTGTGACCAAGCCAATTGGATTGTCGGGGCAGAGTTTTTAGATGGGTCAGGCCATTCTTAATCTCTGAAATAAGTTTTGGGGCCCAGAGAGCTACCAGGTCACCCCCCTGGTGTAGCACCAGAGCCAATTGTGGTTGTCCTTGAAGCCCCAGCCTGAGCACAGTTTGTATCATATGGCCCCATCTCATGCCCCCTTTTCCCACCCAGTGAATTGTGGCCTGCTGCTCAGTCTGAGACCCCTAGCTGTGTGTCATATGGGTGGGTTGTTGCTCTGTTATGCACCTCCCAGACATAGGAATGCCTGACAATCCATATCTCTGGTACCACTCCACTCTTAGCTGGAATATAAACAGAATAGAATCAGTTGGGTGTACAGTAAAAGTCATTTTCCTTAAAACAGCTATGAGGCTTGCCCTTATTGCATATTGCATTATGAGCCAGTCTGTGTGCCTTTCTGGGACCTTATATAGCCCTTGAAGGTGCCAGATGCCCATTGCCAACCTCTTTTATCTGCTTTTCCTTCAAGCCTAAACTCGACACCTCCATAGCTGCCCCAGTCCTGAAGGAGTGTGTACCAAAGATCTTTGGGTCTTTTCATGCAAACCATAGACTGTTCCACAAGACAACTGCAAACTGCCGCTTGGTGACCAGTTTTCCATCACCAGGTAAAAATAGGTGACCCTCCCCCTTGGGTCTGTCCACCATGTACTCCCACAGCAAGGACCATGGGCTTGACTCCCCCACTCCAGTCCGGTCTACTGTTATGGTTGCCAGGGGGCCACGTTGGTTCATCTTGGACCTCCGCAGCTGGAGGCAGACTTTACCCTGTGACCACATGACATCACTGAATTGGAGGTTAAACCCCACAACAATTGATTTGGGGACCAGCTCAGAGACTGTAAAGGCCCGGAAAAAGGTGCATGAAAAGAAGGCTCTGAACAGTTTCACCTCATATCGTTAACTGCAAATGGCACCCAAAGCTTTGCGTAATTCAGATAGCTCCACAAGGCCAATGGGCCTCCTGTGGTCCTGACACCTTCCTCTAGTTCTAGTCCACCCTTCCAGCATCTTCCTTGTTGCAAAGGTGTTGGTTGGCTCAGGGAAGCCTTGCGCCTGCCACATAAATGTTATACCAGACAAATGCGAGCGGATTGCTGACGGCGCCCTGTTCAACTGTACTAAGTGAAGGACATAGTCTTGGATCTGCTTTTGTGCTTCGTGCAAAAGTGCGCATACCTCTTGCCAGCAGAATTCTACAAAGGCTGTGAAGCTACCTGTATATTTCTACAAACTGAGAGGGCGACAGCGAGCTGAACTAGTTGTAGCTTTTTTGCTTCCCCAGCTGCTATACTGCTTCCAGTATCCGTGTTGGGGATGCATCTGTGTGTGGTGCCAACTGTCTGAAGCGATTGAACTGCAATTGAGACAAGGCATCAGTGATCACATTCATCATGCCAGGCAAGTGCTGAGCTCTGAATATTATGTTCTGAGTGAGACAGCATAATACAAACACCCGCAGTACCCTCATCACCTCTTCAGACCTGAAAGTTTGTGAGTTGATTATGTCAACCACGGCTTTGTTGTCTGTGAAAAACAGCACCGCCTGGTCTCTCAGCCAATGTTCCCACACCTGCACTGCCACCATGATTGGGAACAATTCCAATAGCGTGATGTTTTTTGTTGGTCCCTGGTCCACCCACTCCTGCAGCCATTGACCGTCAAACCATGCACCCTGGAAAAAGGCACCAAAGTCCAACCCACCAGAGGTATTGGTTACCATGTCCAGCCCATGTCACCATCTTGCCTTGTCCTGCCACATACTTATCCCATTATAATCCTGCAGGAAAATTTCCTCAGCTTGACTGGCTTACCTTGCCCCTTTTTCCACCCTCTGGGCTCCTGTGCTACTGACTCCAGAAAGCGGGTGGAGGGCAGTCATTGTCTAGCAGGAAGCCTTCCTGTCCAAGCCCTCTGGTGGCTGACTGAGTTCCCACTGCTAGTACCAGGGCCTGCCCCTGTATGCCAGACATGACCACTGACTTACAGCTCCAGGTCCAGCTCGGCTGCAGCCTCAAACTAATTGGGCCCACCAAGTTCCTTCAGAGAAAGGAAACCTTGTTTTCCGAAATGCATCAGAAACTGTTTTTAATATGTATTGGCACCTGCAATAAAAAGCAAATTTTGCACATGTACCACACGGTTTGGGCTACTAATATTTGGATGGTGTGCGTGGGACTTGCTTGTATCTGCCTTGGTTTAATTCTGTCCTGGTACCCGTTACCTGGTGCGGCATCTGATTTTACTCACTGAACTTTTTCCTGAGGGCTCAGGCAGCCCAGCCCCTTCCCACATGTGGGCCATGTGCAAACAACCCCCAGTGAAGGGCCGGGGTTGGGGGTCATTCTTATTCTCTTAGCCACCACTCACCAGCTCCCTCTTACTTACAATGATTGGTAACCATTTAAACAACAAACAAAAAAACTAAGCTTTGACCACACCTGTGCCGAATGTGCATAAATGTGCAAAATAGGAATTCACAAAATAAAAAAAAAAAGTGACTGTAAAATTGTAGTGGCAGCCATTTTGCTCAACACCCACACACAGCCGTGAACAAATGTCTGAATCAGTTTTTTTGGGAAAGGGAATGTTGACCAGGGCACTGGGGAAAATTCCCTGCTGCTGCTGCTGAGGGGGAACTGGTGCTCCCAACAGGATGGAGGTTCCCAGAGTGGACAGTTCAGTTCAGTTCAGTTTATTGTGCAGTGATAGCTTCCATTGAGCATGCTCATTCACAAGGAGGTCCCTGAAACAAAGTACTAAACATCACGGACAGTCAGTCCAAGGATACATCATAGTAATACAGCAGGTATATCATGGTACATAGAGTGGATTGGTTGTAACAAATACGTAAAGGCAAAAGCATCACATAACAGTAAGTATACCACTACCTAATAAAAATCATTACAGACAATCAATACAAGTAGTACATCATAGGAAAACAGCAGGGATATCATGGTACATAGAATAGGTTGATTATAGCAATACATCGAGATAAATTAGAAGCATCACTTAACAGTAAGCTTACCACACCTAAGGAAGGAAGGAAGGAAGATGCATGCCAATATATACAGGAATCTGCAAAGACAATAACAGAGGGATGGGGAGAAGGCAGACCCGTGAGGGAAGCTAAGTGCAGTTGCACGTCTCAGCAGTGATCTCATGTACCATACCAACGAATGCCTTAACTGGGATAAGGGTATGGAGTTTTAGGGTAGCTTGAAGCTTATTCCAAAGGCAGGGAAGACAAATGCTTATAGATGCCCTAGCAAGCCCTGTCCGATAATTTGGTACATTCAGGGTAATATATGCAAATTTTTTGAGGGCGTAGGTGCTAGTTGAGCATGAGAAGAAGGCTGCTATATAAGGGGATAGCATATCGAGGAGCGCTTTATATGTCCAAGTATAAATGTGCACCATTCACCTGGTGGATAAAGAGATCCACTTCATCGCCTCATACAAGGTACAATAATGGGTTCTGGCTGGGGCATTGGTAATGAGCATGTCTAACTTACGCAGGTAGATGGGTGCACAATTGTTATAGAGAATATCCGCATAATCAAGAAGAGGCATGAAGGTGACCTGTACCAGCCTAGTTCTGGAGTCTCGGGAGAACAATGATTTGTTCCTGAAAAAGAAGAAAAGCCTAAATTTCAGTTTTTTTGTGAGAGCTTCGACATGTGATGAAAAAGATAGGTGTGAGTCAGTGGAGGAGGAGATGCTGTAAAGAGGTGTGGGGAGCCAACTTCACTTCCCACTCTGGTTTGTTTATTTATTTTATTTCAAAAGTGTTACCAGAAAAGACTTACAAAGCTGATAACAGCTTGTTTCCAGATGTGCCCTGGGGGACAGGGGTATGGACGATAGTACAAGAGGAGAAAAATAAATCGTAATTAACAGCATTACAAAATCATAGTCATATATAACACTACAAAACATCAAGGAGTATAATCATAAACATTGCAAGTCATGACAGTACAACAGGTACCTGTGGTAGATGAGCTTGGCTAAGCAAGGGGAAATTATCCCCATAGGCATGGGGGAGGGGGAAGAGTAAAATGGCAAGGGCAATATCAATTAGGAGGAAGGAGATCAAACAGGTAGGGGTCATGGACAGTTGCAGGCGGGAGCAGAAAAGTCATGAAAAACAGACTTTAGGGAGAAGAGGGAGAATGGACTGACAGAGAAAGGGTGGACCATAATTTAAGAAATTGATATAAGAAAGCAGCTTGACCAACAGTAGATTTCCTACATGGAATAGAAAGGGAATGGGAAACACTGCTGCAGAGAGGGTAGGAGAAACGAGGGGGAGAGGATAGGTTGGAGGAAGGAAACCAAACCAAATAACAAAAGGAATGAAAGAAGTAGTCCAGTCCGGCAAGGAGGATTTGGGAGCTTCATTGTAAACGATGTCACCATAGTCAAAAATAGGGAGAATCATCTTTAAAACAATCTCTTGGCGGGATGGAAGTGACAAACTTTGCTCCTGCATAGTGCACCAAGCTCAGAGTGGAGCTCATGATCTGTGGCATCAGTGTGCACTGAGAAATCAAGATGTTGGTCCAGCCAGACCCGAGGTACTTAAACTGCGTCATCAGGGAGTGGCAGCCTGGATATGTGTACTGCATAAATCCCCAAGCACTTAAATACATAGTACATCAATAAAAAATTGTTTGCATGCGCAGTATAAATTTTTAAGAGTCCAGCATAACAGGTGCAATTCATATCCCACAATAAAAATACGAAACATCATATACACACACAGATTACAAAACAATATGTCAAATAGTATAAAGTACTGTACGGGGTGGTGTGTGTGTAATGAGAATTTCACGCACCCTCCGGAGGTGTTGGATGCAAACCCCGACGAAGGGTTTATCTTGACATCCAACTTAGGGGTGTGTAAAATTTGAGTTTACACACCACCCCATATTTTATTTTATATAATTGTTGGGTTTCATTTTTTTTTTCACCACAGCAATTATATAAAATAAATAGAAGACACCTCTGTGCAGCCGCCATCTGACTGGATTTCAGCAGGATCTGCGGTCGGATGCAGCTGCTGGAAGAAATGTTTTTTTTTTCTTTTTGGTGGTTAAGAGGCAGTTTAAATCATTTTAGTGGCTGCCATTTGTTTCTGTTTTAAAAAACTGTATTTACCACCAAGTCAAAGTGTCAGTCTGGTCTCTGTGGGTTAGAGTGGCTCCTGGTATTGCAGAAGAGCGTTGGCTGGCACTTGCGCATGCACAGTAGATGGGAAACCAAGCGAGTATTTGCCGTAATAAACACTCCTTTATTATGATAAATTACGCTATGGGTTTTGTATGTGAAAAAACAAAACCCATTAATTATAATGCGGTAACAAACATCGTATCACATAACACTATATTACAGTATTATAAGTCTTGAATGTGATATTCTCCTAAGATATCTTGCTCCCGAAAATGGAAAGGAAAATGAAGACATAGACAATAAGGATCAAGCAAACAGCAGGAAAATGTGTGCATATGTGTGTGTGTGTGTGTGTGTGTGTGTGTGTGTGTGTGTGAAAAAGAAATCATTCAAAACAAAATGGAGATAGCAAGGGTGGAAAATGAAAAACATATAAAATAGAGGATCCTTAGCTGTTGCCTATAAAATAATCGATGTAAAAACTGTAAACACACAGCATGCAAACATACTATAGATGCACCACATGTCAGTCTAATATATAATTCACTGACCTACACAGCCAGTATAGTGTTATGCTTGTGCAACTGTGTTAGTTTGGTTTTGGCCATTCGCACTCTCTATTCCAGAGGAATTATCACCCTGTAGGGGTACGAAGGCAAGGAACTCTCTGAGAGGGTTCCACCCTAGAGGTGCCACGGGACGATTCCCGTGGCTAAAGGTACCTTAGGAATCCCCCTAAGGAGAGAGTGCTGCCACTGGAGGAGGAGGGGAGGATGGTGGGGCAAAGAAAAAATCCTTCACAGTGAGGCTGAGAGGAACTGCTTCTATAGCTCAGGAAGTGGGAGTGGCTGGCTGCCTGGTCACTGAACTCCAGGCAAAGCCTTACCAATTCACTGACCTATGCAGCCAGTATAGTGTTATGTTTGTGCAACTGTGTTAGTTTGGTTTTGGCCATTCGCACTCTCTATTCCAGAGGAATTATCACCCAGTAGGGGTATGAAGACAAGGAACTCTCAGAGAGGGTTCCACCCCTGGAGGTGCCACAGGACAATTCCCGTGGTTAAAGACTCCTTAGGAATCCCCAAAAGAAATGTAGTATCATCTTCAAAGGAGGAGACACGAAGCATATGAGCAAGCAGTAACTGTGACATAGGAGCAGTAACTGTAAAGTAGTAGAAGAGAAGTATAGGCAGTTTGATAATGCAATGAGATGCTCAGTTGGATAACGTGATGAATGCCCAGGCTTGCGTAGCATGATTTTTTTTTTTTTTTTTAAATTTAAGTTTATTAATTTCAAAGGAAAACATGGTACATTCATAGCAAAACCGTCAATATATAAATCAGTAAACCATCCCTACCCCCATCCACCCATCCAAAGGTAAATACATAGAATATCTGGGAACCAAGGAAACAAAGAAAGAATCAAAATAAATAATATATTCCCCAACCAGAGTGTTACAGAAAAATGACCTTTCCCCCACCCCCCTCCCTTATCATCCTTCCCCAAGGTGCACCCCCATATAGCTTATTTAGCAGGGAAACAAGAGTCTGGATATCTTCTTCTCATCACATATTGACCGGTATCCTGACTGACAGCAGATTAGCTGTAATGAGAAGTTAACAGGACCCACATCCATCACAATACATAGAACCATGAAATTAGTAGATAACACATGATATAACATGAGGGTCAAGGGATCAGGTCGCCAGGTCACCAATTAGGGTAGGCAAAGGGAGTGAAGTTTACCCCATCTTTTGTGAAATAAATCTAAGCGGTTTTTATAACTGGCAATCAGGTTCTCGGATTGAAAATATGACATCATCTCCTTTAACCAATCAGCATATGTTGGAACCAATTGATCCCGCCAGTGTCTTAAAACCAGATTCTTGACTGCCATGGATATCAGGGCCATATAATATCTACGCTCCCCATTATCTACTTGAGAAAGGTCCCCGAGAACACAGATTGCAGGGCAAAAAAACTCACTCAGACCCAGAAGGGGATCCAGATTATCCGAATCAGGGACCACAGAGGGCAACTTTAGAGCATTCCCAAAAATGTGAACTAAGTTGCCTCACCTTGCAAACACCTGAAACAGTCTGAGGCGGAAATTAAGTTACGTTTGAAAAGCTTAACGGGTATAATAAAGGTTATAAACAATATTGTACTGCACTAGCTGAAATCTATCTTGTGTATGGTATCTGTGTAAGTTGGTCAGAAATTTCTCAAAGTGGAGCGTTCTCCGGAAGGAGATCGCCAAACCTGAGGACCCCTGACCTCTTCCTTTAAATTAAAAGTCAGGAGATAAGAATAAATCTGCGAGATTGAATGTGGTTGGGAGGCCAACGTAACAATATTCGAAAAAAAGGGTTGAACTACCGATTGTTTGTAGGGCCCACCGAACTTGTTGCTCACCAGGTGTCGTAATTGAAGTACCTTGAAAATATCTCTGTTTGATATACCAAATCTAGTTAAAATTTCTCCGGAATCAAGGAGCAAGGTGTGATCGAACAAATGCTCGACCCTAAGGTCTTTAAGTTGTGGAAGCCAGTTCGGTCCTATCCAGGAGTCTCCTAACTTAATATTGGGATTAAGTGTTATCGGCTGCCCTAAGTCCATATGGTTAGAAATCCGGAAATATTTGAGACATTGAGCCCACACTTTAAGGGAAACTGCCGTTGCATCATCTGAAATCAAATGGGAAAGTGATTTCGGGGTTTGGTAAAGTAAAGCCGATATATCCAATTTAAGTTCAGAAAGAGATGCCTTTTCCAGCTGAAGCCAGATTGGGTGAGAGCACTCAGTATTTGTGGAAAACTACTTACCTAACTTGGACAGATGGGCCGCCCAGTAGTATAGAGGAAGATTAGGAAGTTTCAGGCCCCCTCTCTCTTTAGGAAGTGATAATGTACTGTAGAACAAACGTACCCCTTTGCCCCGCCATATGAAAGCAGAAATCAGGCTGTGAAGCTGCTGAAAAAGGAAGGGACCCAAAGATTAATAAGATTCAATGGATAGAAAATTCAGGGAAGGACGTTCATTTTAATAATATTGATCCTGCCCCATAAGGAGATAGGGAGCACTGTCCAGCGTTGCAAATCCTGGCTAATCGAATCTCTAATTTTAGTTAGGTTTAGTTTCTTAAGGAGAGAGATATCTGTAGAAAAATGAATCCCCAGATACTTAATTGAACTGGAAGTCCACCTCATCCCAAAAACTTGAAAATTCCGCTTGAAAGTGTAGTTGTTTAAAGGGAAGATCTCACATTTAGAAATATTTAATTTATAACCAGAAAAGGAACTGAACTGCTTGATAATACCCAGAGCTGCATGTAGAGACGTTACTGGATCTACTAGATGCAGCAAAACATCGTCTGCATATGCCGACAAAATTAGTTCCCGATTATGGAGCCGGATACCCTTCACCTGAGGAGAAGATTTGAGATTAATCAACAAAGGTTCCAAATATAAATTGAAAAGCAGGGGGACAAGGGCATCCTTGTCTGGTACCAGCGAAAAACGGAAAAGAGGACAGGACCCCATTACAATAAATTTTAGCTGAGGGACATTTATAGAATGTCTGTACTAGATTCAAAAAGGGAGTTGGAAAGCCCATTTCCTCCATTACTATCCATAAAAAGGACCAGTCAACCTGATCAAATGCTTTCTCAGCATCGAGAGAAACCAGGGCGACTGGGCCAGGAGTAGTCTGGGCATATTGTGAGATATGAGACAGGGTCCTCAGATGGTCGGCTGCCGACCACCCAGGGACGAACCGGCCTGCTCAGGGCTCAAAAGACCCATCCAGATCGTTTTGATCCTTTCAGCAAGAATTTTAGCCAAAATTTTAATGTCATAATTCTGGAGGGAGATCGGGCGGTAATTGGTCAGATCCGAGGGATCTTTGTCTATCTTGGGAATTAAAACTATAGTGGCCTCGAATAGAGCAGGGTCAAGGTCGGGTGAGATCAGGAAATAATTATATAAATCAAGAAGAATAGGAGTGAGCTCCTTGACAAAAACTTTGTAGAAATTTGCTGGGAATCCGTCTGGGCCTGGTGCCTTGTCCGAGACCAATGAGGCTATAACACTTTTTTATTTCTTCAGCTGAGATAGGAGTTAATAGGGTCGCACTCTAAGATTCCGACATGCATGGGATTCCAGTTCCTTTAACATATTCTCTAACATCTTCTGTCGGATGGAGTGCTGGGGAACAACTATAAAGGTTCGAATAATATTCCTTAAAAACCTGGGCAATATCTCTGGGCGAAGAAACAGTATTACCAGATAGAGAAACCAGAGAAGGAATGATCCTCGAACTTTCAAGTGCGCGCAGACGCAGAGCTAATAGTTTACTAGATTTCTCACCAAAATCCAGATATTTAGCTCGGGTTTTCATTAGATAGTATTCTGTTTTTTCTTTCAGAAGATCGGAGTATTCATTTTTAGCCTGAAGAAGTTCCTTAAAATCTGACATCGATGAGGATGATGAGTACCGACAGTCTAGTTCCCTTATCCTGCCAACCAGCTCCAGCGACCTAGTTAACCGTGCCTTCCGCCTAAGGAAGGCCATTTTAATAAGGTCACCTCTGAGATAACACTTTAAGGCTCCCCATATCATATCCACCTTAGGGGTGGAGTTCATATTGTCAGCCAGAAAAAGAGATATCTTAGAGCTAATTTCTGAGATGCACTGAGAGTCCTTTAATAATTGAGTGTTTACACGCCACATAGAATCGTGGGAATAGTCGGGATCAAGGGACATTTGTATCCACACCATGGCATGGTCCGATACAATAATTGGTTCCATACCAGACAAAGGAATCTTTGGAAGAAGGGGGAGACTGACTAAAATCATGTCTAATCTTGATTTGGTACCGTGCGGTTGAGACTGGAAAGTAAAAGCCGCGGCAGGAGGGGTTAGCCAGGCATGTGGATCTCCTAAACCTAGTAGTGAGACCATTTCACCTAGGGCTTTTTGAGCCAGGGTAGACATACGTCTGTCTTGGGGTTCTTTATCTAACTTCAAGGAGAAGGGCACGTTCCAATCCCCACCCAACACAAATTGAGTGGGTAGAAAACTAGCCAACTTATCCAATAATGCCATAAAAAACTCAGGTTTCCCTCCCACCGGTCCATAGACTGAACCAAGAACCGTATTTTCTCCATTTAGAGTACCCTTGACTAATACAAATCTCCCTTCTGGGTCTGAGAAAACTAAATCTTTAATAAACAACACATGTCTCTTAAAAAGAATCGCTACCCCTTTACTGAAACTGGAGTTCTCGGCTAAATAAAATTGGGAGAACCCAGACCGAGAGAGCAGTCTAACTTCATCATGACATAAGTGTGTTTCCTGTAGGAAAAGAATGTCGATATGGAGTAGGGAACAATGATTGAAGACCTGTAGGCGTTTAGCCCGATCCCTCAACCCTCTGACATTCCAGGATGCTATTTTAACTGTGGTTCCAGCCATCCTTTAAAAATATCAAAACATTTAGATATCCAGACAGAGTATATGTTATCTAATAAAGCAGGGTGCACCTTAGATAAAGCAACTAGAAAACTTCCCGTATCCATCCCACCCCACCTTCCCCCCCACAAAGAACCCCTCCTCCAAAAAATTGAAGCGTACCAGATCGTAGAAAATCCCCCACCCCTCTTACCCCCAAAACCGTAACCACCCAACAGACATTTTTACATATAGTTACCCGAAATGCCCAATAGTTGAGTGAATACCCCCAACAAACCCGGAAAAAACTATGTACAATGGGCGGCCCGGTTATATATATCAAATAAAGTAGATTTAAATCCAGAAGACGTGACCCCCCAGTTCCCAAGGCGAACCTCTGAATCCCCGGGATGGTATATAGAAACCAACACCCAAAATATTTCACCGAGAGCCCAATAATAATCTGTACTAACCAACAAACTATAATACCTCCTACTATACCCAAACCCAGGGAGAGGTTGGCAAACCCCCCACCATTCGGCTCGTGATTCCACACCCAACGAGCAGCCATTTCTAGACCCAAGCCCCCCCAAGCCACCCCCCTGCGCCCCCATCCCATAGGGCTAAGTAGATCAGACCAGGGAGAGTCTGAAAATCTGACAAGTTTTACCTGCCGTGGGGCCCCTACCCTCAATACTTCACTCTGTACCCAGTCCATCTTTATTCAACAGCTAAGAGAAAAGGCCCAGAAATTCAGTGCAAAGGAGGCTGAATCAAGAGCGGCTCCTAAAGTGATGTTCATTACCCCATAGTAATATTAATATTCAGGGTAAACCCTTCTACACAAATCTGGGCCCAGTGTAATTAATTTCACCTCGGGACAGCTGCACCTAACACCCGGTCCTCCCAGAGTCCCATCCTTGCAGTAAATCCCCTGCAGGAAAACTCTGCAACTCCAGAACAACATTGCCACCCAAACCAGAAGCAGGGTACATAAGTAGTAAAGCCTCCTTCTCTCAACCCCTTGTGACCACATAGGCCCTCGAGGATACACACAACATTGAATAATTAGCGACTTACTTGTCCAGTCACTCATCAGAAGGACCAGTGGTGCCAAAAGGAAAGGGTAGCAGGCAGTGGAGTTCGGAGGAGCACCACTGACATCAAGTGTTTCCAGGGGACCACTTATTCGCCGAACCGGACAGTCCGGTCCCCAGGAAGTTCCCCTAGAAACCGCAGAACCCGCTTAAGGGAGTTCCACTATGGGAAGGCCCAAGCCGAGAGGAATGAAGATCCTCCTGAAAGCAGCAGAAGACCCCCCACCCCGATCTTGTCAGACCAAGTTCCCAGAGGAGACAAAAGAGCGAGAGACACCATCCTGGTCAGGAAGAGGCCAGAACCCAAGAAAGAGAGAGAAGGAAAAAACGAGAGGGAGGAAAATCAGCAGAAGCAGAGAACGAGAGGTAAGAACCAAACGAGAGCCCCTCAAACAAAGAGCACCAACAATTACCACCTATTACCACAACAGTCAGGCAAAAAACAGAGGTATTATTATTATACTAGTGAGGAAAGGAAAAATCCCAGAGCCAGCATAATTATAGAAGTCTTATCAGCCAGAGGATTTAAACAAGTCCGGGAGCCTGGTCGTTAGTTCTTTAATAGCCGTCTCAGGGGAGCTGAAAGTCATAGCTGTGCCCCCTACAGTGACCTTCAGGATAGCCGGATACACCATTCTAAAGGGTATGGGCAGCGATGAGCTTTTGAACCACTGGATGGTAGAGCGCCTCTTTTCTCGGAGTCTCTTTGGTGAGTCCTGTGTTATTCTGATTTCTGGCTGTGCCCTACAGAATGTCTTTAAGCTCACAGATTTCATGTATATATGTTGCCTTTCTATGTAGCTCAAGAACTTGGCAATAATTGGACGTGGGGCGATCCGCGCTGGTCTTGGTCTCAGAAAGCGGTGGGCCTCTCAATATGATATGAAGGACTGATCGGGAAGGGCCGACGATCTTGCAGAGGAGCTTCTGTAGAAAGACAAGCAGGTCTGGTCCCTCCTCCAGTTCAGGTAGGCCCAAAATTATTAAGTTGTTCCGGCGATTACGCCCCTCCAGATCCTCTGATTTGAGCTGCAATTTTTAATGTGTTGCTTAAGCTCCATAATTTCACTGTTAGCCTTTGTTTGCCATTGCTCCGTTGAGAACACTCGGGCCTCCACATCCGTGACTTTGAGAGAGACGGAGGATAGATCGGAACACAAGGACTTGAGCTCCCCAGACATTTCTCTCAAGATATCTTTTAATGGAGTAAGTTCCTGAAGGAATCTGTCTTCTGTAAGGGGTATGGCATGTTGTATTTTATCCCCAGCTCGTTCCAACTTTGTAGAACCTTGGTTGCGTTGCTTTTTGGCAGCCTTCTCAGGATAGGCAGGAGGTGTGTGCCTGACTAGGGCCTGTTTTCCATCCACCTCCATCCCGGCATAGTAAAGCTGATTTCCTCCACCAAAGCTCATTCAGGGATTGTAGATAGCCTTATCAGATAATCTCTAGCAAAATTCTTAGGTCCAATGTCCAAATGATACTGTAGAGAGGCAGGAAAGGTGGCTGCAGGGGACAGCTCTTGAATCCAGCTGCTGCCTAGCTAGCTGCCATCACGTGACCCCCCTTGCGTAGCATGATACTGATGGTTTGCATTGAGATTAGGGTATCCCCTAAGGAGAGAAGGAATGGCAGGACATCATCCACCTCCATCCAACAGCAGAACCTACCTAAAGAAACTAGGGGAAACAACTATGCTAACTGTTATGACCTGAGGCAGTAAAAGAGAGGAAAAAAAACCCTATGAGGAGGAACTCTCTGGGGAGCCAAGGCCTAGGTCGCCTTCTCTCCAGGCTTGGGATAATTTAGTGATGGCTCTGCAGCTGCAATTTGGAAAACCCAATCAAAGGGAGGTGGAAAATATTCCAATTTGGAGGAAGGCTCTCCCTCAAACCCTCTAGCGGGAACGCCATTGAAGGTTGTGAGAAAACTCTACAACAATATGTGCATCCAAGGTGCAGGAGGACAGCAACAATTGCTGAGGCACTCACCTGGTCTACCCGCCCTAAATCAAACCAGGTGAACCAGACACAGTCGTAGGGAGAATGCAGTGAAGGTGCCTCACTAGGGAAACCACTAAAGTTAATGGCTAACCATTATTGTGGAACACTAGAGCCAAAGGAGGTAACTTTTTCCACCCTTCACCACTAGTCTTAAATTCTACACCAGGAGCTGCTGTCATGTAGCAGGCAGCTAAAGCCAAGCCCGGGTTGAGAACATTCCCAGCTATGGGCCAGGTGAGAAGGATCCCACCCCAAGTCGGACACGCTTGAGGTGTGGACTAAATGCAAAGCGAGACCGTCAGCTGCAAGAACCCTGCACCAGAACAGAATGGCTGGCATGCCCCAGAAATTGAATGAGAGCTGAAAAGCTGGTGAGCTGATGAGCACGGCGTGCTGAGATCGTAATGAGCATTGAGTGCTGAGACCTTGCAAGGTCGAATGCAGATTGAGTGCAGCAGAATCCCAGAGGCTGAAGCTGAGGGAATGGCAGTAGGCATGATGCAATGGTTTGCATAAGCAAGGAGCAACAGTTGCGTAAGCAAATTTGGACCTGCTCGTAGGTCAATAAGCAGTAGTAGTGATAGGTGGACCTGCATAACATACTGTATAGCAATTAAACAGCACTGAATTGGGGGCAAGCCAGCCAGACATGAATAGCCAAATCAAGGTGACAAAAACTCTGAGGATTTGCGGTGCCGAGGCAAGATTTAATAACAAGCTATATTAACAGCCTCAGCAGGAGCTTAGTTGGCTGACCTCAGAATTGTAACTGCAATGAAACATGGAGACAAATGCTTTGAAAGCAGGCATAGCCAGGAAGTGCAATGAAGCTGCAAGTAGAATGAGAGCAGGAATGAGCAGCACAGCTAGGGTCAGAGTAAACTGTATCAGGTGGAAAGAATTGAGTATGCAACATGGAGCAGCTATGGCTGAGCTGAAACACACAAATAATGATTGCAGTTGCATTGCAGTAGTTTGAGCGTGGTGAGCACAGTGTAAAAACACAAGCACTGGGTACAACAGTAATTAAAGCAAACAGCAGCATTGGCTGCAGCTGTAGGTAACCAAAAGCAGTAGCAGGAGTTCTGAGTAGCAGTATGCTAGGAGCTTAGAAACAAAGCCCCCCAAAAAGACAAAACCAAAACACAGCAAAACAGAAAACAGGAAAAGACCCAAAAACAAGAAACACAAAACACAGGGAAGCACACGGCTAGAGGAAAGATACAAACCAGAAGCAGGAAAACAAACACTGAAGTCCAGCAGAGACACACAGAACCAGCAGGCCGGGGGTATGCCCCAGCCAGCTCAGAGGACAAACCAACATAGCCTCCAGTTGCAAAGAAAAAAATGCTTCACAGTGAGGATGAGAGGAACTGCTGATATAGCTCAGGAAGTGGGAGTGGCTGGCTGCTTGGCCACTGAACTCCAGGCAAAGCCTTACCAATTAACAATATACTGGTACATATTTCAAACATTTTAAATATCAAACATTCATAAGGCATCAGTTACATAGAATCATTGAATCCTGCCAGCAGAAAAAAACATCCGTCCCTTCCAGTCTGCCCGGAAAAGATAGCCCACCCCCTCTGGCCCTCCTATCTCCCACCTCTCTGCCCTCTCTCTCCTCTTCTACCTAGTCCCATGCTCTTTTGAATTTATCCACCATATCCACCCCATGACCCATTCCAGCAACCTGTTTCATGGACCTACAACCCTCTCATGTCCCCATGAAATCTACCCCTTCCAGCTTGAATGCATAGCCTCCGGTGATTTTGTTTTTGCTCAGCCTTAAAATGCTACCTCCCTTTACTTTATTTATTTCCTTCATGTATTTGAAGGTTTCCACCATATACCCCCTTTCCCTTCTCACCTCCAGTGTATACAGACCAAGCTCCTCCAGCCTCTCCCCATATGGCCTCCCCTGCATCCCCTGGATCATCTTGGTTGCCCTTCTTTGGACCCTCTCCAGCCTATCACTCTGCAAGAGGGGCCTCCAAAACTGTACTCCATACTCCAGTTGTGGTCTGACCAGTGTTTTGTGTTTTGGCATGATCACCTCCCTTCTCCTACTTGTGGAGCCTCTCCCTATGCATGCCAACATTCTTGTTACTGTGTCTGCCACTCGATCGTACTGATTCCTAACCTTTTAAGGTGTCAGAAATCCAAATTCCCAGGTCCTTTTCTTGCTCTGTGACCTGCAGTGCCTCCCCCCCCAAGCCAGTATGTAGCCCTTGGGTTATTACAACCTATGTGCATTATTTTGCACTTTTTTTCAGAATTGAAGTCCAAGAACACTGTGGTATCGAAGTAGTCAACAGCTTGCCATGGGGGGAGGGGGGATCTAAATTTAAATTTTAGATACTGTTCAATTATATAGTTCTTAACATAACCCCTAATGTAGCTGAGCCATTGACTTACTCAGTATAAAAACTTACAATGTACCACTAGAGGGGTCATTTAAATAAATATATCAAACCTCAAAAGTCAGGTTGGTATGATTAAACACTTTAATAAAATGGCATCATAATTTCCATGTCTCAAGACAATACAATAAGTACACTAACACTGTCACTCTCAGGAACTAAAGAGAGATCTGTTGTAAAAGGTGTTTACCCTTATCTTAGAAATACCTGAAGTTCAGTACTGTCATTTAATTCAGGCCTACATAAGACACCTGGGGGGCAATCTAGGGGGCACTTTGGTTGGGGCAGCCTCAGGTCGCCACAGACGGTGGCGTGGGCAGAAGGGCCGATTGGGGGAAATGGCTATTGGACTGCATGAAAAGCATAGTATGTTAAAAAAAAAAGTGTGCCCCTCTTGTAGACAATGTTTGGTGCTACATTTTCAATCTCCCTCAATGCAGGTTCTGTTGCGAGAATATGCTAATTCTGTTTCAGAATATCCTTTATTCTCTGACTATGTACTGTGCATTGTGTGACAGGGTTTATCCCCATTCAATTTCCCTTATCTTCTTGTCTTTGCCTATATTCAAAAAGGCAATCTCAAGGGGTATTTATGATCTTGTCCCTTACTTGGCCAATCAGATGTGTACTATAACCTCTCTTTTCAAAACATCCTGGATTTCATCTGATCTTTTCTCAAAATAATCTGTTACTGAACAATTTATTTTAATTCTAAGAAACTGTGATTTAGGAATATTGTTGATGGTGTGGTGGGTGTTAACTGCTGGAACGGAGGATACTATTCCTATCTGTGACTGTGCAATAGAGATCTGAATCATATTCCTCATTTCTGACTTGTATATGTACAAATCCAAAAATTGCACATATTGGAATGTTAAGTCACTGAAGTTTGGATTAGACCCTTCTAAGAAAGAAATGAAATCCAAAAGTTCCTCTACATGCCACACCATTAACATGTTGCCTATAAAATGATGCCACAAAAGTATTTTATTCAGGAGTTTCCCCAACATCATACACTACCTCCATTTCCCAGAGACCCAGATATAGATTGGCATAACTGGGGGCAAAAGTTGCCCTCATTACTGTGCCTTTCACCTGGAGAAAATATTGCCCCTGAAAAGGAAGATATTACATCTGAGGATGTACTCCGAAAGCTGACACACAAAAAAAAGCTTTCAAGGGGTCACTATTACTTGTTTCAGAATCCAGTCAAACTCTAAATGCACACAGGCACCCATCATGGAGGACATTTGCGTACAATGACACAATGTCCATAGTTACTAATAAACTGGACAACTGTATGGCAAATCCCTTAGGATGCCCCATATCTGGGTGGTATCTCTGACATAAGATGGCAACCTGGTGACAATATTCTTAATATAGTCATCTACAAAACATGACAATGGCTCAGTTGGAGAATCAATCCCGGAGACTATAGGGTGTCCCAGGGGATTATGCAATTGTTTGTAGATCTTAGGTAAAATGTAGACTGTCAGTCTTACTGGATATTTCACCATGAGGAACACAAAAGTATGCTTGGAGATAATATCTGAATGCAAAGACTCCTGTAAAAAAGAATCAGTATCTTTATTAAAAACATCAGTCATATCATGTTTGAGTCCTTCATAAAAATCAATACGAGCCAACTGTCTCTAGATGTGTTGATTATAGTCCCTGGTGCCTATCAAAACAATGAACCCACCCTCATCTGCCAGTTATTTATTTATTTAAAAGTTGGTAACTGGGAAAGGCACACTGAGCCGGGGCTCGTTTCCAGGTGTGATCCGGGGATAAGCGACAAAACAGCAGTAACAGCATACAGAGAACAATGCAAAAGAGCTATACAGTGCAAATATACAATGGAATAAATAGCAAAGGATGAATATATACAATAGCAGCATCGAAGGTTAGACAAATGCACATCACAGTGCAAGCAATTTATATACAGTAGCAGCAGCATTATTTACAGCTGTGCAACACAGTGCAAAGTAGGGAGTAAAAAGAGCAAGAGATAGAACATGAGGGAAAAATATAGTTGTAGACTTAGACAAGGATACAGTAGCGGGTTCAGAACAGGAAAGTCAGACCAGGGGTCCGTGAGTCTTAGGTAGGGAAGGCAAAGTACTTTGAGAGGAGATCAGGCTAGTTCAGGAGGGGCCTAGGAGGGGTCTGGTAAGGAGGGGAATGACATGAGCATTTAGTAATGGGGGCAGCTCGGAGAAGGGATTTAAAGGCAGAAAATGTGGGGGAAGTAGTGGCAAGTGTCCCATGGAAGTTGATTCCAGAGGTGAGGGAGACAGCAAGAGAAGACAGCCTTACCTGGGCATGCTAAAGGATGGAAGAGGGAGAACATGCGAGCATCCCTGGATCGGAGTGAGTATGAGAAGGAGCTTATTGGAGACAGACAGGAGTTGAGGTATGGCGGGAGGGTCCCAAACAACTATTTGGAGATGAAAGGCTATGGATATGGCGCCTAGCAGGTAGAGGCATTAGGGAGAGGGAGGAGTAGAGGATGCAGTGGTGAGTGGGGGGTGGCAGGAGTTGGCGAAATGACAAAAAGAGTTTAATAAAGTGCAAGTCTAGCGAGGGAGGTAGTGGGTGCAGAGCCATAAACAATGTCTACATAGTCGATAACTGGTATGATAGTTTTGGTGACTAGGTCACAGCGAGTGGATAAAAGGAGGCAATCCTTGTGGCGGTAGAGGACTCCGGGTTTCAGTCGGAGTTTGGTGCAGATGGAGTCAATGTGGGCAGAGAAGTTGAGATTGCTATCAAGCCAGACACCGAGATAATTTTTTTTTTATCACCTCTCTATTTTTCCTCCTGCAGCCACATTCTCTGCCTACCTCCAGCCACCGCTCCTCCTCACCGCCGACCCTGGAATTTGTGCATGCCCAGCTGTCATACGCTGCTGTACAGTTGAGAGGGGCCCCCTCCAATGCCCCCACTGCCTTACTAATTAGCAATTAGTTGTCTGTAAAGCTGCCCTAATAAAAATGAGGTGTTAATCACCTACTTCAACCTTTTAACTATCAAACCCAAGTCATAGAAGTACCCTCCCACACTGAAATCAAAGCAAAGAACCCAAAAGAATGTCACAGAAACACTTTATGAATCCCAGAAGCACCTTCCCTGACAAAGGAATCAGACAAAACAATGCCACAGCATGTCACTAGTGACTTTATCCCAACCAAAGAAGCACTTAAGTGCTATTGGCATTTCTTTTTCCTACCCAGCCCCCCTGGCACATACTGCAAGTTGCGCTCACTGTTAAAAGAACACAAGATCTGATAAATGCATAGCCCTCTTAAACACATACTTTTTGCTGGTCCCAAGGGTATGCGTTTAAGAGGGCTACACTATATTTATTTCCTCGTACCCGTGTCAGTTTTGTTGTTTTGTTTCTTTGCCCCGAGGCTGCGTTTGTTGATTGTTGGCTTTTCCTCCTCTTATGTCCTCCCCTCCTTGTTCTTTTGCACCTGACTGGAATTATACCAGTCTAGTGCTGCATGAAGGTGTCGAGGGGGAGCACGGTGCAGTTCCCAAAGCTTGATTTTTTTAAAAACCATCCAAAGAATCAGTTCCCAACTCACTCTTTGATGGTGGTATTTTTCAAAATTGATTTTGGGGCTGGTTTACTCCTCTGATTCTTACGGCCAGACTTTTTTTCCCCTGTTTTCCATGTGAAGACTCCATCAAGTAACTAGTCTTATTTGTCTCTTTTGAATTTAATCAACTTTTGTGCCTTGATTTTACTGCCTTTAACTTCTATAGTTTTCTTCAGCTCAAGTTCAAAGGCTTCAAAATCCGGATGATCTTTAAAAGCAGAAGCCTCTTCCCCCTTGGCTTTTATATTTGGCTTGTAATTCATCCTCTTGGGAAGCATAGTCTCTTGTGATGCAGTTAACAAGCAATAAATATGTCTATTGTGTTTCCTGCCAATCCTGCATGAAGTTTTGTGTGTCCTGACTGTAGCCAGGCCATTTCATATCTCTCAGGCTCTTCGGAACCTTCCAAACTTTCACATATGCATCAAGTGTTGTTTTGTAACAATACTGGCACCTTGCTTTTAGTGCAACCTTTTGTAGCTGCTGGAAAGCGAGAACAATGTCAGGAATAGGTTGAGCCACTTCATCAACTTGTTGCATTTCTGTTTCTACCACAAATGGTTCAGGATCCAGAAATGAGTTAAAATGGCAGCGAACAGTGGTCTGCCAGCACCCCAAATTAATATCCCCAAACTGTTGGGACATTACAGTTCACTCTCAGCCACTGCCGGAGAGAGAACCAGGGCTCAACATACACAGCCAAGTGGAAATGTTTAGAGATGGCTGCAGAGGGCAAATAGCTAGATACTGAAATAAACAAAGGGAGGCCCACTCCACTGTAAGGTGTGCTATTGCTGATCACAATTAATGCAAAGCAAAGAAGTACAGCATCACCACCACTATCTAAGCCGCATAAAGTACCACTGAGCATACAGACTTTGCAAGTATGATTTTTTTATTTCTTACAACCTGCTCTGGTACATCACCATGTAAGCCCCTTTCAGAAATGCTAGCAGAAATCACCGATAGTCACTCTGACTGCTTTCACTTGTTACTGCGTCATCAGGGACTGGCAACCTGTATCTGTGTACTGATTAAATCCCCAAGCACTTAAAAGATATAGTACATCAATAAAACATTTTTTTTGTGTGCAAAATATACATTTGTGTAAGAGTCCAGCATAACAAGTGCAATTCATATACCACAGTAATAAATATGAAACATCATATACACACAGATTTTAGAAAACGTTAGTGTAGTTACTGTATTGTCTTGGGACATGGGAGTTATGATGCTGTTTTGTTAAGTGTTTTATCATACCAACCTGACTTCCGAGTTTTTATATATTAATTTAAATGACCCCTCTAGTGAAACATTGTAGATATTTATATTGAGTAAGTTGATGGCTCAACTACATTAGGAGTTATGTTAAGAACTATATGTAACTCCCCTATGGGGCTTACTTTAATGGCCCCATGTTTGCTCCCTTCTCTGGGTATGCCTCTGGTGTCCTCCAAGTCCCTTTCTGGTGCCCCTGATCTTCCCTGAACAGCTCAGTACTTTGTTCAGCCCAATTTGGGCTTAAAGTCTGCACCACAAGTTGCCGGCATTATACTGAACTTGCCGGTGACCATGCATGTGCAAAGAGAGCTGTAATGTTACTGACCACCGTTTGCGGTCATTCAGGGAGCATGTCAGTGGTCCCGGTGCCCCTGTTCAGTTATTAGGGGACCAGGTGACCTAAGCAAGGCTGGTGAGAGGCCTTCTGAAATTAAAAATATTAGGTTTGGAAACGGGTAGTAATTCGAGGGCTCATGAATATTAATGAGGGCACTACTTGCCATCTAGGGGGAGGATATTACAGCGGCAGTGACTGGCTCAGGGGCACAACTAAATGTAAATAATTGTGGTCGTTTGAGAGGGCACAGTGGGGACTACCTGCTGGAGAGGCTATTGTAAATAAAATGCATTTGGCCGGGCTGCTCTAGAACGTTAATGTGGGACAACATGAGGACTGCTGTGTAGACTGTATCGGAGCAGCCATGCTCTGACACTTTGACCCCCTAAAACATCCACTAGGGTAACTGGGTGCCCAAAGACTGTTGAAAGGACTCCCTGGAAAAGGTGTTAACTAGTTTCAGGTGCCAAGGGATACAGCCAATTAGTGGGCTCAAAAAGCCATTAATGGTGATTGATATCTTGGACATCCAATCAGGAGCCTGGAATCTCAAGTGAAAACCCAAGGATTTTCTGGGTTTGGGGGGGTTCTAAACCAGGTTCCTAATGAGTCTGGAGGGATCTGCTTTGGGGAGAGAAAAATTGCCTAAAGCCTTTCTCAGATCTTGGAGATTGCTGCTGAGAAGAGTGACTCTGACTGGGGAAGAGTGAGGAAGTCTGAACTGATTTGGAAACCCCTCAGGTACTTTGAACTGTGTTGTTTCCATTGGGAGAGAATGGCTACTGCAGAAATCCTGCACTGAAATCTGGGATTTTGGAAAGCTGCTTTGACAGGCCAAATGTCTCAGGAAAGGGGTACCAGCCAGGCTTTGGAAACCTGCTTTGTGAACTGAACAAACTGGCTGAGAGCTGTGTCCCAGCTGAAGCTGCGTTTGGAAGCTGTTCGAACATCCAGAGACTATGTGAGTAAACGGTGTGCAGGTGCTTGTATGTTCCAGAATTCCTGCTGCAGTTGTTCCTCACCATGTGAATCAGAGTTGTTTTAAAAAGCTGCAAATCGGTGGCCAACTGGCCCTGGTATTGTAAAACTTGAGAGTTGTGTGGCTGCCCCTGGAATTGCTGAGCTAGCGTAGGAACAGAGTGAACTCTGCTTCTCTGGAGGCACTCTACAGAGCCAGGGAGGGAACTTGCTAACCCCTTCTAAGTGGGGCCTGCTGGTCTCAGGAGGTCACCGGTGCTTGCTGGGGTGCTAGGGCACCTACGACCCTTATGGGGAGCTGGGCTGTGGAGCCACTCATGGGTCTGGGCCTGCTGAGGCTGGTTGGGACCTGCATTGGGAGCTCTGCAAGGGGCCAGAAGAGGCTGAAGTTGACAAGTGGCCAGATCTTCAATTAACAGGACAAGCTGTGAGACCTTCAATCATCATCAAGCCTTTTTGAGAGAAACCACCATCATCCTACTGCCCAGTGCTATGTTTTATGGACAGAGCGCCTCACTTCCAGACTGGTGAGAATTGATGCCTTACGGAACTCCTGCACAGCTACAAAGCATGAGTACCCAGGGTTTGTCCCTGGAAATGAAAGGGGAGTGTTTAATTAACTTGATTAATACTTTTCCAAACACCCAGGGCCCCAACAGCCGGACAACCCGTGGCAACGTCCAGGCCTGCAACTGGCTGGTATCCCAAAGGACTTTTAGGGTAAAACACTGGTACCAGTGGGGGTGGGCAGCTTGGGGTGTGGTTTGGCCTTCTGGCCCAAGTTGTTCCTAATCTGTTAATTCTTACTATTTTTTCCTCCACCGCTATCCCTCATCCAGGTACCCTTATCCTGACCCTTTCCCTCAATAAAGCTGTGAGTTTACTGTTTGAAATTATTGTGTACAGGGTATTTGTGTGCCTGCCAAGTTATTGTTAGTTTATGGTTCATGGTGGTAACGAATTGTTGGGTATCTAGTGTGTGGGGTGGTTGGTAGGGGAGGTGGGTAGGTGCAGCATCCCAAGGGGCTGTGCCAGGCAGTCACCTGACCCACTTCTAACTTACTTTGGGTAGAGGCACTGTGCTATTTATTATAACTTTGGGATAAAACCCCTGATCGCCACTGTAGCAGGACCCAGGCCCCTTAACCTGTTGGAGGACCAATAGGCAGGGGTAGTAGCCCATTGGTACACAGCGCCTGGGCAACATATATAATTGAAGGGTATTTAAAATTTAAATGTTATTGTTTTCCCCCCTGTGGTGAGCTGTCAATTACTTCAGTACCACAATATGCTTGGATTATAATTAATGCCACATGACTAGTTGATGTTTAAAATGTATTTACCATTTTTACACTGATTATTTTATAGACACCAAAACCATTTTTGGATCCTCTACTATACATATTTTTTCATTTTCCACCCTTACTTTACTATCTCCCTTCTGTTTTGATCATTCCTTTTTCCTTCACACACCCCTCCCCTGATTTTTTCCTGTTGTTTGTTTGATCCTTACTGTCTACGTCTTCATTTTCTTTTCCATTTTTGGAAGCAAGATATCTAAGAGAATATAAAATACAAGGGTAAAACTACTGTAATACGGTATTATGTGTTATGTTGTTGGTTACTATATTGACTTTTATTTTTTAATTTTTGTGTATATGATGTTTCATATTTATTATTATGGGATATAAATTGCATTTGTTATGCTGGAATCTTACACAAATGCATGTTTTGAACACAGAAAATTTTTTTTATGTACTATGTCTGTAAGTGCTTGGAGATTTAAGCAGTACACAGATATAGGTTGCCACTCTCTGATGACATGGTAACACACAAAACCAGTCAGAGTGATTATCGGGTGGTTTCTGCTGGCAGTCCTGAAAAGGGCTTACATGGTAATGTACTAAAGCAGGTTGTAAGTAAATAAAAATTCATACTTGCAAAGTCTATATGCTCAGTGATACTTAATTTGGCTTAGATGATGGTGGTACTGTACTTGTTTGTTTGCATTCCTGTAACCTAGCCAGAGTGGGAAGGGGAGAGATAGGACAGAAGTTGCCAGGAGAAGAAAAATCATAATCTTTAGGGAGAGGGATGACAGTAACTGCTTCCAGCCTTCAGGTACAGTGACAGAGGAAAAAGAGAAATTAAGGAGTTAGGTAATAGGCATACAATGGCAAGAGAAGCAGAAGCTAAGGATTGAGACCATCAGTTCATACTCCCTTGTGAAGATTAAGGGCAAGCAGGGCCTTAAGGGAAGCAGAGGGAGCGGTGTTAAAGGAAGAGGCAACAGAAGAAGGGTCAGAGATGAAGGAGTTACCAACCTTGAGAACAAGGGAGGAATACTGAGTCAGAGGGGAGAAAAAGAAATGGATAACCTTCCAGAACTTGGAGGGGTGATTAACGTTGTTCTGGAGTGTGGACGCAAAATACTCAGACTTCACAAGTCTGATGGCATTGGCACAGGTGTTGCAAAGTGCAGATGGTTGGCCAAAGCAGCTGGGGAGCCAGTGATCTTGTAGGACTGCAAGGCAAAATCTCTGGTACGGAGCAAGCTAACAACTCTACTGACATTAAAAGAAGGTGGGAGCCCCATATATTGTTTTTTTTCAGGATACATGATGATCCCATACAGCATAAATTTGAACTGAAAGTACTGGAGAGCATAATTAATGTTAGTGGCTGCAGAGATGGGGAACCAATCAGATGCCCATAGGTTGGCTGGAAGGGAGGACAAGTCCAGAAAAGTGAAGAACCTGAGATAGATGAATTTAGGAGGGGGCCTTAGGACGATGTATTTTGTGCACATAGTAAACAGTATGATGGTCTCTGAGGGTATCAGGAAGCATATCTGCATTCTAAGAGAGAGTGATTTAAAGATTTTAAATTTAGACGTAAGGGTCAGAAATTAATTGAATCAGCTGGAGGGATATAATATTTTGGGAGAATTTATTTGCAAAGGGGGACAGTCAGTTTATATTTAAGTCACCAAGGATGAGCGACTCACCTCTAAAGGAATGGGAACAGACAGA
Source organism: Neoceratodus forsteri (assembly GCA_016271365.2). Lineage (NCBI taxonomy): Eukaryota > Metazoa > Chordata > Ceratodontiformes > Ceratodontidae > Neoceratodus > Neoceratodus forsteri. Next base: position 842,802,731 of record CM028134.1, read on the forward strand.
GGAAAGGAGCTCAGCAACTGAGCTTGAAACATAGATTTAGTTCAATGTCTCCTGCTACCAAAAGCAGCAAGGAAACAAGGAACTTAATGGGACAAATATGCTTATGGGGGGGGGGCAATGAGGAGGTGGAAGAATAAGGGGGGGAAAAGGGACAGAAAGCTCCAGAAAGCTTCAAGACGAAGCCAAGGAGCAGGAAGGAGATGAAACCCAAGACATAAGGGGGAATGGGACAGGGAAGGAAGGGAGAGAGGAGGAGGGGAGTGAGGGGAAGAGGAGGGGGAGAGTGATAAACAGGAGGAAGGATGGAGCAGCAGATGATGGAAGAGAGAAGAAGGGGAAGAGGAGGGGGGAAGCAAGAGAAGAAAACAGCATAGTGGAAATTAAGTTTAGAAAACTGAAATGCCTTGGTAGAAAGTAAAAGAAGGCACAATAGATATGGCTATAGGAGGGAGAGAGGAGCTGACCCAGATAGTGAGAGGTAAAATGGAATGTGCCTTATCCAGACAGTGACTATAGGGGAGAGGCCAGAACAAACAGTGAGTTTTCAGCAGAGTTGGCCTGACCCAGTCCGGGAGATAAACGGGGAAGAAGGCCTTAACTAGAATGCTAGTGAAATGTAGGCCTGAAGTTAGATTAGGGAGGTAAACGTAATGTTAGCCAGACCAAGATGGGTAGACAACAGGAAGGCAGACTTATCCAAATAAAGCTACAAAGGGAAGAAAGATTGACTCAAAAGGGTGGCAGGCAAAGGTAAACATAAAATAAAATGATTAAGGGGGAATAAACATGCCATATGTTTTTATATCACTAGTAGATGGTCAGGAAATAACACAGTATATACTCTCAAAAACAAATATTGTTAAGGATTGCAATCTTACTTTGGTTATACAGAAAAAGCTGGTAAGAGAAACAATAGGAGTATACACAATAAATATGTAAATTGTGGATAAATAATTAAACAACGGCACAAGTTGCAACAGAGGCCTAGCTAATAGATGAATACATACAATGTATTGCGGGAATGATTGACACATACTTACAATAGATTCACAGTAATGCAATGGAAAGTTGCAGATAAGAGTGTCGCACTGGGGTGCAGCATCTCCTGCCGACTGCTGCTCCAGGCTGATACCCATCATGTGATGCTCTTAAACTATGGCTCTTCAGCTATCGAACCTCAGTGAAGGACCCCATGTAGGAAGACCTCGAATGAACAGAGTTAGCCCTGCCCACTAACACAGGCAGTAACCTCGCAATTGGTGGATGTTGGGCACTGGGAGCAAGTTCAGGAGGCATCAAAGACTCAGCACAGTCCAACACAAAAATCCATATCTTTTACTGAGAGCCCAACAAAGGTCTCTCACTCACCTGAATTACTGAATAGTTAATCTGCAAAATGCAGCAAGTTTTAAAGCAGCTCTGCTCTTTGTAGCCCCACTCACCAGCACAAACTGTGACCTCCTGATTATAAGATATTGGTCAATGGTGGCATGGCCAGGAAGCAGCAGAGACTCAGCACAGTCCCATACAAAATTCTAGATCCTTTACTGAGAGCCTGACTGTCTCAGTAAAGGCCCCTCACTCACCTGACTCATTGAACAGCTGATTTGTGGAATGCGGCAAGTTTAAAAGCAGTGCTGCTGTTTGTAGCCCCACCCAGCAACACAGACAGTAACATTCCAGTTGGAGGATATTGTTCACTGGAGGCATTTCCAGGATGGGGAAGCAGCTAAGACTCAGCACAGTCCCGCACAAAAGTCTAGATCCTTTACTGAGAGCCTGACACTGGCGCAACAAAGACCACTCACTCATATGACTTCCTGAACAGGTGGTCTGTACCATGCAGAAAGTTTCAAAGCCCCACTGCTGTTTGTAAACCCAACCATCAACACACACAGTAATCTCCCGATTGAAGGATATTGGTCACTGGGGGCATGGCCAGGAAGCAGCTAAGACAGCACAGTCCCACCCAAAAGTCTAGATCTTTTACTGAGAGCCCAACTTGGTCAACAAAGGCCTCAAGAAGGTACCAGAAATGTTGGCTGAGCAGAAGGTTATTCCTGCTAAGGATGGTAATACCCAAGATGTCGTGATGGAGGAGCCAGATTTAAGTATCTAGCTGAAGGAAAAGAAAAGACAAGAAGGAAACTGAAAAGTCATCAGCCAGTGGGAAAAAGGCTGTTGGTCGCACCAGCAGACAATGTACCATCAGCAACATAGTTGTGTGATTATATGGAGGCAGAGACACCTGTAATAATGATTCCTGAAGAGGGAGCTGGGCACCTGACATAGTGACCACCAGTAATGGTGGCCAGTACTTGGACCATGTCCACCCTAAGAGGTGGAGAAGATGGGAGGGATACTCCTGCTTGAGCACTACTTCAGCTGGCTGGTCCCTGGAAAAAAACTTTAAATGCCGCTGATTGGGTCTGAGCAAAAGATGGGAAGAAATGGCTCCCAAATCTATCCTCAGTTGAAATGGCAGCATGGTTGATGATTGTCAAGAGAGTGGATGCCAAAACAGCTGGAAGTGGTTCCACTGAAGTTACCACTGAGATGCCCAGTGCTATACAGCTGAGAGACATGTCGTCTGACATGAGGCTTGCAGGGGGAAAGGAAAAGTTAGCTCAGTCAAGCTGCAGCTTTCCCCAAAAAGGCTGAGAAACTGATTCTAGAACAGAGTAGGGAACAAACACAGGAGGAAAATATGCTGGCAGCAAAACAGAGTGATGTGCAGGCCAGGAGTGAACTATATACCACAGCAGCCTTCAGCTCACAGTCGACAAGGTATGAATTTTTCCCTCAACAAAACAAAATCTTTTACATTTTCTCTAGGTCCTGGGCTTCTTGTTCCTGGCCCCAAGTCAGGATCTAATAACAATGCTGAAAATACTCAGCCTAACAGTAATCAAGAGAAAGATCATTCAGAGCAGCAAGAGAAAGGAAGGAAAGCAGAGTGCATGAACATGGCCAAAAGGGAAAAACATCCTATAAGACACTACAAATGTTGCTAACGGGAGCCTAAGAGCAGAAATAGGAAAACAGGGGTGGGGACAGAAGGAGAGCAGGTCCCTGCACATAGTCTGGGGCAAATAATGATTCAGAAAACAGATCGGAACTTCCAAACCTTCACAGCCCAGATTTAAAATGTCTGACTTATTCAACAAGCAAAGTGCAGAACCAGCTAAAAGTAACAAGCATTTGTCAATGCTAAATGTTTGCTTGCTGGTATTAGCATTGGAAATGCAGGAGTTAGAGAGGTGCAGAATAGGAATGGCAGTGAAGTATTGAACGTCATGCCAACCCAACGTCCACCCTGCAGAGATGGACAGGCATTGGGGAATGCATTTGGGTCGTTGACCATAACGTTCATGCCATTTCACTTCACTCTATCCTGCAGACACCAACACGTGTTGAGGTGTGCCTTGGTGTGTTCAGCTGTACAGTCACCCCATTCCATAAGGACATACGCTGAAATAGGTGCAGTATAGGAAGAATGGGGTGAACTGTGGGGCTGAAGAGTTCAAGGCACACGTTGATGCCTGTCACTGGCTGCAGGGTGGTGGGGTGGGGGTGGAATGGCATGAGCATTACAGTCGGCAATCCAAAGGCACACCCTTGATGCCTGTCAGTCTGTACAGGGTGGGACGTTATGGTTAGACGCCCTAACGCCCCAGGCATTTGTTGGTATTTGCACTACAAATTTTCAACATGGCCTTTTTGTGACCCCACCTCATGAAAGCATTTGGGACCTCTTCTCATGAACAGTGGCACTGTGATTTTGTTAATGTCTCCCAAACATTGAGTTCCCACAGTGATTGTGCCATTCTTCACCAGATGTACGAAAACACAGATCGGGCAGGATGTGAAGAATGACAGCTGTACCATTCATAGGGAGCTGTGAAGAGATGGCAATGTTGAAAATCTGTAGTGAAAATATTAAAATACTCGAACGTCCAGGCTTATGTGAAAACTGCGCAACGCATGTGTATAACAGTCATTTAGCGGAATTTTTTCATCAAATGTTCAACATAGGCATTTTGTGACCTCTGCTCATGAACAGTGTCACTATGATTTTCCTAATCTGTCCCGAACATTGATTTCCCACAGCTACTACGCTATTCTGCGCCAGATGTGTAAATGCATATTTCAGGCAGGACATGAAAAATGACAGCTTTACTGTTCATAAGGAGGTGTGAAAAAATGCCAATGTTGAAAATCTGGAGTGAAAATATTACTAATGCGCGCAATTACGACGGTGCGTGGAAACTGCACAATGTACACTCATAAAACAGTTATTTCATGGACTTTTGTCACTAAATTTTCAACCTAGGCATTTTAGCACCTCTGCTCATGAACAGTGTCACTGTGATTTGTTTTTAATCTGTCCCAAACTCTGACTTCCCACAGCAACCACGCTATTCTGCGCTGGAAGCGCGAAAACACATTCTGGCCAGGATGTGAAAAATGACAGCTGTACTGTTCATAAGGAGGTGTGGAAAAATGCCAATGTTGAAAATCTGGAGTGAAAATATTGCAAATTTGTGAAGTTATGAGCACGCGTGGAAACTACGCAATGAATGCTCGTAACACAGTCATTTTATGGATGTTCATCACCAAATTTTCAACATAGGCATTTTAGGACCTCTACTTATGAACAGTGTCACTGTGATTTTCTTAATGTGTCCCGAACACTGATTTCCCACAGACACCGCACTATTCTGCGCCGGTAGTGTGAAACCACATTTTGGTCAGGATGTGAAAAATGACAGCTGTACTGTTCATAAGGAGGTATGGAAAAATGTCAATGTTGAAAATCTGGAGTGAAAATATTACAAATTCGCAAAGTTACAAGTGTGCGTGGAAACTGCGCAACGCATGCTCGTAAAATAGTTATTTTTGGATTTTTTCACCAGATTTCCAACATAGGCTTTTTGAGAGCCCACCTCATGAACACTGGCACTGTTGTTTCGTTAATCGGTCCTGGAAGGTGATTCTGCGCAGTGACCGCAAAATCACCTTTCAGGACTGAATAACACCATGACAGTGACTGAATTCAGGAGGAGGGGCCCCAATAACCCCACATTGAAAGTTTGGTGCCAAAATTCCCAAAAATGCCTGAGATTTGCACCAAAGTTGAAAAAACCCTATTTATGCCATTATACAGCTTACCGGCATTTCTTCAGTTCACAGTCGGCTTTGAAGAGTGCAGATGTGTTCCTGGTCCACCAAAGATCGTTGCACCAGGGTCTGAGGCAAGTATGGGGTGAGGGGTGTGGGGGCGGGGTGCTGTGGGTGGTACAGATTGGGGAGAGGACGGCGACCGGCGTGGACTGTATCCTTTGTTTCAGGAGATAAAAAAAATAGAAAAGATGTTAGGAAGGTTTTTTTTTCCAGGTTTGTTTCCAGCACACTGGGTGGGCTCCAGTGTGCCACCTGCCTTTTTTGAGGTGGGGGTACTGAAGCCGCTGGAGATTGGGCCCCCGTCAGCAAAGAACGACTGTTTGGAGGCCATAATGCCGAGGGGGATTGGGCACCCCCTCAGCACACAACAAATGGGGAAGGGGTTACATCATCCCGACGGGGAGTAGGCTCCCTGTCTGCAAATTAACTGGGTCAGGGGCTGCCAATAGGGGGACTGGTCACCCTCATTCGGCTTTCATTGGGCTGAGACGTGGTGGCAATCTGCCGCCATGTTTACTTAATTGTTAGACTTGGGAAGGTATCGTTCTGCAATGACGGGTCGCTCCCTCATTGTAGTGGAATGGCTGACGCTGCAATGATGAGGCGGCCCTCATTGCAGCGATGAAAACATTTCTACTTGGTGGCGCTTTTGGAGACCAGTGTCATTGGCACACTGTGCCTCCATTGGTCCACCAGTGCCAAGCCCCCAAATGCAGTGCCTCCGATGGCTGCCACAGTGCTGCACCTCCACTACCCACTTCTCTCCTAAGCTGCCGCATAATGTTTATTGCACATGCGCGCAAGCAAACATAAAAATGCTGTGAGAATAAGGTACAGAGGGGTTTATCTACACCACCAGACAGGATATATGTGGGAAGAAAACTATTGAAGGACTCTATGAAATTCTGCAGTTCAAAAATTTATGCAGTAATACTTGGCACAGGAGAAAGCATTTTCAATGTAAGTATTAAAATCCATCTACTTTAGAGAGATTCTGGAGCCAGTATAATTGGTCAAATATGACTGCTTTGTGGCACCCACTTCTGTAACAGTTCTGCTAAAAAATGAGGGGGTGAATGTTTTTGACGTTCAGTTCAGTTTTATTACACAACAAAGTATGCATAAATAATGGTTACATACATAAAAACTCAGGAAAGATCTACATGCGGTACAAAAATGAAAAATTTTAAAATGTTAAAAGACATAATCCAGTAATCATATAACTATTGCACAGAAAATTTCTTTAATCAAAAGAATTGTGATCAAAATTAAGGATTGCTATGGAATCGTACCACACATCAGCAAGGGTTCTGGACTTCAGGAGGGCAGATTTTAAAATGATGGGTGAATGCCTCAGGGATGACGTAGCGGGGGGGATGAACTGGATGGGGTGGAGGAACAGTGGGTAAAAAAAGATGCACAGTAAAGGCAACAAACCTCTGCGTCAAACAAGTGAGCAAAAGCAAGAGGAAAAAGGGGCCACTATGGTTCTTGAAAGAGGTGGCTGAAAAGGGAAAAGTTAAAAGGGTAGCATTCAGAAGATATAATGAGACACAGAGGGAGGAGGAGAGGGAGGTGTATCGGGGAAAACAGAGGGAAGCAGGGAAAGCAGTAAGGAGTGCAAAGGTGCAAACTAAAGCGAGAAAAGTCCAGGAGGTAAGGAAAAGGGATAAGACATTTTTTAGGTGTGTTAGGGAAAAGAGGAAGACATGGGGTGGGATTGTAAGGTTGAAAAGGGGAGGGGGGGGGGACTGTGCACTGGGAGACCAGGAAAAGGCAGACATCGTGAATAAATACTTTTGTTCAGTTTTCACAGAGGAAGGAGAAGGGGAGGGGTCGCAAAAAATTAACAGATGCTTTGACGGGAGGAAGGTGGACACTAGTCCTTCTTTGGAGGTGAGAGTCCTGAAGGGACTTGATAATCTGAAGGAGGACAAAGCAACAGGGCCAGATGCTGTGCATCCAAGTGTATTGAGGGAGCTCAGGGAAATACTGGCTGCACCTCTGACAGTTCTATTTAACAGTTCACTGAAAACAGGAGTAGTTCCGGAGGACTGGAGGAGGGCAGATGTAGTCCCACTACACAAAAGTGGTAGCAGGTGGGAGGCTGGCAATTATAGGCCAATCAGCCTGACATCGGTGGTAGGAAAGGTAATGGAAACATTGCTGAAAGAAAGGATTGTGGAATATCTTGAATCAAGTGGGTTACAGGATCCAAGGCAGCATGGTTTCACAGTGGGGTGGTCATGTGTGTACAACCCCCACCAGCCACTTGTTTAACTAGTAAGCACACCTCACATATTTTCTGCCTAGGGGAAAGAGAGGGGTGGGGTACAGAAACAATATTACACACAAATGACCATTACTAAACCCAGGTCCTGAGGACAGAACTTTTGCCAGGGGCTATGCTAGGTCTGAACTTCTGGAAGGATACTCAGTAATTCCACACAGAAAGCAATAACAAGAACGTCCAAACCAGGTTGTGGTTCTAGAGTGTGGTTTTATTCCAAAGAATGGTACACAAAAGCAAAGGTGGATCCCCAAGGGTTTACACTTCGTAGCACAAGGCAATGCAGAACAACAAAAAGTCTGTAGCGAACAGAAACTCTAAACTTCCCATATTGCATAGGATTTAGGACTCTCTTCAGCGGCAAAGCCTCAGCTGAAACACACATTTCTTCTAGTGGCACTGGCCACAACAGAACACACAATTTCTTCTAGTGGCACTGGCCACAACTTAGAACATTTCCCATATGGCATAGGATTTAAACATTTGGAAATGTGGCAACTGGCCACGAAGGAGCACACTGGTGCTCAAAATTAGCACAACCCACACCAGGGGGTAAACTTTCTCTTCAGGCATTGGCCACCATGTTCTGAATAAGCAGGCGCCCTTACGGAACCTGTAATGCTGAACTTGTCACTCCAGATGGGGGATTGCCCACCTTTTGCTTCCACAGTCCATACCCAGCCATTCTTTCAGAGTTACACCTCAAACTTTTAGTAAAACAGTAGAACTATGTGTCTTGGAATGACTGTCACACTCAGCATTAGAAACACACTACTTCTGAGTGTAAATTAAAGTCCTGAACAATGTGCCAAGTCTCACTGGGGACTCCACGATTGTCAGCCAATTTTCAGAAAGAATGAGAACAGTCTCAAACAGAACAGAACTTGATACATAATTCCCTTTGTCAGAGTACACCCCAAAACAAAACATAGGTACATTCCTCGTGGGATACCCAAAGTCAGATTACTCACAGTTGTACACAAAAAGGAAGCTACAATGTCCTGGATCAAAATCAGGGGATTGCCCCTCGGATCCATTCTGCAGTCCTTCTCATCTCACAGGGGATGAGAAGCAAATCAGGAACTCCTGCTAGATGGTTACCACCACTTCTACTGGCAGGCAGATGGTTCTCAGCACTAGGGTGCTAAAAACAGGCTCTCCTCACACAGCCCACACTCCAGCTCCTCACTCTTCCAACTGCTCACGCTGAGCAACAACTCACTGAAAATTCTAAAGCTCCCCACTCACAGCTAGCTACCATGGCTTATGCTGCTGCGAGAGTTCTAAATGACATCCCTCTCTCAACTCAGCTGAGACCAAGTAAACAGAGAGGGAGCAGGTGAAAACCATTTAACTAGTTATTCACCAGCTGCCTTCAACACCTAGCACTGACACTGATGGGATTCTAGTAACCCCAGGGGAATGGGTGGTTACATGTGAAACAAATCTGATAGATTTCTTTGACTGAGTGGCCAAGGAATTAGATCAGGATGGAGCGGTGGACATGGCCTACCTAGATTTCAGTAAGGCATTTGACACTGTTCCTCACAGGAGACTAGTGAGAAAGCTGGTTAGCATAGGAATGGGTCCAAAGGTGGTAAACTGGATAAGAAATTGGTTAGGGGACTAGGTGACAGAGAGTGGTGATGAACAGAGTTTACTCCAAGGAAGGGAGGGTGACCAGTGGGGTGCCTCAGGGATCAGTGCTGGGACTGGTCCTCTTTAATGTCTTTATAAGTGACATTGCAGAGGAGCTGGAAGGGAAGGTCTGCTTCTTTGCAGATTACACCAAAATCTGAAATAGGGTGAACACTCCAGTGGGGTGGAAAGGATGAGCAGAGAACTGAGAAAACTAGAGGAGTGGTCAAGGGTATGGCAGCTGAGTTTCAATGCAAAAAAAATACAAAATAATGCACTTAGGGCACAAAAACCCAAAGGTGGAGTACAAAATGGGTAGAGTGGTATTGATGACCACCAAACAGGAACAAGTGCTGGGGGTAATCATATCAGATGACCTAAAAGTGGCCAGGCAGTGTAACAAGGCAGTAGGGAGGGTGAGTGGGATGCTGAAGTGCATAGGGAGGGGTATCATCAGCAGAAAGAGAGAGGTGGTGTTGTCTCTGAATAGATCACTGGTTTGATCCCACCTAGAGTACTTTGTCCATTTCTGGAGACCACATCTCTAGAAGGACATAGAGTGGAGGCAGTCCAGAGGAAGACAATTAAAATGGTGCAGGGTCTGCATCAAAAGCCTCATGAGGAGAGACTAAAGGACCTCAATACGTACGCCTGGGAATGGGGGGGATATGATAGAGACCTTTAACTACCTCACAGGGGTAAATAAGCTACAAGAGGGGAATATTTTTCAGAAGAAAAGATGCTCAACAACAAGAGGACATGCTATGAAGCTGGAGGGTAGATTCAGGAGAGATATGAGGAAGTACTTCATCACAGAAGAGTGGTGGATTCCTGGGACAGTGTTCCAGCAGAGGCATTGGAAGTGAAAACAGTGGTAGGGTCCAAGAATGCATTGGATAAGTGCAAGGGAATCACAGTAGAAATGAAGGGGGAGGGAGAAAGAACTGTAGGTCAGGCACAGTCTCTGGTAATAGAGTAGGTAGGGAGATATGGGCAGACTGGATGGGCCAAGCAGTCCTCATCTGCAATCAAATTCTATGTTTCCATATTTCTATGTATCGCCTTTTTCTCTGTTTAAAGCCCTGCTACATGAAATGTTTCTGGCCCAGAAAATGGGATTAAAGTCTCTTGGGAGCACAGTGGAATCTCAGTTAGCATGGATTTGGGGAAGTTCTCACCAGTCATTTGGAGAAGACACCTGTGAGGGAGTAGGAATTTTATTTAAAGGATATGATTTTCACAACTCCAACATTTTAGACATTATGCCTGGAAGGACATTGGTTATAGATATGACACATGAAGGCTCCAGTTTGAGACTGATAAATGTATTTATTCTAATTACTTTCCCGATCCAGTGGGTCACAGGAGTCATGTCAGGAACAAATACAGCAGACAAAAACAAGCATTTGTCAATGCCGAATGTTGATTGCGTTGGTCTGTTGAGCTTGCTCAGTGCCCCTCTGTCACTTGCTCAGTCTGTTTCTCTAGGTGCTGCAGGCTGCTGTTTTCTACTGGGCTCCTGTCTGCATTGGCAGCTTTTTCTGCCCACTAAGAAATCCGCAGCTGTCCCGACAGAGCTCCGTTGAGGTGGCTCATTCCCCCTCTCTCACTCGCTCATCCTGTTTCTCCTGGCGCTGCAGGCTGCCCTTTTGTACTGGGCTCCTGCCTCTGTTGGTGGATTTTTCTGCCCACAAAGAAATCTGCAGCAGTCCCAACACAGGTCTGTTGAGCCTGCTCACTCCCCCTGTCTCAGTCACTTGTTCCGGTTCTGCCAGCGCTGCAGGCTGGCCTTTTGTCGTGGGCTCCTGCCTGCATTGCCGCCTTTTTCTGCCAACAAAGAAATCTACAGCAGTCATGATAGAGCTCCACTGAGCTCACTCACTCCCCCCATCTCACTCACTCGTGTTTCTCCCGGCGCTGCAAGCTGCCCTTTTTTACTTGGCTCCTGCCTGTGTTGGCACCTTTTTCTGCCCACAAAGAAATCCGCAGCTGTCCCGACAGAGCTCCGTTGAGGTCGCTCACTCCCCCTGTCTCACTCACTCACTCATTCTGTTTCTCCTGGCACTGCAGGCTGCCCTTTGTACTGGGCTCCTGCCTCTGTTGGTGCTTTTTCTGCCCACAAAGAAATCTGCAGCAGTCCCAACAAAGTTCCGTTGAGCGCACTCACTCCCCTTCTCTCACTCGCTCATTCCGTTTCTGCCAGTGCTGCTGGCTGCCCTTTTCTACTGGGCTCCTGACTGTGTTGTCGCATTCTTCTGCCCACAAAGAAATTTGCAGCAGTTACAATAGAGCTCCGTTGAGCTTGCTCACTCCCCTCTCTCACTCACTCAATCCGTTTCTGCCGGCGCTGCAAGCTGGCCTTTTGTACTGGGCTTCTGCCTGCATTGCTGCCTTTTTCTGCCCACAAAGAAATCTGCAGCAGTCACAGTAGAGCTCTGTTGAGGTCGCTCACTACCGCTCTGTCACTGGCTCATTCTGTTTCTCTTGGCCCTGCAGGCTGCACTTTTGTACGGGGCTCCTCGCTGCGTTGGCACCTTTGTCTGTCCACAATGAAATCCGCAGCTGTCCCGACAGAGCTCCGTTAAGGTCGCTCAGTCTCTCATGTGCTCATTCTGTTTGTCCAGGTGCTGCAAGCTGCCCTTTTGTACGGTGCTCCTGCTTACATTGGCACCTTTTTCTGCCCACAAAGACATCTGCAGCAGTCCTGATAGAGCTCCATTGAGCTTACTCAGTCCCCCATCTCGCTCTCTCGTACTGTTTCTCCCACCGCTGCAGGCTGCTCTTTTGTACTAGGACCCTGCCTGCAATGATGCCTTTTTCTGCCCACAGAGAAATCCACAGCAGTCCTGACAGCGCTCCGGTGAGTTTGCTCTCTCCTCCTCCCTCACTCGCTCTCTCGTTCTGTTTCTCCTAGTGCTGCAGGCTGCCCTTTTGTACTGGCCTCTTGCACTGGGGCCTTTTTCTGCCCCCAAACAAATCTGCAGCAGTCCCGACAGAGCTCAGTTGAGCTCGGTCATTCCCCCCTCTCACTCGCTCGACCTTAATCTGTCCCAAACACTGATTTCCCACAGCGACCGTGCAATTCTCCGGCAGGAGTGCAAAAACATATTTTAGCCAGGACGTGGAAAATGACAGCTGTACTGTTCATAAGGAGGTGTGAAAAAATGCCACTGTTGAAAATGTGGCGCAAAGATATTACAAATTTGCGAAGTTACAAGGGTGCGTGGAAACAGTTCAACACATGCTTGTAACACAGTCATGTTATGGAGTTTCGTCACCAAATTTTCAACATAGGGATTTTAGGACCTCTGCTCTTGAACACTGCCACTGTCATTGTATTAAGGTGTCCTGAACACTGATTTCCCATAGCGACTGCGTTAGTCTGCACCAGAACTGTGAAAACACATTTCGGTCAGGATGTGAAAAATGACAGTAGTACTGCTCATAAGGATGTGTGAAAAAATGCCACTGTTGAAAATCTGTCATGACAATATTACAAATCTGCAAAGTTACAATGGTGCATGGAAAGTGCGCAACGCACACTTGTAACACAGTCATTTGATGGGCTAGCATCACCAAATTTTCAACATAGACATTTTAGGACCTCTGCTCATGAACAGTATCACTGTCATTTTCTTAATCTGTCCCGAATAGTGATTTCCCACAGCAACCGCCATATTCTGTGCCAGAAGTGCGAAAACACATTTCAGCCAGGATAGGAAAAATGACAGCTGTACTGTTCATAAGTAGGTGTGAGAAAATGGTAATTTTGAAAATCTGGAGTGAAAATATTACAAATTTGCGAAGTTACGAGCATGCGTGCAAACTGTGCAACACACGCTTGTAACAAAGTCATTTCATGGAGTATCGTTACCAAATTTTCAATATAGGCATTTTAGAACATCTACTCATGAACTGTGTCACTGTCATTTTCTTAATCTGTCCCGAACATGGATTTCCCACAGCGACTGTGCTATTCTGTGCCGGAAGTGCGAAAACACATTTTGGCCAAGATGTGAACAATGACAGCTGTACTGTTCACAAGGAGGTGTAAAAAAATGACAATGTTGAAAATCTGGTGTGAAAATATTGCAAATTCACGAATTCTGACATGCATAGCAACTGCGCATGACACACATAAAAAGCGGTAATTTTTGATTTTTCCTCCAAATTTGCAACATAGGCTTTTTGAGAGCCCACCTCATGAACACTGGCACTGTCATTTCGTTAATCGGCACAAAAGGTGATTCCTCGCAGTGACCGTGAAATCACCTTTCGGGGCCGATTAATGCCATGACAGTTCGAGAATTCATGAGGAGGGGTCCCAAAAACCCCATGTTGAAAATTTGGTGCCAAAATTCCAAAAAATGACTGACATATGCACTAAAGTTGAAAAATCTCCATTTCTATCATTATACAGCTTACCGGCATTTCCTCAGTTTACGGTCGGCTTTGAAGAGTGCAGAGTGTTCCCGGTCCACCAAGATGCACAGACCAGACTGGAGGCATGGGGTGGGTGTGTGGGGAGGCAGAGTGCGGAGGGTGGGCGCGGGCTTGCAGGTGGGGGGAGAACGCCGAGGACAATTTCTTTTTACTGGGAAAATAAATAAACAAAAGACGCAAGGACCGTTTTTACTTTACAGGGCATGTGGCATGCTGGGGTGGGCTCCCAGCATGTCACCAGAGCTTCTTTTTTGGGTGGGCAGAAGTAGCTGATGGGGATTAGGCACCCCGTTATGCCACAACAAAGGGGGTATTATTATGCGAAGGGATTATGCACCCGTTGGCAGACAATAAAAGTGGGCAGGGGGTTTACCTAATGCCGACGGGGAGTGGACTCCCCCATCGGCAACAGAAACACGGGGGCACTGAAGCCGATGGGGATTGTGGCCCCCGTCGGCAAGTAAACATGGTGGGGGGGTTAATATTGTTTGTGAACATATCTGAAGATCCCGCCCTGCAATGACGGGTCGCTCCCTCATTGCAGCGAATGGCTTACACTGCAATGATGAGGCGGCCCTGATTGCAGCGCCTGATTTGTCTCAAGTTGGTGGCAAGGTTCCAAACTAGTGTTAGCAGCAGCGTGCCATGGCATTGGGGGATGCTGGAAAAGCCTTTACAGGCTGTGGGGGCATTGACCACAACAGTGCCCGTGCGCCCACAACCTGCTTGTGGAGAAAGCTGCCGCAAAATGTTTCTTGTGCATGCACGCAATCAACATAAAAATGAAGAAGTTAAAATATGGAAAAGCATCCTCCTTTTTTATGAACAATGGTATGGGACACAAGAGAAAAAACAGACAGAGAATATTTATGAGTGCTGCAAAGAAAGGGTTAAAAGTAGAATTTGAGGGCCTTGCAAGATGAGTGAGGGGAGGGTCATACAAAAAAAAAATTATGGAGGTGGTAGTAAATCACCTTCATTCCATATTTTTAGGGACACCACAGAAACCAGAGAAAGAAATCATGGATTTTTTTAAATATCAATAGAAGTGGGGATGTGGCCTGAACACTGACCAAGATGGCCATGTTTTTTTGAGCTCCTGTTGAACTCCATTAAAATCCTTCCGCATCCTTCATCCTGCCACATTTTCTTTATTTTTATTGGGAGTTGACTACAGTGCAGAAACAGTAGCAATTTACTGCTGTCTGTCTGAGGTCTCGAAAATGCTGAAATTCACTTTTCTTCCACCAACAAATCTAATGGCCCAGCTTCCCATGCTCCAGATGCCCCAAGCACAGCAACAATGGCTGAAGGTCAGAACAGCAAAAGTCCTCTGACATGGCCAAGATTGAGGGCATCTTTATTTTTTTTTACCTTTGTTTTACCAGGAGAGACACGCTAAGCTGAAAGCTTGTCTACAGGTGCAACCTGGGAGCACAAGGAAGTTAAGTGACTTGATCAGGGTCACACAGTATGCAAGTTGGGGCTGTGGGATTCAAACCCAGGTCTCCAGGTTTGCAGATCAGAGCCTTAAACCACTGTGTTATACTGCCTCCTATAAATAAATTATTGCTCATATGTAAATGAAGATCACCACCACCGCTGTGCAAACCCAATAGGAAATGAAGGACCTCTGGGTGAGAATCCACCTCTTAGAAAGCAAGATTACCTACACAGAGGAGCAGAAGGGGTCTCGCCAGACCCAACTCAGAGAGCAAGTATGTACTATACAATTGCTGTAGGCCCACGTTGAGGACCTCGAGAATGGCAGCAGGAGGAACAAGCTCCAGTTCATGGGGTTCTCCGAGTGGGTTGAAGATCCAGACCCAGTTCTTTCTCTCCAGCAAGTGCTCCCAATACTTCTGAAACCTCTGGGGACTGTCTGGTGGAAATAAGCAGGGCTGACAGGTCTCTTGCCCCCCCCCCATCATAGCCAGGGGACAGACCTCGCCCACTCCTGGCTTGATTTCTCTGATTTCAGGAGAATGCAACTATTCTGTGCTTCTTAAAAGAAAGGGATCCTCTGTTAAGGCAAGGGTATAAAGTTATGATTTTTCCTGACTACTCAGCTAAGCTGTCCAAAAACAAAAGGACTACTACCCAGTCAAGTAAGTCATTCACATTCTGGGTCTCATCCTCTCTCTAAGATATCCTGTGAAGCTGTGGGTTGGGATTAAGGGCACTACCAGAACCTTTGACTCTCCTGATACAACCCAGGCATTTGCTCTCAAAACTTGGACTGACAGTGGACTGCACAAGCTTTTTAGCATGCAGCCTACTCACCTAGATGGCTGAAATGGACACAGCACTACCAGACTCAGGGGACAAGGAAGAAAAAATTACTCACCTTAGTAATGTTGTTTCTTCTAATGGAGTCTTGCTATATTATGACAGGTGCAGTTTGTCCCACCATTAGAACTGCTCCGGAGGTGAAAGAGTTAACTTCCATGCAGAGCATGGAGCTTAGAGCGAGCTCGTTAAAGAAGCTTCTGTTAGGGTGGTTTCAAACCGAAACCGTCCAGATCTTTACGATAAAACTCTCACTAAGGCTCTGTGTGGAAGCTGTAACCTACACTAGCCAACTGGCTACTAACATATTCACACATTTTCCTGGTCCCAACACCGAGACTCAAGTCAGTGGACCAGAAAAATAAGATAAAATAACTAAATAAAACATAACACTCAAACATAAAAGAGGGCATCAATAAATGCCAACAGTAGACTGCCCACCCCATACACAAAGTAGAAGTTCTGAGAGGGGCAGGCTTGGGAGGTCATAGTATAAGACTCCATTAGAAGAAACAACATTACTAAGGTGAGTAATTTTTTTCTCAAACAACATGAAGTCTTGCTATATTATGACAGGTGCAGACTACACAGCAGTACCTCCATGGAGGAGGGACAGAACCTACTTAGGAATAGGTCTGAAGCACGGCTGTGCAAACCGAGCATCCCTCCTGGCCTGGATATCCAGGGAGTAATGTTTGTGAAAGTGTGTACTGTTTTCCAAGTAGCTGCTTGACATATCTCCAAGATAGGGATGTCTCTAGCAGCAGCTAGAGATGCAGCTGTACCTCTGGTAGAGTGAGCCCTCAGGCCTGAGGGGGAACCCACCCAGCTTTTGATAGCAAAATTGATACAAGAGATGATCCACCTGGCAATGGATCTCTTAGTGGCAGGTCTCCCTTTCCCAACCTCACCATAAGTGAGAAATAGTTGGAGGAGTCAAACCTGTGACCCTTGGTACCTCTATGTAGTAACTTACGGCCCTCTTAACATCTAGCTGTGCAGCCTCCTCTCACCAGAGGAGGAATGGTCAGTGAAGAACACTGAAGTGAAATAGATTGGTTAAGGTGGAACCAAACCACCTTAGGCAAAAACTTCCTGTTAGTCCTGAGGACTACTTTATCCCTGTGAAAGGAAATAAAGTCAGTCTCCACTGATAAAGCTATAACACTCACTTATGCGCCTGGCAGAAGTGATGGCTACTAGAAATACAGTTTTCCAAGTCAAATACTTAAGCCGCCGAAGACAGAGGCTCAAAGGGGGGTTGCATCAGCTGAGAAATGCAAACATTAAGATCCCAAGCAGGGGCAGGGTCCCTGAATGGAGGATTGGTATGAAGCAATCCCTTAGAAAACTTGGAAAATACAGGGTGAGCAGAAAGAGAAGAGGGCTTCCCTGCTGAAATGAAGGCAGAGACAGCTGCCAAGTGCACTTTCAGGTAGCTGGTCTCAGACCCAAAGAATTAAGATGGACCATATAGTCCAATACAGTGGGTAGATCAGCAGATTCCGGGAAATATGCTTCCCAGAACACCACATGGAAAACCTTTTCCACTTGGAGTTATAGGTAGCCCTGGTGGAAGGCTTCCAGCAGCTTTCAGGATTTCAAGAACACTTTGAGAAAGTTGTAGATCAGCAAACTCTAACTGCTCAAGAGCCAAGCCTTGAGGTTGAGGGATTTGAGATTGGGATACCAAACTCTCCCCTGAGCACAGGTTAACAGATTGTGGTTCCTGGGGAGACACAGGGGAAGATGGACTGCTAAGGACAGAAGGAGTGGGTACCAGGGCTGCCTGGCCCAGTCTGGAGCAATCAGGATCATCTTGCAGGGCTGAGACCTGATTTTGACTAGTACTTTGAACAGGAGAGGGAAGGGGGCAAAGGCATAAAGGAACTTCCCTTCCCAATCGAGGAGAAAGGCATCCAGGGGGACTGAGCCCAACACTGGGGGCCTGCAACAAAAAAGTGGAAGTTGATGATTGTCTGGGGCTGCAAAAAGATCTGTCTGAGGAGTGCCCCATCTGGCAAACACTGTCCCCAGTACTAGGGGATCCAGTGACCATTCGTGATGGCCCTGGGAAATCCTGCTGAGAGCATCTGCCAGGACATTGTCCTTGCCTGGGAGGTGAACTGCTATGAGGGAAGTGTTCAGGGAATAAGCCAGAGACCACAACTTCATCGCTCGGTGCACAAGGCCAAGACTGAGTGCCCCTTGTTTGTTGATGTACCACATTGTAGTGGTGTTGTCTGTTCTGACCTGTACCACCTTGTTCTGAACAGATGCAGAAAAACCTGAAGTGCTAGAAAAACAGCTCTGAGTTCCAACAGATTGATGTGGAGCAGAGATTCCTGAGGGGACCATAATCCCTGGGTGGAGAGGTCGCCCATGTGAGCTCCCCATCCCAAGAGGGATGCATCTGTAGTAAGGGTCAAGGAGTGGGACAGAGGGATGAAAGGCACCCCTTGTCTCAGATTGCTCTGATCCTGCCACCACTGAAGGGCCTGGATCAGAGTTCGAGTCACTGGGATTAACTTGGATAGGGGATCTCTTCTTTGAGACCAGAAAGCTCTCAGATGGAACTGAATGTCCCTCATCTGAAATCTTGCTCCATGCACTACAGCTGTGAAAGCAGCCATGTGTCCTAGGAGCTGCAGGAAATGCCTTGCTGGTCGAGAGACCTGCAGAGAGAAGGACGAGGCCAGGGCCACTAAGGTCCTTACCCTTTCCAGGGGAAGGAAGGCTCTGGCCTGCTTTGTGTCCAGTTCTGCGCCTATAAAGGTGAGTACCTGGACAGGTTCCAAAACTGACTTTGGAAGATTGAGAAGAAAGCCCAGAGAGGCAAGCAGCTGCTGGGTAACTAGCAGGTGTGATTTGACCTGGTCTGGAGACTGACCCACAATGAGCCAGTCGTCCAGGTAGGGAAAAATGGCAATCTTTTGCCTTCTTAGATGAGCAACTGCTACTGCCAGACATTTTGTGAACACCCTTGGGGCAGAAGTGAGGCCAAAGGGCATTGCTCTGAACTGATAATGGCCTGAGGGCAGTTCAATCTGAGGTACTTCGATGGGAGCTTCTGATAAGAACATGGAAGTAGGCATCCTTGAAGTCCAGGGAAGCTAGCCAGTCCCCTGGCCTTAGGGAGGGTAAAATCATTCCCAGTGTCACCATTTTGAACTTTGGTTTTAAAAGGTGCTTATTTAGATATCTTAGATCCAGGATAGCCGCCACTCTCCTGTCTTTTTTGGGGTAAGGAAGTACCTGGAGTACAGACCCTTGCCCTGGTGTGCGGGAGAAACCCTTTCTACAGCTCTGAGAGCCAGAAGGGTTGAGACTTCTGTTTCCAAAGCAAGAGTCTCTAAAGGGTTTGCGGGTGGAAAAGATCTGGCTCTCATCTTTGAAATTTTGAAGCTGAGAACCAGACCCTGGCTCACTACTTCCAGGACCCACCTGTCTGATGTTAAAGACTCCCAGTCCTGGACTGAAGTAAGCCAGCCTGCCCCTACAGGTAATGGAGAGCTGACTCTGGGCATCCCATCAGGGTGCCTGTTTGACAGGGCTTTAGGGCTGAGGGGTGGGAGCAGGCCTGCTCACTCGATCTGCCTCTCCTCTGAAGAACCCCTCTGAGCATAGACTGAAGAGGAGGAGGCCTGGGTCTGGTAAAAAGGCCTGTGAAAAGGCCTGCCCCTACCCCTGGGGGGCTGCCTCTGAGGAGTGGCTTGCTGTTCCTTGGCTTGTGCACTCCTATAAGTGGTTCTATATTCATCCATTTTCTTCATATAATTCTCTGTCTGCTCCCCAAACAGAGAATTTCCCACCACAGTAAAATCCATAGCCTTAGACTGGGTATCCTGTGACAAAGTAGTACACCTGAGCCAGGCCAATCTACCGAAAAGCCACAGATGTAGCCATGACTCTAGAGGATACATCATTAGAATCCACTGCAGCATGGAATTGCACCTTAGATGCCTCAATACCATCAAGAGCCACCTGCTCCAGCTCCTTGCAAGCTGGCTAGGGACCTGTTTGGCTAAGGCCATGACAGTATCCCATCTAGATTTCTGGTATCTCGCAACATAAGCCATATAGTTTGCTTGTCTGAGTCCCAAAGATGCTGCCATGTATTGTTTTTTGGCCATGGCATCAATCTTCCTGGAGTCCTTGTCAGGAGGATGTGAAGCCAGGGGAATATTAGCTTTATCACAGGCTGCAGCCTGAACTACCCCAACATGACTGCATTGCTGTGAAAGAAAATCTGTATCAGGACCTGACAAAGTGTACCTCCTGTCCATCTTTTTATCTACAGGAGGCACGGAATTAGGAGCTTTAAAATTTTTATTGTTTGTTTCTAAAAGATTTATGCAAAGGATGGACAACTCCTGGACTCTGGGATATCCATCATCTCTACACAGTCAGGCTCCTCTTGCTTATCCAAAACCTCCTCTAAGGGAAGCTGGAGGGTCTCAGCAACTTTTTTATAAAACAAGAAATGAGAAGGGGACTCAGAAAGCCTAGGGAGATTCACCTAAAGGTCTGTCTGGGAGATGTCCGTTCAATGGGCACATCCAGACTTTCAAAGTCACATTCACACTGATCATAATCATCCTCCCCCTCCTCTGGTTCATAAAACTCTTCCATATCATATTCTTGAACCGGTGGAACCGACCGAACCGACCTTTTGCCAGATAGTGGCGGTTCGGAGGGAACCAGGGACAGTGACTGGACAATCTGTATTGCCCTGGCTATCTCTGCAGCAGTTGGAGAAGGAATTTTGGACTCCAAACCTGCTGATTTTTTAGTTTTCTTTGCTGGAACTGGCTCCTCAGAGCCAGCTTTTCGTTTGCCCGAGGAAGTCTCGCCTGGTCAGAGGAGCCTCCGGTTCGGTTGGCACCGAACCGGCTGGCCATCTGGTCAGCGAACTTTTGGCCTCTGCCCTGAGCCTGCCCACCTTGTCCAGGGTGGCTGCAGGAAATTTTTACAAATCTGGCAGTCTGAATTGAGGTGGTCAAACCCCAGACAAAGACACATGTAGTGTGGGTCAGCCTGGCAAAGGCTTCCCACAGACACTACAGTGTTGAAACCCAGTAGGCCCGGCTTTTTCTTTGGGTTTTCAGACATGATGCCAGCCTAACCAAAAACTTGCCCTTTTAACGGCAGTGCCAGGCAAGACACCCTTATCGGTTCCCAACCGTGTCATGGGTCATGGAAAACTGTAATGAAATCTGTTTTGTTAGAACTGATAAGAACGAACAGACTCTAACAAGCCTTAAAAGGCTTTAAAACCAAGTTTAAATACAATTCGATCGGTTCAAACCGAACCATAAAATTTACAAGTTCCACACAGAAAACCTATCTATTACTACAATACCATAGACAGAGCTTGAACCGATCGGTTTGCGTTAAAATAAATAATATCGAGTTAAATTCAACCGAGAAAAGACGCTTTAAACCGAGGAAATGAACCGAGCAGCAGGAGGAATCTCCGGAGCGACTGTTCAGTGAGGCGGAGTATAGAATCTGACGGTTTCGGTTTGAAACCACCCTAACAGAGCTTCTTTAACCGAGCTCGTGCTCTAAGCTCCATGCTCTGCATGGAAGTTAACTCTTTCACCTCCGGAGCAGTTCTAATGGTGGGACAAACTGCACTTGTCATAATATAGCAAGACTTCATGTTGTTTGAAGTGAAGGTGCAACCAGAGGATGCTTGGCTCCCCTACGGGTGCAACTGCAAATGATACAAGCAAAGGGACAGAAGAACAGGAACTCCAACGACCTCACCCCACGCAAAAATGCCCTACTCCCCACTGTGAAGCCATGGTCCTGGGTGGACATTGCTGCAGAAAACCTACCGAGCCCACCGAACCCACCTGCCAAAGAAATGGCTAGTGCTCTGGCTACTGAAGCTTCACAAAGTGAGAAAAAATGTGCAGGGAGTGGCCTATCTGCCCCCAACTTAAGTCCTGATCTTTGAGTCTATCACATTGAACATTGAGGTGCATACTTTGTGTTCAGACTGTTGATGGGTATTTACTCGGACTTGGAAAATCACCCAAAGCAACTGTTCTCTTTAGAAATGTGTGCCCTGATACACTGAACTGCACACTGAACCCCTTATGTGTATTTTATTGAACACCCCCACAACATGGTGATAGCATGAGCAATACAACCTTCTCTGACCCTTTTTGCTATGCCTGACTCCCTCACAAAATGGAGGGTGACAGCTGGCAAGATAGTATGAGGAGTGGCTCTCCTTTCCCACCACAACCCACAGCTGCCTTCTCAAATGTGCGCTCGGCTTACTCTGAGTATGCATGTATGAGATGCAACATCTGAGATGGATCTCTCGAGCTGAGGTGTTCTTCTCGCATTACACACAACCCCTGGTGTTTCCTGCCCTCATTCAAACCTACACAGGTTAACGGTACCTGATCTGAAGTGGGCCTGGTTGCAGATTTCCTCTGCCTCACCATCTCCAGCACTGTTCTGCCACTATTTCTGGAGATGGCACTGCTGCTAGTGGGGAGCTCACTCTCCTGCTTGTGCACACTCACATGGCTGAACACTGGAGGTACCATACACCCCCAAAAGGCTCCCAATACCTTGATCTGGACCAAGGGGGAATACCGTCTTATGCATGCAGTGGGCTGAACTGAGCCACTACAGAATACCCCCGTCTCATACACCAACAATTAGAAATACTCCACAGATAATAATCAGTTAATCCAGGATCAGATCACATGGGGCTCTAGGACAGGACCTCCCTCTCAGCACATTTTATTCAGCAGGGCACAGGAACATGCCCCTCCTCCTTTTATTAACACAACTGTCAACTGGAGGTGAACAACCATGGATGCAGTCTTAGACCTTCTCCATCACTGCAAATGGACTAGATTCAGCTGCTTTGTGTTCTTGCCAGTCACTGTTAAAATGATGTAAGTCAGACTAGCCAGTTTTTGCATGGAGCTTACCAACATGGGGAGAAAATGCTCAGGTGCCTCAGCTGTCTCAGATTCGTTCCCACTCCCACACCATATGCTGAGACTTGCCACCACATAATTAGGGGCAGAGACAAGGGTATCTACATCCCATGTCCCCCTGTTCCCCTTAAGTTCTGCCCATCCAGGAAACTGGGCAGTTTGAGGCAAGAGTGACCCACAGACACGAGGGGACATGGTGATGGGGGTTGGGGATCGGGGGGAGGTGATATCTGCTAAGCCGGTGACCGTGACACTACCTCCTAGGGGGGAGAGACACCCAGCACAGCAGTGTTGCCCAAAATCATGTACAGACTGTCTCTGGCCATTGGGGGTATGCATTAACTACTAAGGGAGACTGTGACCACTGCAAAGCGGGCAGTAAAGGATCAAGCTCATAACTATAACAAAATATTCTATGGATCCTACACACACACACACACACACACACACACACACACACACATTGTGTGCTGCAGAAATCTCTGCATTAAACCTGTGGAGAAAGCAGGATACAAGATGGAGTGGGAGGGATGACCTCAGATGCTGGGGTGCCAGCTGTGCACTCGGCAGCAGACGCAACGCCCCCTGCTATTGCTCCCTGCAGCTTAAAGACTTCCTCTTGAACAGGCCTTCTCACAGCAGCGATGGATAGGTGGGGGTATACAGCAATCCACCCCCGCTCCCCAAGGTGACATACAGTCCAGATAGTCAGACAGGCTTCAGGTGTTCTGGGGAGACTGGCAGATGCCACCCCTCTCCCCCCAGTAGTCGAAGAAAGTCAGCTCCTTTAAATGTGACATAAATAACCAATGGCAGGTCATTTCTATGAACTTGAATGGAGTATCTCAGGGCTCCACCTGCTGTACATCTGCGGACTGTCCTGTAGAGGGTCGGCCACCACCAGGGTACAGAGGGCTTTGCAAGAGCATCCACTCCCTGCTTGCTTCTCTAACCTGTATGTCCACAGATCTAGGCTACCATCTTTCCAACATCTACGGATGCCAGAGATATATTCACCAAACCTCAGCATGATGCTACCAGGTCCCCCTGGCTTTCTTGTTTCCCAGGAGACCAGAGGGCACTCTTCCATTCTACACTTTGTCAAGGGGTATTTTGTAAATAATTCTGTGGTTTTATTGTTTCTGTTGTTGTGTTGTTTAGCTAGCAAAACTGTATCACCTTCTTCCATCAGGAGCATGGGTGGGGTTAGGGTGAATGGGGCCAGATGGAGGAAGAGACGTAAGGCCATGCATATGGTAATGCATAACAAGGATCACCTCAGTAACACAGCAGCATCACCTACCCATACTCATTACATTGCCCCCAGGGCTGACATACAATGCACAGGGTGGAACATTCGTGGTCACAACTCACCAGTCAAGAGGGAAAAGGTCCTAACACTCCTAAGGGAACAATGAACCACCATTGCCTTCCTACAGGAAACCCAAGCTTCTATTGGAGGAGACCAAAAACTGTTCCAGGGAGTGGGTGGCAAAGAAGTGCATAGTTCTGACTGAGATTTAAAGCTCTGGTTTAAATTCACATAGGAGCTCTGAAATGAATACTAAGAGACCCCCACTGCCCTTCGACATAAAATAAGGGAGTAGCCAATTCAGGTAGAAAGCTGCAATACTGTATTTGAAAGATTTGCCATGGGGGAAGGGGAGGGTATGCACTGAATTCTCTGTTTTAACTGACTTGTTCCATACCAGTAGCACCCCGATAAGAAAACTGATTAAAGGTTTGTGAATGAGCAAAGGATGAGCTACTAATTTTGGCCAGGATTTACCAAACTCCTAGATCACCACAAGCCCTGATCTGCTGATGATACGGCACACGGGGCTTGCAGTGATCTAACTGGATTTTCTATCCTGCGCAGCAATTGCCACAAGTTAGACCAACTTTTTTGTCTAACTTGCGGCAATTCTGGAGGCGGTTATTACAGAGCTCACGCCAGATATTTTCGCGCAAGTTTCCACAATATGTGGAAATTCGCAACTGTGCCCGTGTTTATAAAATCAGGCACAGTTGCGGTGAAGGCTTTGGTGCACCACCAGAACCTAAAGTGCCCTGACAAAGGGCTGGACACAAGCCCTGCGCCAGGATTTGAAAATCCAGCCCTTTGTGTTTGTTGAATGTTCAGGAAATGTATGGCTGTCTCTGTCAGTAGGCCCTCCACCAATCATCAGCACATTGACTGAGGATTGCACCTTATTTAGACAAAAAGACAGTTTTGATGTTTGAATGATTTGCCGTGTGTGCACTGAAGTCTGTGTTATAACTGATTTGCACCAAACCAGTAGCACCTCAATAAGAAAAATGACTAAAAATTTGTGAATGAGAAAGGATCCAGCTGCTAATTTTGTGTTTATTGAAAAGATTATCAGTTGAAACTATCCAAGGACAAGATATTTAGAACATTTGCTCAGACGATCAAAATGGATCAAGAGGTCTTCCCTATTTTCACATGTCATATGCTGTGAGGTAAGTGTGAATGTGTTAAACTGTGTAACAGTGGTAATGATAGTAAGTGGGGCGGTGACAGCTACTTAATGTACAGCAGTGACTCGTGTGTGAGTAATGGAGCTGCCGCAGCACATTCCTGTTCTGCTCCTCACAGATCCCTTACTAGCCACTATAAATGAATGGCTGAGGGACAGGTGTCTCTTACTTCACATTTTCTAGCTAGGGCCCCACAGAGAGGCTAAATACGGCACTGGGGATTAAGCATAACGTCACATTGAATTATAATTTATAGCTTCTTTTGTCTCAGCAGGACTCTAGCTGCAAGTCACACATGCTTTACAATTTTGGATGAAGAAGGATATAATGATATCACAAATCAAGATTCACGATACAGTCGAAATATTTTTAAGTGGGTAAACAAATGGAAATAACAAGTTATTATTATGGATGCAAGCATTTCATGGGCTACATTTCAGACTGATAAATGCTCCTTATTGTGTTTGGTATGGAGTTGTCAAGGAAAGATGTGAGCACGTTGTAAAACTCAGGAAACAGACTCAATATAAAAACTGAATAGACTTTGCTATTCTCAAATAGTCAGATACTTTGGCTGTGATGCATAAAAGAAACACATAAATACTCTTTTCCACATATAAAATATGATTTTGAGTTGTGACAGTCAGCATTGCTTAGCCACTGCCCAGTTGTTTTTTTTTTGTCAGCTTGATTAAGAACTACCATCTTAAAAACTCAGTGTCTCCCGTGGCACATATATGAGCTGAAACATTCTACTTAACCTTATTGAAAAAGGCTACTGCAGGCTGAGGGAGTTTAAATTGATTATCCCAAATTGTCCAATATCTCTTCCACAACAGTAGTAGCAATTATCGCCTTTAGAGTCAAGCTTAATAAAGATGGCTTTTTGGAAGTGCTGTTTATCTTTCATTAAGAAAGTTGAAGTCACACTGTGGGAGACCAGGGAATATTCATAATCCCAACTCCTACACTTGGGCATCCATGACATGTGCACGTACTCCTCCTCTGAGGTAGTAAAGCTGTCCCACAGTAGACGTTCTGCCCTCAGGCTGCTATAGACATGGCTTGATACTCCAAAGCGTGATAGTACATTGACCAAAGGGCACCCAGTAGATAAAGGAACAGTCATGCATAGACACTGGGAATGAGTGCAGGAATGACATGGAAAAATCTATGCAAGTCCTGAAGGCCTCATGGCAAAGTCCCTGACCTCTAGCCCCAGCAGAAGGTGATCTGCACTCCCCAATATGGGACATACTATGGGTCAGGGAAACTGGGGACAACCTGAACCCTTAGTGCTAGAAAGTGAGAAAGTGAAAGCTGAAGAAAAACAGATAGCCAAGTACCATTAATTGGATCTGAGAAGTGCAATTATAGCACCATAATGGCACACCCTGGAGTGTCTTATTGCACTTATAAAATGACATTTAAATATTTCACTTCAAATGACTGATATTAATAAGAAATTAGTTTAAAAAAGATAAACATTGGGATTTTTTTCATTGAAACATGCTTCCGTTTTAACTTTGAAGACAGGAAATAGTCCAGACTCTGGTAACCATATTCTGGTAACTGTGAGAGGAGATAGCTAAAAGCAATAAAAGACAATGAAAACCATGTGTGCATTTTTATAAGAAGAAAATAATTTGTTACCTCATTTGCATTTTAAATCAATACAGGTATAGTATTTTAATGTAAATGTGTTCAAAACGTTTGAACCTGGCAGGTTGCTTTTTTTTGGGGGCGGGGGGTAGTCTTCTCCTGAAAACACCCCTATATGATCAAATGGATGTGGTTTCATGAACTTCTGGAATGTATTTGCAGTTTGGTTCTGCCTATGTAGCTGTGTTTTCCATATTTTCTCTCTTTGTTTATACAGTATTATCCCCTCCTTTTTTCATCCTGTTTTTTTTTCTTCTGTCTTCCCCCACATTCAGCATATGGAATGTTTACCATAGAATACAGGGATTCAAAAAATTCTGCACATTTCCAGTGGTAGAATGTTCCTCTCCCACCATTCTGCACACACACTCACAATATAGAGGATTGTGTATGAGCAATCATACACAAAAAGGCTGTTTTCCAGTCAAGAGGTATCTGCGGTAACACGAGACCTTGAGACAACAGATAGAGAGGTCTCATTACCATGGAAACCTCAAGATTGAAAAAAAACAGCTTTGTATGTGTATGGTTGCTCATACACAATCTTTTATTGTGTATGGGCAACCATTATTACAGCCCTGTGTGGAACATGTATAAATAAGGTCAATCCATGGTCTCGTAATGCCTTACTGTGGTGCGGGCGGTAGGGGTTCTTTCCAGCATCGCTCACTTCCTGGACCAGCTCTCACCACCCCGGTCACTTCATCAAGTCAAGTGGTTCAACACTGTGCATG
This sequence comes from Neoceratodus forsteri, assembly GCA_016271365.2. Lineage (NCBI taxonomy): Eukaryota > Metazoa > Chordata > Ceratodontiformes > Ceratodontidae > Neoceratodus > Neoceratodus forsteri. The sequence goes on from CM028134.1 coordinate 842,830,444, forward strand.
CGTGAACACATTCTATCTTGTTGTGCTGCAGTAGTGACGTAGTTACAGTAGCGCAGCACAAGAAAATCATGACGTGGCTACTGTAGCACAACAAGCAGATTCCACTAACAGAATGCCATCGATAATAATGTTCTCCCGTACACTATAAAGGCCTAATGTGAAGCCAGAGCCTCGACTTTATTTATTCTTGTTTTTATTTAGTTTTTGTTGACCGGGTAAGTGCACTAGACAAATCCTGCCTATTTTCAGGCACGACCTGGGGGAGGGGGATACAGATGAATGCCAACTAACCTTGAACCAGATTAAGCTGTTGGTGGTATTTTTAGTGAATGAGGGAAATTTGGCGGACATCGGGGAAATTCCCCTACTCTTTTCTATAAGTGCCATGGGATCTTTAACATCCACCTGAACTACCACCAATCCAGGCAGATGGGACCTCGTTTAATGTCTCATCTGAAAGACGGCACCTCAGAAGTGCAGCACCCCTCTCATGCTGCACTACAGTGTCAGTACTGGGATATTAACCCAAGTGCCAGATGTGGGAACTGAACCCACAGCCCTCTGATCTCCGGCCTCAGAGGTGCGTGTGTTACCTACTGAGCCACTGACACTGCAACTTTATTTGCAGCAGAGATTTTCCTGATAAGCAGGTAAAGATAGAAGGATTTCTTGTTGTCAGCAAAGAAACACTAGTAGTGAAAACTATGAATAGTACTTAATGTTTCTAATTTGTTTATGTGTGTAAAGAGAGTGTGATGATGAGGAATTATTTTTTTTATTTAAGGTAGTTTTATTTTTAAAGCCTAGTTGAAGGTTTAAAGTAAGTTAAGATGGCAGCCATGTTTGTGATGAAAGGTCAGTTCTGGTTGTAGGGGTATTGATTTGCTCATTGTTTGCTATGGCTACTAATAAATTCAGACAGGTTTAGGGCCAGGATGACCATGCATTATGTAAGCAATAAGACACAATGGGGCATGCATTGTGCTGAGATACCCACATGCCCAGGGGTGTAGTGAGGCATGAGCCCGCGGGACGAGTGCCTTTATCCACTGAAAGTGCAATTATCTCAGCACAATGCTTACTCCCAGAGTGTCTTATTATGCTTATAAAATGAGTTTCTATTTTTAAAATAGGTTTCCTTAGTAAAATATACATTTTAGAACACGTTAAAGTTAAAATAAGTGTGCATTTTTACATGTCATTTTTATTTAAACTGGTAAGCAGATTAGCAATGATGCCATTTTACACAGTGACCAGTAGTGCAGAAAGATACAGTAAAACAGTTAAAACAAATAAAATTGGAATCCAACAACATGTTATACAATCCAGATTTAAATGAAGATAATTGTACACCACTCACAGAGCTAAGTTGTTGTAAAGAGTAATCACTTTATATTTGAAAGATCTCTGGCCAAACGTTGAGTTGAAGCCAGGAATGGAAAAAACATATTTACACTGGGACCTGGTAGAAAACATGCTGGTACAAAAAGTAGTCCTTCTACCTGCTGGAACTAGAATCAACTTAGTGTTTGCTTTAGGTCTTTTGACTTAATATGGATTCTATAGTTTTAGGTTTTTATAGTTCTTTCCTGCCTCACACATCTACACACACACACATACACACACACACACACTTTTTCTTTTTGTTACCCAAGGTTTTTTTTTTTCCTATTACAGGCTGATTTCCAGTAATGGGTCTTTGCTGATGCCTATTTATTAAATCCTGGCTGCCAGACAGAAAAAAACACTGCAAGAAAGATAAAGAGTGAAACAGAAGTAAACTTGAAAAAGCACAGTAAGAAGTATTTAGAGTTGCATGCTGAAGCAGGATCTGGACGCAGGGAACATCAGCATAAGAAAAAAATTATAATTTAAAAACAGAAATGAGTCTAAACATCACTGGCACTGTTTGGAGATCAGAAGCATTTTCCATATCAGGGCACGCCATCACATGGCAGTGCAGTTTCAGGTAACGCAAGACTTCTAGTGCTTGCTGTTACTTTTGAAGCTGTGGCTATTTTTGCTAGTTTTCTTTACAAGTATGGCAAGTAAGACAGGCGTTGGTGATCCATGTGTGGAGGCATGTGGCTGTGCTAAGAGAGAGAGAATGATGAGAGAGAGATGGAGACAGACAAACAACCTGAGTTATTTAAAAATATATATAGTATATGGTTAGGGGTTACTGTGCAGGGAAATCAGTGAGTGCTCAATAGTCGTTGTGCATGTTCTAAAAGCTGTTCTGCATGTCTCTACAATCCGATGCACCTGTGCCCTGCTCGTGCTGAACACCACCTGCCTGCTTTAACTTTCTTTCAGTGCTTCAGCCATTCATCAAGGGCTGTCTTGGACTGCGACTCAGCCATCGTTGCACTTTCTCCCCTCATTTCTTGCATGACTCCTCTTCTAGCAGTAATCCACAAATAATCCAAAATAAAACAAAACACATTTTTCCATAATACAATTTTTATTTATCATAAAAATCCACACATACAGTAATATTCATAACACTTTCTTCTTAGCAAGATCAATTAAGTTAATGCATACAATTATGTATAAAATATGATTTGTGTTTTTAAACAAGGGTAACCCTTGCTTGCTCCTCGGTTATAACACTCGGTTCCACTCATGCTCTCCACAAGCTCATGTTGTCTGTCTCTTTCTCTTTCTCTCTCACCCAACTTGCTTGCTTGCACTCCAGAATACCTTTGAATTGCAAACAGCTTATACAACAAACAACATCCATTTTCAGTATATATCTTCCACAGCCAGAGTTTCTAAACCCTATATAGTTTTACTACTTTCACTGCGTTATACAGAAGCCATTGTATAGCAACTTCACAATATCTCTGCTGTATGTTTTACTTAAATCATATACTAATATGGGTGACCATACACAATGTTTTCATCTCACGGTTGAGATAACAGCATGATTCTGTTATCTTAACCTCCGATGGAAATATAAGCTTGTTATATATGGTCACCTATACATTACTCTTTATATCTTCAGAGATCAACTGATTCCCCCCCCCCCCATACTTCAGGCTGCATGATACAAGTGCGTTAGTGACAGGAACAGTGTGGTCAAAAACATGCAGTAAGGAGAAAGACTGGGAGCACTGCAGTTGGGTTTCTACATGCTGATAGTAAGTACTGCAAAATTTAGTTAGCAAACAAAACCCAGTTCCTTTTAAAAAGGATCTGATCACGGATCCTCCATCTGCTTTCCTCCCCCCACATATCCAAGCAGGCAGTGCAATGGAAAATGTATGCAGCTGGGGACCTGAAGTGTTTACCATAAATGTCCCTTTTGGAGCAGTTGTAGTGTTGTGGCTTGATTGACATAATGAAATAATGAAATAATGCATTATGTACACTTGGAAATCATGAGTGCATAGCTGGCAGTGATAGACTGGTTATCCTGTTAATAAAAAATATATCATAAAAAATATCGAGGATAATGTATGGGCACAACAAGCCTGTGTCTGCATCGAGAGTTTTTTTTTATGGTAACCAGGACCCTTGAAAGTGAAGCTCAAGAGGTTCCCTGGTTGTCAAAGGGCCCGTCCACACTGCAGCACCCAGACCCCGTAACAGATAGAAACTGTTACAACCGGGGAGCGGTTCAGTGTGTCCACAGTCCGTTACGGGACTGGCACTGCTGGTCCACACTTCGGGAGCCGAGAGACCGTTACCGTGGCACCCAATCCCACAATGCAGCTCACGCTACACTAGGAGACCAGTGCCATGCGTCCACACTACTGCCAGTAACATTACCGAGACGTAACCGGTTTCATAACCGTTGGTGAAACCACCTCATATGTGGTTTCAACAATGGTTACCAAAACGCCTTCTGTAACATTACAGGTGTAAATGCAAACCATTGCAGTAACAGTGGGCACTCTGTAACGTTACAGAGGGGTAGTGTGGACAGGGCCATAGATTACTCAAGCTGAATACATAGGCATGTTTGTGTATGTATGCCCATATGCCAATTCGTATACATTATCTTTTATAGTGTATGGGCATCCATGCCTGTCTATTTCAGACACTCTGATTCCTTTCAATGACCTGGAGGTTAGGGAGGAGGCACTTGAGGGTTGGAGGCTGACTCAGATTACTGATTCAATGTGCTGCAGCTTTTTCTGCAAGTTTAAGTTACAAAAAAAGCAGCTTGCAGCTCGATTGGATAGAGGAAAACAGCTATGTGGCAGTATTCTAAGTTGTTGTGCTGCAGTAATGACTTCACTACTGCAGCACAACAACTTAATGATGTCACTACTGCAGCACGACTAGCTTATTCCAGGCATGGAATTCCATGCATAACAGGGTTCCACCATATACTATATATCCTGCGCCGACAGCAGTAAAAAATAAAACTGACCTGCAGGAAAATAAATTTTTGAAAATGTGGTATACTTTTTTACAGTTACTGAATATTCACTGTAGCATCAATAAGAGAAAAACATGTCTGCCAAATATTTCTTTTTTAAAATGTTAGCAGGCAAATTGATTTGTGAGAAAACTAAATACCAGGATGACCCTGCAATGTGCTGTATTAATGCAAATGCGCAGTCTGGTGACTAGTTTTAGCCAATAAGGTTTATGGGATTTTTGTACCCATTTTATAAGCTTTAATAATGCACAGTCACCTGACTTGTTTTACCCAAGTACATTTCTATGATTCTTACACCCAGTTCATAAACATAAATATCTGTTACCTGCGTATACTGCTGGAACATTATGATGCTTTTTGTTACTGAGCCTGAGCTCTTCAGTTGTACTTCATGTGTATAAATAAACCTGAGGTTTGATGCTCAGTCAGAATCATTGGTGCAAAGTGGTCATAACCTTGTGAGCCATGTTAAAAGGGACTTAAAAGCATTTCTGGGGAACTGGCATAGTCATTTGCGAGTGCCTAGGAAAGGAGGGGAAGGCCATGACATGTTGGAAATTGGTTGTTCCTCATGCCACAGGTTGCTGCAGGCAACTCTGAGTTGTCATCTGCTGAAAGATTGTGGTAACTAAATAAGGATGCTTACCCTACCACCTTGTGAATGGGAAGGGGGTGTCAGAAAACAGAGACTAGTGAGGGAGTAAAGAATGGGGTGGTTCACTAATAGGGGACTGGATTCCTTTGGGGGCAATTGGAGACAGCATTTGGTGATGGGAGGGGTGTGCAACTAGTATCGATGATTGCTTGGAATTTGAGTGGGAGAGGGTACTACTGGACACCAGGGAGTGCTTGGAACATGATGATGTTGGAGAAGGGACCTGGCCCCATAGACACAGCACTATTATGCTGCAGCACTAGACAGCACCATTATATCTGTCTTCTGAATCGTCAGTGGTCACTCTCCTTGATACCACCTGTTAATATCTGAATCAACGATATAAACTGTGCAGCACTCATTTAGGAAGGGCACTTCTACCTCTTAAGATGTGTCCTTGCACCGAGCATAATAATTGCATGTGGTTGCAGAGTGGAGCACTGTCCCGGTTGCATTTGCAAATTATGGTTCTGTTTTTTAAGTGCTATGGGGCATTTGTTTATTGTTTGCTGTTTTATGTCATGCAACTGATTAAGTGCTTCAAGTCACAAGAAGTATCTTACAGTTGAATTTGGAGGGGGGGGCTTATATTATGGTCAGTCATTACAAACGTACATATCAAATATACACAGTAAGCCAGTCATACAGCCTAACTTAGGTTCAAATTACAAAGATGACACAACTACTTTTACATAGCAGATGTAAAAATAAAAGTATTGCAACTTTTGTGTAAGCCTAAATGTACAGCATGTGAGTTAGATGTTTGTGGTGAGTTACTAACCCAGATGAGTTGGCAGATAGTTTGGTCAATAGAGGTAAAAAACTATTATTATACCCCCCATCCCCACAATGAGAATGAACAAAACATGTTTAAGGACTACACTGGTAGTTTTTTAAATATAAAAAAGTTCTGTTCTGCAAACAATTTTGCATATTGTTGCAGACATTCTTGATGATCTACAGCAATATAAAACATCTGGATATGAAATCTGAGCAGAACATTTGGGCTGCAGAAAATGCTTTGTGTGGTAAAGCTGGGGACTGTATGAGTGTCAGATTCCCTCCTTCACAGTCTTCTAATTACTGGATATAGTTAACACTTTAATGACAGAAGTAAAGGACACTATGGAATAAGATTTTGTCGTGTGTATATTGTGTTTTAAAAACTATAGATATCACAAAATCAAAGTACAGTCAAAAACATGTCAGTTCCTTGCTCACAGTGTATACAGTGTCTGTGTATTCCATTTTGGTATAAATGTCAAATTATATGAAAAAATAAATTCTATCATACTTCCCATAATTTATTTTTCTGTTAGATCCAACACTGTCAATGGGAAATCTTTACACATGGGTATATATGCACCTGACTACGGTTCACTGGTACAGCTACAGTATAGCTTTTAAGAAGCTATGCCTAGCTGCCTGGAATGTTAGTGTCCTCAGTGTTCCAAGACTTCATTTTCCCCAGTCAACGTATATTGTGATGCAGTAAACACTAGCTACCCAGAACACTTCTAACCAAAACGACACCCAATGGCTCTTTGATGTACTTCCCATAAATAAAGAGAAAATCTGACTTACTCTGATATAGTCGCAGATGAAAATAAGATAGGTCTGTCTTACCTTGCTGAAGGCAGAGTTGCCCCTGGACCCTACAGTCTCTGCAAGAGGATGTAATGTGAATGACTTGTCATATTGTTCTCCTCACTTGCCTCACTTCAGACTCCAGGCCTGGAAATAGAAGTTACCATGACGCTTCTTGAAATGTTGTTTTTTAACTGAAAAATGAAACACAATGGTTCCACAGGACAACGGATGAGTTGTTCCAGGTCTGTTAGTAGATAATGATCACAATCTGGGTCTGCAATGTTTATATCAGCCTTCTGAGATGTTCTAAATTGCTAGCTATACTGTATATAGATTTCAGCCAATATTCTTTAGGAGAGTAACGACTGTCAGGTGTGGTCCCATTGACAATGTTGGAGATAAAAAAAAAAGAAATTACAAGTACGATAGAATTTCTTCTTTCTGTGTTGCTCCATGTTATCAATGGGTAATTTTTACACATGGGTTCTAAAAAGCAGTAACCATTCAGAAATATGAAAAGGAAGAATAATGGCCCATATCTGACCTTTTAGGTACAATACAATGTTTACCTTACCACTGATAACTGTATGCAGCAATCTGCATCCAAACACTACACTAGCTGAACCTTGTGGCTCAAGTCTGAAGTGCTCCGTGACGAAGTGTCAAAAGACTGATCTACAAGTTCCAAACAAGAAAAACTTCTGCCTTGTTGCCCCATGATGTTTATATAACCCTGATGGAACATGCTACCATCAGAAACTGGTGGCATAGAAACCTAGTTGCCCATGGGCCTTGCTATACAAGTTATGATACACCTTGACAAGGTGACCATGAAAACATAATTTTTATCTTTTTCCTCATAAATATCTGAAGTTCTGACCACATACTGTCTTTTTTATACAAAGCTATATGTTACTCAATGGATGACTCTACTGGCTACGTTCCCCAAGGTGGCAGGAATAGCTGGAAGCACCTATCACAAATGAACACTGGCACAGAGCAAGTCAAATAACTTCCAAAGCTACCAGTTCCCACCAATGGAGGGAATATGCCTGGAAGCATCATATTTGGGTCTTCTATAACCCCAGCATTATGGCTCACTACCAAACCACCCATGATGCCACCTGCTGGAGGCTTTGTGGAGAAATGCAAGTGTGGCATACCCATGTATTGTGGGTCTGTCTATCTTATGCTCTTTCTTTCAAGCACTTCAAGAAGAGCTTCAAGAGCTATATGGTAAACCGGTTTGTATTTCAGCAAAACTGTTCCTCCTCCTTCTACAGTTCCCATGGGGCCTGCAGGATTCTGACTCTCAATATCTTTTCAGCATCCTCCTCACAGCAGCAAAATAGGCTATTACCAGGGCTTGGCTTACACCCCAATGCCCTACCTTTGCTACCTGAAGATCAATAGTCAATCAGATATACTGAATGGAGAGAATCACACACTCTTTGAATGATACGGCAGAACTCTTCTCCTCCAGATGGAATGGGTGGATCCTGCATGTGATGATTAATGACCCAGATTTTGTAGCTTGACTCCTTAAATTAAGACTATGGTACCCTCCACACCCCCCACCAAAGTAGATCCTCTGCTAATATCATCTATTGGGAGTTTGTTCCTGTGACAGTTATAACTGCTCATTTTAACCAGACCAGTTTGCCCCTCCCCACCCCCTTGGATCTGGGATTTCTGATCCCACCAGCCCGCTGCCCGCTGCATTTAGAGTTATTTTAACTACTTCAGCACCTTAGCAAATTCTGGGTGGTAGGCAGTTTTAACTGCTCTGTTGCAAAGTACTTCTCTCCCTCTACCGCACTACAACTAAGGGGTAAAAGGAACAGTTATTATAACCCTTCTGTATGCCTAGAGTGATGTTATGTACAGAAGACTCGTAGCCACACATGCATTTGTATTCACCTGCTATGTTTGCCTCATCTGTGAATGTTGCAGACATGGAAAAAGTTTAATAAAGATTGTATTTATAAAAAAAAAACAAAAAAAACAGAAAACTAATTTTGTTTTTCTGTGTGTGTGATATCCCAGACAAGAAACAGAAACATAAGTTGACAACACTCAGTCTGCCCAAATTTCCTTACCTACAGTATCACCGCAGCCCCTACTTGATCTTTGTCTCTTTCTCCCTACCCACTTCTTTTCCACTAAGATTATCTTATGCCTATACATACATTCTTGAACCCCACCACTGTTTTTGCTCCACCACCTTTACTGGAAGGCTGTTCCAGGAATCCACCACTCTTTCTGTAAAGAAGAACTTCCTCACATCTCTCTCTAATCTATCCCCACCATCTTCATAGCATGTCCCCTTCTTCTTAAGCACCTTTTTTTCTGAAAAATACTTCCCTACTTCATTCTTATACCTTTTTTACCCCCATGAGGTATTTAAAGATCTCTGTTATATCCCCTTTATCCCTCTTGTCTTTCAGGGTGTACATACTGAGGTACTTTAGTCTCTCCTTATAGAGCTTTTGATGCAGACCCTGCACCATTTTAGTTGCCTTCCTCTGGATCACCTTCACTCTGTCTATGTCCTTCCAGGGATGTGCTCTACAGAACTGGACACAGTACTCTAGTTGGGATCTTATCAGTGATCTATACAGAGGCAACACCCTCTTTCTGCTGGTGATACCCCTCCCTGTGCAACCTGGTATCCCACTAGCCCACCAAACTGCCTTGTCGCACTGCTTGGCCATCACACTGGGTCATCAGATATGATTACCCTCAGGACTCTTTCCTGCTTGGTGGCCATCAATACCATGCCACCCATTTTGTACTCTGCCCCAGGCTTTCTGTACTCTAAGAGCATTATTTTGCACTTTTTTGCATTGTAACCCACATATCCCTGACCACTCCTCAAGTTTTATCAGGTCTCTACTCATTTTTTTCACCCCCTAGAGTATCCACCCTATTGCAGATTTTGGTATCATGTGCAAAGAGGCCAACCTTCCCTTCCTGCTCCCCTTTAATGTCACTTGTAAAGACATTAAAAAGGATTGATCCCAGCACTGATCCCTGAAGCACCCCACTGGTCACCTTCCCTTTCTTGGAGTGAACTCTGTTTACCAGCACCTTCTGTTACCTATCCCCTAACCAATTTCTTATCCAGTTTACCACCTTTGGACCCACTTCTAAGCTACCCAGATTGCTTACTAGTCTTCTATGTGAAATGGTGTTAAAAGCCTTACTGAAATCTGGGTTGGCCACATCCACCGCTCCACTCTGATCTAATTCCTTGGTCACCCAGTCGAAGAACTCTATCAGGTTTGTTGAACATGACCTCCCCCCACCCCCAGAGAATCCATGCTGGCTTTGGTGTTGTAACACACCGGATTCAAGATAGTCCACAATCCTTTACCTCACCAGTGATTCCATTAGCTTTCCCACAACCAATATTGGCTGACTGGTCTAAAATTGCCAACCTGCTTTTGTGTAGTGGGACTACATCTGCCCTCCTCCAGTTCTCTGGAACCACTCCTGTTTCCAGTGAGCTATTAAATAGGACTGTCAGAGGTGCAGCCAGTACCTCTCTGAGCTCCCTTAATACACTTGGATACACCCCACCTGGCCCTATTGCTTTGTCTGCTTTCAGATTAGCGAGTCTCCTCGGTACTATCTGCTCCAAAAAACAGACTAGTGTCCAGCTCCCTCCCTCCAAAGCTCCTGTTACATTTTTTTTGTGGCCCCTTCCCATCTTTTTCCTCTGTGAACACTGAACAGAAATATTTGTTCAGGATGTCTGCCTTTTTCTGGTCCTCCTCTGCACAGTCCCCCCTTCCCTTTCTAATCTTACAATCTCTCCCCGGTCTTCCTCTTTTCACTTACATATCTAAAAAATGTCATCATCTTTTATTACCACCTTGGCTATAGTGTATAGTAGAACGTAGTTCTACACAGAATTCAGTGAAGCTGAAAAGGTGGTTCTGCGACAGTAGTTCATTTGAACTCTATATTTAAATTTTTTCATATTGAAAATATTTTATGTTGTTTATTCTGTATTTTGAGCATTGTCATTTTATTTGAAACTTTTGATATTCGAATATAGGACTGTCTTGCAAACTGGACCTAACAGTCCAAATGACATGATGTTTTCTCCTGTCTAAAAATAAAGTTTTACCTACCTACCTAGTGACATCTGTACTGCAGCAGAACGACATTTTGTTCTGCTTCAGTACGTACGTCACACTGTGTTGTCCATGAGCGCTTCAGCTGCCATGGAAACTAGGATCAACAGACTCCCCAACTGCAGAACCAGCAAATTCACTTCTAGTCAAACGTGCTCACTGCAACAATCGGGCAACAATAAACAGTGCTTGTTCTGAAGTCAGGATCAACCAGATATTTTAAAGACAACACCCAGTCCTCACAAATACAGGTTACTCACCTGTAACAGGAGTTCTAGGAATGGTATATGTTGTTCATCCACACTATCTGGCAGGTTCCTTGCCGCTTTAAATCTTGCCGGAAGGTCTTCAAGCTGGCTCCTCCCACCCACCCGGGTGGTAAAACTCTCGGCTCCACCCCATGACACCAGATCTAGTCCGTTGGAAGCCAGGTTGTGCGTCGAAGCCGGGGAGGCCGGGTGGGTCATGTGGATGAACAACATATACCATTCCTAGAACTCCTGTTACAGGTGAGTAACCTGTATTTCTAGGGACATGGATATGTTGTTCATCCACACTATCTGGCAGACTCCTAGCAGTTCTCCGGGAGGAGGGAGGCAAGGTGCACACCCTCTACTTAGGGAATAAAGACTGGAGAACCGAGGCCCCGACCAACATCCTGGTGTGACCCAAGGTCGATGTGGTAGGGGGTAAAAACCGTATATGCCAGCTTCCAGGTAGGAGCCCTATGGATTCCTTGGAAGCAGCCACCGATGCAGCGGAAGGGCGGGTAAAATGAGCACTTATCCCTCTGGGAGGATCCATGCCCGCCCATCTATAGTGGAGATCTATGCAGGAGGTGACCCACCTGCTCATCGTCCACTTGGCTGCAGGTCTGCCAGGTGCTGCTTCAGCGTAGATGACAAACAGCTGGCGAACCTCTTCCGAACTTCAGCCCTACGCTCCCTGGGAAGGTGAGTGCTAAATTAGGGTCCCAATGGATCCTATATGCGGCTTCCGAGGTGTGAATGGGGTTGAACCACAGCAGAGACAATATCCGGTTAGGGAAAAAACTCCAACACCGCCTACGGAAGGAACTTCAGGTGGGGCGCAGGACAACCTTGTCCCTGTGGAAGACCCAATAGGGAGACTCAAAGGAGCGCCTGGAGCTCTCCCAGCCTTCTGGTTGGCGTGGTAGCCTCCAAGAAGGTGTTCTTCCACAACAGGTGGGGAAATCGCACCTGTGCATAGGTTCGTACGGCTTGCCCGTGAGCTAAGACCATACCAGCGTAAGATCCCACAGAGATGGGCATACTCTCCCTGGAGGGGAAGTGTGATTTAAGGCCTTGGAAAGCACCAGACCACCTTTCCTGTGCCACTGACTACCTTCCGGCCCATGCCCGAAAGACAGGGGTGGCTATCAGGAGCACCTTAAGGGTCGTCAACCGAAGCCCTTGCTCAAGAGGAAGAATGGACCACAGATAGTCTGGAATGCTCACTGAGGAACAGGAGAGGGGACCAGGCCCTATCCTAACACCAAATGGAGAACTCTTCCATTTGAAGGCGTAGCATATCTGGTCGACTCCTGGCAGGACACCTCAACAATGTTGAGGACCTTGCCGGAAGACCCAAGGCCTGGCCACTAGCCACACAGGGACCAGGCCGCCAGATGTAGGGATTGAAGGTCCGGATGGAATACCTTCCCCCTAATAACAGAGATCAGGACCAGGCAGGCTGGAAGCCACCTCGGGAGCCTGGGGCTGAGACTGAGGAGAGCTGGATACCAGAGCTGGCAAAACCAGTCTGGGGCTACCAGAATCACCTGCGCCTATTCCCTCCTTGCCTTGCCTGTGGGTCAAGGGAAATGGGGGAGAGGCGTAGAAGAGGCCCGGGGTCCGCGGCCTCAAAGGCATCCCCTACAGCGAACCTTGCTGAGGGGGCAGGCATGAGACAGTCTCGGCCTCGTATTCTCCCTGGAGGAAAACAAAGGTCCACCCGAGGCGTGACCTAGAGGGAGAAGGATCTTGTGCTACCTCCAGCAGGGAAGACCACTCGTGAGGCGCAGCCCTTATCTGGCTTAGGGCATCAGCCAGGGTGCTGGAGGCTCCTGCCATCGAAATGGCTAGGAAACCACCTCCCAGCTACGTGCAAGACCCAATACAGAGAACCTCCTTACGCAATGGCAAGGGGCCCATCCAACCCTGGTGGGTTAGGTAGCACATGGTTGTGGTATTGTCCGCCTGGACCTAAACCACTGGACCCCGCACAGATGGAGTGAACAGTGCGAGCTAAGCGGACCACCTGGAGCTCCAGCAGGTTGGAATGACATCGGGACTCCGAGAGGACCAGAGGCGGTGCACTCTGTATTTCCCTTGATGGGCACCCCCACCCATCAAAGATGCATCGGTCGGAGAAGACCGTCGACTCGGGGCGGACAAATGGGATGTTCTCCTGCAGATGAGCTGGAACAGTCTGAAGGAGAGCGTTCCCCAACCTCTGAGCTGTTGTCACAGACTGGTCCAAAGGATCGCAGCGTTGTGACCGCTGGCTGGCCAGCCCCCATTAAGGGGACGCATGGACCGGCGGGTCCAAACAGACCACGCTGGTGCAGGCTGCCGCAAGGCCCAGGAGGTGCAGGAAGTCCCAGGCAGGGTGCAATTGTCCAGTCAGACATGACTAGGTAAGGAAGGAAGAACCTCGGCCCTGTCCGCCGGGAGCCGAGCTCAGACTCAAGAGTCAAGCTTCATCCCGAAGAAAGGATCACCCGCTTAGACACGATTTCCAACATGGCTCCAATACAGAGGAGACCAGTCTGAGAGCAACCTAGAGGGCCAGAACTCTAGACCGTCCCCCTCCACCCTGGAGGGGTTGCAGTCATGCCACCATCTGGGTGGGGTTACGCCCGGACCCTTTGGTGCCGCAGGAATGCTGCTGAGAAGAGACCGAAGGGCATGGTCTGGAACTCATAAAGAGATCCCCCACTTTAGAAACGGAGTAGTCTCCCAAGAAACAGACGGATTGAAGTGTAAAGCATGTCCTGGAGGTCCAGGAAATAGAGCCACATGCCTCGTTCCAAGGATGGGGTATCTGAGTCAGAGTGACCATCCCCTCATGCGGGTCAAGGGATGGGGTGCAAGCCCCCCATCCATTTGGGGACCAGAAATACCTGGACACAAACCCAGGGTCTGGAGGAGGATCCGCCACCTTCCTGATCACCTCTATCACGAGGGGCAGGGCAAGTCGGCTCGGCGGTCCGACAGCGAGGCTCCGGACCCCATGGCCCCCCGAGGGGCAACAGCATGAAAGGGTGGGGCCTGCTCGCAATCCAGAGGCAGGACCTTCCCCTAGCACCTCCGACACCCAGCGGTCCATGAAAGCAGACCAGGCGGAGGAGGGGCGGAGCCGTCTCCCCACGGGGGGAACCGGTTAGGGGTGACGAGGCCGGGGGCGGTGCCCCTCAGCCCGTCACTGAGCAGACTTGGAGGAGGGACTGGCTGAGGGAGCTCCTGAGCCTTTACCTCCCTGCTTCTCTTTGGAGGAAGCCACTGGCTTGGGGTCAGGATGCCCAACACAAGCCCACTGGCCCTCATGCTGGTGTAGATGGGCCGGTCTAGCTGCAGGGGCCAAGGGACAAAGGGGCTTACGCAAAGGCTGCCAGCAGCCCTTGTCCCTCTGGGCGGGGGTGACCGAGTCCAGAGTGGTAATGGACTTCTCGGTCCCCTGGAGGTGTCCCTCCATTCCAGGGCCAAAGAGGTCAGTCCCCAAGAAGGGGATGTCCGCCAACTTGTGCTGGGTATCCGCTGAGAAAGAGGATATCCTCAGCCATGCCCTGCAGTGCATGGCCACCGCAGCCGCTACCGACTTGGCACAGGAATCACCTAAGTCCAGAGCAGTCTGAAGCTGCTGCTTCGCCACCACCCTACCCTGGTCCCGCACCCGCCGGACCTTGGTCCGCAGGTCAGCCGGGAGATGAGGGAGCACCTCATCCAGGGAGCCCAAACGGGCGTGGGAAAAATGTGCTATCAGTGCGGCCGAGCTGGTCTGTCGGAGGCCTAGGGAGGATGTGGTGTAAACCTTGCGCCCGACATAGTCCATCCTTTTGGACTCTTTGTTGGGGGGCCTATCCACATCCCGAGCATTCACAGAATGCTGGAAGACATTATTGGTAACTAACCCATCAGCGGAGGAGTGCTCCGAAAAACCGGGCAAAGAACCGACAGGGATAGAGTACTTCCTGGCCATCCTGGCCGAGGGCGCAGGACAGGAAGTAGGCAGTTGCCAGAGCTCCAAGGCCGGGCTGACAATGGCCTCGGCCACTGGGAAGGCCTCCGAGGGTGAACCCCCTCGGTCTAGAATCTCTGTCAGGGGATAAGAGACCCGTTCAGACACGGGTTCAAGCTGCATCCCGGTGAACTCCAAGATGAGCCTAAGCAGACCCAGAAAGAATGATGGACTGTCGTCCACAGAGCGGTCTGGAGAGCATCCCAGGCCCTCCCGACTGGGGAACATGGAGGAGTTGTCATCGGACTCTGAAGGGTCTGCAAAGAGCTGCCTCAGGCCTGAGCCACTCTTCACCTGCCGAGGGCGGGCGGGAGTGAGGGTGACAGACAACCTGAGAGACAGGTCGTGACCCGACCGAGGTTCCACCGAAATCGGTGGGGCAGCAAGGTTCAGATGAACAACCGGCCCTGAAGTGGGCACTTCGACTGCAGCGAGCGGTTGTGTCGGCTGTTTGGGTGGCAGCTGCTTGCTGGACGGGGAATGAATCGGAGTCGATTGATTCCAGGACAATAGCAACTGCTGCCACATGAACTCCTCATAACGTCGACGCCATCTGCATCGAGGCCACTCCTCATCCGAGGAGGGAGACGAGGAGGAACGGTAATGCCACTTAACTCGGTCCCCTGACTGAGACCTCCGAAGTCGGCGGGAGCGGCCTGACCGAGAAGAGGACCGAGACCCAGATCCTCGGGAAAACCGAGAGTGGGTCCAGGAAGGAGCGGGGGACACCTGCTCTTCCCTCGGCTTGGACAAAAAGACCGAGGCCTGTCACCCCGAAGGTGCAGGCAGAACCTCGGCTTCCACCAGGGAAACTGGCGAAGGGTTGATGGCTCCTGCAGTAGACTGCCCAGGTGACGGGTCAAGAGAAGACTCGACAATGTCAATGGGAGTCATGGCCGGCTGGCCTGACAGGGACACCGTGAAGCCAGTGGCCTGAGCCGCAACTTCGACCGAAGTCGAAAGTTGGCAGACAGGGGAAGGGGACCTCTTCCACTCCCGCAAGTGCCGACGATGGGACTTACCCTCAGACTCCTTTGACCTGGGACGAGAGGCAGGTCCCACAGGCCCTCTCCCTTTGAGGAAAGGGACTGACAAAACTCCTTGAATGAAGCTGAACGAGAGGAACTCAAAGAGAGCTGGATAAGCACCGCGACCGAGGGGGGGGGACAGCCTTGGTCGCCGTCCTCCATGGAGGAAGAGAGATTGAGCTGCTCAGCTGAGACAGCTGACATGGACACCACCCGATGAGCCTCTAAAGATTTTTCTGGCGCGGAAAAAATTCCAGGTCGCCCGAGCCCCAAACGGGCCGCACGATCCTCCAGGACGCTGGTCGAAAGGGCATAGCAAAATTCGCAAACTTGCAGATCATGGTCCAAGTCGAGGCAGTAAACACACGTGGAGTGCGGGTTCCTGGAGGTATTCCCCGGGTGCCTCAGAGAGCCGGGAAATGAAATATCCATCGCAGCAGCGAGGGAAGAAGACCGAAGTTTTAGAAAACTTCCAAACTAAATTCGGAGAAACCGAAAAATCAGGAACCAGTCGAAAACGCAGAGCGCTAAGGAGGAAACCTGAGCTTCCAAGTGGTAAGGAAGATCTGGCATCATAGGGCGGAGCCGAGAGTTTTACCAACCGGGTGGGTGGGAGGAGCCAGCCTGAAGACCTTCCGGCAAGATTTAGAGTGGCAAGGAACCTGCCAGATAGTGTGGATGAACAACATATCCATGTCCCTAGAATGAATGTTCCTCTCACTAAGTGAGAGGAACAGCCGCCATGTTTTTTAACTTTTATAACCCCACCCAAACCCAAAAGCCAACCACTTGAAATTCACATCTAATGTATAGGGACACCAGGTACCTAACAACCACGCAGCACACCCTAGCAACCAGGGCTAACTCTAGGCTGGAATCAGTGACTTTTCTATTTGAGAAAAAACCAATAGAAAGGTAGCAAATATACGTTTATTTCTTTTGGAAGACACCATACACTATATAGAACAGTGTATGTCTCTCTTTACACAACAAGGCTCTTCTCAACCTCATGGTTACTATGCCGACTGAGAGACCTCTCAAGCTTCGCTCTTGAGGTCATCTGGTCAGCATAATAACCACTTGGTTGAGAAAAGCCCTGCTATGTATAGTGAGCCATACACTATCCTATATATTCTCTCCAGTTTGCACCTTTGCACTCTTTAATGCTTTCCCTTTGTTCCCCCGACACTCTTCCCTATCCTCCTCCCTCTGCATCTCCTTATACCTTTTGAATGCAACACGTTCAGCCTTTATCATGCCAGCCATCTCTTTTGAGAACCATAGCAGTCTCTTTTTCCTCTTGCTTTTGCTCACTTGCTTGATGCAGGGGTTTGTTGCTTTCACTATGCCCTCTTTTAGCTTCGCCCATTGTTTTTCCACCACACCCAAGTTACCCCTCCACCCCCCTGCTAGGTCATTTCTGAGGCATTCACCCATCTTTATAAAAAGTGCCCTCCTGAAGTCCAGGACCCTCACCCTTGTGTTATCCGAATCCACAGCCCTCCTTATCTTGAACTGTGCTGTATAGTGATCACTGGTCCCCAGGTGGCCTTCCACTTTGGCATCTGCAACACTGCAAATTGTCCGTTTCACAGCTTTCCACTACACACTTGAGATGGTTTCTCACCACTATGTGAAAATTCAGCATATGCAGCTCATTTTCTCAGGATTGGCCAGAGAAGGCCAAAGAAAAAGGGGCAAGATTCCTGGGGTACCTGAGACAATACAGACCCTTTTAGAGCAAGAAGGAGACTATTCTCAAGACTACCTCATCCTTATGCAAGAAGGTGTCCTAGAACTGTAGGAAGGACCTCCTACTGGCTGGCTGCTCACAACAACCTAATAACATGAGAACGGATGCCAAGAGGGATACCCAACTACCCCCTATTACAGCCGACACTTGTCTAAGGAGATAGCTGAAAGTTGCACCCCTATTTACTCTATACTGTAATAACACAGCAATCTGTGGCACCGAAACCTTAGTGGGTTTGATACCTTTCTCTTTGACTCAAGAGATATGCACTGACCTGGTCTGATTGTCTGTCAGAGTTGCCAAAGGCTTACTAGATGACCGAAGAATTAGAGGACATCCATCTGGATAGCTCTGAAAAGATCATGCCCAAGAAGGAGTCACCCTAGGATGGAGTGATCCCTGTTAAGACAACAAACGAAAAGTAGGCTAATTAAGTAATAGCACCCTTAGGCACTCACAACAGAAATAGCAATTTAGAAACAGAAGGTGATAAAAAATACTCTTGAGAGATTGTCAGTGCCATACAATTATAAACTTTCCCTCAAGCACCCTCTGAATGGCTCAGCAAAAAATAATCCCTGCAGAAAGAAACTAGAACAATCACCAGATGAAGACCGGGAGACTAGTAACATAGGGAATATACCTGGTGCAGTTCTAACTTCAAAGGGAAAACATTATGTATAACCATCATAGTTTTCTGCTTCAGATGTCCAGAAATCAAACTAGTGGTTTGGAGAGTGTAGCAACAGCCGTCCTGGAAATGCAATCCTAGAAGCAATTCTGGAATTCAGCCAGACATGGAACTTCCTGGAGTTTTGAGGAATGTAGGCATCACAAGGCATAAACCTTTCCCTAGGTGAAATTGAATGGTTGAAGATACCCATATTTACATAGGATTTAAGGTTGGTACCAGGACTCTGACTCTTTGGACAGAAAGAACTATTCTTCGTGGGAGGAATGCCCAAGATGCACCAGTACTCTGAAGACCTAACTAGGTATGACCTAGAAGATTTCTAGAAAAATCTGGTCTGGTTATCATCCAAAACCTGAATCAATAGGACAAGTTTGACCAGAGACCGCCAATTAATGGGAGCTGGATAGGGCAGCTCATGCCCCTTCCATTAGCATAAGGATGGTCTCAGGAAGACACTGGCATGACCACATTTCTGATCTTGAGTGGTAGGCCTGAAACAAAACCTTTTTAGTTACTGAGCATTTTTCTTCTACCCCTTGGGAGGCAGTGGAGTAGAAATATAAAAATTAAAAACTCATCTCATGTTCAGTAGAAGAGGAAGTCTAATTCCCCCGGACACCTGTTCAGACCAGTCACAGTCAATTAAAAATGTGTGCAGCTTCTGAAAAAGGCATGATAGGTGCTCCCGCCTAGCCCCCCGCTGGCTGTTTTGCAGCTTCTGTATACAATATATCGCCATTTGATGACCTTGGGCAGTAGAATCAACATTGACTTGGTGGCCGTCAAGTTATGTTAAAGTACCTAGAGCCTTTCTCCATAGGGGATCGAACTCCATACCTGAGTCACCCTGACTCAAAAATTACAGATTTACACCAAGTGCATTGCAATTGAGTCTAAATCTTAATTACCCTCCTGCTTCTAGTAATCAGAAATAAGACAACAATGAAGGGTTTTAGAGCTCTGATCCTGTAGTTGAGCTGCAAACACCATAGTACACGGAAAAGTTGGGATCAAGTCCATGATCATAGGCAATGTCTCCATGATCAATGGCCTAGGGATTCAAGCCTGACTAGCCAGTAAGCTAGTAGGGTCAGGAAATGACTATGTTTCTTAGTATCAAGCTGTGCTTGAGATTTGTTTCTGTATTTAATTGTTTTGATTCCAACTTAATACAATTCAGACCAGACCTGGTAGATCACTGCAAAATTCCCATGTGAATTAATTCTGCAGTTGAAGGAGGGGGTTAAGTGAGACACATCTGCAACCATGACCCATGTACCCCAGAGCTCTACCTGAATTCTAACTTACCAGAAATAAATGGAAACCTGACAAACCCTGGAGAACAGGCGATATAAGGTTATTTCAGACCCAGACCCAGCAAGGAAGGTTGATTGCCAAAAATGTTTGGCTGCTCAAGCAGGTGGCTAAGATATGACCACGCCTACCATCCCTGATTATTATTGTATTACAACATTTACATCACTACTGGATATATATTGTCATACCCACGTGACTCCATCAACTCATTGATTTTGCTCACCCTCACGACTATTAACACTAATCTGACATGCACAGTTGGGAAAGGAGCAGGCATAAACTTCATGTAAAGACACCTTAACCACTTTCCTAAAGGAAAACAGCTATGTAGAAATCTGGCAGCTCAGAGACAGCTGAGACGGGACCTCCTCCACTTGCACCACAGGTCTCTCCTTTAAAGGAAAACTACACCCTTGTATCGTGTAAATTTTGTTTCCATGTCAACAAAAAAATATTTTTCTGTAGCTGTTGGGGATATGTGTGTTTGCTTTAGTTTGTTTTCACTATTCATGCTAGTCCCCTGTAACTTTTCTGAGTGTCTCCATTTTCTAGCTGTTGAAATCTCATTGTCCCTGACAGCTTCCTTAGCATATGAGAATATGATGTGTCAGCACCCTTTAGACTCCACAGTGTGCCTCTCTGCTTGATTACAGTTCAACAAAACAAAGTACTGTGG
Source organism: Neoceratodus forsteri (assembly GCA_016271365.2). Classification (NCBI taxonomy): domain Eukaryota; kingdom Metazoa; phylum Chordata; order Ceratodontiformes; family Ceratodontidae; genus Neoceratodus; species Neoceratodus forsteri. The sequence continues at coordinate 842,850,952 of CM028134.1, forward strand.
CATCTGAAAGAGTTCAATATGTACATGCTGGAGCAGAGAAGGGACATAGGGGACATAATCAAGACCTTCAAATGTCTCAAAGGCATAAATAGGGTGGAAACAACCAACCTATTTCAGATATACAGTCAAACTAGAACAAGGGGCCACGAAATAAGACTGAGGGGTGGCTAACTCAGAGGAAACACGAGGAAGTTTTTCTTCATCGAGAAAGTTGTGGACCCATGGAACCTGCTCCCAAAAGAAGTGGTGGATCGAAAACATAGAAACATATAAAAGTGACGGCAGAAGGGGACCGTACAATCCATCTAGTCTGCCCATTTTAGAATAACTACCCCCTTCCCTATTTACTGCTGAGTGCTATGATGCCTTTGTATTTATCCCATGTGTGTTTGAAACTTCTGACCATCCTGATCCTTACCACCTCCTGGGGGAGACTGTTCCATGGGTCCACCACTCTCTCAATGAAGAACTTCCTTGCATTACTCCTCAATCTTCATATCATGCCCTCTGGTTTTTGTGTAACTCCTATCCAGGAACAGGTCTTGTACTTGAGTTTTATTGATACCTTTTAGATATTTGAAGGTCTCTATCATGTCCCCCTATTCTTCCTCTGTTCGAGAGAATACATGTTAAGTTCCCTCAGTCTGTTTTCATATGGTACCTTGTGCAGCCCTTGTATCATTTTAGTTGCCCTGCGCTGAACCCTTTCTAATCTGTCTATGTCCTTTTTGAGATGTGGTTGCCAGAACTGTACACAGTACTCCAGGTGCGGCCTCACCAGAGATCTGTAGATTGGGAGCACCACCTCCCTTTTCCTGCTGGAGATTCCCCTACTTATGCAAGCCCAGCATCCTATTTGCACTAAGTGCTGCCTTTTCACATTGTTTGCTTGTTTTTAGGTCATCTGTAATAATCACCCCCAGGTCCCTCTCCTGTTTCATGGCCTCCAGTACTCACTCCTCCCATGAAATATCCCTCCTCCAGGTTTCCCTTCCCCAAGTGCATGACCTTGTACTTTTTCACGTTGAAATTCAGTTGCCAGGTCCCAGACAATTGTTTCAGTTTCTTTAGGTCAGACTTCATCCTTTGCACACACACCCAGGGAGTGTCTACCCTGATACCGGTCTTTGTGTCATCTGCGAACAGACACACTTTACAGCTGTGTCACTAATGAAGATGTTAAATAAGATAGGACCTACTGTAATACTGACCTCTGAGGCACCCCACTGGTCACCTCCCTTTCCTCCAATAGTATGCCATTTACTAGCACCTTCTGGGTTCTCCAACTCATCTAGTTTTGCACCCAGTTTACTAATTTCAGACCCACTCCTAGGTTGGCTAGCTTGTTTAGCAGCCTTCTGTGTGAAACAGAGTCAAATGCTTTACCGAAACCTAGATAGATTACATCTACTGCTCCCCCTGGTCCACTATCTTGGACACTGAGTTGAAGAAGTCTATTAAATTTGTTTGGCACGATCTCCTTGTCATAAAACCATATTGTCTAGGATCTAATGTTGTGCTCTCCTCCAGGTAGGAGATGATTCCTTCTTTGAGGAGTGCATCCATAATCTTGCCCACAATCGATGTGAGGCTTGCCAGTCTATAGTTACCTGTGACCTCCCTACTCCCACTCTTATGAAGACGGACCACTGTGGCTCTACTCCAATCCTCGGGGGACAGCTCTGTGTTCCAAGGATAGGTTGAAGAGTTCTGCCAGGGCTTTTGCCAGCTTCTTCTCTCAGTTCCTTGAGTATCCTGAGGTGTATATTGTCAGGCACCATTGCTTTGTTTACCTTGAGTTTCCCTAGTTCTTCTAGGACTTCCTCCCTTGTGAATGCTCCTGAGCCTATATCCTTACCAGAGGTGATGTTCCCCCCTAGCTTGGATCTGCTACCATCTCTTTCCTCAGTGAAAAGCAAGCAAAAGTAGCCATTCAGTAACTTTTTCCCTGTCATCCTCTGTGTGTCCCCATTTCCTTTGTTATTCTGAAAGAAGGCTTTATCCCCTTCTTTACCTCTTTAGCTATCCCTTCCTCTGTTGATGCCTTTGCGAGTCCGATTGTCCTCCCTGCTTCCCTCAACTTCTCCTTGTATATATCCCTGTCTTGATCAGCATTAGTACCTTTGTACCTTTTAAAAACTATCTTTTTTTCTCAGATTTTGGCAGCCACTCCCCTGGAAAACCAAAGTGGTTTTCTCATTCTTTTCATTTTATTCACTCTTGTTAGGCACCGACTTGAGGCTTCGGTTATGGCCATATTGATCCTTATCCAGTGTTCCTCTGCCCCCCTCCCCCCACTTACTGTACCTAGAAGGTTCCATTTAAGATGTTCCTTCATTTTATTAAAGTCTGCCCTCCTAAAGTCCAGGACTTTAGTTTTGGAGTGTTTAGTTTCCCTACTTGTATTCACCTGGAACCACATCCGTGTGGTGGTTGCTAGTTCCAAAAGGACTACCAACTGTTACTTCTGAGATGTTTTCGCTATTTGTGAGCAGCAGGTCAAGGACCACTTCCCCTCCAGTTGGTTCCTTGACTAGCTGCCTTAATCCTGATTCCCCTAGAGCATCGAGAAAACTTTTGCTAGTTGATGAGTTTGCTGAGTGAGAACTCCAATTTATGTCCAGCAAGTTGAAGTCTCCCATCAATAATACTTCACCCTTGTCTGCCATCTTGTATATAGATTCTATGAGCTCTATATCACCTTCTAACCCCTGCGCTGGGGGTCTGTAGATCACGCCAGCCCTAGTCACCACACCAGTCCCCGCCACGAAATGTGACCCAAAGTGCCTCAGGCTCCTTCTGAGTATTTTGGATCATTGTGGCATTGATCCCCTCCCTCACATACAATGGCACTCCCCTCCCTGAGTTCAAGAGAGCTTGGGACCGACACAAAGGAATCCTGGTACATGGTAGTATAAAATAAATGGGGGGCCTTAAAATACAAACAATGGGCAGATTAGATGGACCAGAAAGCTCACTTCTGCCAACACTTTCTATGTTTCTAAGGTGTGAAATAACATTTACCTTCATTTAGTTTTGCAAATTGTTTGAGTTGTAATACAAGGTTTTCCCTTTAAATTGCATTCAGTTTGTGTGCTTCCAGAGAGTTTTCTCAAGATTTTTGTACTTGTAGCATAGAGATGCATGGTATTCAATTTAATTCAATTTTATTTGACCAGGATAACACCATTGAGACAGCTCATTTGCAAGGAGGTCCTGGGGACACAGCTACATATACAGATAGAACTAAAAAGCATACACAAATGCAAATTCAGTGGACACGTATACATATACAGGTAAAGCAAAATGCATGTACAAAATGCAATTTCAGCAAATACAGCACACATGGTATAAATGGTTGCTGTGACATCATGTTCTCATATGCTAATGCAGTTCTCACGAACAATGAGATTTCAACAAATATAAAATGGAGACCCCCAGGACAGTTACAGAGGACTAGCAGGAACAGTGAAAACAAACTAAAGCAAACACGTATATCCCCAACAGCTACTGGAAAATAGTCTGTTGACATGCAAATAAATAAAACTGATAAGATACGAGGGTGTAGTTTTCCTTTAATGCATTCCATGCTTACATATAGGGAATATCATAAGGGAATTGTTGTGTATTGATAAGTAGTAAAAACTCCAATTAGGAATGGACCCAGGAACACTAATAACAGAAGAACAGAACTCAGTTTTTATGTTTGCTTGTGCATGCGCAAGAAACATGATGAGACAGCTTAGGACAGAAGTGGGTTGTGGAGGTGCGGCACTGTGGCAGGCAACGCCAACACAGCATTTGTGAGCTTGGCACCGTTCACCCAATGCAGGCCCAGTCTTCTGATGACACTGGTTCTGTATAAGTGCCACCAAGTTGAAATGATTTGGCCACTGCAATGATGGTCCGCCTCCTCATGGCAGCGTCAGCCATTCTGCTGCAATGAGGGAGCGACCTGTCGTTGCAGGGTGGTACCTTGCCCGGTGTAACATGTCCCTAAACATGGTGGCTGAGGGAAAGCTGACTAACTGAAGTGTCCAATCCCCCTGTTGTCATGCCCCCAGCCCAGTTAATTTGCCGACAGGGGAGCCCACTCCCCACTGGCATAATGCCCTCCCATTTGTTGTGTGCCGAGGGGGGTGCCCAATCCCCTTGGCATCATGCCCCCCCAAACAGTCATTCTTTGCTGATGGGGGGCCCAATCCCTGTCGACTTAACCCCCCTACCTCAAAAAGGCAGGTGGCACATTGGGAGCCCACTCCAATGTGCCAAAAAGAAGCCTGCAAAAAAAAAAGAAAAAAACCTTACTGTGACGTCTTTTTTTTTCTGTCCCTGAAAGGAAAGAAATGGTCCCACGCCGGTCGGGTCCCCTCCCCAACCGCACCCACCCACTGTGCACCTACCTCCCCCACCCCATACTTACTCCTCCGAGCCCGGCGCAACGCATCTTCTTCGATGGACTAGGAACACGCCTGCACTCTTCAAAGCCAACTGAAGAAATGCAGGTAAGCTGTATAATGGCATAAATGAGGTTTTTCAACTTTGGTGCATATCTAAGGCATTTTTGAGATTTTGGCACCAAATTTTCAACATGAGGTTATTGGGACCCTCCTCATGAGTTCAGTCACTGTTATGGCATTATTCGGTCCCGAAAGGTGATTTCGCGGCCACTGTGCAGAATCACCTTTCAGGACTGATTAATAAAATGACAGTGCCACTGTTCATGAGTTGGGCTCTCAAAAAGCCTATGTTGCAAATTTGGTGAAAAAAATCCCAAAAATGACTGTTTTACGAGCGTGCGTTGTGCAGTTTCAACGCACGCTTGTAACTTCGCGAATTTGTAATATTTTCACTCCAGATTTTCAGCATTGGCATTTTTCTACACCTCCTTATGAACAGTACAGCTGTCATTTTTCACATCCTGGCTGAAATGTGTTTTCACACTTCCAGCACAGAATAGCATGGTCGCTGTGGGAAATCAATGTTCGGGACACATTAAGAAAATCACAGTGACACTGTTTATGAGCAGAGGTCCTGAAATGCCTATGTTGAAAATTTGGTGACAAACGTCTATAAAATGACTGTGTTACGAGTGTGTGTCGTGCAGTTTCCATGCATCCTCGTAACTTCACAAATGTGTAGCATTTTCACACCAGATGTTTAACATTTGCACTTTTTCAGACCTCCTTATGAACAGCACAGCAGTCATTTTTCACATCCTGGCCAAAATGTGTTTTCACACTTTCCGGTACACAATAGCACAGTCGCTGTGGGAAGTCAGTGTTTGGGACAGATTAAAAAAATCACAATGACACTGTTCATGAGCAGAGGTGCTAAAATGCCTATGTTGAAAGTTTAGTGACAAAAGTCCATAAAATGACTGTGTTACAAGCGCCCGTTGTGCAATTTCCACGCACCCTAGTAATTTCATGCATCTGTAAAATTTTCACTCCAGATTTTCAACATTGGCATTTTTTCACACCTCCTTATGAACAGTACAGCTGTCATTTTTCATATCCTGCCTGAAATATGCGTTTACATGTCTGGCGCAGAATAGTGCTATCGCTGTGGGAAATCAATGTTCGGGACAGATTAAGAAAATCATGGTGACAGTGTTCATTAGCAGAGGTCACAGAATGCCTATGTTGAGAATTTGGTGAAATAATTCCACTAAGTGTCTGTGTTATGTGTATGCGTTGCGCAGTTTCCACGTATGCTCGGAAGTGCGAGCATTTTTAATATTTCCACTACAGATTTTCAACATTGCCATCTCTTCACACCTTCCTATGGATGGTACAGCTGTCATTCTTCACATCCTGCCTGATCTGTGTTTTCATACATCTTGAGCCCAATGACATGGTTGCTGTGGGAACTGAAAGTTCAGGATACATTAACAAAATCACACTGCCACTCTTCATGAGAAGAGGTCCCAAATGCTTTCATGAGGTGGAGTCACAAAAAGGCCATGTTAAAAATTTGTAGTGCAAATACCAACAAACTCCCGTGGTGTTAGGGTTTCTAACCATAATGTCCCACCCTGTACAGACTGACAGGCATCAGGGGTGTGCCTTTGGATTGTCGACTGTAATACTCATACCATCCCACCCCCACCCCCCAGCCAGTGACAGGCATCGAGGTGTGCCTTGGACTCTCTGACCCCAGAGTTCACCCCATTCCCCTATACTGCACCCATTTCAGTGTATGTCCTTATGGAATGGGGTGACTGTAAAGACGACCACCCCAAGGCACACCTCAACATGCGTCGGTGTCTCCAGGATAGGGTGAGGTGACATGGCATGAACGTCATGGGCAATGACCCAAACGCATACCCCAATGCTTGTCCATCTCTGCAGGGTGGAGATGGGGTTGGCGTGACGTTCAATACTTCACTGCCATTCCTATTCTGCATCTGTCTAACTCCTGCATTTCCAGTGCTAATACCAGCAAGCAAACATTCAGCATTGACAAATGCTTGTTATTGTGCAAAGTCAATATTCTCCACTTCGCAGCAACAACACTGAAGAGAATGTACTGTACATGCAGCTATTTGCATCTGCAGACTATAGTGACACCTAGTGGCAGTAACTGATATTGTCGCATATTAGCATAAGACCACACATCGTTCCCCCAATTTTAAAGCTTTTGTACGAACCTTTTGCAGTTTAGGAATACCAGTAAACTAAAACTGGAATAAACATAGTAACCAACAGTAGCTGTATTGTTGACTCTTTCTAGTATCCAATACCCAGTGTTTTAGCATAAATCCCTACAGTTATGTGTCCCCATTATATAGTCTTTAGACCACACAGGTGGTTTTCTTATGTGCACACTTCTAAGCGAGGCAATATGGGTCACAGGATTCATAACCTGAGAGGGCAGTTCATCTGTCACTTTCCTAGTATCCATGTGGGGCATCATCTCCAGTGAGGTAGAAAAGTGGGAAGCATTCCAAAGTTTTCCATCATCCAGCAAGTAAGTACTGGAACTTTTTTACTAACCACATCTCTTGGTTCAGAATATTTAGATTCACCCTTTCTGATTTTCCAAGGTTTCGTTATCCAAACGGAATCTCCAGTCCTAAACTTAGAAACTTGAGCACCACAGCAAGCATCAGTATACTCCTTGGTTTTCTCTTGTTTTTGTTTCATTCTAGCACGTTATTTTTTTCATCAGCATTCATTTATTCATTTATTGAAATGTTTCACCAGGAAAGGCACACCGAACAACAAGTTGCTCATCTCACAGTGCGTCCTGGGGGAGAGGGTATCATGGAGAACATACATACAGTCAACATTAATGCAAGTATACATTGAAACATAACAGTGTAAAGAGATAGAGGATACAAAAGTAATGAACAAAATAAGTGCAACTTAGGGACAATATGTACAATAAAAATTTAAGGGAACAGACCGAGTGTAACTTCTAGAGAATAAGCATTGACCCAGTTGATAGCAATAGCACTGACCCAACTAGAAGGGTGAGCAGAGAAGAGAAAGGTAACCAAGGCTGTGAAGGGGGTATGGCGCAGGAGTAGGAATTAACAAAGTAAGGATATAGAAGGGTCAGGTAGGAATAGTTATAGTATTATAATGCTTGAGAGAGTAAGAGGCGACAAGGTAGAAACAGGGAGGAATTAGGCACACAGTATGAGTAGGTACAGTCATTTTAACTATGTTCAGCTTAGTACACATTTGTCTACCACAGAGCAACTAGGAAAGTGAAACTCTAGCACTAGCAGGAGGTGTTGCTCTATAGTCCATTAAGAATTTTGGAACAAGTAACTTCCATGGTTGTCTTTCAGTGGAAGCTGTTTGCAAGCAGTCCTTGAGCACATGGTTAAATCACTCAGCTTCTCTGTTTGCACAAGGGTAGTACACAGAACATCTTAGGTGTTAAATTCCCCTTTGCTGCAAAAATTCAGTGAATTGTCTGGAAGTGCACTACGATCCATTGTCTGAAACAAGCTCACAAGGATTCCCTTCTTTGCTGAAAACTGATGTCAGAAATTTAACAACAGTGGAGGTATCAAAATGAGAAGCAAAAACAACTGCAGGCCATTTACTGTAAAAGTCCACTAGAGTTATAGCATAACTACACTTAGGTGGGGCTTACTCAAAAGGGCCAACAATGTCTAGTGCAACTTTGACCCATTCAGTATCTGGCAAGGGCACTGGTTGGAGAACTGCAGCATGAGTTATGGCAGTTTTGTCATGCTGTCTACAAGTAGCACAGTCTTTAATAGTAGCTTCAATTTGAGAGTCCATTTGAGGCCATGCACCAGTACAGTTCACACTGAGTCTTTGTTTAGGTCTTACAATACCTTGATGACTTTCATGGCAAGATCAATGAGTCTTGTCAGTAGAAACATTTGTAGTACAATACGATGGGCACCTCAAACAACAAAAAAGCTCATTTCAAATATTGTAATAAGGAACCAGAGGCCAGATATTCAAAACTTTGCACCGAGTGCAAACTGATTGCACCATGATTACACCAGATTGCTATATTCATAAGGCCAAATACTGCCAGCGTAACATGTCAGCACTGGCGTTAAAAGACAATCTATGCACGGTGCAAAGTTAGGGACAGGGACATGCATACAGGTGCAATGGTATATTCAAAACTACAGCACCGCGTAACATGCGTTAACGTGGCATAAATTACCGCCTATGAAAAGGTAGTCCTAACTCTGGGAAAACCAAGGATGGGGGGGCATGGACACAGCAGCAACAGCGAACAAGGCTGTATGTAGCCAGTGAGGAAGCAGCAAGGGCTGACGGCCACCCTAGGCCACTCCAAATGCACAGGCATCCATTGTGGAAAACAATGCCTCAACACCGCTTGGAAGTTAACAGTCATACAAAGTATTTAACAGTGCTAAACCTCCACTTGCAGCAGCAAACAAACTGCCTTGCTACAGTATATGTGACTTGTGTGTTGTTGTACGTTGTATGTATTTATTGTACACTGCATCATCACATGTAGTGGCTCAGGGACATTCCTGACTATGGGCCATGGCCCACTGTGGCTACCTGGTGAACACAGCAATAAATACATGTGCAAGTGTTACATAACTATCAGTGCGGCCATACAGAACACATCTCCAGTCCCCCCCCCCACATTGGGGTACACCAGCACACTCCAGCACACACATGCAACACTGGGAAACTGGATGGTGTGGAGGGGAGGGTGCACAGGTGGCCAGGCTGCACTATATAGTGGGTCTGCCACAAGGCTGGGGCCCATCCCCACAGTGCACATGTTCCAGTGTCGGGAATACCCTGACCCTGCATGTCTGATGGTATGTGTCACCCCTCCCGGCACATACCTCACATCTGTACACACACCTTGGCACATATGGCCAGCCATGTGTATGTTACTGTGTGTATCCCATGCCAGTGGCACAGCGGGACACAGGACAGCATGACGGTGATGTCAACTATCAGAACACACCTGCCAGCTGGTCCTGTCACTGTGTGGAAAGCTGTAGTCATTGATGCCTGACACACCATAGGCATTGCTGTGTCCCTCACTAAACCAGCCACTATGGTATTGTAGCGTCTGCTATGCAACATAGCAGGGACTACAATATGTCCATGGCATGCAGCACCAACACCCGTGGCTGTGGTCCTAGTCCCCTGGGGCACACTAGAATCTGCTGCTGTGTACAGACAGAGCCTGCAGCTGCCAACATGTATCTCCAGTCTGACATACAGGTGGTGCTGTGGGGAGACCCAGCCTGCAGCTATCGACCTGTAGTTCCAGTCCGACCTATAGGTGGAGCTGTGTGCACCCTGCAATAGTGCCAGATAATCTACTTAGAAGTACATGCAAATCAGGCAATAATGACAGGCTAATGTGGCTGTTTGCCCACGGATTGCCTAAGTAGGCTCATTGCATAGTACTTTTGAATACAGCAAAATTTTGTGCTGGGCAAACATGTTAGCACCGGGCAAATGTGTGAGCGCCGTTCAAATGAGTTTGCCCCACACAAAACTTAGAACCATAGCACAGTTCTGCAGTATTTGGTCTGCACTGTTTGCTGTTTTTATGAATCCACTTCTTTGCTAGCACACACATTGGCCCCATAGTTCACTTTTGCCTTACTCCACATCTGTGTATACTGGGCTGCTGTTATAGTTTGCACTGCCCAGTTGCTATATTCCGAGTTGTCTGATTTGCCAGGCTATGTTTGCACTGCACTCAAGGCCCTGTTTGCACACCGCCGTTTGCATGCTATATTCAACTGATTTAGCCACGGGGTTATTCCTTTGAATATAGCATGCAAATGGTTCTGGGCTATTTTTGCAAGCCATGCATTGCTAAATTTGCTTCAGGGCTACGTTTTGAATATCTGGCCCCTAGTCAGTGTCCAGTTGATTTCTAGAGGGCCAAATGTTTTAACATGTGTGTGCACAGCTCTGTAAGTACTGGGCATGAGACACAAGCATCCTGAAAATCCTCCTCTGAAATGATATCAAGACCCTTGTAAACTGTAGTAATGGTTTATAAAGCATCTTGTAGGGTAGTATCAGTAACTGGGAAGGGCAATCTGGATAAGCAGTCAGCAACAGAGTTCGAAGATCCAGATCTGTACTGAACATTGTAGTTAAACTATAGTAGGTAGGCAGACCATCTTGCAGTGCGCATCCAGCTTGAGTGTTTCCTTCAGTGCTCAGAAGTGTAGTAAAGGCTTGGTGATCAGCTCTTAAGGTATACAAAGAAAGAACTGGAAGGGGACAGGATCAGTTGTGTTCCATTACAGTAGCTGCTGCTGTTGTTTTCACAGGGTTCTTGTGGATTTTAATTGGTAGGTTAGTTCTTTTCTTACTTCTAAGGGAGTATTGTTTTGGGTGATGCTGGATGTTTGTAAACTGATTTGGTGGCTGTAAGTGGGGCTCATTTTGTGGATGTTTCACTGTGTAACAGGCTGCGCTGGTAGAGGCCTATTTCTTCTGATTTAAAACCTATTTGGTGGGATTTGCTTGGGCCTGGTTCTTTGGCTGCTGGGCTTGGAGGGGAGACACAGGGCTGATATACTCTCTCTCGAGTCAGGTGTCTGCCTCCACCCTTCCCTCCCCAGAAGTCTGCGAATTTATAGGGGAACACCTGCCCTGCAATTGGAGGAAAAGGCTGCAGTGCAGCTCATGTAGTTCTAGCCACTGGGGTAGGATTTAAAGGCTGGGAGAGAGGAGCTTGAGAGTTGTTCATTTCCTTATAAGTTTAATGTGTTGTACTGCACCTAGTAACAGGGTTACTGGTGTACGGTGGGACTGTCTCTAAGATTAGTGGGTGACCTGATTAGGCAGTAGGGGTATCTTGGACTAGGGGGGGAACCTGGTGGCTCACCCAAGGAAACATATTTGGAAGAGGATGGAACCACACATCATTAGGGCTGGCATCTTTGGGAGGGTGGTGGGGTGCACAGGGTGTGGAGCAGCCATGATACTGGACTGGGCTTGGAAGTTCGGTGGTTGCCCAGTGTGCTACCAGCTAGCACAGCTTAGGGAGGAGGTTGCTGGGATTAGGGAAAGCTGGGGAAGGGGGTGGTATGGTTGGGGAAGGGGCTGGAATCTCCACAGGGTTGCACCAAGCACTGGGGGTGGGGCATGGGAAAGGAGTGCAGGAGAATACTCAGGGTCATAGGGAACCTGGCAGAGGGGTACAAAGGACACTACCAAGAAAGCAGGCAGGTAACTGGGGACCCTCACAAAGGGGACGGAGGACAACATTCTCAGGAAGTAGGCAGATGGCCAGGGCTGGACAGAAGGAAGCAAGGCAGGGAGGTGGATCAGACCTTACACTCAGTAACCGCTTCAATTCTCTTCTTCTGCTCAAGGATGAGGGGTGATGTAGCCACGACAGGGGTTAGTTAGAGATGGAAAGGTGGGAGTGGGGAGGCAGCAGGCAGGGGCCAGATAGCAGGAAGAACAGGGGGGGACCTGGAATGCAGGAGAATGGGGGGAGCAGTGAATCAGAGCAGGAGGGGCAGGGGGAAGAGGGAGGAAAGCGCAAGAAGGACCAGTTGGGAGGAAAGGTAAAGAAGGACCAGAAGTACAAGGAGGATTCAGTAAAGGGAGCTGAGGGTTTAGGCCAGGGGAGCACGACTAGCAAGGAGGAACTAAATGGAGACAGGAAGGAAGGGAGGATGAGCCAGGCTGGTTTAGCAGATGGGGGAGAAGGACCAGTTGCAAGCAGTGAGGGGGGAATTAGCAAGGAACAGAAGGATACTCAGGAGGAGGAGAGGCATAGGATTGGAGGGGGGGTGGCCATGGTAAATAAGGAGGGGGTGGCATGTGGCACCCAGAAAGGGGGAGGAACACGGAGCCAGCTGGGTGGAGGGGCCTGTAGAAAGGATGAGGGACATGAAGGGGGGGATGGAGGAAAAGGAGTGGTCAGAGTGCTCCTGCTGGGGGATTCTATGATCAGGGGTATCAAATGGGATAGGGAGGGAGAAGCCTGGCCAGTTAGAACAAGATGCTTCCCTGGGACTAACGGTGCACAGAGGCTAAGCCGCGAAATTATATCAGCTAACCCAAGTTGTGGGGTTCACCAGACATACTGGTCCACCTGGGTACAAATGACATTGAGGGAAATAGCAGCTAGAGATACAGGCAAGATTCAGGAGCTCGCCAGGGTCTGTCATGACATAGGATGCACAGTTTCCTTCTCAGAAATCCCACCAGTGCCAAGGGCTAGTGGGGAACACAAAAGGAAAATTAGGGAGATAAACCAGTGGCTCAGGGAGTGGTGTGAGGCCAGAGGGTATGGGTTGATGGGGGATTGGGGGGAGACCTGGGAGGATAAGGAGCTGTATGCTAGAGACAGACTACATCTCAATTTGGAGGGGAGGGGAATCCTTAAGTTGAAAATAGAGGGGTTCATTGGTGAAAAGTGGGGTTTAAACTTGTGAAGGGGGGTGGGATGGGAGAAAAGGCTGTCAAGGGGGTGCCGATAAGGAGGACTCTGTCTCCACCCCTGGGGACCAGGAGGATTGCAGGAAAAGGCCGACTGGCAAAGTGCAGACCAGGGGAAAACAGAATCCCCATGGGAACACGAGCAGGGGAAATGGAACTATAGGGAAAGGGTGGAAGGTAGTCCTGCTAAATGCCAGGAGCTTGGGCAATAAAATGCCTGAGCTCCAGGCGATGCTAACTGAGGGAGCAGTGGATGTGGCAGTGGTCACTGAGACTTGGGCCACTGCAAGACATGACTGGGACCTGAACCTGGAGGGATACACTATGTTCAGGAAGGACAGGGGAGGAAGGGAGGAGGGGTAGCAATGATAGTCAAAACTGCATTGGCATTGGGGAGTAGAGGCGGAGGGAACCGTGGAGCGATTTGGGTCACCTTGATAACAAGGGTGCAAGAGAGTAAAAATAGGAGTGGTGTATAGACCCCTGCCCTGGCAGAGGAGCTAGAGGAAAGTCTGGTGGCAGATGTTAGGAGACACTGCAGACTGGGCAGAGGACAGTGGTGGTGTTGGGGGACTTAAACATGCCAGGAACAGACTGGGGAGACTATGACATCCTCTGTGACCAGGGAACAGAGGTTGTTGGATGTCTTTCAAGGCGTTCCTAACTCAGCAGGTGAGGGAACCGACCAGGAGGCACAGGTATTGGATGTGGTCCTGGCAGACAGTGACCAGATCGGGGCCTGGAGGTAGGGACCCATTGGCAGGGAGTGACCATGCCACGGTCTGGTTCTGCCTGGACCTAGGAGGGTAGAAGGCTGCACAAAGACGGAAGTAACCGACTTCAGGGGCGGATTTTAAGGAAATGGGAAAAGATCCTTAAGGAGCATTTGGATGGGATTGGGTCAGACATGGACGTGATAGTAGGTGGAAATCATCAGGAGAGGGTGCAGGATGCTACCAGCACCTGTGCAAAGAAGACGAAAATGCGGTAGGGCCCAAAAACCTGTTGGTGGACCAGGGAGGTCCAGGAGGTGGTGCGGGGAAAGAAAGCAGCCTATAAGCAATTCAAGTGCTCAAGGAGTGAAAGAGATCGAGGAGTATGAGCTGATGGCTAGAAGGGCCACTAGAGTGGTGAGGCGGCTAAGGCAAGGAAGGAGCAGAACCTGGCCAGGAAATTGGAGAGGGAACAAGGGCTTCTTTAGATACATTGGGGAAAAACGAAGGGTGAAGGGGCAGATTAGCAGGATTAAATAGGGAGAGATGGGCACAAGACCCGGGAGCAGGCTGAGGTACTAAATGAGTACTTCACCTCAGTTTTCACCAGGGAAAATGGGGGTGCTGCATCATACATGGGAGGAGACAGAGATACTGAGGAGGGGGGGACCCTTACCGATCGGCAGGTCTGGGGAGAGGTGGAGGCATCACTGGCAGGTGGGGGGAGGGCTAAGCAGGGAGAAGGGGTACCGGAAGTGGAAATTACAGCATAGAGAGTGAGGGAAGCCCTCAGCTCCCTTAAGACGGAGAAAGCACCGGGGCTGGATAAATTACATCCCAGAGTGCTGAAGGAACTTGCAGATGTCCTGGCAAAACCCCTGGCAGAGCTTTTCACCATCTCTCTGAGGACAGGGTGGGTGCCCCAAGACTGGAAGGTGGCGCATATAGTGCCTATCCACAAGAGGGGATCAAGGGAGGTGGCAGGGAACTACAGGCCTGTCAGCCTGACCTCGGTGGTGGGCAAGGTGATGGAGGGCATTGTCAAGGAGAGGCTGGGGGGACCTGGATAAGTCAGGGTGCCTGGACGATAGACAGCATGGATTCATCCCAGGGAAATGTGTCAGACAAACCTGGTGGAGTTCTATGACTGGGTGACAAGTGCCTTGGACCTGGGTAGACCAGTGGATGTCCTCTTTCTAGACTTCAGCAAGGCATTTGACTCTGTTCCTCACGTGGGCCTGTTGGATAAGCTGGGAGAAATGGGGTGGGGAACCAGATGATCAGATGGATAGGCAATTGGCTCCAGGACCGGACCCAGAGGGTCGTAGTTGGTGGGATAGTCTCATCCCCAAGGAGGGTCATTAGTGGGTCCCACAGGGATCAGTCCTTGGGCCCCTTCTGTTCAACGCCTACGTATCTGACATAAGGACAGGAATCAGGAGTGAGATGAGTCTCTTTGCAGATGACTCGAAACTGGGGGCGGTGGTGGATGGGGACGAGGGGAGGGTGGCCCTACAGGGGGACCTGGAGGCTCTGGAAAGATGGTCTAGAAAGTGGAAGCTGAGGTTCAATGCAGAGAAATGCAAGGTACTCCACCTGGGGGCCAGAAACCCAGGCCAAGTGTACACCCTGGGGGAAATGCTACAAGTCTCGATGGCTGAGAGGGACCTGGGGGTGGTGGTGGATGTCAAGATGAACAACTCTGAGACTTGTAGGAGGGCAGCAGCCAAGGCCAACAGGATGCTGGGATGCATCGCTAGGGGATCACCTCCAGAAGGAGGGAAGTGATACTCCCTCTGTATAACTGCTTGGTGAGGCCGCACCTTGAGTACTGCATGCAGTTTTGGAGGCCACACTTAAAGCGGGACATTAACCTCCTGGAGAGGGTCCAGAGGAGGGCAACCAAAATGATTTGGGGCTTGGGGGACAGGACCTATGAGGAGAGGCTCGAAGAGCTAAATATGTACACATTGGAAGAGAGAAGGGACCGGGGGGACATGATAGAGGTCTTTAGGTACATGAAGAGGGTAAATAGGGGAGGAACAGTCGGGGTGCTTCAAAGGAAGGAGGAAGGGGCCACTAAAGGGCATGGGTGGAAGCTGGTGAGGGAAGATTCAGGGGAGAAAGGAGGAGGTGCTACTTCACTGAGAGGGTGGTGGAGCCATGGAATGCACTGCCTAGGGGGCTGGTGGAGGCAGAGACAGTGGAGGGGTTCAAGAGGGGGTGGGACAGGTACAGGGGAAGGGTTCTGGAAGCAAAATCCAATGCAGCAAGAATATCCGGAACTGGGAAGGGAGAAGCCAGAGAAGGCGAGGGGGACAGCAAGGTCAGCACCCAGGTTGGGACTGACCAAACGAGCAGACACGAAAGACCGTTAGGCCTATTCTGCTGGCATGTTAGTATGTTAGTATGTTTATTTTTTTACCCCATAGCCACGTACACCATTTTTCAACTGTTCAAACACATACCAGGACTTCTTTATCAATGACAAGAGTATTTCCTTTCAGTGTCTGCTAAGGATCATGAAGCAACTGTATTCTCAGATCTATTCACTCTAAGCTGTGTAAGAACAGCCTCTAATCCATAATCAGAAGCATCAGTAGATACAATTGCCAGCAGTGCTGGATCGAAAAGGGTTAAGGCAGGACTGTTACTATCATTTATTTTTTATATGTTCAAAGCTCTACTGAGCACTGTCAGTCCACTCAAATGCTTTGCTTTTCCATAAACAGTGCTTTGCATTAGCTCAACTACAGTAGCAAAGTTTGGTACAAATTTTCTATAACGTGCAGCGAGTCCCAAGAAAGAGTGCAAACTAGTAGGATCTGCTGGAGGTGGAGCATCCAACACAGTGGTCATGTGAGCTTACTCCAGCTGCCAGCCTTCGGTGAAATTAGATAACCATGAGAGCATAGTTTGATTTGATGAAACTGACACTTAGCAACATTAAGTTTCAGTCCAGCTTTCTCAATGCAGAGCACGGCAACACACAGGTTTTCTTCATGTTCCTCTGGTAGCTTCCCATAAACAATAACAACATCATCCAGGCTCAGTACTGTAGTCATCATTTTTTGGAAGACTGAAGGTGCTGAGCTAAGACCACAAGGCACACAACAATATCAGAACAGTCCCTTATGTGTAATAAAAGCAGTAAGGTCTCGGCTATCCTCATGAAGTACTAATTGAATGGGCTGGGACCCCTGGCAGCTGCATCTGCCATCCCTCCACCGAACCTCTTGCTCCAAGGTTCGGGGAAGCCCTGCTGCTTGTTCTAAAATGTTGCAGAGGCTCCCTGGCGCCATGCCCTTGATCGGGCTGGGACCCCTGGTGGCTGCATCTACCATCCCTCCACCGAATCTCTTGCTCCGAGGTTCTGGGAAGCCTGCTGCTTGTTCTAACATTTTGCAGCAGTTCCCTGGCACCATGCCCTTGATTGGGCTGGGATCCCTGGCAGCTGCATCTGCCATCCTCCACCGAACCTCTTACTCTGAGGTTGGGGAAACTGCTGCTTGTTCTAAAATTTTCCAGAGGCTCGCTGGTGCTGTGCACTTGATCGGGCTGGGACCCCCGGTGGCTGCATCTGCCATCCCTCCACCGAACCTCTTGCTCCGAGGTTTGGGGAAGCCCATCTGCTTGTTTTAACATTTTGCAGAGGCTCCCTGGTGCCATAACCTTGATTGGGCTGGGACCCGTGGTGGCTTCATCTGCCATCCCTCCACCGGACCTCTTGCTCCGAGGTTCGGTGAAGCCAGGCTGCTGCTTCTTTTTTTATTGCAACTCTATTTTCGCCTTACTGCGGCAACTACCAGCAGGGGCATCCAGCTGCTGGTCCTGCCCACTGGGAGAGCACCAGGCTCACTCACATGATGGGGGATCTAGTACGGCCATCGCCAGTCCACTGGAGGGCCATCCCCGTACCCTGCCCAGCTAGACCAGCCCCAATGCAATTCCACACGAGTCCTCCCAGAGAGGCAGGGGCACGGCCATCAAGCTGCATGGTCGCGACCAGCCATTTTCCACCTAGTTTCATGGACATGCAATGACATCCAGGCACAACGTGCCGACGCCCGCCGTGCTCCCCCCCACATGTCCACTGGCATGTAGTGCCTGGGCATCCCCAGGGCCACTACACAGTGGATTCCCCACATCCTCCCAGGATCAGGAGAGCAGTCTATGGATGCTCGATCCTGATCCTCCCCTGCTGACCCACCGATGACCTGAGTCCGTTCCCGAACCCGGGTCACCAGCGTGGCACGAGGTGTGGCGTCCGGCACCTCAACCCCCAGCACCACTGGGCCGGCTCTTGCTCTAAAATTTTGCAGAGGCTCCCTGGCACCGTGTCCTTGATTGGGCTGGGGCCCTCAGGGGCTGCATCGGCCATCACTCCACTGAACCTCTTGCTCCGAGGTTTGGGGAAGCCCTGTTGCTTGTTCTAAAATTTTGCAGAGGCTCCCTGGCGCTGTGCCCTTCATTGAGCTGGAACCCCTGGCAGCTGCATCTGCCATCCCTCCACCGAACCTCTTGCTCTGAGGTTCGGGGAAGCCCTGCTGCTTGTTTTTTTTTTTAATCCGCTTTATTGGTATTAGTTAAAAACACCAAAGATCAACAAAACAATACAATGTAGATATGATTACAACATCCTAAGCACACACAAGCTCCCCCCCATCTAGTTCCCCCCCAATCCATGGCTGTAGGCATGATGACCAACAGTAAAGTGGAAATAAAAGGTGACATGATCTTGTCTTAGGATGAGATTGTAGCATATAAAGGGTGTGCATTTGCTCCCATTTGTTTTTGTAACTGGACAGAGGAGGTCGTAGAGTCAAAAACAGTGGGGGAATTCAAGAATGCATGGGACAGACATAAGGCAATTATAGTTTGGGGAGGAGGAAATAGGCAGCTTTTCCATTAGGTAGGAAATGGGCAGACTAGATGGGCCAAGCGGTCCTTATCTGCCATCAGATTCTATGTTTCTATGTTTCAGATGACCCTGTAGGTTGGCTATCATATGTTCCATACGCAAGTTAGACAACAGTTCTTGTAACCATTCCATATACGAGATGGTATCTGCATCTAGCCAATGACGTAACACTAGCTTTTTTAATGATAAGGCTATGATAGTCATATAATATCTACGTTGTCATACCACCACACCGGAATAATCACCCACCAGGCAAATTTCTGGTATGAAGAGCTCCTCAATACCCAGAAGGGGATCAGCCCTTTGCTTTATGGTAGACCAAAGTGACTGAATCTGGGGGCAATCCCAGAATATACGAAAGAGGGTGCCTTCTGCCTGTTGACATCTTATACACTGTGGGACGGGGCCTTGCCTATGTTGTGAAGTTTTACTGGTGCTAGATACATGTTATTGAGAAACTGAAATTGCATTATCCTCAGCCTGTCTTGTGTGATGTAAATATGAGTACCCTTCAAAATCCTTCCCCAGACAAAGTCCAAATGAGGGAATTGTGATGCCCAATACCTGGAGGCCCCATCTAGAGAAGGGAAGTCTCAAACAAATAAACCAGAGTATATTTTAGATACCACATGGGGCGACATGGCAAGGGAAGAGAGGGAATGGAAAACTACCCCAGAACCTTCAACCTCCATTACTGAACCCAGATTAGAAACCAGGAGATACCGGAGTTGATATACTTTGAAGACCTAGGTTCTATCTACCTTAAATAAGTTTAATATATCACCAGACAAGAGACAAACTACATCTTGGGATATTCATTGCAGATATATCATGGGACATCAAGAGCAAGATCAGTCTGTTTGCTGATGATACCAAGGTAGGCGCGGTGGTGGATGACCTAGGGGGGTGGCAGGGGTTGCAGGATGATCTGGCAAAGCTTGAAACCTGATCAGACACCTGGCAACTGGGGTTTAATGCCAAAAAATGCAAGGTGCTGCATTTTGGGATGAAGAACAGGAGGAGTTACCAGCTGGGGGAGTGCAGCTAGTTCAGACAGAGGAGGAGAAGGATCTGGGTGTGCTCATTACAGGGTCAATGAACAACTCGCACAATGTGGAAGGCAGCTGCAAAGGCCAACAAAATGCTGGGTTGTATTGCAAGGGGTATATCCTCGAGGAGGGAGGAGGTGATTCTGCCACTGTATAGGTCATTAGTTAGACCACACCTGGAGTACTGCGTGCAGTACTGGCTCCCGTATCTGAAGAGGGACATTAAGTTACTGGAGGGGGTACAGTGCAGGGCGACAAAGATGATCTAGGGGCTGGGGGACTTATCATACAAGAGAAGGTTGAAAGAGTTGAACATGTACTCACTGGAGGAGAGGAAGGACAGGGGTGACATGATTGAAACCTTTAAATACATGAAAGGAATAAACAAGACGGGTACAGAAGGGCTGTTCAAAGTAAGGGAGGGGAGGGCCACCAGTGGCCATGATATGAGACTGGAGGGAGCAAGGTTCAGGAGGGAGATGAGGAGACACTTTTTACAGAGAGGGTGGTGGCTGGGTGGAATGCGTTGCCTGCAGAAGTGGTATCCAGTAGAACAGTGGACTGCATCAAAAGGGGATGGGACAGGACAAGGGGGAGGGTTAATGAAGGGGAAGGGTGGAAGGGAGGGGCAGCTGCAGAATAAGGGGTGCTTGCTGCACATTCGAGCAGACTTGATAGACCTCTAGGCCTTTATCTGCTGGCAAATTTAGTATGTTCATATCTTGGAAAAAGTCACTGACCTTAGTCTCTGAAAGTTGTGGGACCCAATGAGACTGAATCATTTTGCTGCCTATTTTGAAGTTGGGATTCCCTATGATTTGTTGGCTTGGATCCGTCTTATGTTAGTATTTTAAAAAGGAACAGAGTTGAGAATGAATCCTAACCGAGACTGCAATTGGGGATTTCTGTAATGCAGGGGGGAGGTCCTTTACATTAACATGTAGAAGGCCTGCTGGGGATATTCCCTGCGAGTTCATTAAGTCTGTCTCTATACTGAGCCAAATGGGCACATACAGAAGTGACTTCAGCACATCAGGTGGGGATAACCAGTGCAAGTATTTACTGGCATGGCTGGCCCAATGGTACAGTTTGAAATGCGGCAACCTAAGTCCCCTTCTGTCTTTGGGGGCAGCCAATTTATTGTAGGCCATTCTAGAGGGCTTAACCAGTCATAAGAAGTCACTGATAATGGAATGTATTTTCCTGAACCATTTAAGTGGCAACCACAGATTTAGCAGATTCAGCAGGAAAAGACTTTTGGCAGAATATTCATTTTCAGCAGGCTAATACGACCCCAGAGAAAGAGAGAGAGAGAGATACAGGTAGAGTCTTCCAGTGAGTTAGATCCTGCTAGACTGTTTGAATGATATCATCTAGGTTAAGCTGCTGCATTTTAGAATCAGTTCTAGCTAGGTGGATGCCTAGGTATTTAAGACTGTGTTCCAATATAGACCCGCATCTCCAATGTCACTTTTAAGTGTTCTAGAGTTTAGGGGAAAGACTAAAGTCTTACCCAGATTAATTTTATAGTTAGATAGTAAACTATATTCCTTGATCATTTCTAATGTGGCCTGTATGGAGGTTCGTGGATGCGTGAGGTGTAGCAGTATATCGGCCACATACGCTGATAGCTTCAGTTCTTGGGTACCTATCCTAGAGCCCTGAATTTTAGGGTTTTCTTTAAGTTTAATAAGTAGAGGTTCTAGGTAGATCTTAAACAACAATGGCAATAAAGGACAACCTTGTCTGGTTCCTGAATATAGTAGAAAGGAAGAGGAAAAGACCCTGTTGCAATACAACCAGGCACTCAGGCTTCTGTACAGAGCACTAATCCATTGTATGAACTGAGGTGAGAACCTGAATCTATGCATGGTGCGAAATAGGAAGTGCCAATCTACCCTATCAAAAGCTTTCTCCACATCCAGGGACACCAGAATAGTCGAATTGACTGAGTCCCTGGACGTGGAGAAGATATGGGCCAGCTTTCGCAGATGATCAGAAGAGGATCTCTCTGCCATGAAACCCACCTGATCATGGGCTATAAAAGAGGGTATCACCTTACTGAGCCTAATCACCAGTAATTTAGCCAATATTTTAATATCACAGTACAACAATGAAATTGGTCTGTAACTGGTGACCTTGTCCTCCTCCTTACCAGGTTTATGCAGCACCAAAATAAGGGCTTCTAGAAGCCTACCATCAGTGGATTCTGCTGAAAGAATGGTTGAGAATAATTGATGTAGCCAGGGAGCTAATTTGTTGGCAAAAATCTTATAAAAATTGAAGGGGAACCCATCTGGTCCTGGAGCTTTATCTAGAGGTTAAGCTTTAATTACCAACTGAATATCCGCTATATCAAAAGGGACCAACAGACTATCTCTTTGGCTATCACTTAAGGTGGGAGGCAGAATGGTGGCAAGATAGTTATCCACCCTGTTTGTTTCTGGAATTAATGCCATCGGGCTATATAGCCCACGGTAATATTGCTCGAATTCAGATACACTATCTTGTGGTGTAACCTTGAGGGACCCATCTGAGGGAGATCGGATGGCTTTAATGGTTCATGCCACCAATTGCTTCTTTAGTCTCAGAACCGGGAGCCTGCTGGCTTTTTCTTCTTGATCTATATACTTTGCCTGTATTCTCAGTATGGCAAATTCGGCTTTTTCGCATAACAGTTCACTATATTGTTGCCACAACCTTATAAGTGTGTGTCTATCCTCCTCTGTGGTACTAGGAGATAGGTGTGCCTCTAACTGACGTATGTGGGAAAAGAGGTCAGCTGCCTTCTTCTCCTGGACATGCTTCCTGGTGGTCACTAATCAAATTAGTTCCTCTCTTATAAAGCATTTAAGTGCTCCCCATTCTAGGTCAGCTTTACCCGTGGAGTTCAAGTTAGCTGTGGTATAGTAATCCAGCGAATTAGAAATCCAATTAACCACCCATTCCTCCTTAAGCATTTGGCTATTAATTCTCCATATAGAATCTGTGTGCTGATTGGGGAAAAGGGAGATATGACCCCAGACAGCAGAGTGGACAGATATTATGCCTGGTTCCATATCACAGTTCAACACGCCTATGAGTAATGAGTGGCTAAGCAGAAAATAGTCAGTTCTGGACGATGTCCCATGCACTGCAGAGCAAAATGTATACTCCCTTGAAGAAGGATTCAGCGTCCTCCAAGGGCCTCACAACCCGAGGTAATTGACAAACGCTCTCAGTGCTCGTTGGGCTGGGGTAAGGCCTTGCCACTGTCTATCTGATTGTCTAGCTCAGGGGTGAATGGGAGGTTCCAAATTCCCCCCAGTAGGATGGGGAAAGTGGGAAAGTGAGGAAAGGGGCCAATATCGGGATCAGTTCCATGAAAAAGGAGGGAGTGTCGGTGTTAGCACCGTAAATGGAGCCCAAGATTACCTCAGTCCAGTCTAACATACCTTTCAGAAACAAGTAGCGGCCATTAGGGTTCTGAATACAGTGATCGCAGGTAAAGGGTACTTTGTGGGAAATCAGAATAGCCACCTCTCTGCTTTGTATGCTATTCCCTGCTGTAAAAACTTGCCCAATATACTGTCTACAGAATAGATTGTCCTCATTATCTAATAAATGCATTTCTTGTAGAAATAATATTTCCCCTCTAAGGTGTTGGAGATTCTTAAGGATATGATATATTTTTGAGTTCTTGCGAGCTCCTCTTACATTCCATGTGAAAAATGTTGTACAATTAGCCATTTTCCTTAGCTACTGGTATATTTGACCATCGATCTAAATCATTTTGCTTTTTATAAGTAGATCCACAGAAATTGCCTGATGCCATTCTTCCCACCCATTCCTTCCTTGACCCTCCCCATTCCCCCCCAACCAAAAAATTTCCCTTCCCCTTAAAATTCCCCACAAACAAGAAAGTTGCAGTAACACGAACAGTATTGTAAGTACCCCTGGTATATAAGAATCGCCTTCCACTGGATCCTGGCTTAGACAGTTCCAAAACCTGTGTAACCAAACAGCATTGAAGAATCCAGGTCCCCCACCCTCCAACTCAAAAATCCTTCGACACATGGAACACCTCTCCCATTTAGAGCCCATCCCTTCCCCACCCTCCTCCGAAGAAAATGTATATGGTGGCATCACGGAGGAGAAAATCCTTAGAAATAAGGTATTTATACCTTAGTAGTGCCAAGCTAGGGAGCCTCCCCCGCACTGCCAACCACGTGACTCTTCACACCCCTGTGATTCATCCCAACTTAACATAGCGATGAATAAACTATGATGATG
Organism: Neoceratodus forsteri; assembly: GCA_016271365.2. Taxonomy (NCBI): domain Eukaryota; kingdom Metazoa; phylum Chordata; order Ceratodontiformes; family Ceratodontidae; genus Neoceratodus; species Neoceratodus forsteri. Next base: position 842,874,824 of record CM028134.1, read on the forward strand.
CTACAACAAACCAGTAACTAATACATTTCTAGAGTTAGATTGAAGTACAGCATGCTAATAAAGTAATACAAGGGGAAAAGGGGAAAAAAAAACTAAAGGTAGCACCCGAAATGGAAAGTGGCTTGACGAGCAAGCTCAGATCCAATTTGGCTGGCTCTTGGAGATAAAAACCAAAAACAGGAGAGGAGAAAAAGGGAAACTAAATTGTGTGCAGACTTTTATTTGATGACATAAATTATAACTTGGTGGATCTGCCACAAAGTCCCAATAAATCATCAAGTCCCATTCCAGAATGCCAACCAACACAATTTTGTACAGTCCCATAAGCTCAGCAGAAGTCCGGGTGCCATGGGTATTGTGTGCTGCTAGGAGGAGCTGTACTCCTTCAGCTCTAAATAAATGTAGTGCCCACTACAGGTGTCTATGCTGGGCTTAATGAGTATAAGAAATGTCTGTACACATGGCTGAGTAACCCCCCACACCTTTCGTCGATTAGAATGGAGCCCATAACAACACAAACAGAATCATAAAACTGGCCTTTGGAAATGAAAGTTACTGCTGCTTGCCTTTAACCATGCTGTCACATCATTGCAGATTATGGTTGAGTTGAACACACACTGCTGCAAAGCTCAGAAAGCAAAACAAGCTGAAAACAATCCAATAATGGGGGGAGATGATGGTCCTTCACAATTTGTTGTTAATACACCATCAAATGATCGATCAGCAAACATTGACCCTCATAGAACAACTGCTGCTTCTAACCTGGTGAAGACCCGAAGTAGCTGGCTGCTCTCTTTCAGCGGTTTCTGAATAAATTAGGTAGTGCTTCCAGAAGAGACGATTCAGATGATTTAGGATCCTCATAACTGACCCATTTACTATCTACTAGCACCTGAAGCCTTGCTGGATATCCCATATAGAACTTGATGCCTGCTGCTATGAGCTTTGTAACAATGGGGTGGAATGCAGCCCTCTTCTGCCAGACCAAAACAGGTAAATCTTGGCTTACTTGAAGTTTGGCCTCCTCCCATTTGATTTCTTGCAGTTCTTTTGTTTTGTTGAAGAAATGCTGGTGTTCCTGATAGTTAAGGAAGCGGAAAATTAGTGGTTGAGATGGCGCTTCGGCAGGGGGCATGGGGCATAGGGAACGATGTGATTGTTTAATAGCGTAGTTGGGCTCAAATGGCATTGGGCCTGCCAGCTTGAGTAGCAACCTTTTGGTGAACAAGACGGGATCGGAGCCTTCTTCCTTTTCTGGGAGCCCTGCAATTACAGCGTTATTTCTCCGGCTCCGACCCTCTAGGTCTTCCAGCTTAGCTTCAATTCGGGCCGTCATCTGTTTAGCTGCTACCAGTTCAGGGTCTATCTAGTCAGCACTCTTCTCCAGGGACCTGATACGGGTCTCACTGTCACCAGTCCTCTTAGATAGATCTTCCAGAGCTATTACCATTGATTTGAATTCCATGGTGAGTGATCAGAGTTCCTCACGGAAAGGTTGAAACTCTGCTAGGAATCGATCCACAGTTATGATGTTCTGTTCCACCGATGTAGAAATATTGTGAGCACTGGAGGAGGCCTGTGGCTTAGTTTTCTTGCTGGCCTTCTTGAGCATTGGCGGCAGTGTGTGTTTTGGAATAGCCATGCACATTTCTGCTACCATGCCCGACTTTCAAAATCAGAAACTTGCTTCTTGTAGGTCTGCTGATGTTAACACAACTAATCACCACCGAGAGAAGTGAGTGAAGAGTTGTAAAAAGGTGAAATCAGTCGGAGTTAGAGGGAGTGCTCTGCTGAAGCTGCTACACGGAAGGCTGCATCATGTGACCTTGCCCTGCTGCTTGCTCTAAAATTTGCAGAGGCTCCTTGGTGCCATGACCTTGATCGGGCTGGGACCCCGGAGGCTGCATCTGCCATCCCTCCACCAAACCTCTTGCTCTGAGTTTCGGAGAAGCCCTGTTGCTTGTTCTAAAATTTTGCAGAGGCTCCCTAGCACCATACCCTTGATGGGGCTGGGACCCCAGGCAGCTCCATCTGCCACCCCTCCACCAAACCTCTTGCTCCAAGGTTCAAGGGAAGCCTTGTTGCTTGTTCTAAAATTTTGCAGTCGCTCCCTGGCATCATGCGTATGATCTGGCTGGGACCCCCAGAGGATGCATCTGCCATCACTCCAATAAACCAATTGCTCCGACGTTCTACTTGTAAAATTTTGCAGAGGCTCCCTGGCACAGTGCTCATGATTGGGCTGGGACCCCGGGCAGCTGCATCTTCCATCCTTCCACCCAACCTCTTGTTCCAAGGTTCGGAGAAGCCCTACAGCTTGTTCTAAAAATTTGCAGAGGCTCCCTGGCATGGAGCCCTTCATCGGGCTGAGATTCTCGGTGGCAGCATCTGCCATACCTCCACCAAACCTCTTCTTCCAAAGTTTGGAAAAGCCCAGCTGCTTGTTCTAAAATTTTAAAGAGGCTCCCCGGCGTCGTGCCCTTCATCGGGCTGGGACACCCACAGGCTGCATCTGCCATCACTCCAACGAACCTCTTCCTGCAAAGTTCTGCTGGTTTTAAATTTTGCAGAGGCTTCCTGGTGCCATCTCCTTGATCAGGCTGGGACCCCTGATGGCTGCATCTGCCATCCCTTCACCCTATCTCTTGCTCTGAGGTTCAGGGAAGCCCTGCTGCTTGTACTAAAATTTTGCAGAGGCTCCCTGGCACTGTGCCCTTGATCAGGCTGGGACCCTTGGCAGCTGCATCAGCCATACCTCCACCGAATCTCTTGCTCTGAGGTTTAGGAAAGCCCTGCTGCTTGTTCTAAAATTTTGCAGAGGCTCCCAGGCACTGTGACCTTGATTGGGCTGCGACCCCTGGTGGATGCATCTGCCATGACTCCAATGAACCTCTTGCTCCAAGGTTCGGGGAAGCCCTGTTGCTTGTTCTAAAATGTTGAAGAGGCTGCCTGGTGCTGTGCCCTTAATCAGGCTGGGATTCCTGGTGGCTGCTTCTGCCATCCCTCCACCGAAATTCTTGCTCTGAGGTTTGGGGAAGCCCTGCTGCTTGTTCTAAAACTTTGCAGAGGCTCCCTAGCACTGTGCCCTTGATCGAGCTGGGATGCCAGGTGGCTGCATCTGCCATCCCTCCACTGAACCTCTTGCTCCAAGGTTCAGGAAGCCCTGCTGCTTGTTCTAAAATTTTAAAGAGGCTCCCTGGCTCCGTGCCCTTCATCGGGCTGGGACACCCACAGGCTGCATCTGCCATCACTCCAACAAACCTCTTCCTGCAAAGTTCTGCTGGTTTTAAATTTTGCAGAGGCTCCCTGGTGCCATCTCTTTGATCAGGCTGCATCTGCCATCGCTTAACCTATCTCTTGCTCCAAGGTTCAGGGAAGCCCTGCTGCTTGTATTAAAATTTTGCAGAGGCTCCCTGGCACAGTGCCCTTGATTGGGCTGGGACTTTTGGCAGCTGCATCAGCCATACCTCCACCGAATCTCTTGCTCTGAGGTTTAGGAAAGCCCTGCTGCTTGTTCTAAAATTTTGCAGAGTGTCTCTGGCACTGTGCCCTTGATCGGGCTGCGACCCCCGGTGGATGCATCTGCCATGCCTCCAATGAACCTCTTGCTCCGAGGTTCAGAAAAGCCCTGCAGCTTGTTCTAAAAATTTGCAGAGGCTCCCTGGCATGGAGCCTTCATCGGGCTGAGATTCTCAGTGGCAGCATCTGCCATACCTCCACTGAACCTCTTCTTCCAAAGTTTGGGAAAGCCCAGTTTCTTGTACTAAAATTTTGCTGAGGCTCCCTGGCACCATACCCTTGATCAGGCTGGGATGCCCAGTGGCTGCCATCTGCCATCCCTCCCACCAAACCTCTTGCTCTGAGGATCAGGGAAGCCCTGCTTTTTGTTTTACAATTTTGCAGAGGCTCCCTGGCACCGTGCCTTTTATTGGGATGGGACCCCCGGCAGCTGCATCTGCCATCCCTCCACCAAATCCCTTGCTCTGAGGATCGGGAAAGCCCTGCTGCTTGTTCTGAAAATTTGCAGAGGCCCCTGGTGCCGTAGCCTTCATCAGGCTGGGACCTCCAGGGCCTGCATCTGCATCCCTCCACCAAACCTCTTGTTCTGAGGATCAGGGAAACCCGGCTCCTTGTTCTAAAATTTTGCAGAGGCTCCCTCACACCGTGCCCTTGATTGGACAGTGACCCCCAGCAGCTTCATCTGCCATCCTTCCACCCAACTTCTTGCTCCGAGGTTCGGGAAAGCCCTGTTGCTTGTTCTAAAATGTTGCAGAGGCTCCTTGGTGCCATGCCCTTGAATGGGCTGGAAAACCCGGTGGCTGCATCTCCCATCCTTCCACCAAACCTCTTGCTCCGAGGTTCAGAAAAGCCCTGCTGCTTGTTCTAAAACTTTGCAGAGGCTCCCTGGCACTGTGCCCTTGATCGAGCTGGGACCCCAGGTGGCTGCATCTGCCATCCCTCCACCGAACCTCTTGCTCCAAGGTTTGGGAAGCCCTGCTGCTTGTTCTAAAATTTTAAAGAGGCTGCCTGGCGCTGTGCCCTTAATCAGGCTAGGACTCCTGGTGGCTGCTTCTGCCATCCCTCCACCGAATCTCTTACTCTGAGGTTTAGGAAAGCCCTGCTGCTTGTTCTAAAATTTTGCAGAGTGTCCCTGGCACTGTGCCCTTGATCGGGCTGCAACCCCCGGTGGATGCATCTGCCATGCCTCCAATGAACCTCTTGCTCCAAGGTTCGGGGAAGCCCTGTTGCTTGTTCCAAAATGTTGCAGAGGCTGCCTGGTGCTGTGCCCTTAATCAGGCTGGGACTCCTGATGGCTGCTTCTGCCATCCCTCCACCAAAATTCTTGCTCTGAGGTTTGGGAAAGCCCTGCTGCTTGTTCTAAAATTTTGCAAAGGCTCCCCAGTGCTTTTCACTTGATCGGGCTGGGACCCCCGGCAACTGCATCTGCCATCCCTCAACTGAATGTCTTGCTCCGAGATGCGTGGAAGCCTTGCTACTTGATCTAAATTTTGCAGAGGCTCCCTGGCGCCTTGCCCTTGATCGGGCTGGGACCCCCGGAGGCTGCATCTGCCATCACTCCATTGAACCTCTTGCTCTGAGGTTCAGGAAAGTCCTGCTGCTTGTTCTAAAATTTTGCAGAGGTTCCCTAGCGCAATGCCCTTGATCGGGCTGGGAGTCCCGTTGGCTGCATCTGCCATCCCTCCACCCAACCTCTTGCTCCGAGGTTCAGGGAAGCCTGCTGCTTGTTCTAAAATTTTGCAGAGGCTCCCTGGCACCATGCCATTATTAATCAGGCTGGGACTCCTGGCGGTTGCATCTGCCATCCCTCCACCAAAACTCTTCCTCTGAGGTTTGGGGAAGCCCTGCTGCTTGTTCTAAAATTTTGCAAAGGCTCCCTGGTGCCTTGCCCTTGATTAGGCTGGGACCCCCGGCAACTGCATCTGCCATCCCTCAACTGAATGTCTTGCTCCAAGGTGCATGGAAGTCCTGCTGCTTATTCTACAATTTTGCAGAGGCTGCTTGGTGCCGTGACCTTGATCAGGCGGGGACTCCCGGCAGCTGCATCTGCCATCCCTCCACTGAACCTCTTGCTTTGAGGTTCAGGGAAGCCCTGCTGCCTGTTCTAAAATTTTGCAGAGGCACCCTAGTGCCATGCCCTTGATCAGGCTGGGACTTTTTTCGGCTGCATCTGCCATCCCTCCACCCAACCTCTTGCTCCGAGGTTTGGAAAAACCCTGCTGCTTCTTCTAAAATTTTGCAGAGGCACCCTGGGGTCATGCCCATGATCGGGCTGGGACCCCCAGAGGCTGCATCTACCATCACTCCAATGAACCTCTTGCTCCAACATTCTGTTTGTTTTAAAATTTTGCAGAGGCTCCCTGGTGCCATGTCCTTGATTGGGCTGGGACCCCTGATGGCTGCATCTGCCATTCCTCCACCCAACCTCTTGCTCTAAGGTTTGGGGAATCCCTGTTGCTTGTTCTAAAATTTTAAAGAGGCTCCCTGGCACCGTGCCCTTCATCGGGCTGGGACACCCAAAGGCTGCATCTGCCATCACTCCAATGAACCTCTTCCTGCAACGTTCTGCTGGTTTAAAATTTTGCAGAGGCTCCCTGGTGCCGTGTCCTTGATTGGGCTGGGACCCCCTGATGGCTGCATCTGCCATCTCTCCACCCAACCTCTTGCTCCGATGTTCTGAGAAGCCTTGCTGCTTGTTCTAAAATTTTGCAGAGGCTCCCTGACACCGTGCCCTTCATGGGGCTGGGAGCCCCCGCAACAGCATCTGCCATCTCTCCACCGAATCTCTTGCTGCAAACTTCGAAGAAGCCCTGCTGCTTGTTCCAAAATTTTGCAGAGGCTCCCTGGCACTGTCACTTTGATAGGGCTGGGACCCCCGGCATCTGCCATCCCTCCACCAAAACTCTTGCTCTGAGGTTCAGGGAAGTCCTGCTACTTGATCTAGAATATTTCAGAGAGGCTCCCTGGCACCTTGCCCTTGATCAGACTGGGATGCCTGGCAGCTGCAACTGCCATTCCTCCACCGAACCTTTTGGTCTGAGGCTCGGGGAAGACCTGCTGCTTGTTTTCAAATTTTGCAGAGTCTCCCTGGTGCCATGCCCTTCATCGGGTTGGGACCCCGGCACTTGCATCTGCCATCCCTCCACCAAATCTCTTGCTCCGACGTTCAGAGAAGCCCTGCTGCTTGTTCTAAAATTTTGCATAGGCACCCTGGTGCTGAGACCTTGATCGGGCTGGGATCCCCAGCTGCTGCATCTGCCATCCTTCCACCGAACCTCTTGTGCTGAGGTTCCAGGAAGCCCTGCTGCTTCATCTAAAATCTTCCAGAGGCTCCCTCACACCTTGCTGTTGATCGGGCTGGGACCCCTAAAGACTGTATCTGAAATGACTCCACCGCACCTCTTGCTCGAGGTTTGGGAAAGCCCTGCTGCTTGTTCTAAAATTTTGCAGAGGCTCCCTGGTGCCGTGCCCTTGATCAGGCTAGGACCCCCGGTGGCTGCATCTGCCATCCTTCCACTGAACCTCTTGCTCTGAGGTTTGGGGAAGCCCTGCTGCTTGATCTAAAATTTTCCAGAGGCTCCTTCATGCCTTGCCCTTGATCTGGCTGGGACACCCCCGAAGACTGTATCTGCAATGACTCCATCACACCTCTTGCTCTGAGGTTTGGGGAAGCCCTGTTGCTTGTTCTAAAATTTTGCAGAGGCTCCCTGGCACCATGCCCTTGATCAGGCTGGGACCCCTGGTGGCTGCTTCTGCCATCCCTGCACCGAACCTCTCACTCTGAGGTTTCAGGAAGCCCTGGTGCTTGTTCTAAAATTTTGCAGAGGCTCCCTGGTGCTGTGCCCTTGATCGGGCTGGGACCCCTGGTGGCTGCATCTGCCATCCCTCCACCAAAACTCTTGCTCTGAGGTTTAGGGAAGCCCTGCTGCCCATTCTAAAATTTTACAAAGGCTCCCTGGTGCCGTGCCCTTGATTGGGCTGGGACCGCCAGAGGCTGCATCTGCCATCCTTCCACTGAACCTCTTGCTCTGAGGTTCGGGGAAGCCCTGCTGCTTGATCTAAAATTTTCCAGAGGCTCCTTCATGCCTTGCCCTTGATCGGGCTGGGACACCCGAAAACTGCATCTGCAATGACTCCATCGCACCTCTTGCTCTGAGGTTCGGGAAAGCCCTGTTGCTTGTTCTAAAATTTTGCAGAGGCTCCCTGGCACCAAGCCCTTGATCGGGCTGGGACCCCTGGTGGCTGCATCTGCCATCCCTACACCAAACCTCTTGCTCTGAGGTTCCAGGAAGCCCTGCTGCTTATTCTAAAATTTTGCAGAGGCTCCCTCGTGCTTTGCCCTTCATCGGACTGGGACCCCTTGCACCTGCATCTGCCATCCCTCAACCAAATCTCTTGCTCCGAGGTGCAAGGAAGCCTTGCTGCTTGTTCTACAATTTTGCAGAGGCTCCCTGGTGCCATGACCTTGATCGGGCTGGGACCCCCGGCAGCTGCATCTGCCATCCCTCCACCCAACCTCTTGCTCCAAGGTTCGGGAAAACCCTGCTGCTTCTTCTGAAATTTTGCAGAGGCTCCCTGGGGTCATGCCTATTATTGGGCTGGGACCCCCAGAGGCTGAATCTGCCATCACTCCAATGAACCTCTTGCTCCAACGTTCTGCTTGTTTTAAAATTTTGCAGAGGCTCCCTAGTGCTGTGTCCTTCATGGGGCTGGGACCCACGGCATCTGTACCTGCCATCCCTCCACCAAAACTCTTGCTCTGAGGCTTGGACCCCTGAAGGCTGTAACTGCCATCTCTCCACCAAATCTCTTGCTCCGAGGTTTGTGAAAGCCCAGCTCCTTGTTCTAAAATTTTGCAGAGGCTCCCTGGCACAGTGTCCTTGATCAGGCTGGGACCCTCGGTGTCTGCATCTGCCATCCCTCCAACTAACCTTTTGCTCCGAGGTTCGGGGAAGCCCTTCTGCTTGTTCTAAAATTTTGCAGGGGCTCCCTGGCACCATGCCCTTGATGGCTGAGACCCCCCAGTGGCTGCATCTGCCATCCCTCCACCAAACCCCTTGCTCCAAGGTTCGGTGAAGCCTGCTGCTTGTTCTAAAATTTTGCAGGGGCTCCCTGGCACCATGCCCTTGATCAGGCTGAGGACCCCCCCAGTGGCTGCATCTGCCATCCCTCCAACAAACCCCTTGCTCCAAGGTTCGGTTAAGCTTGCTGCTTGTTCTAAAATTTTATAGAGGCTCCTTGGTGCTGTACCCTTGATTGGGCTGGTTCCCCTGTGGCTGCATCTGCCAACCCTCCACCGAGCCTCTTGCTCCGAGTTTTGGGGAAGCCCTGCTACTTCTTCTAAAATTTTGCAGACGTACGCGCTCCATCTGGAACCCCCCACCAAGTAGCATCCAGCCCTTACTTTCTGAACTTGGCACCTTTTTTCTTTAGCTAACTATTGTTTCTGGCTCTGTTAAACCTTTATGTGCACTGTGATTGGTTAGACTGAATTTTTTTATTTCATTTGTACAGTGTTAAGCTACAGTATTAAGCCTCTTTAGATTCTAATTGTCACAAACAAAAAAGGGCTTAGAATTTTGTATTTAATGGTTTGTGCCTTATAGCTGTTTTAGACTTGATTTTGTGCCACATGTTCAAAACCTCCTCTGTAATTCTACTGTCTTCTCTCATCCTGCTAATCTATCTTTTTTTTAAGCTCCTCCTCTTCACACCCCTCCCCACTTGGTCCTGCCCCCGATTAACTCACAATTGGAGAGGTATTAATTTTGTCCCTCTTTAACTCTCCTCTGAAGGCTCCCTGGTGCCATGCCCTTGATCGGGCTGGGACCCCAGGCGGCTGCATCTGCCATCCCTCCAGCAAACCTCTTACTCCGAAGTTCAGGGAGGCCCTGCCTGCTGCTTGTTCTAAAATTTTCTTCCACCTCCGACACTCTGTTAAATGGGCTTGCAGCCCTCTTAGCTCCACCCTCATAATTTAATCAACCACTTGGAGACGAGACAAAATAAAAACAAAAAAAAGTCCTACTTAAAGGGCCACAACCAATTACCCCTCAGCCACAATATTTCAGCTTTTGTATGTACAGCTACCTCTCAGCCATAATATCTCAGCCTTTGAACCTGCAGCTATCTGCCAATCTTCCAACAATTTACTGCCACCTCCCTCTCAGCTGGATTTGTTAACAATGCTGGCATTGCTGATCACTCACTTCCCCTGGTGTCTGCTATCTTAAACATCACAATGTATTTCCTCGCTTGTCTAATATGTTCCCTATGGACCCTGCATCTCACCACTGCCTATCTACCTCTAGATATAGGCCCTCAGGAGTCGTACCACTCCCCAGACAATACCTACTCCAATCTCATTGCTTCCTGGCAAGTAATAGTGTGTCCTCTCTGGTGTTTCCCACCCAAACTCCGGAGAGTGGTCTTTCTCATATGCAGATGCTCGTGCCACCCCCTTAAAACATATCAAATATTAGGGGCTGGCTTCGCTGCCTTCTCTGGCTCTCCACCCTGCTTATCCTTCTTGTGGGAGACATCGAACTGAATCCTGGTCCAACTACATAACAGTCCTCTGACCCGCCCTCCTGGGACTCTCTTAAGGATCTCAAAATTGCCCACCTTAACATTCACAGTCTCATCCACAATCACACTAAACTGACTGCCTGGGTTGTACACTATAACCCTGATGTTCTGTGCCTTACAGAAACATGGTTGAAACCCTCCACCCCCGAGTCATGCATTGCACTTCCCAATTTCTGCCTCCTGCGATGTGACCGTACTGGTAAAACGCTTGGGGGTGGTTTATTGATATATTATAACAGGCACATCAACATACCCCCATCCACTATGATGCAGCTCCCCCCCTCTGGAACATGCAAATTCCTTCATGGGCTACTCCTTCTAGGGAATGCCAAAAAAATCCACACCATCCGTGCTTACAACCCTCCAAAGTAGGGTATCTAAGGACTCTCCTATCTGCTCGATAGTATCAGTCCCAAAATCTCCTCAAATGAAGTACCTATACATGGTGACCTCAACTTAAACTGGTCTGGAGATAATGTTAAGCAGTATGAACCACTGTTTGCAGCTTTTGGCCTTACCCAGGATATCAGCGAGCCTTCATGTACCCCCTTCCCTGGGAACAGAGGTTCACTCTTGGATTGGATCCTACCAAACAGGCCTGATAGAATCTCTGTGTCAGGAGTCCTTCTTGACTCAGCATCTGACCACTCTCCCATCTACTGAGTATGGAGAGTCTCCTATCCCAAAGTGCCACACAAAATCATACAAATAAAAGATTTCTCCCTCTTCAACCCCACACACTTTTTTCATGATCTTGTAATTGCTGACTGGACCCCGCTACACTCTGCTACAGATGTCACAGGTACTCTTGACAGCCTCCTCAACAACCTTCCCCCTCTTCAGGATAAGCATGCCCCTTGAGTCAGGAAGAGAGTTAGAGGCACCATTACCAAATGGTTGCATAGTAACCTGCTCTCTCTCATAAAAACCAGAGATAAGCAATGGGGTAAATTTAAAGTCACTAAAGAACTGACTACCATGAATACCGGTGCCTCCACATCTGTAAAAAAGCTATATGAACCGCTAAGAATGAATACTGTAAGATCATCCTATTATCCTCTGGCAAAGATCTGCTGAACGTCTGGTGCACCATTAAAATTGTAGTTGGGGGGCCATAGCAGTTGTGATACTTTGAACATGGTTATTGATGGAAAAAATTGCAATAACGCTGTTATGATGGCAAATGCCTTTAACAAACAATTCTCTGATCTTTCGGCGTACACCTCTCTGTTTGCTACTGGCAATGTCAAGTCTTCTACCTATAACCTTGGCTCTTATCCAAACCATTGCCTCGCCCCCTCTTATCTCAAATCAGTCACAGTGAGGGAAACCTATAAGCTACTCGCCGGCCTATCCCCTCATATGAGCGCTGGTCATGATGACCTCAAACCTAAACTACTAAAAATTGGTGCCCCTTTGTTTGCACTCCCTATATCCCATATTCTTAACCTATCCCTCACTACCGGAATCGTTCCCCCAGTATGAAAAGTAGCAAGAGTTGTCACTGTCTTCAAGCAGGGTGACTGATAATGCACAGAAAACTACCACCCTATAGCAATCTTGTCTGCTGTTAGTAAGATACTGGAAAAAGTGGTGGAGGTACAGCTAACAGATTATCTGACCAACCATGCCTTGCTGTCCCCTGAACAGCATGAATTCCGTAAAGGCCACAGCACTGGCACAGCCCTTGCTAAGGTCACAGCCATGAACCATGGCATGTTATCCAGTGCTGTCTTCATGGACCTCTCCAAGGCCTTCGAGCTGGTGGATCACACCTTGCTCTACACCAAGTTCCACTCCCTTGGTGTGTCCAGCCCAGCCCTAAACTGGCTCTCCAACTACTTCACTGACAGGGTTCAGGTTGTCAAGTTTAATAAGGCTTACTCGGAACCTGTCCCCATTATGACTGGAGTCACCCAGGGATCCATCTTAGGCCCCATCCTATCTTCTCTCTTCATTAATGACTTCTACATGGTCCCTACACTTAGCACCACTACCCTATATGCAGACGATATGATTCTCTTATCTATTTCAACTGATATCAATTCCATGTATCGCAATCTACAAGTGGACTTTAATAAGCTACAAAACTAGCTCCTATTAAATAAGCTGTGCTGAACATAAAGAAAACTCAACTCATGCTCTTAAGATCCTAAGGGAAGCTCAACCAGTGCCCTGTTCCACTAAAAGTCTTGAGCCTCGATGGTGTCCCAGTTGGCACTACATGCTCCTTTAAATACCTGGGAGTCACACTTGACCCCCAGTTAGACCTAGCCCTACACATCCAAAACTTGAGTTGGACAACAAATATCAAGCTTGGACTTGCATACAGGGCTCATGGGTCCCTTAAAGTGGCTGCTCGACTTGCCCTTGCCAAAGGAATATTTCTCCCCTTCCTCAGTTATGGGCTGACAACCTTCATCCTTGCCACAAAAATGAGCCTTGCAAAATGGGATGTGGCCTACAATAATATCTGCCACTTTGCTCTTGCCGGCCCTCAGCTTACCCATCACTGTGATCTATATGAAAAACTACACTGGTTGTCACCAAGTAACTATCGTTCATTTGTCCTGGACTACGTCACAGACAAAATTGTCCGTAACACCTCCCCTCCTGCCCTGTCAAAACTCCTTCAGCCGGCGCTGCTATTATATCAGCTCAGATCAGCTGACTCACATCCCCTCTTCGTCACTAAGACTCGTAACTTATCAGGTGATCGTGCCTTTGCAGTCTATGCCCCTAAATTCTGGAATACCCTACCTGCAATCATTAGAAGTACTCCTATCCATTCCTTGTTTAAGTCCTCTCTTTGGTCTCACCTGAAGTCTGCCTCAGCCTGTAACTTCCTCCAGGCTGTCTGGTATCTACTACCTGATCTCAGTGATCTGAGTGTCAGTGGCTCAGTAGGTTGCACACTCACCTCTGAGGGAGGGAAATCAGATGGCTGTGGGTTCTATCCCCACACCAGGCACTTGGGTTCATATACCCATACTGACACTGCAGTACAGCATGAGGGGGATGCTGCACTCCTGAGGTGCCATCTTTCCGATGAGATGTTAGACTGAGGTCCCGTCTGCCTGTTCAGGTGGACATTAAAGATCCCATGGCACTTCTCAAAAAGAGGAGGGGATATTTTTATTAAAGCATAGAATTAGTGCACAAACCAAACAGTGTGTATTCACACAAAAATATATGGAGAGTATATAAACATGAATATCTATTACATCAAACAAAGAAACCAAAAGTGTTCAGAAGACCCTTTTCCCCATCTGGAAGCATGAAAAAAAAGGAAAAAACTTAAATAAGCATCATATTTTCAAACAAAACCAACAGTTTTTACATACTAAGAAGAAACAGTAAATTGAATATGCAGAACTATACCTAGCTCCTTTATAAATTATACTAGAATACTAAATTCAATGTCACTCTGTCTCTGTCATTATCCAGTCCCAATGCCTCCAATATGTGGCATGCGCATTTGAGGACATTTTTTTCATCTCAGAAAAATATACTGCTTGCATATTTTGCATTATTTGAGTCATGACTTGGACATTTGAGTAAACTTGTTGCAACAGAAAGACACATCTGGCTTGCCATATATAATATCTACAGAAAGCAAACATCAGTCTTAATGTACTGGGATGATACTGAGCTAGGGTTGGGGTGAAAATTCCATATACCAAGATGTCATAAGTTATGGCTTTTAGCTTCTTTTCCTTCCATTTGTGTAGAAGCATAACCCAAAGAGCGACACTAAAAGGACATTCGAGAAAAAAATGCTGCATTGACTCTGCAGTATTTATAAAGTTATCCCAAGGGCACATTCTCTCATCCAGTGTTTTATGTTTCAAGTTCCCTTGACCCCAAGCCTCCCATGGCAAGATAACCAGGTAACATCCCATACTTTCGGAGGTATTCTGGGGTCAGTAAGCTGTAGAAAGACCCTATTATTGTCTAAACATTCTCCTTGCATGTCCAGTAGAACTGGTGTTTCAGTAAAATTTGTGTCCAAAATATTCTGATACAGCTGTTTTCTGGTGGATGACAGTACAGCATGTGGTGTTAGGTTCCACTGTCTTATTTTTTTGGAATGTAGGCATTAAATAATTTGGTCAATTAAATCTCCTGAAATTCCTGGGGATCTCAAAGGGGGCAGACAACCATAAGGTGCATAATGGCTCTATAGAAAGTCTCAGTATGGAGTACCAAACTAGGGGAGAGGGAACAAGTGCTTGCGCTAAAGCATGTTTAAGGAATAGGCTATGAAAAAAAATAACCGGGTGTATCATATGTATACCACCAAAACCACAGTCTGAATAGGTAAACATTCTCTTTTCTGGATTTAGTCGACTCCCCCAAAAACCCTGAAAGAAAACCGATGTGACTTTGGCTTCTAATTAAAAGGGAAGAGGATATAATGCTGCAATATATAAGAATATCAGAAACACTAATGTTTTTAGTAACATTACTCTCTTTTTTTACCATTGTTTTACCTTTCTAGGAATTAACCAGTCTAAAAGTTTTATCGGTGGCTATAGTTCAATTATTACAAGCATCATCAGTACTACCAAACTTTATTTCCCATATTTTAATAGGATCTGTTGTTAGACAAGTAGCATGCATGGTAACCTTCTCGGAGGTGCTGCCTGTCTATGGCTTAGGTGAGGCTAGGGTGCTCCACACCATGGGATTCAATCAGTGGTTGAAAAACTGGTGCAGAGCTCAGGGATTTGGCTTCACTGGGGACTGGGGGGTCCACCTGGAGTGATGCAGGCCTATACTGGCATGATGGGCTTCATCTGTTCAGGAGGGGAACCAGGATCCTAGGTGATAGGTTTAAATGCTTCATTGGCAAGCATTTAAACTAGCCAAGGGGGGAGGTACTGGAAAGTAGCAGGGAAATCCTAGCCCCCCCAAAAAAGTCAGGGTAGTAAGTGAGGTAAACACCAAGATAGAGATGTTGATAGGGAGAAGGGCAGGGGTAAATGGAGAAAGTGACAAAGGCAATAAGGACAGGGATGGGGCAAAAAGGAGTAAGGCCATCAGGAAATGGAGGGTAATGAGTACCAATGCCCGTAGTCTGGGCAACAAGCTCCCTGAACTGGTGGCCTTGATGGAAAAGGGATGCCTGGATATTGCAGCAGTCACAGAAACATGGTACACAGAGAACCATGACTGGGATGTTAACATACCAGAGTACATAACCTACAGGAGAGACAGGGAGGGGAGAAGAGGGGCAGGAGTAGCTCTCTATTTAAAGGAAGGAATAAAAGCAACTGAACAAAAGAGTAAACAGGGAGGAGAGGAGGCACTGAGGCTCACCTTAGAGACTGGAAATGGCACCACAATCCGCATAGGGGTTGTATACAGACCCCCCCCATGTCAGGGGGAAGGAATGGACAAGGATATGATAGAAGGCATTCTTAGAATGGCAGAGAAAGGGGAGATACTGTTGATGGGAGACCTGAATATGCCAGATGTTAACTGGAGCACATTTGCTGCAGCCACATCCAAGAGCAGGGCCATTCTCAATGCCCTACAGGTGGCATGCCTCAGACAGCTAGTTTCAGAACCCGCTCATGAGGGAGCAATATTAGACCTCATACTCTCAAATGGGGACAGTGAGAGGATCTCAGATCTAGAAGTGGGTTGCCATCTGGGAACAAGTGACCATCAAACAGTGTGGTTCACGATAAACTCGGCTACAGAATCAAGCCACGCAAAAGTGAGGGTACTGGGCTTCTGGAGGGCTGACTTTGGCAAGCTGGGAGAGTGCCTTAGAAAAGCACTAGCAAAAAGACTAGAAGGAGCGGTGGAGCAACAATGGGGAAACATCAAAACTGCCATTACAGAGGCAACAAGCCTTTAGTGTCAAGTAAATAAACAAATCAAAATGAAAGAAAAAGCCACTATGGTTCTCAAAAGAAGTGGCGGGGAAAGTCAGGGAGAAAAATACAGCATTCAGGAAGTACAAGGAAACACAGAAGGAGCGGGACAGAGAGCTGTACTAGTTAAGGCAGCAGGAAGCAGGGAGGGAAGTCAGAATAGCAAAGGCCCAAACTGAGGAAAAGATAGCCAACTCAGTTAAGAAGGGGGAAAAAACCTTTTTTAGGTACATCAGGGAGCGTAGAAAGACAAAGGGAGGGCTAATAGGCTGAATAGAATGGACGGTGGGTGGGCAGAGAGGGACCGGGATACTGAACAAATATTTCTGCTCTGTATTCACAAAAGAGGAGGGGAGGTGCCTAATCCAATTAACAGAAGCACTCTTGATAGGGGGGTCAATCCCAGTCCTTTCACAGAAGAAAGGGTTCTAAAAGAATTCCTAAAACTGATGGTGGACAAAGCAATGGGGCCTGACAGAATTCACCCCAGAATTCTAAAAGAATTAAGGGGAGAAATAATGAAACCACTGACTACCCTTTTTAACAAATCATGGGAGGATGGTGTGGTACCTGAGGACTGGAGGAAGGCAGATGTAATTCCCCTTCACAAAAGTGGGACCAAGACAGAGACAGGAAACTACAAACCTGTCAGTTTGACCTCTGTGGTAGGGAAAGTGATGGAGTCACTTCTGAAGGAAAGAATTGTTGAGTACCTAGAGGCCAATGGGGCACAGGACCCAAGGCAGCATGGGTTCACAGCAGGAAGGTCATGTCAGACGAATCTAATTGATTTCTTTGACTGGGTGACCAAAGTAGTAGACCAGGGAGGGGCTGTGGACATGGCCTACCCAGACTTTAGCAAGGCATTTGACACAGTCCTACACAAAAGATTAATAATAAAATTAACCAGCCTGGGAGTGGGTCCCAGGGTGGTAGCCTGGGTAAAACATTGGCTGGACAACAGGACACAGAAGGTAATTGTAAATAAAGTCTACTTTGAAGAAAGAGAGGTTACTAGTGGGGTACCGCAGAGTTCAGTACTGGGTCCAGTCCTTTTTAATGTCTTAATAAGTGACATTGCAGAGGGGCTGGAAGGAAAAGTATGCCGCTTTGCAGATGACGCAAAGATCTGCAACAGGTTTGATACACAAGGAGGCGTGGAAAGGATGAGAAGAGACTTGGCAAGGTTGAAGGAATGGTCAGAAGTATGGCAGCTTGGATTCAATGCAAAGAAGTGCAAAATAATGCACCTGGAGAAGAAAATCCAAGGGAAGATTACACAACGGGGGATGTAGTAACAACAACCTAAATGGAAAGGGACCTTGAGGTAATCATATCAGATGACCTTAAGGTTAGCAAGCAATGGAGAAGGCAGAGGTAGGGCTGGGGTATACTGGGATGTACAGGAGAGCATCAGCAGCAGAAAACAGGAAGTTGTTATCCCTCTGTACAGACAGTTGGTGAGACCCCATCTGAGTATTGTGTCCAGTTCTGGAGACCCTATCTCCGCAAGGACATAGACAGGATAGAGGCAGTCCAGAGGAGGGCAACTAAAATGGTGCAGGGTCTGCGAAGAAGCCATATGAGGAGAGATTGAAGGAGCTTAATATGTATACCCTTGAGGAAAAGAGGAGATGGGGACATGATAGAAACTTTGAAGTACCTCAGTGGAATCAACAAAGTCCAAGAGGGTAGCATCTTTCAGAAAAAGAGATGTGCAAGAACAAGGGACACAATTTAAAGATGGGGGGAGTGTTCAGGGCAATGTGAGGAAGTATTTTTCACAGAAGGGTGGTGGACGCATGGAACAGCCTTCCTGAGGAGGATGTGGGGTCTAAAACTGTGGGAGAATTCAAGATTACATGGGACAGACATAAGGCAATTCTTGTGGGGGGTAAGAAGAAATAGGCTGTTGGTTAACTAGGATCTGCAGCTTATCCTGTAGGTAGGGAAATAGGTAGACCAGGTGGGCCAAGCGGTCCTTATCTGCCGTCAAAGTCTATGTTTCTATGTTATAGGAACACCTGCTAAATCAGTTAGGGATGGCGAAGTGGCTATTGTGGGAACGTAAACAGCAAAGCTTTTGGTATAGTTCAATTCTGATCCTGAAAGCATTTCAAATCTAGAAATAGTGTTTTCAAAATCTGGGATGCTAATTGAAGGGGTAGTGCAAATGACTAAATCATCTGCACAGGCTATAATGACTGGGGTGGGAGGTTGTATAGGGGAAGGGATCTTAGGGATAGTTGGGTGCTGCAGTATAGTTCTTAGTAATGGGTCTAACTGAAATACATAAAGGAGGGGGCTAAGTGGGCACCCTTGTCTAACCCCTTTGCATCCTAAAAAAGGCATCCATGGGGAACCGTTAACATGGGGTGTAATCTAGGCAGTATTGTACAAAATCTTCATCCAAGCTATGAATTTTGGTGGTATGTGATAATGATGCAAAACATTAAATAAATGTTTATGGACCACCCTATCAAAAACTTTCTCCTGATCGAGAGCAATTAACAAAGATGGGCAAGAAATAGTACTGTTGGTGATTATGTCCCTCAGAAAGGATAGATTATGTTGTAGGGTCCTATTAGGTATTCCACAAGTCTGTACTGAAGAAACTACTTGAGAGGCTATGGGTAAAAGTCTACATAGTAGAATGGATGTGAATATTTTATAATCTACATTTAGTAGACTGAGAGGCCTCCAGCTTTATCACTATTTTGAACAGCAAAATCATTATTGCATCGGAGAAATTTTGAGGTGTCGAACAGACCCTCAAAATATCTTTAAAAACTATTGTTAGTAGAGGGGAAAAGACATCAATAAAATGTTGATATAATTCTACTGGGAGACCATCTGCCCCCAGAGAGGTGCGTTTTTTTGGCATTGTATGGCAGACTTAGTTTCTTCCACAGAGATTGGGACTACTACATTATCTAAAAAATCAGAATCAGTACTTATTGCAGAAACTGACCCTAAAAGTCCTTTCAGGTGTTTCTGGACTTGCTTTTTTATCAGTGGTAAAGAGTGTATTTGATTTGTAGCTGGGTCCCTAATATGTTTCATAAGGGTAGCATGAACCCTGTCTGAACAACTTTTAAAAATATCTAATGAGGGTTTTGTACCCTGGGTGCCGCATTGCGCTTCATGTTTCAAGGATAAGGCTCTGTTGTATTAGTAGGCTTCTATTTCTGCCTTAAGAGTTGTAATCTGTCTGTAATCCCTCTGTCTTCCTCTCCCCCCTGTGCCTTTTCTCCCACTGGATCAACCTTAAAACCAACATATTACCACTACCTCCCCAACCTCCTAGACAAAGCCACTTCTTCTGGCAGCCCACTCCCCCCTGTCTCCCCTCCCCCTCACCTTGACTCCTCCTTGGACTCTCACACTAGGTGTCACACCTGTTTATCTCCTTCACTACATATAAACACTGTCCTTTACCCTAGTTGAATGCTCTTGATGCTGTACTATCACCATTGGTACTATGAATGACATTGTATCCTTACTGTATACTAGCTACCTACTAGTCGAGTATTGTATGTAAACTGTTTGTTATTGCTGTCATTATCACTGTTTGATGTGGAACCTTTGTAAAAGAGCTCTGAGCTCAAAGGTATGATCCGAATCCCTAAATAAATAAATAAATAATCTGCTCGGACACGTCTCTTTGGGTTCCAAGGGAAAGTAAATTCAACAAATTGTGCCTTAATTGGGAGTATTTCAGGTAGTCTGTCAAGGTTTTATTTCATGCTGCCTGAAGAAAAAAAGGTTTTTAAATCACTTTTGGTCTCTTCCCAGTAGGAGAGGGAGGAGTCATAAGCATCAGTAACAGACACTATGGCATGTATAAAATGTAAAGCCTTCTCAGAAATTATTGCATCAGTCAGAAGTGTGCAGTTCAGCTTCTAATGAGAAACAGGTCACGTGGGAAGGGAACCATTTGCCGAGATGCTAGTCAAGGAAGCCACCAAATGGTCTAATGCCTCGCAAGGGTGCACCGCTGCCTGCAGTACCTGAATATTTTTAGAGATAAAAATAAAATCAATCCTGGTAGCATACTTCCCTCTTTAACAGGTTTTAGCACCCGTACTATGAACCTCATAATATCTATCCTTAAGCTGAGCGTTTGGATTATTTTATTTAGGGTGGCCATGTCGCCAAAGATTTTTTGAGTTTGCCTCCTCTATCAGCGCATGACAGTCCACAACTGAAATCTCCCCTGAAAAGGATATGATGAGAAGTGTATAAATAGGATTGCAATAGTTTGAAAAGTGCAGACCTGGATGCAATACTTTGTGCGGCGTATATGTTTATTAATCTGAAATTCCAAGAGTTATAATTACAATCTATTATCATGGCCCGTCCAGGGGAGATGTCTAAAATTTTGGAAATTTGAAAGGAGTAATTGTTGAATAAAATACCTAACCCATCACATTAATCCTCCCCATATGTCCAAAAAGAAGGCCTCTTTATCCATTTCCTTGATATATGGAGAATTTCCTGCTGAGTTTTTAACCTAGTATCCAGTATAAAGTAAATTTCACGTGGCAAGTCTTTTAAATATTGAAGTGTGGTAATCTGCTTCTGAAAGGACTTAATGCTGCATACATTAAGTGAGAGACAACGCAGCTTAAAGATTGCATCCATAGAGGGGAAAAAAACAAGTAGCTTGTCATAGGTAGCCTACCTATGGGGGTAATCCCTCTCTTTTTTCTGCCTGATGGAAGGGTTCCTGTCTGGGGTCAGAAGAGCAATCCATTTTGGAGGAAGATGCCCTCGAGGAGTCAGAATCTGCGTCCTCCTCCTTGGAGGCACCTTACTGCCGTTTCTTTGTTAAGGCCTGGAACCTATTCTTAGTGAGGATAAGACGTCTAGGGGTTATAGCGGCAGGCTTTTTTTTCCTTTATTCTTTCTGAGGTTAGTAACTGTAGTGAAAGTTTTATCCACCTGGGAGGCAGGAAGGGGCATCTGATTCTAGCTCTGGCTGTCTATAGGGAGGGTTTCAGAGCTAATGTGTGGAGGTTGCTGCAGCAGAGGTAGAGGGTCCTGGTGTTGCCATTGATGGTGGCTCTGCCAGGGTCACAGCTGGTGCTTTGAGGGGGGGGGGTCTGTCCCTAGAGAACTACTTTTTTCCTTCTTTGGGCCTGAACTTGGGAATCAGTTATTAGTTGTATCTGGCCTAAAGGTACTCGGTCCAATCTATTGTGGTCAGCCCATGGACAAGATTGGTAAGTGTGCCCTTGCTCATCACACAAGTTGCAATTCTGGGGGGCGGGGCAGCCTAAACTAACATGGTCATAAGCCAAACACAACGTACAGCGTGGTTTGTTACAGGTGTAACTCAAATGGATTCTAGAACTACACTTGTGACAGGTACAAGGCTGCCAGGGATAAAAACATAATCCCCTGTCCCTCCCGATATAAAAACTGCCAGGTAGATGTGAGTTGCCCCTACCTGTTTGGTGAAGCTGTATCTTAATTTTCTATCTGCCAGTCCAAACCATATCATCATCTAATATAGGCCGGGTGGTGTCTAAAACGTTGCATCTTTATTTATTTAGCTTTTGGTGACCAGGTAAGTACACTAGGCAAGTAATATGCCTATTTTCAGGAATGACCCAGGAGAGTACAACATTGTGAATTACATAGTGGTACAGGGTTATACAGAAAACAACATAGTAGAAAGATTGACTAGAAAGGAACAGTTCAAGGTGACATTAACAAGGTATCAACAGTGGTAAAGCATTGTAGGTTAACATCCGATTTCAGACAGTGTGAGGTAAAACAGAGTCACTGGTTGATTTTCATCCTATTTCAGACAGTGTGAGGTAAAACAGAGTAACTGGAGATTTTGCGAAATGGACAAATTGTAGTTTACAAAATGGACAAATTATAATCTTTGTTTAAGCCAATACTGAACATCTGCGATATTCACCCCCTCACTTCTAAATAACAAGGTTATCACTTTAACTAAAAGCTTTGTGAGGGGAATTAATAAGAAAGGAGCCCAAAGTTGGGATGTTTTTTACATTTTCATATTTAGACCAAAATTGCTCTAATGTGTAAACATTCTTAAAACTAACGTCATATATGGCCTCCCCATGAACGTGAATAAAAGCAAATAAGTCAGAAGGGCTTATCCCCAAACAATCCTTTAACACTGAATGCAGAACAGTCCTCTGAGATGGTGCAGAGTTGAGGTCCCCGAGATATTTCATGTGGATCACATTCCTGCGTTCAGCGGGTGCACCCACTGCCTGAAATAAATCATTGAGTTTAAACCTATTGTCCAGCGGATTAGCCTGTTGAGCAGTTCCTTGGTCTAAAGCAGTAGTGTGAAACATTTGCTCTTCTTCTGCCGAACTGCTGCTGGACTGTGTATGCATACTGTTGGGGCCCATGGATTGGTGTAAAGCAGAATGTGGCCAGCCAGTATCTGAATGTCCATTGGGGACAAGTTGGTATTTGTCCCGGGGGTTGTGCAGTCTCAGAGCACTGCTAAGTTTTATTGCTTTGCACGTTTTGGGAATCCTGACATTTTCCTAATCCAATTTTCTCCTCAGTGCTTACAGGTCCAGGAGAAGTCCAAGGAGCCCCCTCCTTTAATTTTCACCCACCGGCTGCTTGTAGAGCCATTTCTGGAATCTAAGTAAGGTCCGTAGTGCTACCAGAATGATTTGTCATTCTAAGATGTAGAGAGGAGGGAGGCTGAATAATGCTAGCCACAGGAGGATTAGATTTATTCTGTTCAGGACTGTTTACATAAGGGTCTGATTCGGAAACTATAGCATCAGAGATATATTTTGCTGCATCATGAACAAGTTGTGTTAAGAAGGGTTTATGCATCTGAAACACACACCGTAAATGTTCCTCAGAGAGAGAGAGAAGTATAAAACTGTTGAGAGTTTTGTTTATTAGCATCAGGGAGCTCTTCAGAAGTATTTCCTTTTAATACATTCTCTGCGATGCCCTCCACTATAATCAGTCCATCTTCAGTTTCATCAGAAACAATAGAAGTATTAGGTTCCACGATTTTGCCATGTATTGAACTAGATTCTGAAGGTCCAGCAAATTCTCCAGCTCCTCCACCACCTCCACCCACATCCTCCTCCTAGACGTCGGCCATCTTGGCTGAGACCGACGAGGGTTTCCCCTACTGACCGAGTAGGGGAATTTCCCCGGTGTCCTGCCCAAATTTCCCCCATTCAATAAAAATACCACCAATAGCTTAGTCTGGTTCAATTTCAGTTGGTTACCATCTGTGATTCCCCTCTCCCCCCCCGGTCGTCCCTGAAAAAGGGACTTCTAGTCTCAGTGGGCCTACTGGGTCAACAAAATTAAATAAACAAATCTGCTGTGTGCCACCCATTGCTTAGGCCCCCACTCCCTGCCCTATGATAGACCCCACCATTTGCCCTTGCACTTATTATTTCTTAAAATGCCTACCTAAATGCTCACGCACTCTCCCTTGAGCGGTATATTACTCCCTACTGTACAATTGTCCTTGCCTTTTGCTTATGCATATCTGTTCATTATGCACATGTCATTTGTTCTCATTGTTCACTGTCTATTTTAGCATTTCCTTGTAATACTGCCTTACTGTTTATGTGTTATTTTTGTCCTCAATATGTACTGCTGTGTATCCCATCATTGTAATATTTGTTGTTGTACTTCTTTACCAATCTCTACCTTGTAATCTCCTGGGTCACACCTGGAAATAGGCATTTCTTTGTCTAGTGTGCCTACCCAGTAAACAAAAGCTAATAAATAAATAATTGGTGGTAGGCACTCCCGAGGTCTAAATTTGAAGACACTGCAGAACCTCTCCATTCCAAAAGTATGTCTTCAATGAGAGGTAGGGGATTGCTATCAACTACAACAGCCTTGCTAGGTTCACGAAGATCAACACACAGGCAGATACCACTATCTTTCTTCCTGAGTTATGACAATTGGAGAGACCCATTCAGAAGAATCCACGTGCTTAATTATTCCATTCCTCTCCAGTTGCTTCAATTCCTCAAAAACAGCATGTCTGACTGCAGGAGGCAAGTGTCTAAGTTTCTGTTGCAATGGCTTCATATCTGTGGATACCTAACTTTATAGAAGTCTCTTCACACAGCTAAAATGTGTTGCATTATAAGTGTCTTGGTTGCTTTGTTTCAAATGCATGTCAGCTAACTCCAGAATAGCACAATCAGTTGGTATTTCTGAAACTATTCGATCTCCAGAAATTTGCAGATTGAGAGCAGTCACCAGATCCATTCCCAATAGTGGTGTACTTGCTTTCAAAATGTACAGTACAGGTCAGTTTGTGCAGTTCTCTCAAAGTAAGTTGCAGGGAGACAACCTACCACATTTAACTCTTGTGTTAAATAAGTCTGAAGTCTGGCTTTAGGCCCAGACAAGGTGCGGATGTCAAAATACGGTTTGTAAACATTCTCAGGCAGACAGGATGCTGCAGTTCTTTTGTGGTGATGCAGTCATTGTAATGTGACACATTAACTTCCAGTTGCTAGAAAGGCAGCTATTTACACTCAAGACAGTTCATGTATAATAACTGCGTGTACTGAATGTGATGCAGCTTGACATATAATAGCAAAGTGTCCTGATTTTCCACACGAGCTGCATTTTGCATTTTCAGCAGGGCATAACTGTTTACTTGCTATGTGGTTAGGGGATTCACACCAGAAACAGTGGGAAGTGTTTGCTCTTTCTGTATTAACTGGATTACTATGTGCTTTATTCTTCCTGCACTAATTTTTTGAATTGGGCTTTTGATGGCAACATCCTCAGTAAGTGAGTGACTCACCATCTGCTATCACTTTCACTTCCGCTATTGCAGTCTCGATTTGTCTTTCACTTGCTAACACTTTATCAAGGGTTACATCAGTTTCAAGAAGTAATTTTTCCTGAATATGAGGAATGCATGTTTTTTTCAACAGTTGATCTCGTATCTAGAGATGGGCAAAGCAGGCTAAATTTGTTTTGCGAACTAATCTGCGAATTTAGTGCAATTTGTGAAGTGTGTGTCAATCTGGGAAGTGCAGAGTTTCACCACGAACAGCGGAATTCCACCCTTGAAGTATAGAATTCTGTTTGCGGTGAAATTCCACAGTTCATGGGCGAATTCTACCATTCACATGGGAAACTTCGTGATTTCAGGCGAAGTCGAAGTTGCTGAGGATAGGGAAAACTTTGCGAAACTCTGCGGATGCAAATTTTTCACACTTTGTGTCAACTTCGCCGGTGAATTAAAACTTCAGCACACTACTGCTCATATCATTTCATCAGTCATTTGTCCAAACTCACATGTTGCAACAAGTTCTCAGAAAGCAGCAATATAAATGAAAGGCTTGCCTGTAGTTTGGTGACCAAGCAGCCAGCCACTTCCACTTCTTGAGCTATATAAGCAGTTCCTCTAAGCCTCGCTGTGAAGCATTTTTTCTTTGCAGCCTGAGGCTATATTGGTTTGTCCTCTGAGCTGGCTGGGGCCTACACCCCCCACAGCCTGCTGTTTCTGTGTGTCTCTGCCGGACTTCGGTGTTTGTTTTCCTTCTTCTGGTTTGTATCTTCCCTCTGGCTGTGTGCTTCCCTGTGTTTTGTATTTCTTGTTTTTGGGCCTTTCCCTGTTTTCTGTTTTGCTGTATTTTGGTTTACTCTCTTTTGGGGGGCTTTGTTTCTAAGCTCCTAGCATACTGCTACTCTGAAGCTTATACTGCTTGCTTCACTTACTTGCAACTCTCAAATTACTTGCACAGCAACTCCTAGCATTCTGCTACACAGAGCTCATGCTACTGCTTTCAGTTACCTACAACTACAGCCACTGCTGCTGACTGTTTACTTTAATTACTATTGTACCCAGTGCCTGTATTTTATGCTGTGCTCACACACTCAAACTACTGCAATGCAACTGCAATTATTATCTGTGTGTTTTAGCTCAGCCATAGCTGCTCCATGTTGCATACTCAATTCTTTTCACCTGACACGGTTTACTGACCTTAGCTGTGCTGCTCATTGCTGCTCTCATTCTCTTGCAGCTTCATTGCACTGCCTTGCTACACCTGCTTCAAACATTGTCTCCTGTTTTATTACACCTAAAGTGCAACTCTGAGGTCAGCCAACTAAGCTCCTGCTGAGGCTCTTAATATAATTTTGTTATTAAAATGGCCTCACTACTGAAAATCCTCAGAGTTTGTCACCTTGATTTGGCTATTCCTGTTTGGCTGGCTTGCCCCCAATTCAGTGCTGTTTAATTGCAATACCATATGTAATGTAGGTTCTCCTATCACTACTACTGCTTATTGACCTACGTGCAGGTCCACTCTGCTTATGCAACCATTGCTCCTTGCTTACGCAAACCATTGTTTCATGCCTACTACCATCCCCTCGGCTTCAGCCTGGGATTCTGCTGCACTCGATCTGCATTCAGCCTTGCAAGGTCTCAGCACTCAATGCTCATTACGATCTCAGCATGCCGTGCTCATTCAGCACACCAGCTTTTCAGCTCTCAATCACTTTCTGGGACATGCCAGCCATTCTATTCTGATGCAGGGTTCCTGCAGCTGATGGTCTTACTATGCTTTAGTCTGCATCTTGAGTGTGTCCAACTTGAGGAGGGATCCTTCTCACCTGGCCCATAGCTGAGAATGTCCTCACCCCAGGCTTGGCTTTAGTTGCCTGCTACATGACAGCAGCTCCTGGTGTAGAATTTAAGACTAGCGGTGAAGGGTGGTTACGATTATCTCCTTTGGCTCTAGTGTTCCACTATAGAGTGTTTCCCTAGCGAGGCACCTTCACCACATCCTCCCTATAACTGCCTCTGGTTCACCTGGTTTGATTTAAGGTGGGTAGGCCAGGTGAGAGCCTCAGCACTTGTTGCTCTCCTCCTGTGCCTTGGATGCACATATTGTTGCAGAGTTTTCTCAAACTGCCATGGCTTTCCTGCTAGAGGGTTTGAGTGAGAGCCTTCCTCCAAATTGGAATATTTTCCACCTCCTTTAATTGGATTTTCCAAATTGCAGCTGCAGAGCCATCACTAAATAAACTATCCCAAGCCTGGAGGGAAGGTGACCTAATCCTTGGATCTCCAGCGATTTCCTCCTCATAGGGTTTTTTTTCTCTCTCCTCCATTGCCTCAGGTCATAACACTTAGTTAGCTTAGTTTTTACCCTAGTTTCTTAGGTAGGTTCCATTACTGAATGGAGGTGGAGGATGTCCTGATGTTCCCTCTCTACTTAAAGGATCCCCTACACTCAAAGCAAACCATCAGTATCATGCTATACAGACCTGGGCAGTCATTACGACAACTGTGCATCTCATTGGATTATCAAACTACCTATACTTCTCTACTACTACGTTACAGTTACTACTCCTATGTCACAGTTACTGCTTGGTCATATGCTTCATGCTGCCTCCTTTTTTGGGGATGATACTACATTTTGGGGGGAGGATTCCTAAGGTACCTTTAACCACAGGAACTGTCTCATTGCACCTCTAGGGGTGGAACCCTCTCCGAGGGTTCCTGGCCTTCGTACCATTACAGGGTCATAATTCCTATGGAATAGAAACTGTGAATGGCCAAAACCAAACTAACACAGTTACACAAGCATAACACTATACTGGCTGTGTAGGCCAGTGAATTGTTGGTTGACTCACCCATGCGTTGAGTGTGGTGTCTAAACCAAAAGCTTTTGGCTACAACATTCACTTTAGGAGCAAAGAAAGCTTCCAAAGCAAGGACAGTACCTCTGTAGTTATCTGCAGTCAGTGGTGGTGTATGAATAGATCCTCTATCTCTCCGTTCCAAGGCAGTGAATAAGCAAAGCACATTTTCTTTTGTCAGAGAACTCATGGCCATCTATAGAAAGCAAGTAGGTTTCAAGCATTTGCATCCGGTCTTAAATGCAATTTTTGTTTCACCTGGGCATTCCAGGAAAGAAACAGGAAGTTATAGGCAGATGTAATACCTGAAGTAACATCACATTGTGTTAGTAAGAAAAGGAAGTGCAAAAGAAGAAGGAAACCACTTTGGTTCTAAAACACAGTAGCAGAAAAGGTCAGAGCCAAAAGGCTGGCCTTCAGGAAATATAAGGGAATGCAGCAGAATGAAGATAGGGAGGCATACCAAACTTCCCTAAAGGAAGCAGGGAAGGCAGTAAGGCAGGCAAAGGCCCAAATCGAGGAAACACTAGCATGAACAGTAAAAGAAGATGGCAAGACTTTCTATAGATACATTAGTGAAAGGAGAAAGTTCAGAGAGGGTATTGCTAAGATCAAAAGGGATAAGGGGGCATGTGAGGAGGAGGACCATGTAAAAGCATCTATCCTAAATAGATACTTCCGCTCAGTATTTACTGAAGAGAATGTAGGGCAGGGCCCACAGCTCTGCACCATGGACACCAGGGGAGGGAGGTGTGCACTAGTCCCTTCACAAAAGAAAGGGTCCTACGAAAGCTTGATAAGCTCAGAGTGGACAAGGGTATGGGACCTAATGGCATACATCCCAGGGTACTAAAGGAGCTAAGGGTGGAACTAGCAGAGCCATTATCAGAACTGTTTAGTGAGTCTATGAGCACAGGAGAGGTCTCAGAAGACTGGAGAAGGGCTCAAGTTATCCCGCTCGACAAGAGTGGTAGCAGGGAGGAGGCAGGGACTACAGACCAGTCAGTCTTACCTCAGTAATGGGCAAGATTATAGAGACACTCCTTAAGGGAAGGATAGTGCAACACCTGGAATCCATAGGAGCACAGGATCCAAGACAGCATGGGTTTACAAAAGGAATGCCCTGTCAAATTGATCTCATAGATTTCTCTGACTGGGCAACCAGAGTGGTGGAACAAGGGGAAGCAGCTGATGTTGCCTACCTTGACTTCAGCAAAGCTTTCGATACTGTTCCACATAGAAGATTGATTAATAAGCTGGGTAGGCTTGGGGTGGGTCAGACGTTGGTCAACTGGTTGATGGGCAGAAAACAGAGAGTGGTGATAAACAGTATACCAGGGTTTTAAATAGCCGGTATCAGCATCGCAATTTGCGATGCAATCCAGCTGCTCAAGTGATCCATTCTCATTTCTGTATCGCAAAAAAACTGTGATGCATTCTGTTAGCCTCCCTTCGACCATCTCAGCCCCACCACACTTCGCCACCCATGCCCCCACAGACCTCCCACCCGCAGTACCTTGTTAGTTTAGAGTAGTTCCCAGTCTCACCACACGCAGCCCTGGAATGAACTCTGGCAATCGGCTCCCATAGTTTACTGTACAACCAACTAATCCACCTAGTAGCGCTGCCTGTATTATCCTCAGTCTCACACGCGCAGGCCCTGAATGCTAGTAGTCGCTCCCATAGTGCTTTAGATTTAACAAACTTGGAAACTACAGCGACAACATTCGAAACAACTCTGGCTACAAACAAATGAATTAATTAACCACAATAAACAAGAGCAGATAAAAAGACCTGAGACTAATAATACAAACTGCTCTAAAACTAACAATCTATATAGGTAGTGTCTTAAGATCAGTGGAAAAATGTGAGAGTGAACTACAGTACCTTTGTCTCTGATTATGAGGGATGTCCTCATTTCACCCCTCAAAATTGATATGTTTTTCCTCTGTCCTCACAGAAAAGATGCTGCTAAGACAAAGAAGGTGCTGTAAATTCAGACTTTCAAGCAGAAATATATAACGTGGAGTCAGAAATTAACACAAATAAGTAGCAATGGGTTCAACAGTGTGAACGATAAAAGCAGCAGTATTCATGTCATCAATGGTTGAGAGGTATGGTGGTGGGAGGGTTGTCACTGCAACAGGTGACTCAAAGCTTTAAGTTTTTGGCAAAGGAGCCGTGCTGGGGATGCTGAAATGGATGGTGATTTTGGCAGGTACCCCATGGGTGGAGTGGGTGATTAGCTACTGAGATGGGTGGGAGGATGGCTTTAGTGGTTCTGGCAGAGGGGGCAAGGGTGGGGAGGGTATGATACTCAACTGGTGTGTGTGTGTACTGATGAAACAGATCTGAAGCCAAGACAGAGCCAATTTTTAATAAAAAACTTTATTTAGGTTACAGTATTTAAGCATTTTGATTTTGCTAATCAAATCAAGGCATACGCTATTTATTTTCACAATTGATTAGCACTTTCACACGCAAAACTGATAATCAATTTTCAGAGCTTATTCAAAACCCTGGTATACAGTCAGAAGAGATGCAAGTCACAAGTATGGTACCTCAGGGATCAGTCCTGGGGCCAATCCTCTTCAATATCTTCATCAGTGACAGTGTAGATGGACTGGAGGGTAAGATTTGTCTGTTTGCAGATGACACCAAGTTCTGCAACAGAGTAGATGATCCAGATGGGGTGGGAAGAATGAGAAGAGATCTGGATAAACTAGCAAAATGGTCAGAAGAGTGGCAACTGGGGTTTAAAGCAAAGAAGTGCAAGATCATGCACATAGGGAAGAGAAACCCTGAAGCCACCAATAGGCTGGGAGGGGAGATGCTGGCAGTCACAAGGGAAGAAAGAGACGTGGGCATCATAATCACTGATGATCTGAAATCATCCAAGCAGACCTCTAAAGCAGTAGTTAAGGCTAGAAGGATGTTGGGGTGTATTAGTAGGGGTATCACAAATCAGTAGAGGGAGGTAATAATCCTTCTTTACAAGACACTGGTTAGGCTGCCCTGGAGTACTGCATGCAGCATTGAGCCACACCTTCACAAGGACATTAACCAAATTGAGGCAGTCCAGAGAAGGCAAGCAAAATGGTGCAGGGACCATCAGAAAACATATGAGGACAGATTAACTGAACTCAATGTGTATACCCTAGAGCAAAGGAGGGAGAGAGGTGATATAATTGAAACATTCAAACACCTTAAGGGCATTAACAAGGTGAAAGAGTCTAACATGTTTCAATATAAGAAAAATAGCAGGACAAGAGGACACAGCATGAGATTAGAGGGAGGCTGATTAAGGGGTATTGTGAGGAGGTTCTTTTTCACAGAAAGGGTGGTGGATGCACAGAATGGCCTACCTCAGGAAGTGGTGGATATGAATACAGTGCAGGGCTTCAAACAGGCATGGGATAGGCATAAGGGAGCAATACAGACGAGTATGAATAGATAGGCCGTTGACAGAGTAAAGGCCTACGGCACATTCATAAGGTAGAAAAAGAAATGGGCAGACTGGATGGGCCTTGCATTCCTTATCTGCCGTCAGCTTCTATGTTTCTATGTAGAGAAATGGGTGCCATCCTCATTGCCAGTCTGCTGTGTATTGATAAGCAGTAAGAATTTCAGGCAGGAATGGACTCGAGAGCACTAAAAACAAAAGAACAGAACTCAGCCTTTATTGTAAAGACTCCATCTCTCTACTTAACAACAACAGCAACAGCAGCAGCAAAGAGCATGTACATATGTCTCCTCATGTAGTAAGTTTGTAAAGCCACCCTTAACTATGTAACAATTGTTCGAATTGCTTGACTCCAATGTTCAACCTATTGATCGTTTTATGTATACCCTCCTCCCTTGTAATCCCTCCCCACCCCAGTCGCACCGTGAGACGAGCATCTTGTTGCTCAGTGTGCCCCTCCTGGTGAAACATTTTCAATAAACAAATAAATAAAATGTAGCTGTATGCATCTGCAGATTATAGTGACATCTATTGGCAGTAATTGGTATTGTCTCACATTAGCATCAGACAACACAACAGAAACGTATAAATCACTATGAAACTTCAGTTTACCTGGAGCATGTAAATTATGCCTTGCTACATCTGTACGTGCCTGTTGTAGACCCTCCTGCTTGGGGGCTCACTTACAGTGTCCTTGAGGGTGTATAACATAGAAACATATAATCTGATGGCTGATAAGGACCACTTAGCCCACCCAGTCTGCCCATTTTCCCCTACTTACTGTAACACCGTAGACCCTACTTAATCTCCAGCTTAGCCCTCCATTCCCTAATGACTAAGATTCCCTTATGTCTATCCCATGTGTTCTTCAATCCTCCTACTGTTTTTACCCCCACTGCCTCCGCTGGAAGGCTGTTCCAGGAATCCACCACTCTTTCTGTGACAAAGTACTTACTTATGCTTCCCCTGTATCTACCCCCTCCAACTTCATAGCATGCCTCCTTGTTCTTGAGCACCTTCCTTTATGAAAAATACTTCCTTCTTGTACCATGTTTGTCTCTTGAGGTATTTGAAAGACTCTATCGTATCTCCCCTTTCCTTCCTTTCCTCCACGGTGTACATATTGGATCAGTAGGTAACACACTCGCCTCTGAGGCTGGGAGATCAGAGGGCTGTGGATTCAGTTCCCACATTTGGTACTTGGGTTAATATCCCAGTATTGACACTGTAGTGCAGTATGAGAGGGGTGCTGCACTTCTGAGGTGCCATCTTTCAGATGAGACGTTAAACTGAGATCCCATCTGCCTGGATTGGTGGTAGTTCAGGTGGATGTTAAAGATCCCATGGCACTTCTCGAAAAGAGTAGGGGAATTTCCCCCGAGTCCTGGCCAGATTTCCCTCATTCACTGAAAATATCACCAACAGCTTAATCTGGTTCAAAGCCAGTTGGCATTCATCCGTATAGCCCTCCCCCGGGTCATGCCTGAAAATAGGCAGAATTTGTCTAGTGCACTTACCCAGTCAACAAAAACGAAATAAAAATTAAAATATTGAAGTCACATAGTCTCTCCTCATAGGGTCTCTGGTACAGACCCTGCACCATTTTAGCTGCCCTCCTCTGGACCGCCTCTACTCTGCCTATTTCCTTCTGGAGATGTCTCCAGAAGTGGACACAGTACTCTATGTGAGGTCTCATCAATGATTTATGCAGCGGTATCACCACTGCCCTCTTTCTGCTGGACATACCCCTCCCTATGCACCATAGCATCCCTGGCTCTCCCTACAGCCTTGTCACACTGTTTAGCCAACCTTAGCTAATCAGATATGATCACCCCCATGTCTCTTTCCTGTTTGATGGTCATCAGTGCCACTTCCCCCATCTTGTACTCTGCCACTAGGTTTCTATGCCCCAAGTGCATGATTTTGTACTTCTTGCATTGAAACTTAGTTGTCACTCTCTTGACGACTCCTCAAGCTTTCTTAGATCCCTATTCATTTTTTCCACCCCATCCCCTTGAAGTGTCTACCCTATTGCATATGTTAGTTTCATCTGCAAAAAGGCATACCTTCCCTTGTAGCTCCTCTACAATGTCATTAATAAAGACATTAAAGAGGACTGGTACCAGTACTGATCCTTGTGGGACCCCGCTGGTCACCCTCCCTTCCTCAGAATGAACTCCATTTACCACCACTCTCTGAAGCCTATCCCTCAACCAATTCCTTACCCAGTTTACCACTTTTAGACCCACTCCCAGGCTGCCCAGTTTGTTTACTAGTCTCCTCTGTGGAATTGTGCCGAAGGCTTTACTGAAATCTAGGTAGGACGCATTCACTGTCCATCCTGATCTACTTCCTTGTCACCCAGTCAAAGAAATCTGTCAGATTTGTTTGACATGACCTGACGCCAGTGAATCCATGCTGCCTTGGATCCTGTAAGCTGCTGGTTTCAAGATATTCCACAACCCTTTCCTTCAGCAGTGATTCCATTAATTTCCCCACCACTGAAGTCAAGCTGACTGGCCTGTTATTGCCAGATTCCGCCCTGCTACCACTTTACCCATTAAAATAGTCCTTGCTGTCCTTTAACCAAATGAAAGTTCTGAAAAGGACCTGAAACTCCACTGTGCCACACCTGCCTGAGGTTTTGCCAGATGTAATGAAACCCCTATGACTAGAGATTCTATAAATGGGGACCTTTAATAATTAGCATAGCTGACTTGCATAAGTAGAACCAGATGAGCCATGGGCGGTATGACTCCTGGTCCACGGCAGGTCACATGCACAACTCTTCCCCTTTATTTATTTATTTTACATATATGTGTTTGTGTATATACTGTATATATATACACACACACACACATATATATACATATACTGCATATATATCAGGGTTTTAAATAAATGCAAAAACTGATCAGCACTTTCATCTTTATCATTTGCGAAATGTATGTATATGCATTTTCTAGCAGTTTACATTGCTAAACAAATTGAGACATGAGCTATGCATTATCCCAACTGATTAGCAGTTTTACTCATGAAAATGCTAATCAGTTTTGAAGATATTTAAAACCCTGATATATATATATATATATATATATATATTATATATATATATAGATATATATATTATTTTAAACGTTCTGTGGAGAGACATAATAGCCATCAACAATCACTAATTTGATGGACTTCCGGTGACGTCGGAAAACTGATGGCTGTGTGATTCCTCACCACCGCTGACTCACCTAACTTCATCAGACAACATCTGCCTTATCAAAAGATGAACTCACCAGCAAAAGCCACCAGATCCAAAGCCTTAATAGCAAATAACACGGAGACACCAGTGCATAAGCTGAGAGAGCTACTCCAGCAAGAAAAATCACTAACTAATGTGACCGCTGCCAATACCACAGACAGCATGGTGGTCACACGACAATCCGAGTCCAAAGAGACAGATCTGACAGCCACAATTCTACAGACAGCCAAAACAGTCAACAAAACAGATAAATCTCTCACTGACTTGAGATCCGACATCAACAAAATAGAACACAGAATGGATCAATTGGAGCTGGGTCTCATGGAGGTCTCAAACCAAACAGACCGCCACAACTGACTCCTGCTATACTTAACGGCCAAAGAGAGAGAGCTTACTCACAGACTTGACAATCTGGAGGGTCATAGCAGAAGGCAAAATCTTGGATCTATGTCATATCAGAGGGAGTGGAAATGAAGGCTCCAGCAGTGATTTTGTTTTACAGAGAGTACTGAAGGAGGCCCTGTAGCTGCCAGAGGACTTTGACTTAAGTACGGACCGAGCACACAGATCTTTGGCCCCGAGGCCTAGTAATGCAGGGGCCACCCAAAATCCTTTATTTTCAAACTCACTACCTATGCAGCTAAGGAGGAACTCCTCACACGGGCATGGAGGCAACGAGAAATCTACTTTGGGCAACACTGCATTACTCTGGACAACAATTACACTATAGCAGTCCAGGATAGCTGTAGGGTGATCTGGCCCATACTAAAGCAGCTTAGGGCAAGAACTATAAAAGCACAGATTATGTACCCAGCACAGCTAAGAATGGAAACAGAAAATTGGCCATGCACCTTACAGGACCTACTGACAGCCTTCACCTACCTCAAGGGATTGGGTATTACAGTCCCTCCCATGTAGAGAGAACATTTGGAAGAGAACTCCTCAAATCTGTGTGGTCAGTAACCCGGAAAGGATATACACGCACAGGCTCGATGTGGGGAACTACAAAACCAACCTTCAGTCGGATGTAACAGCCATGTTGAGGCCCTATTGTTCACCGGTCCTTCTAGAGGGTCTAGCTAAAGGCACACAACATGGAGCGGCACTCTCATCAGGAACCCTGGAACAAACGTCTGAGAGGATGGACACTTGAAGGGACTAGTATCAGAACTTGACAGTATTTACTCACTTAAATAGATAAAAGTGACCCTCAGGGGGGCAAGTTGTTTTACATGGTGGGGTGTCTGCTGATGTCATGCTTGAGACACATATATGGGGGTGGAGAGGGTCCCCCCTCTTACTGTCGCAATACCACCAAATGGCAGACCTATCCCATACATTGTCCCTTCTCAGTAAGTTGCTGTTTTCAAAAATGTGTATGTTATTCTGTTATTCCATTTGTTCAGACTGAGGGAGGGAAGTGAGTTTCTCCTTAGTTTAAACTATCTCAGCACTGGGGGGTCTTTCTGCAAGGACTGTAAAGAGGGACTTTCAGAGTGAAAATACAGTTACAACAGCATGACTAAATATTTACTAATGTTTAAATTTAACGAATATGTTGAGGTTGCTTTTAATATTGCAATTCAATTTAATTAATATGCTGGGGAGGGGGGTATAATCCCCTTCTTCCTCCTTGGATGAATATGTTGTGTTGTCCTTGTTAACTTAACGATCTGGAGGGCTCCTCCTCATAAGGAATGATTAGCAATAGCATAAAATTACTGCAGAGGGAGCCTGTGACCTGCTCAAGGATGAGCATAAAAGTACTGCAACGTTCTCCTCACAGGGGAATTGGGAGGGGAAGGGGAACAGCAGTGACACCAATAGGGGGAGTCACATGGTGTGCTATGTCTTCTCTCACGTTACAGAAACACACAGCACCCCCCTCCCCACAGCTACCCCGGTCCCTTATATCCAAGCCTGAACATTAAAATCCTGCATATGGCCTTGGCTTTTAACTCTGTCGTCATCATTCTGGGATGGCAGAGCAACCCACTTAACAGGCAAATGCATACCAGTACTTTAACTGAGTCGGGCAAGTGGTGGCTGAATAGCCATTAAACTTAGGAAACCACTACACGTTGTCCTAGACACCGACGTCAGTCTGACCTCTGGGGTGGAGCCTTAGATATCCACCCATGGGACTGACCAATGCACCCCCTCTATAGGGTAAACAGTGTTACGGAGTAACACAACCCAGACAGAGGACATCTCCTGTCTGACCTAGGAAGGGCAGGACAGGGTAATCTGTGACGATCCTGTCCAGCTACGTACACCATCAGAATATAACAGTTTGAAACAGCCACCTCTGGTAAAGGCTGTTAATCAGTGTTATCTTCCTTTCTTGGGGTGGTTTCCACCAAGGAAGGTTGAAACAGGTTACCAAAAAGGGTCCTGTTGTGTTTGATGTTTCTACTTTTAAGCCTACAAATAAGAAACGGTACATATAGTTTTTAGTTTGGTTTGTTTACTGATGTGCACATATTCCTTCAAAAAGACAAAATGGGTATCAAACAGTGGTCGTTCCCCTTGATATGTAACAATGGCTATCATTACCTCAAAAGTGTTATCCTACAATATAAATGCGATAAATAGTCCGATCAAACAGAAACAGATACTAAAGTTTATCAGGGACCAGGAAAGTGAGATAAATTTTCTTCAAGAGACACACCTCTCCCCTAGGGAAGCTTTGAAACTAAAATCCAGGGCCCACTCCGAACTTTACCACGCCTTTCTGGAAAGGGGGAAGAAAAAAAGTGTGGCTATACTTCTCTCATCCACACTACATTTTGAAGGAGGAGGAGGAGGTAGTGGCAGATCCACGGGCCAGATTCATTACGGTGCTAGGTAAAATACAAGAAAAAACAATAACCCTTCTCAAAGTGTACACCCCACCTGGAACCCAGATAAACTTCTACTCAGACTTAATTAAGATGGTGGTGGAAAAGGCTAGAGGAACATTGATAATGGGAGGGGATTGGAACCTTATACTTAACAGAAACTTAGACAGCACCTCCCATATCCCCACCCAAAGAAATCTAACAGCTAGTTTCTTTAATAAGTTACTGGAGGACATGGGCCTAGAAGATATTTGGAGGGAGAAATATCCACGGACTAAAGATTACTCATGCTATTCCCCCAGGTTCCAGACATATTCCCAGCTTGACACATTTATAACATTCTCCAGAGATATGGCCTCTTTTGGACATATGTGGGTAGGAACTGCCACTCATTCGGACTTTCAACCAATATTCCTAGAAATGGACCTTATGTTACCTAAAAAGAATACACACTAGAGACAGAACACCTCTTTACTGAATGACAAAGAGACCATGACGGCACTCAAAACAGTAATTATACAAACAGTGGAACTCAACTTAAACCCGGGTACCTCCCCACAAATACTCTGGGATACTATGAAGACGACGCTGAGGGGTAAACAAATCTCAATAGCATCGTTAAAACAGAGGGAAAAAAAGAAAATAGAGCAACTAACTAATTAAGGGGAATAGAGATGCAACAAAAACACAAGTGGAACAAACAGTTTGAGGTTGAGATCAGGGAGGTAAGGAGCAGAATACAGAAAATCCAACAAACCGGTATGGAAAGAGCCTTATGCTACCTAAAACAATCCTATTTTGAGGGTGGACCTAGGGTGACAAAATTCCTGGCCTACCGTCTGAGACAAAGGGCTGCCAAGGCCAGCATAACTAAAATTAAACACTCTAAAAATGGGAATATAACGTATAAGGGAGATCAAATAGCGGACCCATTTGTTAACTGCTACAGGAACTTGTATCACCCACAGACAGAAACTTCACTTACTGAAAAGCAACAATTTCTAAGTGAACTAAATCTCCCTACACTGACACAACAACAAGGACAGGTCTTGACAACATCCATTATGCATTCAGAACTGGCTACAGCCATCCAGAATGTGAAGACAGGGAAATGTCTTGGCCCCAATGGATTTGGGGGGGTAATGTATAAAGCTCTAGCCAAGGACCTGTCCCCACACTTACAAAGGGGTTACAGTGAGATCTGGGTGGGAAGGGAACTGGTCCCCCCATCTTGGAACTATGCAACAATAACAGTGATACACAAGGTGGGCAGGGACCCCATAGAATGTGGCTTGTACCGTCCTATTTCACTTCTGAATGTGGACTGTAAGTTATTCACTTCCATAATAGCAGCCCATCTGAACAGACTAGTAGAACACCTCATTCCCCCAGAACAAATAGGATTTGTGGTGAGCCATCAAGCTCAGGATAATGTCAGACACGCTATTAATATTATTGATAAAGTCACCCAGGATCATACCCCAACATGTGTAATAAGCCTCGACGCAGAAAAAGCATTTGATAAGGTCTCTTGGCCCTTCCTATTTTTAGTCCTTGAACATTTTGGCTTCCCTCAAAGATTTGTGGATGGACTCAGGGCCCTATATGCTGCACCCCAGACATATATTAGGGTTAATGGGGGAATATCTAATAGATTTCCATTTGCCTGGGGCACCCAACAGGGATGCCTTCTCTCCCCCCTCTTATTTGCCCTGTATATTGAACCCCTTGCTAGTGCCATATGGGAACATCCAGAGATCACAGGGGTGGAGATAGGGGACACAGAACATAAGATCTTGTTATATGCAGATGTTGTACTACTATACCTCACCAATTCAGAAAGATTGGTCCCCCAGATTTGGTTCCTGTTAGAAAAGCTTGGAAGACATGCTGATTATTCACTTAATAAAACTAAAACAGAGGTTATTAAAATCCATTATAACCCCTTCCCTGAAATTGTAGCACTCTTCCCCCTCAATTGGAACAGAGCTAAGATCAAATACTGTACTTGGGGATACAAATTCCAAAAATCCTGGGGAAGCTCTTTCATACTAATTTTGAACCCCTCATCACCCAAGTCCATCAAGACATAGCCAAATGGAAACTATTAAATCTGCTGCTGCACTCCAGAATACAATCCATCATAATGAATATACTACCCAAGTTCTTATACTTATTTCAAAGTATAGCCCTCAAAATAACAAGGAAGCATTTCCAAACATGGCAAAAAATGATAAATCAATATGTATGGTCCTCAGGTAAACCTAGGCTAAAATTACAAATTATGTAGTTGGATAAACTGAAGGTGGGGAGAGCACTCCCTAACCTTGAGGATTACTACTTCGCAGCACAGATCATTTTGCCATGCTGTGGGATATGAGAGGCTACAAGGCACACTGGAAAACCATAGAAATATGCCACACAGAGGGAGTGCCCCTGGGAGCCAGGATGGTGGACCCACCACTCAAGCAAGACAATAAGGAACTCCCACTCACTAATGTCCGCAAACACCCTGGCAAAGATCCAGAGGTTATGGTCCAAGTATAAGCTGGGGAGCACCATATGGCCCCTACAATGGTTTGCATGGAGCAATATCTTCCCCCCTGCAAAAATGGACCATGTTTTCAAACAATGGTCAAGGCTAGGATTCTGCCGGTTGGGTCAACTGATGGAGGGGGAGACCTTCCAGGAGTCTCAGGTGATCATGGACACATATCACCTTAGAAATACTGACCGCTACTGCTTTCTACAGTTGAGAGCATACATAAACACACTTCTGAGAGATACAAGAGCCCTGGCTCAGACCAACCACCTACTCACGACAATCCAGGCCATCACACACCGAGAACTAAAAAAGAGACATATTTCAGCCCTTTATAAAGCCATTAGATGCCTATATGACACCTGTATGCAACAGATAAAACAGAAGTGGGAAAGGGAGGCTAATATTCAGCTAAGTGAAGAGGAATGGGATAGGGTTTTTTACTTCGCCAACAGAAGTACACATTCACCCCAATGGCAAGAGTTTGAATGGAAAATAAAGATGAGGTACTTTTACACAGCAGTCATACAGCAGAAGAGGGGGAAGGGAGCTCAGGCGGCTTGCTGGAGGCAATGCGGTGAACAGGTGGCACACCACACACACACACACACACACACACACACACACACACACACACACACATCTTTTGGCTCTGTCCAACTTTGCAGCCATTCCTGAAGCAGGTGTCCCAGACAATAACAAGTGTGTTCCCCTGTTCCATATCCCCTACCATGTCAAACTTATTACTTGGACTACCCCCTTTGGATGTGAAGGAAACAGACGCCATATGTCTATGGAATATTCTTCTTGAAGCAGCTCACAAAGCCATTACTAGAAAGTGGTTAGCTAGAGATCCACTGACTCATCAACAATGGCTGACTATAGTTCAAGAAATACAGGAAATGGAGGAGCTAACGTATAAAGTAAACCATGAGACACATGTTTTTACACATAGGTGGGACACGATGGCTGTTGCAGCCACAGATGGATCCCTGAATCACATGGGGCTGCTGCAGATCATGTCCTGGGTAGGGATGGTATAACACATCTGAGCTATGACCCCAGCCAATAAGAGATAGAGGGCTATGAATGAAATTTTGGGATGGGGGCAGGAGGGGACAGGCGATAGAAAGAAAGTTGAACTATATTGTGATTAAATGTATGGGGATGATAAGAATAAGTTAAGAATACTATACACTGTGAATGGAGTGATTAGAAAATTGCATAAGATTATTGACATTAATGGAATGTAATGTGTACACAGTATGACATTTTAATTTATTTATGATTTCTGTACCTAAATGTTTCAATAAACTTGATTTTAAAAAATAAACCATTCACTAATTTCACCTGTGCATCAACTCCTAAATAAAACTAATAACCTACGTTGAACCACGCCGGAGACCCGGGTTCAGAAACGGACTCGGGGCACTGGGGGCTGGCAGAGGAAGGAGAAGATTGAGCAGCTGTAAGACTGCTTTCCTCTCCTGGGGTGGGCTGTGGGAGTGTGTCACTCTGCAGTGACCTGAGGTGGAGACCAGGGGTAATTCAGGCGCTGCACAAAGGAGGGAATGTCACCAGAAAATGGAAAATGACTCCGCACTCAACAGGATGATGGCCACCCAGCAGTCCGATGCCATCAATGTCCCAGAGCCATCCGTCCCTGAGCAGTACCCCAGGGCCAAGTATTACACTTGTCTGCCTCAGGTGCCTCTCCCCTCGGAGGAGGGGGGCACACCCAGCGAAGGGTTACATTCAGGTTATCCTAGGGATGTCTGCAATGTGAGGGACAGGCCCGGGAACAGGATGGATCGGATGTAGCCTTGGCACAGCCTGAAGGAGAGGCTGAGAGCAGCAGCACATGGAGGGGGAAAAAGATAATACAAAAAAAAACAGAAAAAAACTAATAACCTACTGACAACCATGCACCCATAGAAAACATCACCAGCTCCTAATCACTTAATAAAAACAAATCTGTGTAACCCCCACCCCCCTGCCTTTTTGCAAACGACGGGTGGTATGCTGTTTAAATCTGACAGCAGTACCAGGTGGAGACTGGGTTCGGGGAGGAATAGGTTACTCGGCACAAGGGCTAGGTTTGGCTACTCTGCACAGGGGCACCCAAGTAACTCCGAACACAGGAAGCAATAACTGTAATGTCTAATACCAGGAATGGGATTCTAAAGTGTGGTTTATTCACATCCAAGCAGAACAAACAAAGCATAGATGGACCCCCATGGGGCTACACTTCTGGTAATGCAGATTAAAAAGAATCAGGAACACTTCTTCAACACTCCAGCCCTCAGGCTCTGAACCCACCGGGCACACAGCCCAGACTTGCATGCTGCTTTGGGTACACACCCCGAACTTGTACACTGTTTGGGATTTCCCTGGCTCAGCTACCCTGCCGGCCACTCGAACACCTTCCATTTGTCATGGAAACATTTGTTGGTGTCTCTCTAAACCACCTAAGAGCCTTCGACTCCATAAGGGAAACTTCCATTTAATCCCATGTCTGGGTACTTTCCGCAGGCACTGGCCAAGTACCTGAGAGAAAGTAAAAATGCCACAGAGCAAATCCGTAGAGGTGAATTTGGTTACTACTGATAGGGGGGTCTCCTACCTCTCGCTTCCACAATTCATACCCGTCCATTTCTCTGGACATTAAACATTTTCTGTAAAGCTTGGCAATGTAGATTAAAGGGTAAATGCCTGTCACATTTCCTCTACATGTCTTGGCTTTCCATTGTGCTAGACTTGAACATACTTAAACATCTCTTTCTGTAAAGCTTGGCAATGTAGATTAAAGGGTAAATGCCTGTCACATTTCCTTTACATGTCTTGGCTTTCCCATTGTGCTGGACTTGAACATACTTTTACTTGGCTTAGCCCATTACTCTATGCCTCCCTCTGCTCAAGCAGTCCAATCCCAGGGAGGCAGTCCAAGGGAGGCAGTATAGCGCAGTGGTTTAAGGCTCTGAGCTGCAAATCTGGAGACCTGAGTTTGAATCCCACAGCCCCCACTTGCATATTGTGTGACCCTGAGCAAGTCACTTAACTTCCCTGTGCTCTCAGGTTGCACATGTAAACAAGCTTTCAGCTTAGTGTGTCTCACCTGACTAAACAATTGAAAAAAAAAAATCCCCACTTTACAACAGTTCAGGTGAAAACATAGGCCCTATGTCAGAGTGAACTCACCCTTTGGCTGCAGGTGCCCCGCAGGTGGTTCCTCACAGGAATTTCTTCCCCACAGCTTCTGGTGCTGCAGCACA
This sequence comes from Neoceratodus forsteri, assembly GCA_016271365.2. Lineage (NCBI taxonomy): Eukaryota > Metazoa > Chordata > Ceratodontiformes > Ceratodontidae > Neoceratodus > Neoceratodus forsteri. The sequence goes on from CM028134.1 coordinate 842,917,844, forward strand.
ACTTGAAATAAGGCAGCTTCTTCCCTAGCCGGAACCAGGAGGGTTGTCCCTGGAATGACAGGCTTACCTTTCCACCCCCATCCCCTCAGAGATGGGGCACAGGGACCAGTAACAACGGTCTCCACCACTTCACAAACAGCTTACTGTGTTCCTCTTTTGGTGGAAACACACTCCTCCCTTACAGTAGCTCTAAAAACAGAGCTTTAGGCTCTGAGAGCCTGTCCACAGACTGCTATGCTGCTCCTCTCTTCAAGACTGCACACAGACTCTGTTCAAAAATCCCCAACATTCTATCCTAACTTCCAACTGCAGATCCCAGTGTGGCTCATGCAGCTGCAAGAGTTCTATGGTGATGTCATCTCTCAGTCTCAGCTGAGACTGAGAACAGAGTGAGACAGTGTGAAATCCATTTAACTGGAGTTTCACAAGCTGCCTTCCCTGCCTACCACTAGGTCTTACTGGGATTCTAGTAACCCCGGGTAACAGGGGTTACATCTGTAAGATCTCAGTGCTGCCTCTGTACGTAAACTGAAACTAAAACCCTTAACCCTCGAATGAACAGGCCTACCTGTAAAGAACTACAGCCCTTATTTCCGTGTCCAAAAACCTCTGTGGAAAGTGATGCTAGTATCAAGGAGAGGTAGAGAGGAGCACCAACTACAAAGTGCCATGCTTGCAGTGTAACATTAGTTTCAGTGGGACAGGCCATGTATTGAGAAGAAGAAACCATGTCTGATTCCTTTAGAAAAGGGGCTACAAAATACACGCCATACACATCATAAAAAAAGGACATAGGTTGGGGGCCCTAAGGGGAGAAAATACAGAATACATATTGAGCATACTTTTAACAGCGTGCAGCTGAAAACTGCATCTAATACCATGCTAGACAAACTTTCTCAGAAAGTAAGGTAACAATTACCACAGAACAAAAAAAACCCTTAAGGAACAGCAGGAAAAATAAAACAAACAAGCCTTTTTTTGGTGGGGGGACATGCTGCATACCTGAGTCATCAGTCAACCCTGAAAGCAAAAACACCCCATAGCAAAAATAAAGCATGCCTGAACACTCTACTCTAACATTGTTTAATGTCAAAGTCCCGTCCAGACCTCCAACATTGGAGCTGTAATGCAGAAAAGCAGGCGTGAAAAATTAGAGGATTTCCATCAAAGTTTAAAACAGGCACAGTTTGAATTTAGAGGGACTGCATGCAGGACCCAAGCAGTTCCTGCCTGCTGGAATTAGTTAATTTTTCTAAAAAAAAAATAAGAAAAATTATGAAGATAATGCTTGCTGTGGAGAGCTCAGCCTCACTGGTACGAAAAGGTTGAGGAAAATGAAGCCTTGGAACAGTGAGGACACCAACGTTCCAAGCTGCTAGGCACAGTTTCTTAAAGCTATAACTGCACTAGTGACTCCTAGTCAGATGCAATGCATATATAATCATATGTAAAGATTACCCATTGGCAGTGTGGAGTGACACAAGATAAAACACTCCAAATTGTGTACCCATCAGATCAGATGCTGTGTCCAGACCCTTGGTTAGTTCATCAATAGATCGACTCTGGAAATAAGTTTGGACAGTGAAGGGAGATAAAAACAAACTATGAAAACCACTAGTACTCTGGGTGACCAGCAAAGTAGGAGAAGAAATCTTGCCAATTTACAAAGCCCTAATCAGGCTCCACCTGTTGTACAGTGTACAATTTTGGGCTTCCCAGTTATAAAAAGGACATTGAGATAGTCGAGTGGGCCAACACAAGTCCTGCATTCATTGGTGGAATAAATTTACTTCTCCTCTAAAACAAAGCCTGACACCTACCCTGCCACCTTCTCATCCATCTCCAATCTTTCAGCTTCAGGTTAGCTTAGTCGTTGGGGATAGAAATATAAACTGACTCTCCCCCCTTGGCAAAAAATAACATTCAGCAAAATGATTCCTTCAGTCTCACATAGCTCATCACTGAGCCAACCCATTTCAACCCCAACTCCTCACATTCCCCCCTTGATTGGGTCCTGTCTTCACCCCCACCACATTATTTCTGCTGGAACACTACCAGATGCTTTCAGTGACCACTGCATGGTTTCCTGCATCCGTGAGATCTGCTGCATTAAAAACCTACCAAAACTATTTTGGTTTAGGTCGCTCAAGGCTCTTGATTTCCCATCCCTACTAGATGATCTTCAGACAACTGACTGGTCAGCACTCACTTTATCCACTAATGCAGATGTTGCTGCAACCTCTTTCCTGTCTAGTCTCATTGCTACATGGGACAAACATGGTACCTGGTCAAGTGAGCACTACCAGAATAGCGCCACACTATACAGCGCTAGTCTGGTAAGCACTCACACAGACAGCGAGTGGGGTTTTACAGTGCTTGCTGTAAGCGCTCCCCTGGTCACTGTCCATGGTCCTGTAAAAGGACAAGGGCTGCAAGGAACAGGAGGCTAGCAGAGCTGCTTCAATGGTGTGGAATGGGGCATGGAGCAGCTCGGTCAGTGGCAATGGAGACTTGGGTTCTAATCTTGGTCTCCCAACTTTTGCCAGCACTGGGACTTATTTTTTTTTTTTTTTACCAGGAGCCGTGGAAACACTATTCCACTGCCCCACGAATTTTAACTTTCCCCGTGGTCCACTCCCCCTGGAGTGAGAATCCTTAAGTCCAGTGGGTGCAAGGGACAGAGCCATCCATGTTGGCAAGGTTGCCCCCCACAAAAATAAAATCAGAGCTTTTATTACCACGTGCACCATGTCAACGCTATTCTTGTCAGCGCTTAGTAGACCCAGTGCTGACAAACATACCCCTCTCAGGAGGTCTTGTGTCTGTGGGTCCTACTTTCCTTGATCTCTGCAGAAGACATTGATCTGCTCCAAGCTTGTGATTTTGCCTGGCATCTCTACAAAGCCTCAGGCTCCCTGGAGAATTTGTTCAGATACAAACAACTACATAACACTTGTACTAAGGCCACAAGTGAAACCAAATCAATGTACTTTATCTACAACCTGCAGAACAACCTTAACTCCCCTAATAGGTACTGAAAGATTATTCACTCCTTGCTTGACCCCCTAACACAGTCTACCTCTCCATCCTCGACTAGGAAACCCTCCTATCTCTGACCCATCTGAGGTTGCTAACACCTTTAACAATTTCTTCACTTCCTGTGCCATCTCACCCTCAATCCCAGCATCTTCTTCCTTCTCTCCCATCTCCATGGAGACAATCTTTGCTATCTTATGCTCTCTTAATTCTGCTGAGGGGCACAGCCCCAATGGTCTAGATACTAATTCTCTCCATCTTTCTGTGTCAGCAATCGCTGCTCTTCTTGCCTTCTTTTTCAGTCTTTCTTTCCAACTTGGATCTGTGCCCCAGTCCTGGAAGCAGGCTATTGTACTTCCTCTCCTCAAAAGGGGTAACCCTTCTTCCCCAGGTAATTACCAGCCCATCTTGCTCCTCCCTCCCTCCCTGGTTAAGGTGCAGGAAAACTTGTTGTCTCCCAGCTATCCACCTATCTTGGATCTTGTTCTTCTTTCCCCTCCCCTTTTCAATCTAGCTTCCACAAGAACCACTCCAACATCTCCTCCCTCCTCTGGTTCTCAGACTTTGTGCTGAAAGGCATGAACCAAGCTCAATTCACTGCCACCATTTTCATGCAGCTCATGAAGACCTTTGATACAGCGTCCACCCCCTTCTCTTGGACAAGTAAGGGGTTGCATGTCTGTCCAACCTGCAGTCAGGTGGTTCTGTCCTACCTCTCAGATCAGCTCCAGTCAGTCCAAGTTGGTAATGCCCTATCCACCCCTCTGCCCATCAAGTCTGGTGTCCCCCAGGGCTCCATTCTTGGGCCAATCCTCTTCCCAATCTTCTTAAATGACCTCCCCTCTACTTGTGTCTCTTCCCACATACACATGCATGTAGATGACAGTTATGTTGGTGTCTAGGTCCCTGAGCAGGAATCTTCACGCCAGCATGATTTTGACAATGTTCAGCATTGTTTCCATGCAAACCAGCTCTTACAAAATGCCAAAAAGAAGTCTCTCCTACATTTGGCACTAGACAAAGATTAGCAAGGCTCCAAAATATACCTGTCTTCAAGGCTCCAACATATACCTGTTTTATAAACTCTAGAAGGCAACCTGCTTTATGCTATTTCAAGAACTTAGTGGTGTGGCTGGATCAGAATCTCAGTTTTTCCACCCCATATTGGCACCATGCGCAGGAAACATTACCCTAAGCTTGGTATGCTGTTTTGAAACAAGTCATGCCTTACACTTCCAGTCTGCCCTGAGAGTTTCCATAAGATGTTCTTGCCTGTCTTTGACTACAAAGATGTAGTATACAGCTTTGTCTCAAATTCTACATTTGCCAGGCTTGACCATCCCCCCCTTTTTTTCTTCCTTTTGCCAGTTTGCCCTTTGTGGTCTGTCTCTCCCCCATCACTGCTCTCTATATGCTAATCTGTCTTTCCCTCTCAGGTGGCCTGTTATCTCTTGCACTGTTCTTCCTTCATGGCCAAATACTGGCTTGCCACTACTCCCACTTACCTCTCCTCTCTCCTTAGCCCTGCCATGCCTTCCTCCTACTGCCTCAGTTCATCTGCTGCTCATCCCTTTCATATCCCTCACAGTAAATCTGTAGCCGGCCATTCTGCTTTCTATATCCATCTTCCTACACTTTGGAACAGCCTCCCCCCACACTGCCAAACCACTCTTACTGATTCACTTCACTAAAGAATGCACCTGCAGATAGAATTATTCCTCTTCTCTCCACATTACCCAGGTCTGATCCACTCTGCCATTTTACCTGCTTTTCACTGTTTTTGACTACTCAGTGCTATAACTTACATCTCAGTGTACTCCATAATTTGAATTTGATGCCTCATTGGTACTATACGAATGTCTTGTGTGACACTGGTGGTACGTTCCTTTGACTCTCAGTCTGGCTACCCCATAACCAGTGTGCATGTAAACATTTACATTGTTTTTGTCTTTGGCTGAAATTCATTACTTTGTACTGTACATGTTTGTGTACCTATAGCTGTCTCATTGTTAGTGCTGTTTCACTCCCTGTTGTATTCTTTCCCTCTGATCGCACCTGGAAATGAGCCACCGCTCAGTGTGCTTATCTCGGTCACCAAATAAAAAAAAAATAAACAAAATGATCAAGGTTTGGGGGCACAAAAGTTATGGGGAAAGGCTTGAGGCCCTTAACATGTTCCCCAGGACAAAAAGAGGCTTGGGGATGTGATCTCCATCTTTTGCATTCTCAAAGGTATCAACAAAATTGAAAAGGGAATTTTGATCCGGTGTGTTCCAGTTCCCTGAAGCTTAGTGGTGATAAATATAGGGGTAACTTTAGGGGACAATTTCTTCTCCTAGAGGGTGATGAACCTATGAAACAACCTACCAAAGCAGACAGTGAATCTGAAAACAGTAAAGACTTGCAAAAGCCTGGACAAATTTCTGCTTACCAGAGAATCACAAGGTACCATGGGTGTTAGAATGGGTAGGGAATCCCTATACATTGGTACAAGTTTGCACAGCATATTTATTAATCACTGCTTATGAAGTGTGTGGGGGGAGGATCTGTTGGATGTAGAGTCCCTTCTGGCTAAATTACTAAGTTACTGTTCATATTACTGTAGGCAAAGATAACAGACTGCTGTGAAGGCTGAGAGGGGACATGATCGCAGTGTTCTGAATGCTAGAGAGACAGGCAGGAAAATTGAGGGTGATAACAGGGAGAAACATTAGAAAGTATTACTTCACATAGAGGGTGATTAACATGTGAAATATCCTACCAGGTAAGATTGCGGAAGTCAGCACTGTTCAGGCTTTCAAAACAAGATTAGATACATTCCTGATGGAGACTGGCGTTGAGGTTTACATTGAATGAGTGGGGGTAGCTTTCCAGCTGATAAATTTTGAAGTATGTCCTTAGTCACGTTTCATATAGTCACTGCTATGTGGCAATGTGGCAAGAGGTCAAACAAGATGAACCCTAAGTCCTTTCCATCATTGTAAGACAATCTTATTATGTTTTAAAGCAGCAGTGCAACAATCTGGTGAAAATTTTGACCTATACTTTTTTGTGCTATTTTAGATAGACACTTACCTCCTGACTTGTATGATACCCTTCTTTTCATAATTTGTGTCTGCTTTAGTACTTTTTCTCATGTCTGAAAAAATAAAAGGAGCACTCCTTTTAATATGGCTCAGACCAGGTTTTCAGCAGTATTTACAGCTGTTTTTGAACAAATATTGTTCTGTAATGTCAGAATACACTGCCTGCTGCATAATTGTTAATTTTAGTCACAACAGAAGTGATATATAAACAACTGATGAACAAAAACAGCTGAAAATACTGATGAAGACCTGGTCCGCAACGTATTATAAGGAGCGCTCCTTTTATTATCTTGGACATGAAAAAAGTACTAAAGCAGACTGAGTTAGTGGAAAGAATGGTATCATACAAGCCAGGAGGTAAGTGACAATGTAAAATAGCATAAAAAAGTATAGGTCAGAATTTTCATCAGATTGTTGCACTGCTGCTTTAAATTTTTTGTCTTGTGTAATTGTGCTTTTAATGACTTTTACAGTGACACTTCTATTTTATAAGTGAAACACGATGGCTGTAAAACTTAATGAAATGCACATATAAATAATATATGAATTATAAAAATTAAATAGCCCGCAATCTATGCTTCCAGTGCCTTTTGAATTTTTTGTGTGCCTGTCATATAGCAAAAAATGTACAACACTGGATTTTCGTGTTTCACCTATTGTTCCTGTTCTGCACCTTCTTTTTTTAAGTTCTCTTGCATGCACAGTGCAAGCAACATTTTGTGACAGCTTGCTGGAGTAGCAGGTTGTGGAAGTGCGGCCGTGTTGTGGCCAATGGTGCCACTGCTTTGTTGGGCTGGTCTCTGTGGCACCAATGAATGAGCACGTTGTCTATGACAGCCCTTGAGAAGCATGCCACCAGCTTGAAAGAATTTCGCCACTGCAATGAGGGAGCACCCTGTCATTGCAGGGCGTGCCTTGCCTGCTGAAACATTTCAATAAACCAGGCGACAGCTGTCGCCATCCGCCTCTCACAATCCCCAGCAGGCTAACTTCGGGGGTGCCCAATCCCCCTGTTGGCATGTTTATAACCCCCTCCTCAAGACTGTGTGGCACACTGGGAGCCCACCCTAGTGTGCCTACATGTATTCTAAAGCCGACCACATCAGCATGTTCTTGCCTCCGCCCCACCTCAACCCCATTGTGTGCCACACTAGGAGCCCACTCCAGTGTGGCCAGCAAAACCTCCCCAAAGTCATGGGGCACACTGGGAGACCACCCCAGTGTGCCCAACAGTTGTTTAATTTCACCTGTAAATAAAGAAAACCTTCCTGCGATGTCCATTCCTGAAAATAAAAAAACGGTCTGTTGTTGAGTAGGAGCACCCCCTCTCCCAACCTGCACACACCCTCTGTGCACCCACCTCCCCACACCCCCCTCACCCCATACTTACCTCGAGAGCCTGGTGCGACAATCTTCAGTGCAGTGGGACACATCTAAACTCTTCAAAAGACGATCGCGAACTGAAGAAAATCACGGTAAGCTGTATAATGGCATCAATGATGGGGGGGTTCAACTTAGGTGGATATCTCGGCCATTTTTGTGACTTTTGGATCCAAATTTTCAACATGGGATTCTTGGAACCCCTCCTAATGAACTCAGTCACTGTCATTTTGTTTTCAATCCCGAAAGGTGATTTTGCGGTCACTGCGTGGAATCACCTTTTGGGATTGATTAACGAAATGACAGTGTCACTGTTCATGAGCTGGGCTCCTTAAAAGCCTATGTTGCAAATTTCGTAGTAAAATCTAAATACTGTGTTACGAAAGGCACTGAGCAGTTTCCACTATTACCGTGAACAGCTTAGAACTTTTAATGTTTCTACCCAGATTTTCAACATCGCCATTTTTCACACCTCCATATGAACAGTACAGCTGTCATTTTTCATATCCTGCCTGAAATGTGTTTTTGCACATCTGGCACAGAATGGCGTGGTCACTGTGGGAAATCAACATTCGGGACAGATTAACAAAATCACAGTGCCACTGTTCAAGAGCGGAGGTCCCAAATGCTTTCATGAGGTGGGGTCACAAAAAGCCCATGTTGAAAATTTGGAGTGCAAATACCAACAAACATCCAGGGCGTTAGGGTTTCTAACCACAACGTCCCAACCTGTAGTGACTGACAGGCATCAGAGGTGTGACTTTGGATTGGCAGCTGTAATGCTCACACCATTCCACTCTCACCCTGCAGCCAGTGACAGGCATCAAGGTGTGCCTTGAACTCTTCAGTCCCAAAGTTCACCCCATTCTCCTATGCTGCACCCATCTCAATGTATTTCATTACGGAATGAGGTGAGTGTAAGGCCCAATGACCCCAAGGCTCAACGTGACACTTGTCAGTGTCTGCAGGGTAGGGTGAGGTGAAATGGCATGAGCATTATGGCCGATGACCCAAAGGCACACCTCAATGCCTGTCAGTGTCTGTAGGGTGAGGTGGGGTTGGCATCAGTTACATACTTCACTGCCATTGCTATTATGCATCTCTCTAACTCCTGCACTACCAATGCCAATACCAGCAAGACAACATTAGGCATTGACAAATGCTTGTTATTATTTATTTACACAGGCTAGCCCAGCTGAGTTACAACATCTTGTTTTCAGTGGGGTCTTGTTTCTACCCATTTCCACAACTGGGTGGACTGGAGCAGTGAGAGGGTAAGTGCTTTGCCCAAGGTCATACAGGGAGAGGGGCATGAACTAGAGCTCTCCTGATCCACGAGCTGGTGCTCTGCTAGAACACAATGCCACTATGTGATCTTCAGCAATCCACTTAACCTCCCCTCTCTTTCTTTGTCCCCAACGTCCTTAAGCTTTCTTATGTTGCACTTAACCTCCTTATACTTGTCAAAAGGATGCTGCAACTGCCAATATCGTATAGAACACTTTGGAATAGGAGGAGAATGAAACATGCTGTATAAAACCAGCTTTTTTCCCATTCCTTCATCTCTGTTTTGGCCTCCATTGTGTATGCGTTCCATGTTGAATCCTCTTCTGAGCATTCTTGGCAATCCACTGTTCATCTATCTTCCACATCAGCCCCATCTTTTTAAGGATCCACTCCTTGACAATCTCATTTTAGTTCTTCTGTCTTGTTCTTGTCTGTACTTCTTCATAGCATACTTTCTCCTACCACCATATGGAAAAGGCATGGCAAGGCAAGACAATCTTTATTTGTAAAGCACCCAATCCTGCAGGCTCTGAGTGCTATACATGGTTTATGTATAAGAGTAGCCCACCCCTTCTCCAAGTGTCTAGGTGTATGCTGGTGGTAACTGTCTGAGGGGAGGGGATGGCCACAGCAAACACTGTGCCAGATGGCTTGCATTTACCAGGTCCTTCAGCCACCAGGGTGCCAGGCTATTTGGGTGCTGAATTGAAAGGGAACCCATGTTAGTCACAATAAACATTTGATTAAATAACTTGCAGCAGTGCACTTTGTAGAACAAATGGTGGAGGATCCCCATTTAATAGAATGATTAGTGCAACTCCATGGAGCCAAAACAGTGGGTTTAATAAAGTAGCATTTCACAATCGGCCAGCATGGTCGCACAGTCCATGAACTCAGTCCAAAACACTTAATGAAGGATTCACCCTTCTGTGCATGGTACTGACGTCCCCCTAACTTGGGCAGCTCTGTGTTATCGGTCCATTTTTATGTCTCAGGCAGCTCTGTATTCCCAGTCAATTCCCTTTTCCCTTACTCCTGCAGTGACTCGCAGTGGGGCAAGCTGGCCTCTCACCTCGTGGCCACCAGCTCCGTCTCAACTCTCATCTTGATTTCTCATAGCCTTTGGTGGGTGACAGCCCCCACAAATTACAGGAGACCTGTCCCAAGTCCATGTCCTATATCAGTTCATCTCCTCTTGATCTCTCTCACTCTTCAGGGCTGTGAAACCAGAGCTCCCCATGACACCTTTCCTGGCATCTCTTTCCTTAGCTCTACCTCAAGCCCACTCTTTAGATACTTTCTCATGGGGCATATTTCTCCATCTCACCAGGGTGGTAAGAATGGAGTCCCCCATGGGACTCACAACTATGGCAACCACCACATCCTTTCCCCAACTTTCTCTCTGTACACCGCGGGGCCTAGAACTCCTTCAGCTACCTGGAGCAGGCAATCACCCCCGCTCTGGTCCTACTCTCTCCTTTTACCCCTCCCCCCTTTCACTGTCCCCTGGCTTAAATCCAGCCTGTCCATGGAGGCTTCCTGCCAACAGCAAGCCCCCCTCGATAACTCATAGTTAACTCTTTCCCAACCAGGGCTGTTCCAGCCCAGATTATTCCCAAAAGTGCATGAACTGTACACTGCCTTAAGCTCTATTCCATGGGGGGGGGGGGTTACAACCCTCTCCCCTTTACACACTCACTGCCCCCGGTGATCACCTAAGGCAAAAGACAGTCACCCCAATGAGCCCCAGTAGAGGGCTATGTACACTTCCCCTCAACCAAGTTTCGAGGAGCTACAGGCTACTCCACCCTACACCACCCCTGAGGTGGGATTCGTAACTAACATTGGGGCCCCAACCCAGTTCGACTCTCTATCTTTTTTTTACACTTCTATTCCCCTCCTGTCACGGCCTGCAGCGCCTCTCTCAGGCATCCTGTCTGTTCCTGCCTGACTGAGGTTTTCTCTACCCTAAGCCTCCTCTCTTCCCCCCTACACCCACAGACAGTACCCCCAGCTTAACCCCTCCTCTTGGGTGCACTTTCAAGTCAGACCCTGGCTGTAGGTGAGGGCCCAGGTGGAGGAAGTGGAAGGCCAGGTGAGACAAATCCGGTGGTGGCCATGGGGGTCAGGTGCCATCGCCTACCCAGCAGAGCCGGGCTTTTCCATGTTCTGGTGTTCTCCCGCCCCCGTGCATGGGCACCCCTGACACCATGGGGCATGGCAACCCTGCCGACATCAGCCACACTGACTGACATGCTGTCTTGCGTACTGCAGTGCCCCCGATCTCCACTGGGAGCCGCTGGTATGCCAGGCAAACCCCAACCCTCCCGCACCCCGGGGGAGGAGAGCAACCCTGCGGGCACTCAGTCCTCACGCCGTCCCTGCTGACCCCCAGTGCCCGAGCTTGCTCCCGAGCTTGGGTCACTGGTGTGGCATGAGGTGTGGCATCCAGCACCTCAACCCTCAGCGCCACCAGGCCTCGACTCTATCTTGCTCAAACTGCTTTCACACCTCTGGCCACTTACCCCACTGGACCTTTCAGACAGATTGCCTATGACTCCTAAGGGTGGTGGCCTAGACCTAATGCTACATAAACACTAAACTGCTGCCGAACCACTGCAACCTTCAGTGGATGGACTCTCAAGAATTAGCCCCCCTCTAATTTTTTAGATAATTATCCTACACAATAATTATTACCATGAAAAATAGCCCAACGGGGTGAACACTTAATAGCTCTAACTACCTAGACAAATGGCATGCATACAATGATTCAGCCAACAACAATTTTTACAGTGATAACATTGAACACTATAAGCAATAACATTGACGTGATAATTGATAATTAAAGCAATATTCTGACTAACAAATGATTGGAAGGAGTCCTCATAGTCTCTGAGATAAATAAAAAAAGTCACAAAAAGGGTTAGCCTCACCCAGATTGTCGATTTTCTGGAGGATGTCTGGAGCAGGTAATCACCCCCCCCATGTTCTGAACCTACTGTCTCCTTTACCCCTCCTCACTTTCCCTCTTCCCTGGCTTAAATTCAGCCTACGCATGGAGGCTTCCTGCCAGCAGCTGCCCCCCCCCCCCCAGGCTACCTGGAGTTAACCATTTCCAGACCAAGGCTGTTCTAGCCCAGACTATTCCCACAGGTGTACGAAAAGTATACTGCCTTAAGCTGTGTTCCCTTGGGGGGTTGTTACATAAGATTCTAAACAAAAGCTACATCAAAACAAACCTTTAAAATACAATTAAATAAAACTTAGTAATGCAAGGCACAAATTATTAACTAGGAAATGTTTGTTCAAATAAATAGGTTTTGACAGTGGCTTTAAAGGCCCCCTTCCTGTGTTGGCTGTGTGAATATATAGAGGTAAAGCATTCCATTAAACTGCAGCAGCCACTCCAAATGCTTGGTCCCCTGAAATTCTCAGCTGAGGAGGGACAACAAGTAGGCCCACATCGATGGAGTGGAGAGGGTGAACTGGGTGGTAGGGAACAAGGTGTTTGGTCCCATACCACATAGGGCCTTGTAAGTTAACAAGCAAATCTTGAAGACAATGCGCCACTGCAAAGGCAGCCAGTGCAGCGAACGCAAAACTGTCATAATATGGTCACTCCATGACAAATCCACTATCAGTCAGGTTGTAGCATTCTGGACAAGCTGCAGGTGTCACATCAAACCACCAGATATCCCTAAGTAAAGAATGTTGCAGAAGTCCAAACTAGAAGTGATTAAAGCATGGACAATTGCCACCAGGTCTACCTAAGCTACATACAGCTTGATCCTGGTGATATTTCAGAGATTGTAAAAGCCAGATTGGATCACAGCTGACACTTGTTGTTTTATAGTGTCACTCTGCAGCCCAAAATGGCTCCAGATCCTTCACTGCATCAGCCAGCCTGAGAAACTAGCCACCCACCAAAGGAACAGCCAAACCCTCAATGTCAGCCAAGCCCCAGTGTCCTGGTTCAATCACCATGACCGCTGTCTTTCCTGGGTTGAGATATAATCAGTTTGAGGTCATTCAGTCATATTTTTTGTCCAGACATCTACTCAACCCAGATGCCGCAGGATCTTTGCCAGGAGAACAAAACAGGTATAACTGTGTATTATCTTCATAGCAGTGAAACTCCACATTGTACCTCCTAATGATCTCCCTCAGTAGCAGCATATAGACAGAAAACAAAATGGGTGTGAGAATCAAGCCTCGAGGAACTCCACAGGATAACACATAAGCCCCAGAGGTACAATTACCCGGGATGACTTGCTGCATTCTCCAGGATATGTAGAACTCAAACCAGCAAAGAGCTATGCTGGTGAGGCCCATATACTTCCTTAGGCAATCTAGAAGCACCCCATAGCCCACTGTTTCAAATGCTGATGAGAGATCCAGGAGCACCAATATAGAATGATGTCCTCAGTCTCTCGCTAGGAGAAGATCATGAGATACCCTGACGAGAGCAGTCTCAATGCTGTGACAGGCTGAAGTCTGAATGGAGAGATTTGTAGATGGAAAAAGATTCCAGGAAGTCTGTCAGTTGCTCCACCACCACCTTCTCCTTAGGTTTAAACAGAGCCTAGGGAGAGGCCAGATGTGTTAGGTATCTATACCCAGGGTTCCCACTGGACTGAGTGGGCAGGTAGCAAGAGGGCAGGTAGCTAGAGGGTCGGTTGTGCCCTCTAATCCTCTTCAAGCAGTGCTTTGCAATGCCAGGTCGGTAAGGAAAAAAGACCGCCATTTTTGCGGACTTGAATTCCTCTGTTGACCTGGCTTGCATTACGGAGACCTGGCTGGGTGACGATGCTGTCCCAGTTTTAGAGGCTGCCATCCTTGCTGAGTACTCCATAGTGCACTGTCCGAGGAAGGATTGCAGGGGTGGGGGAGTGGCCATCGTGTTTAGATCCAGCCAGGGCTTCACGTGCATCCAGTTGATAATACCAGATCTTTTGAGTGTGTCGTTGTGTGTGGGAGTCCAGGTGTGGGTTGCAGGATTCTCCTTATTTACCATCCACCGGGGTCGGGAGGAGAATTCCTGTGGGAGGTAGCGGACTTCATTGTCGACCAGGTGTTGGAGTCCCTCAGGTGTTTAATCCTGGGGGATTTCAGTGCCTTGATCGATGATGAATCCTCGTATTTTGGTTACGACCTCCTCCAGTTGATGTCATCACTGGGCCTGCTCAAGTGGTTACTTCTGTGATCCACCAGCACGGCCACACACTCAATCTGGTGTTCCAGCTGGGTCTTAGGGTTGATAGCCTCAAAATTGATCAGGTCTGGGTCTGATCATTGCACCATAGGGTTCAAGTTTGGGGGCCCCCCTGAAAGTCCTTCCCCTACGGAGATGGTCAACTACCACCATTTAAGGGGTTTAGACCCAGAGGGACTATTGGTGTTAGCTGACCTATCTAGAGTAGACATGGTTTGTGCGATTGGCATGAGTGAGGCGGTGGCCACTTATAGTAAGGTGGTTTCCGAAGCACTGGATGTCATCGCTCCAGTTCGTGTATGACCCAGATCCTCTCACTTGAAATCCCCTTGGTTTGATGGGGATCTCAAAGTGATGAAGATCAAGGGTCAGAAGTTGGAGCATTATTGGTGGAAGATCAGGTTGGAGGCCGACAAATTGGCCCTGTGTGCTCACTATGGTGAGTACCAGGGGGCAATTTCTTGTAAGAAAGCAGAATTCCTGTCCACAGAAATTGTTGCAGGGAGAAACAGATCTTCTCAGCTTTTTCAGACATTGGATAGGCTTCTTCATCACACCTATCTACAGCCAAGAAAGACTTTTTCATCCACTTTAGGTGAAGAGCTTGCTTTGTTTTTCTCTGACAGGGTGTCGTCTATCCGGTCAGGGATTCCGTCATGGAGGCAGTTGCCTTGCAGTGGCTGGACTGGGAGAAACAGAGGCACTCCACCTGTCTGAGAAGAGTTCAGGACAGTGGAGGTGTCTGAAGTGACTGGGGTGATCATAGAGCTGAAGCACACATATTGCGAGCTGGACCCAGCCTTGATGCGTTTCTTAATGTGATGCGCCGAGGCTGTTAGCCTGGTGTTCACCAGGATTGCCAGGTGCTCAATGGAGGAGGGAGTGTTCCCAGTGTCCTTGAAAGAGGCACTAGTGAGACCCCTCCTTAAGAACCTTCCTTCGACCCAAATGTCCTGGTGAATTACCATCCGATCTCCAACCTGCCTTTTTTGAGCAAGGTTGTTGAGAAATTGGTGGCACAGCACCTCGAGGATCACCTTGCGTCTTTCAACATCTGTGAGACATTTCAGTTGGGTTTTCGGGCCAGATATAGCACAGAAACAGCTCTAGTTAGGGTGCATAATGATCTACTTAGGGCTAGAGATAGAGGAGACAGATCAGTTCTTGTGCTCCTCAATCTCTCTTCAGCGTTCAACACTGTGGAACATGTCGTGCTTCTCAATCGGCTCTGTGAGTTTTGTGGACATGCCAGTGTAGTCATCAGATGGTTTGAGTCATATCTCTCTGATAGGGTGCAGCGGGTGGTGATGGGAAATTTCTCCTCCTACCCAATGCCCCTGTCATGTGGAGCACCACAGGGCTCGATCTTGTCGCCGATGTTGTTCGCAGTGTACGTGCTGCCCCTGAGTGAGATCATTCGGCAATACAGCATGGAGTTTCACTGCTATGCAGATGACATCCAGCTGTATTTGTCATTTGCTCCCAGATCATCTGATGCTGTTGATGTGCTTAACAGCTGTCTGGCTAAAATCAATGACTGGATGGCGTCCAGCTGGCTGAGACTAAACTCGGATAAGACGGAGATGCTAGTGATCGAGACAGGTCACAGGAATGATGGTTTGCCACCTGAAGCTGACACAGATCTTTTCCTAGGGTCTGCTCCATTGGTGGCTTCCCCGAAGGTACATAATCTGGGTGTGATCCTGGACAGCAGGCTGACCTTTAAAGATCAGGTATCGACTGTAGTCAAAAGTGATTTTTACCATTTGCAGAACATCACCAGGATCAAGCCCCTCATTCCACCTAAGGATTTGCAGACTTTGGTGCATGCCTTTGTTACCTCTAGGCTCAACTACTGCAACTCTCTATACTTTGGGGTCATGGGAGGGACCCTTCACAGACTGCAGCTGGTGCAGAATGCGGTAGCCCAGTTGCTGATGGGCCTGTCTAGGTCCAGTCATGTGACCCCAGTCCTGCATGCTCTGCACTGGCTGCCTGTCAGGTGGAGGATCCTTTTCAAGGTGGGTTTGCTCACCTATAAGGCCCTATATGGACTGGGTCCTGGCTACCTGTCAGAGCTCCTGACACCTGTGACCTCTGCTCACTCCCTCTGCTTCTCTTCCAAGTGCCTCCTGGACATTCCCAGGATTCAGCTCTAAACATCAGAAGACTGTGGTTTTAGTGTCTCTGAGCTGACCCTGTGGAACTTGCTTCCATCTGTAGTCTGGGAGGCAACTTTGATTGGAGTTTTCAAGCTGAGGCTGAAGGCCCATCTCTTTAGCCTGGCTTTCCCAGATTGATTATTCCAGCCCAACCATCCTAGTTATCTGAAGCTGATCTTAAAGCTGCTATTCTGAATCTTCTTTATTTTGAAAATTTGTAATGTGGTTTTACTGTTTTACTTTTGATATGTTTGTCAGGTGTCCAGTGTCCCAGGTAATGGTCACCCTATAAATAAAATTTGCCTTGCCTTGCCTTCTCAGTAACCATCCCTAAAAAGGGAAGGTTAGAGACAGGCCTGTAGTTCACCACAAAGTCAGGATCCAATTATGTTTTTTTTCAGAGTGGTCTGACCATGGCCTCTATCAAGGCAGATGGCAAGACGCCCTCCCTCAAGGAACCATTTATGATCTCCGTGAACACCAGGCCCAGAAACTCACCACCAGCCAAGGATCAGCCATGCTGGGACAGGGTCCAGCATACTAGAGACTATCTGGAGCACCTCAGACTCAGAAACAGGTCGAAACCCATCCCAGACAGGCAGACTTGCATCACCAATAGTGCGACCACTACCGTCTCATGACAGGCTGCTCGAAGAAATCCCCAATCTGATGGCCAGCATCTTGTCAGTACAAAAACATCCAGACTTCTTGCCCTTTTCTGTGGAAAAGGCTCTAATGGACTGCAGACAGGGAGGATTGAGCAACCTGACCACAGTACAAAAGAGCTGTGCTGGACAATTTTTCCCTGCAGCAATTGACCTTAACAGGAACTCTGCCTTTTTCAGGTCAACTGCCTGTTGAGACTCATCAAAGTGAATTCTCAATGTCAACCTGTCCTCCACTGACTGGGAA
Source organism: Neoceratodus forsteri (assembly GCA_016271365.2). Lineage (NCBI taxonomy): Eukaryota > Metazoa > Chordata > Ceratodontiformes > Ceratodontidae > Neoceratodus > Neoceratodus forsteri. The sequence continues at coordinate 842,934,919 of CM028134.1, forward strand.
CTTCTCCAGAAATGCTACAACTTTGTTCCCTCAGTCTTCAGCCTATGATGTTCAGCACAATACCACAGTGAACTACGTTATGACGTCAAGGGACGAATGGGGTAATGAGTAACTTAGTCTAAGGAGGCTGCAAGAACAGATCCATCAATCATATTTTATTTGTTAAGCACAATTCCAGAAGATTAAAGCACTGTACATAACGTTTAAAACATTCTGTTACAACAGTAACAACAGTTTATCTTAACAGTAACTGCATTCTCAAGTCTAAATTTAAGCCAGAAATGCTTGACTAAAAAGAAAAGTTTTCAGCTCAGATTTAAAACTCTCGGTGAACTGGCACTCTCTTATCCAACAAAGTAGAGAGTTCCACAGGGTCGGTACCATATAGGCAAAAGAGCATGCTTCTGATGTCTTCAAATGAACCCTGGGAACCTCTAGCAGTTCCTTGTCAGTGGCGCAGAGTAGGTGATGGGTGCAATAAGGAACAAGAAGATCTTACAAGTAACCGGGTCCCTGTCTGTGTAGGGCCTTATAGGTCAGTAATCTGACCTTGAAGATACCACTCAGGCATTCACTGTCAAAATGATCTAGCCACCTAATCAGTGTCTTGTTCAAGATATAGCTTTCTGATCTATACTGTGACATTGCTGTTGTCACTACTGTGATGTACATGCTAAGCTTTGTTTAGTTGGCAGTGTTTCTTCTGTTGCCCCAGACTTTCACTGAGGCTGTTAAAAGTAACTTCTGCCAATGCTGTCGGATGGTGAGTGGGCACTTCTCTGAGTGAAGAAGGCTGCGAACGGGTGTCTATTAAGGATCTGTTCTGGGGAACTGCTGTTCAACATTTTCATTAACTATCTGGAAGCTGGCATCTCCATTTGACTGCTTAGGTTCACTGATGACACTGAGCTGGTCAGGTTGGTTGACTTGAGGATAAGGAAGATTTCAGGAGAACCGGAATAAGCTGAATGATGGGTCAGACTCCTGAAGTCACAGTTTCAAACTGCCAAATACAAGGTGCTTCAGTTGAGGAGGAAAAAACAGAGACAGGACCTGTGTGAGGCTCCCCTGTGGCAGTGGAGGAGGAAAAAGGACCCAGGAGTTAGCAAAGACAAGTGTATGCAACGTGACAAACAGTGTGTGACCACTGAATGTAGGCACTGTTCACAGGCACATTGGTCTGGTGATACACATTAGAACTATATTGCTACATAGGTTTGGTGGTATGCATTAGAACTGTAGTGTGCCATCTAGTTCACCTCCCTGTTGTCCTAACAGCAATAACATGAAATGTATTTTCCTCTCAGGTACAGTAGCCATCGAGCCTAATCTTGAAACTCTAAACACTATCTATCAGCACTTATCACCTCATCTAGCCATCAATTCCACACCCCTTCACTCTCTGGGTGCTAAGAATGTTTCCATACATCCCTCCTGCAAATCATTCCCCTTAGCTTGAACTTATGCCTTCTGGTTCTGCTGTCTTGAATTCTGCTCTCCCAGAGGTTGCATCTCTGTATTCCATGCAAGCATGTCCACAGTTAAAAGCACTAAATCACCTCTAGGCCTGATTAGCAAGTTTCTGAAGCAGAGCAGATCATAGTCTTTTGACCTACCCAAAAGTGGAAGCACTGCACATGGTAGCCCTATCAACTCTTGGCCACCCTGCTCAGCTGCACTGTCAAACTCAAGTTGCCTGTGTGCAATCCATGGCCTTCATGGGTTATAGACTTCAGTCCCACTACAAACACAGACATCACTAACTCTGCCACTCCAACCCCTGAACTGAATTTACCAATGGCCTCCTTCTTCCATCCCTACTGCATCGAGAAGTGTATCCTCGGAGCTACCTAGCTGACATTTGCATTTTTTGTAAATCTTACTACAAGGGTATCTTGTTTCATAGACCCGTGATCTAGCACCGTGCAGAAAATATATATCTTCTGATAAACCAGAAATCTGTGAAAGATTTTAAATGGTAAAGTATTGTGCTGGCCTACTGATGAGGTGGAAGCATGTTTGCTTACCATGCAGGAGGCCAGGGTTCTTTTCCCGAGCCTGGAACTTCCAGCTTGGACTGGTAGTGACACATAAGGCATTGTAGTAGGATGCCGACTGTCTCAGAGTGGGCAGAAGTGTTCTTGCTGGTGTGCTGATTTTAATTGTATTTTTGCATATTTTTAAAATTGTTGTATTTTATTGATTGTGAAGCACTCCGAGTCTCTGGAAAGGAGTGCTATAGAAATAAAGTATCTATCTATCTATCTATCTATCTATCTATCTATCTATCTATCTAGTATACAGACAGCTGCACCTTGGTGTTCTAGGGAGGGAACAACAAAAGCAGGAATAAGTAGTAACTTCCCCCACATCCATGCCATACTCTTGAGGCACAGTTGGAGTAATCTGGGTTCCAGACAGGATCCAGAAGGTATGCAACAGACCACACCCTGCTAAATGGTGTTCGGGTAGGATGAAAAAGCGGTGAAGTACAGGCATATGCTGCCTCCATGCTTTTTCTGACCCAGTTGTAATGGAGAGCTCAATCTGCACCCCCCCAACCCCAACCAGGAGTGGAAGTATTTAAATTAGTTCCCCAGAGCTAAGGGTAGCTGGGAGCAAGTTAAAGCTTCATAGGGATCCAAACATCTGGATGAGAATGAGTGCAGCTCCTCAGTAGGGGAAAATGGAAAGTAAAAAATGTGGGGCAAAGTATTAACCATGAACCTGATTATGTTGAGAAATCCTGTGCTGCATTTCTTACTCACATTTAAAATGATTTCTGTACTACTATACTTGAGAAATAACCTGCACAAGGCAGTGCCCTATACAGTAGCAGTGAAAGCTACGAATGTAGCTGTGGGAACCTTCAAATTCTCTTGTGCAACCCTCATGTGGTACACTGTCCACATCGTAGAGATCAGCCCAAAGCAGCCCTGACTTTGCTCATGCTTTGGCTCGTAGAGTAAAGTCAGACCCCTGGCTTGGCTGTGGCTTGGCTCCAGCTGCAATTTTCTTGGCTTGCCCACCTCTTTTTGAAAAGTGCTTAATCACAGGCCTGGCTTCCAAAGAGTAATACTATAAAAAATGTTTTATTTACTTTGACCTTTTCAAGGAAGCTAAAAATTCAATACCATTCACATATGTGATGTTTATTGTTTATTGAATAGAATCAGAATTACAAGCCTTTCAGTCATAGACTCTTTTGCAAAGGCTCCACGTCAGTTACAAAGTAAGAAAGAAGCACACTTACAGTAACGAAAAACATACACATATAGTATTAAAGTAACAGTACAGGGTTATGCAGTCCTAGCTTAATCTTATTTAGATGGTAACAGTGACTGGGGGCATACAAGATGTCCCATATCAGAATAGTGCAGCACGCAGTTTCATAGGATTTAGAGTGACCCCGAGTCAAATATCTGGGCAGGGGAGAAGGAGTGTAAGGGACATGACAGGAGGGCTGGCACCAAAAGAAAAAGTGGGTTATCTACAGTCACTGCAACTTTTTTGCTGGTAAAACCTATTTGACACTATAGTGGCCTTCAGTCATGTGGGTTAGCTCAATGGGACAAAGGCACTCATCGCTACCATCCCTTTTCTGTCTCACCTGGCACATCCAGTCAAGAAACGGTTGTTGCTTTGTTTCAATTTTGAACTGATCCTCATAATGTGGAGCCATAACATAAGCTTTGTTTGTTGTTGCCGTTTTTATATACAAGATGTAACGGCCACCTGAGGTTCTTGGGGGCACAGTTGCACTTCTTGAGGGGGCCAGCCTGGGTTCCTGGCATTATTCAACTGGGGATATTGATGGTAAAGTTAATAACTGTGCTATCCCTCCAACTGAAGTAATACTATATGACTTAAACTTACTCTCAGGGCTGTTACCTTCCAGAAAATAATAAACCGTGGTCTCCACCAGTTACACCTGCCCCTCACTCTCCACACACACACACAGAATATGAAGAAAAGCACCCAACAAGAGTATAACAAATAAGCAGATTTTTAAAAGGGAAGGGCAGCAAAGGGAAAGGAAGCAGAAGGGAAAATAAGAATTTCATGGAACTTGAATTGTAGGTAGCTAAATGGTGATATACCCATGTGTTCCACTCTTGTCCGCAAGTCCCGATCACTACAATGGGTACACTCTACTTTGATTCCAAAGGCCTGTATCACTGGGTACCTCATCAAGATGATGGCTCCAGAACAACTCTGCTGATTATGACAGTTGGATTGTTGGCATGCTTGAAGAGTAGAAGTTGAAACAAGGTAAAGTAAACATGCAAGAAGTATGGGAAGCTGCAAGTAAAAGGTCAAATACTCACCACCCACAAAAAAGCCACCATACAGTACTTACTGTGACAAAATAAACTTTTTGTCTGGTGCTATATTACACAGAAAAAAACTTAGAAGACCAATGAGTGCAGAACGCCTGGTGTTCTGGATGCAGGGGTCTTTCATGTTTTTTTGTGTGTGATATGGTGCTATAATAAAGTTTATTTTGTCATAGTAGGCACTGTGTGGCAGCTTTTCTGTTGGGTGTGAGTGCTACACCTTTTATCTTCTGTTTCTGTATATTTTTCTAGGCCTGGGGTGCCCAGAACCCAGTGCAACATCTTTCTGCCTTGATTTCCAGTATGGGGAACTGTTTGTAACATTACCATTTTGTCCACATAGTGCAGTCAAGAGTTTGACAAAATGCATTTTGCCCACAACATGAAGCCAGCTATTAAAAAAAATGGCTACAGAATGTAGTTAAGAAATTGATCAAATATAGTCTGTCCACAAATTTAATTAAGGAGTTAACAAATTGTATTTTGGCCCAGAAGAAAGTTATCAGCTTGACAAAATGCATTTTGTCCTCAGAATGTCCATAAACACTAATATGGCCATTAGGAATATCACCCAGACATTTGTTAACATATGGGCTAAACATGCCCCGCTAAAGAACAAGCATTTGTCAATGCCAAATGTTCGATGTTGGTATTACTGTGTACCAGGTCTTGCTTGTACACATTTATACTATATATTTATCCAGGATAGAGCAGATAAGATCTCATCTTCAGTGGTGTCCTGCTTTCACACATTGTTAGACTGTAATTACCCAGGATAGGCCAGCTGAGAGGCAATATCTACTTTTAAGTGGGCTCCCACATTTTGATCCCAAATGTCCAACAGTCTTTTTATTACTTGACGTTATGATCAAGACACGTGGAATTTTGAAAATCCCATCTGAAAGGAGGTTTCACTGTGTGACTGACTGCGGAAAACAAGTTTTGGGTTCGGATTTGAAAAATTACACCTGCCATGTTCAGGAGGTGGGGTAACACAAGAGATATGTTGAACATTAGGAGCCAAAATCTGCAAAAATAAAGTTATGAGCAAATGTTGGAACAATTCAACATTTCCTCATAACTTAGTTGATTTTTCACATTTTTACCCTAAATTTTCAACATAATCGTTTCTATGACTACTCCTTCTGAGCATGACAGATGTCATTCATAAAACAATGGCCAAAACGTCATATTGTGCCGTAAGTGTGAAAACACATTTTGGGTAAGGTTTCAGAAATGACAACTGTCACAGTCATGAGGCAGTGTGAAAAAATTAGTGTTAAAAATCTGGGGTCAAAATACTGAAAATCACCACAGTTACGAGTGTGTGTTGAAAAATTTCAAAGTACACTCGTAACTGTTGATTTTTACTATTTTTACCCCCAATTTTCAACATAGCCTTCTTATAATCCCACATAGTCTTCTTATGACCCCACCTCATGAACAAGGGTGGAGAAAATGTTCAGACTGTGCCGAAAAGGTGATTTTGTGTCACAAGTGTGAAAACACATTTTGGACAGGATTTGAAAAATGACAGCTGTCACAATCATGAGGTGGTGTGAAAAAATGGCTATATTAAAAAGTTGGGGTCATAATATTGAAAATAATCATAGTTATGAGCGTGCATTGAAAGATTTCAACATAGGCTCATAACTGTTGTTTTCTCATATTTTTACCCCACATTTTCAACATAGCATTATTATGACCCCACATAGCCTTCTTATAACCCCATCTCATAAACAAGGGCAGAGAAAATTTTTAAATCCTGCCCAAAAGGTGATTTTGGGCCACAAATGCGAAAACACATTTTGGACAGGATTTGAAAAATGACAGCTGTCACATTAATAGCTGCAGTGATTGAGGAGGATACAGTGAGGGAGGGGCTGCTGGCATTGAAGGTGAATAAATCACCAGGCCCAGACAGAGTACATCCAAGGGTAATAAAGGAACTGACTGAGGAGCTGGAAGGGACACTGGCAGACCTATTTAATAGTTCACTAGAGACAGGCATAGTACCACAGGACTGGAGAACAGCACATGTAGTGCTGCCCCACAGAAGAATGACCCAGGGAATTACAGACCAGTCAGTCTGACCTCCACTGTGGGCAAGATCATGGAGACCATACTAAAGGAGAGGTTGGTGGAATATCTAGAGGAGCATGGTCTCCAGGATGTGAGGCAGCATGGGTTCATGGAGGGGAGATCGTGTCAAACAAATCTGATTGACTTCTTTGACAGCAGACAGGGGACAAGCAGTAGACATCCTCTGTCTTGATTTCAGCAAAGCCTTTGACTCTGTGCCCCACAAAAGGTTGATCAGGAAGTTGGTGGATCTCAAGGTCGGGGGAAAAGATGGCCAGATGGGTGGAAAACTGGCTGAAGAACAGAACCCAGAGGGTGGTTGTGGGGGGAGAGTTATCTGGCACCAGACGGGTAACCAGTGGGATCCTGCAGGGCTCAGTGCTGAGGTCGGTGTTGTTCAATGTCTTCATCAATGACTTTGGAGATGGCATTAAAGGCAAAATGTGCCTATTCGCAGATGACACCAAACTCTGTGGGAGAGTGTACACAGCTGAAGGAAGACAGGACTTACAGGAAGATCTGGAAAAGCTAGGGAGGTGGTCCAGGATATGGCAGCTTGGCTTCAATGCCAAGAAATGCAAACTTATGCTTATTGGATCCAAGAATACTAGGACAGAGTACTACCTGGATGGAGTCTGAGTATCTGCATCAGAGGAGGAGAGGACCTGGGAGTGATGATCACTAGTGACCTGAAGCACTCCACACAGTGCAAGAAATCAGCAGCAAAGGCAAACAAGATGCTGGGAAGCATATCTAGGGGGATCAGTAGTAGGAGAGAGGAGGTTATACTGCCCTTGTACTGGTCACTGGTAAGGCCGCATCTAGAGTATGGAGTTCAGTACTGGTGCCCATACCTCAAAAAGGACATTTACCTGCTGGAGAAGGTCCAGAGGAGGGCTACAAAGATGATAGCCGATCAGCAGGGTAAGGCATATGAGGGGAGGTTGAGGGCACTGATCATGTACTCCCTGGAAGACAGGAGAGAGGAGGGATATGATTGGGACCTTCAAGTATTTGAAAAAAATAAATAAGGTTGATAAGGAGAGTCTCTTTATGCTGAGTGGTGACCATAGCACAAGGGGGCAAGGGGGCACAGTCTTAAGCTGGAGGGTGGGAGGTTTAGGAGGGAGGTCAGGAAGCACTTCTTCACAGAGTGGGTGGTGGACACTTGGAATGTACTGCCAGAAGAGGTAATCTCATTAAAGACAGTGGACAGCTTTAAGAGAGGCTGGGACAGGCATAGGGGGAGGGAAAGGGTCATGGGTAGGGAAGATGGAAGGAGTGGGGAGGGAGGGCAGGGACATTAGCTCAAGTTATGGGCCCTGCAATATGAGCAGACTTGATAGACCAAATGGCTTTCTTCTGCTGGCTCCTCAGTATGTTCATATTAATGAGGCGCTATGAAGGAATGGCGATGTTGAAAATTTGAAGTCAAAATATTGAAAATCAGCAAAGTTATGAACCTATGTTCATCAGTTTCAATGTAGGCTCATAACGTTGTTGTTTTTTTAATATTTTTACCCCAAATTTTCAACATAGACTACTTATGACCCCACTTTATGAACAAGGACAGAGAAAATGTTCAGCTTCTGGCTGGAAGGTGATTTCACACAGTGACTGTCAAATCATCTTTCGGGACAAATTTGTCTAATTTCACTGCCATTGTTCATGAGTTGGGGTCCCAAGAAGGCGTGTTAAAAATTTGGGGCAAAATTATTTAAAAATGACCAAGTTATGATGACAAGTTCAAAACCCACTTAGATAAATTGAACCACATACCTGATTTTCTCAGTTCATAGTCCAGCACTGAGGAGTTAAAACATGTCTGAGGTCCAGAGAAGATTACAGCATTGGACCCCTGGTAGGTAAGTAAGGGCTGGGGGGTGTTGAGTGGGAGGGTCCGGTGAGGGTCAGTAATAATGGCGGCATTAACAGACATCGATGAATGGTTTTCTTTTTTACAGGGTGTGTGTTTAAAAAAACTACAAGGGATGATTTTCTTTATTTCAGGTGGTGGCACTAAGGATTGGGCACCCCTAGTGTTGGTGTTATGATTGCAACACCAGGGGTGGGCTCCCCAGCTTTGCAGAAGGAAAAAGGGTAGGATGGTTGGGGTAGCAGCCAGCACAGGGGATTGGGCGCCCCATGCCAGAATAAACATTGGGGTTCTTTACTTGAGGTGGCACCGGGGATAGGCTTCCTGGTGTCACACAATAAAAATGGAATTACTTTGGGGGGTGCTCACCAGTCAAAATGGGCAGGGTGGGGGATAGCAGCTGGCTGAGGAATTGAGCACTTCTGTGTCCATGAAAGGGGTGGCAAGACATCAAAGGAGGATTTTCTTTATCGTTGACGGCACAGTGGGGATGCTCTAGCACTGGGGAGTATGTGAGGAGGGAGGGAAGAACCACATCAGGCTGATCATGATGTGATCAGCTCTGCTTGCTGGGCAGTATTATGTAGATCAAAGGAAAGAGCCACCCTATGATTTGGTTGGCTCCTTCCTCTGAACTACATGAAGTTTACACCTAGCAAGCCAGAACACTGTCATGAGCAGCCTGGCTGATTATTGGTGTGACAATGACAAGCTCCTTGCAGACTGCTCTGCATTGGACTGACAGTATCACACCCCTCAAAACCCACTCTCATAGCAAAATGTTCACTGTGCATGTGCGCACGGCGAATGGCAAACATAGCAAATGAATAAGAAAAAAATACATATGGGTGACTGTCATTGAGGCACAGGTCAGGAAGCATTGAAAAACCAGGAATAGTTTCAAAATTTGCAAATAGCATTTTATGTTTTTCAATAACAGAAAAATTAAAAATAAAAATTATTCAGTGTAACTATTTACAAAGGCAGTACAAACAGAGAAAACTAAGTCCTTCTGAGGGTATCTCTTAATTCCAAATTTTAGTCTCTCAGTCTCTCACTCTCCTTGTCTCTGTAGCAAAAGCATTTCTGTTCTTTTATAAGTCTTTGCAGGGAGCTCGTTAAGGAGACAGAGTTTTTCACAGAATGTTTTTGTTAGTTTCCAATGTTCTTGCAGGTACAGCAAAAAGAACATAATGACCCAGAACTGACCTCTTGTTTACATCTCTGCAAAAGGGTTAAAAACTGCATGTCAGATTAACCCTTTGAGTTCCAAATATCTTTTTGCAATCATTTTAACAGTAAAACTATATACAGTTTTAAACAATAGGATCCCAATATCAGTGACATTTCCACATAAAGAGTCACATATATATTTTATGCCTGCAGAAATGCAAGGAGGGAGAAAAGACAGAAATAGCAAGGGAAGGCAGAGAGATAGCGAGAGGCAGATAACTGTGAAACCGTCAGAGTGATTAGTTCTTAGGTCTCACAAGAAAATTTGGTTGTGCAAACAGACAGAGAAAAGACAGAAAAGGAGAGGACAGAACAAACCCTTGTGTTTAAACTCTTTCTGCATAATAAATGAGGCAGGGCCTTATTCAACCCGGTCACAGTGATAGAAAGGATTAAGAAACAAATAAGACTAAAGAATAGAGCCTGGAAAAAGGCCAGCAAAACTACAAATGGGGACGACTGGGAAAGGTTTAAAAACACAGAAACTATTGTAAACAATTAATAAAAAAAGTGAAAGCAATATGTATTCAAAAATAAAATTGAACAAACCACAAGCTATTGGAGAATGATTAAAAGCTCTGATTGCCATAAGGCAGTTGCAAACAGGGAAAAACTAATTCAATCTGATAGTCATGGTACAATACAAGACAAGACCCAGAGGCAACAGCAAACATTTTGAATCAATTCTTTTGTATTCCACCAGATGTAAAGATGAAAATCAGCATGGCAGAGAAGAGTGAAGGCAGAGGCCCAGTAAAGGGTGGGGAAATATTCCCAAGTGGTAGGCCTAGCTTTTATTTTAGACTAATAAAATGTAAAGAGGCTTTTTATGAAAGGGATCCCTGTGAGGGGTGCCTTACCTTATCATACACCTCACTTTAATTTTCTCCCTCCCCCTTTTTTCTTTTTTACTCTTAGGCTACACTTGGTTTTTTTAGAGGCTTTCTTTTTAGTTCATCAAGCTTTGTGAAAACCCACTGGGCTCCCTAACACCAGATATGTTTGGCATCCTAACTGCTTGCCTTGTCAGGGGGAAGGCACTTCCTGTTAGATGCCACTTGCATTTTGGGACTCCTCTCTAGGAGAAGAATTCCCACCCAGCCCTGTGTAGGAAAGTTTTGCAGGCGTGGGCTAGGGTTTTTGAGCCAAGGCTCCCCATTACCTTGGAAGTCATTACCTTAGTTGTTTTAGTATTCAAAAATGTACTAGTAGTTTTATTATTTTGGCTTGTTGCCACAGTGCTGTTTAGAATTTTCATGTCACTTGCATTGCGGGGTATAGCTTCTATGATTTATAATGTGTCTTTGACTTTAGCCATCCTTATTCTAGAGTTTCAGAATACTGGTTATGCTTTTTTCTGTTTGCAGATATTGCCTTTCCTTGGGGGAATAAGTAGTTGGGATTCTCTCTCTCTTTCTCTCTCTTTCAGTCTCCCCCTTCCTTGTTTTTATTGTCAGGAAAACCTTATGACCCCTTGCAGCACTGGAGATCTGAGCTATTTTCCTATAAGAACTGCCCTCTTTTTTTTCAATATGGTACCATCAAAACTTATTAACTTTAATGTTAAAGGCCAGCATAACCCCATTAAAAGAACCAGGATAGCCCTTTTGCAAGAATCGCATTTTTCCCCAGTGGAACACTCTAAACTATGTAGACAATGGGTTAGCTCAGTCTATACATTGTTCCACCCCACAGGAAAGAAAAATGGAGTAGCTATACTGATAAAAAAGAATTCCCTTTTTATTCCTGAGCAGCATTCGACAGACTGCCAGGGGTGATGGATGCTAGTGAATGGAAGTTATTTAAATACTTCCTTATCTATTTTAAATATATATGCTAACATCTTGCCCTCACACTCCTTCTTTCAGGAGATATTTTGAATCCTGGTGGATAAGGCCCACATGTTTTGTATAATGGAGGGAGACTTCAATTGTATCTTAAACCCTAAACCAGACAACTCTAACTCCTCCAACACCAGTTTGAGAAAATCTCCCTTGGCTAAAACATTGGGTTCTTTGGCGGTGCAGTCTGGCCTTCAAGATGCCTGGAGGGGGCTTCACCCCATGGACTGCAATTATACTTTCTATTCCAACACCCACAAAATGTATTCCCATATTGACCGGTGGTATATACCTACTTCTTACCTATATCAGTTCACTGACATTATAATTCATCCCATTATACTGTTGGACCATGCCCCTGTTACCCTAATATTGGAGTTAAATTCTACTCCTCACAAGGGCTTACAGTGCCTGAATGGCGGCCATATCTCAAGCTCCATTTAGGGCAATGATAAGGGAAACCCTGGATGAAAATTTTCAACTTAACACTGAGTCATTGGTCTCTCCAGTCATCCTGTGGAATGATATGAAACCTGTTATACAGGGTAAAATTATTACCCATCTTACTCATTACAAAAAAGAAAAAAATTAAAAAACATTCAGAACTGGAAAAGCAATTGTCTGTCCTAGAGTTGAAGCATAAATCAGAGGGCGGTTCAGAGGTGTTGCAACACATCCAAGACATCTGAACCCAACTTTAAAACATTTCCATGGATGACGTGGAGAGACTACTATGGTGGACTAAATATTACTCTCAAGGTAACAAAGGAGGCCGCCTTCTTGCCCCTCAGTTCCGTGAGGAGCAGGCCGCTAGTGTCATATGGAAACTCCGTACAGGTAGCCTTGCCCCTCAAATTTTTACTAAACCAAATGATATAGCTAAAGAATTTGGAACCTTTTTACCCCAATCTTTACACTCTAGAACATCCCAATAAAGGGCACTGGGTCAGAACAGCCACTGCATGGACAGCGCTGTCAATAACAGCACCATCCATACAGCGCTGTTCAGAAAAGTGGCAGGAACAAATGCCGCAAGCAAAGGCAATGCCACTGATAGCGGTTGCAAGTGTGGATTTCAATCGCTACCAGTGTAAAACTGTATGTTTAGCACCCTGCACCTCCAAACGTAGCGGGTTCTGTCCCCCTGCACCCTCCTAACTCAAATAATCAACTCCGAGTTCGAGCTGGATTTGGGGGGAAAAACAAAAGTTAGGGGACCAGGATTAGAACCATGGTCTCTGCCACCATTACAGCCAAGCTGCTCATGCCTCAGCACTCTCCACCACAGGAACAGCTCAGCCAACCTCCTAGGGAGTGCTTACTGCACATCACTGTTCCACCCATATCGCTGTCCATGGTAACGCTATTAGGACCTTGCTGTCTACTTGTACTATATTTGTAGTGCTCTTCTGACCAGTTGCCCAATGGCGATAGGGACAGAATACTTGCTTTTCTTGAACCCCTGCACCTTCCTACCCTGTCTCACTTAGTATGCAAGTAGTGGTTGTGGGATTCAAACCCATTTTTCCAGGTCTGCAGCCCAGTGTTCTTAACCACTACACTGTACTGCTTCCCAGTATTACAGGTGTAGTTTTACTAATGATCTGCACAGTGTGAGGGTTCGCTCCTAGCTTTTACTGCAAATCCCCTCCCTATGCACCCTGCATGCCATTTGTCTTCCCCATGACCTGGTTGTAGTGTGCCATGGATTTCAGGGTACCTGAAATTATAATCCTGAGATCTTCCTCCTCCTCCACTGTGCTTTTCAGTTCCACCCCCCCCCCCACTGAGTGTTGTGCCCTCAGGTTCTTTCCCCATTGTGTTTATTGGATTGACAGGTGTCGGAATCTATTTATTTGTTTTATTTATTGTGATCTCGGATTAACACCTTTGAGAACAACATCATTTCACAGGTTCCACATCTGAAATGATATTAACAGTGATTCAAAAAACATAGGGATATATAGCAGAGTTGTAAGTGCAGGTTAAAACAACTATGAGTCTAAATATAGATCTAAATATAAACAAAATGACAAAGGCAGTGGACTAAGTCTAACAGGCTACTATAAGCACAAAGAGTACTTGAGAGGGTTAAGGCGGTTTTTGGGAGAGAGAGGACAACACATACTGTGGAGGTATAAAAAGGAAAAGAGAAGAACAGCAGCATAAAGTGTTGTCAGGATGGAGACCATTGTATGGGGCTAACAGCAGCCCAGGGGTGGCTACGCATGCACTAGATTTAGAGAAACATTAGCCTGAGAAGGCCTTGTTGAAACCTTAGGGGGTAGGGGCTGAAAGCAGGTGAGGAGAAGATTGTAGGAGAAAAGAGGGAGTGAAGGACGAGAGGGGAGTAGGAAGGAGGAAGGATAGGAAGAACTAGCATCTAAACTCTGGATTCCAGAGATGAGAAACTGGACTTAATTCCCTGGCTCCTCCAGTCTGTCAGTAGGACCTTGCACTAGTTTTTCTTACTGAACAAGGCATAGAACTTTCACATCCATGAGTGGGAAAAAAACTGACATTTTTTTTCAGTTTGATATATCCAAAATGAACTGGAATTACACCATTCCTTAGCTTATGCAAGTGTTCTCCCAGTCAACTCACTGGTGCTGAGTGGTGAGACATCTGCTTGGCAAGACAGGTTCATGTTTTTTTTGACCCTGGGATATCAGGACTGGGGGGTGGGCAGTGAGAGCACAGAGTACTTGCTCAGACACTTTCCTCCGGGGAGTGAGAAAACATAGTGTACTGCTTTAAGGGCAGCTCCTGGTGTTGGTGTGGTGCAGGTACAATTGGCAGCATAGGTAACTACACACTGTGACACTTGAACAGCTGGTTCTGATTGCTGTATGATTTTTGTAATATAAAAATGTGTTATTGAGTGTCCCTCATGAGACATCCTGTGCTCCTGGGATGCCCCCAGGTTTCAGTTCAAATTACAGGATATGTTAAACAGCAGATCTCTGTAATGTGATTAACTTCCAAGAACTCACATTTTATAGCCTTGTTTAGGATCTGTGTTGCTTGAAGCCAGGAACTAAAATATCCATTTTATGATGTCCTCAGGAAGGGCAGTTCATTTCAACTGATGCTGAAAAACTATGTTGCAGCTAGGTGAGAAAACTGCAGAGTTGTAAAAGTTATGTGATGTCTTTGAAAAAAGCAGGAAAGACTCAAGAGCAAAGAGTCATATGGGGAAACAAGTTTTTGCTGATGTCACCTTATTTAATATACCTCCTGAGTGATGGGACATCCGGTGTGTATTCATTTTTATATTTAATAGGGAGGAGCTAGGTGACATCATGAAAGGGGCAGGTTTAGAGACAGTTTAACTGTATTCTGTATTTCCACTTAGACACCTGTTTGGACTCTGTTGAAACAACAGCTAACTAAAGCACTGTAAGAAGGTATACATTGGATAGACAAGTCTAAATGTATTGTGGTAGGAGTTTATGTTTGTATCTTGACTTTGTTCTTTTAAGTGATTGTATGCTTGTGATATATTGTTCTGTGTGTATATTTTACATATTTTTATCCATTTTATTTAGTAAATATATATTTAAACAGACTGCCTGGTGTGCCTTCAAAATTATTTTGCTTGTGAAGTACAGATGGTTAAAGTTGACACCATTCATAAGCTTAATGGTAATACCAAACTGGGAAAAGGTAAGAATTTTCCTACGGTCTTTCATAGAGTTTTTAGGGTTAATTTCGGATACCTGGTTAGGTGCCCTTAAGCGAAAGATAGCTGGTATATCCCCAAAGAGCAGAATTAACTGAGCCTGTACATTTGGGTACGCTAGCGTAAGGTTCACAGTTTGAATCCCTCCAGAACATAAGACCAAATGTAATTCGGACCCATAAAACAGACAGGAGGGTTACCCTGTTCTGTTACCCTGTTCACAATACTGCGCTCTGAGGTTGGCACTGTGGGAGAGAGAGGGCCTGACCTGCTGAGTGGGGTTGTGACAGATTGGTTGGCAGCGGTGCTGATAATTTTGGGAAAAACAAGCTTTTATTGTTCAGTGTGTCAGCTTGATACTGTACAGCTCACTTGCAAATAAAGGCAGCAATTTTTTAAAAAAAAAGGGAAACAGAACTCTATCACTTGGCTTACAGTCAAGTTCCTACCCATTTTATTTTTTTCTAAAGTGCAAGTTAGAGTAGCCATAGTTAGGGAAGAAAATGGCTTCCAACTACAGCAGACACACTATAGACTACTTGAAGCAGTTGTGCAAGGACAGAGGAGTCCTGTATGAGGTGAAATCCACCAAGCAGAACCTAGTGGATGTCCTGATGCCAGCAGATACCCAGAGCATTGAGTCACTGACTGTGGCTATAAAAGGCTGAATCTTGGGTGTGAAGGGGCTAGCAGCCAGTGCAGTGTCCAGATCCGGTGAGGATGACAGCAGGGCGAGTGCCAGTGCCAGTGAAGGGCCACAGCAGCAGGAGAAGGTCGCCAGCATTCTGGAGCCAGAAGTACTCAGGCTGCAAATTGAGTTGTGCAGAATGGAGCTGGAGTTCCAGAGAGAAGAGGAAGTGAGAACAGCATGCTACATAGGAGGAGAGGGACTGTGAACAGCTAAAGGCAGACCGTGAGGAGTGTGAGCACCAGAGGCAACATGAACTGGAGATGCTACAACTCCAACCACCAGCACCAGAGCAGGTAAGTGGCTTGGGTTTAACTGGAACTACAGGACTGGGTTACAAATTGAATTCCAAATTGATAGCCGAATTTAAAGAGGGGGAGGATATAGATGCTTTTTTAAATTCCGTTGAAAAAGTTTGTATTTAGGCTAAAATTCCAACAGTCCTGGAGCTTCCAGCTATCCCTGCTACTTACTGGGAAAGCTCGGGATGCATTGGGTCAAATGGACAATGAGGACAGTAATGAGTACAGCAAACTTAAAGCTGCACTGTTAAGAAAATATGAATTAACTGCTGAAGCATACAGAGTTAAATTCTGTAAGCTCAGGAGAAGCCCTGATATGAGCTACAAGGAGCTAGCCATGAAACAACATCAGTTTTTAAAATGTTGGTGGGAAGGAACTGAAGCAAACTCTGTAGATAAAACTGAAAATGCAATTTTATTAGAACAGTTTTCTTGGGCATGCCCAGCAGAGCTGAAAACCTGGCTGGAGGACTGAGATCCCAAAACAGTGCAAGAGGCTGCTGAACTCTCAGACTGCTATGCCAAGAGCAGACCTGCTCTGAGAGCAAATGGGGAGGGTGTGGCAGCACAGAAAGGGAAAAGTGCACCTTCAGGGCAGCCAAAACCCTCACTGCCTCCACCAAAACCAGTTAGCCCCAGGTTTCAGAGAAAAGATTTCACTGAGAGAAGAAATGAATATTGGTTGTGTAAAGAAACTGGGCATATTGCCAGACAGTGTCCCAAAAGGGTGAGCAATACACAACCGGAGGCTAGGAAAGAAGTGGGTTGTTTGTGTGTCCCTGGAAGCATGCCTGTGAACATGAGGGAACACATGCACCCAGTCATGGTGAATGGTGTACAGACGCAAGGGTTAGAAGACACAGGAGCATCCCTGACATTGGTAAAAGGGGATCTGGTACAGCCTGGTCAACTTATACCCAATAAATATGTCACTGTACAAGACTTTACTGGTGGGGAGAAAACATTGCCCCTTGCTAGTGTTCTTCTAGACTGGGGTGAACCGGGGGAACTGTGCAACAGGTGGCTGTAGCCAAAACCTCAGCAGTGGATGTCATCCTTGGCAACAATCTCAAACAAGGGATGGTGTGTGCAGTTACCCATAGCCAAGTGGCAAGGGAAAATTGTAGCTCCCTGAACCCCACAGAAGCCATTGTGAAAACCACTGTGAGGCTGGTTCCACAGCCTGTGTCTGCTGATATGGAGACTAATAAAAAGGGGGTAGAAATGTCCCCAGTAGCAGTTAACCACACAGCTATGGAGGGTTACTCCAAAGAGGGAGGTGTGACCCATTGTCAGAGGGTTAGGGAGGACAGTGATCCTGAGTGCCCTGACACTAGTGCTAGGGACCCTAGTTTAGACACCAAAGGGGACCTGTCCCATGCCTTGGGAATGAGTGAGAAGTTTGCAGTTGCTCAGAGAAGCAACCCTAGTCTAGCAAAGATGAGGACTTGGGCAGACTCTGTCAGAATACAAGGAGGTGATGGTAAACATAAGGTTTATTGTGAAAATGGACTGATGTATACTCAGGCTGTGCAGACAGAGGGAGGGGTACTAGGCAGGCAGCTTGTCATTCTCTAGGGGTATCATCAGCAGTTGCTCAAGATTACACATGATATTCCCTTGTCTGGTCATCTGGGAATCGCATGCACTATGCAGCAGTTGGCCCAGAATTTCTATTGGCCCAACTTCACCCAGCAAGTGAATTAGTATTGCAGGTTTTGTCATCAGTGCCAAGAAATATGGAAGGCAGGCAAGAAAACCCAAGCTGCCTGATTCCATTGCCCATAGTGGAGGAGCCATTCCAGAGAGTGGAAATGGATATTGTGGGGCCTTTGAATACCCCTAGCTCCTCAGGGAAGAGATTCATCCTGACTGTGGTGGATTGTGCCACCTGTGCCCAGAGGCACTCACTGAGGACAGACACAGTGGCAGATGCCTTACTTGGGATTTTCTCCCATGTAGGGTTTCCACAGGAGGTTATCACTGATCGAGGGGGTTCCTTCATGTCAGACCTGTTGAAATGTTTGTGGGAGAAGTGTGGGGTGGTGCAGAGATGCATGACACCATATCACTCACAAGCCAATGGGCATGTGGAAAGATTTAATGGTACCCTGATGTCAATGCTCCAGGCATTTGCTAAACAGCATGGAAGGGACTGGGAGAAATACCTTCCCCACCTGTTGTTTGCATACAGGGAGGTGCCCCAAGAGTTGACAGGATTTTCCCACTATGAACTCTTATATGGACGCCGGGTACATGGGCCCCTAGACTTGAACCAGGAGGACTGGGAAGGCAAGCACTCCACCCAGGGAACTCCCATAGTGGATTACGTCCTTAGGTTTAGAGAAAGGCTGAAGGAGCTTATGGGGACAACCCAGAGCAACCTGGCAGCTGCCCAACAGAAACAAAAAGTGTGGTATGACCACAGAGCTAGAGCTCACTTGTACATGGTGGGTCAGCAAGTCATGGTCCTTATTCCGGTCCAGAAAGACAAGATGCAGGCTGAATGGGCAGGACCATACAAAGTAGTTAGAAAGGTAAATGATGTGAACTATATTGCAGAGTTACCAGACAGAAGACAGACAGAAAGGATGTACCATGTCAACATGATGAAGCCATATGTGAATAGGGCTGACATGGTGTTTGCAATGTGTAGTCCTGGGGAAGGGACAGATGAAGGAGACCCCCTTCTGGACTTGCTAGAAGAAAGCAAGCAAGAGTCCTCTGTGGAGGCAGTAAAATCATCTCCCCAGCTGGCTAAAGACAAGATCCAGGAAGTAAGGGAGGTTTTAGCAGACTTTGTCCCACTGTTTGGAGCCAAGCCTGGACTAACCCACTTAGAGACGCACGATGTGGAGACAGGGACACAGATGCCTCCATATGATGGACAGCATATTGGGTGCCAGAGGCTATCCAAAAGGACATTAGGAGGGAAGTGGAGGAGATGCTGGACTTAGGGGTAATCCTGAGATCCCACAGCCCCTGGGCCTCACTCATAGTTCTTATGCCCAAGCCAGTTGGCTCTACTCATTTCTGTGTGGACTATCATGGACTAAATGCAGTCACGAAGTCAGATGCCCACCCGATGCCCCAGAAGGACAAATTCCTGGACAAGTTGGGAGGGATGACCTACCTTATGACCATTGACCTGACCAAGGGGTATTGGCAGGTAGAGTTAACAGACAGAGCTGTGGAGAGGTCAACCTTCATCACTCCGATAGGCTTATTTGAATTTAAAGTAATGCCTTTCAGAATGAAGAATGCCCTAGCCATTTTCCAAAGGTTGGTGAACCAGGTGTTAAATGATGCTGAGGAGTATGCCGTGGTGTACCTGGATGACATTGCCATCTTTAGTGCCAGGTGGGAGGGACACCTGTCCCACCTTAGGGAAGTGCTGGGAAAGATACAGAGGGCTGGGCTCACTGTCAAAGCTGAGAAGTGCCAGATGGCCATGGGAGAGGTGGCATACCTTTGGCAAGTGGTAGGCCGGGGACAGCTCCATCCTAACCAAATAAAAATAGAGGTGATCCAGGTGTGGCCCAGACCAGAAATGCAGAAGCAGGTCAGGAGTTTTCTAGGGACAGCAGGGTACTATAGGAAATTTGTACCCAATTACAGTGCCCTGGCTGCTCCCCACCTGACCTGGTAAAGAAAAGGATGCCAAAGAAAATTACCTGGGGACCAGCATGTGAAGAAGCCTTTAACAGACTGAAGGAGGCACTGTGCAGTGCTCCTGTACTGATAAGTCCTGACCATAGCCAACCCTTTATAGTTCAGACTGATGCCTCAGATGTGGGCATTGGGGTAGTACTGAGTGAGACATCCAACCAAGGGAAAGATCACCCGGTAGTGTACCTGAGTAAAAAGTTACTTCCCAGGGAGCAGGCATACTCTACTGTGGAAAAAGGAGTGTCTTGCCATAGTGTGGGCCCCAAAAGATGCTAGAGCCATACTTATATGGGTAGTATTTTATGGTACAAACTGACCACAACCCCCTGGTTTGGCTGACACAAATGGGAAAAACTAATGGTAGATTGTTAAGATGGAGTCTTGCTTTGCAAGGGTATGACATGACAATCTTACATAGGGTTGGAGTGACCAATCAGAACTCAGATAGCTTGTCTCATGTCTATGAGAAGTGAACTGATTTGGGAAGGTCGTCCCATGCAGGGAATACAGACCACAAATTCAGTCTAGGTGGGGAGAATTGTGACACTTGGACAGCTGGTTCTGATTGCTGTATGATTTTTGTAATATAAAAATGTGTTATGGAGTGTCTCTCATGAGACATCCTGTGTTCCTGGGATGCCCCCCCCCCAGGTTTCAGTTCAAAGGACAAGATATGTTAAATAGCAGATCTCTGTAATGTGATTAACTTCCAATAACTCACATTTTATAGCCTTGTTTAGGATCTGTGTTGCTTGAAGCCAGGAACTAAAATATCAATGTTATGACATCCTCAGGAAGGGCAGTACATTTCAACTGGTGCTGAAAAACTATGTTGCAGCTAGGTGAGAAAACTGCTGAGTTGTAAAAGTTCTGTGATGTCTTTAAAAAAGGCAGGAAAGACTCAAGATCAAAGGGTCATATGGGGAAATGAGTTTTTGCTGACGTCGCCTTATTTAATATACCCCCTGTGTGATGGGACATCCTGTGTGTATTAATTTTTATATTTAACAGGGAGGAGCTAGTTGACATCATGGAAGGGGCAGGTTTAGAAACAGTTTAACTGTATTCTCTATTTCCACTTAGACACCTGTTTGGACTCTGTTGAAACAACAGCTAATTAAAGCACTGTAAGAAGGTATACATTGGATAGACAAGTCTAAATGTATTGTGGTAGGAGTTTATGTTTGTATTTTGACCTTGTTCTTTTAAGTGATTGTATGCTTGTGATATATTGTTCTGTGTGTATATTTTACATATTTTTATTGATTTTGTTTAGCAAATATATATTTAAACAGACTGCCTGGTGTGCCTTTGAAATTATTTTGCTTGTGAAGTACAGATGGTTAAAGTTGACAATGTTCATAAGCTTAATGGTAATACCAAACTGGGAAAAGGTAAGAATTTTCCTATGGTCTTTCGTAGAGTTTTTAGGGTTAATTTTGGATACCTGGTTAGGTGCCCTTAGGGGAAAGATATCTGGCATTTCCCCAAAGAGCAGAATTATCTGAGCCTGTACATTTGGGTATGCTAGCATAAGGTTCACCATTTGAATCCCTCCAGAACTTCAGACCAAAGGTAATTCGGACCCACAAAACAGACGGGAGGGTTATCCTGTTCTGTTACCCTGTTCACAATACTGCACTCGGAGGTTGGCACTGTGGGAGTAGAGGGCCTGACCTGCTGAGTAGGGTTGTGACACATGCCACTGAGCACCCCCAGACCAGGTGTAAGCATGTACATTCATGTGTGGTTGAGAGAGTTAAAAGCAGTGATGTTGATCCATACAGGTTGCTCTGTGTGATGGCTTCCACATGTGCTCTCCCATGCCTCCTGACCCTCTCTGGCACTGTATCCACTCCAGCCATATGTGGTTCCTAGTTAGGCATCCCATTTCTTTCTCTCTGATGGTAGCACAGAGAGGGACTCCAAGGGATAAGTTATCCTTGGGGCTTAGGAACTGTGGAAAAACATGGATTTGACTAGCCTTAGAGCTCAGGGACTGTGGATAGACTGCAGAATTAAGTGGCAACTGTTGGTGGCCTGGGGTGAGTCTGGTGGCCAGATTGAGCTGTACTCACAGAACAAGGGAGCACCTGGACATCAAGGAAGGGAGGTAAAAAAAATAACAAACCCAAACAAATGTAGACTAGTACTCAATATTATTCCATACTCAAGTGCCAAATCTGTGTACAAAATAAGTTGACCCATACAAAAATGGTCCTTCTTTTCTAGTTGTTGTCATGGCACAGGTCAGAAATCATAGGAAAAATCAGGAGCAGTTGTAGAATTCCCAAAAAGTGTTTATTAGTACTAGCAGTAACATAAAAAAAAATATTGTTCAGAATAACTATTTACAAATGCAGAATAAACAGAGATCATCTAAGTTTTCCTTTAATCTCTGTGTGTGTCCCCAAAACACTGCAGCTCTCACTTGTAAGCCCTTGCAACCCCACTCTTTAGCAAACATCCTGGTTTTTTTTTCTAAAATGTTCTTGTAAATTTCAAGCAGGCGCAGCAAGAACAAAATTCCCCTAGAACTGAGGCCTCTTCTCCACAGCTTCTGAAAAAAGGGCTTAAAATTGCTCTCAGGTTAACCCCTTGAGTTCCGAATAGCTTTTTGCAATCATCTCAAGCTATAATTATATATATTTCAATAGTAACACTATATAATTTCTAAACAAAGGGATCCCACTATCAGTTACATTTCCAACTAATGATCTGCATATATTTTTATACCAGCAGCTATGCAAGGGAGGAAACGTCAGAAACAGCAAGGGAAGGTTGAGAGACAGTGAGAGGCAGAGAACTGCAAGACTGTCAGGGTGATCAAATCCTAGGTCTTACAGAAAAATTTGGTTGCACAACCAGACAGAGAAGAGACAGGAAAGGAAAGGAAAGAACAGAACAGATCCCTGCCTTCAAACTCTCCATAACAACTGGGACAGGGTCCTACTCAACCCTGTCACACTAGTGTTTTTTCCATGGACATGCACTTCAAAAGCCAAGTTTTATTGCAGAGATAACATAATTTTCATCAAAGCTAGCAATGATTACAATTAAACAAACATTTGTCAATGCAAAATGTTGTCTTGCTGGTATTGGCATTGGTAGTGCAGGAGTTAGAGAGATGCATAATAGGAATAGCAGTGAAGTATTTAACTGGTGCCAACTCCACCCCTACCCTGCAGAGACTGACAGGCATTGGGTTGTGCCTTTGGGTCATCGGTCATAATGCTCACACCATTTCACCTCACCCTACCCTGCAGACACCGACAAGTGTTGCAGTGTGCCTTGGGGTCTTTGGGCCTTATGCTCACCCCATTCCATAAGGAAATACACCGAGATGGGTGCAATATGGGAGAGCAGGGGTGAACTTTGAGGCTGAAGGTCCAAGGCAAACCCTGGAATCTGTCACTGGCTACAGGGTGTGAGGCAGGGAATGAAATGCATGAACATTACAGCCAACAATTCCCAAGTCACACCCCTGACGCCTGTCAGTCTCTACAGGGTGGAGTGTTACGGTTGGAAACCCTAATGCCCCAGGCATTTGTTGGTATTTTCACTCCAAATTTTCAACATGGGCTTTTTGTGGACCAAAACTCCCAAAAATGACTGAGATATCAACCTAAATTGAAAACCCCCTATTCAGTGCCATTATAGGACTTGCCGTCATGTCTTCAGTTCGTGGTCGGCTTTTGAAGAGTGCAGATGTGTTTCTGGTCCTCTGAAGATCGCTGTTCCCAACCTCCACAGGTAAGTACAGTTGAGGGGGGTGTGGGGAGGTGGGGTGCACAGAGGGAGGAGTGGGTTGGGGGAGGGGCTGGCGGCAATGATGAGGACCGTTTTCTTTTTTCAGGTTAAAAAAAGGCGTTGTGAGTCTGTTTTCTTTTTACAGGAAACTATGGTTTCTGCACACTGATGTGGGCTCTCAGTGTGCCAAGTACTGAGTAGGGATCAAGGGGGAATCAATGCCACCTGGGGATCGGACACCCTGAGGTCGGAGGATATGTGGAAAGTAGCATCCGATACCGAGAATGGGCATCCGGTGTCAGAAACACCACAGCAGGTTTTGGCACACTGAGGTGGTCTCCCAGTGTGCCACATTAAGGATGAAGGGGAATACAGGATGACATGGGGATCAAGCACCCCAATGTCATCAGGTGGGGGAAGGGGGTACACCAGCGCGATCGATCGTGCTTAAAGTAAAAGTGCCATTAGGCACTGAAAATTCCCAGCCTGTATGGAGCTTAGGCTGTGGCCTGCTCCACATGAGTGGAAAAAACTTTTGAGCTGGAGACAGTGGGATGTGGAGGAGGCAGGTGAGGAAAGTGCCTTCTCCCACCTTTCAGGCAGGGACCAGTGGGGAGGAAAGGTGGAGACATCACAATGCAAGCAGCTGTTTGCTCTCTTGCTGCTCCCATGTTTATTGAAATGTTTCACCATGAAAGGAACGTACGGGAGGTGTGTCATCTGTACAGCTACATGACAAGCTTGTCTCTGATTGCTGTGGCAAATTTCTTTCAGGTTGGTGTCACTTTACATAATTCTAGTGTCAGCGCTAGCATGCCGGCTACTTGGGGGAATGAGGGGTGCACCTATTAAACCATGCCCTGCATCTGCCAACACTGACACACTTCTGCATTTCTCATACTACCACAAGGTGTTGCTTGCACGTGCGCAAGGCAACACAAAAAGGTTACATTCAGGAGGGGAAGCAAGAACCAAGGTCTAGAGCACTTGCCACACTAAAGATATATACTGTGGAGCATAGGAGGACAAACTGTTAGTTTGTGTTGCTTCTCTTAAGCAGGCTTCCGTTGTCTTTCTAACACCGTACAGCATTCTTCCACTTTTACGCTGGTACTCATCCCATGCATGTTCATTTATTTAGGATGTTTTCTCACCAGAATCACTTCCTGAAATGCAGGGTCTCATTTGCATGAGGGTTCTAAGGCATGGCAGTACATATTATCATGAAGGGTCGTGAGGGGAGGTAAGAGTTTATTCCAGCAGTTAGGGGCGAAATAGGCAAATGCATGCCTGCAACAGTCCCTCCTAGATTGGGGTATATATATATATATATATATATATGGAAGGTTGTTAACCAAAGACTGACAGCAGGGCAACAATATAATGCTTTTAAAAGTGCAAGGACACATCTGGACAATTTACAAGTGGCGGGAGGCTTGTCCCTCACCTTGCTAAGAGAACACGCAAATAAATGGGTCAGAAAAGTGAACTATAGCATCTCCCACATGGAGAACAAACTGTAGCTCAGCTAATAGAGAAACTCAGTCAGCACGTACTACTATTTTTCCTTTTGACCTCTTCCTAACTCCTTTCTCTATGTATAAACATTCAGAACATTTTCTAGCTTTCACAGACAATCCAAACCACTGAAGAAATTCAAAATTACCTTCAATTTCTTCCTTTTCTTAGTGTAGTACACTGCTACTTATTGCCAGTCATAACTCAAACATACCAAGGGTATGCAGTTGTTTAATTAAAGGTGGAAACATTCATTATTAAATGGATTCTGTAACAGCAACGCTGAGTACTGTAGCTGTATTTAAATTTTTTATTCAAATCCCACTGAGTATGGAACTTGGGCATGTTCTGAAATGTATGGAATTTTTATTTGTTCTTAGTTCCAGCCCAGTGATAGTGTTGACTCACTGTAAACACAATTCCCAAAGAGCATAATTATGGTGCCTTATTTCAGTTATTCGACTCGTGAACCCTAAAATGTAGTTCTTGCGCTGTAACATACATGAGATGTGATAGCAAAATACTGTATTTGGTTTATTGTTGAAAAAATATACTGAATGAAAGGAGCAGAGTTGTCTCGTGAGTACTTTATCAAGACAGATGAAGCATCACTGACAGTAAAGCAACAGTTCAGGATAGAGAAATAGAGTGAGTATGAAATGAGGAAGCATACAGGGGAGCGCACAGTATGAATTAAAGGGAAAAAGGGTTTGGGAATACTAGAAGTGATAACAGGGCAGGGGTCTACGTACCCTATTCTCAAAAGATTCTTGGCACAGAGGAAACAAGAAAAGCACTTTTTTAGGGCTGCAGTTGGCGGAGCCTGCAGTCCTTTAATGATCACAGAGTGAGGACTCTGCATTTTTTCCTTGATTAAAAAAACCCAGATTCTCTCCGCCCATCACAACCCTGTCCCCACTCTGGTGCCCGTGCTCTACTGCTTTTCAAACAGCTCCTTCCCGTCCTTTCACCAGTCTATCCCCTCCCCGATAGTGCTGCAATAACTCCTCCCCACCAAGCTGCCTCTTCTTACTCGGATGGTAAATACCAAATCTGTTTACCTGTGGATGCCTTCTGCTAAATGATGCTAGTCCCAATTAATTCTTCAACATTACCAGCTAAGGAGGATTTTGCCTGCAGCTTTTTAAGTCGCTTTCATTTGGAATGAAAAATACACCTTCAATCCATCAATGTTTTAGCAGAGGGTGCTCCTGTGTTACTGAAGTTATTAAACTATATTTACATTTAGCATCCAAACCCCTCTCTAGATTTAATTCCATCTGACAATAGTTTCCTAGAGCAAATGAGTAAAGGAAAGAATGACCCACCCAGCCTCTCACTGGGGGGGTGCCCATAGTCCCCAACACAAAATGGGGGTGGGCTGCCCAGGTCCATAGACCATTGGGAGCAGCCCTGGCACAGGTGCCAGTCAAGGGGATGGGCTGGCCCAGGCCTCAGGTGAGAGGCGGAGCCTGGGTGGAGTATATGAGGGTTGGCTCTGAGGTGTGCGCCCTCTTAGGACCAGCCCTTAAGGCCAACAGGACTCCACCTATCAAGGTAGGCCAGTGGCTGGGTGGGTTGTTTTGTGACTGGGTGGGTTGTTTTGGTGGGCAGGTGGGGTTTTCCAGGGGCAGCCTCCTCTCCTCGGTGGCCATTCTGATATTTCCCACCCCCCCTTTCCTCCCATCTGCTTCTTTGGGCAAACCCCTCCCCCCAAACACCTTTTGTTCCCCTCATTTTGTTGTACAATATAAAAAAACAAACAATAAATAAAAGAAAATCTCCTTAAACGATTCATCAGCTTGCATCCTAGGAGATCTTTTCTTACCTCCCTAGCCCTGCTGGTCTCTTGCTGCTCCAGCTTACAGTGGCTGGGCTGCCGGTGAGCCCGATGTTCCTTCAGCCCTACCTTTGCTGGCGGGGGAGCGGAGCTCCCACCCACCCCTGTCCTATGAGGCCCTCTTGTTCCCCCTGCCGTTGGTCTGCGCTCCTTTCTGGTTTCCTTGCTTGTTCCCCAGCATGGCACCACATTTAAAAAAAAAAACCATAAAATAATAAAAAATAAATAAATAAAATAAAAATAAAAACCCCTTTCTGAGGTTCCCCAGGTTTGACTATTCTCGTAGCCACGTGGTCATCTTAATTCCCGATGTGTGGTTCACTGTGCGATTCCTGTTCCTCCTGTTTTTCTCCTGCTGCCTCTCATCCACGATCATCCATTTACCTTGTGGTTTCCCATGGAGCCGCCATTTTGGGCTTCCACATGGGCTTTGCTGGCGAGGTGTGCTGCGCAGTTGCTCCCCCCCCACTCCAGCAGTGGTTTCTTGTTGGGTGCCTGTATTAAGCAGACAATATAGAAGTAAATCTAAGGGCACATTTGGGAATTCTCCTCAGTAATTGGTGCAGGCCTCCCTTTAGCAATGGTCATACCTCCCCCGCTCTCCATACCTCACGCATCTATGAATGCACTTAGCGCTGTAATTTTTCCCACGGGAATTTCCCTTGCTCCTCACTGGTTTGCTGTTGTTCTCGAGGTGTTGAGGGTATTTCTGGGCAGACAATCAGAGCATTCATTAAGTTAATGGAGACATTCCTTATCACTATTTGGGGCTCACTGTCTGTAGTCATAATTTTGTTTAAAAGGAGAAAGTGCTCCACTTGCTGCCCCCCTTGCTGTATTTTTAAGGCCGGTGCCATAATTTTTTCTTTTTAATGCCAAGAGGTTTAGAAGTATGCTGCCCCCCTCCACTTGTCCCCCTGTTTTTTCCCAGCTGCTCCTGCCTCCCGGCCCCCAGCATTTACACTCATAGCCCTGGCCTCTCAAGCATGTGGTGATAGTGTGTGGCGCTGCTATTATTTTGGCATTGTTGTTTCCATTCTTTGGCCTCTGTAGTTGGTATAAATTGTTGTTTAGTAGCCCAGCTTAGTTGTGTGCCAGTCCAGGCTTGTCTTTTTTAGGATCTCCAGTGGCTTCGCGGAGTAGGGAACAGGTTTTGGATTGGTGCTCAATCCTTAGCAGGGGTTAGGTTTCAGTCACCCCCCCATTTAATTTAATTAATCCCCCCTTTTTTTAAGGTGTTTTCCAGTATAGTTAAGAGCTGCCCAGAGTGCATCAGGTATCCGTCGTGGTAGCCCCAACTCAGGCAGAGCTGAGGTTGACCTATCGTATGTCCACTGACTGCCCCCTTTTATTTTCCTTGGCCCAGAACTCGGGGGGGGGTCAGTGGCTTGTCCAGATATTGGGGGGTGTATGTTTTTTATCAATGCTTCTGTTTTATTTTTCCTTAGATTCAGTTCCCTGTTGTCTGCCATTGCTTTGCCCTTGTACTGTTAGGGACTTAGTTTTGTGAGGGTTATGTCATCTCCAAGGGAACATCAGGTACAGGGTAGGCAGGCATTCCCTGCATCTCTTGGACCTCAGACAGGATGTCAGGATCAGGCCTTTCTGGAGGCTTTCCAACATTTGAAGGAGCTGGGGGGGACCGGACTGGATGCTTGTGGTATCTGACCTGGAACCCGGGTTGCAGATGGTCCCAGCTGATGGCCAGGGACTCAGTCCCGGGGTTTCCCCTACGGGAATGGAGCAGGGTGTAGCCAGGGTGGGGGAGCAGAGTGGTGGTGATATAGGAGAAGGCAGGGAATGGCGGGTTTCAGAGATGGTGGTTCCAGGGTGAGTCAGCTCCCAGGAGCCGTCAGCCTCCGATTCACTTGCTAGAATTGGTAGCACAGAACACCAGAGGTAGGAAAAAGGGGCAAAGCAGGCCAACTAAGCGAAGGTCACATACCCTGGCGGATGAGGAAGCAGACCAAAATCAGAGGATGGCAGGACAGAAGAGTATGAGGATTGATGCATTATCAGATCGGGAGGAGCAAGCCTCGACAGGTGAGTGTGAAAGAGAATGTGATGTGCAAGGGGAGGACAGCAGTGGGTTGGCAGCGGTTGGCCAGGATACGCTAGACAACAGGGAGGTCAGTGTTTTCAACGTTGGCACAGCTGCAAGAGGTTCGTCACTGCCTCCTATTAAATATGGTATATGGCAGGGGGTGCTGGATAGGATTGCCAGGGAAGAGTCACAGTGCAAGCGTGAATGGTTTACTGCAGGGCATGAGGCGATGGACAGTGGCTTCTGGGATGAAGGGTGCTGGAGGGATAACCTAGATGGGTTGATTGGGGTTGTCACTGGAATTAATTGGGTTAGCAAGGCAGCAGAGGGAGCCACAGGGGCCACGATTACAGAGATGGCAGTACGGGGGAGAGAGGCATGATATGGTTATGCCCCCACATGTCCGACTACCAGGCTCAGTCAGTGGACAGGACAGATGATGGTTTAGTGGTGCCCATCGCTATGGATGGCCAGGGAGGAAGGCAGAGTGAACCAGAAACAGGGGTCATGGGGCCTCAGTATTCACCACTTCCATCTTCAAGCCCCTGGCCTGCGGCTTTCAGCAGTAGTGGGCAGGCCGTGTATCTCCATAACACATGTACCCATAGAGCACAATGTGATGGGGTGAGGTATCACAAGTAGCCGGCAACCCTATGTTGATTTCACATGGGATCTCAGGGGGTGGAGGACAGTATGCCGGTGCAGCATCCAGGCCCAGCTGAGCACCCTCAGGGGATTCCATGGCCTCCCCTGGCATGGATCCACCCTTTTTCAATCTGTACATCCCTGGGGGCTGGGCATGGGACAGTCCCCAAGGACTTGGAGAGGCACCACTGCAGTCAGCTGGGGTGGTGATGACCCTCCCAGCAGCCCCTACAGTGTCAGCAGTGGTGATGCCCCCGGCAGCCCCTTCGGTGATGGTGGCACCAGCTGCTGCACCGCCGAACTCTGCCTCGACTATGGCAGCCCCTCATCTGGGAGAATCTGCACTGGCCTTGGTTCAGTGGCTTAGGTGTGGAGCAGTCCCGGGGTGGCTATGCCTCACGATGGGCCTCAGCATCCTCCAGGCACCAGAGACAGGACTGGTGATGGAATGGGGCAGGGTGCTGGAGGATCCACTCCGGCAGTGGCAGGTATGGCAATGGCTGCCACAGTAGAGGCAGGCAGTGTGGGGAATCACTGGGCATATTCAGGGGTGGATGACCCCTAGAGAGATCACTTGTCTGATGCAGTTCAGGAAAAAATCTGGAAGGGGGAGTTCATAGATATGTTTTTGCTGCTACACCAAGAGCTACCAGAAGAGGGGGAGGACAAGAAAAAGAAAGAGAGGCCCCGGCGTCCCAAGGTGCCTTTTACATTTCAGAATTGGGCAGCGGCTTTTGTTATATACATGTCTGTATATGGGATGAAATATCCAGAGAAGCTGGTGTTCTTGCTCAAATACTGGGACTCTATCAAGTTCACTCATCTCTCTTTTGACGGTTATACGTGGTTAAAGTATAATGAGCAGTTTCGGTTAAAACTGGCAAGGCAGCCCATGCTGAAGTGGAAAAAATTACACCTGGACCTCTGGGTGCGTTATATGATGCAGGGAAGGCCCAATGTGGTGACATACACAGATAGTGGACATGCCATAGCTAAGCCAGTTGGGGGAGAGAGCATGTTATGACTATAACAGGGGCAAGTGTTTTCATGCCCCCACTGCAAGTTCAACCACACATGTAAGAATTGCTGGGGGGAACACAGGGTCACTGCATGCAAAGTTGCCATGGACAAATAGCAAGGAGGTGAGGGGGCAAGTGGAGATAGTGCCAGGCCTGGAGTTTGGAAGTCTAGTTAGTTCACCGTTCCAACTCTGTAACATGAGGCTGTGGCTCAGTCAGTATCCAAAAAGGGGTGCTGCATTGTATTTGTTGAATGGATTCGACAACAGTTTTCCCATACCATATACAAGACCCTGCATTGCTACCATAGCTAGCAACTTAAAATCTGCAGGGTCTCTCCCGGACATAATGGCGGAAAAAATCCAAAAAGCAGCTCACACGGGATGGGTAGTGGGTCCTTTCAAACAACCGCCAATTCCAAATTTGCAAGTGTCCCCGTTGGGACTCAGCTGGTGAGTATCGGCTGATACATCACTTTCTTATCCAAAAAGGGGCATCAGTGAATTGCCTCAGAGGATAGCTCAGTTAAATATGCATATTTGACATGGCAGTGCAGCTGATTCGGAGGTTGGGACCAGGCACCCTGATGGCAAAAAGTGACATTAAGTCAGCCTTCCACCTCTACAGACTGGCTGATCGCGTTGAACAAAAGGAAGCGAGGGCCAAGTACACAGGCAGCAACACCACGCGAACCAGGGATCAGAGCTGCACCGCAGAAATCACAGGACAAAAATAAAACAAAGGGTACAGACACTCAGAACTGACTGATACACTTATGTATTCCTGGTTTTTCATTCAGCAAGGGGATGACTTAAGAGGTCTGCAATCACACTCAGAACTAAACATCTAAGGACATTCCCCTGTCTTGGGACTTCCCTTGAGCCTTAAAGCGGTAAAATGGACTGAACTTGGTTACAAACTTACTAGGAGTTATTTTATTTGAACCTCCTTGGTAGTTCTTGGACTATAAGTGGAGAAGCAGAGGCAGCGCTGTGCTCTGGGCTGAAGGTTTGGTGTTTGGGCAAAATTAAAGTGAGAATGCGACAACTCGGGGGGGGGTGAACTCTGTGATAAACATTGTTAAACCTACTGTAGAAAGTGTTTGAATAATTGCTTGCTAATGGTAGTTTAGGTAACAAACTTAATCTACCATAACCACCGGCATCACAATTTAGCTGTTTTACAGCTAACAAGGAGCCGTTTTTGTTTTCTTTCTTAGGCTCCTAGGGAGAGCTGCAGTACAGCAGTCAGGGGTGCGCACACTCCAACTCCCTGGTTCAGTGTCCTTCATCTAGTAGTACTGAACGCAAAAAGATCTCCTAGAGAAAGGTGGATCTCCACGTTGGAAGTCAAAATAGTGTTTAAAGTTACAGATTTAAGGAAGAATGTTTATTCCAAAAAGGTTTTTGGGTTTACTATTTTTAGGGGAGATTCTGGTAGTGTCGAACTAATTTTGGTAGAAAGAGGGAGGTGCAACGAAGATGGATGTTCCTCATGTAATCAAGTAAATTATCGTGGGCATAGAACCAAGCCATTATAATGGTATGCTCGGAATTAAGAATATTATCTTACAATGTTAATGGGCTAGCTCACCCTATCAAAAGATCTCGGGTTATGTCCTTCCTAAAGAAAATCGCAGCGGATATTATTTTACTTCAGGAGACCCATATGAATAAAATAGAATATGGCAAGTTATCAAAATTTGGATATAAGGAAGTGATAGCGGCAGAATATAACAGTGGCCGCAGGAGAGGGGTTGCAATACTTATACCTAACTCCACCCACTTTGAACTGCCAGATACGTTGTTAGATAAACAAGGAAGATTTGCAGCTGCCAAGGGTAGGATGGGGGGGGGGAAGTAACTCTGGTATTGCTATATGCCCCACCAGACACTGATTTTACTTTCTATCGTGATTTCTTTATCAAAATTATGGACTGGACAGAGGGACACTTAGTGGTGGGGGGGGGACCTCAACTTGAGACTCAATCCTAATCTCGATTCCTCAGCCCCACCACTCAGGAGGGAAAGGGGTTTTGCTAGGAAGGTTGCCAAGTTGTTGGAGGAGATAGGTTTAGTAGATGTCTGGCGTAGGTTAAATGACAGGAGTATACAGTATACGTTTTTCTTGGCACCTCACCAATCCTTTTCAAGATTAGATTATTTTATATCCACAGAAGAGACACTTTAGATATGTAAATCATCAGACATAGGAGTTGCCCCACTGTCAGACCATAACCCGATTTACTTAAAAATAAGTATAGGCCCCCCTAAAAGCTCTACATTTTGGAGACTTAATACCTCTCTCTTACAGTTAAAGAAATTACAGGATAAAATAACCCAAACTATTGAGAATGCAATTCAGATGAACCAACATCCTGAAATCTCCCCCGGAATTTTGTGGGATACCATTAAGGCAATTGTTAGAGGGGCTTTTATAGAGATCTCGTCCAGGTTTAAGAAAAATAGGGAAAAGAGACGAAAGGAGCTACAGGATCAAATACATAATCTAGAACAGTTACAGCTGCAGAATATTAATAGAGAAAGAGGAAAATGCCTAAAGAAATTAAAGGAAGAATATATTAAGATCCTTGACTATCAGGTGGAACAGAAACTCATTTATTTAAGGCAGAGGTTCTATGAAGGGGCCCCCGTGCCCAGAAATTGCTAACCAGCCGGCTTTGGCAGTTTAAGAGCCGGGCGGTAATTTCAAAAATCAGAGACCCTGTAAACCAAACTCTCCAATATAAATCAGAGAAAATAGCGTATGCTTTCAAAAAATATTATGAAAATGTGTACAATGGGGGTCCCAAACCATCGAAACAGGAGATTGAGAGCTTCCTGATTCCGTTGGGCCTGCCTAGATTGACTCATAATCAGGGAGAAGTTTTAAGTCAGCAATTCACGGAATCTGAGATTAAACTGGAAATCCAGAGAATCAAAACAGGTAAATGTCCAGGTACAGACGGACTTCTCAGTGAGTTTTATAAGCAGTTTAAGGAACTTCTTCCTCCCTTGTTATGCGAAGTATACAATCACCTTCATCAAGACGAGGGCAAATCGCCTCCCTCCTGGACACAGGCAATCCTTTCGG
Source organism: Neoceratodus forsteri (assembly GCA_016271365.2). Taxonomy (NCBI): domain Eukaryota; kingdom Metazoa; phylum Chordata; order Ceratodontiformes; family Ceratodontidae; genus Neoceratodus; species Neoceratodus forsteri. The sequence continues at coordinate 842,968,538 of CM028134.1, forward strand.
TGATACCGAAGCCGGCCAGGGACAACACCAGTTGTGGGTCATACTGCCCTATATCTATATTAAATGTAGATTATAAGATAATGGCAGGAATTGTAGCCAAAAGGGTAGAACGGATCTTACCGGGATTGATACACATAGATCAGGCGGGTTTTGTTCCGGGCCGACAGACCCTAGACAATGTCCGCAGATCAATTAATATAACTGAAAACATACAAAGAACAAAGCAACCATCTTATATAATGAGTCTAGATGCAGAAAAAGCATTTGATCAAGTTTCTTGGGAATTCCTGTGGACCTCCCTGGCCGGCTTCGGTTTCCCGAACACCCTCCTCAATATAATATCTAAGATGTATGCCTCTCCAGTGGCGTATGTGAGGGCCAATGGTTTACTTTCGAAGCCTTTCAAACTAACTAGAGGCACACGTCAAGGCTGCCCACTCTCGCCACTCCTTTTTGCCCTACACATAGAGCCGCTTGCCCAAAGTATAAGATTGAATCTGGAAATAGAGGGTGTTAGGTGGGGTAATACCTCACATAAAATTGCATTATATGCAGACGATATTCTACTATATCTGTCAAAACCAGAGGGGTCAATACCAAAGGTGTTCCAGCAAATTGAAACTTTTTCTAAGCTCTCAGGATACAAGTTAAATTGGGCAAAGACAGAGGTTTTGGTCTTGAATGTGGAAGTTCCTCGAGAACTTAAACTTAAATACCCAATGAAGTGGGACTGTCCAATTATCAAATACCTGGGAATTCATATCGGAACATCCCCCCAAAGCCTTTTTAAGGACAATTTCCCCCCTTTGTTGAGAGTGCTCAGGACGGACCTAGACAGGTGGTCCCTGCTTCCGCTTCCTTTCTACTCTTGAATTCAAATAATTAAAACTAAGATATTACCTAGACTCCTTTACTTATTTCAGGCCGTGCCATGCTTGATTCCACAAAAAGAGATGGGGGACTGGCAGAAATGGGTGATGTCATTCCTATGGGCCAAAGCCCACCCGAGAATTTCAAGAAAGACACTAACACTGTCCAAACAGAAAGGAGGGAGGGCATGTCCTGACTTTAATGGTTACTGGTTGGCAGCTCAAATGAAAAATGCCCTTTTGTGGGCTCACCCCACATACAAAGCACACTGGCAACAAATGGAAATATCCCAAACGAGTGGTATACCATTACAAGCTATTTTATTTCTACCCCCCTCACAGGTTGACATAGATCTCTTTCAAATGAACACAATTCAGGTCACGTTAAAGGGATGGATTCAGGGAACAAAGCGGGGATGTACGGCTAATAATTTATGTAAATATAGATGGTGGTATTATGATACCGAGTACCCTCTGGCCACTATGCACGGATGGTATGACATACAAATGAAAAGAGGGGTATATGCTGCATGGCAGGTCCTCAAGGGACCAGACCTGGAACCATTTGACACACTTCAAACCATAAATAACTGGTTGCCACAGGACCGTATATACTATTATCAGCTAAGAGATTATATATCTAACAGAATTAGACAAAATAGGACCTGGCAGGATGAGAGACCCTATCCTCGATTAATAGAAATGATTTGGGAGGGAAGTCATGGGAAGGGGGCAATTACTATGTTATATAGGAACCAGATAGAAGATATAGCACATAACATTAAAAAGGTACAGAGGAAATGGGAAGAGGAACTTGGGATAGTTTTAAATTCCCAGACGTGGTTGACAGTATTCAGAAATGTCTGGAAAACAACATCATCATTGGGTTGGAGGGAATATGCATGGAAAGTAAGGATTAGGTATTTCCACACCCCGAAGAAATTGTGCAAAATGGGATCGCAGAAACAAGGTACCTGTTGGCGAGGGTGTGGTGAGACTGAGGCGGATCAGGCACATGTGTTCTGGGGATGCCCGGGAATTCGTGTTTTTTGGTCCCAAATAATTAAACACCTAACTGTAATATTTAATCTAACAACAGTAGTGGGTCCAGAACACTGTGTATTAGGCCTTTTCCAAGCTGAGGTTGGAGATAGGGCCGCAAGGTATCTTTGGGTGATATTTATGATATCTGCCCTAAAATCTATAACAAAGAAATGGCTACAGCAACTGGCCCCTGAAATGCAAGATTGGATGAGAATAGTTAATCAAATTCAGCAGATGGAAAGAATAACATACACAATTAATCATAGGGGTAACAGCTACGATGACAGATGGAACAGATGGGTTTTATATAAGGATAAGGTATAAAGATACCTTCCCCAGTTAATGTTAGCTTGTTTTCCTCCCTCCCTCTCCCCCTTCCCTACCCACCATGGATTCTTTCCCAATTTGACATTTGAGATTTTCCCCTTGGTATGGGTTTAATTTAGGGGCAAACGAAAAGGCTTGGCACACTTCCATCTGCCTCGTGCTGTAACCCTTGCTCTAAATTGTTTGGTTCGTATCAGCAGGGTTTAATTAAATGACAGTACCAGAAAATCTGTTTACAAATTCATCTCCCAAGTTTATTCATTTTATTTCTTTTTTAAAATAGTCTTAATATACAGGTTAAGTCTTTAACACAATGGAATAGAAAGAAATTTGAGGTCAATGTACAGAAGTGAACTGTAACAACTTTCAATCTCTGTTTGGTGATACAGAAATGGATGTCCATTATGTTCCATGTCATAACTGCAAAATTATCTGAATGGAAAAAGAAAGACGATATTAATAACAATAAAGTATGAAAAAAAAGTCAGCCTTCCACCTTCTGCCAGTAAGACCTCAAGATCATGAGCTTCTGGGATTCAGACTCAGTGGTTGCTGGTCTGTTGACAAGGCCATGCCCATGGGGTGCTCTGTCAGCTGTGCTGCATTTGAAACATTTGCGACATTCCTTGAATGGGCAGCAAGGGTGCATACTGAGAACAGGAACATAATGCATTATTTGGATGATTTTTTTGTTTGCAGGACCCGCTGGGGCTGAGATGTGTTTCCATACGCTGGAGGGCTTCTGCATTCTCATGGAACATTTTGGGGTTCCATTGACACCAGAAAAAACAGAGGGGCCCTTATCATGTATGTCATTTCTTGGTATTGAGATTGATTCAGTGAGCATGGTCTCATGGTTGCCCATGGCCAAGGTATTACACCTCACGCATTTGGTGGGAGAAATGGGAAGGCTTAAGAAAGTGACTTTAAAACAGTTGCAATCAGAAGTGGGTCACTTAAATTTTGCTTGTCGTGCAGTTAGTCCTGATTGCCTCTTCCTGAGGAGATTGGCTGCCACTACATCTGGCCCCACAAGGCCATATCATCATATCAGAGTATCACGGGGAATAAAGGCAGACCTTAAGGTCTGGGAACTGTTCTTGCAAGACTTCAATGGGGTGTCAATGTGGCAGGACCAGGAGGGTTTGCACCAGGGGGTGGAGTTGGTTACAGTTGCCACAGGGGGCATAGGATTTGGTGCCTTCTTAGAAGGGTCATGGTTTGCAGGCCCATGGCTGCAGGAGTGGGTGGAATCTGGCTTGACCTGGAATATCACACTCCTCGAACTGTTTCCCATCATGGTGGTTGTCCGGGTTGGGGGGGAACAGGTTAGCTAATCAGCATGTGCTGTTTCATACAGACAATCAAGCAGTAGCAGAGATGGTGAATTCTCAGACTTCTAAGTCGGAGGATGTCACAAAGGCACTGCGGGTGTTGGTCATGTGCTGCCTGGGATATAAAATCAATTTTAGAGCCCAACACCTGCCAGTCAAGCAGAATGTGATAGCTGATACCTTGTCTCGCTTACAGCTCGACTGATTCTGGCAGCTGGCCCCAGAAGCAGACCCGATACCCATGAAGATACCGGAGGTGGTATGGCACCTGGGGAGGCAAGACAACACCAATAGGTACAGCTCTCTGTTGCCCCCTCAACATGGAGGAAATATGGTAACCCCCTTGTTCCAAGGGGTTACTAGAATCCCACTTGGAATCAGTGGCAAGCAGGGAGAGATAAGCTTGTGAATTGCCAGTTAAATGGATTTCACACTAGCACACTCTATTTTCAGCCTCAGCTGAGCTGGAGTGATGATGTCACTTTAGAATTGTCACAGCAGCATAAGCCACATTGGAATGCTGGCTGGGGAGTTAGCTGTAGAATGTTGAGTTAGAGTTCAGTATTCTGTAGGGTGGAGTTTGAAGAAGAGTGCTGCAGTCTAGGCAGTTTCTCAGTTTTTAGCTCTGACAGAGAGTTACCTCTGTAGTTTGGGTAGTTTGTTCTCACCCTAGAAGAAGAACATAGAAGACAGAGAGAGAAGTGGTGGAAACCGTTCCAAGAGGGGTTTTCCAGTGCCCAATCCCTGGAGGGATGGGGGGGGAGTCCAGGATTCAGGGGCAATCTCCTGGTCCAGCCTGGACTGTGTTGAAGCTGCCTGAGATTCATGTGCTCTGAGAGTACCCAAGACTTTTGTGTGGAAAAGCCCTGGGGCACCTGCATGCCTGTGGTGAGTTTCTTGGACAAAGGGACTCTGTCACCTAGACTGTCTTCTGTTTAAATGTGTTTGCCTACTATGGGGCAGAGAGAGAGAGAGAGAGAGACTTGCCAAGTACAGAACTTTTAGTTTGTGTCTGATTTAAAAGTGCCTGCTAAAGTTGGGGTCTAGTGAAGAGACATTGCCAATTACAGAACTTTTAACTTCAGGACACCTCAGATGTGTGTAAATTAGTATGTTAAATGTGAAACACATTTCAAAATACCATCTACAAGTTTTCTGTGAGGGTGTTATTAACCAGATGAATGGCCGAGTATAAATTTGGAAGCAAAAGGTGGGAGAACCCCCATCTGGAGCAACTGGTTTACCTCTCTGAGTTCACTTTGGGCACCTGTGTTTTCTCTCAGTGCATTTGGCAAGTGCCTGAAGAAAATAGTTTACCCAGTCATGGGTTGGATTTTCTGTGAGCCTGTATGTGCTCTTTGGTGGTTGAGGATGCCACCAGTAATTCCTCATGAAATATGGGAAAGTCTCCTAGTACTGGCCAAGGGTACCTAGGCAAGGACGTGTACCGGATCTGGCCGTGTGTGCCAATCTCCATTCAAAACCAGATAGTTTGCTGTTTCATTCAGAACCTGAGGGTTCACTCTGTGTGTGTGCTCTGTACCTCAGTAATCTGCTTTACCATTGGGAGTAGCCCTGTGGGGTGCCATCTTCGCTTTGTGATTATTCTCTGTGTATGTGAATAAAAGCCACACTCTAGGATCCCAACCTGGTTTGGACAGTACTGTTATTGCTTCCACTGTGTCTGGATTTACTTGGGTGCCCTTGTCCAGAAGTACAAGCCTAGCATAATTGTGAGCAAACGTTTTCTCCCAGGGACCCAGGTTGATGGCCATGGTAAATGGTCCCCCCAGGTGTGAGCCAGGTAGTTGCCATGCCTGGGTTGCCTGTCTGAGGATGGCAGGCTCAGATGTACTAGTAAACTGAACTGTAGTGACAACCCCCATCCCTCTCATTGGCAACATTTGTGAAAGGAGCAGCCCTGCTAGTTGAACAAGGTGGGCCGGTGGGGGTGGGTTACATGTATGTAGCTATTCTGCCTTTGTAGAGTTCCACGGGCAGCAGGTAAGCATGAACCAGCTGGCTGCTGAGAGGCAGGTGCAGGATTATGTCCTTCACCTGGTATAGTTGGAGAAGTCCCCTGCAGTATTATGTACACAATTAACGGGTATTGCCTTTTTGAGCAGGGTGAATGGGCTCCCAGACCCTACCAACACCTTCATCACAAAGAAGATGTTGGAAGGGTGGATGAGGTTGAGGGGAAAAACTCAGGACGTCAGGAAGCTCATTGGCTTTCCAGAACTGTCTGCGCCGTTGAGGTCCGTGGGTGGTATCTGCAGCTCTGCATATGAATCTCAGCTGTTTCGAGCACTGTTTGCATGTGCCTTCTTCTGGGCCTTTTGGGTCTCTGAACTGGTTCCAGACTCCAGCAGCCCAGGTCTTGAGGCCAATCTGCAGCTCAAGGATGTGGAGGTCCTGCATGATAGGATCTGCTTGAAGCTACCCAAGTAAAAAACTAACCAATGTGGTACACTGTGGGTTATCACATTATGCAGGTCCCCAGTGGGAGATCTGTGCCCGTGGTTGCTGATGCAAACCTATTAATCCGAAAGGCCTCGGGGGGGGGGAGGCAGACATGCTTTGTGCATTGGGACGGAAGACTGGTCACCAGGTGGCAGTTTGCCACGGCATTGCAGAAGGGTTCATGGATGGTGGGGATGGACAGCAGAATTTTGGAACCCATTTATTCAGGATCGGTGCTGCCACAGAGGCTGTGAGATTGGACCTTGGGGAAAAACAGATAAAGAGTCTGGGCAGATGGTCTTCTAGGGCATACAAAGGCTATATTAGGCCCCAGGAACAAAATTAGGATGTACTATGGTAAGCGGCCCTACATATGAAATGAGCGCAGGTTTGGGATGCCTCACAGATAAGAGGCTGGGGGGGTGGAGAGCTGTGGGTAATTAAAAAAAAAGAGGGGGGACTGTTGCACAACACTCACGCTGTCTTTTTGTGTTTCAGATATACCGGCTCACATTTGGATTATTGGACACTCTTATGTAAGTGAGACGCATTCGAGAGCCATGGTGCAGCCTTACACAATGCAGCTGGGTATCCCAGAACAACAGGCTATTGTGCATTGGGCTGGGAAAGGGGGAACGAGGTGGGGACAATTGTTGGGGACAATTCGGGGTTTGGGGCTCCAGAGGCAGCCATCAGCAGCATTGGTGATTCACTTAAGCGGGAATGACTTAGTCTCCTGTGGGGCCCCACAACTGATTGCGGCTATTAAGAAAGGGTTGGCCCACCTGAAGGAGCTTTTCCCACGGGCAGTTGTGGCATGGTCTCAGATTATTCTACGACAGCAGTAGAGGGGGGCACGCAATGTTCTGGCCATAGAAAAAGCATGCAGAGAAGTGAACAGGGAGGTGTCCAGGTTCGCTACTTCATGCGGTTTGGAAGACATCCAGCATTTCGACATCACTAAAGCATGTGCCGGTATGTATAGCGGGGATGGGGTTCACTTGTCAGACATTGGGAATGACATTTTTAACTCAGCGCTGCAGGATTTTTGCAAAACTGTGGTACTCTAAGATCCCTGGGGCATACATGTAAACACGTATTTGGTGGCGGTAAATTCATGGCTGACCTGCTACTTTGATCTAGCCTTAAGGAAGTAAGGTACTATAACTTTGGATGGGGTGACAGCTGGTTGGAGGCATGGCCCTGGGCGGGTATGACTCACAGAACCAGGGGAACTGTCACTCCGTTAACAACAGGCATTGGAGTACGGGGGGATATGAACTGATGATGGGGAGTATGGCCCTGGGCAGCATGCTCCTCGGAAACGGCCATGTCCTTCAGTCTGTTTTGGAAAAGGGGGGACTGTCTGGAGGAGAGACACACGGCCATGGGAGGGTCTGTCTGACTGATGGGCCAGAGTTCCCTGGCAGGCAGGTTGTGGAAGGTCAAGGCAAAAAGTCACATGAATTTGCTTGCCCCAGGGATCTTAAAGTTTTTGTTGTTGTAATGTTCGAATATTTGATATACATGTATGTATTGTACTTTTATAATATTAGTAAAAGGCTGCGGCCCATTTTATCCACAAATGGAGTGGTGTGTGTTTATTGATGGGGGTCTACTTGGGCAAATGTAGCTAAAGAAAAAAAAGTACCCATGCCCTCCTTGCTTAATGTATCTGCCTGTCTTGGTCATTTGCTGTCCTTCTCTTCCTCCTCCTAGCTGTTTAAATTGCAAGGCTATGCCACCATGACAGGCTGGAACTTATCCCTTTCCATTCACTGAGGAACAGTGTGAGTCAGTCCAGCTGACCTTTTGCTCACCCTTGCATCAGCTCTGAACCATAGACAGGCAGGGCTAGAAGGCTGACAGTCAGACAGAGAGCGGTTAGCTAGAGACACCTAGCAGATCCTGCAAAGAAGGAAGCAGCAGCAGTCCTCCTCCCTTCTGGAGCAGGACCTACACCAGCTGGTGCAAACTGCGGACTGAACACGAATCAACCGATTGCTCACCAGCAATCTTTTTTTTTGTTTGTTTACTCGTTATGCACAATAATACTCTACCCCCATCTAAATCTGTCAGTTCTAGTCTGCGTTCAACCTGTGTTGATACTATATGATGCAGTAAATGTGTCGCATTGTGAACAGGAACTGATTTTGTAAGAACATCCGGTTATAACAATCCCCCTCTATTTCATCACAGTGTTCTTGCCCTCAATATGCTCTCTAGCATAAGAACCTTATGCTTGCATTGACCCATTCTGGGCTGATGTTTTTAGAGTCAGCAGCTCTGATGCACTGGAATGAACCAACAAAAGTACTCGTGTTCGGACAGTAAGCTGGAAAAGCTTCTTGATATGGGCTACTCAGAAAAACATAGTTTGGGCCTGCCTTTACGTAGTTTGCATTTAGTCAGCCACAGGGACAAGTAGGTTGTGGGCAGACTTGGTGGGCCAGGTGGTCCTTTTCTGCCGTCATGTTTCTATGTTTCTATGTTACTCAACTAGTTAGCTAAAAGAAGCCCCTTAGCAAGAACATACATGCTCCTGAATATCTATCTATGCTAGCTAACTGTATGTGTGTGTGTGGGGGGGAGTAGTTCTTATTACAGGGCTCTCCTGATGCAATATTTGTGAGCGCCAATTGTTCTTGACTCCCTTAGACCTGTAGTCTCACACCTGATAATTTGATAGTAAACAGCTGAGTAAAATGTGTTTCCCTTTGCACATTTATAATGAACTGTAACATATACAAAGCAACAAGGTAACTGTTGACCTAACCCAGAAGACATTAGTGCAAGGGAATTGGATCAAATATCCAACCGTATGCTATTTCTTAGGTAGATTATGTGGATCACAGGTTTTCCAGCACATGCTTCTTTAGACTTGAAATTACACTTACAGCATTAAAATATGCAGCCACCAGTAATGAAAAGACAGCAATCAAATTGTGGCAAACAGATCTTCATGCAAAACGCTTCGTCTTAGGCAGGTCTGCCTGTTATTTAATTAACAGCTGGATGATGCTGTAGGGATATGGTGTCCCAAAGTTTCATCTGTTGAACATGAAGGGGTTCGATGCTATAATACAGACAAAACTATAGAGTAAATGACCTAATACATGACCTTTGATGTATTTTTGCAAGGAATCGCTGGGACTGTATACTCGTATAAGACTTATAGGGCACCAGTATATCTTAGCTACTGTCTGAAAAGGGACATAACTATCAGGATCTCCTAAATGAAGGTCAAATGATCTCATTTTAACCAGGGATGCAGTTTCTTTAACCATATCATACTATAGGTAAATAAATCGGGCAAATAATGTCGTATGGGATAAATATTTATTTTCATTTGGGACACAAGTTATTTCACAATGAGCACGTGCTATTCCCACTTAGAATCTGAAAACAGGACGCATAGAACAGTGGGACAGACAGAAAGTTTACAGTGTATAGAAAGGCAGTTTTAAACTGAAACAATGTAAAACACCAATATAAATATTACAAGTAGTGGTGTATATGTCAAATCCATAATGGACTGCAGTAGAATAACGCATTTAACTCCGACCGCTTCAATAGAAAAGTCAAAAAAATTAAGCCAATTATCTGTTCCCCACAGTAAGACTAATGTAAAACTGGAAGTATCCAATCTGAAGTGTGAGTTCATCGCCACAGTTGCAACCACATTAGCCATGAATTTGTTTTTAATTTATTGATGAATGTATTTGTTGCAGTATGCTAAACAGCATACAACAACTGAATGATGGCTCCCTCTGTTTTCTTTCTGAAATACACAGCAATTAACCGTAACACAAGGAACTGACTTTTCCAAATTGAAGACACTATGCGAAGCTTGTCTAGATTAGCATTATATCTGCGCAGTGTCTACCTCTGATATGTTGACTTATTTTATTTATGACAGCACTTATCTCCAAAAACCCAGTAGGATCTGTTACTTTCAAAATCAACCGCTTTGTTTTCAATTGTTTAGACTGGGCAGAAATATCTAAGGAAATACAGTAGTAAATGCAGTTTTAATAACATTTTTAATTGATCAGCATTTAAAGACATTATTCAAAGTCATACCATATTGTGTGCTCTGAAGAATGTAGTTAAAAAAAAGATCTTGTGTAAATGTGATAAGAAAGTAAGAAAATGGCTCATCATTTAAATCGCTTTACTAATTCCACTCTTTTAGAACCCATTCAAGAATCAGTCAACATCACTATCCAAAGGAAAAATCTATTGAGAAAATGATTTTTGAATTTTGAAGCAAATGGAAGTGGTAAGCCGAAGTACAGTACGCTGAATGTATGTGTATGCTCTCCTTTAACCTAGATGCATTTGTTTTTACGTTTCTCAAGCCTGTAATATTAGCACTTATAACAAGCTTCCACATAATAAAATACATAATTATTCATTTTTATATCTCACTTCCTTGCACTATAAAAATTGTTTTGTATGTTTATACCAAAAAATAGAATGCATAAACCAAATATCAAACTTTAAATTATTTTAATAATTAGAAATATAAAACTCTGAAGCTGAATTTCCCAAGCTTTGCAGTAGTAAAATGCATGCATATCATGGAAGGAGGACTTTGATGAAGTGCTCCACTGGGTATTTAAGATTTGCTGTGATTGTACCATAAATAGAAAATGTTATAGGAAAATGTCTGCTGGCATACTTAGGAGCAATCATATAGAAGAATGTCAAGTCCAATGCAGATCACCAAAAAAAAAAATCTAAAAATAATAAAGGTTGTTTTGGAAAGTCTACTTTCTTCTTTAAGGTCCTAGGGTAAGTATGGATAGACTCAGAAAAAATAGAAGGCTTTGTGAAATATATAGTTTCTATTTTGTGCAGTTTTAAGGTAAAGGAATGTTAATGGCAAAATACTAGAAATTATTAGCAATTTGTGGAACACTGACGCCCCCACCCCCACACACAGTACGTTTATCTTCCCAAGGTCAGTAAATTCCAAATAATACTGTTTGATGTCTTATATGAAACAGGTATTCTGATAAGCTTTTTATGTAGTTGTTGCACATTCGATAAGCAAACGGTTGTTGCATCTGGAAGGGAAAAAAGGTGCATTTGTTTGCAGTGTTATTTATACCCTCAAACAATCCATACTTTCATATACCCGAATAAAACTTTGTATAAAATTACATTCTGTATTGTTTTGTTTTTGGACAACATTCTGTGCAATCATTTTCCTGGAATGAGTAGTTTGGAGTTCTGACTATGCTAGAATTGTTTATAGAGTTTTCAGCATGCACTGATAGGGTTAACAGCTCATGCTTTGCATTCTGTGTACAAGCTGTGGCATAGTCAAAACTCAGAAAACTGTTTTGTATAGGTATCTTTTTTATGGGCTACATTCTGTACAGTTCTCTTCAAGGAACCGGTAATTTGAACAGTAATGTACGTATATGCCATTAGGGATCGACTTGACCCATTGTTAGACTACCAGTGCATGTACAGTCCCTGAGGATGCCCTAGTCCTGGACTAGACAGGGAGGCTCTTGCATGGCATCCCACCATTCCCACCCATTTAGACAGTGCTCATAACGCTCAGGAGAGAGCCAGCCACAATGATCCTGATAATCCTGGAATGGGACAGGCAGACATGGTACTCAGTGCTCCTAATCCAGTCCAGCAGGATTCTAATCAGCCTACCAATGAAGTACAACATATTGACTCTATCTTGTCACCAATCCCCCAGTGGCATGATCAGGATGCTGCTGATTTTATTTTTAAATTATAAATATCCTCCCCACCCAACCTCCCTCTCTCTACCCCCAACCCCACCCCCAACATATGCAGCTCTTCGGCTCTGGCCAGAATTTGTTCTTCTGTGTCATTCCTTTCTTTCATCCTGGCCTCAGGTTGGTACCTCCTTCCATGCCCCGGGGCCATCAGATCTCTCCCACCTCGTCCTCAGTCTCTGTTTAAGTCTGTGCACTGCCTCAGAGCCCCTCTGGCTCTGATACATCCAGAACTTACCTCTATGGAAGCATGCAGCACCCCTGGGGAATTCTCCTGATCAAAGAGTTAGAACTAGGCCAAGGGTAGAGTCAGCGTATGAGAGGCTGGGTCCTCCAGAGCCCTCACTGGGCATGGGAACAGGCCAGACTTCATTCTACCAACCATTTTCCATTTCTACCTAAGATCCCACCCTCTTTCCTCTGTGTGATCTTTAGCCCAGTCCTTTTGAGGATGTCCCTGATGATGCAACCTCTAGAGGCTGGATGCTTCCATATCATCTATCAAGAGCACAGGCATGCACTAAAAGAGAGTGAGACCTAAGTGCCACATACTCCTCATGCCTCCCTCTCCCTGGGTCCCCAGGGTGCAGTCATGCAGCAACTTCCTTGGCTGATCAGTACCAGCAATTTAAGTGTGACAATGCACTGTATAAGTGGTAAACATTTACTGTATGGTTACAGGCATGTAGAAACATAGAAACATAAAAGTTGTCAGCAGATAAGAACCACTCTGCCCACCTAGTCTGCCCTGAATTTCCTACCTACAGTGCCACCAGAGACCCTACTTGGGACAGGGAACATTATTTAACCAGGAGTAGCATACTAAGCCGAAGCTTGTTTCCAGATGCGACCTGGGAGCACAAGGAAGTTAAGTGACTTGTTCAGAATCACACAGTATGCACCTAGGTGGCTGTGGGATTCAAGCCCAGGTCTCCAGATCTGCAGCTCAGAGCCTTAACCTACTGTGCTATACTGCCTCCATACTTGGACTCTGGCTTACACCCCCCTCTTGCTTCTAAAATTCCTTTGTGTGTATCCCATGCATTCTTAAATCCTGTGATCATTCTAGCCCCACCACTTCCTCTGGGAGGTTGTTCCAAGCATCCACCACCCTCTCTGTGAAGAAGTACTTCCTCATGTTTCCTCTCAGCCTCCCCTCTCCAGCTTCATATTGTGACCCCTTGTCCTGAAGCATATTTTCCTTTGGAAAATGCTCCCTTCCTGTACCTTGTTTATTCCTGTGAGGTACTTGAATGCCTCTATCATATCCCCCAATTCCTCCTGTCTTGTAGGCAGTACATATTTAAATCCTTAAGCTTTTCTTTGTAGGGCTTCTGATGCACGCCCTGCACCATTTTGGTTGCCCTCCTTTGCACCACCTCTACCCTATCTATGTCCTTGTGAAGATTGGCCTCCAGAACTGTACACAGTACTCGAGGTGGAGTTTCACTAGTGATCTATACAGGATATTATTACCTCCCTCTTTCTGCTGGTGATACCCCTGCCTATGCATCTGAGCATTCCCCTAGCCTTTCCCACTGCCTTGTCACACTATTTAGCTACATTCAGGTCATCAGAAATGATAACCCCCAGGTCTCTTTCCTGTTTTGTGACTGCTAATACTTCCCCTTCCCACCCACCCCTGCATTGGTAGATTGCCCCCAGGTTTTCTGTCCTAAGTGCATGATTTTGCAGTTTTGCATTGAATCTTAGCTGCCAAACTTGTGATCATTCTTCTATACTTTAGAACCTCCTCATTCTTTCCACCCCCGTGTGTCTACTGTGTTGCAGATTGTGTCATCTGCAAATAGGCACACCTTCTCCTTCAGTCCTTCTGCAATGCTGCTAATAAAGACATTGAAGAGGACCAGGCCTAATACTGACTAGTGTGGCATCCCGCTAGTCACTTGGCCTTCCCCAGAGTGTACCCCATTTACCACCACTTTTTGGCTCTTATCACTAAGCCAACTCTCCACCCGTTTTACTATTTTAGGACCTACTCCTAAGCTACTTAGTTTGCTTACCAGCCTTCTGTGTGGAACAGTGTTGAAGGCCTTGCTGAAATCCAGATAGGCCACGTCAACTGACCCTCCCTGGTTCATTTTCTTTGTAACCAAGTTGAAGAACTCGATCAGCTTTGCCTGGCAGGACCTCCCCCCTGGGAATCTGTGTTGCCTCAGATCTTGTAGACCTCTGGTAACAAGGTATTCTCCAATCCCTTCCTTCAGTAGTGATTCCATTACTTGGCCCACTACTGATGTCAGGCTGACCAGCCTGTAATTTCCCGCCTCCTCCCTATTTCCACTTTTGTGGAGTGGGACCACATCTGCCCTCCTCCGGTCCCCCAGTACCTCCCCTGTTTCTAGTGTCCAATTGAACAGGGCCATCAAAGGTGCAGCCAGCTCCTCCCTGAGCTCCCTCAGCAACCTGGGGTGCATCGCATCTGGACCCATTGCCTTGTCTGCATTTAACTTTAACAACTCCCTTAGGTCTTTTTCCACTGTGAAAGGGCTAGTGTCCACCTGATGGCCCTTTACACCCTTGTCTTGTAACAAAGGCCCATTTCCTAACCCCTCCTTTATGAATACTAAGCAGAAGTATTTGTTAAATATGTCCTCTTTTTGGGCGTCCTCTTCTACAGAGCCCACCCTTCCCCTTTCAGTCATACAATCCCTCCCTTGGACTTCCTCTTTTCACTAATGTATGTAAAAAATACATCCCCTGAGGCTTACCCGTCGTGCATGCGATTAGAGGACTGGCTGAATGGGACACTGTGAGAATTAAATGCTGGTAATGGCTGTCGGATGGATATCACAGGATTAACCAGATACAGTAATTCTAAATATTTCAGACAAGTAAGTGGCTAAAAAAAATTCTACCTTTTTGTGGTTTGTTAACGGGGATCTATAGGTCCTGCTGCTTTTCTTCTGGGGAGCTGACAATTCCCCTTTAATTGCACCTATTTTTAATAGTTTGTGTAAAATTGAGTCTGGTGTTAAACATTTACTGTACATTATGAAATGGATTGAAAGAATATCCCCCTCCACATTGGTCAAGAGGTACTTTCAGTCGGGCCATTATCCCAGCACAATAGCCCAGCTGAAAGTACGCACTGCTCATTAGGCTCAGTATTCTCCTTTGAAGCCATCCATCTCATCCTGCACAGAAATGCCCTCAGCAAACACACTGCCCTGGCATTTTGTGTGCTCCTTCCATTTTACCATTTTTAAAGTGTAAACTCCCATCCCATTTTTGTGTTACAGCATCCAGAGAATTTTTTAAAAACTTAGGGCCAGATTCAGAAAGCCCTTAGAGGGACGCAAGGTTTTTGCATCCAAAAAGTTTGCCACAAGTCGCAACTTGAGTCAAACAGTATGCAGAAATGAAGCCTGCATTCACCTGTGATGCAGTTGTGTCAAAGCCCCCTTGTACCACAGGTTGCGCCGTGCCAGGTCACAAGGGGGGCTTGCACCATGGCAAAGCTGACACATCCCCTTTTTTGGGATGCAAGAAACCCTGCCGTGGCCACGACAAGGGGCTGGAGTTAGACCACTGAAAGGGTGGTCTAAGCCCCTTGTGCCACACCAGACACTTTGGGGATGTTTGGCAGGGGGGCCCTAACAGGCAGTGACAGGGTGGCATACTATATGGGGTGGGACTGTTGCAAGTGGGAAATGGGTGGGCAACCATGGAAGTGTAGTTGCACCTGGTGGGGGGTGCTGTGTATGGCACCATACTGGCACAGACACACAATGGGGTACGGGGTATAGTGTCACACAGAACCAGGGTCCCATGTTGGCATGGCCCTGAGGACTGCTGCCAGGGGCCATGCCATCATGGGACCATGTTGCTATGTGATGCTAAACCCCCCCATACCCCATTATGTGTCCGTGCCAGTATGGTGCTATACACGGCACCCCACACCAGGTACAACTGCATTGTCACGGTTTCCAGTCCGTTCCCCACCTGCAACAGTGCCATCCTATGCAGTATGCTACCCCGTGCCCCGCTTTCTGGCCATATGTGTGCCCCCTATCCCCAGTCACCATGCCACCACTTTAGTTGCGCCATGGGGCAGGGGGAGCTGGAACCCCTGTGTCATTGTCTGTAGGTGTGCCATTTGCTTTGGCATCCCCTACGGTTGTGGCAGTTCTGGGATTTCTGGTGCAGGGACCCTGCTCTTTCAAAATGCAGTGCAGGGTCCCTGACACAGTGGTAGTTGGCACAAGCTGCCATTGTTGCAGCATGCGTCCAATGTTTGTGAATCCAGCCCTTACTGTTAAATGTACTGTACTGATCATTTCTGACTCCTGGCTCCTTTTCCTGTGTCTGCGGTCAGCCGATCCTCATGCTGCCCACTGCACAAAGTGGATCACGCATTTTCCAAAAAAAACAATTAGCCCCATTTTTGGTGTTCACCAGTCATGAGGATGCTTTTTAATGCTGCACATGTACTATCACACTGCACTAATCAGCCCAGACCAGTACTGCTACTCACAGCCTCCATCGGCAGTAAGTATAACCCACTTGTTTGTCTCCCAGCAACTGCCATGTGGTGGTCTATGGAAGCAGACATGGCTGGAACTGCCACCATGCACTCGCTTACTGCCAAAGTTGCCATCTCATGCTACTCCAGTCAGAAGAGATGCAAGTCACAAGTGGGGTACCTCAAGGATCAGTCCTGGGGCCAGTCCTCTTCAATATCTTCATCAGTGACATTGCAGATGGATTGGAGGGTAAAGTGTGTCTGTTTGCAGATGACACCAAGATCTGCAACAGAGTAGATGACCCAGATCGGGTGGGGAGAATGAGAAGAGATCTAGATAAACTAGCAAAATGGTCAGAAGAGTGGCACCTGGGATTTAATGCAAAGAAGTGAAAGGTCATGCACAATAGGGAAGAGAAACCCTGAAGCTAAGTATAGGTTGGGAGGGGAGTTGCTGGCAATCACAAGGGAAGAAAGAGACTTGGGCATCATCATCACAGATGACCTGAAATCATTCAAGCAGACCACTAAAGTAGTAGGTAAGGCTAGAGAGATGTTGCGGTGTATTAGCAGGGGTATCACAAGTCGTAAGAGGGAGGTAATAATCCCTCTTTACAAGACACTGGTTAGGCCCCATCTGGAGTACTGCATGCAGTACTGGAGGCCGCACCTGCACAAGGACATTAACAAGATGGAGACAGTCCAGAGAAGGGCTGTGACAACCCACCTCTCCCTCTGGGCTGAAACAGCTTTTAGAGAGGTGTCTGTCCTCGGGTATTCACTGCCACCAGCTGGACTGTCTCCAGTGCCAACCTTCAAGCTTACAAACATGAATAATCAAACGTGCAATTGCACCAGTTAAAGTCTAGTAGTGTGTCTCTCTCGGGTGGCGGATGCTACACAGAGTTCACCTCAGACAGTGGAAACCAAATATTACCTTAGAAAAAAATGACATCACAGTCACAACTGTTGAGCAAATAAATAGCTTTTTACTTAACAGAAAGTGCAATGAGCATTTACAGGATATATATTTACAACACAAGAGAATAACGCTCATACAGGAAAAGTAAACAAATGTTTTAAAATAACAGATGGCAAAAGAAGAAGGCTATGACTGAAATATGCTATCACTAAACTTACCCTTTCCTGTCCTTCTAAGAGACACTAGACCCTATTCTAACTGCCAGCTCCCATGGACATAGCTACAAGGTAGACTCCAAACTTATGTTTCCCCTTCCTGCTTCCCAAAGCAAGAGAGAGCCTTCTCTGTCTTTCAGAAGGTTATATACTTTGTGGAGAATAGGTCATTCCTATTCTCCCTTTGAATGCTGGGATGTATAGGCAGGGGCATCACCAGCAGGAAAAGGGAGGTCATAATTCCGCTATACAAGACACTAGTGAGGCTCCACCTGGAGTACAGTGTACAATTCTGGAGACCATACCTACGTAAGGACATAGACAGGGTAGAGAAGGTTCAGAGGAGGGCAACAAAGATGGTGCATGGATTGCATCGCAAGTCCTATGAAGACAGGTTGAAGGAACCGAACATGTACTCCCTGGAGGAAAGGAGGAGAGAGGGATATGATAGAGACATACAAGTATCTTACAGGAAGGAACAGGTGCAGGAACACACTATTTTTAAGCGAAAAGATGTTCCAGGACTAGAGGGCATGGGATGAAGTTGGAGGGAGGACGATTCAGAGGAAACATGAGAAAGAATTTCTTCACAGAATGGGTGGTGGACAAGTGGAACACCCTGCCAGAGGAAGTGGTGGGGCAGAAACAATCACGGATTTAAGAATGCATGGGATAGACATAAAGGAATTCTAGAGGTCAGGGGTAAGGGAAACAGACTTCTAGGAAAACAAACTGAACTTACAAGCTCAAATGGCAGACTGGGTGGGCCATAGGCCTTATCTGCCGACACTGTCTATGTATCTATGTATCTAATGCACCAACCAACTAACATGTATGTATTTAATTGTCCCAATCAGAGTGAACACCTATCAGTGACCAATTATATTCCCTTTTCACCGTAAGTTTATATTTGAATGATCCAAACCATTCAAACTGCCCTGTGTACATTTCTGCAGGTCTGTGTGTGTATGGAGATGTCCACTCGAGAGTTATGACCCAGCTCTTATCTAGCAGCTAGGAATTCCACAGGCTGGATACTACTGGACAGAGGATTTTAGCCTGAGTGTATTTTTTTTCAAACTGCTAAAAAAATAAGGCACCTACAGAATCCAAACCATTGACTCTTTCCATACCATTTCTGTCATAAGGGCAACCAAAATGGTGCAGGGACTGCCTCAGAAAACATATGAAGATAGATTAACGGTGCTCAATATGTGAGCAAAGGAGGAAGAGAGGTGATATGATTGAAACATTCAAACATCTTAAGGTCATTAACAAAGTGAAGGAGTCTAACATGTTTCAATATAAGGACACAGCATGAGATTAGAGGGAAGCTGATTAAGGGGTAATGTGAGGAAGTTCTTTTTCACAGAAAGAATGGTGGATGCATGGAATGGCCTACCTCAGGAAGTGGTGGATATGAATACAGCACAGGGCTTCAAACAGGCATGGGATAGGCATAAGTGAGCAACACAGATGAGTATGAATAGATAGGCCATTGCAAAGGCCTATGGCACATTCATAAGGTAGAAAAATAGGCAGACTGGATGGGCCTTGCAGTCCTTATCTGCTGTCAACTTCTATGTTTCTACTTTACTGGCGATGCTGCTACCATGCAATGCTCACTACAGCCATATGGTCCAGTCACACTGCAACTCACTGATTTTATACGTCTCTCAATTTCTGTACAACATCTATCTCTACAATGTGTGCTAATTACTGTTGCACCAGCTAGCCTCACCGATCCCACAATGACCAACTGCATTCATGTAAGGGCACTAATGTAACGTCTCTAACTGAACTGACAAAGATTGAACATCACTGCCCTTCCTTTAAAATGAAGCATCTTACTGTTGTGCTGGTTTTCCCATAGTGGAACATCACTGGCATTACTTTTAAACAAACCAAAAAACTAACACTACCTTGGGCTGCCTACAGTAGGCACAAAAAAATGACAGGAGAGAGGGATAGAGAGAACTATCGCCTCACAACCAGGAAATCATCAGAGTGGTGAGGGGAGAAAAGGCCTGGAAAGAACAGAGGCTAGTGCAGGGGATATGGGGTGGGGAAAAAGGGTTCTTTAGGTATATTGGTGAGCAGAGAAAGGTCAAGGGCCAGCTCAGTAGGTTGAGGACAGCTGGGGGGTGGGTGGAAGGGGCTTGAGAGCAGGCGGAGGTACTAAATGAGTACTTTGCCTCAGTGTTCACTAAGGAGGAGGCTGGAGAACTTCTAAAAAAGGGGTTGAAGGAAACAGAAGGCGCAGCAGACCTGACTATTGAGGTACCTGCTGAAGAACAAGCTGCTGGGGGAGGTAGGCCAGGGGTGAGATATCAGACTGGTTCTGCTGAATGGGGGGGGGGGGACAGATGCTGATATTCCTATTGGTCGGGTGTGGGAAGCCCTCCAGTCCCTAAAAAAGGATAAATCTCTGGGGCCTGATGCTATTCATCTCAGAGTACTGAGGGAGTTGGCAGATAGTTTGGCTGTGCCATCGGCAGATCTCTTTAACTTATCGCTCCACACAGAGAGGGTGCCAAGGGATTGGAAGCAGGCACATGTTGTGCCCATCCATAAAGGAGGATTGAGAGAAGAGCCAAGAAACTATAGACCTGGCAGTTTGAAGTCGGTGGCAGAGAAGGTAATGGAGAGCATACTTAAGGAAAGGCTGGGAAGTTTCTTGGAGGAGATGAGTTACCTGGATGACCAGCAGCATGGGTGTTACAGGTAGATCGTGTCAAACAAACCTTGTAGAGCTCTATGAGTGGTTGACATCAGCACCCAACAGGGGGAGACCAGTGGATGTACTGTTCCTAGACTTCAGCAAAACATTTGATTCGGTCCCTCACATTGGCCTAAGGGAGAAGCTGGGAGGATGGGGGTAGGCCCCTTGACAGTTAGGTGGATTGGAAATTGGCTTTCAGGTCACACTCAGTGGGTAGTGGTCAGAGGGGAGGTCTCGTCTCCTAGGGAGGTCATAAGTGGGGTTCCACAGGGATTCAGTCCTGGGGCCACTCCTGTTTAACGCCTACATCTCTGATATCAGGGACGGTATCGGGTGTTAAATGAGTTTCTTTGTGGATGACTCTAAGCTGGGGCAGTAGTGGAGGGGGGAGGAGGGGAGATTGGCCCTGCAAGAGGACCTGGATACTCTGAATAGGTGGTCCTGCACCTGGAAATTGAAATTTAACTCCTCCAAGTGCAAGGTGCTACACCTAGGATGGAAGAACCCCAACTATGTGTACACCCTGGGGGGAGAATGAGCTGCAGGCCACAGCAGGGGAAAGAGACCTAGGAGTCTTGGTGGATGTTAACATGAATATTCAGAGCAGTGCAGGAGGGCTACAGTCAGGGCAAATAGGATGCTGGGATGCATTGCTAGGGGGATTACCTCAAGGAACAGGGAGGTGATTTTGCCACTGTACAACAACACGGTTAGACCACATCTTGAGTACTGTGTGCAGTTCTGGAGGCCGCACCTAAGGAGGGACATCCAACTTCTGAAGAGGGTTCAGAGGAGAGCAACCAGAATGATCCAGGGCCTGGGGGATATGACAAATGAGGAACGACTAGGGGAGCTCAACCTGTTCTTGCTGGAGGAAAGGAGAGGAGGGAAGGGCCTGGGGGACATGATCGAGGTCTTCAAGTACCTCTGGGGAGTAAATAAGGTAAGCTGAGATAGGATCTTTCGACTGAAGGAGGGTGGAATCACCAGAGGACACAATTGGAAGATTGAGGGTGGTAAGATTAGGGGGGAAAGGAGGAGGAGGAGGTACTTTACCAAGAGAGTGGTGAAACCATGGAATGCGCTGCCCGGGGAGCTGGTATAGGCAGCTATGGTGGAGGGATTCAAGAGAGGGTGGGACAGGTATAGACAAGGGGTGAAGCAGAAGCTGGTTTGCCCGGGGGGGGCAGGACTGGGGGTGGAATAACAATGGAAGGAGACAGATAGAGAGATACGGTACCCAATCAGGGTGCTGAAGCATGAGCAGACTTGATAGACCAATAGGCCTACTCTGCTGGCATCTAGTAAGTTAGTATGTATGCAGGTTGAATGCCACCTACTGGCCAACAATAAAACTACACACCGTGATAGGGATTACTTTTTTCTTTTTGTAATTTATTTTATTATTTTTTTTTACTCTTTTAAATTAAAAAAAACTTGTAAAAAATGATTTCCTATTACTAATGAATGGATCCATTTCATAATCATAAATTAAGGAACTACCACTATTATCTTTTAAACAACCACCAAACTTAGCCAGCCTGATCATTAGCAGCAAGCTTTCGCCAGAACAGAACACTATGACATTAAATGGTACACAACCCTGCAATCAACGCACCTGTAAGACTTGTGAGCTCATTTCCATTTTGGACTGTGTGGTTACATCACAAAACAGGCAATTCAAGGTACATGGGAGTTATACATGTACATCACAACATGTTGTTTATTTCATTCAGTGCAAGAGATGTCCACAAACAGGTTATGTTGGAGAGACAAGCCAACAGCTCCACACTAGGATGAACTTGCACAGACATACTAGGGAATCAATGAAGACTGAAAAAACAGTGGGGGAACACTTCTCCCAGTCTGACCACTCAATCTCAGATATGTCAGTAATTGTCTTAAAAGGAAATCTCAAAAGCACACAACAGAGATGAGCTTTTGAGATTAAACTTATTTTACATCTCAATATGGTAGCAGATGGGATGAACATAGATCTGGGTTTCATGGGACATTACAGAATTTGATATCCACAGACCTCGTCTTCTTCGGACTGACATATTATAGGACTTCAGCACGTGTGGGGTGTGTGTGTGTGTGTGTTTTGGGAGGTATGTGAATATGGCAGGTGTGGGACTTGCTGTCACATTGAGGTAGGCTTTTATTTAGATACATGAAGTCACAGTGTGTTATTACTGGTACTTCACACACACACATAATGAATATTAATTCCTTCTTACTATTCACCTTCACCCGAGAGTGGGGTTGATTCCATTGCATCATATTCACATTCCCTAGCCTGTTACTGTACATACAGTAGTGTTATTATAGACTGTCATGTTTTTTAACTCTGAACATATTGGGGTGCAAGATCTCATTTGCATGGGGTCCTTGACAGATCTGTTTACATTAGGCTAATATTGTAGTGATTTGTGGAAATGTAGGTATGTTAGGACTCTTGTCTTACACACATACTTTATATTTACTTTCGGTTACCTTACCCTGGGGAGGGTGGGCATTTTATTTCATTGTGGTTCTATCCAGAATCCTTGGAGATATTACTGTGCAGATAAGAGTAAGGTTAAATAGTGTCACATTTTTACTCTGTAGATATTAGGATACATGATCCCTTTTACTTGGGATTTCATGTCAAGTTGAATTCCTTTGGGTAACAATTGCAGTGATTGATGTGAATGATGGTGCATTAGGAGTGTGTGTGTGTGTGTGTGTGTGTGTGTGTGTGTGTGTGTATATCTCCTTAAAACTAGTTATTTCGTGCCTTCCCCACATTATGGGGGTGTGGGGTGGGGTGGGGTAGGGTGTGTTGTGTGTGTGGAGTGGAGGAGAGCATTTAATTTTTATTTCTTATTCATATTTCTTAGACATTTTCAGTACATCAAGTTGTTATTCACTGAGAATTTATTGACATCAGTACATATCAGGCTGCATGGTCTTAATTCCTTGGTGCTCCCTGACAAGAGTTTTTTGTTTGACACGTATACTGTCAATTTATAGCTATGTTATCATTTATGAAGTCCTGTTACTACACTTTAGGCTTTTGAAGTTTATGGGGCATATTATCTAGCTGGAGTATAGCTGGGTAATGGGTTCAGCTAAGTTGTACATATCATACAGTGTGTAACTACTGATCTTTTTAAGGAAGCTTTACTGGTTACTCTTTGACTGTAATACTTACATAGATGTTTCTTGTAGTGCTAAGACAATCTTAGTATGTCTTTAACCCCTTGTCTGCGGGTGCCAAGTATACGTGGGGCACTACTGCTATATTATAACCATGGGTGCTGAGTATACTCGGTTTGTATAGGAACTGTCAGTTTGCCTGAATTCGGTGCTTGTTTCTATGGCGACAGCTTTCTTGTGACACATGGCCACATGTGACCTGTCAATTGAATGTCATGTAGCCATGTGTCATGCTACCTAGCCTTTGTAGTGATGTCTACAAAAGGCATAGGTGTATGTTGTCACCATACATTTCGGCGCGGTTTTACTGAATTCAGCAGCTTGCGGTCAGCGCTCCTGAGCGCATCTTTTAGCAATCAACAAAGTTCACACTGGCAGTGTAATTCACTATTCTACTCCTTACTTGTAATTTCATATAAAATAAATGGAAACCCGCTTGCTAATCTAAAAAAATAAGCTAAATAGAGCAAGGTCCACACCAGAAAGTCAGGTCTCTCTGTCTGACAGATGGCGTTTTCATTTGACGCTCCATGCAACACTTCTAATCTCAAGTCTTATGCCTTACTGACTTCATTCATCCATGCTGCCTTCAGGTTCTTTCTAAATAAAATAAATTAAAACTTGCTTAGTAATCTAAGAAAAATAAACTAAATAAAGCAAGGTCCACACTTGAAAGTCAGGTCTCTCTGTCATTCTTGTGACTTCATTCGTTCATGCTGCCTTCATGTTCTTTCTAAATAAAACAAATTCTGGTGAAAAAAAGGCAGCACACACTGTAAAGGAGGGCAATCTGGATGATTTGCAGACATCAGTAAAAAAGTCAGTCTGCAACACGAGGTGTCATTTGAGAAAGCCAGTGCAGTTTTAAGTTTTATGACATCCTGCATCATAAGATCAAATTGAAAAAAACAAAATATTATAAAACTATACACTAAAAAGCAGTCTACTGTGAACAAATGAAAAGAGTTCTGTCTAGTATTGTAACCACAAGGTGCCTCCTGTATATCTTAATTTGATTGTTTTTGTAACTGGAAAAGAGTAAATTTGAGCAAATAAATAACATCTACTCTGCTGTTTATCTTGTAAGCCAGTAGACACAGCACCATTTACAACTTTTATTTCTGACAGAGAACACTGTCCCTATTTATAGAAAGTAAATATCTGGTTTGGTGTTTATCTTGTTGGCTTAAGCCAGTAGGCACTATTTACAGATTTTACTTCCGACAGGGAAAACTGTCCTTATTTTTATAAAGTCATTCAGAGCAAATAAATATCTAGTCTACTGTTTATCTTGTTGGCATAAGCCAGTAGACACAGCGCTATTTACAGCTTGCATTTGTGACAGGAAAAACTGTCACCATTTGCGAAAAGTCACTTTGAAAAACTGTCCCAAACTACATGAGATAAATTGGGTAATATAGCAAACATCTATCTAGGTGTTTTATTTTTTTGATGTAAGCTAATCAATATAGATTGAACACTCCCTCATTCCTACCATCTCACGCTTCTGGTGATGAACCTCTTCTGACTGAGCTGTTAGTGACACTTACTGTCTCTCAGCTAAAGCAGTTGGCTGTAAACACAAGGGAGTCAGCCATACTGTTCATTTGCAGTCCATCTAAATTGTCAGAAAATTCAGTGTAAAATTGAGTCTGCCATGCCAAGAAAAAGGTTCACTGTGAGCCATGCATTAGATGAAATATGTGTGGACAGTGTCTCCACTGGGGTCACAAGCAGTGACTCAGAGTCATGCTTATCAGACTCAGACAGCGAATTTGGGCTACCAGAGAACTGCACAACTGGATGAGGCAGGGCCAATAAATGCAGCACAAATGTTGCCGGCAATGCAGGGCAAATGTGAGAGGACAAGGCAGGGTATGCAAAAATAACACAGTTGTTAGACGTGGAAGGGGAAAGGCAGGAGAAATAATGTGAATGTTGCAGAAAGTGCAACGTGTCAAGGCAAGCAAAATAAAGATGACAAAACAATCCCAGCTATAAGAGGTAGAGGCAGCCTAACTAAACATTTGAGCAGTACTGAAAGTGGCAGGGGACGAGGCAGTCGAAACAATGTAAAAGGGTGAAGCACAGTACATGGCATAGATCAACAAATTGCAGTTGACAGTTGTCCATCAGTGTCTACTGAAGTGAAGCAAATGGCATCAGGCTGGGAAGGCAGTCAGAACAGCAAAGGCCCAAACCGAGGAAAAGATAGCCAACTCAGTTAAGAAGGGGGATAAAACCTTTTATAGGTACATCAGGGAGCAAAGGAAGACCAAGGGAGGGATAGTGAGGCTTAATAAAGGGGAGGAAGGGTGGGCAGAGGGAGACTGTGAAAAGGCAGAGATACTAAACAAATATTTTTGCTCAGTATTTACAAATGAAGAGGGGGAGGTACATAAAACAAACAGTAGAAACACTCTGGATACAGAAGTTGATACCAGCCCATTTACAGAAGAAAGGGTTCTGAAAGAACTCTTAAAACTGAAGGTGGACAAAGCAATGGGGCCTGATGGGATTCATCCCAGAATTCTAAAAGAGCTAAGGGTAGAACTAGTGACACCACTGACTACCCTTTTTTAACAAATCATGGGAGGATGGGGTGGTACCCGAGGACTGGAGGAGGGCATATGTGATTCCCCTTCACAAAAGTGGGAGCAAGGCAGAAGCAGGAAACTACAGACCTGTTAGTTTAACCTCAGTGATAGGGAAAATGATGGAATCACTTCTGAAGAAAAGAATTGTTGAGTATCTAGAGGCCAGAGGGGCAAAGGAACCAAGGCAGCATGGATTCACAGCGGGAAGGTCATGCCAGACAAATCTGATAGATTTCTTTGACTGGGTGACCAAAGTAGTTGATCAGGGAGGGGCTGTGGACATGGCCTACCTAGACTTTAGCAAGGCATTTGACACAGTCCCACACAAAAGATTAATATACAAGTTAGCCAGCCTGGGTGGGTCCCAAGATGACAGCCTGGGTAAAGAATTGCCTGGAGAATAGGACACAGAGTAATAGTAAATGGAGTCCACTCAGAAGAAAGGAGGGTTACTAGTGGGTACCGCAGGGGTTCAGTATTAGGACGGTCCTCTTCAATGTCTTTATAAGCGACATTGCGGAAGGACTGGAAGAAAAGTATGTCTCTTTGCAGATGACACTAAGATCTGCAACAGAGTTGATGCACAGGGTGGGGTGGAAAGGATGAGAAGGGACTTGGCAAGGTTAGAGGAATGGTCAAATGTTGGCAGCTTAGATTCAATGCTAAGAAGTGCAAGGTAATGCACCTGGGAAACAAAACCCAGGGAAGAGTACACAATGGGGAGATACTAACAACAACAAAATGGAAAGGGACCTGGGGTAGTCATATCAGATGACCTAAAGGTGGGCAAGCAATGTGAGAGGGCAGCAAGGAGGGCTGGGAGGATACTGGGATGCATAGGGAGAGGCATCACCAGTAGAAAACAGGAAGTTATTATCCCTCTGTACAGACAGCTGGTGAGACCCCATCTGGAGTACTGTGTGCAGTTCTGGAGACCCAGTCTCCGCAAAGACATAGACAGGATGGAAGCTGTCCAGCGGAGGGCAACTAAAGTGGTGCAGGGTCTGCACTGGAAGACATATGAAGAAAGACTTAAGGAGCTTAATATGTATAGCCTCGAGAAAGGGAGGAGAGGGGGACATGATAGAAACTTTCAAGTACCTCAAGGGAATCAACAAAGTCCAAGAGGGTAGCATCTTTCAAAAAAAGAGGTGTGCAAGAACAAGAGGGCACAATTTGAAGATAGAGGGAGGGCGGCTCAGAGGTAATTTAAGGAAGTATTTTTTCACAGAGAGGGTTGTGGATGTGTGGAACAGCCTTCCGGAGGAGATTGTGGAGTCAAAATCAGTGGTGGAATTCAAGCATGCATGGGACAGTCATAAGGCAATTCTGGGGGGTGGGGATAAGAAGAAGTAGGCTGCTGGTTAACTGGGATCTGCAGCTTATCCAGTAGGTCGGGAAATGGGCAGACTGGGTGGGCCAAGTGGTCCTCATCTGCTGTCAAATTCTCTGTTTTTATGTTTCTAGGGGAAACAGTAGAAGTAACATGTTTAGATATTGATATGCACACTGTTAGGGAAGAAGGCACAGATGGTGATAAAGAAGAAAGTGAAGAGAGTGAATGGGTACAGGACTCCACAAGTGAAGAAGAGTCAGTCTCAGTAGAGAGGAGGGATGAGGTAGCAGGAAACAAGACTAGGGATGCAATAAGTATCTGAGGGAGAGGAAAAGGCCATGGAAGAAGAAGAGGCAGTGGACAAGCACAGAGAAATTTAACTACAAATACAACTGGGACTAATCAGAGAAGTGCGGCTGAAATTATGTGGCATGAAAGTGAACAGCAGGTAGAACATTTCGAGTTCACGGGATCACCAGGTATTAATGTCCCTTTGTCTGATAACCCTACACCACTGGAGTGCTTTAAAATCTTCTTCTCAGAGTCAGACATTGATGGTAATGACGGCATTATAAATTTAACTTGTACAGAAACAAACCGATATGCCAAACAATTTCTGATGATTGAAAGCCAGTCTGAATTCTTTCATTCTTCTTTCTGGAAACCAGTCAGTCATTCTGAGATGTATGTGTTCTTTAGTATTTTCATGTTGACTGGGCTGATGAAAAAAACCACAACTATCTGATTACTGGTCCACTAACCCATTCCTCGCCACACCTATTGTGCACTCACTCATGAGTAAGGACAGGTTCTTGAACATACTAAAATTCCTACATTTTGTGGATAATGATATATGTATGGAATCACCAGATAAGCTAAGGAAAATACGGAGTGTGTTATATTTCTTACAGAACAAGTTTATGACAGCACATACACCTGACCGATACATTAGTATTGATGAATCGCTTCTATTATTCAAAGGCCATCTAGGATTCAAACAATATATGCCCATGAAATGGTCAAGATTTGGCAAAAAAACATATGAATTGTGTGAAAGCTACTCAGATAATGGTGGGATGGGAGGGTATGTGTGGAATTTCATGGTGTACGCCGGTAAAAACGTACAAGATATCACAGTTGACAAGACCATCACACACACTATTGTAGAACATTTTGAACTGAATGCTCATACACTTTCTTGTAATAATCCTGATGTAACAGCAGAGGTCAGGAGTACTGCATTAACTATAATGACAGGGCAAACAACACATGACATTGTAATCAAGTTATTGGGAGAACTTACCAGTCAAGGGTATATATTGTTCACAGACAGGTTCTACTCTAGCCCTAAGCTTATTCGACACTTACAGGATCTCAAACCCGAGTTCTGTGGAACTGTCAACAAAGCCTGATTAGGACTGCCACAACAGTTTCAAGGGGTACAGCTGGATGTAGGAGACAGTGTTTCACTCATTGTGGAAGACTGTCCCAAAAATGAGAGCCATCATGTGGTGTGCAAGGCCCAAGAAAACTGCATACACATTGACTACTATGCATCAGGAGGCCATGGTGTCGTGTGGCAACAGGCACGATGAAACCCCAAAGATCAAACCAGATGCTGTACTGCAGTACAATAGTAAGATGGGATGAGTGAATGTTTGTGACCAGATGCTCAAAAATTATGCATGTGTCAGAAAAACAAGAAAATGGTACAAAAAAAATATTTTTCCACTTAGTGGAGATATCAGTTTTAAACTAATTTGTGATCTACAAGTGTAAGGGTGGTAAAGGCACTCACTATCAGTATGTTGCAAAGCTCATAGAACAGCTTGCAGATGGTTACCTGTGTAATGCTACTGCAAATGTAAGATATGTGTTGAGTGCAGAAACAGAGGTACGCCTTACTGGCCGGCACTTTCCTGTTAAAATCCCTCTTACACCAAAAAAGAAGAACCCGATCAGACTTTGTAGGGCTTGTTCAGCCAAGGCCTCATGTGCCCTGACAGCCAGTGGATGTAAACGTAAGAGGATCATGGGGTGGAGCATCTGGGAGTCGCTACTACTGTCCTGACTGCAATGCCCCACTTTGTGTTGCAAGGTGCTTCAAATTATTCCACACAGTGAAGGATCATGGAATCCCAGACAAAGAATCGTCTTCGACTTCAGAGTAATACAAATAAGTAAAGTTCAGGACAATAAAAAAATGACATTTTACTGACATTATTATCATACTCAGTGTCTTTACCACCCTTACAGTAGTCCACACCTGCAACACACATTTGCCTTGCATTTTACATTGTTTTGCCTGCCTCTGCCCTTGTCACTTCCAGTGCTGTTTCAGCCTATGACACAATTTCAAAATTCACCTGATTTTTTTCATAAATACACACAATACAGTGGTGTAGTGAGGTACAAAAATACATAAATTACAGGGAAATATAGCTCTAATTTATTTAAATAACATCCCGACTATTAAATAAACCTTCATATGAGCTTCATTTAGCTTTTATTCGCAACCTTTGTATCATGACATAGCAATAGGACGCAAAAAAAAACATTCAAAAATGGTTTTATTTTACCTAAATATGCAAGATTTGGTTATTCAGTTACCATTAAGAGTGGAAGAACAAAATTAGTACTGGGTGTAGCTATTGACCCTAACATCATACACAGAACATTTCATCAGGATATCTCATACACAAAAAAAAAAATACAAGACTGTACTTTTAGGGTCAAAATTCCTGTAAAATCGCCAGCAGCAGGCGGTCAAAATTAATAAAAGTGACCAGCAGTTAAAGGGTTAATCCAGGTGGGGTTGTTTTTCAGTAATTGCATTCTTATATACATTGTGACACTCATAATTTGATTTAAGAGCCATCTGCTCAAGTAGTTGTTATCTCATATGTCAATTTAATTTATATGCAGTAGAGTTCTTTGTATGTCTTCTACACTAAGCACTTCTGACCCGTAGACTCTCCCAGCTGAAGGTGACATGGTACTGTTTAGCTTCTCTGACATCATCTTCTGTTTTTTTTTAAATGAGTATTTTAAACCAATGGGGATTTTTTCTGCATGATCTGGGTGTTAAAAGTATTGTTTTTTCTAAACAATTGCTATTATGCTTCTAACAAAGGACTTGTTGGTCCAAAAGCTAGAGCACTTTGTTCTTGTTGTTACATCTATGTTGGTCCATTAAAAAGTATCAAATCATTTGCTTCTGGATCTGTCCTTACAAGGAACAAAACAGCAAATACTAAATCTAGATTTAGACTTTAGCAAGGCATTTGACACAGTCCCACACAAAAGATTAATAAACAAGTTAGCCAGCCTTGGAGTGGGTCCCAAGGTGGTAGCCTGGGTAAAACATTGGCTGGACAACAGGACACAGAAGGTAATAGTAAATGGAGTCCACTCTGAAGAAAGGGGTGTTACTAGTGGAGTACTGCAGGGTTCAGTACTGGGTCTGGTCCTTTTTAATGTCTTTATAAGTGACATTGCAGAGGGACTGGAAGGAAAAGTATGCCTCTTTGCAGATGACACAAAGATCTGCAACTAGGTTGATACTCAAGTGGGTGTGGAAAGGATGAGAAGGGACTTAGCAAGGTTGAAGGAATGGTCAGAAGTATGGCAGCTTGGATTCAATGCAAAGAAGTGCAAAGTAATACACCTGGGAAACAGACACTCAGGGGAAGAGTACACAATTGAGATGGGGTAGTAACAACAACAAAAATGGAAAGGGACCTGGGGGTAATCATATCAGATGACCTTAAGGTTAGCAAGCAATGTGAGAAGGCAGTAAGGAGGGCTGAGGGGATAGTGGGATATATAGTGAGAGGCATCACCAGCAGAAAACAGGAAGTTGTTACCCTCTGTACAGACAGTTGGTGAGACCCCATCTGGAGTACTGCATCCAGTTCTGGAGACCCCATCTCTGCAAGGACATAGACAGGATGGAGGCAGTCCAGAGGAGGGCAACTAAAATGGTGCAGGGTCTGCAACAGAAGCCATACAAGGAGAAACTAAAGGAGCTTAATATGTATACCCTTGAGGAAAGGAGGGAGAGGGGGGACATGATGGAAACTTTTAAGTACCTCAGTGGAATCAACAAAGTCCAAGAGGGTAGCATCTTTCAGAAAAAGAGATGTGCAAGAACAAGGGGACACAATTTGAAGACAGAGGGGGACAGCTCAGGGAAAATATGAGGAAGTATTTTTTCACAGAGAGGATGGCGGACACATGGAACCGCCTTCCTGAAGAGGTTGTGGGGTCTAAAACTGTGAGAGAATTCAAGAATGCATGGGACAGATGTAAGGCAATTCTTGTTGGGGGGGTAGGAAGAAATAGGCTGTTGGTTAACTAGGATCTGCAGCTTATCCAGTAGGTAGGTAGGGAAATGGGCAGACTAGGTGGGCCAAGCTGTTCTTATCTGCCATCAAAGTCTATGTTTCTATGATGTCAGTCTTGTACACACTCAAGTCATGTATCAACAAGATTGAACAGATGAGTGTTTGGTCTGGTATCCACCGGTAGGAAACAGGGACACAGCCTGAAGCTCAGAGGCAGTACATTCAGGGATAATGTTAGGAGGCATTTATTCTCCTAGAGGGTGGTGAACTTACTGAACAACCTACTCGCAGAGGCAGTGAACATGAAGACAACAGAGGCCTTCAGGATAAGCCTGGACAAATTTCTGCTTACCAAGAGAATTGGCGTACCCTGAGTACTAGAGGGGCTAGAAAATCCCTGTAAATTGCATAGCATATGTAATCAACCATACTTATGAAGCAGGGGAGGCAGACATAATGGACCAGGAGTCTCTTATGACCTTAAATGACTACAGTACTATGTTATATTCCTTTAGATCTTTTTTTAATTTCCATAGTTTGTGTTTCTAGACAATGTTCAAAAAGCAGCCGCAACAACAGCAAATGATTTTAAACTCTTTCATTTGATTTGCAAGCATCAAGCAGAGATCCCTCAGACCATGCCTAAGATTTTGCTCAAAGTGCCTTATTGCACTTATGAAATGGGCATCTAAATTTTAGATGCATGTCGAAGCTGAAATTATTATGATTGACAGATAAAAAAGTGAAATCTTTGTCCTTGTTTTAAATAAAATAGTTCCTCCACCTGGATGTACTTTGTTTTTTTTTTAAAACTTGAGGACTTTTGTCCTACTGTGGCCCTCGTAGTTGTAGATTTTTTTTGTGGTTGTCATGGCTCTTATAACACACACACACACACACGCATACACATAAACACACACACTTCCATTATTTGGTCCCCATTAGCTATGTAAGCAATAATGCTTGACAGGGTGGGCAGTAATGGGGAATACCGGATCACCTAGGGGCGTAAAGAGGCCTGACACCACAGGCGTCATGCCTTATAGCCCCTGGAAGGTCTGGTATTACGCAAAAACCGCCCACCCTGGAGGGTATTATTAACAGAAAAATGGCCCATAGGTAACATTTTAAATAACATAAAAGTGTAGTAACTGATGAAAAAAGAATAAAAACAGAGTTTCCTTGTAAAGTAGTCCCTGTACTGTGCTATATTTCCCAGTTCCGGGTGGTAAGGGCACCGGCATTAGTGCACCAGCAATCAGGGCGCTGGAAGGAGGACACCAACAAGGACAGTGCCACACCACAAAGCTGCAGGGAAGCAGAAGTGCAACCCAATGGAGTGGCGCAAGGCACTGCCACAGCCGACATACCTGCAAACGCATCCAAGGAATGCACACAGGGCAACTGGTGGCACAGAAATAGCACAGAGCACCCCTGAGAACAGTGCGACAGGGACAGTGGCCCTATGGGTCCCATGCACAAGGTGAGAGGGTGCCATGGCAATGGCACCATGGCATGTACACCTTCCCACACACCCAGTGCCACTGGAAGGAGGCGTGAAACACCTATGGTGTCCACCCAGACCGGGTGAGCGACCATGGGGCGTTGGCATGTGCAACACAGCACCTGACAGGGAGGTGCAACACTGGATTGACAGGGCTCTGACGTGCCGTGTGGCACACAGCATGTGATTCCACACCCAGAAAACACCATGGCTGTGGCCACGAAGTGGTAACAGGACACCATGCACACAGCGGTGCACAGAGAGAAAGGCCGCCAGCAGCAGTGCACAACCCAGCACAGTACTGGCCTGATGATGCTGTAGCTGTGGACAGTGTACACTCAATGGGTGGCAGTGCAGATGCTGGAGTGGGGAGGGAGACACAGAGGTGTTGTCGCTGCCAAAAGCCCCACAGCAAAACAATGCAGGACAGGACATGGGCATGTGTAGGCTGGGTCCAACAGACCCCAACAGCGGCAGCCCACAGTGCAACATGCAGTACATGCACCGACTCCCTGGCATGCACACCACATGCCTGGCACCACCCCCAACCTGACCTTCACAGCCCTGGCGCATGATCCGCCCTGTCACAGGGTGACACATGCAGCACACATCATGCAGTGAGACGCCATGGGGGGATGGCAGACCATACTATGGGGGAACCTGTTGCTTGCAAGGATGGGCATTGCCTGGCGCTGCATGGCAGCCATGCACCCATCACATAGTGGACCCCTGCACAAGCACTGCAAATGGAATGGGACATGCCCCAGGGGACCTGATGCTCAGACATGCAGGGGCCACGTTTGCCAGCAGTGGTAGCCCACCTGACAGATGATGGCAACTTGGTCCATGGCTGTAACCCTGTGCACGGGCAATGCACAACACCCATGATGGGGGCAATAGCAGGACATGCATGACCATACACCAACAGTGCCGGTCCACATGATGCACATGTGTGCAGGGGGCACTGTGGACAGGCAGGAGCTGTGGATATGGCAGTGCCACGGACACACTGCAACCACCAGTCCAGTGCAAGGGCATGTCAGTGCCATGGCCAGAGCCAACTTGTGGAGGGGCATGGATCCCCTACACAGTGCACACTGGGGCATGCAGATGGACTACAGCATGGTACAGACCCATGCATGACCCAGTGTGCTGGTAAAGGGATAGCTGCACAGTGCTGTGGTGTAGCAGTGCTGCACTGGTGGGTGCACGATACACAGGCCCCACCATGCAGCACATGGAGACACACAGTGCACAGAGTCTACATGGCTGACCTGAGCACTCTTGCCCATGCTCACCCACGGTACCTCCCAACCACACCCATACACTGCCACACACACATACGCGCACGCACACATGCACTTTCACATACAAGGAAGAGTCATGAGATGGTACTGCTGTTCACACACTTTACTGAGGTAGGAGGGATGTGTTAACCTTCACACATCCTCTGAGGGTAGGGGTTTGTATGTGGGACATGCCAGCACAGACAGTCTCATGGCCATGTGGACTAGACATGCAGCTGAAAGTGCATGGCTATGCCTTTCATGTAGTCCTGGTTGCTGTGCTCCCCATAACACTCGACAAGTTCCATAATCTGATGGCTCCTGTCCTTGAACCTCCGGCCGGTTGGTGCAGTGGGTGCCCCGGCCGTGAATTGCTGCACCTTGTTATTGTTCAGTTGCTGTTCAGTGCGTAGACAGTCAATGAATGTCCAGATGCTGGGATGGGCCACCCCCAGCAGGGAATTGAAGCCCCGATGCCACCCCTCAACCGCATTGATGGTCCATGGCAGTCCAGACTGTGCAGCATCATAGCAGTTCCAGAGCTCCACTAGGAATGTTGGCTTGCACCTGTGGCTGCTGTGGATGGGCCACCCCAGCCAACTGTCCTCAAAGTAGCCCACGAGGGGTGCTAGCATGTCATACCACTCCGTGAAGCACTCCCAGGTCCACAGCTCCTCAGACGTTGCCTCAACCTCACCAGGTGGCACATCGCAAGGCTGGGAGGAGCTGGATGTACATGGTGAAGTCGGGGTCACTGATGTATGCCTGCTGGATGTCTGGCAGCTGTTGCACTTTCTGCCACACTGCCTAGCACAGGTGGAAGAAGCAGTCCCACAGGGTGGGGTTGGGAAAGACGGCCTGGAACACCTTGTATGTGGCCAGTTCATAATCCACCATGATAGTGTGGTGGGCAAGGCCAGGTTGCAGCTCCAGCAACTTGTGGAAGACAGCTGTGTAGGTGGCTGTGGTGTGTGGTGCCATCAGGATGTACACTATGGGTATGTATGATGTTACTACATTCAGTGTCATGGATCATGTACAATTGACAAAAGAGGAGTGGACAGCATTTAAATGTTCCAACTGTGTACCAGTGTTTGCAGCACTCCATGTAGTGCAGGTTCTTTGAGGTCATGAATAGCAGGAACCTGTCAGGGCCTGTCCCTGAGTCCCACAGTAGGAACAGCTCACCCTTCTGTGTGAGCTTGTATGGCTCAGGCACCTCCAGATCCATTAGTGTCACTGACAGTGGTGGTGTGGTGCTTGTGGTTCTCCTGGTGCACCTTACAGACCTTTTCTGGTTTTCCAGGCATGGTAGCCAGCCTCCCACGGACTCTGGCATAGCACTATAGCACTTCAGCATGCTGTCACCACCTGGTGGGGTGTTTCTGGTGTTTACAGTGCCCTCTGCTTGATGTCAGACCTGAGTGTCCACGCTGTGATGTCTGCACAGTCAGGGACATGGTTGTGGATCCCAATGGCTGTTGCACTCTTGTTCTGGGTGCTGTGGTCTCATGCCTTGCAGTGGCCACCCCGGTATTCCACACACTTCCAATAGGTTTTGTCACCCCATGTCCGCGCCTTCCTGTACAGGTATCCATCATGCGGCAGCAGTCTGTTGCCTCTAAGGCTTTCAGTGTACTCCAATGGCATGGCTTGTTCTCCTCCTGTGCCTGTGGCAGCTGAGCTGCTGTGCTGCTCTTCTACCCTGCTGGGTGCACACCATTGGCCACCCATGATGTGGTGCACCTGGGCACCCTGACTGCTTGCCTCTCTGTGGTCTGCCCTGTTTGAACATTGCAACTTGCATTTCCATAGCTCTGGCTGTGGGGCTCCCCTCTGTGTGTTTCCCTCCCCAGTGTGCCTGTGAATGCACAGTTCTCAGCAACACTCACAGCTGTGCTGTGGGTGCGTGCACCCGCATCCACACACAGCCCATGCCTACCCTGCTCTGCTCTCCATGCCTTGCCTACTGTCCCTTTTGTGTCTCTACCCTGCCCTCTCTCTCCCTCCCTTTCTGCAGTGGCTCTGCTGCTCTGCTGGGTATGTCTGTGTTGCCATGGCAGCACACATTCCACAATACTCCAGCAATTGCCTTGTTATCTCCTTGCTCTCCTGACTGTCAGTGGTTGCTGTGGTAACAGTGCTACCTGCTGGCACCAAGGCAGATTCACTGATAGGTGATCTGCATTGCCATGCCTACATGTACGTCGGCCCTGCCTGCCTCACCTTCCTGGGTCTGCATCATGCCCCTTTCGGGCTGTGTGCCCCATTGCCTGGCATCCACATGTCCCTGTGCACCTGCCAGCACGTGCTGGGCTGCTGCCCGCCGAGCACGCCCGTACCCCCTTTGGTGGCCTTTCCCTGTTCCTTGTCACTATCCTGGCATGGTGGGTTCCGTGCCTGTGGGCGCCATCCATTGCGGCTGCGGCTGTTATTGCCCTCTTGGTTGTCGCCTGCATGCGGACATGTCGTGGGGCTGACCCATTCGTATCAGCGCTTCTGTGTCGGTCACCATGGTTATGGCCGACAACATGCGTGTGTTCTTGTTGTCAGCACCTCCTGCATCCTGGCACTAAAAGCCCTCCTGCACAGTAAGTTGGGTCTGGTTATGAAGTTGCCATTTTGTCCTGGCGCTCTGATTGTGGGGGTGCACCAGCTGCTTTTGGCCACTCACAAGTGCTGCGTTCTCTGCACCCTAACACAGGCGCCCTTACCACCCGGAACCATATTTGCCAGAAGAGGGCGGTGTTGATTGGGAAATCCTGTTTGAGTGAGGTTTATAGGTACCCCACAGTTTCATGGGAGTTGTAGTCCTATAGTTCAATAAGAGTCAGTCACCCGGCATCTTAGGCCCCATAGCAAGTGCCAGAGTCCGGTCCATTTAAAAAATAAAAACAAAGAGGAAGAGGAATACTCAGGAGATTGAAAAGTCGATCACTTTTTTGGTTTTGCCTGAAATGTAAGTCTTTATCACTCTCTATTAGTTGTATATTTGTTCCAAGAGTTTGTGGGAGGAGCACCTTGACAGAACAGAGAAGTAGAATTTCTTGGAAGTGGGTCCCAGAAATGGAGTTGCTCTGCTTGGTAGCGGTGGTTGTGAGAGCAGATGGGGGATTGGAGGTTGGAGCAGCTGAGTCAGGTCCTTTTTTCTGAGGAAAGAAAAAAAAAGATCATTTATGTTGTTTTGTGTAATGTAAGACTTTGAATAAATTTGTGCAGGTGCTGTTCTAGGAACTGAGGGGGGGCTCTTCTCGCTTGCTCTCTCGCTTAACAAGCAGAAAATAAATGGCAGCTAATGAATTCAACAATCTGATCTGGCGCTATGATACCATTGTATTATGTTGGGCAGAGCTGGCACTTGTTTTTCAGAGGGGTTTTATCAAAAAATAGATGCCCAGGTTGGAACTGTTTTCAGCCAATCAGACTGGAGAATCCATTCTTGCCATTTTCTAATTCAGGTAATAGAGGCTTTTTTTGTTTTTACAGCGAGAGGAAAATGAAAGTGCATGGCAGCACATGTAACGAACAGAGCAGCACAGCATGGCAGCAACTGTCAGAAACTGAGCATGCAGCTGTGAGAACAGCGCAGTCTAGAAGGCACAGAAGTGGCAGAGGAAAGTATTTGCTTTTAGTAGTTTAAGTCATTTAAACTAAATTTGAGGTCTGTGTGTGGGAGGGGATTTATACATTGTGTGGTGCCTGTGGTTTCTGTTACGCGGGTGACAGAGCTAGCGAGTGGTCGGGCAAGCGAGCAAGTGGGCAACGGATATACTAGATAAAAAAGGTGTTGTGGTAGCTTGGGGAGAAGTGAATTGTTTAAAAAAATCTAGGTGCTAATGTGCTGGGTTTTTTAAATTTGAGGTTCAGTAACAGAGTGAGTGAGCGGGCAGGCAGTAAGAGAACAAGGGATGGTCAGCCGGGAGAGAGATCATGGCAGTCTGGCACAAGGATTTAAAGAATAGGCAGTGCATCCTGTTTGCCAGGACTAGTTGTGGCTGTGCATTAGACACTTCTAGAGCGTGGCTATCAACCAATAACAGGGCTCAAAATCTTAGGCCCTTTTTCTAACATGCTCTCTTCCTTCTCACATTATCCATCATAACCCTAAAGGTTATATATAAATGTACTTTTTTATCATAATTTGGTGGACCAATATGCAGATACAGTCATACGTCTTAGAAGTTCTGTTCTTTTAAAACCAGAACTTGCCATCTTCCTCAGTGCTCAGCTACCAAGCACATTTAAATTTCACTATAATATTCTGAAAGTCATACTGAATATTTGAGCCTCCAACTGACCCATTTATTTGTGTGTTCTGTTAGCAAGGCGATAAAGCCAGTGGACAAATGGGGTGATATTGTGATAATGGATGGACAGCAGTATGTAGACATAGCTATGTCTTCATTGGACAATGCAGCCAATTACAGAAAAGTGCACGTCAATCACACTTTGACTTTCAACAAGCAACATTACCAGATTTTAATGAATGCTTTATCAAATGGCAGTATCAGTGAAAATGAATTTAAAGGAGTGGCAAGAAATCACCACAGGCAATTGTATTCTGGTGGTAGTGGGACTGGGTTTAAACCTTCAGTATTTAAACTTTCTAAAGTTAAAAAAACCAAGAGTCTTTCCAGCACCAGCACTCATTCAGGAGCAAAAACTCCTCCTGAAACTGAAAGTGGAAATACTGAATAAGTGGAAAGCACTGAAAAAAGCACCTTTTCCCACAGCTGGGAAATGGGCTAATTTCAAGATACTTCCTTACTCAAAAGAAAAAAGGGGGATGGTGACCCATTCTGGACCTAAGGTTCCTGAAAAGGCATCTGAGAAAGGAAAAATTCAGGATGGTGATACTGGGTAGAGTAGTCCCATTCCTGCAAAAAGGAAAATGGTTGAGGTATCTGAACTTGAAGGATGCATGCTTCTATATTTCAATAAGAGCCAGTCACAAAAAATATCTGAGGTTCAGGTTGGCCAAGGAACAGTGCCAATCCTCAGCACTGTCATCTGGCTGGAAATCAGTGCCAAAAATGGCCATAAATTACCTAGCTGTGGTGGCAGCACATCTGTGAAGGAAAGGTGTGGTGTTTTTTGTTTACTTGTGGGACTGGCTCATTAGTGAAAAAACAAATTAGGAAGTAGTTCACATCTTAACATTGATAAGGAGTGCTCTGAAAAAACTGGACTTTCTCCTAAATTTGTAAAAAACACACCTTGAACCCAGACAGGTGCTAGAGTTCATAGGGGGCCGAGCTGAGCACATTAGAGGTAAGGGTTTTTCTGCCTATGAACAGGGCAGAAACCCTAATTCAGCTAAGCAACATGGCTTCAGCAACAGCTGTGGTGCCAGGGGCTCGCCTACAGATGAAAGATGTGCAGTACCACCTAAAAAGGTACTGACACTAGAAAACAGTCCTTTTGAACCATCCACTACCAGTCACCCAAAAATTTGTTTCATGCCTTGGAGTGGTGGAAGGACATAAATAACCTCAGAGCAGCTGTCCCCTTCCTGTAGTCATTTCTTACCATGGTCCTCACCACAAATGCCTCAATACTGAGATGGAGAGGACATTTAGGGGGCAAAAATGTAAGAGGTATCTGGAGCACACAGGAAAGCATGTAACACATACACCTGTTAGAGCTCAGAGCAGTACTGCTTTCAATGCAGTCTTTCTCCTCCCTGTTGCAAGGACAAACAGTTCAATCAAGACAGACAACACAACAACAATGTATTATCTAAACAAGCAAGAAGTACCAGATTTTCAAAGCTCTACACAGAAGCAATGCAGATATAGAACCTGGCATACTCGTTGAATGCCAAACAACTGCAGTGCCTCTGCCAGGAAAAGGCAATGTCCAAGAAGATTCTTTAAGCAGGATGAGTCTGGGTAATCCTGAATGGTCATTAGATCAGCAAGTGCGTAACATAGTGTTCAAAAGGTGGGGTGTTCCAGAAACGGATCTGTTCCCCTCATGGGAGAACAAGAAGTTAAGAGTCAAGAAGTCCCCTGAGTACCCTCTAGGCATGGGCTACCCGATGGGTAGCTGGGTCAGGTAGTGCAGGCATTGCCTCTTTTTGACTGGGTAGGGTAGTTTGGGCAATGTACTACCCTACCTGACATAACAGTGTAATTCTAGGGTTGGGTAGTTTGAGATGGATGATGGATAAAGGACTTCCAAGCTGGAAACAAGAATTAAAAGGGCAGCCTGTGGGGTCCTTCACAGAGCTTACAGCAGAATAAGAGCACATAACACCAGGCTGACACCTGATTGGTCAGTGGTGTCTAAATGGCTGTGCTCAGTTTGCTGTGAGCCTGTATGGCATACGTAGAGCAGTCTGGAAGTAGCTCCATGGGCTGTCACGGTACTAAAGACTTGTTTTTGAATCAACAGTTGGAAAAAACCTACACTACACGAACTAGGCGTCGGACAGGAGCAAAGTTAAGGAAGAAATAGTGGGGGACTGAAACAATCCCAGGTGGAGGGGGTGAATGATCTCAGGGGAAGGGGGATCAGCCTCAGTCAAGGAGGTGGTGCTGAGGAGAGAACAGAGGAGCAAGGTGGGGGAAAAGATAGGCAAAAACACAGAAGGCAGCTGGTTTGAAATTAAAAGTTGAAAAACTTGAAACTTTATTACACTGTTCGTTAGTGCCCCTGAGTCCTGTTGCTTATTACTGTGACATAGTCAGCTACACTGTCTGTCTCTGCAGCATAGTGAAGGCCTTTTATGACTGTATTACACTGTTTTTGAGGTGCCTCCAAGGCCCGAGCCCTGTTGTTTATTATTGTGACATAGTCATCTACACTGTCTATCTGCAGCATAATTAAATACTTTAATGGCTGTATTACACAGTTTGTTAGGTGCTCTAGAGGCCTGAGCACTGCCATTTAAGTATGTGACATAACTACACTGTCTGTCTCTGCAGCATAGTGAAATCCTTCTATGGCTGTATTACAGTTTGTTATGTGTCCCTGAGACCTGAGCCCTGTCATTTATTACTGTGACCTAGTCAGCTATAATATGTGTCTCTGCAACAGTAAACTCTTTAATGACTGTATTACACTGCTTCTTAGGTGCCCCAGAGTCCTGTCATTTATTACTGTAACATAGTTAGCTTTAGCCACACTTCCTGTCTCTGTAGCAGTTAGTTAAACAATATGCTTTCACAGCTGTGTCTACTATGTCTTGTATTACCCAGTCTAAGGCTACTAAAATGAAGCACAGAGCTGCTGAACGTG
This sequence comes from Neoceratodus forsteri, assembly GCA_016271365.2. Lineage (NCBI taxonomy): Eukaryota > Metazoa > Chordata > Ceratodontiformes > Ceratodontidae > Neoceratodus > Neoceratodus forsteri. Next base: position 843,010,200 of record CM028134.1, read on the forward strand.
CAGCTGTTAATTATATGGACAATATGAATCATATCTCTAATGTAGAACATAGTGATAATAATAATAACATCACCAGGACTGGCACTAAAAGTCCTGAACAAAAAAAGCATGCTATCAATGAAATGATAGTAGAGTTTCAGAAGGAACTGACTGGAGTTACTCGTAGAGGTACTGAACATTTTGCCACAAGTGCCAGGATACTTCCAGCTGCTGAAGCAGCATGTAAGGAGGCATCCTCCTCAGTAGCATGTTAGTACAATGAAATAATTACAGTGAAGTCCACCACAGTGACAAATCTCACCAGGTTGCTGTGGTGGTCCACTGTGCAATGGTATCGTGACTCACAGTGTTTCGTCCCCATCCAGAACCAACTCCAACTAGGAGTTGGATATTTAGAGATGGGGGGTGCAGGGGCAAAGGCCCCTGCAAAAAAAACACTTTGTCCTGATGGGAACAATGCTGACTGTTGGCATTGTTCCCTTTGCTGCTCAGGATATTGACAAAATTGTTGTCGATATTCTGACATGGGACCATCCTCCTTAAATATAAGCTCAGATGCTGAAGCAGCAAATGTTGATGGAGATGGTGGTGATAGTGGTGACTGGGACTGGGATAGCAATTCTAGTTCTTCTGAATCTTGTGGCAGTGAGGTCAGTAGTTTCAATGAGGGGTAGGAGAGAATGCCACTGTAAGGCATCAGAGGCAAGTGCTGAAAAAAAAAATAGTATGCTAAATGTAGGAATAGGAAGATGAGTATAAATGAGAACAACTAATCTCAACAAGGAAACAGCAGTGCAGGGTTTCTTCTAGGTCTCATGACTGTACAAGGAATAGTGCCAGGCACCATGGCAAAAAGCAAAAAAAGGTAAATCTTTAGTGTGGAATTTATTTTATATTGACCTTGTAGACAACTCTCGAGCTGTATGCAGTCTGTAAAAAGAGTGTCAGTCGTGGTGGCAAAGCGGAAACATTTTGGAACATTAGTAATGATGTGATGTGCAAAGGGAAACACCCAACTGAGTGGGGCAGTGCAAGGGGCAGTGTGGTTGGTATGGGTGGTAGTGGAAGTGGTGGTGGCAGTAACCATAGTGACAGTGAAATAGAAGCAGGAAGTGCAGCTGAAATCAGTTGATTTATTATGTTTGATGCCCGCCATGGGTATAATTTTTGGAAACAGCAGCAGCCTCACTCAGAGCAGCTGCACCTCTCGTACCTACCTCATCAGTGCCTGCCATGGGTATAATTTTTGGAAACAGCAGCAGCCTCACTCAGAGCAGCTGCACCTCTCGTACCTGCCGCAGGAATGCCCACCATGGGTATAATTTTTGGAAACCTAACAAACAGTGTAATACAGCAGTCTTTCACGTTTTGTTATGGTCAGGGTAGAGCAATAGGGTAGTAGAATGATTAGGGTAGTAACTACCTGACTCTAACCAACTACCTGTTTTGCATTAGGGTATTTTTAGGGTAATTTAGGGGTAGTTTGGAGGTACCCGAGGGTAGGGTATTTTACTACCCACCCATGCCTAGTAACCTCACCATGTTTCAATCAAATCTTCAGGTCAGGGACTGATATAGACCCAACAGTCTCAATTCCAAAAGAAAATCAGCTCAAACTCCAACTGTTTTTTTAAAACCTTTCAGCTCTGTTTATTCTCATTTTTCTTGCAAACATTACTACCCCATCTGTATTATCCAACGTTTCACCCATTAATGGGCTTCCTCAGGAAGATGTGGTCCACCTGACACACAAACATAAAAAATAAGTTTCAGTACCATGTTCTACACATGCTTATTGTAGAACAAACCTCTGCTCAGGGGAGTGCCACAAGGATCCATTCTTGGTCCGCTGCTCTTCGCAATCTATATAAACAATATTGATGTGGGCATCAACAAGGCAAAAATACATCTGTTTACTGATGACACGGTGGTTTACATAAGTCACCCGACTGCCAAAGCTGCCTGTGCAGACCTACAGGAAGAATTTGACCTGCTTCAGACTCAGCTCCTCTATAAAAAGCTTCTTTTAAATGCAAAAAAGACAAAGGCAATGCTGTTCACACCGTATAGCAGAATGACAAATCCTGCCAGCTCCGGGTTACTGCCTCTGATCACCACAATTCTGGGAGAGAAATTGGCTTTTATCCCCAAGTTTCAATACTTAGGAGTGTGGCCAGACCAGAACCTAGCATTCTCTGAGCATGTTGAAGACCTGGCAAAGAAGCTAAGGAAGAGGTTGGGTCTATTCTATAGTATCAGTCAGTTCCTCACTCGTGATGCCAAACTACGACTAGTCCAATCTATCTTTCTCTCACTAATCGACTATGGAGATTTTCTATACAGCCACTGCCCCAAAGCCTCGCTTATCAGGTTGGACACGCTGTATCACAGGGCCATCAGGTACATTACTGTCTTCCCCTCTCTACCCATCGCTGCCTATTGTACAAAGCTGTAGGATGATCATCGCTTACGTTCAGGCGTGACAGAAATGCAGTTCTTTGGACGTACAGAGCTATCTTAAAAAGGCTCCCACATTATATTTCTAAATGTCTTCCCATAAGTGAGCTGGGACTGTACAGCCTAAGGAGTGCCTTATATATCTCTCTATGCATCCCTAAAGCTACCACCCGCTATGGCTGAATGGTCTTTAGCTTCACGTTGACGACCCTGTGGAACAAAATGCAAAAACTATTAAAACTAAGCTACCTCTGAAGTGTAATACTTTCAAGACATTATATGCCCAAGGTGTGTGTGAACATTGCAACTGTTACCCCAGCTCCTAACCATTAACTGCTGTTAGCTTGCTCCCCAGAGATTGGCCTTAGACATGACCGGCCATACCCCAGGTTAATTTGTGCATGTTTTATTAATCCACATGAACTTATTACTTCCAGTCCCTGTACCCCTCTTGCGCATTATAGGTAAATCCTACAGAGACATCTGAACCAAGAGCGCATAATCTCTACCTCCTGGGTGGTTGCACCTTTAGAAGCCGCCATCTGAGACCATTCGCCCAGTCTCTTCTCCTACAAAGTACCGCTAAAGCTGCCAACCAATTGGATCACGAGCGCCTTCTGGCCCCTGCTCCCGATTGTCTCCTGCAGTTCTCTTCAGCGATCCTTTCAATGTTGGCAAAAATTCCAATAGTCTGCTGTACTCCGCTAAAATAGCTGTAATCACTTGATTCCCTGACCAATACAATCCTTCCATACAGCTAAAGTATTATTATTGGGAGTATGAGTGATTACGCTCCCTTTTGAATCGTTGACCGTGACTGGCCCCAGGTGCCCTAGCATAGTCATACCGTCCCTGCCTTGTGACCTTCCCATGGCCCAACGGTCTGTTGTACCTGAACAGCTAACACTAGCACCTAGTCTTGGATTATATATGCGGTAGGTGCTGCTCCATCCATGCCTCAGTACCTCACTCATACCTTCCTCCAGTACACCATGGTACAGCCGCCCACAGCCCCAATGTAAGCCCTCCCTGGAGATGCCGTGTTAGTGCCTGCAGGCTGCCTGCTTCCTTCAGACATAGCTATAATTGTTTTACTCATTGTGAACTGGTCAAGAAAAAAGCTGTTATCACTTATTTCTCTCTGTCTGCCATAATAGTGATGCCTGGGTCTCGCCTGTCCTTTTTTCCTTATGCAAATTACTGTAACAATATCCATCTCTGTATCTATGTGGACTTGTCTGTTCACACTGCTCACTGGTCTTGTTGATGCTCTAGAATCAACTGTTATGTTAGATACATTTGTGTATCCTGATTTGCACTTCTACTATGTTGTACTCCCACTGTAAATATTGCTGCTTGTTTGTAATATAATCTAGACTTAACCAGGTCCATCTTGTAAATGAGCTGGCTCAATGATGTTCGCCTGGATAAATAAAGATTTGATTGATTGATTGTGAACAATGAGCATAACTTCTTCAAGGGTGACGCAATCAATTTACATTAATATTTACAATACATATACATAAGCGAGAAGAAAGCTATTTAACCAGAATTAGACAGTGGTGTTTACTTTTTGAGTTGATAGGTCTCCATCTAAATTCACTTCCCAAGTGTAGTAGAACCACTCCATTAGTCCTATAAATCATTAAATCACATCATATTTAATAAAAAGTATTACCTGTAATTACATTTTATCTACTAGGTCATCACACATTTATTTCAGAAAGATCCATAGTGAGTTCATTAGTTCATTATATGTGAGAAAGCAGTCGGTGTATTTGTACTTGACATGCATGCTGTCCAGTTCCTTAGTTTATAGGAGGTGCCCAAGCGTGTGTCTCTCTCTCCCTTTCACCACTTTGATTAAAACACACTTAAACGTGCCATGAAACTTAAGAAGCAGCTGACACCACTTTTTGCTCTGGGCAGGCAATCCATAACATGGAGTTGCCTGCCCTAGAAACTATTCTAGTTATATTTGGCATTTTTTGTGCAGTATTAAACAAATCTGGTTCAGTGCAAGACACTCTAGGAGCACAGAAAACAACAAGTTGAAGGTTTCCAATTTTTTACAGCTCCCAACATATGTAAAAAATAAAATATTTATGCTTTCCTAATGGCTACTATGTAGATTTTTCTCCATGGCAACTCTGCAGTGCAGTGGGATGCAGTGTTTTCAGAAGACGTGAGCAAAAATGACAATTTCAGATCCAGACTGTATTTGCGACAAAACCTGTGGCAATTTCAGTGATCGCCACAACTCACTGGCCCTATTTATTTTGAAAAAAAAAAAAAACTTAAAGAACTAATGAATCTTCTTCAGGGATATTTCTTTCATCAGGTCACACCTATAGAACCTAGCCATCAGGCACTAGGATCTCATGGAAACTTTCTCAAGCAGTCTGCCAGAGGCCACCCATGCTGATGTCGCATGCTGACGTCATGCACACTATATAAGCATGGGCAGTCCGCTCCCTCCTCAGATTTTTCCTGCCATCGACCTGCTCACATTGGTCTCCATGGAAGCCTTGCCATCAGGCTCGCACCTTTCTGCTGTTATTTTTTACTAGTTTTTCTGAAGTGTTTCTTCTTTATTTTGGCTCCTTGTCCCACCATTTGCTGCCTCGGGTCTTGCCTACAAAGCCTGCCAGTGGATGCTCTCATTTTCTGGCAACATCAATTGGAAGCCCTGCCAGAGTTCCTTTCGGACATCCAGCAACAGGATTGGGGGGTCTTACGGGGCTCCACCGCCCAGCTGCCTTCTTCCCCAGTGGGCTCCCAGGTTATCCAGACCTGAGTCAAGCCACTGGGGATTCTCCAACGGGTCTAGGACCATCACCAGGGCTGCTTCCCCAGGTAGTGCTCTTTTTTCCTGGATTATTCTTCTTCCTCCTTCTTCGGGAGTTCAGCGTTGGAGGATTCAGCTCATTGCCCCCTGCTGTCTAGGCCTTTGCTCTTACTGGGCCCCTTACAACCATGCTCTCTGCCAGAGCCCCCTGGCCAGAGATGGTTCATCAGATCTTGGTCCATCGAACTCTGCCCCACCTCTGTGCCCATTTATGTTCCCAGGCCTGCTGGCATTGAGGGACTTTGGCTGTCCTTGGTGGCCTATCCATCAGTGGAGTCGGTCCATATTCCCACTTTGACGATTTTTGCATCGACGACGATGTCTTTTCTGTTCATTGACCTGAAGGTTCATCAGCACCAGGTCTGTCGAAGTCTGCCTCCAACTATGCACCCATCAATATTCCTGGGCCTGCAGGCAGTGGGCACCTTTGGTCACCTTCAGTGGCCTACTTTGATGGTGTCAGACCAGGCGCCCCCTCTGTCGCTTCCTGCAGCGATAATGTTCTTTTTTGTCTGTTGACTGGGAGGTTCATTGGCACCAGGTCTGTCAAACTCTACCCCACCTCTGCGTCCATCAATGTTCCTGGACCTGCAGATGTTGGGTACCTTTGGTTGCCCTCGGCAGCCTCTCCGTCAACGGAGCCAGGCCTAGCACCCCTTCCATCTATCCCTGTGTCAATGACAATTTTCTTTCTGTCCGTCGACCTGGAGGTTCATCCGCACCAAGCCGGTCATACCTGGCCCCACCTCTATGCCCATTGATGCTTCCAGGTCTGCAGGAGTTGGGTACTTTGGGTCGCCCTCAATGGGCAACCCATCGGAGCTGGGCTATGTGCCCCTTCCATCAATCCCTGTGTCAACAATGCTGCATTGCCTATTGACCTAAATTCAGTTCCTCCTCACCTGTGCCGCCATCCAGCTCAGCAGCGGCAGGCCCAGTCTTGAACAGGCAGCCATCAAGGAGGATTTCCATCCCACTTCATCCCTTCCTGATAATGATGAAGAGGATATTATGGTAAGAGGACCTCTCGGTGAGGTCCCCAGTTTTTGTCCTGGAGCGCGGACTTGGTCATGCAGACACCCAGATCCCTTCCTGTAGACCCCACCCTTCTCAAGGGAGCTGGCCACCTGTTTGTCACTATGGATCATTCCTCTCTTGCTTCCTGCTCTGCAGGAAGCTGCCATAACAGCTTGGCACAGCCTGCACCTGGCCCTAACTCTGCCCAGGAAGGCTGCCATACTTTAGCAGGCTCTTCAAGGGTTGCCTTATCACACATCCCTGTCTGTGTGTCACTCTGCAGTGGTCAAGGCTGCCCATGACCTCAGGGAAAAGAGAACCTATGTTTCACCAACCCTAGGCCTCAGCATTGCCCTTTACTTGTCTTACATGACCAGTACAATGATACCCCTGGAGGAAGGACAGGGCAGCGGCACAGGCCCTCCTCAATGGGTTCCAGAAGTGGCAGATACTACAGCCATTTCAGGAGGCTGCAGATGTCAATAACTACCTCTGTTGGTCTGTTTTTGATGCGGTGGATGCCACTGCCAGGGCTGCAGACCCTGGTCTTTGCCCCAGGCATTATGCTGGGCTAAGGGTCAGGTTTTGCCGCTAGTTCCTAGCAGAAGTGGCTGAATATGCCCTTCATAGGCCCCTGGCTGTGTGTACATGAGGTTCAGGCCTTCCTTAATGATCTCCAGACCTCTGACAGGGCCACTGGGACTGGGCATTCTCCCTGTCATGCCTAATCTGGGAGTCGGCCCAAGCCTTCCCCCTTTAAGGTCTCCCATGAAACCAGCACAGAGGCTAGGTCCAGAGGTCAACATCGGGCCAGTCCTTCCCTGCCCTCCCCTTCCTCATTCACAAGGGTCCACTCCAAGAGCCTTAGACCCATGTGGGAGCCCTGACCGCCGGCCCTTCTTCAGTCTGGCTCCTTGCTGGCCCTCCTGCCCCAACCTAAATGATGGCAGCCGTGGGTCAGTTCTCTCTCCATTGGGAGCGGAGGAGAACCATCAGCTCAGAGGTCATCTGGTCTGAGAGGTTCAGGATGGTTACCCTACAGGAAATCCTGCCCTACCAAATCGGGAGGCTTGGTTGTGCCCCCAGGATGTGCAAAATGCTTATTCGCTTATCCTGGTCTGTCCTCTGCACAGAAGGTACCTCAGATTCCAGTTTCAGAGGGAACATTACCAATTCAGAATCTTGCCCTTTAACTTGCCCTCTGTGCCACAAGTCTTTACCTAATACCTGACAGCTGTGGCAGAAGCTCAGGGGGGACGACATGCTTATCTTCCCCTGCCAGGTCGACTGGCTTCTGAAGGTGCAATCTGCAGAGTGACTCTTACAAACTTTCATTGTATTCTGCTGTTATTCCAGTCCACAGGGGGATAACTGTTGGTTTTCCCCAGTCTGTTTTGATCCTGTCCCTGCGGTCATTGTAAATAGGGGCAGTTCTGACCTCTTCCCAGGACAGGGCCTTTCTGCCCCAAGTCTGGGTCGAGGCCTTGCAGGCTCAGACCCGTCTGGTGGCTCAAAGCAAATTTGTCTCCACCAAGGCCTTTCTCAGGTTCAGGGCCATTGCCACCATTGTCCTGGCCAGGCTGCATGTGAAATTTCCTCAATTGTCTCCCATCATCCAGCACATTCCATTCTTCTGGAACCTGGTTTAGGTGAGTTGGTCCCTCCTCAGCTGTGCAAGGTGCTTCAGTAGCAGATAGGTTTTCCCCCTCCAATCTTTTAAAGGGGGTATTAATTTCCTTTTCCTCTTCTTAATAGATCCTCATGGCAGATGCCCCAGGTCTGGGCTGCGGAGCACACCTTGACCACTACCTCAAGCAGGAAGGGGTCCATTCTTTTCCCTGTGTCAGGAAGCAATGAATGGTTTAGTATGGGGTTCTATACCGCAGTCATACACTCCCGGAAGTTCATGTTCCAGGTCGCTTAAATGCCCTGTCAGACAGTCTCAGCGGTATCAGCTCTGCATGTGCACATGGGGACTGCAGCCCTCTGTAATGGGGGTGTTTCAAACAATGGCTGATATCCTGGTGGTTGCCAGGGAACCTTCCCCAGGGCTCTCTTCTCAATAAGGAGAAGCGGCTTACTGTCTTGACCACTTCCTACTGCCTGGACCCCCTTTTCTTGTCCAGTGGCTCAGGTTCTCAGGCACTTTACATCCCTGTTTGGTGTGGGTCTTCAGTATTCCTCTATTAGGATGCCCTTGTTGGCCATATCTGTCCTACATGTGCCTGCTGAGGGCTGTATTTAAGCCTACCTGGATGTGGCCCATGCTTTTCTGGGAGGCATCCTTCATTGGGTGCCACCCATGCGCAATCCAGTCCCACCTTGGGACCTGAACTCTACTTTGGAGAAGTTAGCCTTGCCCCTCCTTTTGAGTCAGCTGTGACTGGCGGGCTATGTGTTCTGTCGTGGGTGTTTTTGTTAGTTGCTATTTCTTCTGCGCGAACATTTGCAGTGCTACAGGCCCTCATGTGTGAGTAGCCTTATTTAATTATCTACAGTGGCAAGGTCTCTTTGCAGCCCACTCGCGGTTTCTTTTCTGAGAGGGTGATTGAATTTATTCTGAATCACCCCATCCATCTTCCTGTGCATCACCTAGAGCATGGCGATCCAGGGGAAAGATTGCTCCATACTCTGGTTGTGCTTAACTTTTGCATGATGATACACACTTGTTCTAAGGACTGCAGGGAGTCCACCCTGTTATTTATTTTATATGCTCCAGGCAATGGGGGCACTCTGTTTTTAAGCAGTGTATGTCCAAATGTTTACTCAACTGCCTTATCCTTCATCACAGGAAGTACAGCAAGGAACTGTCTGGGGTTGTGTGTGGTCTATCCACCCCAGGTATGACCACTTCACTTACCTGTTTCAGGAATGTTGGCTACTGAAATTTATGCTGCAGCCACTTGATGTTCTGTCCACACTTTCATGCTACAGTCTGGACGTTATCTCCATGTGGAAGGCAGGCTCTGCCCTGGCTGTGCAATTGGGCCCTATTTCTATGTCCTTCAGTCTCCTTCTACCCAGACTGTATCTCTAGTTCTCATTGCTTGGGATTCTGTTCTATAGGTGTGACTTGATGAAAGAGATATCCCCAAAGAAGATAGAACAGTTATGTAAGAGCTTACTGTAACAGTAGATCTATAAGGGAATCTCTTTCATCAGGTCAACCCATCCTCCCTCCCTCCCCTTACATCTGTGTCTTGTTATTGTCCTTTGTTGCTCCAGCCTTCTTTTTGTATAACAGGGCACCTCTTCTCTCTCCTCAGCCCCTATAGGGACATTTTGCTCTCCTGGTCTCTGGAGGAGTGGGGCCGCCCATGCTTATATACTGTATATGACATCGGTGTGAGACATAAGCATGGATGGCCACTGGCAGACTGGTTGAGAAAGTTTCAATGAGATCCTAATGCCTGACAGCTAATTTCTATAGGTGTGATCTGATGTAAGAGATTCCCTTGAAGATCTACTGTTACAGTAAGTTCTTACGTAACTGTTCTTTCTTAGTCCCTCTTGCCAAGAAAACAATAAATATATAAGCTATCAGTTTCTAATAGTGACTACCTTAAGACTAATTTGCTACCGAACAACCACATTTTGTAAACGCATAAAAATTATTGTGAGCAAAAGTAAGTGAAAACTCACTGTCGGTATTGGCGCTTTTACTTTAGCTGAAAATATTTCTGTAAGAAAAAAGTATCTCGGGGTGCCAACAGCTTCACAGCTACTGCCTAGACCCAATACTTCTGACCAACTCTGTATGTAAAGAATAAATGGAATGCATATTAAGGAATACTTTCACTTTAGAAGATAGAACAGTTGCTTAAGAACTTACTGTAACAGTAGATCTTCGAGGGAATCTCTTTCATCAGGTCATATCATCCCATCCCACCCTCCCTCCCCTTACATCTATGTCTTGTTATTGTCCTTTATTGCTCCAGCCTTCTTTCTGTATAGCAGGGCACCTCTTCTCTCTCCTCAGCCCCTATGGGGACATTTTGCTCTCCTGGTCTCTGGGGGAAAAGACTGAGGAGGGAGCGGGGCCACCCATGCAGTGTACATGACATTGGCGTGAGACGTCAGCATGGATGGCCACTGACAGACTGCTTCAGAAAGTTTCAATGAGATCCTAATGCCTGACAGCTTATTTCTATAGGCGTGATCTGATGTAAGAGATTCCCTTGAAGATCTACCATTATGGTAAGTTCTTATGTAACTGTTCTTTCTTAGTCCCTCTTGCCAAGAGAACAATAAATACATAAGTTAACAGTTTCTAATAGTAGCTACCTTAAGACTAATTTGCTACCAAACAACCACATTTTGTAAATGCATGAAAATTATTGTGAGTAAAAGTAAGTGAAAACTCACTGTCAGTATTGGTGCTGAAAATATTTCTGTAGGAAAAAAGTATCTCGGGGTGCGAACAGCTTCGCAGCTACTGCCTAGACCCTATACTTCTGACTAACTCTGAATGTAAATAATATATGGAATGCATATTAAGGAATACTTCTACTTTAGCACTATTGATCATATTGACTGATTGATTGATTGATTGAAAATGGGTAACTGGGAAAGTAACAGTAAGTCAAGGCTCATTTCCTGGTGTGACCTGGAAGATGAGGGGTACAGGGTGACAAATAAATGCAGTGGAATGAGGCAGTCAGTATATTAACAAAGCAGTGTTCCAGCAAAATGAACAAGTGAAAATTGAAATAAACATGAGGCAGGTACAGACAAAATCTACAGTGAAAAAAAAAACAACAAGCAAAATGAGCAATTTTTGGCAATATAAACAGTGGGAGAGTAACGGACAATGTGTGCAGTGAGGCTAAACTGGCAGTAAAATCAATAAGATATACAACAATTGTGATGCAGTCAAAAAAGAGTGAAGAATTAGTTTATGCTAGAGTTTAAAGAGCAGATAAAGCTTGAAGGAACCCATGTGAATTGCCCCCTTCCCACGATATCAGTGGTAGTATTTAACATTTGATTTTGAGGTCATATAGGCATTCAGCCTTTTTTTGAACTCCTTTTTATTCTTACTAGCCACAACTTCTAGCGGGAGGCTATTCCACACCCCTATCACCCTCTGTGTGAAAAAATACTTCCTTCTTTCAGTCCAAACTCTACTCCCATGCAGCTGTAGCAGGCGTTCCCTCAATTCTCTGTGATCCTGTTTGAAATCCATATCTGAAGCAAACATTAGTTCCATATCATTCATTATATCATACATGAATAATAAATCTCCTATAATCCTTCATGATTCCAATGTTAGCAATGTTAGTATTTAGGAATTACCCAAAACAAAATAGGCTTTTGGGTCACAAGTATAATAAATTAGGTGAAGATACACAGAGGTCACAAACAACCCAACAGAAGAGAGAAGACATGGGACAGACTAGCCAGGACAAGAGAGAGTGAAGAAGAGTCTGAGATGATGCTTTTGTGACTGATGGGAGGAGGATAGACTAAGCGTGGGGAGAAGGTGTTCCAGATGCAGGGGTGATGGAAGGAGAAAGTGGACAGCCCAGCAGCAAAATTGGAGTAGGGAATGGAGGTGTGGGAGTCTTTAAAGTGAAGATTGCGGGGGGTGGGGGGGCAAATAAGGATGGAGAAATGAGAACCAGTATTTAGAATGAAAAGAACCATAGTGAATGGGGCAGTGGTAGGCAAGGGGTGGAATCAATAGGTTAGTGTAAAGGGAGCAGTGATGGGTACAAGAGGGAGCCTTAGAGGCAAAATGGCAGAAGGCATTGTAGAGAGTACCCAGTCTGGTGAGAGAGAAGATGGGGTGGCACCATAGACCACATCTACATAACCAAACACTGGAAGCACCACCTGAGTGATAATTTCCTTGCATGCTAGGAGTGGTAGGCAATCTTTGTTGTGGCAGAGGGTGCCAAGTTTGGGGCAGAGCTTTCTGTGGAAGGCATTGATATGGGTGGAGAAGTTGCACCATCCATCCAGCCACACACCTAGGAACTTGAAGTGGTGAATGACTTCAAGGGGGGTGCTTTCCAGGATACAAAACACTAGCAGGGAAGGGAGACTTGCAAGCTTATGGTTTGTGCTACCATCTTCTTGGTGTTGACCCACAGTTGATGAGACTGGAACTAGCTTTGGACATTATTGAAGTCACAATGAAGAAATGTTTCCAGGGCAGGAGCTGAGGCCTCTGGAGTGAAACATACAGTATCATCTGCATACAAATATGCATGCTTACACAAGCTGAGGGGAGGACGTTTATTGAAGATGAAGAACAAGATGGGCCCCAGGATGGGGCCTTGAGGAACCCCAGGCTGTATTGGGTTAGAGGAGGAGAATGCATTGCCAACATGGAATGTTTGGAGACAGCCAGAGAGGTGGGATCTGAACCAGTTGATGGTTAGAGCAGAGTGACCTGCACTTCTCAGTTTATTCAAAAGGAGGGAGTGGGCTACTGTATCAAAGGCTTTTGCAAGGTCAGTGAAGATGGTAGCAGTGATGGGCCCCTGGTCCATTCCCTTAAGGATAGGATCAGTGGCACATAGGAGTGTTTTTTACAGAAACCCACACTGAAATGTAGAGCCTAAAATTTGGTGGAGTACAGGAAGTCTGAAAGATGGTACTTTCACAAATCTGTGATGGTAAGCCCTGAAGACATATATTAGGGGGCATTCATTTATTTTTTTGTCTGCCAGAAAAAACTAGAAACACAAAAACTTAAGTACCTGTTGGGGAAAACTGCTGAACTGGAAAAGACCATATAGGAACTCAGGGCTCCCAGGTATAATAATGAATTGAATTGCGGAAGTTGAATCTGGAATACTATGCACTAAATGTGGCACAAATTGAAAAGAATTTATTATTACTAAATGAAGGGCAGTGTTTTGAGGGACGTGGGGGGAGGTAAATTTCCAGCATGGCAGCTTAAAAGCAAAGTAGGTGTAAGAATGATTTAAGCTATCCACCCATGGAGGGAAGGAAAGAAACAGCGGACCCAATTGAGATTAACCAGCAATTTAAAAACTATTAAGAAGCACTATACTTACCAGACTCTGGAGTAGATAAGATACAAATAGATGAATTTCTGGACAACATACCCCTCCCTAAAATTCCTGATATCCAGCACCCCTAAATGTGAGGTAGTGGAAAGGGCAATTCAGGGGCCTAACAGTGGGAAAGTGCCAGGACCTGACAGCATGCTGATGGAATATTTCAAACCCTTCTTACATGCAGGGGTGTCACCAGAGGTATGAAGGTGGGGGGGGGGCTAATTCCCCACAGTCAAAATCCTAACAAAGCTAGGGGGGTCCGGGGGCATGCCCCCCTCCCAGAAATTGTTGAGATTTTTACCTTCAAATGATGGCTTTTCCTGCATTTTAATGGTGAAATATATGTTTGAGAAGCCCGGTTATCATGACATCTATTAAATGGTACATGTGCAAAAATTTGGTTACTGGACCAGTGGGAACAATGGAAAGAGAAACACCATTATCCCAACAGATCTGCTGGGAAGGTTACAGTCCCCCACAGCAAATAAGAGACCATTCAGACACCATTAGTTCTGCTGGGAAGGTTACTGGACCCCAGAGCAAGTAAGAGACCAGCTAGACACCATTATCCCAGCAGATCTGCTGGGAAAGTTGCAGGACCCCAGAGCAAACAGCCACCACTTACACACTGCATAATTCTGAACAAGTCACTTAAAATTCCTGCCCTCAGTCTCTCTCCATGCCCTCTCTCTCTCTCTCTCTGACAATTTCTGTAGTCTTTGCATCTCCCTCCCTGTGTGCTGCAAACTATCCCCCTGGATTCTAAGGAGTTTGGGGATGACTTGTATGATTGTGTCTATGTAGGTTGCTATATAAAAAGGCAGCAAAATTCACTCCCTCCCTCTTTGGATTGTAAAGCACTCAGGAATATAGTCTGTATGAAAGGTGCTATGTAAATCGAAATTTCTTTTCACACAAGCCACAGGCACAGATCTTCCTTCTCTAAACTGCAAAACAACTGTGTAAAGGCTCATGCTGCATAGCCTTTTAGATGTGTAACCACATCTGTGCCTGTCTGAACAATATACCTGCTGTGTAATCAATGCTGACTGTGTTGGCATGGCAGTTACTAAAAGGTGGTCACCAATCCCAATCCCAATTTATGTCAATCGCTCCCAGTCCTGTCCAGGTGTTCCCTCCTACAAGGCAAGGCATGCCAAACCTCTCATGCTTCTGAACCCATGGAACAGAGTCCAAGAGACTAGCAGAGGCATAGAAACATAGAAACATAGACTTTGACGGCAGATAAGGACCGCTAGGCCCATCTAGTCTGCCCATTTCCCTACCTACAGGATAGGCCGCAGATCCTAGTTAACCAACAGCCTATATCTTCCTGCCCCCCACAATAATTGCCTTATGTCTGTCCCATGCATTCTTGAATTCTCCCCCAGTTTTAGACCCCACAACTTCCTCAGGAAGGCTGTTCCATGCATCCACTACCCTCTATGTGAAATAATACTTCCTCACATTGCCCTAGAACGCCCTCCTTCTATCTTTAAATTGTGTCCCTTGTTCTTGCAAGTCTCTTTTCTGAAAGATGCTACCCTCTTGGACTTTGTTGATTCCTTGAGGTACTTGAAAGTTTCTATCATGTCCCCCTCTCTTCTTTCCTCAAGGGTATACATATTAAGCTCCTTAGTCTCTCCTCATCACGGCTTCTCTTGCAGACCCTGCACCATTTTAGTTGCCCTCCTCTGGACTGCTCTATCCTATCTATGTCCTTTGGAGATGGGGTCTCCAGAACTGGACACAGTATTCCAGATGGGGTCTCACCAACTGTCTGTACAGAGGATAACAACTCCTGTTTTCTGCTGCTGATGCCTCTCCCTATACATCCCAGTATACTGACCCTCCTACTGCCTTCTCACATTGCTTGCTAACCTTAAGGTCATCTGATATGATTACCCCAGGTCCCTTTCCTGTTTTGTTGTTACTACCTCCCCACCATTGTGTATTCTTCCCTGGGTTCTTGTTTCCCAGGTGCATTATTTTGCACTTTTTGCATTGAATCCTAGCTGCCATACGTCTGACCATTCCTACAACCTTGCCAAGTCCCTTTTCATCCTTTCCGCCTCCTTGTGTATCAACCCTGTTGCAGATCTTTGTGTCATCTGCAAAGGCATACTTTTCCTTCCAGTCCTCTGCAATGTCACTGATGAAGACATTAAAAGGACTGGACCCAATCTGACCCTGCGGTACCCCACTAGTAACCGCCCTTTCTTCAGAGTGGACTCCATTTACAATTACCTTCTGTGTCCTGTTGTCCAGCCAATGTTTTACCAGGCTACCACCCTGGGACCCTCCCAGGCTGGTTAATTTGACTAATAATCTTTTGTGTGGGACTGTGTCAAATGCCTTGCTAAAGTCTAGGTAGGCCGTGTCCACAGCCCCTCCCTGGTCTACTACTTTGGTCACCCAGTCAAAGAAATCTATTAGATTGTCTGACATGACCTTCCCTGTGAACCCATGCTGCCTTGGATCCTGTGCTCCACTGACCTCTAGATACTCAACTATTCTTTCCTTCAAGTGACTCCATCACTTTCCCTACCACAGAGGTCAGACTGACAGGTCTGTAGTTTCCTGCCTCTGTCTTGGTCCCACTTTTGTGAAGGGGAATCACATCCGCCTTCCTCCAGTCCTCGGGTACCACACCATCCTCCCATGATTTATTAAAAAGAGTAGAGTAGCCAGTGGTTTCAGCAGTTCCTTCCTTAATTCTTTTAGAATTCTGGGGTGAATTCCATCAGGACCCATTGCTTTGTCCACCTTCAGTTTTAGGAGTTCTTGCAGAACCCTTTCTTCTGTGAAAGGACTGGGATCGACCCCCCTATCAAGAGTGCTTCTGTTAATTGGATTAGGCACTTCCCCCTCCTCTTTTGTGAATACTGAGCAGAAATATTCGTTCAGTATTCCTGCTTTTTCACTGTCCCCCTCTGCCCACCCACCGTTCATTCTATTCAGCCTCACTATCCCTCCCTTTGTCTTTCTACACTCGCTGATGTACAAATAAAAGGTTTTATCCCCCTTCTTAACTGAGTTGGCTATCTTTTCCTCAGTTTGGGCCTTTGCTATTCTGACTTCCCTCCCTGCTTCTTTCTGCCTTAACTGGTACAGGCAGAGCGCATTTGTTGTAATCCCCCCCCCCACAAGCGCTCCCTGTCAGATTGGGATCCAACTCACCTGGGAGTGATGATGACAAATCCCTGCCCCAAGCTCTGAGTTCTCCAATGGTGACATCCTGACTCCTGTCCCAATGTTCTCTTTGTCGACAGCACAGTGCACAGCAGCCAGCCACCAGCACACTCAGTTCACTCATGAGACTTACTTTCTTTTTACTCCATCAGACTTGTGAGTGGACAAGTGTAGTGTCCCAAAGTTTGCCAGGCAAGCAGACAAAAGAGGACTCATGGAGGGAAAGGGTTAACTCCCCACCCACCCCATGCACAGCCAACTGGCTTATTGACCAAACTGGCTGCTGACCATTTCCTGTCTCTATTCCCCTTCCCTCCTAGAGCCTTCTCGTGCTGGATCCTTTGTCTTGGCCAGGACAGGTCTCCAGCCAGTGCCTAAAGGGGCCATAAATCAGCCAAATAGGCTGATCTTAGCCCCAGGTACCCAATCATCTGTCCAAAAGCCAGGTCCACCTCTAGGCTAGAAAGGGTCTTCCCTGCTAGCCAGTGGCAGTTCTGGACTGAGTGGCTGATAGAGTAGTGAGCACAGGAGTATGGATGCCTGGAGGCTTACCTAAAGCTCTGGTTCGTAGCTTCTGGGTGGCTGCTCCTCTATAGCCAGTGGTCCTCAGGGGTCTCCAGCAGCAGCAGCAGTCACACCTTAGCTCTGGAAAAGGAACAACAGTCCTCCTGATGGCCAGCAGCAGCCAGTTCCATACGGTGAGCTCTCTTTAGTTGTCTGCTCCCTTGGTTTGCAGTTTTTGTATTGAGGTTTTCTGGGGTGTCCTAACACTGGGCGCCTAGTAGTGCATGTAGCACAAGCATCACATTTCAGATGCAAAGTGACGAGGGTAATGCTCACCCAGGTTCTCTTTTGTTTGAATAAAAATTTGGCTTGGCAAGTCTGTTAGTTTGCTTCCCGTTATTTTGCAGAATAAGTGTGGCATGGTTTGTGTTTTTTGGGGCTGCCATTGCAGTTACCCTGTCTCCCCTCTCCAGTATGCTGGCTATTTTTTGTTTTCTTTCTGGCATTGACATTGGGTGTTGCCACACATGGGGCTGCCGTTGCAGTCCCCTGTCCTTCCCCCTTTATTTACTGCCTCTAGTGCCACTTGCTGGCCAGCAGGCTGTTGCCCTGCCCAGCTTTGCTGGGGTGGTTATTTTTTTTCCTTGTCTTTGTTTTGTTAAATTTCTTTCTCTTCCCCTTTGTGGAGGCTCCAGGTTGCTTCTGATCCCTTTGCCTGGCCTTCTGTGCTGGTTGCGGGGTGTGGTGCCCTTTTTTTGGAGGGGGCTCTTTATTTTCTGCCTTCAGTTTTGCCATTTTTTTTGTTTTATTTTTATCTGTTTTGTGGGCTCCTCGAACCCCTTTCTTGTGCCAGTCCCCTGAAATGACCCCCTGACTGTGGTCCTTCTCCTGTAGCCCCCCCCCCGAATGAAGCGACGGTGTCCGTTTTGGTGGGTTTTGGTGGTGGAGTTCCCCTACTCAGCTCTCTTCCCCACCTCTCCCACAGCAAATTAGTGCCACTGCAGTCACGGACCTGGGTGCCCAGCTGATCGCGGTCCATGCGGCATTCACCAGGAGGGGGGGGCACGTTTGGGCAGACAGACCATGAGGTGCAGCAGCAAAGTGTGTCTGGGCAGAAACCAGCACCCAGACCACTAAAGTTCTGCCCTGCCACTGTTCAGGGACAACCAAAGCATTGGGTGGGAGCAGAGCTCCCCAACCTCCACCACTAGCACCACCAATGATCGCAGTGGGATCTGGAGGACCCGGGCTAGGCAAAGAAAAAGGAAAGTGCGCTCCATGTGGTAGAGCTATAAAGTGCTGACTCTAAACCATGGCTTCTTTTTTGCTCAGCAAGCAGTGAAGCTTTAAGTCTTTACATTTTTCAGGGAAAATGATTGGGGGGGGCTTGAGCTTACATTAGGGGGGGCTTCAGCCTCTCCAGAAACAGCCTGGTGATGCCACTGCTTACATGTCTTGTGGGAACCTTCGTATGAAGTGTTGCAAAGTAGTTCAATAGCAGGAACTCAGTATCCATACATGCAGTCAGTACTGTAACTATCTCAATACTGCCTAAACTGGGAAAAGACCACTAGCTATGTGCTTCATACAGGCCTATATTTCTGTTCACAGCAAACAATTGTGAACAGGCTTTAAGGAACAACCCCTAACATTATTCATGGGGGATCAATCACTATTTGTTACAGGGTGGTAAGCAAAAGCAATATTAGACATAAACTAAACATCCTTTGGCACTGTGCCATATAGCCTGTCTCTTAGTACTAGATACAGAGAAGATGGAGTGGGGGTTCATGTTTTAGACATTTCAAGTTTTAGGTTTGAGGACAAACAGTACTCCTGGATCCTTACCTTTTAATTGGGTCAACAGGCTCAGATATTGATTAGATCTACTTTGTCAGCTCTGTCCACTCTAACCAGAGATACATGGCAGTGATGACCTCTTCTCCCCCTTCCATGCCATGTTTAATTGAACCACTTGCAGTGGCTGCCCCAACTAATCATAACATGGAAAGTCTGAAAGTGGGCTTGGAGGATTAAGTTATATATTCATTTGCAGATGACATTTTCCTCCATCTAAAAGACTCATCTAGATATATCTCAGAGCTATTAGCTGTGTTTCAAAAGTATGGTCCCTTATCAGGACATAAAATCAATTAGAACAATTGTGAGCTCTTATGTAAAAGTTAAGTGCATATGATTAAAATGTGTCTGTTCCCCCAACTTTACCTTAGATTTTTTTTAACACTGTCAGATATTATCAACTTTCTTGTGGCAAGAAAAGGCTGTCAGAATTAAGAAACTGATTCTTAATAGACCTATCAATAAAGGGGGACTAACTTTGCCCAACTGCAAGGCATTTTTTAGAAGTTATGCTATAACATGACAGAATCCAGTGTGGTAAAAGTTAGAGGAACAGATGGTTGGAAAAAAGTTGAAGTAGGAGGTACTTAGCCCCTTCCTATATGAAACGAAGCTGGGTAGAATTGGCAGCCCCTTTACAGTTGCAGTCCCCTGACCTGGCACTCCTGACCACAGCTGCCCAACCTCCCCTGAAGCCGCAGCCGCTTGACAAGCAACTGCAGCTGGAGGCCCCTAACCAGGTGCTCCCGACCACAGGTGCCCAACCTCCCTTGAATCTGCGGCTGCTTGATAAGCAACTGCAGCCTGAGTCCCCTGACTGGGTGCTCCAGACCACAGCTGCCCAACCTCCCCTGAAGACGTGGCCACTTGACAAGCAACGGCAGCCGGAGGTCCCTGACTGGGCACTCCCGACTATAGCTGTCCAACATCCCCTGAAGCTGCGCCCACTTGACAAGCAACTGCAGGTATGTTCACCAGTTGAATTCCGTTGCCTCTTCACTTGGCCTGTGATTGGTCTCCTCTGACTGTCTCCAGCCTTCATTGGCCTCCCTTCCCAGGCACAAGCTCCTCATTGGCTAATTCACAAGCTGGTCAGAACGTGAAGATAGAGCTGCATTTTCTCCTTTTTGCTAGTGCCAGTAGAGACTTGGATTCTAGTAGAGTTGTTGTTGACCTTATATTACAGCTCAGATTTTTTACAATTCTTTTGTTATACAGCTTAGTTGTTGCTGCCTTGCATGAAATGCAGCTAGATCTGAAGTTTTATTATTGAAATTAGCCTTAATTTTACACTGCTCCTTCCTCTATTGCACTGCTGTCTTCTGCTTCCCTCTGCTAATTTTCTCTTCTTCTCCCTGCTACCTCCCAATTTCCCCTCAGGACCACTATTTCCCACTGGCACGGTGAGGTCCTGCATGACCCTCCCAACCCCGTGTCTTGCTTTCCTCCCTAGCTTACTTCCAACTCTCATTCTGTGCCCTCCCACCGATTATCTCAAGCCCCTATCCCCCTCTGAACTCCTGCTGCTAATCTGTCTCCAGTCTCCATCTGCTCCCCACCTACCTATTATTCTAGTAATACTCTTTTTCTTCATTTCTCCCTCTTGCAGTCAGAAGCTCCTGACCGGGCACTCCCGACCACAGTTGCCCAACCTTCCCTGAAGCTGCGCCTGCTTGACAAGCAACTGCAGGTACTCTCGCCGGTTGAATTCTGGCACCTCTTCACTTGGCCTGCGATTAGTCTCCTCTGACTGTCTCCAGCATTCATTGGCCACCCTTCCCAGGCACAAGCTCCTCATTGGCCAATTCCCAAGCCGGACAGAACTTGAAGCTAGAGCCGCATATTTACCTCTTTGCTAGTGCCAGTAGAGACTTGAATTTTCTCCCACCACCCCCACCCTGGATACTCTTTTAAATCGACTTTCCTACCTCCTACACCCTGCCCCCTTCCATTCCTCCTTCCCACTGGTGGTATTGCAGGCATCCTTCTTAAAGGGACTGTCTCTGAGGATCATTCTAACTACCTCAATCATCTCCTCATTCTCGCTCTGTCCCTATACCTGAGCTTATTCTTCCTTCTGCACTTCTATCTTTGTATCCACAAGCATAATTCTACCACCTACTGGAGGGACCACATTTCACCTCTTGCTGCAGTGCCCAGTGGCTTAGCTTTCTGCTACATGATAGCGCTGCAGTTACTCTTACCGGCCTTGAGATCTTCCCTTTCAGTTGCTCAGCTACATCCACTAGCTGTTATGAAAGATTTCTATCCTACCTAGGACAAAATGATCCAGACGGTGCTCAGCATGCAGTTAAGCATACTTTGATGTGCCCTTCTGCTAGGTAATATTCAGTCCACCCTTGACCCTCCCATCGGCATGTATGATTCCACCTCTTTAACATGCTCTCTTACACTGCCACGATATTTGTAACACTTGGGCACCGATGCTCAAGGAAGCAAGGCATCCTTTAAGAAACTCTCTCCCTCAATCTACAACTTGACATCGTTATCCCTACCTGTCAGGGTGGCTATCTATTCCTCTACAATTCTATACCATCAGATCAACCCCTGCTCACCTACCTCTACCTCATCACCCTCGAAAAGAAGGCGGGTGCTACTCACCAAGCTACTAATAAGCGCCCTAAAGAAACTACTCCTTATACTGCTACTCTGCTTGGAAAATGTAGGATTAAACCAAGGTCCACTGTCAGTTATCTCAGCCCCCTCCGATCTAGCTCACCTAAAAGGCATGAGTTTTCTCCATGTAAACGCCTGTAATCTACTCGGAAAACTTGACTCAATCCAAGCATGGATTTGTCATACAAAGCCCGACGTATTAGTCATATCAGAAACCTGGTTAAAAAGTGCCACCCCCGATGGTGAAATAAACCTTTCCTCCTACAATGTGTATACAGCCAATAGACAAAACCAGAGGGGGGGGGGAGGTCGCGATATACATCCTTGACAAATATGCAGTCTCCCTTGTTGATTCCGCCACCACATCTAAACAGTTCAAAAGTCTCTCCCTAGAGATCCTGCTTTCATCTTCTGAGTCAATATGCATCACTGGGTGCTACAGACCACCTTCAGGGGGCCTCAATCTACTGAGCCACCTACGCAAACAAATGGACTCACAGACCTCCAAGATAATCATCAAGGGAGACGTAAACCTTGATTGGTTTTCCCCCTGCTCTAAATCGATAAAAGAATTTTGTGACATCTATGGTCTCACTCAGATCACCACAGAGGTCACCCACCCCAATACTAACAATCCTATTAATAGCACACTCCTTGACATAATCCTGGTGAACAAATCGTATAATATCACACACACACTGGGGTGTTCTTCAAGGACATAAGCGATCACAGCACCATAGCTTGCATGCAGTCCATTCCAAAATGTATCTCTATCTCCAGATATCTATCAAAAGAAGCCACTGGATCTTCCGCAGCAACAGCTTTCTCATGGATCTAAGTGACATTAGATGGCAAGACTTCTATCTTGCCAACATGGTGTCAGAGGCCTACAACCTGTTCCAGGATCTTGTACTAAAGGTGATAGATAAGCACGCCCCCCCAGTCAAAGTTAGAGCAAAGAAAAGGTCTTGTCCTTGGTTCACTGACCACCTAATAGCTGCCCTATGCAACAGGGACATTCTCTGGAGATGCACTCACAAAACTAAGCAGCCTTCAGACTGGGCAGCTTTCAGAACAGCAAGGAATCAATGTACCAAATGAATAAGGGTGGAGAAATCTAAATACTTCCAATCAGAACTGGACGCCTCCTCTAATAATTCTGCCCAGTTCTGGAAAACCCTTAGAAACATTGAAGGTCACCGTTCTTCTGCTTTCCTCCCTGCTAAGATTACCACTGGTGATATAAACTACATCTAATAAACAATGTATTCTGGATCTCCTTAACGATCATTTCACTACAGCTGGTTTAGCTTTTGACACCTCTCCAGCTAGCAAACTACTCCCCAGTCCAGTAACTTTGTTACATCAGGCCCTGCCGCCAGGCCACAGTCCGTGAAGCCAAATATCACCTTCACTCCAGCTACATTTAAACAAGCTGAAGACCTCTTACTGGCCTTTGATACTGAAAAAAGTGCAGGAGCAGATCAACTTGAACCCTTCTTTCTAAAATTGGGTTACCATGTGCTAACTGCACCCATCACTCATCTGTTCAACATGTTCCTTGCACATGGCACTCTCCCTACTACATGGAAAATAGCACACGTCGTCCCGCTGTTTAAGTCGGGTGACCCAAGTGACCTCAATAATTATAGACCTATATCCCTGCTGCCCATACTATCAAAACTCCTTGAAAAACTTGTCAACTCTCAACTAAAAAGTTAACACGCTCAGCCTCCTACAGTCCAGCTTTAGGCCTAACCACTGTCTGGTAACTTCCCTAGCCAAGATGTCAAATGATTAGAAATTGGCACTGGACTCAAAACACCACATGAACACTTTATTCCTTGATCTGAGCGAGGCCTTTGATACAGTGGAACATGACCTGCTACTTATTATGCTGCGAAACATTGGCCTTGATGACACTGCTGTGAAATAGTTCCCATGTTACCTGATAGGCAGACAACAGCAACTAAAAGCACAAGGTGACCTCTCTCACCTCAAAACTCTTCTGAGAGGAATTCCACAAGGGTCAGTATTGGGGTCCCTGCTCTTTGCAGTATATATGATTGATATTAACTCTGGAATAAAGTCCTCAAATATTCATCTCTTTGCCAGCGATACCATTCTTTATGTTGCTGGGCCCATGCTTGAACAAGCCTGCTCTGTACTACAGCAAGACTTCAGTCTACTGCAGCAAAACCTTCTGCAGCTAAAGCTACTGCTTAATGCAACAAAAAGTAAGCTTATGTTCCT
This sequence comes from Neoceratodus forsteri, assembly GCA_016271365.2. Lineage (NCBI taxonomy): Eukaryota > Metazoa > Chordata > Ceratodontiformes > Ceratodontidae > Neoceratodus > Neoceratodus forsteri. The sequence goes on from CM028134.1 coordinate 843,033,999, forward strand.
ACCCCCGCAAAACAACTCAGTAAAACCATATCCCATAAGAATCAAGCCACAGATTACTACCCTCCCAGGGGAAACATTGGTGTTAGTGAACAAATTCTAATATTTGGGTTTCTGGATCGACTGCAAACTCACCTTCACAACCCATATTGAGGAACTATCAGAAAAATTAAAGCAAAGATCAGAACTCTTCTACTGAATCAAACACCTACTTACCTACAATGCCAAAATCAGGCTGGTACAAACCTCCTTCCTCCCTCTGCTGGACTATGCTGGCCTTATTTATAGCCACGGTCCTGACACCACTCTAGCCAAACTGGATACTATGTACCACAGTGCTATAAGATTTATTACCTGCACTCCCTATAATACCCACCACTGCTCTCTCTACTCTCAGCTGGGCTGGTACTCACTAAAAACCAGAAGACTGAAAAATGTGGCCACTTGGAGATACAGAACCCTTTTCAATAAACTCCCCCAAGTCACTTCCTGCCTCTTTACCAGTACACAGGGAATCTATTCACTTAGGAGATACTCTTACATCTTATTCGATGTACTCAGAATTAGAACTCGTTATGACACTTCCTTCATAAGCCATGTACTTCCCACCTTATGCAACAACCTCCAAAAAACTCTGAAACTATCAAGCATCGTTAAATTGGCATCCTTCAAAACTGTACTCAGGCAGTCACTGAAAGACACGTGTAACTGTTATGCCTAAGCCTTCACCATCCCCTTCGAACCAGGTGCATCTTCTAGTTTCTTCAACATTCATGGTATGTGCCTTGTTAGCCATTGCACCCAAACTGTATTGAAGCTGGCTGTGCCTTCTCCCTTCTTTCCACTATCCCACCTGTACTATCGGCTATCTATCATTGCTTACTATTTAATTTCTACTTGGTAGGGCTGTGCCTTCCTATCTAATTTTTCTATCTTAGGCTGCCTTTGCAGTGGAACCTCCAGCATATGTCATGATGTCTTGAGGATAAACTGGTCTGGTATTTACCTTTCCCATAATGTTGAGTCTGCACTAAGTATCTTCCTTAATGAATTCCTGGCTATCCAGAATAAGCATGCCCCCAAGGTGACACCAAGGGTGAGGGGTAAACAAAGAAGATGGCTTCACAAAGACTTGCTGAAAAATCTATGCTCTAGGGACAAATGCTGGAAAAAGTACAAAGCCTCTGGGCTACAATCTGACTATGCTACCTACAGAACCCTTTGTAACTTCTGTAAAAAACAGGCCAGAACAGCTAAGAGTGCCTATTGTAAAGAATTGCTGCTAGGCCCTGCTGGAGACCCTAGGAAATTCTGGGCCCATGTCAAGACCTTTCTCGGCGTGTCCCAGCCAATTAGCAGCAGTGACACAGTATTAAATGGAGTACATTGCAATGACTCCAACACCATTGCTAATTCCTTCAATCAAATGTTCTCAGACCTGTCTCAGTATACCTCTGCCTTCCCATCTCCCCAGGCAGCCTCTCTGCTTGCAACATCAGCACAGTCCACTACCCCCAGCTATCCTTCCCAACAAATGTCTAAAAATTCCCCATTCTACTTCAAGGCAATCTCAAGGACTGAGGTCTTAAAACTATTACAGACTCTCTCTGACAACACTGGCTCTGGATCAGATACACTTGACCCTTGGCTCCTGGAACTAGCAGCACCATACATAACCTCCCCTCTGGCTAGAATTTTCACCTTGTCTCTCTCTAATAGCCAAGTTCCTGACCTCTGGAAGATTGCTCGTGTAACGCTAGTCCTTAAAAAAGGTGATACCAAGGAGATTACTAACTACAGGTCTATAGCTATCCTATCAGTCCGAAGCAAAATTCTGTAAAAACATGTTGCAAATCAAACCACTGACTACCTCACAAAGTACAGCGTTCTCTCTGACACACAACATGGCTTCCGTAAAGATCACAGTACCACGACAGTGCTTCCCAAATTCACTACCAATGTGCTTACCAGTATGGACACTGGCCAGCTGACAAGGGCAGTTTTTATAGACCTTACAAAGGCCTTTGTTCTTATTGATCACCCCCTGCTTCTCTCCACTCTTTGCAATCTGAGCTCCCCCCCCCCAGTTGTCGCCTGGTATGGAAGCTCTCAAATAGAACTCAAACTGTAAAATTCATCTTCTCTTTATCTGATGGTGCTACCATCAATATTGGGGTTCCCGGGGCTCTATTCTGGGACCTCTTCTTTTCTCACTTTTTATCAATAACATAGATGAGGTTTTTCTTTCATGCTCATCTATTCTCTATGCAGATGATCTTGTACTCTATTCAAGCTCTGATAAGGTCGCCAGCATAAATGCATCCCTTTCTTCAGATTTCACAAATGTCCAAAATTGGCTTTCTGCACATAAGCTTGTGCTTAATGCTAAGAAAACCCAAGCAATGTTACTTGGATCTGCCCCTAAACTTAGGACATGTCAAACTCCCCTATTGGTGCAAGAATGCAGTGGCACACAAATAGAATGCGTTACATCTTTTAAGTACCTGGGAATTCTTCTGGACCAATCCCTGGACTTCGGCCTGCATATACAATCTACCTGAAAGGCAGTGAATGCTAAACTGGTTGTTGCTCACAAGTCCAGTTTCATGTTGACTCCCTCTGCTAAACTTGCTATTGCCAGAGGCATATTACTCCCTGCCCTCACCTGTGGCATGCCGACCTTTGCTGCCACACACAAAACCATCCTTCATAAGTGTGATGTCACTTATAATAATATCTGTCGATAGCCCCTTGTCACCATGGCTTAAGCACCACTGCCAACTGTACAGGGACCTGGGCTGGTTATCCCCTTCAGCTTGCCGTCAATACTCTCTTGACTCCCTGATTGACTGTGTACTCAGAAACCAGATCCCTTCAGCGCTTGCAACATTGCTGGTACCTCAAACCTCCTCCTATAGACTGTGATCAGTAGATAAATCCCTGCTGAATGTACCTAGATGTAAAACATCAAAAGGCTCAGTTGCCTTCAATCACTCTACTCCTAAGCTTTGTAACTCTCTCCCCCAAGCACTTCAAATATCTGGATCTCATGACAGCTTCAAAAAGGAGCTGTGCTTACATCTGTCCCTTGCTGATCTCTGCACTTGTTTTAATCCTCCCTAATCCACTCACCCGCCAGAAGCTGCCTGGCCTAACTTTAACCTCCCTACCTCATAGCACTTCTTACCCTTACTATCTCCTTGAGAGCTAATCTACCCCGACTCCTCTCTCTCACACCTGAGTCTTGTTTCAGAGGCAGTGATAATGCATCCTGCCCAGTCAGGAATTTGCCCTTGCCTTGTTTCGCTGCCTATTTGAATCTTCATTGTTGTGACTAATTTGAACAATACTTCTTTGCTGCTATGTTGTGGTATCTCTTCCTAGATAAAGAAACATAGAAACATAGAATTTGACATCAGATAAGGACTGCTTGGCCCACCCAGTCTGCCCATTTCCCTACCTGATGGATAAGCTGCAGATTCTAGTTAATTAACAGCTTACTTCCTCCTGCACCCCAATAGAATTGCCTTATGCCTGTCCCATGCATTCTTGAATTCTCCCACTGTTCCTGACTCCACGACCTCCTCAGGAAGGCTGTTCTATGCATCCACAACTCTCTCTGTGAAAAAATACTTTCTAACATTACCTCTGAGCCGTCCCCCCTCTATCTTCAAATTGTGCCCCCTTGTTCTTGCACATCTCTTCCTCTGAAAGATACTACCCTCTTGTACCTTGTTAATTCCCTTGAGATACTTGAAAGTTTCTATCATGTCCCCCCTCTCCCTCCTTTCCTCAAGGGTATACATATTAAGTTGCTTTAGTCTCTCCTCATATGTCTTCTGGTGCAGACCTTGCACCATTTTGGTTGCCCTCCTCTGAACAGCCTCCACTCTGTCTATGTCTTTGCAGAGATGGGGTCTCCAGAATTGCACGCAGTACTCCAGATGGGGTCTCACTAACTGTCTGTACAGAGGGATAACAACTTCCTGTTTTCTACTGTTGATGCCTCTCCCTATGCATCCCAGTATCCCCCCAGCCCTCCTTACTGCCTTCTCACATTGCTTGCCCACCTTTAGGTCATCTGATATAATTACTCCTAGTCTTTTTCGATTTTTATTGTTGTTATTAACTCACCCCCCATTGTGTACTCTTGCCCTGAGTTTTTGTTTCCCAGATGCATTACCTTGCACTTCTTTGCATTGAGTCTGAGCTGCCACATATTTGACCATTCCTCCAACCTTGCCAAGTCCCTTCTCATTCTTTCCACCCCACCTTGTGTATCAACCCTGTTGCAGGTCTTTGTGTCATCTGCAAAGAGGCATACCTTTCCTTCCAGGTGCTCTCCAATGTCACTTATAAAGATATTAAAGAGGACCGGTTCCAGTACCGAATCCTGTGGTACCCCACTAGTTACCCTTCTTTCTTCACTGTGGACTCCGTTTACTATTACCTTTTGCGTCCTGTTGTCCAGCCAGTTTTTTTATCGAGGCTACCACCTTGGGACCCACTCCAAGGCTGGCTAACTTGTATATTAATCTTTTGTGTGAGACTGTGTCAAATGCCTTGCTAAAATCTAGGTAGGCCATATCCACAGCCCCTCCCTGGTCTACTACTTTGGTCACTCAGTCAAAGAAATCTATTAGGTTCATCTGACATGACCTTCCTGCTGTGAAACCATGCTGACTTGTGTCCTGTGCCCCACTGGCCTCTAGGTACTCAACAATTCTTTCCTTCAGAAGTGATTTCATCATTTTCCCTACCACTGAAGTCAAACTAACTAGTCTGTAGTTTCCTGCCTCTGCCCTGCTCCCACTTTTGTGAAGTGGAATCACATTTGCCCTCCTCCAGTCCTTAGGTACCACTCCATCCTCCCATGATTTGTTAAAGAGAGTAGTCAGTGGTGTTACTAGTTCTACCCTTTGTCCACCCTCAGTTTCAAGAGTTCTTTCAAAACCCTTTCTTCTGTGAATGGACTGATATTGACCCCCTATTCAGAGTTTCTCCCTTGTTTGATTTAGGCACCTCCCCCTCCTCATCTGTTGTGAATACTGAGCAGAAATATTCGTTCAGTATCCCTGCTTTTTCACTGTCACCCTCTGCCCACATTCCCTCCCTTTATTAAGTCTCCGTATCCTCCTTGGTCTTTCTTGCTCCCTAATGTACCTATAAAAGTTTTATCCTCCAACAGAGTTGGCTATCTTTCCTCAGTTTGTGCCTTTGCTATTCTGACTGCCTTCCTGCCCCTTCTGCTTTAACTGATAAAGTTCTCTGTCCTGCTCCTTCTGTGTTTCCTTATATTTCCTGAATGCTATCCTTTTTTCCTTAACTGTCCCTGCCACCTCTTTGAGAACCATAGTGGTTTTTTCCTTCATTTTGTTTTATTGATTTGCTTCACACAAAGGCTTGTTGCCTCTGCGATGGCTGTTTTGATTATTCCCCATTGTTCCTCCACCTCTCCTTCTTTCCCGTTTGCTAGTGCTTTTCTAAGGCACTCTCTCATTTTCCCGAAGTCAGCCTTCCCAAAGTCCAATACTCTTGTTTTTGCATGGCTTGACTCTATGGCTGTGTTTATTGTGAACCACACTGTTTGGTGGTCACTTGTTCCCAGATGGCTACCCACTTCTAAATCTGACATCCTTTCTCCTTCCCTATTTGAGAGTACCAGGTCTAAGATTGCTCCCTCCCAAGTGGGTTCCAACACTAGCTGTCTGAGGCATGCCCCCTGTACAGCATCAAGAATGACCCTGCTCTTGGATGTGCCTGCAGCAAAGGTACTCCATTTAACATCTGGCATATTCAGGTCCCCCATCAACAATATCTCTCCTTTTTCTGCCATTTTAAGGATGCCTTCTATAATTTCCTTGTCCATTTCCTCCCCCCGAGATGGGGGTCTGTACACAACCCCCATGCGGATTGTGGTGCCATTTCCTGTCTCCAGGGTGACCCATAGTGACTCATCAACTTCCTGTTTACTCTTCTGTTACTTTAATCCCTTCCCTTACATAGAGAGCTACTCCTCCTCCTCTTTTACCCACCCTGTCCCTCCTGTAGACTGTGTATCCTAGTATGTTGACTTCCCACTCATGGTTCTCTGTGTACCATGTTTCAGTGACTGCCACGATATCCAGGCATCCCTCTTCCATTAAGGCCACTAGTTCAGGGAGCTTGTTGCACAGACTACGGGCAATGGTACTCATCACCTTCCATTTATTTTTATGGCCTTACCCTTTTAGACCCATCCTGTCCTTAACACCTTTTCTGCATTTATCCCTGTCCTGCTCCTACTGACTTCTCTGCCTTGGTGTTTACCTCTCTAACTTACTGCACTTTGTGGGGGGAGGCTGGGATTTCCCTGCTCTTTTTCAGTTCCTCCCCCCCTTAGCTAGTTTAAATGCTTGCCAATGAAGCATTTAAACCTGTCACCTAGGATCCTGGATCCCCCACTGGACAGATGCAGACCATTGCGCCAGTATAAGCCTGCACCCTTCAGGTGGCTCCCCAGTCCCCAATGAAGCCAAAACTCTAAGCTCCACACCAGTTTTCAACCATTCATTGAATCCCATGGTGCGGAATACCCTAGCATCATCCTTGCCATAGACAGGCAGTACCTCCGAAAAGGTTATCGTACATGCTACTTGTCTAAGTCCCCTCCCCAACTCCACAAACTCCTCTTGCACCACTCTGATTCAATTTATAGCCAGGTCATTTGTCCCTAGGTGGACAATGACATCCAACTCCCTCCCACGTACAGCTGCTCCCGCGATCCTGAGGATTCGCTTCCTGTCCCTTCAAGCCATGGCACCAGGCAGGCACCTTACCTCCCTATCCCCTTCCTCCCCCACGTCTACCCCCCTAATGATTGAGCCCCCCACCAGGAGTTGTCTCCTTCCCTTGTGGGGTCTCATGCCACCCTCCTGTGGGTCTCTTTTGTGGAGGTTCCCAGCATCCTCCTTGGTCTCCACTGCAGGTGCCTCCATAGAGGAACCACTCTTTGCCAGAACAGCATATGAATTGTGGAGAGCTACAACTGGAGGAATGCACCTCTGTTCCACCACCCTCTCCCTCCCTGAGCCCACCTTGGTCCAACCGGTCCTCTTTCTTGGCAACCTCTGAGGTAAAGGTGGTGGCCCTGGTGGTCTCTGGGTGGGGGAAGAGGTTTCACGAACCATAGCCAGGTCAGCCTGGAGATGGGCAACCTCCTCCCTCAGACCAGAGAGGTGCCTGCAAACAGGGCAGCATTTCAGTCTCCAGAATGTCTCTCGGATCACTACTGCTGCTCCACAGCCATTGCACTGCACCACTCCCATCTTGACTTATTTTGTGTCCCCTCTCCTGTTGCTTTGTATGCTTATTGTCTCCTCCCTCTATGTATTTTTACACTTACTTTCCTACTGCTTATGTGCCCTTACAACTCTCACCCTTCCTGTTCTGGGACAGGAACTTTCTGTTGTCTTCAGTAGTCTCCTTCCTCTGTGCTTGGATTCAGACTTCCAGCAGCCAGGGGGGGATAAAGAGTTGTTTTTTTTTTAGGTTCCTTCAAGGTTGCTGAAACTAATGTGCCTCAGTGATTCTTCCCTTCCTACTGCCAAACAGGAAGTTCCTGTTGTCAGTCAAATTCAGTGGCTATAAAATTAGAACTGGCTTTGGGTGGGAGGGTGGAGGGTTGGGAAGGAAGGAAACTAGTAAAAAATCTGTAGTTCTGCACTTCTGTTTCTTGCTCTGCAACCAGTTCTCTTCTGCTAGAAACAGCCAGAAGCTGTAATTGGAGACAGCGGCTTTTGTACACCTAAGCTGCTAAGCCACACCCCCAGTTAGATTCACTCTCTGTTCTCAGTAAATTAAGGTGATACTGCCCCCTTCCTCAGAAAAAACACTTTTTTTTTCTTAAATGAGACCCCCTTCTTCTAATAAAGTATCTGTTTGCTTAATTCAAACAGGTACTACTCCTGCTGAGACAGAAGTGATTTATTAGTACAAAATCTGTAGTTCTGGACTTCTGTTTCTTGCTCTGCAACCAGTTCTCTTCTGCTAGAAACAGCCTATGTAGGTTTTCTCTGCCTAAAAATTCTATGTGAATTGCATTGATTGTTATTGTCCTGGCTGTATGTGTTCATTACTACTAACTGTTTTGACCTATGCTATTGTAACTTCACTGTACTCATGCTATGTACCTGTCTTTGATTGTTGTACTATCCCAGGTTGTGCCTGAAAATAGTAATTTCATGGCTAGTGCACCTACCTGGTTAACAAAAACTAAATAAAATAAATATTTCTACTGCACAATTAAAATATATTAAAATGAAATAGATGTTGCACCATCTCCTGTTGTACACTAGACTGTTCCCTAGATGCATTTATTGTATGATATATGTTCACTGTATTTGTATGCTTATTCTGAACTTATATGCATCTATTGTATGGTGTATGTTCATTGCATTATATATGCCTATTTTTGTACCAGTCCAGATCTACCTTGTAAATGAGATTACTCAATGGTATTTCACCTGGTAAAATAAAGATTGATTGATTGCTTGATTAATTAAGATTAAACATTGGATAGCAACTCACAAACATACAGGCCATACTCAAGAGTTTCACCCAACCTGTTGAATGCATCTCTCCTCTTCAACTGCTAGGTAACACATCAGCAAGTGTAAAAAGTAGTAAAAAATGAAAAGGTAAAGGCCCGTGGCTGGTAGATGACATATATTGGGGGAATACTGAACTCTCTTCTGAGTTGGAAGGCCAGTACCTGTTGCCTCCTAATGACTTTTTCACTTACATAAATGCAAGGCAATTTCTGCTCAACACAGTGCACCCCCAGCAGGATCCCTAGTGATGTCCTCACTTTATAATCCCCACAAAATGTAAAGCAAATTTCAGCCTTAAACACTATGTTGACCAAATTGTCCCCTGATGTTATTTTTCTGCCATTACAAAGACTTGGGGGAACAATCTGAATAGCCTGATGAACCCTGAGATCTGGAAGGATGTCATATAATGTGTGATAGTGTGGTCAAAGAGTAACACTGACAAATATGGTATAATTTTTTGGACAGAACTTATTATACACCAATGTATCTTTGTAGTATGACACCAGAATATACCATATCCTTTGTACTAAATGCCATGCACAGGATGGCACCTTTATTCATATGGCTCTTATCTGTACCAAAGTAACACCATTCTGGAATAAAATTCATAGTATAATGGACTCTGTCATGAGGATAAAATTACCCCAGAACATCTCTTGCTCTGCTTTTGGCACTGATTTGGCAGCAGCTGAATTACCTTATGGATTCAGAATGCTTTGGTTCTTGGAATTAGCTAATACTAAACCCCAAAGAAAAACAAAAAGTTGCACAAAATTGTCAGCTGAATTCCCCGACGACCAAACATAGGTCTAATAATTTTCTTACTTGCATGAGGTTACTGTAGAAAGAATTCAGTATGGAGCCAGAGGCCAAACAGGCACATTTCAGGAGTTATGATGCCCCCTAATGGACCCTGTGGAAACTGATGCATTTCCCAACCTTTTGGATGGATCTGTTGTAACTGCTGTGACTTGCCATCTATTGCTCACCTTAAATACCTGCCATTATCTTGGTAGCTGCATTATTATGTATATGGGAAAAAGCTGCTCTGCCATTACTGTACCACACCATTTTTCAGAGTATATCAATCGTGTAAAAAAAAAAAAAAAAAAAAAGCTTGATGCTCTTACCTCCAGTACTCCAAACAGATTGCTTTCAGCCTGCACACAGCCCCAGGAGTGAAGCTTGCATCAGTGAGGTACTTAAAATCCTACCTTCCAGTCCTGGAGAGAGAGTTAACACTTGCCTGTGATCATTTCATATTTTTTTTTTATTCTATTTTTTCTTTGCCACCTAGCCACCAAACCTTCCGCCCAGGTCACGGCCCCCTCCACTCCCACTTCCACATTAGTCGTAACTCCTGGGTACCCCCCTGGATTACCCCCCAAGACAGGGTTGTGGCACCGGCCCAAGTGCCGTAGATGATGAGATAGGTCCAGGAGCTGGCCTGGTTTCTCATTAGAGCGGAGGGGCAGGCATCATCCTGGCAGCAGGTGGCATGTTTTTCCCCCCTATAGGCGAGGGGCAGGGACGTGCAATGACAACCAGCGTCCACCCCACTCCTTGGGCATGCTAGATGTCGACGCTTGTGGTGCTGTTCAGCCTTCACTGGGTGCCCCCACAGCGCCGAACACTCCACCACCCTCCCCCCGGAGAAGGAGAGCAGTCATGGGACTCTCAATCCTTCTCCCCCCAGCCAGCCCTCCAACGCTCCAGGTCTGCTCCCGAACCCAAGTCGCTGGCGTTGCAAGCGCCATGTCAAAAGTGCCACCGCACCGGAAGACTGAGTGTGCCCCTGTCATCCTGTCCTGTGCCGGAAGGCTCATAAAAATGATGAGTGAGGTATTTACATGGGAGAAAAAGAAACATAGTGGCATGTAGTGGTCTGTTAACTGAACCTCTAGAACCAATTCCCAGTGAAAACAGAGCACTGTAATTTACTTAAAATCATTGTTAAAGTTGCAGCTCCGATTTCGCTCATGCGCACCCGGCACGCTGAGGTTCGGCATGAAGAAGCGCTTAGGTGCTACTGCGCATGACCAAACTCAGAGCTGCAACTTTAATAACGATTTTAAGTACATTAGGCAGTTAAGCTTCCCATCAAACAACTGATCCATCTTACGGTATGGAGCAGTACAGTTGAGATAGTACCGTAGCGCCCTGTGAACGTCCAAAGTATGCAGGATCACTTCCCCTTGGTTCAAGTGGTTGGGATAATACACTGGCAGGTTAACATATAAACATAGAAGTTGATGGCAGATAAGGACCGCAAGGCCCATCCAACCTACCCATTTCTTTTTCTACCTTATGAATGTGCCATCGGCATTTGCTCTGTCAATGTCCTATCTATTCATACTCATCTGTATTGCTCCCTTATGCCTATCCCATGCCTGTTTGAAGCCCTGCACTGTATTCATATCCACCACTTCCTGAGGTAGGCCATTCCATGCATCCACCACCCTTTCTGTGAAAAATAACTTCCTCACATTACCCCTTAATCAGCCTCCCTCTAATCTCATGCTGTGTCCTCTTGTCCTGCTATTTTTCTTATATTGAAACATATTATACTCTTTCGCCTTGTTAATGCCCTTAAGGTGTTTGAATGTTTCAATCATACCACCTCTCTCCCTCCTTTGCTCCAGGGTATACATATAGAGTTCCGTTAATCTGTCCTCATATGTTTTCTGATGCAGTCCCTGCACCATTTTGGTTGCCCTTCTCTGGACTGCCTCAATGTGCTTAATGTCCTTGTGAAGGTGTGGCCTTCAGTACTGCATGCAGTACTCCAGATGGGGCCTAACCAGTGAGTCTTATAAAGAGGGATTATTACCTCCCACTTACGTTGTGATACCCCTACTAATACACCCCCAACATCCCCCTAGCCTTACCTACTGCTTTAGTGGTCTGCTTGGATAATTTCAGGTCATTTGTGATGATGATGCCCAAGTCTCTTTCTTCCCTTGTCCTAATTAAGTATGAACTCAGACACTACCTTAGGTAAAATCTTAGGGGTTAGTACATAAGGACACCCTGTCCTTATGGAAAACTAAATAAGGCTCCTTACACATCAGGTCCTGAAACTCGGAAACTCTCTGAGCAGAATTAACAGCAACTAAAAATAATGCTTTCCAAGAAAGGAAGGAAGTGAAGCTTGTAGTCCGTGGCAGGCGTGAATGGGGGCAAAGTAAGTTTTTCAAGCATAAAGAGTAGATCCCAGGGTAGTACGGGATCTCTGATGGGAGGCTTAATATACAGTATGCCCCACAAAAAAGTGCAGGACACGTCCAGCTGGGCAAGGGTTCCCCCCTCATAGATACGTGGTAAGCAGAAATCACAGAAAGATGTACCTCAAGTAGCTCAAGCCTTGGTTTGATAATGAGAGGAGATACTTTAAAACACAGTTCACTGGACAGGTAAGTGGGTCCAAGTGACAGGGTGAAGCCCACAGACAAAATCTTTTCCACTTCATGGCATAAGTGGATCTAGCTGAGGGCTTTCTAGCTGCGACAAGAATGTCCACCACGTCCTGGGAGACCCCATACCTGGACTTACTAAGTCTGCAGGAGCCATGCATGAAGATACAGGGATTTGAGGTTCTGATGGACCAGGGTGCCCTGATCCTGTGATAGCAAGTGCAAGCTCAGCAGCAATTGTATTGGAGGCTCCACTGCCTGTTGCTGAAGTAGTGGGAACCAAATCAGTCGAGGCCAATAGGGAGCCATGAGGATCTTCTCTGCTCCCTCGGCTGCAACTACAGGAGAACCCTCTGGAGAATGGGAAAGGGAGGGAAGGCATACAGAAACCTCCCTGTCCAACAGAGGGACAAAGCATCTGGCCCCAAAACACCAGGCCCTGCCTCTAGTGAGCAGAAACTGGGCAGTTTGGTGTTGAGCGGAGACATAAAGAGGTCCCACTTTGGACGGCCCCATCTGTCGAATAGCTGGTCTGCTACTGACTGAAGGAGCTCCAATTTGTGAGCCTTGGACTGCGTCCAGCTTAGGCTGTCAGCCAAAACATTTTGGATGCCCGGAACATGAACAGCAGTGAGGTCTAAGTGGTGTTCCAGGGCACAATACCAGACTCTCGTCACCTCCCAGCAAAGGGGCTAAGAATGTGTGCTCCCTTGCTTGTTGAAGTAAAACACTACCGACGTGTTGTCCATCTGGATGAGAAGAGGGCCTGGTGAATGTCCAACTGAAACTTCTGCAAAGTGTTCAGAATCGCTTGCATATCTAGGATATTGATATGGAGCATCTGCTCGTCTGGAGAACAGGTCCTCTGGGTCTGTCTATTCTCCAGGTGAGCACCCCAACTGAGACCAGAAGCAGCTGTAGTCAGAACCTGTCTTGGGGGCTCCTGACAGAAGGGGACCCCTTGTTCCAAGTGAGAGGGGTTTTAGCCACCAGGATAGAGTCCTTCAGACTGGGTCGGAGATCCTGACCAGCTGGTCTAGGTCATCCAACCTCTGGTCCCATTGCACCCTGAGCATCCATTGGAGAACCCTCATGTGGAGGCAGGCCAAGAGAACTGTAGGAATGGCTGCCGCCATGTGCCCCAGAAGTCCGAGGAAGGTCCTGGCTGGAACTTGGGGAGCCATGGATACTGCATGGGCTAAACTCTTCAGGCAATCTCCCCTGTCTTCTGGGAGAAAGGCCATGCCCTGAACCATGTCCAAGACAGCTCTGATGAAAAGGAGTCATTGACCGGGCCATGGGGATGACTTTAGAAGGTTCAGGGTGATCCCCCACTCTTATAAGAGTGTAAAGGTGTCTCTGAGAGTGCGAAGTAGTTGAGCTCTGGAAGGAGCTGCCAGGAGCCAATCATCTAGGAAAGGGAAGATGTAATGGCCCTGGCATCATAAAGCCATAGCCACCACCACTAGACACTTGGTGAAGATTTAAGGAGCAGAGGAGAGACTGAGTGGTAAGGCTTGGAACTGGTAATGACTCCCCCAGAAGTGGAACCTCAGAAACTTCCAATGGGGAGGAAAGACCCATATGTGCAGGTAGGCATCCTGCATGTCCAGTGAGCATAGCCAGTCCACTTGGTGCAAGAGGGGAATGAGGCCTGGAAGAGTGGCCATTCTGAACCACTTGTACTCAATAAAGAGGTTTAAAGAGCTGAGGTCCAGAATGGGCTGAAGGTCTCAGGTCTTTTTTGGGACCAGAAAGAAATGAGAGTAATAGCCCTGTCCCTGTTGTTTCAGGGGACTGGGTCTATTGCCCACTTCTGCAGAAGGGCCTGGCTCTCTCCTTCCATAAGGGGTATGTGAGAAGGAGGATAATGGGAGGACCCCAGTGGCTTGTCCAGAGCGATCTGTAGTAACTCCAAAGCATGTCCTCTCCTAATCAGATCCAACACCCAGAGGTCTGTGGTGATGTTGCTCCATCCCTCTAGGTAGAGTGAGAAGTGACCCCCTACTGCCTCCCTCAATGGCCTCTGTCGGAGGATGGGGGGGCAGGTAGTGAGTCATTGGGCAGATCCAGGAATGGGCAGAGAGGACTGGGAGGGCTTGGAGCCTCTAGAGGCACAGCTCCCAGGAGTTTGGGTTGTTCCCTTCCTCTTGAAGCCTCCACTCTGCTGGAACTGGTTGCTGGAATTTTGCCCTGAGGGCTTCCGAAAGGGACACTTCCGAAAAGGCTTCTGGTCCCCCCTGCACATTTTACGGATGGACCAGATGGATTTCCCAGACTCCTGGAGACAGGAGATCAGTTTCTCCACCTCCTCCTCAAAAAGTACAGAACCCAGGAAGGGAAGTTCCAGGATACCAGACTGCGGATCCTGTGAGAATCTGGAGACTCTCAGCCAGGTGTGGCACCTAAGACAAACGCCAGATGCCGCTGCTCTAGAAGCCATATCTGCAGTATTTTACGAGGTCTTCAGGATATGAGTGCCTATGTCCAATCCCAACTTGAGTATATCCAGGAGCTCAGTCTCCTGAGTAGAGTCTGGCAAGGCCTGAGCAACCTCTAGTCCTTTCTCCCACATTACATTCTGGTACTAGACCATATGTGTGAGAAAGTTTAAAGATCTGATAGAGCAGGTGGTGGTAGAATAAATTTTCTTGGCCATGCCGCCCGTCGGGCGCAGCGGTGGATTTCTGTTACACGCCGACACCGGGTTCGGAACGGATCCGGCCGCCGAGAGCGGGCCAGGGGAGAGATCAAGCATCCGATGGACAGCCTCCTACTCCAGGGAGGGCTGGCAGCACTCGTGTGCTGGGGACCCCTGGTGGAGACCGGGAGTTCCACGCAACCGACGCCGCATGGGGAGGAGGCTGGGCGGACGCTGGCATCATTGCACGCCCCCGCCTCCTCTGGGGAGAAAAATCAGGTGGAAAAGATGGCGGGCAGGACCACCGATCAATGAAGCCCTCCCTGGAGAGCCTCACATTGCCGCCGCCACTCACGGACCCCGATCAGTCACAGTTCCGAGGTCTGAAGGTGACCATGCCCCACCCTCGGAGAAGCCGAAGGTGACAGAGGGTCCTCAGCAGCAAATGACAGCAGTAGAGGTCTCCGGGGGCCGTGACCAGGGCGGATGGCTGCCGGTGGTCCTGCCAGAAAAAGGGCACAAAAAAAAAATTTCTTGCCCACTTGGTCTAGAAATCTGGACCTTGTGTCAGGAGGCTGTGAGCTGAGGTGTTTCAGCTTCTTTGAATTAATCTGAGCAGCAATGATAACTATTGATTCCGCCTGAGGGTGTTCTGCCAGGAAAGGCTCATCCCTCGGCACCCAGCACAGCCTGTCTGACTTCTTAGAGACTGCTGGAGTGGGCTTTAGTTCCTTCTGCCACAGGTACTTGTCCAACCTCCAGTGCTCTGGATCCAGATCCTTTGTCTCCCATCCATTGGAGGTCTGGATTAACCTCATGACATCCATACAGGTAGGATCATCAGGAGGTGATCTAGAGGTGTTCTTCTCTTCTGGCAAGGCATGTCTATGCCTAGAAGGAGATCGGTCCGAACCCGATGTGTTAGAGTCTGATCTGGGATCTCTAGAAGAGAGGGAAGCAGATCTAGATCTGGAGGAAGACCTGCGCCCTTCATCTGAATGCTGCCCACTAGAGGACTGGCGATGGCTGTGGGACCAGTGATGGTTGGTGGAGTGCTGATGATGGCTATCCAACTGATGTTGGCTGTCAGACCACCTATGGCTGGAGGAGTAATGTCGGCAAGTACTCGGTGAGTGGGAGTGACATCGGTGGTGCCATTGCTGTTGCAAAGTCCTGCCATGGGAGGCAGAATAAATTTTCTTGCCCATCTGGTCTAGAAATCTGGACTTTGTGTCGGGAGGCTATGAGCTGAAGTGTTTCAGCTTCTTTGACTTATTGTGAGCAGCCATGATAACCATCGAGTCTGCCTGAGGCATGTTCTGCCAGGAAAGGCTCATCCCTCGGTGCCCTGTATAGCCTTGACCAACTTCTTAGAGACCGCTAGAGTGGTACAGGGATGCTTCCAGGTAATCCTGGTGAGGTCCTGGAATGTAGCCACTAAAAGAGGAATGACCAAGGGCTGTCAGACCACCTACAACTGGAGGAGCAATGTCGGCAAGTATTTGGTGAGCGGGAGTGACATCAGTGGTGCAATTGCTGGTGCAAAGTCCTGCCACTGGAGTCAGTTGGACAATGAGAGTGGGACTTTGATTTTGGAGTGGGTGAGGACGGTTTGCCCCTCCGGCTCTGGTCCTTGTCCACACCTGGATTCGGGGTGACATCCTGCTATGGAGGAAAGACGTCTTGTTTTACCTGGCTCCACCAGAATTGAAAGATCTCCATTAGTTCTGCCTTGGAAAACTGGGGAACCATGCTGCCCACTGGGGGGCAAGGTGTTTGGTCTCTCGGTGTGGGTGGAGCAACAGGATAAGAAAGGAGATCCGCTTGATCCCTGGGGGAAGCAGTAGTCCGGTCCCATTGGTTGTCAGGTGTAGAGGGCCCTTGGACCAGTGAACTAGTGAGGTCCAGAGAGACCTTATCCTATGGACATCCCTTGGTCTGGACCATCGATGGTCTGGAGCTGCCAGCTTTGTGAACTGTCGTCGATTTGGAAGTAGGTGTTTGAGAGGCTGAGGTGCAGTGAGCTGAGGTCAGTTTGGAGACTGACTCCCGACTCTGGTGCTCTTTGGCCTTACCTGGAGCCCAGGAGAGACTGATACCGGGACCTTGCATGATGAGACTGAGGTCCCCAAACTAGTAGAAGAGGAGATACCGACCCCTGAGGCAGATATTGACCGTATGGGTGTGGCCTTCACCTGCAGGGTAACCAAGGCCAGGGTAGAGGAGCCTGAGCCTTGTTTTCCACTCCACAACATCTGGGTTTTGGCTGGAGCAGAGGAGTCCTGCCTCCCAGAAGAATGACAAAAATGGCAGGAGGACTGATATGAGCCCCCCGGAGTTAAAGCTCAAAGAGGTCTTTTTGTGGTGTGGGGACTGGGAGCATGAGCACCCCTTAGACCTTGTGGCAGGGTTGAATAGGACCCTGTCCCAGTTGTTATGGAGAGTCTGAATGCAAGGATCTGTCCTGTTCTTTTCTTTCCTGTCTCTTGTCTGTCTAGTTGCGCAACCAAATTTTTTTGTGAGGCCTAGGACTTGATCACCCAAACAGTCTCACAATTATTTGCCTCTCACTGTCTCTCTATCTTCACTTGCTGTTTCTGTCTTTTCCTCCCTTGCATATCTGCTGGTATAGAAATAATCGTTATGTGGAAATGTAAATGATATTGGGATCCATTTGTTTAGAAATTATATAGTGTTACTGTTGAAATATATATAATTATAGTTTGAGATAATTGCAAAAAAATATTGGGAACTCAAGGGACTAACCTGAGTGCAGTTTTTATGCCTTTTTCAGAATCTGTGGAGAAGGAGCCTCAGTTCTGGAACACTGTGTTTTTGCTGCAGCTGCATGAAATGAACAAGAACATTGGAAATTTACAAGAACATTTTAGAAAAAAACAGGATGCTTGTTAAGAAGGGGGTTGCAAAGACTTATAAGAGAGACAGCTGCAGTGTTTTGAGAGGCACATAGAGAGTGAAGAAAAACTCAGATCTTCACTGTTTATTCTGCCTTTGTAAATAATTATACTGAACAAGTTTATTTTTTTATGTTATTGCGAGTTCTATTAAACACTTTTTGTGAATTCTACAACTGCGTCTGTTTTTCCCTATGTTTCATGACCTGTGCCTCGACAACAGACATACCCAGTCCCTGTCATGGGACTTGCATTGGTTCGGATCCTTTTTCCTTTCCTTATGCTTGGAAGAATGGGAAGAAGAGGCAGACTTCTCAGCTGGTGAGCTCTGCATGACAGCCAGCTGCTGCTCCAGAATGTGTGCCTTCAGTGCCTTAAGGCGGTAGAGATGCGAGTCCAGCCGGTAAAGCCACTACAGATTGGACAGGCCTTGGTGTCTTGGTCAGGCCCCATGCAGCAGACACAGGCCTTGTGCTTGTCCTTCTCAGTAGATGAAACTGACAACGGCGAAGAAGACATGCAGGAGATGCAAAAACCTTAGAAAAGTGAACTTTTCTTTGAGAAAATAAGAAAATTTACTGTAAAATAAACTGAAAATGCTAGTGTCGTTTTGGAAGGCAACTGAAGAGCCAAAGCAGACAGGTCAATGGCAGGAAGGTGGGGCTGGAGACTGCCCCCTTATGTACCACTGGCCGATGTCGGGGCGGAGCCGGTGTCGGGGGTGGTCCCAACTGAAGACTGCTAGATAAAAGGTTTCCATGGGGTCCTTGTGCCTGGCAGCATAGTCCTTATGGTAATAGCCTGCTGCAAGAGCTCCCACTGTTACATAAACAATTTCGGATAGTAGAGTAAATAATAACACTACTAATAATACAGATTCTTGCGCCTTTGTAGTCTGCCAAGAAACATTTGTAAACAAGCAGGGAGTACTAATAAAGTTTATTATACTACTTACGCAAAGCATGTGACAAAGAAAATCACAAGGGAGATGGGTTTCTCACCACTCTCCTGAAGAATGTACATAATCTCCAGAATTGCTAAAGATCTCAGGCTCTGTAGCAACATTGTTTTTAAGGTTAGAAACAACAGCACATTTAGTCTTCTCAGGGAAGGCTGATGTTAAATTGCATAGGGAAGAGTCACAACATTTCATGTAATTAACTGCAATGTGTTCCTTAACCAAGGACCCATACTTGCCAGCATCTCTCGCATCTCACCCAATTCTTCCACGCATCAGTCACCTGACTTTTTGCCTGTCAAACACCCTTGTACTTGTGACCTACAGACTCCCTCCACTTTATACTAATATGGTGTCCTTACACTCCGGCCTCTCAATTACCCCTATTCTCCTCTATCTAATGTTCACCCACTTCAACACATCCCCTGATCCAGTAAACATGGCCTGATACACCTTCACTGTTCCCACTCAGGGTACGGTTCTCCTAACTTCCAGTCCTGATGGGAATGTTAATCTAACCACTGGCTACCATTTACTCACTAGCCTTTCCAGGGTTCTCACATACCCCTTCCCCCAATTCCACCCCCCCTACATATAACTCCAAAACAACAGGACCCCCGAGCAAGGAGTGCAGGGCTGAAACACCTCAAACCCTACCTCTACAGGATCATGCTGCTCCTACTTCTCATCTTTGGGAATGTTCACCGAACCCGGGTCCTCAGCACAGCCCACAAATGGGAAATGGGAAAAATAACTACCTTAAACTTGCATCGATCAACATTCAGAGCCTCTTGCCTAAACTTGATGACCTCCAAGTCTGGGTGATGCAACATAACCCTGACGTGCTCACGCTGACCGAATCTTGGCTTTCAGCTAAAATATCTGACTCTGCATTAACTATCACTGGGTACACATTATTTGGACTAGACAGGGTAGGTAAAAGGGGAGGGGGGTGCACCATCTATTTGAAGGACTCCCTGAAGTGACAGGTACTACCCCTTGCTACCCAACCTAATCACTCCCAAATACTAGGCATTAAAGTTCTCCTTGGACAGCGGATTAAAGCCCTGTACATATTCGCTGTAAACATTCCCCGTGAAAACAAATCAGGTATCAATAGGGTGATCAATCACCTGGAAAGCTTACTAAATCAATCTGAGGTAGTTGTTATGGGCAACTTTAACATCAACTGGTTGACCCTCGAAGCTGCCCCTTTTAAAGATGCCATTGCAGCACATAACATTTCCCAGTTGGTGACTTCCCCTACTAGAGCCAACCTGAGAACTGGCAACAGCTCCCTCCTATATCTAATTCTCACCACACACCCTCAAATACATATTGGCTCCACAGTTCTTGCTGACTCGATGAGTGACCCCTCACCTGTCATTAGCCTCTGGACGAATAAAATCCCCAAACCTCTACCAAAAATCACATATCAGCTTACACTGAAAAAAGGGAAACTCGATCAATGTCGAGCCTAACTTGCATAGTGTGACTGATCACCTCTGGGCTCATTTTTCAATGTTGACTAAGTGCTAGGCTATCTTATCACACACTTTAATAAAGCCTGTCACATCTTTGCCCCAGCTCGTAAATCAAAGTCCAGGGGGTTTATAAATCCATGGATCACTGCTGAACTATTAGGCAAAATGAAAGCCAGGGATAATCTTTGGCATCTTGCACCATCCACAGGTAAACCGGATGATAAGCAGCAATATAGAGCTGCTAGAAATGTGGCGGGGCTCTGTTTGAGTCTGATGATGGAAGCTGGTCACTCCTGGCTGGTGTAGTCTCACTCGCAGAACCTCCTGTACAGTGGTAACAGGCTCACAAACAGCTACGCTCACTCCCTCAGTCAGGGTGGCAGATATATCTGTTGTGAAGAAGAAGCATTAGCATTTATAGCACACTTGCATATACATTGTATCCCAAAGCACTTTACAAGCAGCAGTAAAGTGACTGGTACAGTGGCATTACCCATATAACTGTTGCACATCAAGACCCATATAACACAGTCTTGAACAACTGCAGCCATGCACCAGTGACTGGCCTGGATGGCTGGCTGTCACTCAAAAAAAGAGAAAAACAGTATCCCAGCAGCAGCAGCATAAGGGAAGTTAGTAGTGGTCCCTTCTGTCCAGTCAGCTATTTTAGTGGGGGTGCTGCTGTTTTTCTACTGTTCTACCACACTCAGCTTGCCAAGCTAAGTGAGTGAGCACCAGCCAGGCAAGAGCAGCTCTGCCACTGTGCAGGCAGCAAGCAAAAAAGGGACCCTCTCAGTCACAAAACAAATAGTAGCCAAGCAGCACTGTGAGGAAGTTAGTGGCAGTCCCTTCTGGTCTCTGGTCCCTTCTGGCCAGTCAGTTTTTTCAGAGGTGGTGGAGATGTTGCTGCTCTTCTACTGTTCTGCCTGCTAAGCAAGTGAGCACCAGGCTGTGCCTCTGTTCACCCACCCAGGAGGGACCGGATCCAGCACCACACAGAGGATCCAGTCCGCACAACACACACACATACATACATACATACATACACACACACAGAGCACAGCAGCACTGCACAGCCAAGCCAACTTCCAAATGAATTACAGCAGCAATGAAGTTGCTGGCTGAGTGCTGAACATTGCTGGTTTCTTTTCTCCTGGGGACCGATCTTCAGACTGTCTTTGGTCACTCAGAGAAGCTCCCACCTCCCTCTTTCAGACCTGCCTGCAGGCTGTGACTCAGGACCCCCAGATAGTCAGAGAGCAACACAGAACACAGCAGCAGAAGCACAGCTGAGCCTACTTCCATGACTACAGCTCAGTTGGAAGAGGAACTTGGCAGAGTGCTGAGCATTGCTCCTGACTTCTCCAAGGGACTCACTCAGCTCTCACTGTGCTGCTGAGGGCTGCAGCATCTTCTTGATGGCCAGCCAGGTTGGAACTCCAGTAGGACTCGGACAGGTTGACTGACAGTCTTCTCAATTCATGATGATCCGATTGACCTCCAAGTCCTCTCCTCTCCTCTCCCTGGCTGCTTCTAAGGCTGCTGGCTCAACAAAGAGAATCCCCCCCAATCCCCCAAATCAACTCAAAAAGGCACAAGTAGAAGGGCATTTAATAATATAATATAAAATGCCCTGACTGCCAATGCCGAACCCTCACCCCTCCACTTCCGGTCGGTCTGGTGGTCCATGGCTGGTTGGCAATGTTCTAGTTCCTTGCTGCCTGCGGCTGGCTGTTCCAGCTTCCTGGCTGTGCAGCATGGCAATTGGTGAATTCTCTGTCCTTGTCCTTCCTGGTAGCGGTCCTATGATCAAAATGCTCCCAAAGCTATGGTTCCTCCTCCAGACACCTAGGCTGCTTTATAGCCAGACAGCAGACCTGAGGGGGTACCTGACATGAAAGTTAGTCAGTTTGTGGGGTGTTTTGAGGGCTTGGAAAAGCAAGATGCAACTAGTCTGTCGCTCAGTTTGCTCTTCCATTAGCCTTTAGGCACCTCCCTGAGCACCCCCCCCCCGACGTCATCACGACACGGACCAGAAAGACAGGAAGTTAGTTGGGCAGTAAACAAACAAAGGGATCAGTGCTGCGCAGTGTGGCCATGTGGTTTTGGCATTTGGTGCAGAAAAGAAATGGTGAATGTGGTGCAGCTGTACAGGTGGACTGCAGGGGTCAGAATTCGGGACATCACGCAGAATCCGGTACAGTTGAGAAGTATGGAAACACATGTACCCAGGAAATCTGCAGTGCCAAAATTGCAGACTTTCAAAATGAGCTCACTAGCTCTTGGGGACACAGCCAGAATTTCTGGCA
Source organism: Neoceratodus forsteri (assembly GCA_016271365.2). Taxonomy (NCBI): domain Eukaryota; kingdom Metazoa; phylum Chordata; order Ceratodontiformes; family Ceratodontidae; genus Neoceratodus; species Neoceratodus forsteri. The sequence goes on from CM028134.1 coordinate 843,056,310, forward strand.
AAAAATCAAGGACCTTACTGGTAAGCCAAGTAAGGCAGCACCCATTATGTTAGTTGTTAATGACATCCCTGTACAACATCGTAATTCTATCGCCTATGCTTTCAATGTAGCTTTTATAGATCTCAGCCAGGTACTTCCATCTAACTTCTTCGACAAATCCAACACTATAGGCCCCCTTGACACTGCTGTCCCTTCCCCTCACATCCCCTCCTTCTACTTCAGGAGAATCACACTTGCTGAGGCCAAAAAATATCTACCTAGAGTATTAGGTAAAACCAGGTACAGCAGTGACACCCTTGATGTGAAACTACTATATATCTTGCTGGATGTCATGTTAAAGCCCCTTACCACATTCTGAACCTGTCACTGTCTCTAAAGCAGTTCTCCAAACAGAAGAAGGCTGCAGTTGTCACACCTGTGCACACCATCCCATTTCGAGTCTCCCGCCTTTATTCAAAGTCCTAGAGAGAGTAGTTGTTGACCAGCTGACTGAGTTCCTAACCAAATACAACATTCAATGCCCTCAGCAGCATGGCGTCCATCAGGCCCATAGTGCTCCACAGCCCTACTGGAATTCACAGATTATATTCATAAAGCCCTGGACAGTGGTCACATAATTGGGTCAATTTACATTGATCTGACCAAGGCTTTTGATACTGTTAATCACTCTATTCTCCTAAACTCCCTCCCTTTCCATGTCTCTCCTCCACCATGGCTAGTTGGTTCAAAATCTACCTTGAAACCAGAACGCAACAGGTTAAAATGAATGATTCCCTATTGAGTAGTCTCCCAATCTGCTCTGGAGTCCCACAAGGATCCATCCTTGGGCCCTTATTTTTCAGCCTTTTCCTGAATACCCTACCCAAAGCCTGTGATAGCAACGTAGTCCTTTACGCTGATGATGCCATTCTCTTCTCCAGCCACACTGGCCTCCTCCCCTTCACAAATGATCTTCAACTTCACTTCACAAATGTCGAGTACTGGTTTGCCAACCATAAACTATTAATGAATTACAAAAAGACAAAAACAATGATCTTTGCAAGCCACCAAACAAATATAAATCTTCATGCCTAACTATCTGTAGTAACCTAAACCAACCCCTGGAGATGGCTCATGAATTTAAATACCTAGGAATTACACTAGACAGCTCACTATCATACGCCCTACATGTCAATCATATCTCCAAGATGGTAAACGGTAGACTTGAGGTCCTTTATAGACATAGGCACTGTCTCACACCTGCGGCCTTAAGATTAGCAGTCACAGCTCGATCCTGTCCATCACAGATTACGGCCTGGTAATTTACAGTGCTGCCACTGATATCACTCTCAAACAGCTGACGATCTCGCTAAACAAGTCTTGTAGGCTGATAACTGGTGCTGACAAACGCCCTCATACCTGTGACCTCTATTTGCAAACTGAATGGCTTCACTTACAGGGTAGAATAAAATATCAAACCTGTCTTTTAGAAAAAAAAATATGCATTGCCTTAACTCCTCCAGCCACCCAGACCCTGCTTCTGCTAACGGCAAACCAACATCATACACATAGCTCAGCTAAGCAGGCTTTTCTCATCCCACACTGCAGGATGTTACAAGCCCAGTATACTTTCAGTTACAGAGTGCCAGCTTGGCTAAACGACTTACCCTCTGAAGTCCTTTCTGAATCCAGACTAGGCACTTTTAAATCCAAACTCTGTGGACACCTTGCAACACTGTAAATGTGACTGTGCCCTCTAGATCCTATTTGTTGCTCCCCTAGGTCCCTGGCCTACCTAGTTGCCACCACCCCTAACCTCCAGTTACCCTCTGTCCTACCCCTCTAGCTGCTACTTCCAGTATTCCACCTCTTCATACCCGCATCCCTCCTCCACTCCCCCTGCAGCATTTCCACCATGCTGATTTCATTTCTTGTTTAGCTCTTAGATGGACAAAGTCTACCATATTTGGACTGCAATCTTGTCTGCTTGATCTGCTGTATGTTTTTAATTGTTGTTAAGCCATTTCACCAATTTGTAACATTTCTGTACCACTTGTTGTGGAACTCTACTCTGTCACTACCTCACTGTTATTTTTTTTCCATCTATGTATACATTGTCTGTCTCCTCGACATGGAACCTCTGTAAAAGAACACCTGGTTCAAAAGCATTTGTAATCCTAGTAATGAGTAAATAAAAATAAAATAAATAAAAAATCTGTCAAAATGCGAGTATGAAAAGTTCAATACAAATATTTTACAACAAAAAGAACAATAATTCCAAGGTCCACATTCAAATTCATATACTTGAGTTCCCCCTTATCCCAGCATTGTAGCACTCATACCTCTGTTCTCCCAACCAAACTGACAATGTAATTACTGCCACTTCCTCCACCTTTGTAGCACTATTTTACCCCAGCTCCCCCCCACTGTACAATCACAGCCCATATTTTGTAAATAAAAAATCACTAGTCCATACTGTGTAATAAAAAAAATCTCCTCTATGCGTGCCACCCATTTATACAATTCTCTCACACCATCCAGTGTATACAGTAAATAACACAATCACCACCCCACCCCCCCCACATTCCACCCACTGTGCAATCCCCACCCAAACCAGCCCACTTTGGGAAATACATTGCAAGTGTGTCATTTCAGCCCTCTCCCCACACAAAGAAAAGTTCGCAGTTTGCATTAGTGGAACAAGGGTGCCTGTACGAAGCCTGGATACAATATAAAGAATGATGAAGGATGGCTATTGGACAAAGTTCCTTCTTAGGGTTGGTGAGGTGTTGTATTAGGTTAGGATTGCACAATAAATGGGATGTAATTTGAATTTCTTATCATGGGGGGGATACTGGCACTGCTGATGAGCTTCTTGCACAAGCTTACTCAATCTGAGGGGTTATTGCTTGACAGTTTGGACAAAGTTCTCATGGCTTCAACCACTGTTTGCAACTTTGAAAAGTGAAGTTGCAGGTGAAAAGTAACTCATGTTCCCCACTTAGCAAGTGAAAACATTCCAGTATACCTCTCCAAATGCAGTAAAATGCCCTACTTAAATCTGTAAATGCTCAGAATTTATGTATTACTGAAATGCAACAGTGCTTTTCTGTAACCCAGGATTCTGATGCCTGGTTTAGCATGATGTTTTTTTTTTGTTTGTTTTGTTTTTTTATTTTAGTTTTTGTTGACCGGGTAAGTGCACTTGACAAATTCTGCCTATTTTCAGGCATGACCTGGGGGAGGGGGATACAAACATATGAAAATGCCAGCATAAATAGGCCTCACGGTCTGTCGAGTCTGCTCGATTGTGCAGCTAGCCCCTCATACTCCTCCCCTCCTTAGATTTACCCTCCCCCTCATCTTGTCCCATCCCCTCTTAAAACTGACCACCGTCTTACATGCCGCCACCTGTGATAGAGCATTCCACTTGCCCAACGCCCTTTCTGTAAAGAATTGTCTCCTTACCTCCCTCCTGAATCTCCCCCCCAGTCTGAGACTGTACGCTCCCATGTCACTTCCTCTTCTTAATTGGAAGATCTCCAGTGTTCGAGTCTTGTTTATCCCTTTCAAGTACTTAAAGGTCTCGATCATGTCCTCCCATCCCTCCTCTCCTCCAAGGAATGTATACCTAGCTCACTCAGCCTTTCCTCGTAGGGCTTGCTCTCCAATCCCTGGATCATCTTTGTTGCTTTAAGCTGCACCCCCTCCAACAATCTGATGTCCTTCTTCAGGTATGGGCACCAGAGCTGCATGCAGTACTCCAGGTACGGCCTGACCAGTGACCTGTACAGGGGGGAGGATTACCTCCTTACTTCTGGAAGAGATTCCCCTTGCTATGCACCCCAGCATTTTGCTGTCCTTCACTGCCGCCCTCCTGCTCTGAGCAGAGTTGTTCATGCTCCCTGTTATAAGTATCCCTAGGTCCTTTTCCTCCATGGTGCTTCCCAACTGTACCCCTCCCAGGTTATAGTCCCTTCTCTGGTCCCTTCCCTGGTTCTTTGCTCTGAAGTGCATTACTTTGCACTTCATTGCATTGAATCCCAGCTGCCATGTTTCTGACTATTCCTGCAGTTTAGTCAGGTTATCCTGCAGTCCCTTCCATCCCTCAATGTCATCAACCACTGACCCCATTTTGGTGGTGTCTGCAAACAGACTGATTTTACTTCAGATCCCATGTGAGATATCAGTTATGAAGAACTCAAACAACACCGGGCCCAGCACCAATCCCTGCGGTACCCCGTTCATCACTGCCCTCTGTGCTGAGAGTTCCCCTACCACTACCACCCTCTGCTGCCTACCCCTTAGCTAATTCTTCAACCATTTTACCATCTTTGCTCCCACCCCCACAGATTCCAGCTTTCCCCCAGCCTCCCGTGTGGCACAGAGTCAAAGGCCTTGCTGAAGTCTAAATACAGGACATCCACTGCACGGCCCTTGTCTAGTTCCCTTGTCACCCATAGTACTCAATGAGGTTGGTCTGGCAGGATCTGCCCGAGACAAGCCCGTGCTGATGCCCATCCTGGAGTCCATTGTCCTCCAAATGGTCACCAGCCTCTCTTTCAGGATTGTCTCCATGCGCTTCCCCATGATTGATGTGAGGCTCACTGGCCTGTAGCTTCCTGGTTCATCCTTTGGGCCACCTTTGTGGATAGGCACCACAAGGGCCATCCTCCAGTCCTGTAGTATGCATCCCGTGTCCAGAGAGGTAGTAAACAGGTCAGCCAGTGGCCCTGCCAGGACCTCAGCCAGCTCCTTGAGTAACCTAGGGTGAATGCCATCTGGCCCAGGTGCCTTGTCCAGCCTCAGTGCTCTCAGTCCTTCCAGTACCCTGTCCTCAGTAATCCTCACATCTGTCACCCCTTCACCTATCCCACCCCTTCCCTGCCCTGGGGTACCTGCCCCCCTTTCTCTTGCATGAATAAAGAACAGAAGTATTCATTTAATGACTTTGGAGCACCTTTGAGGAGCTGATGTTCGTATCTCCACTATCTGTTACACATGCAATTCATGCCATCACATTGACATCAACAACACCCTACCCACCTACTAGCCCTCTGGCTGCACTACCACCTGTGGGTACAGATGTATGCCAACTGACCTTGAACCAGATTAAGCTATTGGTGGTATTTTTAGTGACTGTTAATGAATGTTCAAACAAATATTTCCTCTCCTCAGTATGAAAGTAGTTTTCATAACTGAGATGCAAAGATGCCAACTAAAACATGATATGCTATTCTGTATTTTAATTTCATTTTGGTTCCAATTCTGTTCCTTTTTTAATGGTCTTTTGCTAAGTTAAATGGCTGTTTCATATTTATAATATGTAGAGGTAAGGGCCATTTTAGAACTGTATGATGTAATTTACATTCCTTCCGACCTCAGAGCTATACAGAGCTGAACATAGGTGAACCATGACAATAATGTAAGCTCTTGACCAGGATATAAATGACATCATACAGTTCTAAAATAGCCCTTACCACCACTGTGTAAAAAAGAGATAGCCACTTAACTGACCAAAAAGTCAATAAATAAGAAACAATATAATATTTGGAACCAATATTTAAATCAACGTACCAAACATACTGAAAGGCACCAAACTATGCTGGCCTATCGGCACAGTGGTAGGGCTCTTGTTCATAACACTGATGATCCAGGTTACGAACATACAAACATACGAAATTTGCCAGCAGATAAAGGCCTAGGGGTCTATCAAGTCTGCTTGAATGTGCAGCTAGCACTCCTTATTCTGCAGCTGCCCCTCCCTTCCACTCTTCCCCTTCATTAACCCTCCCCCTTGTCCTGTCCCATCCTCGTTTGAAGCAGTCCACTGTTCTACTGCATACCACTTCAGCAAGTAACACATTCCACCCAGCCACCACCCTCTCTGTAAAAAAGTGTCTCCTCATCTTCCTCCTGAACCTTCCTCGCTCCAGTCTCATATCATGGCCCCTGGTGGCCCTCCCCTCCCTTACTTTGAACAGCCCCTCTGTACCCGTCTTGTTTATTCCTTTCATGTATTTAAAGGTTTCAATCATATCACCCCTGTCTCTCCTCTCCTCCAGTGAGTACATGTTCAACTTCTTCAACCTCCTCTCGTATGATAAGTCCCCCAGCCCCTTGATTATCTTTGTCACTCTGCGCTGCACCCCCTCCAGTAACTTAATGTCCCTCTTCAGATACGGACGCCAGTACTGCACGCAGTTCTCCAGGTGTGGTCTGACTAATGACCAATACAGTGGCAGAATCACCTCCTCCCTCCTCGAGGATATACCCCTTGCAATACAACCCAGCATTTTGTTGGCCTTTGCAGCTGCCTTCCTACATTGTGCCGAGTTGTTCATTGACCCTAAAATGAGCACACCCAGATCCTTCTCCTCCTCTGTCTGGGCTAGCTGCACTCCCCCTAGCTAGTAACTCCTCCTTGGGTTCTTCATCCCAAAATGCAGCACCTTGCACTTTTTTGGCATTAAAGCCCAGTTGCCAGGTGTCTGACCAGGTTTCAAGCTTTGCCAGATCATCCTGCAACCCCTGCCATCTCCCTAGGTCATCCACTGCCGCGCCTACCTTGGTATCATCAGCAAACAGACTGATCTTGCTATTGATGTCCCATGATATGTCTGCAATGAATATCCCAAACAACACTGGTCCCAACACTGAGCCCTGTGGAACACCGCTCGTCACTGCCCTTGGGTGTGAGAGCTCCCCACCCACCACCATCCTCTGTTGCCTTCCCTGCAGCCAGTTTCCTACCCATCTCACCAGCTTTGCACCTGCCTCTTGTGCCTACTAACCTTCCCAGCCTTCCATGTGGCACTGAGTCGAATGCCTTACTGAAGTCCAGATACAGGACATCCACTGCATGGCCCCTGTCCAGTTGCCCAGTTACCCAGTCATAGAACTCGACCAGGTTGGTTTGGCAGGATCTGCCACGATGTAAGCCATGATGTCTGCTGTCCTGTAGTCCTTGGCCTCTAGGAGGGCCACCAGCCTCTCCTTCAGGATAGTCTCCATTAGCTTACCCACGATGGATGTGAGGCTCACTGGTCTGTAGTTTCCGGTTCATCCTTGGGGCCACTCTTGTGGAGGGCACCACATGAGCCATCCTCCAGTCCTGAGGTACACACCCGAATGTAGTGGAGGCATTAAATAAGTCTGCCAAAAGTCCTGCAAGGACCTCTGCCAGCTCCTTCAGTACCCTGGGGTGGATGCCATCTGGGCCTGGCACCTTGTCCACCCTCAGTGCCTTCAAACCCTCTAAAACTCTGCTCTCCATGATTTCCCAATCTGTCACCACTTCCCCCCATGCTTCTGCCATTTCTCCCACCTTGGGTGTCCCCCCTCTTCTCTTTAGTAAATACTGAGCAGAAGTACTCATTTAGTGCTTCCGCCTTATCGCACCCTGCTTCACCCAACCCCCTCCTTCCTAATCCTTACTATGTGGTCCTTACAGCCCTTTCTCCTGATGTACTTAAAGAAGTCCTTCTCCCTTCTTAATGCCTTGTGCCAGCCTGAGTTCCGTAGATGCTTTGGCTCCCCTTACTGCTCTTATCACCTCCTTCGATTCTGTCAAGTACTCCTCCCTGTCCTCCCCCCTCCCTGTTTTCTTGTACTTCCTAAAGGCAGCTCTTTTTCTCCTTACCTTTTCCATGACTTTCTTGCTCAACCAGATTGGTTTCTTAGCCCTAGCCTTCTTGCTTCAGGAACAAGACTGGGGCATCGGGTGCTAGACAGAGGCAGGAGGATCAATCATCCAAGAAGACACTCTCCTCTGGGGGGAGGGAGACTACAGTTCTCCGCCACAGTGCCGCAACCTGAGTGACCACAGGTGGTAGTGCAGCTGGGGGGCTAGCAGGTAGGAAGGGCGTTGTCGATACCAGTGTGATGGTATACATTGCATGTGTAACAGATAGTGTAGAAGCGCACATCAGCTCCTCAGAGGTGCTCTAGCAAAAAAAAAAGAGACAACTATAGTAAAAGGATAAAGTGGGCACAGACCAAATAGCTGAGAACTATTGAAAATATTTATTAATTATTATGAAAACATGGCTGAGTAACTGGGCTAACACCCCTACGTATCAACCCAACCATGTGGGTCTTCCTCAGGGGGGTGGAGTTAGCTAACAAATGCACTGTTTAAATACACCCCAAAATGAATTACATAATAAATCAATTCATCAAACAGTGAAAAAGTCAGAAAAAATGTGGCTGAACACCAGAACATTCATTTAAAAATACATCCATACAAATATCATATATAACATAGTTTGTGATTATCAGAAACACACATCACAAATCAATTCCATCTGTATAGATATAAAAATAATAGTAAAAGGGCATGGCACTCCAGACTATTAGAAAGAGCTTTTTCAACTCATTACTTGCAAAAGTGGGGCCAGTTATTCTGAGAACTGCACAAGACCTGGAACTTCATGTTGAAGAAAAAACATTTTGGAATTGATTTGTGATGTTTGTTTCTTATAATCACTAACTATGTTATATATGATATTTGTATAGATGTATTTTTAAAATTAATGTTCTGGTGTTTTCTGACTTTTTCACTGTTTGATAAATGGATCGATTTATTATGTAATTAATTTTGGGGTGTATTCAAACAGTGCATTTGTTGGCTAACTCCACCCCCTGAGGAAAACCCATGTGGTTGGGTCAATATGTAAGAGTGTTTGCCTAGTTACTCAGCCATGCTTTCATAATATTTAATACATATTTTCAATAGTTCTCAGCTATTTGGTGTGTGCCCAACTTTGTCCTTTCACTATAGATGCATTGCATGTGGCATGCAACCATGACATCCTTTTTATGGACCTAGGTAGGTCTCTCTTCTATGAATCTCCTCCAGAGAAGTAGGCAGGTACTGGCAGGGCGGGCATCCTGTCCAGGAGCATAGGAGAGGAGAAACGTTCTCCTGAAGCAACTGTCAGCAAACTGTTGTCCCACATCCTCTGGGCTCACTGGAATGACAGTTCATCAGAGTCCGAGACCAGGTACAGCACAGTGAAATGCCAGCAAGGTGAGTGACAACCTACTTAGTCAGCATTACCACCATAGATAGGGTATGGAGGCACCTCATCCTTAGCCTGGAGTGCTTTGTTGGAGTCCACACTTGAGGCTGTGGCAGTGGGGGCCTGACTAGAATAGGGGTTGGAGCTGAAAGGGACTGCCAAGACCTGGCCAGCCTAATCATTGATATTGATGGACCATGTGCCTGGGCATAAACCCCATATTCCCATTGCTTCCACATGGGCTTCTCCCATCTTGGTCATGCTCAATGCTCAACTAAGATAGCAACCACACTGGGTCTGCCATCACGCTAGTCTTTGACTGGTCCCTTTGTATTTTAATGTTTTAATGTTTAACGTTTATCATTTTATTAATTTTAATTTTATCTGTTCGATTGCTACAACAGCCTGGTCGTTTGTTATTCGATCGTATGTTAGTTCGCAGTAACAATATCGTCTTTTTTGCTGTGGACTTATAGTTCTTGGAGCAGCTCTGTGATTTTGCAGCTTTCTAAATTTGCTGTACCTGTGTTCTGGGACACCTGGTATATGCTGCCTGACGTTGGGATTCTGGATTTGGACAGCTCTGCATTTGTTCTGTGGCGGCTTTTTTGGCGCTGATTCTGCTGTGGATTTGGACCCTCGGAACAGTTGGCAGTTCTCTGGATGCTGGTTTCCCTGGGATTGCTGCATTGGAAGATTTGATGTTGGCTGGCTGGCTGCCACCTTGAGCCCTTGTTTGATCCCTACCTGGAGAGAATGTGCTGGAGCTGTGACTTTGGCTGTATGGATTCCTGGTCAAACTAACTTTTTGAGAATTGGTGGATTGTGAACTGGCCTGATTGGTAACAATCGTCGGGTGCCCTGTTCTTGGGACTCCTCGTGGGGACAGAGGCTACCAGTCAGAGGGCTGGTGGAAATCTTCCTTCTTTGCTTTTTGTGGCCCCCTAGTTTTTACTGGGTGGAACCAGTGGGCTAAGTGGGGTATCTCTTGTTCTGGGGCCCTGTGTGGCCATATATTTGTATAATTTTTTCTCCCTCTGCTCAGCAAATGATCTGATCGTCAAAGGTTTGCTGCTCTTTTTTCCTTCACTTTGCCCAGTTTATATCTTTGTCAGGTACTGTAATTACATTTTTTATTCTGGAAGCAGTAAGAGAGCTTCACTGGTGACAAAGACACATCTTAAATTCAATTTCAGTATTTGTGGCAGTGAGAGTGCCACATCTCTTTCTTGGACTCACTATTTTGATAAGGGCTGGGTGAGAGCTACTCTTTGTTTTACAAATTTTTAAAGGACTTAGTAACTTTTGAAGACATCAGACAGTGAACTTCATTGGAAAATAATGAATGGTTTAACTTAGTGTTGTAGCTATCAAAATTGTTTTACATTGTTATTTGGGGGGTTATATTTTGGTTGGATTGAGATTCTTTTTCATTATTTTTATTTTTGTAGTTTAAGGTACAGGAGATTTGTTACTAAGATTAGAGGATTGTTATTAAGATTAGTTTATGTGTTTATTGTCTGGGGCGGGATATCAGTTTTTAATATTTGTTTATATTTTATTTGAAGCATTATGTGTCAGGGAGGCTTAGTGATGGTCAGGCAGTATTCCCCCACCAGACTCAGGGAATTACATCCTTTTGAGTGTCCCCCATTAACATTTGACACCTATTCTAGGTGCCGTGCTTTGGGGATATTTAGAAAGTGCATAAGAAGGGGGGAACTGGGTACGGTGGGGGAAGGGAAAGGGGAGGGCGGTTAGGAGTTGCGGGGTCCAAGAGGCACCCTGGGGTGAAATGGAGTCAGGACAGAGGTCCTCCCTGTCTTGTCCCCATACCCAAGGGCTCTGATGTTAGCGGGCAGGTGCCGAGGTCTTCCCCAACAACTCATCCTAGTTGGGCGGTGTTGTGCAAAGCCAGATCTATTAAGAACAAAACAGCTACTATAGCTGATCTTGTCGAAACCATCGATCTGGCTTGCATCACCAAGAACTGGTTGGATGATAATGCAGGCTCTATCTTGGTTTCTGCAGTTCCGGCCAGGTTCTCGGTGATACACCACCCAAGGTTGGCCAGTAGGGGTTGGGGTGTGGCCATTATATTAAAATCTAAGCTGGGCCTTATGGATGTGCCATTGGGAAGTACCAGATCCTTCGAGTATATCCTGGGTGAGAGTGTAAGTTGTAGGATACTCCTCATCTGCCGTCCACCAGGGGATGATGGAGCATTCCTGCAGGAGATAGTGGATTTCATCGTCGACATGGTGTTGAGGTCCCCCAGATGGATAGTTCTGGGGGACTTCAATGCCTGGGTCGACGATGAACTCTCACACTTTGGTCAAAATCTCCTCCAGCTGATGATAGTGTTGGGCTTTACACAGGTAGTTACCTCCTCAACCCATGTAGGGGGTCACTCGTTGGATCTGATCTTTTGCTTGGGTATGGAGATAGTTGATCTGGGGGTGGAACCAGTCAGCTGGTCTGACCATCACACCATAAGGTTCAGCTTCGGGGTCCCCCCAATAGGTCTGCCCCTACGGAGATGGTCCAGTACTGCCCTTTAAGGGGAGCTACCCCAATGACCTATCGGTAGCACTGGACCTATTGGGTTTGTCGGGTGAATGCATGAGTCCAGGTGATCTTGTATTAGCCTATAACAAGGCTGTGGGAGATGCCCTGGACCAGACTGCTCCTGTTCGTGTTTGGACCCTCACCTTTCGCCCAAGGAACCCTTGGTTTGATGGTTCCTTGAAGGAGTTGAGGCGAGTTGGTCTAAGGATGGAGAGAGCTTGGTGAAAGTCTGGTCTTAATGCTGACAGGCTTAAGCTGATGGCACATTATGATGGCTATCAGCTAGAAATAATTTGTAAGAAGGCAGAATTCCTGTCCAGGGAGATTTCTGCTGCCCAGAATCGACTAGCTCAGCTTTTCCGGACCGTTGACAGATTGTGCAATCCAATCTGTCTTCAGCTCAAAGAAGCTTTTTCTCAGCTGAAATGCGAGGAGTTTGCTCAATTCTTCGCAGATAAGGTTGCCAGCATTAGGTCTAGCATCAGCATAGCCTCTCCTATGAGGAATTGTGACGATCGGCAGGATGTGGCATGCACTTGGTCTTTCTGGTCAGATTTCTGCCAGCCAGAATTCACAGACATTGTGAAGATCATCCAGACAATGAGCCCAACCAGTTGTAGTTTGGATCCAGGCCTGACACCCCTTTTATTGGGATGTGTTGATGTTATCTGCCCGATCCTTGCTGAAATTGTCTGGAGGTCCTTGGAGACAGGGGTCTTTCCAGAACCCCTAAAGGAGGCGGTCATTCAACCACTCCTTAAGAAATCCTCATTGGACCCGGACTGTCCAGCTAACTACCGACCTATCTCTAACCTGCCATTTGTTGGTAAGGTTATTGAAAAGGTGGTTGCGTTGCAACTGGATGATCATCTTACAACTTACAAGGTCTATGATCCTCTCCAGTCCAGGTTTAGGAAGAAGCATAGCACAGAGACTGCAATTGTCAGAGTATTGAATGATCTCCTGATGGCTAGAGTTTGAAAGGCGTGTACCATTCTGGTCCTTCTTGATCTCTCTGCAGCATTTGACACTGTAGACCATGGTGTGCTGTTGGAGCACCTGCGGCTGCTTTGTGGTCTGTCTGGTACAATCCTCAAATGGTTCCACTCTTTCCTCGTGGACAGGTTTCAGAGAGTTACCACCAGAATTTATTCCTCTGGTACCTATTCCCTGTCCTGTGGGGTGCCACAGGGCTCCATTTTGGCCCTCATGTTGTTTGCAGTGTATATGATGCCATTGGGAGATAATATCAGGTGATACAATTTGAGTTTTCACTGCTATGCAGATGATACTCAACTGTATATGTCCTTTCTGCCCGTACAAGATGTTGCACTCTCTGCGCTAAACAACTGCCTTAACGAGATCAGAACCTGGATGAGTACTAGTTGGCTGAGGCTGAATCAGGATAAGACTGAAGTGCTGGTTGTGGACCCTGGTCGTCCGGGGGTGGGTATGAGAGCTGGCCAGGCATCAGGTCTTTTGATCGATGGCATACAGCTCATTACCTCAGACTGAGTGCATAACCTCAGCGTTATTTTTGACGATGGCCTGACACTAAGATCTCAGGTGTCAGCTGTCATCAAATCCTCTTTTTATCATCTGAGGAATATTGCCTGGGTGAAACACTTGGTTCCTCCGAATGATCTTCCAACACTGGTCCACGCCTTCGTCACTACCCGCCTTGATTACTGCAATTCTCTCTACCTAGGCTGTCCAGGGGTTGATATTCGCCACTTGCAGCTAGTGCAGAACATGGCAGCCAGGCTTTTGACTGGGACTTCTAGGTCCAGTCATATCACCCCAGTGCTCCGCAAACTGCACAGACTGCCTATTCAGTGGCGGATCACTTTTAAGGTTGGTTTGCTAACTTTTAAAGCCCTACATGATCAGGGCCCAGTTACCTGCAAGACCTCTTGATACCCTACTGCCCCTACCATCCTCGCCGATCTGTTGACAAGGGATTGCTAGAGATTTCCAGGGTACGATTAAAAACATCAGCTGCCCGTGCTTTTGCCTTTTCGGCTCCGACCCTGTTGAATTCTCTACCTCGACGGTTAAGAGAATGCCTGACCGTTGACAGATTTAAGATCGAGTTAAAAACTTATTTATTAAGTCTGGCCTTCTCTAAAGACTAATGTATTTTACTTTTCTGTTCTATAGTTATATTTGTACTTGGTTTTATGTGCAGCGCCTTGGTTTTGAAAGGCACTATAAAAATGAAGTTTGATTTGATTTTGATTTGAATGTTGATGATAGGACCCCAATAACAAGGAGTAAGAACTGTCAGTGCCTGTGTTCATATTGGGATCAAGAACACAAACTTGATTATGATCAATGATGGTAAGGTCAATGTGGTTTCAGAGCTTCCAGTGTCAGTCGCTTCACCAGGGACAGGGGAAACCACAGCATTTGGGCTGAAAGATGGCAGTTTTCTGGGCAGTGGTCTGTTTGGATCCTTGACTGGAACACCACTCTCCAAGGCTTGATCAGGGGTGCTGGCAGTGAAACACCGAATTCTGGGAGAGAAAGAACTGTTTTCCTTCAGTGGAGCTGTCACTGACTGAGCCCAATGGCTCAGTCAGCTGGTCAGTTGGCACATAGACTACATGGGCAGACAGACAGGATTCACAAACAGTTTGGTCTTTTTTAGAGGGTGATCGACCATGAGGAGCCTCCAGAAGGGAAAAGCATGAATAGTTGAGATACCAACAGCATTCCCACAACCATGTTGACTCTTCTTGTGCCTGTACTACCTGGGTGGGGGGAGTTTTGTCAAATGACTGAAGGGTTGACATTAATTCAAGGACTCCTTTGTTCTCTTTTCCCAAACATCTGGATCATCCATAACCCACTCCTCAATGGTCAAAAGCCCCAAAACCAGGACATCATGTTTGAATGCCTGTGACATGTTGTCCTCCTGCACCACACAGTAGAGTCTACTGTGGTAGACAGCCCATGTGTGGTCTCCAGCCTTCCATTCAGGACTTGCACCAGTTACTTACTGTAACTCTTGATCTTCTACAGTATCACCTCCATCGAGCAATATTCCTTGGTCTTAGGGCATGAAGTGTTAGGAACCAGTTGAAACTAAAACATCTGGTTTGACATGGGGCCTACCACTGATGCACAGCATCATGTCCGTGCCTGTAACATATATAACGGTACTGGCCCAGCCACCTTACTACCTTTTATTTATTTTATTTTTTTTTTACTGAGGAGAGCATTAAAAATGATTATCTGGCATAAAATAACCCACCAATCCCTTTAAGGAGGGCTGAAAAAAGAACAGTTAAGTAAGAACTTACCATAACAGTAGATCTTTAAGGATAGCTCCTCCATTAGGCCACGCATTTGGAAATATAAGCCATCTGTGTTAGGACCACACAGAAATGTTTACTAGCCTGGGGACACCCACAATGATGTGCAGCATCTTTATATTTAAATGTGGGTGGCCCTATTACTTCTCAATTCCCCACTGGAGATTAACCTCAGAGGACCTCCAACTGTGGGGAATCAGGAGATGAGACTAGCACCAGGCATACAAGGAGAGGCATGGGGCTGGGGGCAGGATACATGAAGTCGGTTTTAGGAAAAGCATCTGATATAACCCTCACTGAAAGCAAAAAAGGGAAAGGGGGAAGGGACAACATGGCCTAATGGATGAGATTCTCTCAAAGATCCACTGTTATGGTAAGTTCTTACATACCTGTTATATCTTCTTTGAGGATATCTCCTCCATTAGGCCACACCTTTGGAACAATTTCCAAACAGTATAAAATGAATTTTGGAGGATCTGGAGTACTGCATGCAGTTCTGGAGACCCCGTCTCCACAAAGACATAGACAGGATGGAGGCAGTCCAGAGGAGGGCAACTAAAATGATGCAGGATCTGTAACAGAAGCCAAATGAAGAGAGACTAAAGGAGCTTAATATGTATACCCTTGAGGAAAGGAGGAAGAGGGGGGACATGATAGAAACTTTCAAGTACCTCAAGGCAATCAACAAAGTTCCAGAGGGTAGCATCTTTCAGAAAAAGAGATGTGCAAGAACAAGGGGACACAATCTGAAGATGGGGGGGGACAACTCAGGGGCAATGTGAGGAAGTATTTTTTCACAGAGAGGGTGGTGGACACATGGAACAGCCTTCCTGAGGATGTTGTGGGGGCCAAAACAGTGGGGGAATTCAAGAGTGCATGGGACAGACATAAGGCAATTCAGGGAAGAAGTAGGTTGTTGGTTAACTGGGATCTGCAGCTTATCCAATACGTCGGGAAATGGGCAGAGTAGGTGGGCCAAGTGGTCCTTATCTGCCATCAAAGCCTATGTTTCTAAGATGGCACAGTCTGATATATGATCAGGATGACAGGCCTTGCAGTACAGGAATCCCCAAACCAACACGTCTATGAGAGATGATGTCCAGACTGTAATGTTTAGTAAATGTGTGAACATTGCTATATGTGGCTGCAGCACATACAGTATATCAGTGGCAAGAACATTTTTGAAACATTAAACAAGTGGTCATGTCCATTATGGAGTTACCATGAACAGCACTAGGAAATTCCTTACTGTGCTTCCTATGACAGAACACAACACAATATGCCAGTCATTTGGATAGGCATTGTTTAGACACATGAGCACCCTCTTTTCCGGGGTTGATGAAGCAAAAAGTTGAGAGGACCTTCTGCAGTTCATGGTGTAATATAATATTGCTGTATTCTATGTACATCCAAAGTATGGAGTAGTGCCCCACTCTGTTTGGGATGCTCAGGATAATATACAGAAAGGTATGTTATTTGATTCAGTGCAAATTTGGATACCACCTTTGATAGAAACTTAGGATGCAAATGCATAGAGAGACTGCCTTTATGAAAAATCAAATAAGGAGGCTTACACTTTAGAAGACAAAGAACCTCTGTGTGCAAGCACTGAGGCAATGGTTACCCCAAAGGGCATTTGGCCGGGAAGCCAAGTTTCAAAGAAATACAAAATCACACATGCCCCCACAATGCAAAACATGATGGGCTGCATATCCTGAAACTCATAAATCCTTTGAGAAGAAATCATTGCAACCAAAAACATCATTTTCCATGACAGGAAACAACTTTAGCAAGGCATTTGACACAGTCCCAGACAAAAGATTAATATACAAGTTAGCCAGCCTGGGAGTGGGTCCCAAGATGACAGCCTGGGTAAAGAATTGGATGGAGAATAGGACACAAAGGGTAATAGTAAATGGAATCCACTCTGAAGAAAGGGGGGTTGCTAGTGTGGTACTGCAGGGTTCAGTATTAGGATCGGTCCTCTTCAATGTCTTTATAAGTGACATTGCAGAGGGACTGGAAGGAAAAGTATGTCTCTTTGCAGATGACACAAAGATCTGCAACAAAATTGATGCACAAGGTGAGGTGGAAAGGATGAGAAGGGATTTGGCAAGGTTAGAGGACTGATCAAATGTATGGCAGCTTAGATTCAATGCTAAGAAGTGCAAGGTAATGCACCTGGGAAACAAAAACCCAGGGGAAGAGTACACAATGGGGGGTGAGATACTAACAACAAAAATGGAAAGGGACCTGGAGTAGTCATATCAGATGACCTAAAGGTGGGCAAGCAATGTGAGAGGGCAGTAAGGAGGGCTAGGAGGGATACTGGGATGCATAGGGAGAGGCATCACCAGTAGAAAACAGGAAGTTGTTATCCCTCTGTACAGATAGCTGGTGAGACCCCATCTGGAGTACTGTGGGCAGTTCTGGAGACCCAATCTCTGCAAGGACATAGACAGGATGGAAGCTGTCTAGAGGGGGGCAACTAAAATGGTACAGGGTCTACACTGGAAGACATATGAAGACAGACTTAAGGAGCTTAATATGTATAGCCTCAAGGAAAGGAGGGAGAGAGGGGACATGATAGAAACTTTCAAGTACCTCAAGGGAAACAACAAAGTCCAAGAGGGTAGCATCTTTCAAAAAAAGAGGCATGCAAGAACAAGGGAGCACAATTTGAAGATAGAGGTGGGCGGCTCAGAGGTAATGTAAGGAAGTATTTTTTCACAGAGAGGGTTGTGGATGCATGGAATGGCCTTCCGGAGGAGGTTGTGGAGTCAAAAACAGTGGTAGAATTCAAGCATGCATGGGACAGTCATAAGGCAATTCTAGGGAGTGGGGGTAGAAAGAAGTAGGCTGCTGGTTAACTAGGATCTGCAGCTTATCCATTAGGTAGGGAAATGGGCAGACTGGGTTGGCCAAGCAGTCCTTATATGCTGTCAAATTCTATGTTTCTAAGTCACAACTTGTGGCAGGCTCAAAAGGAGCTAACAATTTCTCAAGCACAAAATTCAAGTCCCAAGGCAGGACTGGATTACAGTTAGGAGGTTTCATATTAAGAATACCTCTCAGAAATATATTGAACACATCTAATTGGACAATCACATGACCAGCAATGGGTGCATGGAAAGCTGATACAGCGGCCCAGTGCACCTTAAGTGAGGAATACTGCTGGCCAGAGTCAGATAGGGAAAACAAGTATTCCAACACAGCATTCATCAGACATGTAAAAGGGTCCAAATTGTGAGAAGCAGCCCACATAGTGAAGCGCTTCCATTTTAAGGAATAAATATGTCTGGTAGACTGCTTCCTTGCTGAAATCAGGATAACAGCAACCTTAGGGGATACCCAAGAATGTGCAATGGTTATGTCTTCAAGAGCCACAAATGCAGATGGAGGGACTTCAGGTCCAGATGGACCAGGGACCCCTTGTCCTGTAACAACAGACCCTGACACAGAGGTAGAGGAAAAGAAGGCTCCACTGCCAAATGCTGAAGGAGTGGAACCCATATCTGGTGAGGCCATAATGGAGCAATGAGGATGAGAGTGGCACTCTCCACCCGCAGTTTGGACATAACTCTGTATTAGAGGAATGGGGGGTAAATGCATATAGGAATTTCAATTTCCAAGAGAGGGACAACGCATCTCACCAAAAAATTTCAGGCTCTGGAGTCAGCCAGCGAGCAGCAGCTTTGCTTTGTGTGGGGATGGAAAAAGGTCCAGCTCTGGATGAGCACATCTTGTGAAGAGATGATTTACCATGGAAGTCAGCAGTTCCCATTCATGAACCATCAACTGGGACCTGCTTAGCCTGTCTGACAAGATGTTTTGGAGACCTGGGAGACACACAGCTGATAGCTGAAGGTGATGAGATAGTGCCCAGTACCTTACTCTCATTTCTTCCCTGCATAATTGATATAAGTGAGTGCCCCCTTGTTTGTTGATCTAATGCATTACACTGACACCCATTTAGACTTAGCAGAGAACCAGGATAGAGATGGTTCTGAAAGGCCTGGAGGCTGCACAGAGCAACCCTCATTTCCAGGACATTTATTTATAGCTCAACCTTTACATTGATCCATGACCCCTGTGTCTGGTAAGGAATGAGATGAGCACTCCAGCCATAGCACGAGGCATTCGTGGTGAGGATCCGTACAGGAAGTGGTACAAGTAATAGAATGCCCTTCAGTAGGTTTTTGCAATCCATCCACTATCACTCCTGGTCTGGGTGCTCTCCTCACACCCGCACTACATAATTGCAGCAGGCATTCTACTGGATGGCTTCAGTGACCACTGTATGATCTATTGTACCAGGAAAGTGAGGCCCACAAAATCCACCCCTAAATATATTTGTTCCAGGTCACTTGATACCAATGCCCTCCTAAATAACCTTGGTGCCTCCAATTCATCCCCTGTCTATTCTGCTCCGGAGACTGACACAGCCCTTTCCTTGTTCCATGACATATTTAGCAATGCCTGGGATGATCACCCCCCCTTAGAAAGTCCAGGGTTATAAGCTCCCACCACCCGAGATTACATCTGAACTTATCGATTTATGAAAGTCCCAGGACCAAGCTTGGGCATATTTAAAATCCTCCCGATCCCTATCTGACGTTTTATTCTATAGATCACTCATCCTGCAAGAAGGCTGTCTACACTGCTAAGGTCCACTATTTCAAATTAAACCTCCAGTTTACCCTTAGCTCCCTATCAAGATTCTGGAAAGTTACCCACGCACTCTTTGATTCCCCAGTCCAGTCCGTTCTCCCAGTCACCCTGGTGGATGGCTCACTGGCTTCTAACCCTCCCTCGGTTGCTGCTAATTTTAATGAATTCTTCACTACCTGTGCACTTCCCTCTCCTCCATCTCCAGGTCACTCTACCCTTCTGTCCTCTGCTGCATCTCCCCCATACCACTCACCTGAGGGCTGTTAATTCTCTCCTGTTTCCCCACAGGAAGCATTTTTTGCCCTTACTTCACCTAACCCTTCTATGTCCAGCCCAGACAGGCTGGACCACAAACCTTTATGTATCTCAGCTCCAGCCATTGCTTCTCTACTTTCTCACCTTCTGAAATGCTCCTTCTCCCTCAGTGCTGTCCCTCAGGGCTGGAAGATTGTAGTGGCTCTGCCTCTGCACAAAAGGGGGCGATCCCTCCTCCCCTGGCAACTTCTGGCTAATCTCACTCCTTCCCTCTCTTGCAAAGCTGCAAGAGACCATTACCTATTTAAGGCTTTGCTGACTTTCTTCACTCCTCAAATTTCCTCTCCCCCACCTGCCACATGGAGGCAGCCAAGAGCCGGAAAGGCAAGCCACCCCTGTCTGGGAGAGGACAGCTGCCTGGCGGTCGCTCAATCCTCTCTTAGCCCCCTCCACCAGCCCTCAGCAACCTGAGCTCATTCTTGAACTCAGGTTGCTGGCATAACGCAAGGTAAGGTGCTTTGTAGCACCTCAGCCCTCTGCACCATAAACAGTAGTGTTTTGTGAAGGTGTATACTGTCTTCAATGTAGCTGCTCTGCAAATATCCAATAATGGGATGCCCCTTGTGGATGCCACAGAGGCACAGGTAATCCTTGGGAAATGTGCCCTTAAGCCTCTTGGTGGCAGTTTCCCAGTTTTCTCATAGCAGAACTGAATGTAGGAGACTATCCAGCAAGAGATAGGTATCTTTGTAGTTTGCCTTTGCCAACCTCACCATAGGTAACAAAAAGTTGGGTGCTCTAAGACCTGACACCTTTTGTCCTGTCAATGTAGATACTCAAGACTCACTAGGCCCAAGCTGTACAACTTTTGCTCCCATGGACTGGAGTGTTCCAGGTTGCGCAACCTTTGGTCACATGGACTGGAGTGTTCTGGATAGCGTACAAGAAAGGTCACTTACTGATTCAGGTGGAATTCAAATATCACATTTGATATGAATTTTTCTGTTGGTTCTAAGAACTACCTTATCCCTATGAGGGATTGTATAATTTGGCTCTATGCAGAGGGCTTGCAATCCACTTACCCTTCTAGCAGAGATCACTGCAACCAGGAATATGGATTTCCATATGACATACTTCATGTCAGCAGTTTTCATAGACTCGAAGGGAGCCTCCATAAGCTGGGCAGGGCACATATTGAGGTCCCAAGGTGGTACAGACTTCCTCACTTGTGGGTACAAATAGCTGAGGCCTTTAAAAAAATCCTTTTGAAAATGGGTTGTAAGGCCAAAGACTTTCCCTTGACAGCTGATACTGCTGCTAAGTGCACTTTTGAAGTTGAAGGTTGTAGGCCTAATGACTGTAGGTGTACCAGGTATTCCAGAATTATAGACAACCCTACTGCTATTGGGTTTATTTCTCTGGGGGCACATCAGTAAGAAAACCTTTTCCACTTAGAGGAATATGCTTTTTTTTTTATTATTTCTTATTTATTAAAAGGTTTTTGTTACACTTGGTCAAGAGTAAGTACATTTCAGACATTTTCTTATATTGCCATATATCTCCAGTCAGTTTATATGATTGACAGTTTATATAATTTTACCCAAAGGGTTGAATGTTTAGTGTGACAAGTATACAACGTTCTAGTCAAAGATCATTCAAAGGGTAAAGCTCCAGCTCCATTTATCTAAATTTTACCTTATTTACCCCTTATGTTTTATTTATTCCTTATTATCTTTATATTTGGGTGAGGCATTTCCTCTCTCTTGATTAGACCCCCCTGATTAAATTAAATTCTCTTTTCTCTCAACTCTTCCATCATTATTCAGTCTTTCCCTCCTGATCCCTCCCATAATAATTCTACCAATACTAGGGTCAAAAATTTGATTCTACCTCCCCCTGGTAGAGCACCCATCTCTGCCATCTCATCATGTATGTTGCAGCTTTACCCTGGATTTCTGCATTAAGGGATTCTGTAGCATACATTTCGGACATGATTGATTTCCATTCTAATACTGTTGAAATGGTGCTAGTCATCCACCTGCAAGTTATTGACTTTTTAACCGCCAACAAACTGGGAGGTAAAAGAGTTTGTTCCCATGGAGGGGAATGGTTTGGAAAGATCCCCAGCAGTACCTGCTCAACTGTTAATTCTACTTCTTGTTCTAATAAGCTAGTTAATTCTGTTTGTAGGGATATCAATAAGGGCATCAAACAAGGACACTGCCAGAAAATGTGTCCCAGTGTCTCCCTCGGGCACCCACATTTTCATCAGAAAACTCCATATTCTTCTGGGAGGAATTTAAGCAGGACTGCCGGAGATCTAAAAAAGTGGAAACAACACCATCGCAAATGCTCTCCAAAATGGGGAGGAAGAGCTCTTAACTGCACTTACAGCTGATCCCCTCCACTCCTCCATAGTTATTTCTAGGTGGAGATCTCTGTTCCATTCCTGTAATATGGATTTAGTTGATTCCTTTTGTTCATTTCTCAATTCCCTGTATATTATTCCGATTAAATGCTTACCCAAGTTCCCTTTTATAGCTTCCATAAATGTTTTGAGGAGTTCCGGGGTTGGATACTGGATCTTGGGTTGTATAATTCAGTTTCTAAATATATGGTTCCTAACCTGGAAATAGCGAAATAGATCTGATCTACGAAGACTAATTGAGACTGTAGTTTTTCAAAAGGGAGTATCCCTTGGGGGATAAAAACTGGAAAAAATGTGTAAGGCCTAGTTTTCTCCATTCCTGAAATGTGGAAGCCATATGTATGGGTGTAAATGTATCATCTTCTGATATTAATTTAGTGTATTTGTATATAATACAGAGTGGCCCAGTTTGCCTTGAACTTTTCCAACATTTATAAATTTGAGCCGTAATGCCAGTTAAAGTGTTGGGTGATAAAAACCTCTCCTCTGAAGAAATAATAATTTTTTTGATATCAAATAGATCATTTAGGTGAAATTCTGTATCCTTCCAAGGGGTCAAGTAGGATTCCGTCAACCATATTAAGATTATCCTAAGAAATGACGCTTTGGAGTATAATTTAAAGTTCGGAAGATTAAAGCCTTCCTGAGCCAGGGATGGTTTAAGAACAGACCACCGTATCCTAGGCCATCCCTTACCCCAAATAAATATGGAGATTAATGTATCCCATGATTTAAAGTACTATGTTGCCGCTAAGAAGGGGATGTTCTGAATTAAATAAAGTAGTCTAGGGAGTATATTCATACACACTATTTCTATCTGTTGATGGAAGGGAGTAAGAAAGGTGGACCATCTCTCCAGGTCATTTTGGATAATGTTTGTGAAGGGTTCATAATTTAAAATTTCCAGCACCTCTGGATTAAGAGAGATGGTAATTCCTAAATATTTTATTTTTGTAGTATGCCATTTAAATGGGTATTCATTTTTCAGTTGTTGGGTAGGAATAAAATTAAAGGCCAAGATCTCTGTTTTTGTAGTGTTTAGCTTAAAACCCACCAGTGTTTCATATTGTTTCAATATTTGCCAAGCTGCCAGAATTGATTGAGATGGAGATAACAGGGTTAATAATACATCATCAGCAAACATATTTATTTTATGTACTTTTTGTGTTATTGGGATCCCTTCTACTTGAATCATATTCCTCAACTTTGTTGCAAGTGATTCCAAATATAAGGCAAACAGATAGGGTGAAAGAGGACAACCCTGTCTCGTGCCTTTACTTAGTTTAATCGGGGAGGATAAATTCCCATTTACTCATACATAGGCCCTTGGGGATCTATATAATTTAGTGAATAAGGAGATTAATAAATCTGGAAAGTGAAAGACCTCAAGAGTCCTCCACAAAAATGGCAAATAAACTCAGTCAAAAGCATTTTCGGCATCTAAACTAATAAAAACAGATGGGATTTTTCTTGCCTTTACATATTCCTGTAGCAATAGGGTCCTACGGACATTATCTGTGGCGCTGCTATTCTTTATAAATCCTGACTGATCCGGTAATATAATCTTCGTTAGTATAGATTCAAGTCTGGATGCTCAAATGGCTGTATAAATCTTATAGTCGATGTTTTAAATGGAAATGGCTTCTATACGGAATCCCTTTCAAGTGTGGGTGCTTTTTGTTGCCTGTGGGTTGCTAAGACCAGTGAATAATATTGCAGCTCCCATCGGAACAATTTGTATCAGCATTTTGATTGTTTTTTAGTTTTACAATACTTCTACGAGTGATACTGACTAATTTAAGGCATCTGAAGGAGAAGGGTTTACATTAGGTGGTCATACTACATACTATTGCTGGCTGCTGTGCTACACAGCAGCACATGCTAATAAATGTAATTTGGACATGGATGTTTGTAAACCTGGGGATTTAATATCAAAATAGGAGTGCTTGGGGTATTCTGAGACCTCAAAGGACTGGGTGACACACTTCCGGTTCGCGGGGGCTATTTAAGGTACTCGTGCCAGTGAGCAGCATGAGCTGAAGCGTACAGTGGCATGTGCAGAGATACACGCATCTGAGCATGTGTCCTGTGTGGACAAGGGTACAGGGGCACACTGAACCATCGTCGGCATTTCTTCACAAGAAGCGGGTAAGAGATTTCACTAAATAACGTTATTGCACACTACGAGTAGTGACTTGTGAGATGCTAAGCTACACATCAAGTTTAGTATAGAGTTTAAAACATAGATCAAGCCACGATTAAAAATGGATGTCCTGGATAGTGATGTATATCAAGTGCTGGAAACTCTTTGTCAGAAGGGGAAATTAATAAAATGTATTCACTGTGACATGTATGAAGTAGGTAATTTGGGTTCAAGGCTAGATTACTCATGTAATAAATGTAAGGAGAATGTGGTATTGTTACAAAAAACTGGCAGCGTTGGGGGAAAGGCACCACAGGCCTGCAGTTCACCAGGTATAAACCCCACCCCCCAAACAAATAAGAATAAAGGACAAGGTAGTGGTGCATTACCTTATAGTTATGTATCTACAGATACAAGTAGAGGTTCGGATACTGAGGGTTGGGTTACCGCTTCTGAAGACATTGATTCTAGTAACTGGGCAAAGGTTACTGAAGGACCACGAGAAAAGAGAAGGAGAGCAATGGGGCCATCTGACATATTGCAGCAAAATAAATACTCCCCCAAGCACCATTTCTGAAACTAGTTCAAACTCAGTCACTTAGGATATACCAAGCAATCAAGTTGTGGTTATAGGAGATTCTATACTGTGAAAGACAGACACAATTGTCACAAGGGGAAATAAAGGTTATACTATTGTAAATTGTCTCCCTGGTGCAAGGATAAGTGACATTAAGAGTCGACTACCACAATTACTACATCAGATACCAAGCACACAAACTGTGGTGTTACATGTGGGTAGTAATAATGTGGGAAGGGATCATGAGAAGAACATTGGTATGGAATTATTTGCATGTGTGGATTTAATACAGGAGAAAGGGCAGATATCTATTGTTTCAGGTATGCTCCCCCGTATGGTTGTAATCCTGAAAAAAATCTTACCATACAGAGGATACATAGTAGATTAATAAATGGCTGTAAAAACAGAGGTGTCCACTTTATTGATCTATGGGACTCTTTTAATGACAATGAAGCATGTATAAGAAAGATGGGCTACATCCCAACTCGCTTCGAACCCGTATATTAGCTACTGCAATAAAAGTTTCCACACAGCAAAATTTAAACTCAATACGGGAGGAGGGTACCTGCTGGACTTATCCATGCAATTCCTAACTAAATGTAGATCCCTAACTAACTCTAAACCTAAATTAATAAGTTAAGTACACTGCTTGCTCACAAATGCTAGAAGTCTGAATAATAAGATGGATGAGCTGCAGGTTGTACTAAGAAGGGAATACAAATGGCATTTATTACTGAGACTTGGTGGACAGAAGATGTAGCATGGGGCGGCATATCCCTGGATATGATCTGTATCACCTGGATAGAAGGGATAAAAAGGGGGGGGTAGCTGCATATATATATCAAATACTCTAAAGTCCACTAATATCTCTGACAAGATAAAAAAATATATGGGGACAGGGCCAGAGACTATTTGGATTAGGGTGGAAACAGGTGGTAGTGCACACATCCTTGTAGGGGTATGCTATAGGCACCCTGCACTTTCTATAGAGACCTCTAGGGAAATGAACCAAGAAACAAAAATAGCTTGCAAGTCAGGGAGGGTGATAGTGGTGGGAGACTTAAATTATAGGGACATAAATTGGCTGGATCTTAAAGCAGGATCCCCTCTTAGTTCAGAATTCTTGAAATTATGTCTGGAAGTGGACATGACCCAAAATGTTGCTACCCCCACAAGAGAAAATAATATATTAGATTTAGTATTGTCTGCTAAGGAAATTAACATCTCATCTTGTGTAACCATCCCCCCATTAGGGAATAGTGATCATAGTGGGATATCTTTTACTCTGGCACACTATATTCCCATCACTAAGGGATGTAGGGAGGTATATACATTTCAGCAATCCGGTATTAATAAAATAAATGATGAATTAATGCATATAGGCTGGGACAGTATACTGAAAGATAAATCCTTGGAAGATATGTGGAATGTTTTCAAGAAAGAACTATTCATGGCATGTGATAAACATTTGAAAAAATAAAACTATATAATATTACAGGGACAAAAAAAACAAGTGGTTAAGCAGAGATATTCAAAAACTCTTGCAAAAATAAAAAACAGAAATGATTTAACCTATACAAAAATTATGGACAGGATCCTCAGATATGGAGTAAATATAAAGTAGTGCAGGCTAAATCTAACAAGCTTATAAGAGTGAGGAAAAAAAGAATGGAAGTGAGTCTAGCATCCTCAGCCAACAGAGATAACATGCAACAATTTTTTAGTTATGTAAATTCCCTGAGAAAATCTAATCATAATGTGTGCTCTATAAAGAAATGTAACGGAATTATCTCAGACCCACTGAATGTTGCAGATATACAGTATTTAATGATTATTTCGGTACAGTGTTCTTCTGCAAACAGCAAAATAAATTTAATATTAAAGTAAATGAAGAGAGACGCATAAGAATTACTGAAAATGTAATTCTGGAAAAAATTCAGACCTTAAAAAGCACTTACTCTGCAGGCCCTGATAATATTTCAAATAAGATGCTTAAACTATTGTCCCACAGTGTCGCACTACCTTTGGCTAAACTGTTTAATGAATCCCTTAACAGCGGGACTGTGCCGGGGGATTGGTTGGAGGTGAATGTGATGCCTATACATAAGAAGAGAAGTAGGGCGGACTGTACAAATTATAGACCCATTAGTCTTACTTTAGTCCCTGGTAAACTTATGGAATCCATTTTGAAGGATGGCATTGACACTCACCTAAATAGAACAGGTCAGGAGGATAGAGAACAGCATGGTTTCATCGTGTAGAGGTCGTGTGTGACAAACCTGCTCTGTTTCTATGAGAAAATTTCAGAAGCACTGGATAGGAGACAGGATGTGGATTATGTTTATTTGGATCTGGCAAAGGCTTTTGATAAGGTTCCCCACTATCAGATCCTCCACTGTCTGGCTGAAATGGATGTGGTGTGCTGGATCGTGGCCTGGTTGGAGTGGAGGACCCAGAGGGTGTGCTTACATGGATATAACTCAGATAGGGTGGAGGTCACTAGTGGGGCCCCACAGGGATCGGTCCTTGGCTCAGTGCTGTTCAGGATTTTTATGTCCTCTATGGGTAGGGATAGCTCTGGCTGGATTAGTAAGTACACAGATGACACTAAGATTGCTACAATAGTAACAGACCCAGAAGCAGCTAGAGTTCTACAGGCTGATTTGAATAGTATATATGACTGGGTAACATTTAGGGGTATGACGTTTAATGTGGACAAGTGTTGTGTGATACATTTGGGGAATCATAATGGTATGCAGAATTATTATATGAACGGTAAGGTGCTACGAAACTCAATTGAAGAGAAAGATTTGAGGATTCTTATAGACCTTAAATTGACTTTCTATTCGCATATAAATAAAAAGATTGTGAAAGCTAAACAGGTGTTACACAACATTAGGAGAAATTTCAGGAGTCGAAATAAAGAAGTGATTATGCCCCTATATAGGGCATATGTCAGACCAACCCTGGACTATGGGGCCCTGGTGTGGGGACCCATAACCAAGGGAGCAGTAAATCATATTGAAAGGGTTCAAAGGCAGGCCACCAAAATGATACATAATTTAAAAAATCTCCCCTATGAAAGACGCTTGGAGTACTTAAAGCTTATACCCCTTCAGACAAGAAGGGTTAGAGGAGATTTATTGCTGTGTTATGATATAATGGGGATGAATACTTATTAAATGAATTAAACCTTCAATTTAAAAATGACACTATGGGTACAAGAGGCCGCCCTCTCCAACTTAGGCACATAAAGTATAATACTAATAGAAGGAGGGCCTTCTTTACACAGAGAGTGGTGGCCCCTTGGAATGAGCTCCCCTTGTCACTTATCTGTTCTAAATCAAAGATACTTTTTAAAACTCAGCTGGATAGATATCTTATGAAGGAGGATAACATGACTACATAAGGGATATTGGATGGGAGCAGCTATGGGCTATTCTTTACTGTCTGGCCTCCTTAGCTCCCTTGAACTTTTGTATGAACCTTTGCGTGAAATAGGTCTGTAAGATGCCGGATCTGAATGATCTTTATTTGGTTTAGGTATTGGGGCGATGATGGCGTAGTCCCATGATGGCGGAGGGACTCCCTCTTGGGTTGTCTCAGCAAACAAAATATGTAATTTCAGGATCAATTCTTTTTTAAAAATCTTATACCACTCGGATATAAACCCATCAGGTCCTGGGCACTTTCCCAGGTTCAGGTTTGTAATAGCCTCCTGAATTTCCAGTTGAGTTATGGGTGCTTGCAAACTACCAATTTGAGAGGAGGAAAGGGTGGGTAGGGCTAGTTGATCCAGGAAACCAGTTATTTCTAAGAATTCAGGGTGTGTTTCCGGTGAATATAGATTAGTGTAGTACTTTGAAAAGGGCTGCATTATACGAGCATCCGAATGGTGTGTTGTACCCATATAAGGGTTTCTAAGTTTCAAGATGGTAGAGGTAGTATTTTAGTTCTGTGTTTCTGAGCTCCTAGCTCCACCCCATGGACAGTTTATCTTAAATATATTAATGATTGTTGTATTTTGTTATCCATAATTTTCTGTAATTCTGCCTTTGTATCCCTAATTTTTTGATCTAATTCAGTATCTCCCTCTATGTATAACATCTGGTAATTTAGCAGCTGTTCTGATAATTCAAGTTGCCTCACCTCCCTCTCTTTATTCTTCTTTGAGGTGTACGCTATAATCTCTCCCCTCAGTGTTGCCTTCATGGCATCCCATCTTATCACCTCAGTAATTTCCTGTGATTCATTTTCTGTATAGAATTGTTGTATTCTTTTTTTAAATATCTCCTGGAATTCCTTATCTTTTAATGTTAATGGATTTAATCTCCATAAGGTCCTCTTCCTCTCCCAACCCATATCTAATTTCAAAATTAAGGGGTGGTGAGCGGATTGTAATTTTACACCTATAGTCATATCCTGGACTGACGTGAAATGCTCACATGTCATCATAAAATAATCTAGGCAGGCGTATGATTTAAACCTTGGTGAATAATATGTATATTTATTTTACTTATTTAGTTTTTGTTAACCGGGTAGGTGCACTAGCCATAAAATGACTACTTTCAGGCACGACCCGGGAGAGTACAACAAAAGGAGAACAGTTGAACAACAGCAACATGGGTACAAGAATACAAATAGAGGAACAGTACAACAGTGCTACAAAAATACTATGGGTAGAAACAACAACAAATAATAGCAAGCATTATACAGATAATGGCAGTAAGATATATAATAAGTGCAGAAACCATGGACCCGACCTGTGGAGTGAAAGGGTTAATAAGATAGTAAAGTTATATAGAGAGAAATGTGAGGAATGTTCAAACATAACAAGAAAGACTGACAGAAGGAAGGTCAGAGGTGGTAACTGGCAAAACAACAGTGGATGGTCAGCAACAAGGTTCAAGAAGGAAGAGAGCTAGTAGTCAAGAAGTTACTTACAAAGAGAAAGAAAAATATGGGGAGGGGAAGAGGAGACAGTCTTGGAGCTGGATTAGAGCAGGGGTGACATTACTGGTAAGTCTCAGGAGCTTCAGGTTGGGTTAAAGCATGTACAAGCATCAGCTAAGGCTAGATAACGACGATATTCACTTTTAAATCCAAAGTGAGACTGAGACAGCTGGAGGTTGAGTGGAAGAGCATTCCATAGCCTGGGAGCAGAGAATTGGAAGGCCCCTGTGCTTTTAGTCGTCCAACATCTTGGAACATAGAGCAAGGATTTGTCAGCTGATCGCAGGCCATGGGAGGATGGTTGAGGAACCAGCAACGCCGCCAGCTGGGATGGGTTTTTTTCCCGGATGATCGAGTCCATTAGTGATCCAAGGTAATATTGTCTACTGGCAGAGGGTGAGAGCCAATTCAGATCCTTATAAAGAAGGCAGTGATGTTTGAGTTGAGGCGATGAAGAGGCAAATCAGCATATACTGTTATAAGTTACGTCCCATTTTAGTAGGGAGGTTTTATGGGCATAGGTAAGAATAGAGGCACCATAAGTAAGGGTTGGGAGCAGAATACCTTGGGCAATTGCTAATTTGGCCGAGGGTGTAAGCATTTAGCTCATTTTGTAAGCTACTCCTAGTTTCGAGTTTACAACTTTGCACGAGGACTGAATGTGAAGATTAAAATCCATGGACTGGTCCAGGAGGATCCCAAGGTACTTGAAGGAAGTAACATTTTCAAGTGGAAATCCTCCTGGGTGTAGAACCTCCAGCAAACTAGAACAGGTCTTAATCTTCGGTGCAGAACCTAGGAGCATGGCTGTCGTTTTCTTTTCATTTAGTACAAGCTTACGGTCTAGTAGCCAGTCTAAGACCTTATTGAAGTCTGAAGTAAGTGATGTGTTTATGCAGGCAATACTAGAAGAACTAGTGTAGATGATCAGGTCATCAGCGAGAGAATAGCTGAGCAGGATTCCAGGACCTCAGCTGTATTGTTGATAAAATTGAGAAGAGAAGGGCCCAAGGATAGAGCCCTGGGGACCCTAAGGTTGATAGTAGACGTGTTGGACAAGGAGGTTAAATTTGACAGCTACACCTGTTTGACAGGTAGCTACAGAACCAGTCCACAACAGGGGTAGAGAAATGGAATTTATGGAGAGTAGAGAGAAGCAGGAGATGGTCAACAAGGTCGAAAGCCTTAGTGAGGTCAATGAAGATGGCACCTGTGAGTTTCCAGAGTCCATGTTGGACAGAATATCAGTAGTTAGTTGAAGAAGAGCCGTGGTGGTGCTATGACCTTTTCTGAAACCATGCTGAGTGTCTGAGAGGAGATTGTAGCATGTAAGGTAGTCAATGGTCTGTGATGCAACCTGGGCTGTAGGGGAATAGATGTCTCCACACATCGATAATGCCTTAATGTTCCAGTGTTCTTTTAAATTTTTTAACTGTAGCATTTTTCCTGTGAGTCTGTTAATTAGAGCTATCTAAATGTGGGGATAAGGTCATGTTGATATCACCTCCCATGATCAACTGGCCCTGAAGATTATCTAACAATGCAGATAAATAACCCTTCAGGATTGGGAATCTTGTCTGAGGGGGAAAGTAAACACTAGCCAGGGTAATTTTATGGCCATGTAAAAGGCCCTGTACAATTACATAATGGCCTTGGGCATCAATATGAGTTTTTTGTATTTCCATAGGGGTTGTTGCTGGAATTAAAATTGCTGCCCCTCTTTTCCTACCCCTTGGATGTGAGGAGGCAACAACCTTGTATCTATTACCCCAGGTCAGCTTCTTGTGCTCTAGTTCAGAAAGATGAGTTTCCTGGAGATAAATGAGGTCTGCCTTCTGTTTGTTCAGGTATTGTTTAAGGTGGGACCTTTTTATAGGGTCATGGAGCCCATTAATATTTAATGAAATCATTTTAATTGGATCAACTGACATCTTTATTTCTTATTAACCTAACTATCTGTATATTCCTTTCCGCTAGGTGGTAAAAGATTTGTTCTTTCCAGACTAACCCCCCCCCCCCCGCAGCCATGGCTCAGACGTCACCATGAAGAATCCACTGTCTTATGTATTTGCAATACAACAATAAACATGATGTAGTCTTAACAAACTCTTGACTCGTGTATTTTATATCCTTTCCCCCTTCCCTTTGTAGTATCCGGCTATCCAGTTATCCTTCGTTATGTATGTTTTTACCCAGACATACCCAATTACTGCTTTAAAAACAAAATGAATTGAATGATTTATCATTAGGCTTTTCCATAATATGACAACATTGGGTCTGTAATGAAAAGCCAAGATAACCCTCACTCCACTTATTCTTTTAACTTCTTTAATCAAATAACATAACTGAACTACTTGTACATAAAAACTATACTTTATCTTATTAACTTTAACCAAAACTTTGTACAAAATGACTCCCATTTGGGAGGTGCTCAACTGGAGCTCCCCCAGAACCCCCTGTCCTTGTCTCCATTAGAAGCCGGAGAGGGGTCTGGAGCATTATACTGTGTCTGAGTAACAAAAATACCTAGCATAAGTATGATGGCCCCAAATAGAATGGAATAAATTGCATTCCATAAGGAAACGGTATGCTTAATGGCATTTTCCTGTCTTATTCAAGAAACTTCCCATCTAATGGTCTAATTATATGGTTTTACTTTACTCGTTTGCCTTGACTGTCCAAAATTCAAAACTTAAATTTCTATCTTTTCCTTTAACCTCCTACTTAACATAAATCTTATGCATTGAAATTACTGTAGATATACAAGTTTCCACACTTTCCCAGGTAATCATAAAAAAGGGGTATGGTATTATATTTCTATTCTCTTAATATTGTAACTCAATTACCATCTGTAGTTTAAAAAGAAAATTAAGACTAGGCTTGTCTCAGAGACCAAAACATTATTATTTGCTCAGTTTTCATAGTTTGAACATCTTTCTTTTTTGTCCCTGTGACATCAAGCCTCTCGTTGGTCTGGATTGGGTCATCTTACATGATTTGGTGCAGGCTTATACCCGCAAACCTTGAGGTGGGGACGGGCCCCCTCGAGGAGCAGGTGAACACATCAGGATTACCATGAGGAGAAGGCCATAGACTCCATGCCTTAACTCCTTAGCTTGAGAAAATTCTTCACCATCCAGGAGCTGTAAATGATTCAAAGTAGCAACCAGTAGCCAATTAGCCAAATAATTGAAACATTTAAATAAAGTATTGTTGCCTGAATCTCTAAGAGATGCACCTCACCCGGTTCCTTCATCCCCCCGCTGACCCGTAGCCCCCCCCATTATCGTCTCCAGAGGTACCCCTAGAACCAAAAACTGAATCAAGAAGCAATCACCCCACATTTTGTTTTTTTTCAGGTAGGCAGAGTCAGATTCCTAAACTGCTGTAGTCGCTTTATGATCTCTGTTATTTGCAGTTGTGATGCCTGGGGTACTTTCTGTTCCATCTGGTTAGCTTGCCCCAATCGAGTTTTAATTGTTTCTGCCATTTTTTCATTGATTACACCCCCCTCTTCAAGGATCTGTTGCAGCTTCTGCAGCTGAACTATAGGTATGTTGGCCAGATGGTAGAAATACAGTTAATTTGGCCAGATAAGGGGTTCGAAAATGGATCTTCTGGGCTCAGAGCATAGGGGGAGAGCAAACTATAATCTCTTCTTAGTTTCTGGGTGGCTGGGGCGTAATCATTATCAAACAATAACCTTTGTTGGCCCCACGTTACCCTGCCTTTCTGCCAGGCCTTCCGTAAAACGGTTTCCTTGTTTGATAACTGAGGAATCTAATAACGAAGGAGCAGGGCCTTGCTTCTGGTCATGAAGGTTTTGGGCCAAGTGCCCTGTGAGCTCTCTCAATGTCCAGGTGGAAATAAGGTTCCAGATGAAGTAGTAACCGCAAAAGGTAATCCACAAAGGCCCTAGAATTATTTCCTTCTTCGTTTTCAGGTAAGGCAAATATTCATATGTTCCTCCTTCTACTATGATCTTCAGCATCTTCCTGTCGGATGGAGATTGCCAATTGTTCCGCTGCTATGGTTTTATTGTCTCCTCCAGATCATCGATTCAGGTGGTGTTTAAAGAAATTTGGTGGTCTGCCTCGGTCAGACGCCCTTGTAATGTGCTTATTTTGGTCTTAAGGTCTTGCATTGACTCACAAACTTCTCCCCTAAAGTCCGCAATTGCCTGCAATATCGCCTCCAAGGTGGTTTCTGGTTGTTTTCTTGTACAAGTTTTTATTCTGCCAGAGGAGGTTGATTTTTTTAATTCTGGTGCTGTAGAAGGCCTAGTACCTTGTTCACCTTTGTCAAACATGCAGTCGTCCCCCTCAGTCATTTCAGCAAATGTTTGGAATCTGTTCCTATTTTGTTTAGCCATCTCGTAGCATGTGGGCTTCAATCTGAGATGTTTCTTGCCTAGAAAAAGGCTGAAGTTAGAGAGTTTTTTTTAATTTATGCCCTTTTAATGTTTAGCTTAGTGGGAGCCTCTCAATCCGTGTGCTCAGCTAGCCATACCGGAACCGGAAGTCCCAGGAATATGCTTTCTTGATTGCTGGTTTCCTTGAAACCCAAAGCACCTTCATAACTTCTTCTGAAAGGTCCAATCCAGAAAATTATAACTCCTCAAGAACCGTGCTTTCAGTAGGGCCAATGATTTTCCATGACTGTGGAATCACGGACGGAAAAACAGAAAATGGCTTTTTGACACACAACACACATAACTGTTTGCACTTTTCTTCCTTCTGTTTTCAAAGAAACATAGAATCTGATGGCAGATAAGGACCGCTTGGCCTACCTAGTCTGCCCATTTCCCTACCTAACGGATAAGCTACAGATCCTAGTTAACCAACAGCCTACTTCCTCCTACCCCCCACTAGAATTGCCTTATGTCTGTCCCATGCATTCTTGAATTCCCCCACTTTTTTGACTCTACAACCTCCTCAGTAAGGCTGTTTCATATATCCACAACCCTCTCTGTGAAGAAATACTTCCTCACATTATCTCTGAGCTACCCCGCCTCTATCTTCAAATTGTGCCCCCTTGTTTTTGCACATCTCTTTTTCTGAAAGATGCTACCCTCTTGGACTTTGTTGATTCCCTTGAGGTATTTGAAAGTTTCTATCGAGTCCCCCCCACCTTTCTTCAAGGCTATACATCTTTAGTTCCTTTAGTCTTTCTTCATATGTCTTCTGATGCAGACTCTGCATCATTTTGGTTGCCCTCCTCTGGACAACCTCCACTCTGTCTATGTCTTTGTGGAGATGGGGTCTCCAGAACTATACACAGTACTCCAGATATGGTCTTACCAACTGTCTGTACAGAGGGCCAACAACTTCCTGTTTTCTGCTGGTGATGCCTCTCCCTATGCATCCCAGTATCCCCCCAGCCCTCCTTACTGCCTTCTCACATTGCTGGCCCACCTTTAGGTCATCTGATATGACTACCCACAGGTCCCTTTCCATTTTTGTTGTTGTCTGTATCTCACCCCCCATTGTGTACTCTTCCCCTGGGTTTTTGTTTCCCAGGTGCATTACTTTGCACTTCTTTTGCATTGAATCTAAGCTGCCATACATTTGACCATTCCTCCAACCTTGCCAAGTCCCTTTTCATCCTTTCCACCCCACCTTGTGTATCAACCCTGTTTCAGATCTTTGTGTCATCTACAAAGGGACATGCTTTCCCTTCCAGTCCCTCTGCAATGCCACTTATAAAGACATTAAAAAGGACCAACCCAAGTACTGAACCCTGCGGTACCCCACTAGTAACCCTCCTTTCTTCACTGTGGACTCTATTTACTATTACCAGCTGTGTCCTGTTGTACAACCAGTGTTTTACCCAAGCTACCACCCTAGGACCCACTCTCAGGCTGGCTAATTTGTTTATTAATCTTTTGTGCGGGACTGTGTCAAATGCCTTGCTAAAGTCTAGGTAGGCCATGTCCACAGCCCCTCTCTGGTCTACTGCTTTGGTCACCCAGTCAAAGAAATCTATTAGATTTGTCTGATATGACCTTCCCGCTGTGAATTCATACTGCCTTGGGTCCTGTGCCCCACTGGCCTCTAGGTACTCAACAATTCTTTCCTTCAGAAGTGATTATATCATTTTCCCTACCACTGAGGTCAAACTGACAGGTCTGTAGTTTCCTGCTTCTGTCTTGCTCCCACATTTGTGAAGGGGAATCACATCCACCCTCCTCCAGTCCTCAGGTACCACCCCATCCTTCCATAATTTATTAAAAAGGGTAGTAAGTGGTGTTAATAGTTCTTCCCTTAGTTCTTTTAAAATCATGTGGTGAGTCCTATCAAACCCCATTGCTTTATCCACCTTCAGTTTTAAGAGGTCTTTCAGAACCCTTTCTTCTGTGAAAGGACTAATATCAACCCCCCTATCCAGAGTGCTTCTATTGACCAGATTAGGTATATCCCCTTGCTTTTCCATTGTGAATACTGAGCAGAAGTATTCATTCAGTATCCCTGCTTTTTCACTGTCACTGTCTGCCCAACCACCTTCCTCTTTGTTCAGCCTCAGTATCCCTGCCTTAGTCTTTCTTTGCTCCCTAATGTACCTATACAAGGTTTTATCCCCCTTCTTAACCGAGTTGGCTATGTTTTCCTTGGTTTGGGCCTTTGCTATTCTGACTGCCTTACCCGCTTTCTTCTGCTTTAACTGGTACAGTTCTCTGTCCTGCTCCTTCTGTGTTTCCTCATACTTCCTGAATGCTATCTTTTTCCTTACCTTCCCCGCCACTTCTTTTGAGAACCATAGTGTTTTTCTTTCATTTTGATTTGTTTATTTGCTTCACACAAAGACTTGTTGCCTCTGTGGTGGCGGTTTTGATGTTTCCCCATTGTTGCTCCGCCCCACCTTCTTGCCTGTTTGCTAGTGTTTTTCTGAGGTGCTCTCCCATTTTGACAAAATCAGCCCTCCTGAAGTCCAGTACCTTCACTTTTGTGTGGCTTGACTCTACAGCTAAGTTTATCATGAACCACACTGTTTGGTGGTCGATTGTTCCCGGATGGCTACCCACTTCAAGATCAGAGATCCTCTCTCCATCCCCATTTGAGAGTACCAGGTCTAAGATTGCTCTCTCCTGAGTGGGTTCCAAAACTAGCTGTCTGAGGCATGCCCCCTGTAGGGCATTGAGAATGGCCCTGCTCTTGGATGTGGCTGCAGCAAAGGTGCTCCAGTCAACATCTGGCATATTCAGGTCCCCCATCAGCAATATCTCCCCTTTCTCTGCCATCCCAAGGATGCCTTCTATCATTTCCTTATCCATTTCCTCCCCCTGAGACGGGGGTCTGTATACAACCCCTGTGAAGATTGTGGAGCCATTTCCAGTCTCCAGGGTGACCCACAGTGCCTCCTCTTCTCCCTGTTTACCCTACTCAGTACTCTTTAATGGTGCTGATCTGAAAAAGCCTGATCTATAGTGGTAGTTTGAGTGACCAATCAACAGCAGTGCTGTTTACTGCATCGGTGGTACTCCCATATGCTGGAATACATGGGTTGGCAAGGGCATCCTACAGTTGCAGCATCTTATAGACCCCGTTACAAACTCTCTCAGCTAATTTGCACAGTTGCAGGAGCAATGCAGCCTTCACAAGCATGACCACTGGAAATACCTCCAGTTAAGGCATGCCCTGTGCCTGTAGCTCACATCACAACACTCCCTCCAGTAGTCAGAAATTCTTAACATGGTAGGAGCTTGGATAGCACAGTGCAAATGTAGGACAGGGCTTATTTACAAATATATACAGTCCTTCTACCTACTGAATTTCATTGTTCTTTTGTTTATGTAATTACTTTCCTCATGTTGTACTACTTACTGAAAGCATTGTAATTTACTATTCTTGTGACGTGACGTGGAACCTCTGTAAAAGAGCCCTTGGCTCAAAGGTCTTTCCAATTTGTTAAATAAATAAATAAATTGGGAGACACACAGGATAAGATGCCTTACATCAAGGCAATATTACCTCATAATTCATCCCTATAATTCACTCTTTTATCTACTGGGGGGGGGACAGGAACTGCAGAAATTCCTATTATGTGCAAGATGTTCATAGTTCATTGTGATTGTACTCTTATATGCAATCACTCTGTTTTTTAAGGAAGGGGTAATTTTAAACGTACCCTTCAAACCAGGTGGTTTTAAAGCCCCCAATTTAAAAATCTATCTTGTTCTTTTTGATTTTATTTATTTATTTATTTTTGTGTTGACCAGGTAAGTGCACTAGACAAATCCTGCCTATTTTCAGGCATGACCTGGGCAAGGGGGATACAGATGAATGCCAACTGACCTTGAATCAGATTAAGCTGCTGGTGGTAATTTTTTAGTGAATGAGGGAAATTTGGCCAGGACACCGGGGAAATTACCCTACTCTTTTTTTGATAAGTGCCATGGGATCTTTAACATCCACCTGAACTACCACCAATCCAGGTAGATGGGACCTCGGTTTAATGTCTCATCTGAAAGAAGTGCAGCACCCCTCTCATGCTGCACTACAGTGTCAGTACTGGGATATTAACCCAAGTGCCAGATGTGGGAACTGAACCCACAGCCCTCTGATCTCCTGGCCTCAGAGGCAAGTGTACTACCTACTACCTACAGATTTAAGATGTTCTCTAGGTCCCCACCTCTCACATTTTTGGTACAACTTCAATATCTATAGCTTTGATTTTGTGGGAGGTTTTGAATGCCTGGTTATGGTTAAGCACAGCCATAGTGTATTCTGAATTGCAATTTTCAATTGGCAAAACATGTTCATTTAATCTATAACAAAGCTTTCTTTTAGTTTGTCCTGCATAATAACCACCACATGAACAGGTCAGGAGGTACACCACTGCTTCAGTCTCACAGTTGATATACCCACTAAGTTTTAAGATTTTACCTGTTTTGAGGTTGATAAAAGTTTCCTTATTATCCATAAGATATATTTTCCAGGGTTGTTATACTGATTCAGTGGGAGCCCCTTCCCTGGTACCACCACTGAGTGATTTTCTCTGCGAGAGGTTCAAGAGTGGAACCCAGACTTGGTTAAATGAATCCAATGAGACATCGGCCATGCGTGAAAGGTACTTATACTTGGCCAGGCATCTGTCACCTTTTTTAAATAATGAGATTACAGCAGCAATCCTCCAGTCCTTTGGTATTTCTCCTGTCTGTAAAGAATTATTAAATATATGATGCAAAATTGGGACGATTTCCCGAGCTAGCTCTCTAATAAACATTGGGCTGATCTCATCAGGCCCCACTGTTTTACCTGGCTGAAGTTTCATTAATTATCCAAAATATCCTCTTTAGATACTGGTACTAAATTTCAAACTTTCAAACTTTATTGGATATCAAATTGAGATAGAAGTATCTCTTTTGCAATTGAATCCAACATTTAACACAACATCTCAAAAATAGACATATATACACAATTTCAGTTTCAATATAAATTGATTTAAGTTATAACACAAACTTAAATGTCAATAATTTATCCATAACAATTACAATGTTTACTATATAAAGTCGTTAGAAAAGACTTAAAATGATTAAATGGTAGCAATACTGTGCATTTCAACCGTTTAGATACTTTTTCCCAAGTTTTAGGCACTACATTTGATATTGTTTTATCACCACATTTTGTTCTTCTTCTTGACCTATTAAAACTTTTCCAGACAGAAGATCTTAAGTAATGTTGATTTTGTATTCTTATTTGTAATAAATTTAACAAAAAGACAGGCAATGACTGTTGTACAAACTTATACACAAGTAAATTCAAATGATAGTCTCTCCTATCAAACAATGAAAGGAAGCCTGAATTTTGATGTAACACACAGCAATGAGTTCTAAATGGAAGGTTTGTTACAAATCTTAATGCACTATCAAAAAGGACATCCAAAGAACACAGCAATGATTTTTTTTTGCATTTTTATAAATTATGTCACCATAATCCAATATTGGTAAAAATAAAGCAGAAACCAGTAATTTTCTAATCTTAAAACTAAAGAGAGTTCTCTCTCTATAAAAGAAGCTCAGAAGTCTCTTTAGTTTCATAGATATAGACATTATATGCAATTCAAAAGTCAAGTTTTTGTCTAGTATAACCCCTAAATATTTATAGGAGTCTACTCGTTCTATGTTAATTGCTGACAAAAATCTAAGTTCTTTTATAGTTGAATCTTTAAGATCTTTTTTCCCAAATAACATCCACTGTGTTTTTTGCTCATTCAAAAGCAATCTTAAATTAACAAGTTCCCTTTGTATCTTATTAAAGTCTTGTGGCAAAACAATCATTGCTGTGTCCACATCATCATTTCTGGTATACAGAATAGTATCATCTGCATAAAGTTGTATATAAGTTTTAGATGAACAATAATTTGGTAGATTATTTATGTATAATAGAAAAAAGAGGGGGCCAAGCACAGACCCTTGAGGTACCCCATTTAATAAGGTAGCTGATGTAGAGCACACACCTCCTA
The DNA here is from genome assembly GCA_016271365.2 of Neoceratodus forsteri. Taxonomy (NCBI): domain Eukaryota; kingdom Metazoa; phylum Chordata; order Ceratodontiformes; family Ceratodontidae; genus Neoceratodus; species Neoceratodus forsteri. The sequence continues at coordinate 843,096,685 of CM028134.1, forward strand.
TTTTAACAGATTGTAATCTCGCAATTAAATAATTATGAAACCAGCCTAATGCTGGAATACCTAAACCAACCTTTTTTAATTGATTTAACAATATAATGTGATGTACAGTGTCGAATGCCTTCGACAAATCCAGAAATAATGATGGAACTTCCTGTTTTTTGTCGAAGGCATACAACATGTCATCAACTACTTTTAAAATTGTGTATGCAGTATTATGCCCTTTTCTAAATCCTGATTGTAAATGTGTTATTATGCTATGTTTAATAAGATAATTAGTTAACTGAGTACTCTCAAGTTTTTCAAGTATTTTTGCACATATTGGTAATACCGAAATAGGTCTATAGGAACCAGGATTTGAGAGATCATCCCCCTTTAAATATAGGAGTAACAAAAGCTGCTTTCAAATCAATTGGTAATTCACAACTATCCAGAGAAAAATTAAAAATATATGTCAAATGAGGTGCCAATAATTCAGCTGCCAATTTCAAAAAAAAAGGGTGGAATCTCAACACATCCAGGACCTTTTCGAATATTTAAAGCCTGTAACTGTTTTTTAACATCATATATTTCAGTTGGACTAAAGGAAAACGCAGGTCATTTAAGTTCATTACTAAAATCAATGTCCAAAATGGGAAGTGGCAAATCTGGGTGTATTTTGTTAAATGCATCACCAACAGAGACAAAAAAAGAATTTAACACATTAATCTTATCAACGTCTGTAGTAAAAATGTTCCCTTCAGCTGTCAGAAATGTTGGCAAATTAGCTGAACCTTGTTTTCCCTTCATCAAATTTATGCCCTTCCATAGTGCTTGTGGATTTTTTTTTTGTTGAGGAAAAATAATTTTCATAATATTTCCTTTTTATTTTCCTAATATTTTTAGTACAGTTATTTCTAACAACGTTAAAAGCCAAGATATCCTTAACTTCTTTAGTTGTTTTAGCTATATGCCATCATTTTGATTTTTTATTTATTAAATCCTTCCGTTCTTGTGTTATCCATGGCACTCTTTTTCTTTTATTTACCTTTTTTTTAATTTAAATGGGGGTATGTTTATTTATAACTTTCATAAGAGACCATTTAAAGAAAAGCCATGCTGTATGTACATCTGGGCAAATATACATTAAGTTCCATTGAATTTCTGCCACATCTTTCAGATATGCTTGTTCATTAAATTGATTAAACATCCTTACATAAATAAATTGTGACTGAAGTTTCTCCATCTGAGTGTCCCTAATACAGGAGGTATAACAATGATCACTCACATCATTTTCATGAACTGCAGATATATATCTTTCAGGTCTATTTGTAAATATTAAATCCAATAAAGTGCATTTTTCATTATTTGATTTATGTAATCGAGTAGGTGTGTTAATCAATTGTTGCAAATTAAGGGCTGCAAATTGATTTAGAATCATTAACTAAGGAATTAACATATTCCAATTAAAATCTCCAAGCAATACTGTTTCACAATTTATGAAGGGAGCAATATGTTCACATAAAGTTTGTAATGCAATGCTTTTAGCAGATGGGGACCTATAACAAACCATGATATTTAATAAAAGTCCTGAATTTCCTTGTACTTGCACAATTAACAAGTCCAATTGATCTGGAAATGTCTCTGCATATTTCAATTGACCCTTATATGTGTTATTAAGATACAGCATGACCCCCCCCCCTTTTTTTGTCTATCCTGTCTAAAAATATTATAATTCTCTATGGATACATCAACATCTTTGATTTTAGATGAGAGCCAAGTTTCTGTTATTAGCTAATACATCTGGTTTAACTGTTTCAATTTGAGTTTTTATTATATCCAATTTGGGTAACACACTTCTAACATTTAAATGTAAGAAACCCAGATTTTTCCTTTCACCAAAATCAGCCAAGGAATATTCATTTCTCAACTGAGGACCGGGATTTACATGTACATCACCAGAGATCAGTGAGCTAATTAATATCAACTTCCTAACCCATACAAACTTCATTTTTTAATATATTTTACATGTTTGCACACCTCTAGTATGTTTATAATATACTCCAGTGTACGCATGTGTGAAATCCCGTAGCCCTTAACTGATATTAAGACAAAGCTCTCAGTTAGATCAAACCTCTCTACATATACATTAGGAAGAAAGATCTCATGTTCTACAAGTTGTATGGGGTTTATATTTACAAAATTTCCCCCATTAGTGTTATCTCTTCCTATAGTACACAGTATTGCTGATAAAATTACCAGTATAACACGCATAATAACAGCGTACATACCTGTTAAAAGCCTGGTAAAACAAAAAATTTAATTTTCAGGCACAAGATTACTTCTACCTTAAAAAATTAAATCAAATTAAAAAAAGTCAAAGGCTGTTGAAGTATGAATTTTTCTCATCCGAGTGGCGCTCGTGCAGTAGCAGCGTGACATTTAAATAGCTGCTCTGCCCCTCCTCCCAGTGCAATGTAGTTGCTGTCTGCCACCCCCACACAGCTGAATCAGCTTCAGCAGACTGCTAGATTTACAGGTAACAAACACATAGGTGGAGCAACGGCACATATCCATTGGTGTTATTTATTTTTGCTGAATCAGGATCCACTTGAAAAACAGAGCAAAAATGTCTAATCAATTCCTCCGCTATTTGTCTTTCTTCTACTATTAACTTGCAAGTTTTTAATGGCCCAACACAACTGCATCCATTTTTTCTGGAGTTTACATAATTAAAGAAAGCCTCAGTATTAGTTCTCTCAGTTAATAGTCTTATTTCGTATGACCTTTTAGCCATCCTGTCTTTTTTTAATGATTTTATTGAACATGTTTAGTTTATTCTTATTTAATGGACATGGCTATTTTATGAATAATTTGTATTGTTGTTTGTTTTTGTTGACCTGGTAAGCCCACTGGGCCTAGAAGTCCCTTTTTCAGGGGTGACCAGGGGGAAGGGGATACAGATGGTAAGCAACTGAAATTGAACCAGATTAAGCTGTTGGTGATATTTTTAGTGAATGAGGGAAATTTGGCCAGGACACCGAGGAAATTACCCTACTCTTTTCGATAAGTGCCATGGGATCTTTAACATCCACCTGAACTACCACCAATCCAGGCAGATGGGACCTCAGTTTAATGTCTCATCCAAAAGACGGCACCTCAGAAGTGCAGCACCTCTCTCATGCTGCACTACAGTGTCAGTACTGGGATATTAACCCAAGTGCTAGGTGTGGGAACTGAACCCACAGCCCTCTGATCTTCCAGCCTCAGAGGTGAGTGAGCTATCTACTGAGCCACTGACACTGTATTGCCTAGTTTTCCTGTTTATTAGCCTGTTTAATTTTTCAGAAACCCATAGGGTTATTTTCCTCTTATTACCATATGCCTTCCTTGGGGTATGTACTTATCCCTTAGTTTATTTAATCATGTTTTAAGAATATTCCAGCATGATTCCACCTTTTCATCTGTCATTTCTATCTCCCAATTCCAATTCTGCAGATTGTCCCTTGTTTTTCTTAGGATGCTTGTATTGTATAGTTATTCCTCTATTCCTGTGCATTTTTCTTTGAATTTGTACTTCTATTGTGGAGATGTCACTTGCGCCATAAGGGTGCCCTAATTTTGAGTGGGATGTTACCAGTAATATTGGTTATGACTGGGTCCAGAATGTTATTTCCTTTTATTGGACCACTGATTAATTGGGTTAGGCTATCCTCTCTTAGGATATCTAGGAGTATTTAACTTTTTTTTCTGTGCTTGCTGTAAGTGTATCATAGGATATATCTGGTAAATTAAAACCCCCAATAGAATTGTTTCTCCTTTGTTAGCCATTACTGTATACTAATGTCTTCAGCAAATTCTGCTATCTGTTCTTTCTTGTTCCCTAAAACAGTGCTACAGGTATATGGTTTAATGTTCTCAATTGTTATCCAAATTGTTTCATTACTTGTATTTACAGACAGGGTTTTTGTGACCAGATAAGTGTATAAACCGCTACCCCCTCCCTATCATGTATGCCCTTGTGTATTAAAATAATATCCTGAAATGTCCTTATCCAGGTATCATTCAGGTCCCACCAGGTTTCCTGAACTGCAATCGCATCTGTTTTTTTATGTAATTTTTGCTTAAAGAGATCAAATTTATTAACCATGCTTCTGTCAGTGAATGGAAGTATTTGTATTTGGTCAATCATTTAGCCTCCATTGATGAGTTATTTCTCATGTTATTTATTGGTAACCTGCCCAATAAGCTTCTGGCAATGAATTAAACTATTTTTATTTGATCAATCTTTTTAGCCTCCTTTGATGAGTTATTTCTCCATTTCTCATGTTGTTTATTAGTAACCTGCCCAATAAGATTTTTCCTCTCACACCAACCTATATGTTTAATGGCTTGTTTATGAACTTCATAATTTTAACTTCCAACAGTTCAACACCCCTAGAATTTATATGTAGTCCATCTCTTGCATAGAGTGATCTGTTTCCAATAAACATGTCCAATGTTTTATCAAGTAAAAAGTCATTTTTGCGAGTCCAATCATCTAGCCAACTATTTACATTTATGATTTCCTGCATTCTTCTTCTGGACATTCTAGGTACTGGGAGGATTTGGGAAAAAATGGGTGTACTGCCCAAGGTTGTTGCTTTTTTGTCAAGTTCTGTATAATCTCTTTTTATTTCATCTTGGCTACTCCTACCTATATCATTTGCCCCTACATGTATAATTAGTTTTGGTGGCTCCTCCCTGGATTTGTATATTCTCTCAAGATTTCTTTGTTACATCCCAAATGTGAGCTCTGGGCAAACATGTTACCACCCGATAAATTTTATTTTGTTTATATATTATTCTGTCGGTATATGTAATCATGGAATCTCCAATCACTAAAACATTGTTTGTGTGAATGTCTGTGTTAGGGTCTCATTTGTTTCTACTGTTAAACCCGTGTATCTGTTTTGATAAATTATACCTTGATCTTCCACTGATTTATGTATCTGTGCCCTTCTGCCTCTTTTACCACCTCGTCTGGGCTGAACTGCAGTCTAGTCATTATTCTCCCCTTTACTATCATCTGGCTCTGTTACGTTTTCTTCCCCCCCAAGCTATATGTCTCAGGTGTTGTGGGCATGCTGGAGGTAGGCACATAGTTTTTGCTTAATACATCTGTCTCTACAGGTTTCACCATTTCTCTTATCATGTTATCCACATAATTTTCCAGCTTTCTAATTTATTTTATGTTGTTAAGTTCCTCTCTTAACATTAGTACCTGCTCCTCTAATACTTTTATCTTAGTACAGTGGTTACAAGTTCATTTTCAAGTCCCTCTTCATTGGTTTGTGCTTTATATGTAATCATTTCACATTTGTTACACAGAAACCCCATTCCACCTCCCCTGTATACAGGTTAAAAAATCCATAATTCTAAAACAAGTATAGAGCTCCTACTTACAAATGGACAGCATACCCTGGCCTTTTGGCATCCCACACTTATTTAATTTATTTATTTATGTATGTCTTTGATAACCGGGTGAGCAAACTGATCCAGAGGACCGCTTTCAGTCATGACCTGGGCCACCAGGGTGGCAAACAACAAACATCAATACAATACAGGCATACAATTAGAACAAAACAGGACTGCCGAATACACTTGGTATGAGGTCAAATTACATTTTATTTAAATTTTATTTATTTATTTAATGATATCTTGGAGAACACCTGTCAGCGGATGATCATTTGTAGGTTCCGTGTCAGTTACAAGAAGAAAATGAACAGGTACATAACATTACATACAAGGCATTACATTACAAGCAAGTACAAAATTGCATTGGTACAAAACAATACATTACAAGCTAGGCAGACAATAAATTGGTGTGGATTACAAGATTGGGGTAGCATTTAGCTTATGTATAACATTTAGACATTGCTTCAGCATTGGTGAGAAGGAGCCTGCTTCAGAGAGTTAAGCCTACTTGTGGAGGGAGAAACAGAGTGGAGAACAGGCACAGCTGTGGCATAGTGAAGTGTATGCCTGCATAAGGGGTTAAGAACAGATTTAAGGAAGGTTGGAGACAGTGGCACTAGGAAAGCAACAGACAGGGGGGCATGAAGGAGGGGACAGAGAGGGGAATGGGTGCCCAGTGGGGAGAGGGGTAGATGGGGGGGGCGGGACAATGAAGTGCTGTAAAGGAAGGTGTCCCTAGGATTAGGTGGAACACTAAGTACTAATGCTGCATGGTGGTCCAAATGTAGGAGAGTTGTTTTAGCATCATGAATAGCCACTGGAGTCACAATTGTCAGCTGTGGCAAGGTGCTGCCTGAGCTTTCGCTTGAAAGCAGCACCAATGTTTGTGGTATCAGAGATGGCTGAAGGAAGGGCATTGGTCCAGTGTGGTGCATGGTAGTAGAATGCACGTTGACCCTGTGCAGTGCAGCATCTAGGTTCACTGAAAATTTGGCTGTGGGTGATTCTGGTCAGCCTGGTGCTTACATGGCGTGTAAGCAGATTCTGGACTCCTGGTGGCATCAGATTTAGTGTGATTGTTTTGGCCAGTAGACAGGTATGGTACTTAACTCTGCTCTTTAGCTAGAGCCAATCTGCCTGTGGATAGAGCTCACAGGTGTGAGTAAGCCTTACAACACCTGTGAGGAGTCAGCAGGCCTTATTAAGGGCAAGAGAGATGTGATGGAGGGCTGAGTCTGGTGCAGAACCATAAACTGCTATGGCATATTCAACGAGGGTAAAAACTGAGCTGGTGATGGCCATGTTAAGTGCTTCATATGTAAGGCTGTGCTTGTGGCGGTGGAGTATCCTGATTCTGGAACTGATGGCCTTGGCTGTGTGGTCTACAGTATACGCTGTGCATAGGACAGGGTGGAGTCAAGGGTGATACCCAGGTACTTAAAGTACTGCACGAGGTCCAGCACATCACAACAGTTGTTCAGGATGGATAATGGGAAGGTCTTCAGTTTGCTATGGGTGCTGGAGTAGATCATAGTCTTAGTTTTCTTGTAGTTAGAAATTAGTCTGTGCTCCTTAAACCATGTTTTAGCAGCAGTAAATCCTAGTTAGAGGTCATTTTTAAGTAGCTCAAGGTTGGGGTTGCAGGTGAAAATAACAGCATTGTCAGTATACAATATAACATGTGGCTGGTGCAAGAGCCTGGAAGTTGATTTAAGAAGATACTGAAGAGAAGAGGCCCCAGTATTGATCCTTGGGGACCCCTGTGTGAACAGATTTGTTTTCTGAGATAATGTCCCCAGTCTTGACCCACTGTGAGCGGTTGCTGGGATAGATGTTAAACCACAGAACTGTATCAGAAGAGAGACCGGTGTCAGCTAGCTGTTCAAGGAGGAGTGTGTGGTGAACTGTATCAAAAGCTTTCGATAGGTCAATGAAGGTAGCCCCCACTAGCTGCCCTTGATCCAGGGCTTGGTGGATATAACCAGTGAATTCCAGCAGGGTTGTGATAGTGCTGTGTCCCACTCGGAACCCATGTTGTTCTGGGCATAGGAGTTGGTGCTTGTTCATGTATTCCACAAGCTGATCCACCAATATCTGTTCTAGTGCCTTGGAGAGTGGCGGGAGTATGGAGATCGGTTTGTAGTTGTTCTGTAGTACTCAGTCTCCACTTTTGTGAACTGATGTTACAGAAGCCAACTTTCAGAGCTGGGGGAACTGAGAGTGGTGGAGGGATAGGTTGATGATGGTGGTCGGGGGGCTTAGTACTTCTGCAAGTGCCACAGCAATAAACTTAAGGTCCAGGGTGTCTCCACTGTGCTTCGACTTGCCCAGCACCTTCTCAAGGTACTTTCTTGCCTCAGTAGTGCTGACTTCTTTAAAATAAAAAAGTGGATGGTTCCCCATAGGGGACTGATCACCCACTGGGTGCTTCTGAACTGGAGGGTCAAAGTAGTCTGCTGGGAGCACTCCACTTAGGGCTGTGAAGGCAGTATTTAGGGCATTTGCTATTTGGAGTGGATCCACTGTTGGTACATCATTGACCAGGAGCATGGAGGGGGCTGTTTTGGGATCCTTGCCAGTAATATTGCTGAGGTTGGCCTAGAAGGATTTGTTGCAGTTTCAGGAGTTGGAACGAGCTTCCTTATAGTAGGAGCATTGTGTTAGGTGGATAGTTTTTGTGCACTTGTTTCAAGCTTTTTTATATAGTTGGATATTGGCAGCTGTACCATGTGCATGTGCCTTTATCCAGAATTGGTCCCAATCATTGAGTTGTAGAAGGAGTTCTGGCATTATCCAGAGGTTGCAGGGAGGTTTAGATTTTCTTGTTTTCAGGTGGGCATGTTTATCGGAAGTGGCATTAAATTTTGTGATAAAGCATACGAATGCGATGTCTATGTCATTTGTTTCATGTAGGTCAGACCAGTCTAGGCCTTGAAGGTCTGCCTTGAGTTGTGGTAGGTGCTCTTTGAGGAGTACATTGCTGATTATGGTTCTGGGTGGGGGCTTGCTGAAGTTGTTTTGTCAGGTGCAGGTAATGGGTGAATAATCACTCAGTAAGTCAGGGAGGACAGTGGTGTTGGTGATGTGGGCTGGTCGGTTTGAGAGGATCCAGTCCAGAAGTGTACTAATACCAGTTTTGTAGTTAACCCTCATTGGGATTGCCACCATCTTGGAAAAGTGGCTAGTCACTAGAACATCTCTCACCGTGGCAGCTGTCAGAGAGGGCCAATTGATGTTGAAATCCCCAAGAATGATCTCAGAGTTAAGGTGCAGGGTGGTAATAAAGTCCATGAGGTCGCTAGCACTAGGAATTGTTGTTTTAGGTGGGATGTAGACTATGAGGATTGTAAACGCCTTGTTGTGAGCACCCAGTAGTATTCTGATGGGTAGGATTTGCAGATTGGTGCTTCTGTTGGGGAGGGGAAGGATATGCTCCTGAAGTGTGTCTTTTATGTAGACTATGCAACCCCCTCCTTTCTTCGAGGTACAGTCCTGCCTAAAAAGGGTGTATCCAGGCAGCATGATGGTAGAGTCCAGTACGTGGGGCAATAGCCACGTTTCCACAATTGAGAGGATATCGGGGTAATGTTTGGTAATCCATACCTTTAGGTTGTCCAGTTTGGGCAGCAGACTGCAGATGTTTAAGGTGGCAAGGGTGAGTCCTGTAGATTTTTGTTGTGCAGTAGTACAGATATTTCAGAGAAATCAGTACATACTGGTGTAGTGACATACATTAAGTGGCTATGCAATATAAAAGGCTTAACATGGTGATTAAGGTAAAGTATTACATGCAGTGTACATAGAGTCACCAGGGAGCCAAGGAAATAAATACGGTTAAAATGAAGGTTCAGTCTATCACCAGGAGTGGTATAGGCACAAGTCATAGGCAGAAATGCAACTTAAGTTAAGTTGCCGAACCTGTTAACAGTTCAGAATAAAACAAGTAGTCATATCCAGATTGAACAGAGGAGCAGAACAGTGCACGAGGGTAGGGGCACTGGAGGTAGGGTGAGGGCATGAATAGGCGCGATGCCAGGATACAGACCCTGGTACCACCTGGGGAACAGCTGCAGGTACAAGCAGCCTCAGCCAGGAGCCATGCCCTTAAGTTTGCCTTGAAAGACTGATGGGAGGGGGATGATCGGATGGACAAAGGAAGTCTATTTCAGAGGAAGTGGCAAAGACAGAGAAAGCTTTACTACCCATGGTAGTAGTAGTGCAAGGGACTTCCAGTGGGTAAATGGAGGAGGACTGGAGACTCTGACAGACCACTCTGTCAGTGAGTAGGGAGGAGTAGGGGGACAGCTGATGGTTCCTGAGTGCACTGTCAACAAGGCTGCCATTAGTGAAGATAAAACGACCCTACAGAGACAGCCATCCTAGGGAATGGTACAGCGAGCAGTGGTAGGTGGTAAAAGAGGCTTGAAGGACAAAGTGGCAGATGGAATTGTATGTGGTATGTAAGCGGGTCTATAGGGAAGAGGATGCAGTGGAGTATATGGGGGAGCAGTAGTCAAGGAGGGTCAGGAGGCTTCCTTGAGCAATGGCTAGGTGAGCTTTGAGGGACAGATATTGATTTTGGTGGTAGACAGCACCTAATTTTTGATGGATTTTCATCAGAGTGTTCCTGATGTGTTCATTGAAAGTAAGGGAGGGGTCTAGGGTGACACCTAGATATTTAAGGGTAGGGACAGTTTAGAGTGGAGGGACAGCAGGGGTAGCGATCAAGAGCGGGGTTTTTGACCTGGCTATCTTTGCTAGGAATGGCTTAGACCCAGCGAGCATGGCATTTGTCTTTTTCTCATTAACAAGAAGTTTTCTGAAGAGAAACCAGCTCTGTGCAGCCCCAAAGTTTGCTGTCAGGGTGGTGGACAAGTACTCTATGGAATTATCTCTGTGATATGAGACTAGGACATCCACAGAGAGGATGGTCTTGCAAGTGATGCTTTCAGCAGGGAAATCATTAATAAACATAGAAAAAAGTAGAGGCCCCAGTACTGAGCCCTGAAGTACACTGGTGTGGGTAGGTAGTATAGCAGAGGAATTTTTACCAATCAAGACAGACTGGGACCTGCCTGACAGGTAACTACAGAAGCATGTGATCATGTCTGGTGAGCAGCTGAAGTTTAGAAGGGCAGAGTAGAGGAGATGGTGGTCTACAGGGTCGAAAGCCTTCGACAGATCCACAAACACTGCACCTGTGGCCCTGCTCTGGTCCATATTTCCAAGGATATGGTTCAAGAAATGTGCCAAGGCAGAGGAGGTACTATGGTGTTTGTAGAAGCCATGCTGGAGAGGACCCAGGAGGTGGTATTTTTCTAGATGATCGGATAGTTGTGGTGAATGATTTTCTCAAGTAATTTACTCAGGTGAGATAGTAGGGACATGGCTCTATCATTTTCGGGGCGAGGGAATCCCCAGCCTTAAATATGGGTATGACATGAGCATGCTTCCAAGAGTCAGGAACTGTTGCAAACGAAAGGGCAAGGTTGAAAATGAAGGTTAGGGGCTTTACAATAACTGGGAAGAGCAGTTTCAGGTAGGTGGGGTATAGCCCATCACTACCTGGGCTACCTTGGGTAGGAAGTGTCATGAAGAATGCACAGAATGTCTTTTGAGCAGGTCTGTATGACCTTAAATGATCCCTCCTGTCTGTTGTCATTGTGCCAATAGTACAACCTCAGAAATACAGTTTAAAATAATAAAAGATATTCGGCAACCCTCACACCTAGAGCTGCACTAAAATACACTTAGTGCATCATAAAAATTCAATTTAAAACCTATCCATGCAGTGCTTCTCTGTTTTCTGTAGTCCGTCCCTATCACTGGACTACATTTCCCAGCATGCACTGTCGTTCTGATATGTGATTGGCTTAACTAAGGTTCACAATTTTTTTTAAAATATGTGTATAATCTCTACTGTGGGGGCTTAGGCCACCCCTTATCTACTTTCGTAGAAGTACATAAAATCACTATCAATCCCTCAGGTCCACAGCAAATCCTATATAGACTACTTTTTTTTTTTATAGTAAGTTTTATTGAGACACAGTGCATACAGCAAGAGCACATAGAAAAGGAAACTGGGGTGGGGGGAGGATGCTGGAGAGTAGCCTAGGAAATAAGGTTTCAGACCTGGAGGCCTTGTTGGCAGATGCAGACCTTGACATAGCAGCAATAACAGAGACATGGTACTCTGCTAATCATGGCTGGGAAGTCAATGTACCAGGCTATATATTGTTCAGGAGGGACGGGGTGGTAAAAAGGGTGGGGGAGTGGCCCTGTACATCAGAGATGGTATAAAGGCTACAGACATTCAGGGAAGACAGGGGGAGGCCGAGGTAATACAGGTCACCATGGAGCTGGAGAATGGAACAGCAATACACATGGGGTGATCTACAGACCTCTGGCACAGAGGGAGGAAGTAGACCGGGAACTAGTGGAGAACATACACAACATGGCAGCTAATGGTGAAATCCTGTTACTGGGAGATTTCAATATGCTGGACGTGGATTGGGTCACCCAGATGCTGTTTTAGCCAGAAGCACAGCCATCCTTGAATCCGTGCAGGGGGTTGGATTCAGGCAGCTGGTGCATGAGCCAACCACGGACAAGTCAATTCTGGACCTGGTATGGACCACTGGGAACAGAGTCGAAGAAATACAGGTGGAGGGGCAGCTGGGGTCCAGTGACCACCACAAGGTGTGGTTCAGCATGGAGACATGGACACAATTAAGCCACACAAGAGAAAGAGTATTAGATTTCAGGAGGGCAGATTTCACTGAAATGGATAGATGTATACAAGTAGTCCTGGGGAAGGGAGAGGTTGTAGAGGGGATGGAAGAACAATGGGAGCAACCGAAAGGAGCCGTAGTGGATATAACAAACCAATGCATTAGAATTGTGGCCAAAGGGAAGAGAAGAAGGAAACCACTATGGTTCTCCAAAGAGGTGAGGGACAAAGTCAGGGCTAAAAGGCAGAGTTTCAGGAAATATAAGGGGAGCCAAAGGGAAGGGGACAGGGAGGTGTACCCTGAATGCTTAAGAGAAGCATGGAAGGCTGTTAGGAAGGCAAAGTCACAGACAGAAGGAGGCTTAGCACAGTCTGTAAACAAAGGATAAGGCATTTTATAGGTACATCAGTGAAAGAAGAAACCCGGGGGGATAGTGAGGCTCAAGGGAGAAGGGAGCTTGTAAGAAGAAGATTTGGACAAGGCAGAAATACTGAACAGATACTTCTGCTCAGTATTCACATAGGAGGGGGAAGGGGCAAGAACTACAGTTAGGTTGCAGAGGCAATGGGGGGGAGGTGAACATCTGTCCATTCACAGTGGAGAGAGAGAGTTTTGGAAGAACTCACAAAGCTGAAGGTGGATAAGGCCATGGGGCCAGATGGCATCCACCTGAGGATATTAAAGGAGCTGGGAAGGGAACTAGCAGCACCTCTAGTGGCCCTGCTCACAGAGTCACTCAACACAGGTGTTGCTCCAGAGGACTAGAGCAGGGCTCATGGAGTCCCATTGCACAAAAGCGGCAGTAGGGAGGAGGCGGGGAACTACAGATCAGTCAGCCTCACCTCAGTGATGGGAAAGATCATGGAGACACTGCTGAAAGAAAGGATAGTGGCACATATGGAATCCAGTGGTGCTCAGGATCTGAGACAACACAGATTCACAGCAGGAAAGTCATGTCAAACGAATCTAATAGTTTTTTTTGATTGGGTGACTAGGGAACTTAATCAGGGAGGGGTGATAGATGTCACCTACCTGGATTTCAGCAAAGCCTTCGACACTGTCCCACATAGAAGGCTGATTAACAAGATGGGTAGTCTGGGCATGGGAGACAAGGTGGTGAACTGTGTTAGGAACTGATTGACAGACAGGAGACAGAAGATGGTGGTAAATTGGGTACAATCAGGGGAGAGGGGGTGACCAGTGGGGTACCACAGGGAACAGTACTAGGTTCTGTCCTGTTCAATGTCTTCATTAGTGACATTGCAGAGGGGTCAGAAGGAAATGTCTGCCTGTTTGCATATGACACCAAGATCTGCAACAGGGTGGATACTCCAGAAGGGGTGCAGAAAATGAAAAGGGACCTGGAGAAACTTGAAAGATGGTCAGAGATGTGGCAACTGAAGTTCAATGCAAAGAAGTGCAAAATAATGCTCCTGGCTAGGGGGAACCCTGGGGAGAGTTACAGGTTGGGGGGGGAACTGTCACCAAAGAGGAAAGGGACCTAGGGGTTACCATCTCTGATGACCTTAAGGTATCAAAGCAGTGTACAAAGGGAGCAGGGAGAGCCAGTGGCATACTGGGGTGCATAGGCAGGGGTATCACTAGCAGGAGACGGGAGGTGGTGATGCCATATATAAAACATTGGTAAGGCCTCACCTGGAGTACTGCGTGCATTTCTGGAAACCACACCTGTGCGGGGAAATAGATAAAGTAGAGACTATCCAGAGAAGGGCAATAAAGATGGTGCAGGGCTTACACCACAAAACATATGAGGAGAGACTATGGGACCTCAATATGTACTCACTGGAGAAGAGGAGACAGCGGGGGGACATGATTGAAACTTTCAAGTACCTCAAGGGCATAAACCAGGTGCAAGCAGGGGACCTTCTCCAGTGTAGAAAAAGTACTAGAACAAGGCGGCACAATATGAAATTGGAAGATGGTAGATTAAGAGGTAATGTGAGGAAGTTTTTCTACACAGAAAAGGTAGTTGACACTTGGAATAGTCTGCCACAGGAGGTAGTGGGGGCAAGCACAGTGGGGGGTTTAAGCATGCTTAGGACAGGCACAAGGGAAGCCTGAAAGGATGGGAGTGATGAAAAGTCATTGATCACATAGGGTCAGAGGCCACATACAATGTATAGGGTCTACGGGCAGACTGGATGGGCCTAGCAGTCCTTATCTGCTGACAATTTCTATGTTTCTATGTATAGTACATTAAAAACAGATTGTCTCATACAATTTACCTATTTTCTACACAAAAACAAAAAAAATTCAATTAATGAATTACGTAAACAAATACACTACATACTAGTTAAGATATCTGTGTGAAGACAAAATGGGACACCCTACTTAAAGGAGAAAGGGCTTACAAAGAAAATTATGTTTCATATTAGCAGGGACATTCTCCAGGGTTGTTATACCGATTCAGTGGAAGCCCCTTCCCTGGTACCAACACAGAGTGATTTTCTCTGCAAGAGGTTCAAGAGTGGAGCCCAGACTTGGTTAAATGTATCCGATACATGGGCCAGATGTGAAAGGTGCTCATACATGGCTAGTTTGGAAATGGCGGCCATCCATTCATGTAGGGAAGGAACAATGGTAGAATGCCATCAGAGGAGCAGCTGCCTTTTGGCTTCCAGAGCCACCGGGATTACCCATTTATGAGTCGAGGGACTAATGCCTTCAAAAAGTGAGCCATTGTAGGAGCAGCTGCCTTTTGGCTACCAGAGCCACCAGGACTACCCAGTTGCAGGTTGAGGGGCAAATGCCTTGGAGAAGTGAGTCATCTCTCAGGATCTAGAGCACTGGTAGAGGAGTTTCCAGCACCATGCTAGTGAAAGCTATAATTCTCTCCCAGTAACAGGCAAATTTCCTGGCAGGACCAGAGGATATGCAGCAGTGTCCCAGGCTCCTGCTTACATCTGCAGCATAGATTACGAGGGAGTAGGCCCATTTTATGGAGGGTGACTGGGGTACAATACCATCTGTGCAGAATCTTCTTTTGGATTAATTGGTGGCAGATGCCCTGGAATGAGGTATGGGCTTTCAGAAGTAGATTCCACCAGCTAGCTTCAGAAATTGCTATGCCAAAATCTGCACACCACTCAATTGCTGCTTATTGAGTGTAGCACAGTAGGGATCCAGGAGGAATCTCTAGATCTCTCAGTTAAGCGTTTGGGGAACTTCATTCATCCCTTCATGTACTTAAGCAGACTGGACCATTTGACATTTTTAATAGTAAGTAATCTGGGGGAGACGGCATGCCAGAGCTGAAGATATCTCCAGAACTCCATCTTCAAGAAAAAGAAAGTTTCCATAAGGTACTGGAAAATCTACAGTGACCCAGACTCTTGATGATGAATCTGTTGAAAGGAGGAGAACCCCCCTGGAACACCACTGCATCCACCGGACGGGTTGCCCCGCCACTAAAATATGTGGGTTATCCCAGAGAGGTTCCCAATCTCCCAACACAACTGATTTCCACATATTGCTATTCCCAGACAGAGACTTATAAAAAGAGCAGCAATGCTTTTGCTGGGGGGGGGGGGGACTGAAACTTGAAATTAAACATATCCTCAGACGAAGGACTTTGTTTTCTCTGTACCGCCTTTGTAAATAGTTACACTGAACACATTTTTATTTTGCTGTTAATTTTGCTGTTGTATTTTAAATTGTTTATTTTAAATATTTTATCGGTTGTATTGTTAGTGTATGTATGGTTAAGTTGAATGTAATGATGTTTTGTACAGCACCTTGAAATACTTGAAAGGCACTTAATCAAATAAATTTTATTATTATTATTAATATTAATAATAATAAAATACTCGCTGTGAATTGTACAACTGCTCCTGGTCATCCTATGCTTCCTGACCTGTGCCTCAATGACAGATGGTGTGAGAAGTGGGATTTACACCATGCATACTCTAAGCCAGGAGATTTGTGAATGGGTACTAGACATGGTAACAGGGAAGCATAGCAGAAAGGTATGGATTCTGCAGCAGCAAGCCCTGGAGTTATTACCAGAAAGATGGCAGCCAAACTAGCAGAGACAGAAGTGTAAGCTAAGACTGTAAAGCCAGACCCAGTGATGGGAAAAAAAAGAAGAACAGGCAGTGACAGAACCTGAAAGCCTGTTTGTCTTCTTCAAATGGTGGACTATACAACAGAGAGACAGAGAAAAGAAGAGATGCAGCAACAGGAGCAGTGGAGAAAAGAAGAGAAGCAGCAACAGGAGCAGTGGAGAAAAGAAGAGGAACAGCGGAGAAAAGAAGAGATGCAGCAACAGAAGCAGCAGAGAAAAGAAGAGGAGCAGTGGAGAAAAGAAGAGATGAAGTGACAGGAGCAGCAGAGAAAAGAAGAGATACAATGACAGGAGCAGTGGAGAAAAGAAGAGGAGCAGTGGAGAAAAGAAGAGATACAGTGACAGGAGCAGCAGAGAAAAGAAGAGATGAAATGACAGGGGCAGCAGAGAAGAGAAAGAGCAGCGATGGATGGATGCCTTGCCAGTTATCAAAGCTGAAGGATCCTGCACTGGTCCAGCAAACAACTTAAAAGACCTTAATCTTACAAAGCTATGTCCCTCGGATGATATCGAAGCATACCTGACAACTTTTGAAAGTGTTGCCGGAGCCTGCCAGTGGCCAAAGCAGCCATGGACAATCAAATCCTGACAGGGAAAGCCCAACTTGCCTATAGCAATATGGACACTGCACAGTCAGAAAACTATGACCTTGTGAAAAGAGAGGTCCTTAAAAGATACAACTTCCCAGGAGATACCTACAGACACAGATTCCGGTCCCTGAAGTATAACTCAGTCAACAATCCTCGAGAAGCTTTCACCCGACTCGGAGAACACCTTATTAAATGGCTCCAACCAGAGAGCAAAACAGTCTCACAGATCATTGACACATTTGTAATGGAGCAATTCATCAACATCCATACAGATGTACAGCTTTGGGTAAAAGAACATTGACTAGAAAGTGGGGGAAAGGCAGTTTATTTGGTAGAGAACTATCAGATGGCCAGGCAGACCATGCAGCTGCGAAGTAACAGCCAAAAACCAGTATGATCCACTTTTTCTTATCTAACTCCAAATCAGATAAAAACTGTAGTTGGGTAACAAATCTGCACCCACAGACTTTATTTGCTATAACTGTAACAAGCCAGGCCATACCGCAAGACACTGCCATAAAAATAAGGAGGATACCACTGCAGCAGATTTTGCCTTAGCAAATCAGGGCAAGTATTTAACAGATGTCATGGTGGGAGATGAGTGTAAAGGGATGTAAGGGGACTTACAGTATTGATTTGGGAAGCAGACAGACCCTAGTGCATGTTGAAGAGGTAGGACATCACTATGTAAAAGGACCAGGTACTGGTGTCATCTGCATCCACGGGGACACATGATACTATCCCACCACACAAGTGACACGGAATATTAATGGGGTGTTGCACCAAATGAAAATGGGGGTAGTACCCAAGTTACCTGTGATTATTGGAAATGACTGTCCAGGATTCACGAGTTAATATCAGAGGAACTGAAACCTGTAGTTTCAGCAGCAGTGGTAACAAGAACACAGGCAAAGAAAATCTCAGATGGTGGAGACACTTTTCCTTTCGGTGACTTTGATGTAGACTTGTTTGAGTCCAGCTCCAAGATCCGGAAGTCCATGAAAGAAAGAAGATGCCTGAAACATCAGTGGCAACAAAAGACTGATGATAAGGGGTTAAAATATGAAAATGCTGAAACAAGACTGATAACTGACTGTAATTTTGTTTCAAAGCAAATTAATGATGCTTCTCTCCAATGTTATTTTAAGCAGCGGAGGTGAAACAAAAACAGGGTGAACCAATGTTTAAAAAATTTAATTGGTTTCTATACCAAGTTTATGTTAAACCTCAGACACAGGAACAGATAGAACAATTGGTTATACCAGAAAAGTATAGAACAGAGTTGTTACAGATAGCACAAGATAGTCCTATGGCTGGTCACTCAGGCATTGATTGCACCCTTGCCAGATTGCTGTACAGATTTTACTGGCCTTGAATTCATGAAGATGTTGCTACATACTGCAGTTCTTGTGCTGAATGTCAGAAAGTGGCCCCAGTGACTAAAATAGACAAGGTGCCCCTGGCGTACCTCTCAACCTCCTGCCTCATAAATCAGGGACAAGACTTAAAAAAATCAGGGACAAAGGACCAAAATCAGGGACACTTCTTCAAAATTGAAGATATTCACTCAGGAAGCTGGTAAAATAAAGGGCTTAGTGTAAAATGCATTTTCTAAGGAAGAACACGTTTGTAACTTTAATGTTTGACATTATTTTGTGTTTATAACCCCTGCTGTTTGGTCACAGAAACTCAATTTTTAGGAGGGACAGAGTAAAATTTTGAGGCAAAGTCAGGGACATCCCTGAAAATCAGGGACAGTTGAGAGGTATGGCCCCTAGTGCCCCTACCTTTGATAGATGTGCATTCTGAGAGAATTGCAATGAATGTGGTTGGCCCCTTAGACAAAAGTAAAAAGGGTAATTGATTCATTCTGGTAGCATGTGACTATGCTACTCGATACCCAGAGGCAGTTCCAGTGCATACTGTCACAGCCCCAAAAGTGGCAGCAGAGTTTGCCAAAATTTTCAGCAGGCTGGGCATACCTAAAGAGATTATTACTGATCAGGGTAGTAATTTTGGTGCTGCATTACTGAAGAAGCTGTACCGACTATTAGATATCACTGCCATAAGAACCTCCCTTTATCACACTCAGACAGACAGTCTTGTTGAGCATTTTAACCAAACCCTAAAGCACGTTAAGTTAAAAACGTTTGTAAAAGGGGAAGGGAAAGACTGAGTCCAATATTTACCTTACCTGCTTTTTGCTTAAGGAGAAGTGCCACAGCCTCAACAGGTTTTTCATCATTTGAAATGCTGTATGGTAGACAACCTAGAGGGTCACTAGATGAAACAAGAGAAACACAGAAACATAGATTTTGACGGCAGATGAGGACCGCTTGGTCCACCTAGTCTGCCCATTTCCCTACCTACAGGATAAGCTGCAGATCCTAGTTAACCAATAGCCTATTTCTTCCTACCCCCCACAAGAATTGCCTTATGTCTGTCCCATGCATTCTTGAATTCTCCCACAGTTTTAGAACCCACAACCTCCTCAGGAAGGCTGTTCCATGTGTTCACCACCCTCTCTGTGAATAAATACTTCCTCACATTGCCCCTGAGCCGTCCCCTCTCTATCTTCAAATTGTGTCCCCTTGTTCTTGCACATCTCTTTTTCTAAAATATGCTACCCTCTTGGACTTTGCTGATTCCACTG
The DNA here is from genome assembly GCA_016271365.2 of Neoceratodus forsteri. Taxonomy (NCBI): domain Eukaryota; kingdom Metazoa; phylum Chordata; order Ceratodontiformes; family Ceratodontidae; genus Neoceratodus; species Neoceratodus forsteri. The sequence goes on from CM028134.1 coordinate 843,116,176, forward strand.
AGGTATTTAAAAGTTTCTATCATGTCCACCCTCTCCTTTCCTCAAGAGTATACATATTAAGCTCCTTTCGTCCTCCTCATATGGCTTCTCTTGCAGACCCTGCACCATTTTAGTTGCCCTCCTCTGGACTGCCTCCATCTTGTCTATGTCCTTGCCGAGATGGGGTCTCCAGAACTGGACGCAGTACTCCAGATGGGGTCTCACCAACTGTCTGTACAGAGGGATAACAACTTCCTGTTTTCTGCTGCTGATGCCTATCCCTATATATATCCCAATATTCCCCAAGCCCTCCCTACTGCCTTCTCACATTGCTTGCTGGAGGCAGTATAGCACAGTGGTTTAAGGCTCTGAGCTGCAAACCTGGAGAGTTGGGTTTGAATCCCATAGCCCCCACATGTCTACTGTGTGACCCTGAGCAAGTCACTTAACTTCCTTGTGCTCCCAGGTCGCACATGTAAATAAGCTCTCAGCTTAGTGTGTCTCTCCTGGTTAAATAAATAAATAAATAAATCACCTTAAGGTAATCTGATATGATTACCCCTAGGTCCCTTTCCATTTTTGTTGTTGTTACTACCTTCCCCCCATTGTGTAATCTTCCCCTGGGTTTTTGTTTCCCAAGTGCATTATTTTACACTTCTTTGCATTGAATCCAAGCTGCTATATTTCTAACCATTCCTCCAACCTTGCCAAGTCCCTTCTCATCCTTTCCACGCCTCCTTGTGTATCAACCCTGTTGCAGATCTTTGTATCATCTGCAAGGAGGCATACTTTTCCTTACAGTCCCTCTGCAGTGTCACTTATAAAGACATTAAAAAGGACTGGACCCAGTACTGAACCCTGCAGTACCCCACTAGTAATCCCTCTTTCTTGAGAGTGGACTCCATTTATAGTTACCTTCTGTGTCCTGTTGTCCAGCCAATGTTTTAACCAGGCTACCACCCTGGGACCCACTTCCAGGCTGGTTAATTTGATTATTAATCTTTTGTGTGGGACTGTGTCAAATGCCTTGCTAAAGTCTAGGTAGGCCATGTCCACAGCCCCTCCCTGGTCTACTACTACTTTGGTCATCCAGTCAAAGAAATCAATTAGATTCTTCTGACATGACCTTCCCGCTGTCAATCCATGCTGCCTTGGGTCATGTGCCCCAAGAGAAACATGGGAAGATAACCCCACTCAAAAACAAGCCATTACATCTTTATTTATTTATTTAAAATGTGTTAACCGGCAAAGGCACACGGAGCCTAGGCTTGTTTCCAGGTGCGACCTGTGGCTAAAAAAAACACAGAACGAGGATACAACAAAAGCAAACACAGAACAGTCCAGAAAAATAAAGTACGATATAATTCAATAAAACAGGTATGTACAATCAAGAGCAGAGAGATCACAGTGAGGGGATAAAATCATACATGAGAAGGAGTAGGAGCACTTAAAGTTACACTATTATATGATCGAAAGAACTAGAGCAATAAAATTAATAACAGAGTTAATAAGATCCAGTAAAATAGTGTACAAAGACAGACCCTAGAAAAAGTGTCATGGAAACAAATACTCAGACTGAACTACTTACCGGAACAAAGGAAAGGTACAGAATGAGAGGAAATAGGTGACTCGGACAATAGCTGAGAGAGGGTAAACACAGATTGAGCAGCGAGACTGGCAAGAGAAAGGGGAGAGAGGAGAGGAGAGGGAGACTACTGCCCATGGGGTGGGGTCATCGGGGGGCTAGAGCATCAGGATAGGAAGGGAGGAGGGATTGGGTGGGGTGGAAAGGAGGCATGGAGGGGGCAGGAGGGCAGTTGTAGGGAGCAGAGGAAGGGGTATGAATAAGGAATTTGAGGGAAGAGGGAGGGGGCATGGCGAATGGTCCAAGGAAGTTGATTCCAGAGGTCAGGGAGGTGGTAGGAGAAAGCCACCTGGCCTGAACAAGTGTGAGGAAACGGAAGGGGAGAAAATTCGGGTGTCCCTGGCATGTAGGGCATACTCGGAGGCGCTGACAGGAGAAAGACATGAGCTGAGATATATCTGTGCCCTGAGAATGAAACTGGCAAAATATGTTGAAATTACCCATAGTAATCAGGAAGAGGCCCAAAATCAGCAGAGGGTGAATTATGACCATGGGGTAAAAAAAGAGTTTTGAGCCAGGTGAAAAGCTCTTGCTACTGTTACCCACCACAGAAAATAAACCATTAATTAAGTGGCAAGGGTCTTATAAAGTGATTAGACATACTGGCACAGTTGACTATGAGACGGAGTCCCCTGATTAGAACAATCCTACCAAGATATACCATGCTAACCTCCTGAAGAAATGGGTTGAAAAAACAACAAAGGCTGCTTTGTTAGTTTTACCAGAAACTGAGAAAGAAGATGTTGATGTAGCTTATGCCGGACTGGAACAAACTGTAACTGATGATGCTGTAAAGGTGAATGTTTCCTTAACCTCTGAACAAACTGCAGAAATTCGTAACTTACTAAAGGCATTTAACAGTACTTTTACCACAGCACCAGGTCGAGCAAAAGGGGTCGAGCATGTACTAGTGACAGGGAATGCGCGCCCTATTAGGCAGAAGACATACAGATTACCAGGGCGGTTACAAGCAGAAGTGGTTAAGGAAATTCAAAACATGAAAGGGCTGGGTATCATAGAAGAGTCAAGAAGTGCTTGGTGTTCATCAATGGTGATTGTAAATAAAAAAAAAAAAAAAGAGGGTGCACCTGCTACATTCCAGCAATACATGGATGTAATTTTAGCTATTTACACTGATTTTTTTAATTTTTATTTATTGAAATCTTGGATAACACCAGTGAGCGGATGCTTGTTAATTGGTTCTATGTCAGTTAACAAGTATAAAGTGATACATAAACATTTACATACAGAATGGTTCAGTGGCAAATATACAAATATATCTTGCAGTACAACAATGCAAATAAAGTACATGGTTACACAATACTGAGGTATTGTACATTGTATGCCCGATGGAGAGGTAATGATAAGAGGAAGGGGTGGGTTGGGGTAGGAGGTGGAGGGGTAGGGAAGAGAGGTGGGGTGGGGCATGGCAGCGCCATGGGAGAGGACGGGGAGTCAATGAAGTGCAAGGTCAGGGCTACCCAGTGATACAGTGACAGGATTAAGAAGTGCTAGTGGATAAGCACAGACTACGGCAATGGGATTACTGATTTGAGGCGGGATTTAGTGGGGAAAGGCACAGGTACCCACGGCGAGAAGGTGTTGGTGCAGTCTGTGTTTCAAAGAGCCAATCGCTGCTACATCACAGATGTCCTGAGGTAACGCATTTGTCCAGAGGGGTCCTGGTATGAGAAACCCCGCCGAGTTAAGGTAGTGTGGCACCTTGGAACATGGAATACCTGAGAGATTATTGTGCTGCTTAGCCTGGATAATGTCATGGTGTACTGTACAGATCGGAAAAGCCACCTGGATCACCTACAAGTAGTTATCCAAGCTATAAAAAATGCAAGTCACACCATCAATCTTGCCAAATGTGCATTGGGCATGCATGTACCACCTTGGGTAGGAATTTTCTGTTGGTTCCGCGGACCACCTTGTCCTTGTGGAAGTTGATATAATTAGGCCAGTGCAAAGAGCCTGGAGCTCACACATGCTTCTGACTGAGGTAACAGCCACCGGGAAAGTTGTTTTCTAGGTGACATATTTCAGATCTGCAGTAGCCATGGGCTCAAAAGGAGACTCCATGAGTTTGGCTATACACAAATTCAGATCCCAAGGAGGGACTGGTTCTCTAACAGGAGGAAACAGATGTGCCAAGACCTTGATGAATTTTCTGAAAATAGGGTGAGAGGCTGTTGTCCTCAGGCTACCTGCAGACAAGAAGGCAAAGACTGCTGCTAGGTGGACCTTAAGGGTTGCAGGCCTCAAACCTAGAGCCTTCAAGTGGACTAAATAGTCAAGCAGGACAGGCAAGCTCGACTGGAGAGGATTGACCTGTTTGGATTTGCACCAAAGAGAAAATCTTTTCCATTTAGAAACACCGATCTTCCTAGTTGTAGGCTTCCTGGACACTCTAAGGAACTTCAGGACATCTGCAGAGTGCTGGAACTCTGAAAACTTTAACTGCTCAAGAACCAAGCCTTCAGGTGCAGGGCCTTGAGGCTTGGGAATGCTACTCTCCCATGGGCATCTGTTAAGGGGCTGTATCTCTGGGGGAGATGAATGGGCTGCTTGGTAGACAGGGCAAGCAACAGGGGGTAGCAGAGTGGCCTGGCCCAGTTTAGGGCCACCAATATCATGGTTGCAGGCTGACTTCTGAGCTTCAGAAGGTCCCTTTGCAACAGGGGAAAGGGAGGAAAAGCATACAGGAATTTCCCCATCCAATTCAAGGATAGTGCCTCCATGAGCACTGTGCCCAAAGAGGGAGGCCTGTAGCAAGATAGAGGAAGCTGATGGTTTTCCTTTGAGGTGAACAGGTCTATTTCTGGAATGCCTCACCTTCTGAAAACTGTAGCCAGCACTTGCCTGTTTAGAGCCCGTTCATGGTTGTCCTGGCTGATTCTGCTGAGTAAATCTGCCAGAGTATTGGCCTTTCCTGTGAGATGGATTGTGAACAAATGAATCCACAAGGAGATTTTCACGGCTTCTGTGCACAGCCTTGAGTATCTTGTGCCTCCCTGTTTGTTGATGCAGTACATGGTGGTGGTGGTGTTGTCTGTCCTGACTTGGACTGACTGTCCCTTTAACTGAGCAGCAAAGGCCTCCAGGGTGAGAAGGATTGCTCTCAACTCTAGGAGGTGACTCCTGAGGGGACAGAGCCTCAATTATTGTTTGGTCTCCTATGTGTGCCCCTCCCATCCTAGGAGGGTGGCATCTGTTTTTAAGACTACCATATGGGGCTACTGTTGGAAAGGAATACCTTGCCTGAGGTTGTCCCTTTCCTTCCACCATTGCAGAACCAGAAGCAGAGTTCTTGTGACTGGCACCAATTTGGAAAGAGAATCCCTTCTCTGTGACCAGTAGGTGCTCAAGTGGTACAGAATGTCCCTTATTTGGAACCTGGCACCTGGGATTACTGTGGTGGTTGATTCCATGTGCCCAGGAGCCCTAAGAATGGTCTTGCAGGCCTGAGTTGGCCCAGGATGAAGGAACTTGCCAGAGCTAACAAATCATTTACCCTGTCTTGAGGGAGAAAAGCTTTGCCCTGGAGAGAATCCAGTTCTGTGTCAATTAATTCCATGGACTGAACTGGTTACATTTGTGATTTTTGAACGTTGATGAGGAAACCTAGGAATTCCAGGGTGGTTTGGGTGAACCTGATGGATTTCCTTACATGGTGGTATGAGTCCCCTATGACTAACAAGTTGTCTTGGTAAGGAAACACTACAGATTTTCATTGGGGATATCTCAGTCATCAGATCACACATATAACTTCACCGCCAGGAAAGTGGGATCCAAAGAGAAGATTTTCAGCAGTACCACTGGCGCTGCCCATGCCAACATCACTCATCGATGTCACCAACCCTATAAAAGCATGAGCGACCCCGCTCCCACCTTAGTTTTTTCTCGCTGTCGACTCTGTTCACATGGGTCTCTGTGGATGCTTCAATGCAGATTTGTGCCATTTTCTGCCCTTTTCCAAGGAATTACTTTGTTTCTGTTGAGAGTCCCTTTTTATCTCTCTTTTCTGATACCTACAGAAAGAAAATTGCTTCTCCTGATGTAAGCTCTATAATTAAATTTATCTAACTTCCCTCTGGTGGCCACGAAGGCTCACTAATCCTTGTTGGAGCGCTGGGGCCCTCGGTGGTCTCTTCCCCTTTATTGCCAGTGAGTCTGTTGAGCTCCTAGGCTGCTAAGACCTGAGGCTAGGCCTTGGGTAAACATCATGAACAAGAATCTTCTTCTTTCTCCTGGGGTTCATAGTTGGCTGCTGCAGCACTGACACCCATCGCTGTCCAGGTCTCTGCTGCTTCCAGACCCATACTGATAGTGCTACCATCCACCTCTCAGGACGGCCGCTCATCGACCCTTGGGTCCTCAGCCTCCTCAGCACTGATGCTCAATTCATCGACGATCGCACTTCCCCATTGTGGCCTGCCACTTCTCCAGGTCCCGCAATCCTGGACTTGTTGGGTCCTCATGGCCTGACAATTGGGTCATCGTGCTTAGTGCCTTCAGCCCAGTCTGCTGTCGAGATCAGGCATTTTTACAGGTCCTCAGGCTTCAGGACAGCTGGTCATCAGCCTTCAGGTTGACAGCCTCCACTTCATCAGTGATAGCCTTCTCCCTGTTGTGGCCTACCACTTTTCCAGGCCCTGGGTCCTGGGCTCTTCGGGTCCACACGGCCCAACAATTGGGTCATCATACCTAGAGCCTGGTGCCTTCTGCCCTGCCTCATCAACGCTGAGATCGTTGACAACCATCCTCCCATTGAGGCCTGGTGTTTCTATAGGTCCTCGGGCTTTAGGAGGACTGGTTGTTGGCCTTTGGGTCAACAACCTCCACTGCGTCAATGCTTGACTGTTTGACAATAGTCCTCCCATCGAGGCCCGATGTTTCTCCAGGGCCTCGGGCTTCAGGACAGTTCATCGTCGACCCTAGGGTCATTGGCCTCCTTTTCTTGATGCTGGTCTCATCAACGATGACCCCCCGCCGTGGCCTGTTCATTATCCAGGCCCCGGGTCTCGGGCTTGTTAGGTCCTCAGGGTCTGACAGATGGGTCATCACGTTCAATGCCTTGACCTGCTTCGTAGACAGTGGGTTCGTTGACAACAGTCCACCTGTCGAGGCGTGATATTTCTCAATGTTCCTGGGCTTTAGGACAGCTGGTAGTTGAACCTTGGGTCATCAGCCCCCACTTTGTCAATGCTGAGCTCATTGACGATAACTCCTGCCATAGCCTGCTGATTTTCCAGGTCCCCAGGTCTTGGGCTTGCCTGGTCCTCAGGGCCTGGTGGATGGGTCATCTTTACCTGTGCTCTTGGCCCTTTCTTTGTCGATGCTGGGTTCACCGATGACAGCCCTCCTGTCGCGGCCTGATAGTTTTTCTAGGTTCTTGGGCTTCAGGCTTTTTGGGCTCCACAGGCCCGCCATACGGGTCGATGCACCCGGTGCCATAGGCACCTTTTTAGTAGACGCAGCATTCTACGGTCATCATCCTCCTTGACATTCTGACCAAGTCCCCAAGGCATTGGTCCATCCACCTGGTGGTTAAAGGTCTGGTGATGGCCCCACTGTCCTCAACATTTCTTCGGCCTCCACGGGTTATTGTCTGCTGGCCGTCATTGGTCTCTCATTTGTCAGACCTCAGCCTAGTGCAGGTCAGCTTCAAGGAGGAGTGCTATCCCAACCTTCTTTTGTTAGAGGAGGAGGAGGGAGCAGAGGAAAATCTTCTGGCTTCTGACATGTCTACTGCTTCCTTTGTGAATGGGGACTGTGTTATACATACTCCCCAGCCACGGTCAGCAGCCTTGGGCTTCTGTACCATGGATGCTGCTGCCTGGCATAAACCGGTCATGGTCCCGGCCATGTTCCACAGGGCTGATAGGTTGTATCATGCCGCCGGGGAACAATCTAGTCTACCCAACCCAGGACCGATTCTGTGCTCGACTCATGATGGGTCAAGGGTGCCTAAGTGCCTCAGTTCCATGCCACCTGACGGGGAATCCCATAGGATTGCCCTTTGGAGCAGGGAAATATATGCCTCCCCCACTTTGGGGCCGTGGATTGCCAACTATCTCCCTCACCTGGTATCAGAATACCATCAGGTAGAAGGGCGAGGCGACTGCCCAGGTCCTCCCTGCTGGTTCCCTGAATGGCAGGTCCGTTGGTGCCTGCAGAGTGCAGAGAACATCAGCAAGCACCTCCCTAGGGCCTTCTAAAGTAGTTTTGACATTGACGCCAGGACTGCTGCCAGAGGCATTTGACTTCATAAGAACTCCTGACTGAGGGTCTTGGGATTTTCAAATGATGCCCAGCCACTGGTGCTCAATGCGCCTTTCCAGAGCTTGAAGCTGTTTGGGCCAGATATTCAGGACATCATCAATGAGTTATAAGCATCTGGCAAGGCATTTAAGTTTGTCTATTTGCTCTATGCTACATAGCCCAAGAGCAGACAGAACCCCCCCCCCGCAAGACATCCCATAACTTCAGAGCAGCCTCCCCTCCCCAGGGCAAGAGGATGAACTCCTCCGCCTTGCCTACCTTCTGCTCCTCTGGTGCCACAGCAAAGCACCTTAGAGGTGCCAGGTCTACCCCAGTGGTTGATCCACCCCTGCTTGTTTCCTTGTTGGCCTCATCCTCTTCTAGCCCACTACCAAGAGGAGGTGATCGAAGGTTGGTTCTTCCCCATCTCAATTAAAGGAGAACCATCACTTCAGATGCCTACATTTTTCGGATTACAGGAAGGGATCACACCCGGATCATGAGGAGATGCTTCCAGAGACTTCCCCAGTACCCTCCAATTGTTCCCTGGCCCATGCATCGGCCCTCCTGGTAGAGCCTGTTGTCACTTCTTGGAAATGCCAGAGGCTTTCCAGCATATCTCGGTGTTTCCACTGCACAGGAGGTTCCACTGGTTCCTTTTTTTCTGGGCAAACATTGCCAAGTTACAGTTCTGCCCTTTGGATTATCCTCTCAGATCTTTACAAAGTGCTTGGCAACAGTAGCTGCAGCTCTCAAAAGGAGGTGACAGTATGTCATCCCCACCTAGGGAGTCTTTGAGGCTATTGGGGCAGATAGCCGCAGCCATTCCCATGGTTCCCTTAGCCAGGCTGCTCATGCTGCTTTTTTCAATGGACACTCAGAGTGCAGTGGGACCAATGTACAGCCCTGTATGCTGTTCAGTCCTTCCAGGGTCTTTTACTTATGGGCCAACCACTGTTTCAGTTGGTCACCCCTCAACATTGTCGCCAGTTCCGGGGCATGGATTTTTACTGGGCATGTGTATTGTCCCTCTCTTGGAGTGAGAGGTTTCTAAATCCCTTTCCTCCATCTCTTCTGATTCAGAGGGTGATAATCAAGCTGCAGATGGATGGGGGCCTGCTTGATTGTGGCTATATCATTCAGGCCAAAGCAGATGAGCTTTCCTTTACTACAGTTTGCAAAGCAGCCTCGGGTTCCTCTGCCCCTCTTTGGGGACATGTTGACGCAGGCTCAGGGGGGATCCTGTTCCAGCCCAGCCTCAGATTCCTTCATCTGCACGTCTGGCTCCTGGAGACATAGCCATCACCTAGTTTGGAGGGTCCCAGAGGGTATCAGGAGTCCTTATGGCAGCTCGAATGTCCACCACTAGAGCTACATATACCTTGATGTGGTAGACATTTGCCATATGAGCTGCCAATCACCATCTGAACTCTTCATTTGTCAGATTTGGGAACTATATGATATTTCCATCGGACTCAGATCTCCATTACTCCTCCGTCGGGGTGCGCCTTTCGGCTGTCGAAGCCTTTCCTGAGCCCATAGGTGATTGCAATGTGGCTCAATGGGTTGCATCTCATATCTTCCTGTGGGCATCCTGCTGCTGAATTCACCAATCCATTCCCCTCTCCTGGATTGGGATTGGAATCTGGTTTTGGTGATCTTGTCACAGTCTCTGTTTGAGCCAGCCGAGACTTGAGCGGTATGCTTTCTCTCTTGGGAAAATGTTATTTTCAGTAACTATTTCTTCTGCTCAAAGGATTTTCAAGCTTTGGGCCCTCTGGTAAGAGGAACCTTATTTACTTTCTGCTAAAGGCTGCGTGGTGTCTTTGTGCAGGGATCCCAAGCCCCTTCCTAGGATGCTGTCTGACTTTACCCTGGAACAATCACACCTAGCTGTTTTCCTTTCTTGAGAGTGCCAATCTAGGGGAAGCACTGTTCCATACGTTAGAAGTGCACAGATTTTTTAAACATTTTTACCTGCTCCAAACTAAGGGATGCAATTAGTCGAAGCAACCTTTGTCTCTTCGCCCCAGGAAGAGGGGGCATTCAGGTTTCTTAACAATTCCTGGCTAAAGAGTTAGCACATTACATTGTGTTCTCCTACAGTGTATATGGCAAAGTCTAGCCAGGGACGGTGAAAGCCCATTCCACAAGGGGCATGGCTACCTTTGTGGCCTGTTGGGGTCTCAGCCGCTGATATTTGTACTGCTGCCATCTGGAGTACCGTTCATAATTTCACCGAGCACTACAGTCTGAACATTGCTTCTAGAGTCCGTGCAGGATTTGGTAGGGATGTTTCGCAAGGCCTCCTGTCCTAAGTTTTGGACTGGCCTTCCCTCCAGACTGCTTAGTGCATCTGTAACAGCTTGGGACTCATTCCATATGTGTGATTTGATGACTGAGATACCCCCAATGAAGACAGAACAGTTAGGTAAGAACTTATTGTAACAGTAGATCTTCAAAGGGATCTCAGTCATCAGGTCTGCCTTCCCTCCCACCATCTACATTTATGGGGCATTTTCTCAAATCTGACTTTTTGGTGTATCCAGCCTTTTATTTTGGCCTGGGCACCTGTTTCACTCCTCAGTCCCCCATGGCATGTGTTTGCTCCCTTAGGCTTCAGGGAAAAGAATTGAAGAGGGAGTGGGGTCACTTATGCCTTTATAGGATAGGTGACATCGACGAGTGATGGGGTGGGTGGCCCCAGTGGCACTGCTGAAAATCTTTTGTGTGAATCCCACTTCCCTGGTGGTGAAGTTCCATATGTGTGACCTGATGACTGAGATCTCCTCGAAGATCTATGTTATGGTAAGTTCTTACGTAACTGTTCTTTCCTTGCCTCCCGAGGTGAGCTGCCACCACAGCTAGGCACTTTGTGAACACCCTGGTCTTGTTGAGGCATAGGTCAGGAAGCATAGGAAGACCAGGAACAAGTAGCATTTTATTATCATCAATAACAGTAAAATACAAAATAAAAATTGTTCAGTATAACTATCTACAAATGCAGTACATACAAAGAAAACAAAGTCCTTCATCTGAGGGTATCTCTAATTCTAAGTTTCAGTCTCTCCAGCAAAACTATTGCTGCTCTTTATATAACAAGTCTTTACCTAACAATTACTTCTTCATCCTGAGCTTGCTAAGAAAACATCCTGTTTCTCATAAAATGTTCTTGGCAGTTTCTTTGCAGAGCAGACTTGCAAACAGAACAGTAACCCAAGATGGCCTCCTGCTGACAGCTCTGCAAAAGCATTTGTAAACAAGCCTGAGAGGGCTCAAACTGCATCTCAGGTTAACTCCTTGAGTTCCAAATAGCTTTCTGCAATCATCACAGCATTATAACTATACACATTTGTAACCCCTCTGCAAATGGGGGTTCCCAGAAGTCTTCCAGGAACTTACAGGAATGTTCCAAGCCTAGAGGTGTTCGGCATCCAAGATGTTTAAATGTGGTTCCAAGTGAGTGCTATTTGAGCCTCCATGTACTGTCTCTTTAAGAGCTGTCAGCTTTGCAGACATAATTAATTTAGAAGGGGGGATTGTGTGTGTTGCAACACCTGAGTCCCGCCCAGGCTGCTGTCAACTCGCTCCATTTCTGCTGTCGCTAAATGCAAAGAGGGAGCTCTTTCAAAAGGTGTAACAATCTGCCAATAATTGTTTAGAGTAATAATGAAAATTCTCTGCAGTCTGGACTGTTTTTGCTTAGCCCTCCATTCTGGTACTGAACTGCTGAACTGGACCAATCAGTGTGAAGGGGGATTGTTAAAATGGAGTCTGCTGGCAAATCAGAACTTTGACTGTCATTGTGGCGCCAACCACCTCTGTACTGCATGGCCAGAGCCTCTGGGAACTGTAGTTTAGACCTTGGTGCCTTTTTTCACCTATAGAGGGAGCCTGTTGTGACTGACAAGGAGAATCAGCCAACCGGGACCTGGTGAATCTAAAAGAAAGCCCCAGGCTGTCTGCTGGGGAGCCAGATCATAGACTTTTATGGCAGATAAGGACCACTTGGCCCACCCAGTCTGCCCATTTCCCTACCTATTGGATAAGCTGCAGATTCTAGTTAACCAACAGCCTACTTCCTGCAACCCCCCACTATAATTGCCTTATGTCTGTCCCATGCATGTTTGAATTTCCCCACTGTTTTAGACCCCACAACCTCTCCAGGAAGGCGGTTCCATGCATCCACCACTCTCTCTGTGAAAAATAATTTCCTCTCATTACCCCTGAGCTGTCCCCCCTCTAACTTTAAATTGTGCCCCCTTGTTAATTACACATCTCTTGTTCTGAAAGATGCTACCCTCCTAGACTTTGTTGATTCCCTTGAGGTACTTAAAAGTTTCTATTATATCCCCCGTCCCTCCTTTCATCAAGGGTATACATATTAAGCTCACTCAGTCTCTCTTCATATGGTTTCTGATGTAGACCCTGCACCATTTTAGTTGCTCTCCTCTGGACTGCTTCCATCCTGTCTATGTCCTTGCGTAGATGAGGTCTCCAAAACTGCACGCATTACTCCAGATGGGGTCTCACCAACTGTCTGTACAGAGGAATAACCACTTCCCTTTTTCTACTTGTGATGCCCCTTCCTATGCATCCCAGTATCCCCCGGCTCTCCTTACTGACTTCTCACATTGCTTACCCACCTTTAGGTCACCTGATATGACTACACCCAGATCCCTTTCCATTATTGTTGTTGTTAGTACCTCCCCTGCTATTGTGTACTCTTCTTCTGGATTTTTATTTCCCAGGTGTATTACTTTGCACTTCTTTGCATTGAATCTAAGTTGCCATATGTCTGACCATTCCTCCAACATTGCCCAGTCCCTTCTTATCCTTTCTACCCCCCCTTGTGTATCAACTCTGTTATAGATCTTTGTGTCATCTGCAAAGAGGCATTCCTTTTCCTATAAAGACGTTAGAGAGGACTGGACCCAGTGCTGAGCCCTGAGGTACTCCACTAGTAAGCCCCCTTTCTTCAGAATGTGTTCCATTCACTATTACCTTCTGTGTCCTGTTGTGCAGCCAGTTTGCTACCCAGGCTACCACCCTGGGACCCGCTCCCGGACTGGCTAACTTGATTATTAATCTTTTGTGCGGGACTGTGTCAAATGCCTTGCTAAAGTCTAGGTAGGCCATATCCACAGCCCCTCCCTTGTCTATTACTTTGGTCACCCAGTCAAAGAAATTGATTAGATTCATCTGACATGACCTTCCTGCTGTGAATCCATGCTGCTTTGGGTCCTGTGCCCAGCTGGCCTCTAGGTACTGAACAATTCTTTCTTTCAGAAGTGATTCCATCATTTTCCTCACCACTGAGGTCAAACTAACAGGTCTGTAGTTTCCTGCTTCTGCCTTGCTCCCAGTTCTGTGAAGGGGAATCACATCTGCCCTCCTCCAGTCCTCAGGTACCACCCCATCTTCCCATGATTTGTTAAAAAGTGTGGTTAGTGGTGTCACTAGGTCCTCCCTTAGCTCTTTTAGGATTCTAGGGTGCATTCCTCAGGTATTCACCCATTATGCCAAAGTCAGCCCTACTAAAGTCCAGTATCCTTGTCTTTGTATGGCTTGTCTCCATGGTTGTGTTTATTGTGAAGCACACTGTGCAGTGGTCACTTGTTCCCAGATGTCTACGGACTTCTAAATTTGTGATCCTCTCTCCATTGGAGAGTACCAGGTCTAATATTGCTCCCTCCCAAGTGGGTTCCACTACTAGCTGTCTAAGGCATGCCCCCTGTAGGGCATTGAGAAAACCCTGCTCTTGGATGTGGCTGCAGTCCATGTCGTCCAGTTAACATCTGGCATATTCAGGTCCCCCATCAACAGTATCTCCCCTTTTTCAACCATTTTGAGAATGCCCTCTATCATTTTCTTGTCCATTTCCTCCCCTTGAGACAGGGGTCTGTATACAACCCCTGTGCGGATTGTGATGCCATTCCGTCTCCAAGGTTACCCAGAGTGCCTCTTGTCCTCCCCTTTTACTTTTTAGTTCTGTAGCTTTGATCCCTTCCCTTATGTAGAGAGCTACTCCACCTCCTCTTTTACCCTCCTTGTCCCTTCTGTAGATTGTGTACCCTGGTATGTTGACATCCCAGTCATGGTTCTCCGTGTACCATGTGTCTGTGACTGCCACAATATCCAAGTGTTCCTCTTCCATAAGGGCTACTAGCTCTGGATGCTTTATTCCCAGACTATGGGCATTGGTACTCATTGCCCTCCATTTAATGTTGGCTTTATCCTTTTTTACCCCATCCCTGCTCTTATTGCCCTTGTCTATTTTTCCATTTACCCCTGTCCTGCCCTCTGTCAAGCTCTGTACCTCAGTGTTTACCCTACTACCTGCCATGTTTTGTGGGGGGAGGATTGAACTTTCCTGTTTCCTATCAGGACCTCCCCCCTTGGCTAGTTTAGAAGCCTGCCAAGGAAGCCTTTAAATCTGTCACCTATGAGCTTGTTTCCCTTCCTGGACAGATGCAGACCATCATGCCAGTATAGACCTTCATCTCTCCAGGTGGACCCCCAGTCCCCAATGAAGCCAAAGCCCTGTGCTCTGCACTAGTTTTGCAACCATTCATTAAACTGCGTGGTGTGCAGTACCCTAGCCTCACCTCTGCCATAGACTTGCAGCACCTCTGAGAAGGATACTGTGCTTGCTACCTGTCTGAGGCCCCTCCCCAACTCCACAAATTCATCCTGCACTGCACTGATCTCATTCCTAGCTAGGTCATCTGTCCCGAGGTGGACAATGATATATAGTTCCCTCTCCTGTGATGCTGCTTCTGCAATCCTGAGGATTTGCTTCCTGTCCCTCCAAGCCATGGCACCAGGCAGGCACCTTACTTCCCTCTCCTCTCCTCTCCCTTCCCCAGGTCTACACCCCTAACAACTGAGTCCCCTATCAGAAGCTGTTTCTTTCCCCTGTGGTGTCCCTTGCCACTGTTTTGTGGGTCTCCCTTGTGGATGTCCCCAGCATTCTTCTTGGTCTCCACTGAGGGTGTCATCATAGAGGAACCTTGATTTGCCAGACTGACATATGACTTGTGTAGAGGTACAACTCGGGGGCTATGCCTCTGTTCCACCACCCTCCCCCTCCCCCTCCCCCTCCCAGAACCTACTGTGGTCCATCTGCTCTTCACACATGGCAACCTCCGAGGCAATTATGGAACTGGTGCTCTTTGGGTGGGGGAGGCCTACTTAGTCCTTGCCAGTTCAGCCTGGAGGTGGGCAACCTCCTCCCTCAAAGCTGTCAGTTGCCTGCAAATAGGGCAGCAACGCAGGTTCTAGAATATCTCCCGGAAAACTGCTGCCCCACAGCCAGTGCATTGCATCACTCTCCACATGTCCCTCTTCCTTATAATATACAATGAGTAATATATAAAATATGTATTTTTTTTGTTTGTTTTTGTTTTTTTGGTGTGTACTTACCCTTTATGCACTGTGTTGTGTTATTAAGAATATGACAGTTCTGCCCCAAGACCTGTTGAGGAAGTGATGTCAGAACCTTGACTATAAAGGAAATGCCACAACCACTGGTGACTGTTAGAAACAATCAAATACACCACTGCTCCACCACCCTGGTGAGTACTGCCCTTTATAGTAAGTCAACCAACACCACAATTTACTAGACCACTGCTCCTACACAAACCACTCTACTGAGTCCAGGGATAAAAATTAACTCACTGCTCTAGTGACAGT
This sequence comes from Neoceratodus forsteri, assembly GCA_016271365.2. Classification (NCBI taxonomy): domain Eukaryota; kingdom Metazoa; phylum Chordata; order Ceratodontiformes; family Ceratodontidae; genus Neoceratodus; species Neoceratodus forsteri. The sequence continues at coordinate 843,131,762 of CM028134.1, forward strand.
GAAGAAAGAAGGAGCCCTGCTCTTGCTGCAGTGTGTAATTCGCATGGGAAGCACTTGGGAGGCCCCTGAAGTTCATCCTGCAGCCGCTTGTAAGTGCCAGTTCGGACTGAAGCCGAGTTTGTGAGGAGATAGAAGATCCAAAAGTGTGGAAGCCAGGCTTACCTGAAGAAGACCGAAATTTTGCTGAATGCGATTGGCCTGTCAGGGACTGCTGATGCTGTGTGTGCTCCCAGGTATTTTTGCAGTAATTGCGATCAGGATCAAGGATCAGCCTGCCTGGTATAGTACTCTCCTTTTACATATAAATGTGCGTAGTGCTTGTGTGGGATCATGATGTTATTTCCCCTTTTTTCTGTGAGCTGTGTGCTAAAGCTGGAAGCAGATCCCAGCTTGAGTCGCACTAAATCCGCTTGCTATCAACTGCAGTTGGGTCCAGCCACAAGAACCAGTCTCCATACCTTGTTTTACTGGCAATATAGCTAGAACGTCCTCCATCGAGCTTTCAGCTTTGGTATTGCGAGTCTAAATCAAAGTATCTCCTGCAGTCTTTTATCAATTACAAGTGTGTCATCTGATTATTGCTGTTTCATTTCTTCATGAACTGAGCCCCAGGGCTCCATGTTACAACTTGTGTGTGCATGTGTTTTTTCCATCAAAGGGCCCCAACCAGCTGCACCTACCCTGGCTAGCCCCCCACCATCCTGGGTACCCAGAGAGTGACATTTTGGACCCTATATGCATGCACAGTACTGTGATTTGAATATTTCCAAACCAAATTAACCTGGATTGCCCCCTCCTTGTTACTGCCCCCTCTAATAAATCAGATTTGTTGTTATTGAACTATATGCTGTCTGTGGTGTCAGTACATGTAGAAAAAGCATTGCATTGTGTTTGTGTATATTACCTAACCTTGTTTTACACGGGGTCCTCAGAGACATGCTGCAAGACATCAGTCCTGAGGGTAAGTCTTACTGTGTGTGTAAGGAGTGTGCATTTGCGGGGTATTGGGAAGGTAACTCCCATGTACTGTGTGGACCACTAGTGGGAACAAAGGGGGGGTCACAGTGTCCCAGAGGGCTGTACCCAAGCTTGTTTAACCACTACCAACCCTGACCTCCAGGTGGAGGCACCCGTCACTGGACCTAGGCCCCTAAACCTGTCAGTAGCCAAGCAGGCAGGGGTAGTAGCCCTTGGGATAGCACCACCTGGGGGTTACATCTTGGAGGCACCACTGGGATTAGCGTCCTCTAGTGGCCATATTTACGAATTACTGTTAAAAATAAATGGATACCCCAACAGAAGTGGCTGTACACCAGTTGGTGGGGTGGTGTACTGGTCAGGAGATCGACCCCCAAAATGCTATACTTATCTTGGATATCCCACTGGGTACCAGTACGGACACTGTAGAGGGAGTACTTTCCAAGGTCGAATGTTTACGAAACCCTGTGGTGGTGGGTCAACAAGCTAATCTGCTCGCCCACACTTTCATGGCCTTAATAGAGTGTAAGGACCCTGTAGACAGTTCTAAAGTGCCACAGACTATTAGCCCAGGGAAGCCCTCACTGTCTGGAGAGTGATAATTAAAGACAGTAAAGACCCCGGGGAGAACAAGCCTCCCCCACTATTTGAAACTTTTGAGGAGAAATTTGCTAAATTGTTGCTGGAGGAAGGGAAAACTGTGGAGGATTTAAAGAAACTATTATTGCCACCTGGGAACGTTCCTCCCCCAACACCTTCTCCCCCTCCAGCACCTGCTATTGCCCCTCTTTCTCTGCCAGTGCTAGCCCCTATGTCTGTTCCTGCCATTAGTCACGACTCTTACCGCAGGTTGAGAATTTTCTCTGGCCCCCATCCCCAACCCACAAGGGGAGGATGATTGGGAGACCTGGATAGACTGTGTTACCCCTTTGGTATCTGAGTGGCAGTGTGCAGAGTCTGAGAAACAGAAAAGAATCCTAGAGAGTTTGACAAGTCCCACTCTGGAAGCCATTAAGTCTTTGAGGTCCACAAACCCTGATGCATCTGCCCAAAAGTACCTAACTGCACTTCAAGGCAATTTTGGGAGCATTGAGTCAGGGGAGAGCTGGATGTGGAAGTTTCAAGATACAAAACAATGGCCAGGGGAAAGTTTATCTGCATAGGTTACTCATCATGAAAGAGTGCTGCAGAAGGCCTACCGGAAAGGTAGGGTGGCCACCAGTGACTTAAACCATGTGAGGTTGGGGCACATACTGCAACATGCAAAGCATTCAAAATTGCAGCTCCTTCAGTTGAGGCTTCAAGATAGGAGGGGTAACCTGCCAGATCATTGTGATTTGATAAAAGAAGTCTGGGAAGTTGAGGAGGAGGAGGATTTCTCAGAGCCCCGAGCAGTTGTAGCTGCTACATCCTCTGCTCCAAGTGCGGGGTCAACTGCTGATGGCCAGGGATCACCGAAAGCCCATGTTGAAAGTCAAGAATTAAGTGCCTGCCAAACGGGGATGGCTGTAAATACTATGCCCTGGGAGGAGCTGCTGAGGGAGATCAGGAATGCAACAGACAGTCTTATCATGAGGGCCGCTCCTACGAGTACGGGCAATGACTCTTGTCCGACTGCTTCTGCTATGGGGGTAGGGGTGCCCATCCAGGCATCTGCAGCTGACAGCAGCTCAAAACTTAATGTCTTGATTATAGAAGTGAGAGAACTGAAGAGATGTCTCCAAATATCTAACCCAACGCCGGCTGAGGTGGCACCAAGGTTTTCTATTGATAGTACCAATGCCGCAGCCCCCAATGTGATGCCTCAGTCACCCCAAACATCAGCAGACATATTTTGCCCTAATTGTGGGAAGGATGGGCACATGAAGAGGGAATGCCGGTCTCGGAAAGACTTAGAGAGAGTGGTGAATCGGCTACAAGGAGAGCTTTGGAGCACAAAACAGTGGTTAAGAGGTGCATGAAATGACCACAGTGAAGGTCCCAGAAATGCTAACTCACGTTCCTTTGTGGCTAGATCATCTGCCCAAGCCCTTGCTACCACCTCTCCAGACTGGTCCAGAATAGTGGGTCCCTCCATGGAGACCACTGTGAAGGTGAATGGAGTGTCTACAAGAGCTATATTGGACAGTGGCTCCCAAGTGACAATTATGTTCCAGGACTGGTATCAGAAGCACCTGTCTGATGTGCCCTTACAACCGCTGGAAGGACTGCATGTCTGTGGGTTAAGTGAGAAGGTCTACCCTATTCCAGGTATATCTGAATTTGGCTGTCTTTTCCCACCTCCAAGGCTGGAGTGGCCGAGCAAGTAGAGACCCTGGCATTAGTGTGTCCCCCTACCAGACTGTATGATGGGATTCCTCTACTAACCGGGACAAATGCACATATGTTTGAATGGTTGGCGCAGTTGTGTTATGAGAAACAAGGGACAAGGACTGGTAGAGCTTTGAGAATTCCGGCCTTGATCAAGAACGCCTAGGAGGCACAGCGAGATGCTGAAGGAGTGGACTCAGAGGAACCGGTTGGAATTGTTTGGAAGAAGGATCCTGAGTCCCTGATCCTGGCTCCAAATGCCTCGTGTACCTTACAGGGGGAAGTCCGTATCAGAAAGGATGTCAAGAATAAAATCCTCATGTGGGATGCACCAGGCGATGAGAAATTGCCGGAAGGACTGCTGGTCAAGCCAAGTATTTTGCCTGCCAGAGCCCATGCTTATGCCAGATGGATAATGGTCCAAGTTCATAATGTGTCTGATAGAGAGATTTGAGTAAATAGAGGTTGCACCCTGGCTAATGTACATTGTGCAGATGCTGCAGTGCTACCCAGTGACAAGTGTTCGGGGGAAAATGACAGAGTGACACCTGACTTGTTTGATATTGGTGACTCCCCGTTGTCAGCCAAATGGAAGATGAGAATCAGTAGAAAGCTTGCCCAGAGAGACCAGGTGTTTTCTTTAAAGGAATGGGACATAGGGTGTGGGCAGGGAGCTGAGCACCACATCCAGCTGCATGATGAAAGGCCATTTTGTGAGAGGTCTCAATGCCTGGCGCCTGCTGACATAGATGATGTGAGTCGGCATCTGCAAGAGATGCTTACTGCTGGTGTAATCCAAGAATCCAGAAGCCCATATGCTTCACCTATTGTGGTAGCGAGAAAAAAGAATGGGACAGTAAGGATGTGCATGAAATATCACACCTTGAACCGGCGGACTATCCCTGATCAGTATACAATGCCCCGCATTCAGGCTGCTTTAGACTGCCTGAATGGTAGCAAGTGGTTCTCCGTGCTGGATCTTCGCAGCGGGTACTACCAGATTCCAATGGCCCCAGAATACCGTGAAAAGACAGCCTTTATCTGTCTGCTTGGTTTCTATGAGTTCATGAGGATGCCTCAAGGGTTTTCAGGTGCCCCAGCCACTTTTCAATGACTGATGGAGCGTGCAGTGGGGAACATGAATCTATTCGAGAGCCTGGTATACCTAGATGATGTTATTGTGTTTGGCATCTCGCTGGAGGAACATAAGAGCAGATTATTCAAGGTGTTGAACTGACTGGAAGACTTTGGCCTTAAACTATCCATCAATAAATGTCAGTTCTTCCAAACCTCTGTAAAGTATGTGGGGCACATAGTGTCCACAGAGGGAATAGAAACAGACCCGAGTAAAGTTGAGGCCTTGACCATCTGGCCACAGCCCCACAATCTAAAAGAATTGCAAAGATTCCTGGGATTCTGTGGTTACTATCGCCGGTTCATCAAGGACTATTCAAGAGTGATTCTTCCTCTGCTTAATCTTACTCAAGGTTACCCACCTACTAACAAAAAATAAGAGGTCGGCTTCTCCTGAGACTGAGAGAGTGTATTTACGTCCCAATGAAGTTTTTGGGGCAAGATGGACACCGGATTATGAAGCTGCTTTTCATGAGATTATATACCAACTCACTCAAGCTCCTGTCCTTGCATATGCAGATCCAGCAAAACCCTATGTCCTACACACTGATGCTAGCCTGCAAGGTTTGGGGGCTGTGTTGTACCAGGAGCACGAGAATGGACTGAGACCAGTGGCCTTTGCCAGTAGAAGTCTGACCCCATCCAAAAAGAACTATCATGTACATAAGTTAGAGTACCTAGCTTTGAAGTGGGCCATTGTTGACCAATTCCACGAGTACTTGTATGGGGCTAAGATACTACTAAAAACTGACAATAATCCTTTGACCTATGTGCAAACTTCAGCTAAGTTGGATGCTACAGGCCATAGGTGGCTTTCTACATTATCCACATATGACTATGCTGTGGAATGTAGAGCAGGCCTGAATCACATAGATGCTGAAGCTCTCTCACGGAGGCCTGTTACCCAGAATGACTGGGTCAGACTGTCAAAACCTGATATTCGAGCACTCTACCAGAAGTTTGACAGGGAGGAACAAATGTCCACGGACGCAGTGGACTGTATGGTTGATTGTTTGGGACCCTCTGAGAATTGCATACCTGCTGCTTATTGCCACTTTTCTGCATTAGACATTAGTGCATTGCCTCAGCTAGACAATGACAGTCTTCAGCAGGCTCAATCCAGAGATCCTATGATCAAACCAGCTTTAGAAGCCCTCTATGTAGGGAAAGATGTGTCCAAGTTACGCTCCACTGATTTGAGAACTGCATTGTTATACAAGGAAGGTCCTAAGTTGAAACTGATTAATAGACTGTTATACAGAGAAACAGTAGACAGAGGGAGACAAATAGACAAACAACTAGTTTTGCCCACTGCCTTCTGAGACTTGGTACTGAGGTCCATACACAACCACTTGGTGCACCTTGGTATAGACAGAACTTTTGACTTGGTGAGATCCAGATTCTATTGGCCTAAGATGTGGGCTGATGTTGAGCAGCACATTCAAACCTGTAGTCGCTGTTTACAGAGGAAAGCCTTGCCCCAGAGGGCTGCCCCCCTTGTTAACATCTCCACCAGTGCCCCCATGGAGCTGATCTGTATTGATTTTCTGAGTTTGGAGCCAGATCAAAGAAATATTAGTAATGTGCTGGTGGTCACTGACTATTTTACGAGATATGCCCAAGCTTTCCCCACCAAGGACCAGAAGGCAGCCACCATGGCAAAAGTACTTGTAGAAAACTTTTTTGTTCACTATGGGGCTCCACAAAGAATCCATTCTGATCAAGGGAGAGACTTTGAGAGTTGTTTGATCAGAGATGCTTTCTCTGTGGAGAGTGCGAAAGTCCAGAACCACCCCTTACCACCCCCAGGGGGACTCACAGCCTGAACATTTTAACCGCACTCTGTTGGATATGCTGGGCACCCTCCACCCAAAGGACAAGCCTAGATGGAGCCAACAAATTAGCACCTTGGTACATGCCTACAACTACACCAAAAGTGATGCCACTGGGTTCTCCCCCTACCGCCTTATGTTTGGCAGAGAGGCCCGGCTACTGGTAGATGTTTGTTTCGGAGGTTCTCATGATGGGGTTTGAGCTGATAACTATTTACAGCAATAGTTCTCGGACTTTGTCACAGTGAGCCTCCCCAAATCCATGGAAAAGATTTTGAGCCTCCCCCTGAATTGAAATAATCTTGGGCCTCCCCAAAGAAAAATAACGTACTGTACTTTGTGCAGTACACCATAAATAGATTGAACCCCTTTGAGTACTTGGCTCACATTCAGTTCTTTGTCTTCTGCTTAAAGTTGGACCAGCATAACATTCTGTGGTGATTTGCATATACAGCCCATGATGCTTTGCATTGTGGGGGCATGTGATTTTGTATTTTCTTTAAACTTGGCTTCCCAGCCAAATGCCCTTTGAGGTAACCCTTGCCTCAGTGTTTGCGCACAGAGGTTCTTTGTCTTTTAAATAGATTTTTATTTTAATGGGTTCACCACAATATATCCAAGGCACACTTCCTTAAGGGTAGCTGGTCCATTCCACTGGGGTGTCAAACAGACGAGGCATACTGAGGAGTCCTGGTAGGATGAAACATGTGTCTATGTCTTCTGTTAGCATTCTTTGCAAACTGTGTGAGAGGCCTTTCAGCACCATGCAATTCTGCTTAAAGTTGGACCAGCATAACATTCTGTGGTGATTTGCATATGCAGTCCATGATGCTTTGCATTGTGGGGATGTGTGATTTTGTATTTTCTTTGTCTTATACTGACTTGGAACTTTTGAGAAGAGCTCCTGTTTCAAAGGTTTTATCTGAATAACAAATAATTAAAATATTATTATTCAGCTTATTGTAACCCCCACACACACACACACAGACCAGCCTAATTGCTCTGCTTTTTTCATTCTTGAACCATTGTTACCCTTTGTTGCAGTACCTTCATGGGTCAGACTACTTCCTCTGTTTCCTCTCTATATAAAATAACCTTCCCACACACTTTGCCTCTCCTCCCCCTTCTCTGCTCCTAAGCAACTTCTCGGGGGTTACTTTGCTCCTTCTTGCTATTGCTCTTAGCACTTCTATGCTCAACCCATGTATTGGGCTGTTCTGCCATCAGTTTACAAATTGATCAATTACCACCACTCATTATTAATTTATTGTTCACGTTAATTTGCACCATTGCTAATTCTATATTTCTTGATTGTTTTTCAGTTACCTTTTTAAATGTATTTACTCCCTACCCTTCCCCGGGTACACCTGAAATGAGCCTTGGCTCATTCACCATCCCTTGTCACCTATTAGTAAATAAATACATAAAATTCACCTACTACTATTATTCTCTTTCAGTTTGCTTCATCTCTTCACACAAAATATATAAAACTCAAAATTTAAATACAGTACTTTTTCAGACTTGCTTGAGCCTCCCCTGGAACAGGTTGGGGCCTCCCCAAGGAGGCTGGCCTCATCATTTGAGAACCCCTGATTTACAGTATGTGCAAAAGTTAAAGGCCCAGCTGAATCATGCATATGAGACTGGCTCAAACCATGGCTGCCAAAAGAAATCTGGCCAAAAAAGAAAGGTATGATAAAAAGGTGAAAGCACAGAAACTCCAGGAGGGAGATCGGGTACTGCCAAGAAATCTGGGACTGCATGGCAAACACAAGATTGCAGACAGGTGGCACCATCTCCCTCACATTGTGGTGGGCAAACTAGATGATCTGCCTGTGTACAAAGGAAGGCCTGAGAATAATTCAAAAGATGTTAAAACAATGCACAGAAATTATTTACTGCCCATTGGACAAATCTTGATTGAGTCTGAGCCCCTAGAAAGTGCTCCCTCTGGACCAGTAACCCGAGCTGCTGCTAAGCAAAAGCAAAGAAAGTCTGCATCTATAGATGCTGAATTAAAGTGTTCTTCACAACAAGTCCCAGTTGAACAGGATTGTCAGTCTATGTCAGAGGAAAGTGAGTGCAACTTTGGGTACTACCCCTCTTACGAACTGAGCCAATTGTTTCAAGGCACCCTTCTAGTCAATCATGGAGATGAAGCTGGGCCTTCTGGACTGCCTAAGCCCCCAGCTTTGTCCTTGGAGCCAATGCTCCCAGAAAGTGAAGTGCAAAGTATCAAGTCAGATGACATGGAATCACTGTGTATGGTTGAACTGTATGAGCTTTCAGAGGAGGAAAATGATGAACTGGGACAGCCTGGTGATATACTAGAACAAGAAGAGTATGTTGGGTGCCCTGATGGTTCACTGCCAGTGTCAGAAAACTCCCCATGTGAGACAAGTGTTGTGGACTCAGAGATTGCAACTCCTGGAGCTGAAAGTGCCCCCAGTTCTAGTCTCTCTACTCCAATGGAAACTCCCCTGGCCAATAAAGACAGTGATGAAAGCGAGCCTAAAAGTGCAGAGACTGTAACAGTTCCCCCTAGAAAGACTGGTTGAGTTGTGAAGCCCGTGGTGTGCTTAAGCTATGATTCTCCTGGAAGATCTATGAACTTGTCTCTTAATGTGGTCCATAAGGGAGTGTATGTGTCCCCGAGCCATTGCCCAAACTGAGCATAAGTGCTAACTCCAAGTTATTGGTCTTGCCTCTAAGTATGGTGCCCCTGCCCCATCTAGCCCCAAAGTAGCTGATAGGGAAGGGCCGCCTCTCTTCAGGTTTCATATACAGGAAGTAATGACCTGATTTCAGAATGTTTGTATATACAATGTTGTGTAACCAGTAGTAAACTGTGAATTACAGAATAAGTATAGCTATATCAATTATTTAATATGTTGACTGTTGTTTAAAAAGATGCAGACCTGAACTGTTGGTGATATGAACAAATGCGATAATCTGTTTTTAAAATGTTATAAGGGTACCTACTTGATGCAGATAGCAAGTTTTTCCAGGCCAGGAAGGGTGTAACCCCACCTGCAAATGGGGGTTCCCAGAAGTCTTCCAGGAGCTTGCAGGAATGTTCCAAGCCTGGAGGTGTTCAGCACACAAACTGTTTAAATGTGGTTCCACTTGGGTACTATTTGATCCTCCATGTACTGTCTCTTTAAGAACTGTCAGCTTTGAAGACATAATTAATTCAGAAGGGGGATTGTGTGTTTCAATGCCCGAGTCCCTTCCAGGCTGCTGTCAACTCGCTCTGTTTGTGCCGTCACTAAATGCGCAGAGGGAGTTCTTTCAAAAGTTATAACGATCTGCCAGGAATTGTTTAGAGTAATAATGAAAATTCTCTGCAGTCTGGACTGTTTTTGCTTAGCCCTCCATTCTGGTACTGAACTGCTGAATTGGACCAATCAGTGTGAAGGGGGATTGTTAAAATGGAGTCTGTTGGCAAATCAGAACTTGGACCGTCATTGTGGAGCCAGCCACCTCTGTACTGTATGGCGAGAGCCTCTGGGAAATGTAGTTTAGACCTTGGTGCCTTTTTTCACCTATAGAGGGAGCCTGTTGTGACTGACAAGGAGAATTAGCCAACCGGGACCTGGTGGAGCTAAAAGAAAGCCCCAGGCTGTCTGCTGGGGAGCCAGATCAGTAGTGACAGTGAAGAAAGAAGGAGCCCTGCTCTTGCTGCAGTGTGTAATTTGCGCGGGAACCACGTGGGAGGCCCTGAAGTTCGGCCTGCAGCAGTTTGTAAGTGCCAGTTCGGACTGAATCTGAGTTTGTGAGGAGAAAGAGGATCCAGAAGTGTGGAAGCCAGGCTTAATGTGAAGAAGACCAAAATTTTGCTGAATGCGATCGGCCTGTCAGGGACTGCTGATGATGTGTGTGCTCCCGGGTATTTCTGCAGTAATTGCAATTGGGATCAAGGAGCAGCCTGCCTGGTACAGTACTTTTCTTTTACATATAAATTGGCATAGTGCTTGTGGGGGATCACAATGTTATTTCCCCTTTTTCTGTGAGCTGTGTACTAAAGCTAGAAGCAGATCCCAGCTCGAGCCGGACTAAATCCACTTGCTATCAACTGCAGTTGGGTCCAGTCACAAGGACCCTGTCTCCATATCTTGTTTTTCTGGCAATACAGCTAGAACATCCTCCATCCAGCTTTCAGCTTTGGTATTGTGAGTACAAATCAGCGTATCTCCCTGCAGCCTTTTATCGATTACAAGTGTGTCATCTGATTATTGCAGTTTCATTTCTTCATGAACTGAGCCCCAGGGCTCTGGATTACAATTTGTGTGTGCATGTGTTTTTTCCATCAAAAGGCCTCAACCAGCTGCACCAACCCTGGCTAGCCCCCCCCCCACCACCACCACCACCACCACCACCACCATCCTGGGTACCCAGAGAGTGACATTTTGGACCTTATATGCATACACAGTAGTGTGATTTGAATATTTCCAAACCAAATCAACCTGATTGCCCCCTCCTTCTTACTGCCCCCTCTAATAAATCAGATTTGTTGTTATTAAACTATATGATGTCTGTGGTGTCAGTACATGTAGAAAAAGCATTGTATTCTGTTTGTGTATATTGCCTAACCTTGTTTTATAGAGGGTCCTCAGAGACATGCTGCAAGACATCAGTCCTGAGGGTAAGTCTTACTGTATGTGTAAGAAGTGTGCATTTGTGGGGTATTGGGAAGGTTTCTCCCATGTACTGTGTGGGCCACTAGTGAGAACAAAGTGGGGGGTCACAGTGTCCCGGAGGGCTGTACAGAAGCTGATTTACCACTACCAACCCTGATCTCTGGGTGGAGGCATCCGTCACTGGACCTAGGCCCCTTACCTATCAGTAGCCAAACAGGCAGGTTTAGTAGCCCTTGGGATAGTGCCACCTGGGGGTTACACATTTCAAACCAAGGGATCCTAGTTTCACATAAAGATTCACATATATTTTTATAACCACAAATATACAAGGGGAAGAAAAGACAGAAACAGCAAGCAGACACAGAGAGATAGCAAGAGGCGGTGAATCGCAAGACCATCAGAGTGATCAGTTCCTAGGTCTCATGAGAATATTTGGTTGCTCAACCAGACAGGTGAGACAGAAAAGGAGAGGATAGAACAGATCCTTGTGTTTAACTCTTTCTGCATAACAAATGGGACAGGGCCTTATTCAACCCTGTCACACCTGGGGGCAGAAATGAGCCTGAAGGGAAGGACCAAAAACTGGTAATGCCCTGAGGGTAGACAGAACCTCAGGTATGTTCTGTGACAAGGCCTGAACAGAGATGTGGAAATAAGCATCCTTTAGATACAGAGATGCTAACCAGTTGCCTTGATGTAGAGAGAGAATGACTATGGCAAGGGTGACCATTTTGAACTTGGGCTTTGCCAAGTGCTTGTTTAGGAGTCTGAGGTCCAGAATAGGTCACCATTCCCCATTTTTCTTTTGGGTGAGAAAATATCTGGAGTACATACCCTTACCCCTTTGAGAAGGAGGGAAGGAGGGACTGGCTCTACTGCTTTTGCTTGCAGAAGCTTTTTGACCTCCAATTCCAGCAGGATTGTCTCTGCAGGGGGTGAGGATCGGAAAACTCTGGGACTCTGCAGACTTGGGAATTTTTTGAATTGTAGGGCGGAGCCCTGGCTCACCACCTCCAGGATCCACTTGTCTGTGGTAATGTTCTTCCACTCCTGGAGGTAGTGGGCCAGCCTGACTTCCACTGAGAGAAGGGTGGCAACCTGTTCTGAGCAGTCAGAGGTTCTGTCTGGGCTGAGCCCTGGAAGCTGGGGTTGGATCAGTCTGTCTGGAAGGCCTCCTACCCCTTCCCTTGTAGTAGCTGCTCACCTGGGAATAATCTAGGGGAATAGGCACTGAGGTACAAGCTCTAGGGTAATAACTCCTACCTTCTCTTCCTGGGAATCCAAAAGAAGTGTAGACTTTATTTTGTAGAGTTGCTTCTGAGGTGGTTTTTTATTCTTCCACCTTTTCACGTATGCCTCAGTTTTGTCACCAAAAAGAGAATTATTCTCACAGGGAAAGTCCATAACCTTCATCTGTGTATCCTGAGTGAGACTAGTTTTTCAGAGTCAGGAAAACCTTCTCATGGAAACTGATACAAACAACAGCCTAGAGGCAGTGTCCTTGGCATCCATGGCCAAGTGAAACTGATATTTAGTGGCATCCAATGCTTTCCTGGCAATGTCAACCAAATTATGGGCAATGTCACCTGACAATTTGTCAGGCAGGGCCAAAACAGATTTCCAGAGAGCTTTTTGGTACTGGGCAGCATATAAGACAGACAGAAGTCCAGGAGGAAGGAGCTACTGGTATAACTAAAACTTCTCTACTAGGACTGTATTGCCCTCCACTCCCCACCCTAAACCAGTTCTACTTTTATAGGCACAGGATTTAACTGACAATAGGAACTTCCTGTTTGGGAGCAGGAAGTGAGTGATCACAGAGCCACAAAAGACTCACCATCCTAGAAGGGCAAGAGTAGCTCTCCATCCCCCCCAGCTGCTGGAGGTCTGACTCTGAGCAAGTAAGGAGACTACTGAGAACTATAGGAACTTCTTGTCTCAGAACAGGAAGATCAAGAGATAAAAGGGTGCAGAGGCAGTAAATAAGTAGGGAGAGAAGAAAAAAAGAAATAAACAAACAGAGGAAAGAGTAAGTATTCCAAATAACAGTTAGGGGGCCAGAAAAAAGACATGATGGGAGTGGTGCAGTGCAGTGGCTGTGGAGCAGCAGTCTTCCGGGAGATGTTTTGGAGGATGCGGTGTTGTCCCATCTGCAGGCACCTCTCTGGGCTGAGGGAGGAGGTTGCTCATCTCCAGGCTGAGTTAGCTAGGATTTGTGGGACCTCCTCTCCCACCCAGGGACCACCAAGGTCACTGTCATTGCCTCAGAGGTTGCCAAAAAAGAGGAGCAGTTGGACCACAGTGGGCTCAGGGAGGGTGAGGGTGGTGGAACAGAGGCTCATCCCTCCAGTTGTACCTCTCCACAATTTCTATGCCGTTCTGGAAAAGTGTGGTTCCTCTATGGAGGCACCCACAGTGGAGACTAAGGAAGATGCTGGGAACTTCCACAAAGGAGACCCAAAGTAGGGTGGCATGGGACCCCACAGGGGAAGGAAACAACTCCTGGTGGGGGACTCCATTGTTAGAAAGGTAGAACTGGGGGAGGAAGGGGAGAGGGAGGTAAGGTGCCTGCCTGGCGCCATGGCTTGGAGAGACAGGGAGTGAATCCTCAGGATCGCAGGAGCAGCTGCACAGAGGAGGGAGCTGGATATCATTGTCCACCTAGGAACAAATGACCTGGCTAAGAAAGGGATCAGAGCAGTGCAAGAAGCATTTGTGGAGATGGGGAGGGGCCTTAGACAAATAGCACACACGGTAACCTTCTCGGAGGTGCTGCCTGTCTATGGCATGGATGAAGCTAGGGTGCTCCACACCATGGGATTCAATCATTGGTTGAAAAACTGGTGCAGAGCTCAGGGATTTGGCTTCATTGGAGACTGGGGGTCCACCTGAAGGGAAGCAGGCCTATACTGGCATGATGGTCTGCATCTGTCCAGGAGGGGAACCAGGATCCTAGGTGATAGGTTTAAATACTTCATTGACAAGTATTTAAGCTAGCTAAGGGGGTAGGCACTGGAAAGGAGCAGGGGAAATCCTAGCCCCCCAAAAAATATCAGGGTACTAAGTGAGGTAGACACCAACATAGATGTCAATAGAGAGAAGCGCAGGGGTAAATGGAGAAAGTGACAAATGCAATAAGGACAGGGATGGGGCAAAAAGAGGTACGGACATCAAGAAATGGAGGGTAATGAGTACCAATGCCCGTAGTCTGGGCAACAAGCTCCCTGAACTGGTGGCCTTGATGGAAGAGGGATGCCTGGATATTGTAGCAGTCATAGAAACATGGTACACAGATAACCATGACTGGGATGTTAACAGACCAGGGTACACAACCTACAGGAGAGACAGGGAGGGCAGAAGGGGGGAGGAGTAGCTCTCTATGTAAGGGAAGGGATAAAAGCAACTGAACAAAAGAGTAAACAGGGAGCAGAGGAGGCACTGTGGGTCACCTTAGAGACTGGAAATGGCACCTCAATCCACACAGGGGTTGTATATAGACCCCCATGTCAGGGGGAGGTAATGGACAAGGATATGATAGAAGGCATCCTTAGGATGGCAGAGAAAGGGGAGATACTGTTGATGGGGGACCTTAACATGCCAGATGTTAACTGGAGCACCTTTGATGCAGCCACATCCAAAAGCAGGGCCATTCTTGATGCCCTTCAGGTGGCCTCAAACAGCTAGTTTTGGAACCCACTCATGAGGGAGCAATCTTAGACCTCACTCTCAAATGGGAACAGTGAGAGGATCTCAGATCTTAGAAGTGGGTAGCCATTTGGGAACAAGTGACCACCAGTGTGGTTCATGATAAACTCTGCTACAGAGTCAAGCCATACAAAAGTGAGGGTTCTGGACTTCAGGAGGGCTGACTTTGGCAAGATGGGAGAGTGCCTTAGAAAAGCACTAGCAAACAGGCTAGAAGGAGGGGTGGAGCAACAATGGGCAAATATCAAAACTGCCATCACAGAGGCAACAAGCCTTTGTGTGAAGCAATTAAACAAATCAAAATGAAAGAAAAAGCCACTATGGTTCTCAAAAGAGGTGGCGGTGAAGGTTAGGGAGAAAAAGATAGCATTTAGGAAGTATAAAGAAACACAGAAGGAGCAGGACAGAGAACTGTACCAGTTAAGGCAGAAGGAAGCAGGGAGGGTAGTCAGAATAGCAAAGGCACAAACTGAGGAAAAGATAGCTAACTCAGTTAAGAAGGGGAATAAAACCTTTTATATGTATCAGGGAGCGTAGAAAGACAAAGGGAGGGATAGTGAGGCTGAATAGAATGGATGGTGGGTGGGCAGAGAGTGACAGTGATAAAGCAGGGATACTGAATGAATACTTCTGTTCAGTATTCACAAAAGAGGAAGTGGGGGAGGTGCTTAATCCAATTAACAGAAGCACTCTGGAGATGGGGGTTGATCACAGTCCTTTCACAGAAGAAAGGGTTCTGAAAGAACTCCTTAAACTAAAGGCGGACAAAGCAATGAGGCCAGATGGAAGTCACCCCAGAATTCTAAAAGAATTAAGCAGAGAACTAGTGACACCACTGACTATGCTTTTTAACAAATCATGGGAGGATGGTGTGGTACCCGAGGACTGGAAGAAGGCGGATGTGATTCCCCTTCACAAAAGTGGTACCAAGACGGAGGCAGAAAACTACAGACCTGTCAGTTTGACCTCTGTGGTGGGGAAAGTGATGGAATCACTTCTGAAGGAAAGAATTGTTGAGTACCTAGAGGCCAGTGGGGCACAGGACCCAAGGCAGCATGGGTTCACAGCGGGAAGGTCATGTCAGATGAATCTAATTGATTTCTTTGACTGGGTGACCAAAGTAGTAGACCAGAGATGGGCTGTGGACATGGCCTACCTAGACTTTAGCAAGGCATTTGACACAGTACCACACAAAAGATTAATAGTCAAATTAACCAGCCTGGGAGTGGGTCCCAAGGTGGTAGCTTGGGTAAAACATTGGCTGAACAACAGGACACAGAAGGTAATTGTAAATGGAGTCCACTCTGAAGAAAGAGGGGTTACTAGTGGGGTACCGCAGGGTTCAGTACTGGGTCCAGTCCTTTTTAATGTCTTTATAAGTGACATTGCAGAGGGACTGGAAGGAAAAGTATGCCTCTTTGCAGATGACACAAAGATCTGCTACAGGGTTGATACACAAGGAGTCATGGAAAGGATGAGAAGAGACTTGGCGAGGTTGGAGGAATGGTCAGAAGTATGGAAGCTAGGATTCAATGCAAAGAAGTGCAAAGTAATGCACCTGGGAAACAAAAACCCAGGGGAAGATTACACAATGGGGGGGAGGTAGTAACAACAACGAAAATGGAAAGAGACCTAGGGGTAATCATATCAGATGACCTTAAGGGTGGCAAGCAATGCGAGAAGGCGATAGGGAGGGCTGGGGGGATACTGGGATGTATAGGGAGAGGTATCACCAGCAGAAAACAGGAAGTTGTTATCCCCCTGTACAGACAGTTGATGAGACCCCATCTGGAGTACTGTGTCCAGTTCTGGAGACCCCATCTCCGAAAGGACATAGACAGGATGGAGGCAGTTCAGAGGAGGGCAACTAAAATGGTGCAGGGTCTGCAAGAGAAGCCATAAGGAGAGACTAAAGGAGCTTAATATGTATACCCTTGAGGAAAGAAGGGAGAGGGGGGACATGATAGAAACGTTTAAGTACCTCAGTGGAATCAACAAAGTCCAAGAGGGTAGCATCTTTCAGAAAAAGAGATGTGCAAGAACAAGGGGACACAATTTGAAGATAGAGGGAGACGGCTCAGGGGCAATGTGAGGAAGTATTTTTTCACAGAGAGGGTGGTGGACGCATGGAACAGCCTTCCTGAGGAGGTTGTGGGGTCTAAAACTGTGGGAGAATACAAGAATGCATGGGACAGACATAAGGCAATTTTTGTGGGGGGTAGGAAGAAATAGGCTGTTGGTTAACTAGGATCTGCAGCTTATCCTCTAGGTAGGGAAATGGGCAGACTAGGTGGGCCAAGCGGTCCTTATCTGCCATCAAAGTCTATGTTTCTATGTGTCTATGTTTATTTGCTTTTGGTAACCCAGTAAGTGCACTAGACAAAACTGCCTATTTTCAGGTACGACCCGGGAAAGTACAAGTCAAAGAACGAGGAATAACAAATATATATACACTGCAGTACAATAAGAGTTCCAGCAGCTTTACAGAGGTGCAAATTACATAGCACATAAGTGGAAGGTACATATCCCACGATAGAAGAGGAACAAAAACAGGCAATATTGGCACAGTAAGGGATAAAAAATGTATAAACATGAAGGTGCAATAAGCTAAGTCTAGCTAGGAGGCAGTTACTCTAGCTGAAACAGAAGAACCTAAGTGCATATCTGTACCTCGGGAAGAGTCGGGGAAGGGAAGGGTCAGAGTAGACACGGTGACATAAGTGCAGGGCAAGGATGATTTGCATGAATCATGAAACTACGGGCATTTGCATGTGTCAAGGGAGGTGAGGTAATTGGAAAGTGCTTTCTTGATGGCAGGGTGGGATTTGGAATGTCTGAGGCCAAATGGAAGACAGTTCCAAAATTTGGGGGTGTAAAAGGAAAAGGCAAGTTTACCCACCCTGGTGGAGCATTCGGGGACAGACAGCAGAGCTTAAGACATGGACTGGAGGGTAAGGAGGTATGGAGAAGCCATGTAAGCTGCCTGTCTGAGAAGAAGGGCGGAAGCTACATACCCCTTCTTTCCTATGCTGTCAAGCTTTCTGGAATCTTTGTCCGGGGGCAAGATGAAAGAGGAACTTTTGCTTTGTCACAGGCTGTAGCCTGAACTACTCCCTCATGGTCTGGGTGGGAATACAGATAGATACTCTGCAGTAGATCTGTCCATCTGGTATTTTTTCTCCACCTTCTTGTCAACCCCAGGGACAGAGGATGGAGTCTGTAGAATTTTTAGGGTCGCCATCCTAAGAAAGTTGTGAATAGGGAGAAACAACCTCTTTGTAGGAACCAGACTCATTATGTCAAGAAACTCATTCTTCTCCTCATCCTCCATTGTTTCTTGTGAGGCAGGGCACAATGTGTCAGCCATTTGCCTGACAAAAGGAAAGTGGAAGGAGAAATCCTCCTGTCCCTGAGGAGAGGTACCAAACTCCTTCTCAGGGGATACCACAGGCTCAATAGGTTCCCTTAAGTCTGGGTCATCCTCTTCCTCCTCAAAATAAATTTCAGGTCTTTGGTCTGGGGGAACCGGAGTCTGAAGAGGAACCAGAGAACCCAGAAGGGATCCTGCAGCTTGAATGACCTGCAGGGCTTTGGCAATGTATTCAGCAGAGGGCATTTTAGTTTCGTCTGTTGGGAGCACTTTTGCTTCTTCAGCAGGAGGTGCAGCAACATGGTTTTCTTTGCTTCTTTTTAGCAGGAACAGAATCTGAAGCAAGCTCAGTGGGTCTCTTGTGTTTACCATGTTCAGATACTTTCTTATCAGAAGTTTTGGAGTCTGAGGATTCCTTTGGAGGGCCTCTTCTTTGTTTTGGTATATGAGGACGAAGAGGCCTCCTCAGGGTACATAGATACATAGACAGTGTCAGCAGATAAGGGCCTATGGCCCACCCAGTCTGCCCATTTGATCTTGTAAGTTCAGTTTATGTTTTCCTAGAAGTCTGTTGCCCCTTACCCCTGACCTCCAGAATTCCTTTATGTCTATCCCATGCATTCTTAAATCCCGTGATTGTTTCAGCCCCCACCACTTCCTCTGGCAGGGTGTTCCACTTGTCCACCACCCGTTCTGTGAAGAAATTCTTCCTCAGGTTTTGTCTGAATCGTCCTCCCTCCAACTTCATCCCATGCCCTCTAGTCCTGGAACATCTTTTTAGCTTAAAAATAGTGTATTCCTGCACCCTGTTCCTCCCTGTAAGATACTTGTATGTCTCTATCATATCCCCTCTCCTCCAGGGAATACATGTTCAGTTCCTTCAACCTGTCTTCATAGGACTTGTGATGCAATCCATGCACCATCTTTGTTGCCCTCCTCTGAACCTTCTCTACCCTGTCTATGTCCTTACGTAGGTATGGTCTCCAGAACTGTACACTGTACTCCAGGTGGGGCCTCACTAGTGTCATGTATAGTGGAATTATGATCTCCCTTTTCCTGCTGGTGATGCCCCTGCCTACACATCCCAGCATCCTATTTGCTTTACCTGCTGCCTCGTCACACTGTTTCCCTACCTTGAGGTCATCAGAGATGATAACCCCAAGATCCCTTTCCTGCTTGGTGCATGCTATATCCTCACCCCCCAACTGATATATTGTGCCAGGGTTTTTGTGCCCAATATGCATTATCTTGCACTTCTTGCATTGAATTTCAACTGCCAAACCCCTGACCATTCTTCAAGTTTCTGCTGGTCCCTTCTCATTCTGTCTACACTCTCTGGTGTGTCTACTCTGTTACAGAGCTTTGTGTCATCAGCGAACAGTGAAATTCTGCCTTCTAGGTCCTGCGTAATGTCACTGATGAAGATGTTGAATAGGACCGGTCCCAGCACTGATCCCTGTGGTACCCCACTGGTCACTCTTCCCTCTGTGGAGTGACAGCCATTTACCACCACCTTCTGTGTCCTGCCACCCAGCCAGTTACCTACCCACCACACTACTGTCCTGCCCACACCCATATTCCCCAATTTGTGTAATAGTCTTCTATGTGGCACAGTGTCAACGGCCTTGCTGAAGTCCAGATAGGCCATGTCCACTGCCCTCCCCTGATCCACCTCCCTAGTCACCCAGTCAAAAAATTCAACGAGGTTGGTCCGACATGATCTCCCCCTGGTGAAACCATGCTGCCTTGGGTCCTGTAGTCCATTGACAACTAGATGTTCCACCAATCTCTCCTTCAGTAGTGCTTCCATGATCTTCCCCACTACCAAGGTGAGGCTGACTGGTCTGTAGTTTCCTGCTTCCTCTTTGTTCCCACTTTTGTATAAGGAGACTACATCTGCTGTCCTCCAGTCTTTGGGTACCTCCCCTGTTTCCAGTGATCAGCTAAACAGGATAGCCAGAGGTTCAGCCACCACCTCTCTTAGTTCTTTAAGGACCCTGGGGTGCAGGGTGGTTCAGTGACATAGAGGTAGAAACAGAAATCACCTCTTCTAATATTTTTGCCTTTTTTTTTTTTTTTTTTTTTTTTAAGCTGTTTTGGGGCAAAACTTACTGCACAACTCACAGAAAAAATGTGACTGGGACCCAGGTGCTTCAAACACAAATTGTGGTGATCAGCCTTAGCGAAAATTTGAAAACACTTTAAACAGTTTTTAAAACCTATAGATCCTGTACTTTTTTTTAAATCTATTTTTGGTATTTGTACCGCCTTGGCTGGGGGGTTTGTACCCTTGGTTCCCCCTTCCAGCCAGCCCTCAGTATCCCCTTCCCTGACCATAGCCAGAGTGCATACCCCTTCGCTCCTAGCCCTTACAGGCCACTTCACAGCAGGTACTTACCCCACCACTGCAGAGATCTGGAGGCCGGGCTCAGGGAGCACTGACAGTGCGTCTGTGGCAGTGCCGTCGAGTCGGCCTTCAAAGCGCTGGGTTGGGTTCCAGATCTGCGGGTCCCCCCCTCCACAGGCGCGAGGTGTGCAATGACATCAAGGATGCTGCAGCACACTGCCGCATGCCATACATCTGACGTCACCCATGCCACCCCCATTCTTTTGACCCTGAGCATGCACCAGCCCCTGGACGCCACCAGGAGCCAGTGCCTCAGCGGTCATCCACATCCACCCTCCCCGGAGCAGTCTATGGGATGCTCAATCCTCCTCCCCCCCAGCTGATCTTCCAACTGCCGAAGCCGCTCTTGACCCTGGGTCATCGACATGGATAGAGGTAAGGTGCCAGCACCTCAACCCTCTATACCACTGGGCCACTGTACTCATTTATTTGTATAACCGACCTGCCAAAATATCAGAGGACCTGAATACATTTTCTAAACAGGGAAAAATATGAAATTTGGGGTCAGTTCCCTAATGGAAAGGAACCACAATTAAAGCAAAATGGTCAGTTCCCAAAATGCAGTGAACCAAATGCAAAATTAAAATTACGTACCTACCACAATTTTTGATCCTCTTGAACAAAGTCTCCACCATTCATTCACACTAATGGGACTACACCGGAGGTGCTAGGACCCAGCGGAAGTCAAAAATCTTCAGATGGGCTGGCGCCTAGGTAGGACCGTGAGGAAACAGTGCCATGAGCCTGGCTCATGCTGTATAGGCTACCTTGGCATCAACCCTGCAACCACCTCAATACCTTTTTTACCGAGGAGGCGCAGCATAAACTAACTTAGTGAAACTAACTGATATTGGACATAAGATCATCCAAATGACCCATATAAGAAGGGTCAACACAACAGTCTTCACAGCTCAGCCATCAAGGGAGTGAAGACCAAAAACAGATAAGTGAGCTCGGGGGATGGAGGGCGGGCATGTGAATGAGTGGTGGAGATTTTGTCCAAGAAGATCAAGAATTACAGTAGGTAAGCAATTCTCATATTTTCCTGGACATAAAGTCTCCACCACTCATTCACACTAATGTGAAATAAACCCCCGAGAAGGGCAACAGGAGAAAGAAGCTCACTTAGGACAGGAGTCCAATAAGGACTGTCCTGCCAAAGGATTGATGCTGTCCGGCATGGACATCCAAAGTGTA
Source organism: Neoceratodus forsteri (assembly GCA_016271365.2). Classification (NCBI taxonomy): domain Eukaryota; kingdom Metazoa; phylum Chordata; order Ceratodontiformes; family Ceratodontidae; genus Neoceratodus; species Neoceratodus forsteri. The sequence goes on from CM028134.1 coordinate 843,153,335, forward strand.
GTGCTTCACAAAAGTGTGCAGAGAGTTCCAAATAGCTGCATTGCAGATGTCTGCAATGGGCATGTTTTGAATTTCTGCCAGAGATACCACGACTGCCCTGGCAGAATGAGCGTATACTCTGCCTTCCAGTTTAACCTGTGCCATGGAATAGCATTGGCAAAGACATGCCACTAGCCATGCCGAAATACACCTGATAACAACAGGCTGACCCAGCAGGGCCATGATGAAAGAAACAAACAGTTGTTTAGATTTGCAGATCTCTTTAGGTCTATGTAGAACCACAAAACTCTTTTAACATCCAGAGAATGTGCTCCCCCTCATTCTGGAAGTTCGTGAAGTAGGTTGGTAGAACCAAGGGCTGGTTCAGATGGAATTCCGAGACTACTTTAGGGAGAAACTTAGGCTGAGTTCGAAGAACCACCTTGTCTTTGTAAAATACAGTATATGGGGGGGGTCTGTGACCAAAGCATGTATTTCAGACACTCTGCAAGCAGAGGTAATAGCTACAAGGAAGGCAGTCTTCCAGGTCAGGAACTTCAGCTCACAACTTGCTAGGGGCTTGAAAGGTTTACGGGTGAGCATGTCTTGCACAAGGTTAATGTCCCAGGTGGCTACCAGCCGTCTGACTGGTGGCCTAGTGTGAAGTATACCTTTAAGGAACCTCTTGACCATGGGTAACTGAGCCAGAAACATGAACTGTACAGGCTCATGTTATGCTAAGATCGTGCAGAGGTGAAGCTTCATGGGTGAGTATTGTAGTCCGGTATTTGACAGGTCCAGAAGATACTCCAGGACTTTGTTAGGTGGGCAGGAGAAGGGGTCCAGGGAGAACATCGCATACCAGATAGAGAACCACTTCCATTTCACCGTATAAGTCTTCCTGGTAGCCAGCTTGCATGCCGCTAGGAGAATGTCTAAGATCCTACGTGAAACATCAAACCTATTCACTTCTATCTCTTCAAGAGCCATGTGTGGAGGTGAAGGGATCTCAGATTGGGATGGACCACTGGGCCCTGGATCAGCAGGTTCACTTGAAGTGGAAGCTGTCTCGATGAAGTTTCCGATAATCTGTTGATTAATGAAAACTAAATCTGACAAGGCCAAAATGGGGCGATGAGGATCATTCTGCCCCTCTGTGCCTCCAGTTTGAGCAGTACCCTCTGAACTAAAGGAAGAGGAGGAAATGCATACAGAAAACATCTTGTCCACCGTAGTCTGAATGCATTCTGACAGAAAGCGCCAGCTTCTGGATTTCAGAAGCAGAATAGAGGCAGTTTTGCATTGAGTGGGGATGCCAAAAGGTCCAGGTCTGGCGTTCCCCACTCTTCGAAGAGCATTTTCAAGATGCTTGCGTTGAGAGAAAACTCATGAGGATCCGTGTCCATTCTGCTGAGATGATCTGCTAGATTGTTCCACACTCCTGGGAGGTAAACTGCTTGGATCTGGGCTTTGTGCTCCAGGCACCACTCCCACACTCTCATCGCTTCCCTGCATAAGGGGGTAAGAATGTGCTCCACCCTGTGTGTTGATGTAGTACATCACTACTTTGTTGTTCGTCTGAACGAGAATGATCTTGTGACAGAGAATGTCCTTCAGAGCTTGGACTATGTACAGGACGGCTCTCATTTCTTGGATATTTATGTGGAGCAGAGACTTGTCCTGATTCCATTAATCCTGGGTGTGGATATCTTTTTTTTTTTTTATTTAATTTCCTTTATTGATTTTGACAAATAACACCATATACAGATAACACAATAATGCTGGTATGTAATACAGCTGATACAATCTGGGTATACAATAGTATAGCATTCGGCAAAACATTACAGTGTTAAGAAAGTGTAACTTGTTAAGGTTGTCTGAAACCCCAACCACTTCCCAGCCCTACCCACCCCAGCTTGCCTCTAGTTGTTGTTGGAGGACAGTTGTAAGGGAGTAAAATGGTAGAGGAGAAGTTAGAACATTTTCCAAAAGAGGGGGGAGGGGGAAAAAAAAAGATAAAAGCCGTCTCTGAGTTATGAGTAACTAAAATTTAGGAAATCAAAATCAGGGTATACAGTGGTTCCCATACTTGTTTGTAGTTACTCATTCCATTAGTAATTCCTGCTATAATGAGTTCGACTTGTAGGGAAAACATAATTTCATTGAACCATTCCATATGGTTGGGGATAGTCAAATCTAACCAATGCCTCAATATTACTTTGTTGGTGCAGGCTGAAATTAAGGCCATGTGAGCTCTCTGCCTACTCCCTGGTAGTTGCGTATAATCCCCCCAAGATACAAACTTCTGGGTTGAAGCAATCGGACAGTGTGAGTAGTGGGTCAAGTCTGTTCTGGATACTACGTCAAAATGGGGCAACTTTCTCGAAGGACCATAGCATGTGAAGTAAGTCCCCCAGACGTTGTTGATATTTAGAGCATTGATTAGAAGGTAACTTACCTATTTGGTAGAGTTTGGACTGTGTATAATAGAGATTACAATTGATACAAACTTGCTTGTATCTGTATCTGTCCCATTTAATATATTTATATATGTGATTCCAAAGATTAGACCAGGTCCTGGCAGAAGATATTATCCCACCAGTAATACCTCAGGCCTTCTAAAATAGCAGTTTTTGATATGAGGAACTGATATGAATAAGGTATCAAGTGATTTGTAGGGACAGAGCTGGTGTATGGGATTAAGGTAGACATAAAAGAGCTAGTCCATTCCCCTGATCCAAAATGTTGTAGCAACATGTGGGATATCTGGAAATATTTGAAGACATGGATATTAGACCAGTTGAAAAGACTACGGCCTTCTTGAAAAGAGAGCAGTTTTTTTTTCTTGAACCAACTGGCCAACCCGTTCGATACCCATATCCGGCCAAAAAAGATAGGGTTTAACTATCTTACCTGAGATTAAGAGGTTAGGGTTTTGAAACAGGGGTTGGGCTGTATCTCTATATACATCTATTTGAGGAAAGAGTTTAGCTGATGTTGAGTTTGAAGCAGGGAGTTTAGTGGTGTATCCTGCAGGGATTTAAGAAGGTTTCTTTTATTAATAAAGGGAAGAGCTTTGGGATCAATATTGGGTGCCATGCAAAGATTTTGTTCAATTTTGACCCAGAGAGGACAATTGCCACTGTCTAGAGTGACATGTAAGGGTTGTAGCCAGTGCTGGATTCTAGTCAGGTGAATAGCAAGGTACTATATATGGAAGTTATGGGCTTGAAGACCCCCATCAGTTTTTCAACAAGTAGGCTTAAGGTAGTTCTGTCTAATTTTGTTTCCTTGCCATAGAAAGTTACTGAGAATCCTGTGTACTTGTGTGAACTATGATAGTGGAAGGGTCCAGCTGAACATTTGTAAAGGACATAAGATACGAGGTAGGATATTAATTTTTATTTTACTCGTATGCCCTGCCCCCATTAGGTTAAAGGTAATTTAGACCAAGCTTTTAAAGTCTTCCATTAATGTTTTGACAAGAGTATCTAAGTTAAACTTTTTCATAATATGTGGAAAGGGGTGAAGATAAATCCCAATATATTTTATTTTATCGGGGTTCCAATGCAACCCTAGATGATTAATGTCAGCTCTTACTGTGTATTTGTTTAAGGGGAGAACCTCTGTTTTTGCCAGGTTTAACTTATAGTTTGAAATTACTTCGAACTGGGAAATAATTTGAAAGACAGTGGGAAGGGATTGGGTAGGGTTAGAAATGTGCAGGAGTAAATCGTCTGCGTAGGCAGAGATTTTGTATCCCATGTTACTTATTGATATACCGGTTACAAGCAAGGAGATTGTAAGTTTTTTGATGAGGAGTTTGAGATATAAATTAAAAAGATGGGGGGCGGGGGAAGGGACAACCCTGACGGGTGCCTTGAAATAAAGCAAAGGGAGTAGAGAAGACTCCATAACATTGAATTTGAGCTGTTGGAGATGTATATAGAACTTTAACCCATTGTATGAAATCCGGTGGAATACGATATTTAGGTAGTAACATAAATAGGTAGTCCCATGAAACCCTGTCAAAAGCTTTTTCTGCATCCAGTGAGACAAGAGCAGCTGGTGTGAGGGAGTCCTTGGATGCAGAAAAAAGATATGCGGGCTTCCTAAGGTGATCCGAGGAGAGTCTACCTTTAATGAATCCCACCTGTTCTGTATTAAAGAGGAATTCCCAAACCTGGGCTAGTCTTGAAGAGAGGATTTTAGCAAGGATTTTGAGATCCATATTAATTAGGGAGATGGGTCTGTAGTTGGAAATCAAAAGGGGATCTTTGTTGGGTTTACAAAGAACAATAGTATTGGCCAGGTCAGAGAAGAGTCAGATATACCCATTTTAAAAATGTAATGAAAGGTATCTAAGAGAATATGAGTTAGAATATCCTTGAATTTTTTTATAGAAGTTGGTTGAGAAACCATCGGGACCAGGTGATTTATCTGAGGAGAGAGCATCAATAGCCTCACAAACTTCTTTAAAGGTGATAGGAGCTTTAAAACTATTTATCTAATAGTCAGATAGTACTGGGAGGTTGATATCTTGAATGTATCCAATAGTTGGGGCAGGAGGGGAGGTGTAGAGGCAGAGTATAATTCCTGGTAATAATCTCAAAAAGCATTCACAATGTCAAGGGGTGAGGTAAAGAGTATTCCTGTTGTTGAGTAAATAGAGAAGGCTATTCTATCAGCAATGTGAGTATGAAGACAAAGAGCTAGGAGTTTCCCTGCCCTTTCTCCGTGATCAAAGTAGGAGATTTTGGAACGAAGCATCAGGAATTCTGCTTTTTCAGCTAATAATTGGTTATATTGGGCCCAGAGAGTCTCGACCTTTTCCCACTCATCTATAGAAGAAAGAGGAGAGAGATGATTTTCCAAATCTGCTATCTGTTCCAGTATGGAAGAGAGGGCTGCGGTCCTTTGTTTTTTGTGTTTGGTCACTAAACGTATTAGTTCACCTCTTAGTGTATATTTTAGGGACCCCCATATAATATATTTTTTATGCATGGATGGGACATAAGCTCCCATAAAGTTATTGATGAAAATTTAGAGATGTTGTACATGTTCTTCAGATTTCAAAAGTTGGTTATTAAGTTTCAAAGTTTGGACTCTATGTATTTCAGGGCAGTGTTCCAACCAGCGCACTCTCTGGGTGTTGCTTTAGATCAGCATGAGGTCATTGCTCCTCGGTTTTCCTGGAATACCTTCAGCCATCCGGACTTCATAGATGTCATGTGGATCATCCAGGGTGTGCGCCCTAAATGCTGTAGTTTGGACCCTGGTCCAACTTCCCTGATTTTGGGTTGTATTGATGTAATCAGTCCAGTCCTAGCACGGATAGTTTGGTGCTCCCTGGAATCCAGAGAGGTTCCTAACTGTCTGAAAGAGGTGGTAGTGATACCGCTTTTGAAGAAAGCTACTTTGGACCCAAACTGCCACGCCAACTACAGGCCAATCTCTAACCTCCCTTTTTTAGGGAAGGTGATTGAGAAAGTAGTGGCAGCACAACTGGATGACCATTTAACCATCCATGACATCTATAAGCCCCCTCCAGTCCGGTTTTCGAAAGAGACATAGTACCGAAACAGCGCTGGTTTGGGTGTTCAATGATCTTCTGATGGCTAGAGATCGGAAGAGCCGCTCCATCCTGGTTCTTCTGGATCTCTTATCAGCATTTGACACCGTGGACCATGGGGTGTTACTTAGCCATCTGAGGTGCATCTGTGGACTGTCAGGAACAGTCCTCAGGTGGTTTACATTGTTCCTCAGTGGAAGAACTCAGAGAGTGGTGTCTGGGGTATTTTCATCAGACCCAGTTTCTCTGTCTTGTGGGGTCCCTCAAGGTTCTGTTTTGTCGCCCATGTTTTTTGCAGTTTACATGCTGCCCCTCGGAGACATTGTAAGAATGTATGGGCAGAGGTTTCATTGCTATGCTGATGATACCCAGCTCTACTTTTCTTTTGCACCCAACCATGATAGAGCTCTCTCTGTCTTTAATAGCTGTCTCAAAGAAATCCAGGAGTGGATGGATTCGAGTTGGCTGAAGTTGTAAGACTGAGTTGTTGGTTGTGGACCCTGGTCGCTAGACAGAGGGTTTGGGGGGTGGGTCGCCCTCTGGACTTGTTCTCGGGAGTGTCTCTTTCCCAACCTCTGACCAAGTGCGAAACCTGGGGGTAATTTTTGACCTGGGGCCAGTCCTCTTCAACATCTTCATTAGTGACCTTGCAGATGGACTAGAGGGTAAGGCTTGTCTGTTTGCAGATGACACCAAGATCTGCAACAGAGTAGATGATCCAGATGGGGTGGGCAGAATGAGAAGAGATCTGGATAAACTAGCAGAATGGTCAGAAGAGTGGCAACTGGGATTTAATACAAAGAAGTGCAAAATCATGCACATAGGGAAGAAAACCCTGAAGCCACCTATAGGCTGGGAGGAGTTGCTAGCAGTCACAAAGGAAGAAAGAGACTTGGGCATCATCATCACTGATGACCTAAAATCATCCAAGCAGACCTCTAAAGCAGTAGGTAAGGCTAGGGGGTGTTAGGGTGTATTAGGGGTATCACAAGTCGCAGAGGAGGTAATAATCCCTCTGTACAAGACACTGGTTGGGCCCCATCTGAGTACTCATGCTCAGTATTGGAGGCCACACCTTCACAAGGACATTAACCAAATTGAGGCAATCCAGAGAATGGCAACCAAAATGGTGCAGGGACTGCATCAGAAGACATATGAGGACAGATTAATGGAGCTCAATATGTATACCCTTGAGCAAAGGAGGGAGAGAGGTGATATGATCAGGCATTCAAACACCTTAAGGGCATAAACAAGGTGAAAGAGTCTAACATGTTTAAATATAAGAAAAATAGCAGGACAAGAGGACACAGCATGAGATTAGAGGAGGCCGATTAAGGGGAATGTAAGGAAATTCTTTTTCACAGAAAGGGTGGTGGATGCATGGAATGGCTTGCACAAGAAGTGGTGGCTATGAATACAGTGCAGGGCTTCAAACAGGCATGGGATAGGCATAAGGGAGCAATACAAATGACTATGAATAGATAGGCCACTGACAGAGCAAAGGCCGATGGCACATTTATAAGGTAGAAAAAGAAATGGGCAGACTGGATGGGCCTTGAGGTCCTTATCTGCCGTCAGCTTCTATGTTTCTATGTCATCACATCTTTCTTTTATCATCTAAGGAATATCTCCAGGATAAATATCTGGTTCCATCCAGTGACCTTCCTGTTCTGGTCCATGCCTTTGTGTCCTCACACTTAGATTACTGCAACTCCCTATACATAGCACTTTCTGGAGTGGAAATCTGTCACTTGCAGCTGGTGCAGAACTCGGTGGCCCAGCTTCTGACAGGATAATCTGAGTCCTGTCATATTATGCCGGTGCTGCACGGACTGCACTGGCTACCAGTACAGTGGTGGATCACCTTTAAAGTTGGCTTGCTGACTTTCAAAGCCCTACACAGACTGGGCCCGGACCACCTGAAAGAGCTCCTGGTCCCTTATTGCCCCAGGTGATCACTCCACTTAGCCAACGAGGGGTTGCTAGAGATCCCTAAGGTATGTCTGAAATCTTCGGGGGCCAGATCATTTATGTTCGTGGCTCCCACACTCTGGAATTCTCTACCTTGTTGGTTACAGAAGTGAACAACTGCGGAGGATTTTAAACTGGTCCTAAAGACCTTTCTGTGGCACCAGACATATGGTGAATAATTAACTGATTAATGTGATTTTATGATGCGTGATTTTATGATTATTTCATTCAGATCTGTTTTTTTGATTTTAACTTGTACGGCACCTTGGCACTTGAAAGGCACCTAAAAAATAAAGATGATATTGTTATTATTATTATATTGGGTGAAAGATCCAAATGGAGATGGGCAATATGATGGCCTGAAATAACTTTTGATGAATAGAAGGCTAGGGAAACACCAGGAAGATGGTCAATGGTCATGAGGAAATAATCTATTTGGGAAAAGGATTGGTGGGGGAGGGAGTGAAAGGAATATTCCGTGCTATCTGAGTGCATAAGTCTCCAGAGATCTATAAGGCCAAGGTGGTGCATTAATTCATGGATAGCTTTTTGACCAGAAGATAGGCCTTGCCTCACCTGACCAGTTTGATCTAATTTGTTAGATAGGACTTGATTCCAGTCGCCTCCCAGAATTCTTGGAAGCATAGTCCAGGGGGCTAGTATGGCCATGAGGTTAAAAAAGAATTCTGGGTCATCACAATTGGGTCAATAGACAGACCCTAGAATAACTTCTGAGTGACCCAGAAGAGGCCTCAAAACAACAAATCTACCATCAGGGTCTACAATATCCTGTATGAGACGGAATGGAATGCTATGAGAGATAAGGAAGGCTACCCCTCTTCTACGGGAATCAATACCGGAGCCAAACACCTGACCCACGCAGTTTCTGCATAGATAATGTACTTGATTGGCCAAGAGATGTGTCTCTTGTAAGAAGGCTACATCAATTTGTAAGTTTTTGAGGTGAAGCAGAACTTTGATTTGCTTGGCTGGAGTCTGTGTCCCTTTAATATTCCAACAGCAAAGTCTAAGCACGACCATAACAGATGCTAAAGTGAGGAGAAGTGATATATAATTTATTGATGAGTGGCCGGTCCCATTTACCTACCATAACAATAAATCATCCCCTCCTAGTGGCAGACAACCCTTTTATTGTACCCCAATAAACCCCCTCCCACCCATTCCAAAATCCAAAGTCAGTATAATTAAACTTTACCAAACCCAACTCTGAACTCCACAATGTAGACATTGTAAATAAAGTGGAAAAATTCCCATATTTTATTTATTTATCAAGTCTAGGATTACAAATACCTTTGAGCCATGGCTCTTTTACAAAGGTTCCACGTCAGAGAAATACAAAGTATGGGGAACATCAAGACAGGCATTACAACAATGTGGACATTGCAAACAGAGTACAGATTAATACAGTTCAAGGGTAGCATTGTAACAAGGCAGCTAGCGGCATTTGTCAGAGAAAATAGACAACAGATAAGAAGTGCCAGAGTCATAGGGGAGAGGGAAGAGGGTGGAGGGGGAGAAGGAATGTAGGGATGGTGGCAAGAGGGTGAAAAGTGCAGCATTGGGTATACCAAGATGTGAGGGTAGAATCCAGTGAGGGGGGGACAACTAGAGCAGAAAGGGAAGTGGAGAAACAAGGTTAAGTTGGGCAGTCACAGGAGCTGTTGGGAGGACGATAGTGAAGTTCAAACCCCAATGTTCGTTTCATGACTGCTTCCCCAACAATTAGATGGTCCTGCATTTCCTCCCACCCCAAGCCAATAGTTGAGTGTGAAATAACAGTAATCAGCTAAGGAAACTGAATAAAACAGTCTTTGATAACCATTAACTTAATATTAAATAATGTAAAAGGTATCTAAGCTTCAACAGCCAGTTGAATTACTCCACATTTCCTAAAGATATATATGAAAGATCCTAATGAAGGTTCCAAACATTAAAGGATCTCATTTCTTTCTTGTTTTCCCCATTATTCATCTTAAACTAAAAATCCTGAGAATATCCAGGTATTTTGAAAATAGAATGAATGGGGCTATCAATAAAAATTAAGGTACCTGCGTGAGTCACAAAAGAATATGGTTCAGGCAGCAGTGTGCCCAATCTATGTAGTAATTACATTGACAAGAAGAAATGAGAAAAATAATATAAAGTCCAAAACTTGTAAATAAGATAGTAAAATTGAGTTTGATTAGTGAACAGCCCAGTTATGATGATGAGAGCAGGCTAACAGAAGCAAAGAAGTTCTGTCTTCAGGTAATGGTATGCAGTTGCAGCAGTCCACACTATCGTATAGTGGAAGTGTAATTGTGCACATGTTCAAGCAATTACATGTCACACCGTCATGCAGAAGATCCAGCAAAGTTAGAACTGAGGCAGAACTTGAACTGGGACACTGTCTAAACAGATCACGCTGATTAAGATAATAATTATCACTTGAAAGCAACTGGCTCATACAAGAAAGTAAAATCAATGCTGGTTAAATAGATCCGAAAATAGAGATGGAAGGTCCTGGGCAGCCTGATCAGCATTGTCGAATGATTTCCAGTGACCTTGGTGTAGCACAGATAGCCTGGCTGGGTAAAGCACCCGAAATTTAATTCCAGCAGCAATCAGTTTAGTAATGCTGTGGTGGTATTCAGCACGTTTCTGACAAGTGATCACTGGGAGGTCTTGAGAAATTCTGAGATTTTAATCTTCCCATTTGATTTCTTGTAGGGTCTTCACTGTGGACAGGACAAGTTGATGATCAATGTAGCTCAAAAGTCAAAAAAGAGAGAGTCTAGGCTTGGATCCTGGAGACAGTCTGGGTCTAAGGGATCTGTGGGCCCTCTTGACAATATATGAGGCAGAGTGAGGTGGAGGGCTGGCAATTTTTTGAAGTAGTTTCTCTGCAAAAACAACAGGAGAGTGACCTTCAGCATTTTCTGGAAGGCTGAAAATAACGAGGTTATTACACCTATTTCAGCCCTCCAGATCTTCCAGTTTGTTGAATTTTTGCCTTAGGGTTGAAATATCAGGCTCTATATGGGATTGACATTTTTGTAAAGAGGTAGTGCTGGCTGTAACATCCGCAAGAGCCCTGTTGGTATCCTTTAGTTCTGCCTTGATGGACTTTAAATCTGATGCAAATTCCTGGAATGTGGATTTCAATGGGGCCATTTCTGCCAGAAACTTATCTTCCAAGAGTGGAGCCATGGCAGCTGGAGATTGGGAAGTCTTGCCCGTGGAAGGGCCTTGCATCTTGGCCCACTTAGATTGCTTGTCCGGTGTTGCGAGTGGTGTACGTGCTGGAGAGGCCTGTTTCATTTCGGCCTCCATTCGTCCGCTGTTTTCTGGCTTTGTCCCTTGAGATGACCCGAAGCTGTTAGCAAGCAGTAAGATCGATGTATACTGACTAAAAAATATCAAAACTTTACATTTTATTAATTTTTAGGACACTTGAGGTGGGAGTGAGGTGCACAAGTGTCCGTTTACAAGGAAGGCATCACATGATCTCAGGGTGTGGAGATCTTGACTGTGAGCTCCCCATCTGAGCAGGGATATTTCTGTGGTGATGGAAATCTGAGTTTCCAGAGGGGCAAAGGTAAACCCTTTCAGAAGGTTATCGTCGAGACGACCAGATGAGTGATCATTTTAGAGGCTCCGTCACCTTCATGTGAAAGGACTGGGGAAGTGTGGTTGGGGACCACTGAGTACTGAGCATCCACTGAGTAGTTCTCATGTGAAGATGAGCCAGAGGCACAGTGAACACTGAGGATGCCATGACACCCAGCGTCCGCTACATTGAGAGGGCTCAAATGGAGTCGTTCTCTCTGAAGAAGTGGGCCATCTGAAGGATGTTGTTCTTCCTGTCTTCTGGAAGAAAGGCTATTGCATTGGAGGTATCCAGAAGGGCTCCTATGAAGAGGAGCCATTGGGAGGGTTGTAGTTGCGATATTCCTAAATTCAACAGGACTCCCATGGACGTCAGGAACTTGGAAGCAGTAGCCATGGCTTCCTGAGTTTCTTGTCTGGAAGGGCTCACTAGTAGCCAGTCATCCAGATATGGGCACACTTGAATTCTGATTTTCCTGAGATACCCTACAAGAGCTGCAAAGCACTTTGTAAAGACTCGAGGCACCGAGGATAGCCCAAAGGGCAGGACCCGGAATTGGTAGTGCTGGCCCAATGCCACAAATTGGAGATACTTGTGGTGGTATTGGTGTATGAGAACATGTTGGTAGATGTCCTGCATGCCCAAGGAGGCCAGACAATCGTTTTGATGAATCAGAGGTAAGAGAGTGCCCAGTGAAATCATCTTGAATTTCTCCTTGTAAAGGAATTTGTTTAACTTCCTTAGATCGAGAATACAGCACATGCCACCTGTTTTCTTTGGAATTAGGAAGTAATGGGAGTTCAAACCTGTGTTCCATTGATCCAACGGAACTACTTCTACTGCCCTGTTGTTCAGAAGGCCTTGAATCTCAGAAGCAAGAATGTTTGACTGAGAGACAGACAGCTTAGGCTGTCATTTGGGTGGATGATCCGGAGGGGTTTCCGAAAGATTTAGAGAGTAACCCTCACAGATTATTCTAAGCACTCATTTGTCTGATGTGACTGACTTCCACTGGTTGTAAAACTGAGTCACATGCCCTCCTTCTGCCAAGGTAGAGTCCCCCTCGAACAGCTGAGGTGGCACTTGGCACTTTCAGGCCCTGTGCCTTCTGCTGCCTTTTCTTTTGTGGATGGGGGGGGGCTTGGTTTTTGTTGAAGCCCCCTGCTTTGCCATGAAAATACTGATTGTAATAAAACTGCTGCCAGTTCCGGCCCCTTTGACGGGCAGCAGAGGGTGGCCTGGCCATTTTGATAGCCATTCTAATTTTCTGTGTGGCCTCTAGAGCCTGCTCAACTTGAGGGCCAAACAGGTGAGTTCCATCAAATAGTAAACTCATAACTCTCTGTTGGGCATCATTTGTGAATCCCAAAGTTCGTAACCATGAGAGGCGCCAGATGTAAATATCAGCTGTGGCTGCCCAGGAAGCAGTATCAAAGGCGTCCATAGCAGCTTTTAGTTGCTGATTGTTGGACTCAATGCCTCTAGTTATGGTCTGGAGAAACTCTGAGCTAACGTCAGACTCTGGAAAAGCTTCCACAGTGGCTTTGAGCAAATGCCAGAGGGTATACTCATATTGAGAGAAATAACCCTAGTAGCTAGCAATGTGCATACCCAGGGTAGATGCAGCAAAAACTCATTTCCCTAAGATGTCAGTCTTACGAGATTCCTTGTTTACTGGATGCCATAGATTCCTGAGGAAGGACGGCTTTGTCATTCTCTGCCAAGACAACTATGTCATCAGCAAAGGTTTGAGAGGCCAAGACAGGTCAATCCTTGGGAGGGGGTGTACTTCCTGTCTATGGATTTAGCCAAGGAAGGAATAAGTAGCAGATTATCCCACACCATTTGTGAGAGTGTCGCAAAAGAGGGCTGAACCTGAGGAGTCAATTCCACAGGAATATCTGGAATATGCAGATACTACAGACACAGCAATTTCCACAGATCAGTATCTGGAGTCTGGAGAGATAGAGTGGAATTCATGTTCTTTAGCAGAGACTTAAAGGAAAGGTCTTCGACCAGAGGCTCTGCTGAAGAAGAAGGTTTATTTGCCACTCTGAGAGAAGAATCATCATCAAAGCCATCTCCTAATCGAAGATCAGGATCAGGCTCAATATCGTCTCCTACTAGCCCTGGAGGAATAGTGTAAATAGGAAAAGGGGGGAAAAGAGGAGGAGGTGCTCCGTGAATCAGAGTTAAAAAACCCCAGCACTCTACATGGCACCAAATGTGTAGATGGCACCAGCAGAGAGTGCAGCACCAAAGACAGGACAACAATGCTAAGACAGGAGTCAAAGACGGCACCGCAGAAACACCAGAGGGTCCCAACCCCATTCTTGAAGTCAAGGAGGAAGATCTGAGAAAATTAGTAGGAGAAAAATGGCACCTGTTCTGGCCCCTGTGCCACAGCCATATGAGGGGGAAAGCACCAGAGCGCAGTGTCAATGATACTGGAGAAGGCGCCACACAGCTTGGAAGCTGCAATTGCCCTACTCACAGGTTCAAAACCGTTAGGCTCGAAGGTCCCGGAGATGGACCTGCAGGCTCGGACAGGCAGGACAACCACTGAACCCATTGCTCCATCAGAGTGGTACAATGATGAAACTGCTCATCAGAAGACCCCCAGGGGGTGGTGAGGGACTCCAGAGTCAAGAATGTAGGTCACCAGAAACAGAGGCCATAGAGGACCCCAGAAGAGTTGGACTCCTGCCCTTCGCCCCCATGACTGATGCACAGACTTATCAGAGGGCAACCTTGAGCGGTACCATTTTCTTCTTTGACCGGGTGGTCAAAGAAGAACTCGAGGTCAAGCAGTGCTGAGACCTTGTTGAAGATCAAGAATGGGACCACTTCTTTTTGTGCTTTTGGAATGACCACCTATCCGCCAGAGCCCTGAACTGCCTGTAGTCAGACCCCCTCCTTCCCTCCATAGAGGGCGGCGGACCAGACCCAACCCTGCTGAAAACACAGCTTTCATGCAAAGTCTCCCTACCATCACTAGCCCTGTTCATGGTCAACTCCATCGAAGGCAGGCTGAAGACTTCTTCGTTGATGAAAATTGACTTTTTTTTTTGTAAACTGAATTACTTAAATAAAAACAAATCAATACCAAACGACTATAGCTGATGTCATGTAGACGTGAAGCTTTGACTCCTGGTGGGTGAGCGACATCATTACTGAAGCGCACTCGACAGCAGGAAAAAAGGAACTGAGGCAGTTGGGGGGGTCGACGTCGAGGTAGCCTATATGGCGTGAGCCATGCTCATGGTGCTGTTTCCTTGCGGCTCTACCTAGGCACCAGCCCTCCTGAATATTTTTGGCTCCCGTTGCATCCTAGCGCCTCCAGCATAGTCCCATTCATGTGAATGAGTGGTGAGACTTTATGTCCAGGAAGATCAGTAGAAATCATTCCTTATAACTTAAAATAAAAAAGGGAACCCCACAGAAAACTTCAAATAATTTGTGATAAGGTACCACAAAAAAAATAAAGAAAACTAGGGTACGCCTCGGTTTCTGGGAACCAGAAAGGAAACAGCAGGACCCCCCCCCCACACACACACACACACAAGTAATGCTACTTACTATCACATATAACTAGATGCAGAAAATCTGAACAAAAAATTGACGAAATACATAACCTGAATACAAATAAACAAACTTGCAGCAAAGTTGTTGTGGAAAGATCTTCGAGGTGTCTAGTTGTCAGGGTGGAGAAAATGGATCTGACTGTTACTTCGAACACATTCCACCTAGGGGCAGCAGTTTGAACAGCGTTCTAGTGCCATTATTTGCATACATTCCACATTACATCAACACCAAGGCAGTCAGAGATTCTGGCCAGACTGCATTATGTCTAATCATACTGGGAGATTCCTGGGGTTTGAATGACAGATTTATTTCTCAAACTGAGGTGAGCAGTGACCACTAAAGTTAACTAAATGACTAGTAAAAAGTACACATAAAGGGTAAAGTTTTTGGAAAAAAACTTTTACTATGGTAGAAAAATGAACTGCTAGAACCATATAATATCGGTTGCAAAACAATGTGATAAGTAATGCTTAAGAAATCAATAGAAAGTGATTCTTGTAAGAATCTTTTTCAGGGTTCTGGAAGGGGAGGAAGGGATGGGACTGTTAAACCTAGTTAGGGACCCCTTGGAAGAAACAACATTACTACAGGTGAGTAATTTTTTCTTCACACTCCAGGAATCCCTCACTAGCTGCTTAATGACAGCAGACTCCACTGCATTACCTTGGGAGGCTGGGTACAGAACATATTTAGGGAAAAGTTTCTGCAAATCAGCAGTGCTGAAACCAGCATCTCTTCTGGACTGAAAGTCCAGACAGCAGCGCTAAGTAAAGGAGTGTACTATCTTCCAGGTAGGTGCTTTGCATATATCCTGAAGGGAGATACCTCTGGATGCTGCAACTGAGGTGGAGGTGCCTCTCGTGGAGTGAGCCCTCAGACCCTCTGGTGGAAGCTTGCCAGCTTTGCCATAACAGAACTAAATACAGGCCACTATCCAGTGAGAAATTGTTCTCCTGTATGCCAGTTTGCCTTATCCTGCCTCACTGTGGGTGACAAATAACTGAGAATTTGTGAACCTGATGTCCCTCGTGTGGTCCAAGTAGCTCTCCAGAGCTCTTTTATATCTAGACAATGGAGCTTCTGCTTCCCTGGAGTGGAGTGCTCCATAAAAAACACAGAGTGTGATCGACTGATTCAGGTTAAATTCAGACACCACCCTGGGCAAGAATTTTCTATTAGTACAGTACCTTGTCCCTGTGGAATATGATGTAGCTGAGATCTATACAAAGGGCTTGTAGTTTGCTCACCCTCCTAGCTGAGTAAGTGCCACCACAAAGACTGTTTTCCAGGTGACATATTTCAGAGCAGCAGATGCCACAGGTTCGAATGGAGCCTTCATCAACTATACAATGAACAGATGCAGGTCCCAAGGAGGAACAGATCCCTAAAAGGTGGGTTTAGATGAATTAGACCTCTAAAGAACCTCTTACATATGGCCTGTGAGGCTAGGGATAGTACAGTTATGGAAGAAGTTACCGTAACAATAGATCTTCAAGGGAATCTTTTTCAGCAGGTCACACCTATGGAACTTAGCCATCAGGTGCTAGGATCCCATGGAAGCCTTCTTCTGTAGCAGTCTACTAGGGGTCACCTATGCCAACGTTACATACCATATAAAGGCATAGGCAGCCCCGCTCCCTCCTCAGTTTGTTCCCGCCAGAGACCATCTGTGTTCGGTCTACCTTGCAGGAACCCAGAAGAGATAAAGGGTGCCTAGGCCTGTATAAGGCAGAAGCATTGAAGAAAAATAACCAGTCTTGAACAGAATGAACCCCAAAGGGAGATGGCAGGTGGGACGGCATGACCTGCTGAAAAAGATTCCCTCGAAGATTTACTGTTATGACTTACGATAAATTCTTATGTAACTGTACTATCTTCATCGGGGATATCTCTTTCAGCAGGTCACATCTATGGAACAAGTCCCAAGCAGTTACATTAGAAAGGACCAAATGGAAGACAGGGTAAAAGGACATCAAGAGAGGAGACCCTAAAGCACAGCTAGGCCAAAACCTGCCCGCCTGCGAGAGGCAATGTCCAAACTGTAATACTTGGTAAAAGTGTGGACAGAACTCCAAGTGGCAGCTGCACAAATGTCAGTAGCAGAGACATTCCTGAAACAAGCTGCTGAAGCTGCCATGCTTGTGGTGGAATGGCCTTTGACACCCCCAGGAAGTTCCTTACTGTACTTCCTATAACAAAAAGTAATTCAGTTGGCCAACCATTTGGACAAGCGTGGTTTAGAAACTGGGGAACCCTCTTTTCTAGAGGCAAAAGAAACAAACAACTGTTTGGACTTTCTGAAGTCCTTGGTATGATGTGTGTAGTAACGCAAAATCCTGTGCACATCTAAAGTATGGAGCAATGCTTCCCCTGGATTGGCATGCTCTGGGTGATAAACAGGAAGGTGCGTGGACTGATTAAGAGTAAACTCAGACACCAACTTAGGCAGAAAACTTGAATTGGTACACAAAGAGACTCTGTCTTTGTAAAAAATTAAATAAGGCTGCTCATACATGAGAGTGTGAAGCTCAGAAATCCTTTGAGCAGAAGTAATAGCAACTAAAAACAACACTTTCCATGAGAGAAAGCAGAGCGCATAAGACACGGCTGGCTCAAAAGGAGGCAGAGTCAGTTTCTCCAAAACAAAATTCAGGTCCCAAGCTGGGACAGAGTTGTGCACAGGGGGCTGCAAGTGAAGAATGCTCCACAAAAACGTACAGGCCACCTCTAATTGGGCTACTGAACGACCATCCACTAGCATGTGGAAAGCAGAGATGGCAGACATGTACACCTTAATGGAAGAATACTTAAGGCCTGAGACTGAAAGGGACAAAAGGTACTCCAAGACCTGTTTCACCCCGGACAGGGGAAAGGGTCTAAGTGAAGGGTGGATGCCCAAATGGCAAAACGTTTCCATTTCATGGAATAGGTGGCCCTGGTGAAAGGTTTCCTATTTGCCACCAGGATATCAGCCACTCTTCATAGCAGGCTATGGCTACATCCTCAGGAGCCAGGCATGCAGCCACAGGGACTTGAGATCTGGATGGACCAGGGCCCCTTGGGCCTGAGTGAGCAGGTTTCGGCAAAGCGGGAGTGGGACCGGAGGTTCCACTACCAGTTGTTGCAACAATGGAAACCAGATTTGCTGTGGCCAAAATGGTGCCACCAGGCTGAGGGAGGCCCCCCTCCATCTGGAACTTGAGAAGGATCAGCTGAATCAGGGGAAGACATAAAGAAACTTCCCTCTCCAGGAGAGGGACAATGCGTTTCACCAGAAAACTCCAGTTCTGGGATTTAGCGAGCAGAAAAGTGGCAGTTTTGCATTGTGTGGGGATGCAAAAAGGTCCAATTTTGCCCACCCCCACCTTCAAAAGAGGCTTTCGGCCATGGAGGACAGCAGTGCCCACTCCTGCTGGTGAGACTGCGACCAGCTTATCCTGTCTGCCAAGACATTTTGGTCCCCTGGAACATGGATGGCCAACAGCTCGAGGTCATGGTTCAGTGCCCAGTAGCAGACCCTTATCGCCTCCCGGCAGAAAGGGTACAAGTGAGTCTCCCCCCCTTGTCTGTTGAGATAGTACACCACACTGATGTGTCTGACTGGACTGGGGACAGGTGGTTCTGAAAGGCCCGAAGGGCACGGAAGACCGCTCTCATCTCAAGCACACTGATGTGGAGGCTTGGCTCCTTCATGGGCCAGAATCTCTGGGTCTGGAAAGGACCTAAGTGGACTCCCCAGCCTGATCCTGAGGCATCCACTATGTGGACCTGCCTGGGAGAGGGCAGGAGGAAGGAGACCCCCCTGCAAAAGATGGCTGGGAATCTGCCACTCCTGAAGGACTCTGCAGACAGGGGAGGAGACCAGGACTAACTGATCCAGGTCATCGTGGTGCTGATCCCATTGGACCTGGAGGGACCACCAGGGGAACCGAATGTGGAGCCTGGCTAGTGGAACAGTGGCTATGGTGGCTGCCATCAGCCCCAGCAGAAGCAGAAGCAGAAAATACCATTCACCAGCCACTACAGAGGCCTGTGCCATCAGGTAGTCTGCCATGTCTTGGGGCAGACAAGCCCTGCCCTGAGAGGTATCCAGAACAGCACTGATATACTGGAGGTGCTGAGACAGAGTGAGAACCAACTTGGGCAAATTCACGGTGACGCCCAGGGTATGGAACAGCTGCAGAGTCCTGTGCAAGGTGATCAGTAAGAGTTCCCTGGATGGGGCTTTCAAAAACTAAATGTCCAGATAAGGGAACACAAAAAGACCCTCCCATCGAAGAGCTGCAGCCACCACTGCTAAGCACTTGGTAAGGACCCCCCAGTGCAGAGGACAAGCCAAGGGGCAAGACTCTGAATTGAAAATGTTCTCACTGGAGCGAGAACCTGAGGTACTTCCGGTGGCCGGGATGTATCAGGATGTGAAGATACCCATCCGGCATGTCCAGAGAACAAAGCCAGTCTCCTTGCTTGATGAGAGATAACAGACCCTGAAGGGTGACCATATGGCACCACTTGTACTGAATGAATTGGTTGAGCCCCTTGAGATCCAAGATGGGGCAAAGATCCCCTGTCTTTTTGGGGACCAGGAAAAATATGGAATAAAACCCCTTGTTCTACTGAACGGGAGGTACAAGCTGTCTGGCACTTTTGCACAAAAGCGATTGGATTTCCTCCCTTAGCACCGGAAGATGGTCTGGAGGACAAGAGTCGGGCCCCATCAGGATGGTGGGTGGCCTCTACAGGAGCTCTAATGTGTGGCCCTTATGAACAAGCTGCAGTATCCAAGCATCTGAGGTGATTTCCCTCCAATCTTGCAGGTGGAAGGAGAAACGACCCCGAACCACCTCTGCTGGGCTTGGAACTGGAGGAAGAGGGCCAGGGAAGGAGCCAGGAAGAGACAGGCTGAGTGGTTGCTCCTACCTTGGAGGATTTTGCAGCACTGGGTGTGGGCAGGGGAACACTAGCCCAAAGTTTGCCCTGAGGTCAGAAGTCTTGCCCAGATGTTTCTGGAACTTTCTGAAAGGAAGACTGTGGGTGGTTCCTGGGTTGGGCATAATAAAGGGAGTGGACTAACTTGATGGCCCTCCCTGAGGCCTGCAGTACATTAATCACGTCCTGAACATCTGGGCCAAAGGGGTTGCTGCCCACAAAAGGGGCATCCAAGACCTTCTGTTGCATGTCAGCTTCAAAAACTGGAAATCCAGAGCCAGTAATGCCTGTGGAGTGAAATGCCCGAGGCCACTGCCCGAGCTGTAGTATCAGACATATCGTACAGAGCCCTAAGGAGGTGCTTATTAACATCCTCAGCTCCCTGCAGAACTTTGAGAAGCTCCTGCCACCTTGCCCTTCCTCCAGAGGGTATTTTGGTACTTGACCATGTGGGAAAGGTAATTGGAAATCCTGAAACTCAGGGTGGCAAAGGCAAAGTTCCTCTTACCCCACAGATCTAACCTCCTAGATTCCTTGTCTGGAGGGAGAGAGCTAAGGTGCTTGGGTGCCTTGGAACAATCGTGGGCAGCTTTTATGACCACGGAGTCTGTCTCTGGCTGGGCAGAATAAAAGGGTTTGCCCAAAGGGGCATAATAGAGGCAATCCACCTTCCTGGACATAGCTGGCACAGAGTAGGGTCTGTGCCAGACCACCCAGGCCACATCTTCCAAGGCTGGCAACAAGGAAGGGATGACCTTGGGTGGAGAGTCAGGAACCTCCAAGAAGTCCACCTTGTTCCTTCTGGTGGCATCATCCTCCTATGTCTGGAGTGGTTTCATGATGCTATAAAAACTAGGGTCCTCAAGGGGTGGGGGACTGAGGGGTAGGGCCCTCAGAGGCCCCACTTCTGGAGGAGGCAGTGGATCTGTAAGTGGACTAGGCCTCTTCTTCTAGTACCTCCTCCTCAGGGAGGAGAAGGTCAGGGTGATATTTCTCAACATCGACCAGGTCTGAGCTATGGGTTGATGCAATAGATGCCGTTGATGCCCAAGAGGGTACCTGGCGAACAAACCCCACATTCAAACCTGGAGGCTTCAATGGCCTGGCAAGTGCTGGGGTTAAATGCCGAACCAGTGACATAGTAATTGAAGTAAGCAAGGAGTTTGGGTCTATAACGGGCTCCTGGATGACCGTCTTGACTGGAATCAGCGGTGGAAGGGAACCGCCTGCCACCGCCAGCCCTGGAGGATGCGAAGGCAACGAACAGCCGTCACTGACCCCATCAGAACAGGGTACAACAATTTTGCCAGAAGGCCTGTTATCGATGATGCGCTGTGCGCAACTGGGGCAGCGGAGCCCGATGTTGGAGACACCCGTGGAGGAGTGCAGAGAGATGGTGGGGCAAGGGCCGCCAACCCATAGGCTGATGACTAAGAGTCGACTGGAGTGGAGGAAGAGACCACTGCCTGTAGTGACCTCAGGGAACCCAAGGTTGGGGCAACCGAGGAGGTCGCTCCCCTAGGGGTCAACGAGGAAGTCCCAGAGGACTTGGGAACAGGTGGCCCTTGTAGCAGATTTTCTCCTTATGCTTCCTCGAGGACTTGTCCCGGGCCTTGGAAGCCTGCAACCCAGAAGAGTGAGCTGGAGAGGGGGATGAAGAGGAGACAGAGCCCCCCTGTTACAGACTGGCTAGTTTCTGCTCCATCAGAAATACCTTGAGGGTGCGTTTGGGGTGCCGGAGGATAGTAAGATTAAATTTCTGGCAGATGGTGCATGTTTCAGGAGAGTGTGAAGGCCCCAGACAGCAAATGTAGATGTCATGGTCATCGTCCTGAAAAATCTTCTTTCTGCAGTGGCAGCCACGGAAGAGAGAGGATTACTTTGATTGTTCTAGACATAAAAAAAAAAAAAATAGGATAAAAAAAATGGTGGTCAACTGAACAACGAGGTTTCCACAGGAGACCATGTGAGTCAGGGGACAGCAGGAAATAACTGTGGAGGGAGCAGGGCTGTCTACACCTTTATATGGTATGTGACATCGGCACAAGTGGCTCCTAGTCGGCTGCTATAGAAAAAGGCTTCCTTCGGATCCTAGCGCCTGATGGCTAAGTTCCATAGGTGTGACCTGCTGAAAGTGATATACCCAATGCAGATCTTTCCTTACCGGCCAAAATATATGCTGACATTGCAGCCAAATGCTCCTTCTGGGTTGAGGGCTGTAGGCCCTGGGATTTCATGTGGATCAGATAGTCCAAAACAGTGTACAAGCTCACCTGAAGAGGGTTGAGCTGCCTGGACGAGTACCACAGTGAAAATTGTTTCCACTTGGAAGCACAAGTCTTCCTAATTTCTGGCTTCCTGTTAACCTTGAGCACATGTAAGACCTCTTCTGAGAGGTCTAGTCCAGAGAATGCTAGCTGTTCAAGTACCATGCTTTGAGATGCAGGGTTCTTGGTTCTAGGAATGCTATTCTGCCCTGAGACAGAGTCAGCAGACTGTGACTCCGGGGAAGGAGGACTGGTGATCTGGAGGAGGAGGAGGAGGAGGAGGAGGAGGACAGAAGTAGGGAATATCACGTCTTCTTGGCCCTATCTGGTGCAATCATAATCATCGTTGCAGGCTCCCTTCAGTGTTTCAGTACCAGTATCAGTAGAAGAGGAAACAGGGAATACATAAAGAAATGTCCCTGTCCACCAGAGGACTAGTGCATCCTCTGGGACTGTTCCCATTGAGGGACGCCTGCAACCGAAGTTGGAGAGCTGGTAGTTTTCCCAAGACGCGAACAGGTCAACCATTGGTGTGCCCCCCCCTTCTGACCACTGCAGAGATCACTTGCTTGTTCAGAGCCCATTTGTGATTTCCTTGCCTGATTCTACTCAGAGAGTCTGCCAAGGCATTGTCTTTGTCTGGCAGATGGACTGCAGATAATTGCACTTGCAGAGAGTAAGCCAGGCTCCCTCACTGCTTCTGTGCAGAGTTTGGAAGATCTTGTTCCTCCCTGCTGTTTGGACTGAGTGTTCCACCTAGAACCCTGATAGCCTGTTTGCTGCCATGTACTTTAATGTCCTTTATAAGTAATCCTTCTCATTAATACTTATTTTTTTATGTGAATTAAATAAAGGACTTTATTTATAAATATGTCTCCTGCGTTTTTTCCTCATTATTATTTACAGTAGTAAAAATAGTTTAAAAGCCAGCTTTTTACAATGTGGGGTAACCGCCTGCATTGCTATCTATTGGCAGCACTGGAATTCAGGATCGCAGTTGAGTCAAGTACTTTACCTACCATGCTGTGTGTTTTGGTTATAGAGAGTCAGAGAAACACAAAACCACATCATGCATGGTATCATTCAAAAGCTCTGACTCTCCACAACACCCCGCAGCACGTTTCTTAACGTCTTGCGCCACTGTGAGCCAGGGTATAAGCCTGTGATCCTGACAACCACCATTTTACTATGAAGAAGTGCCGAGGTAAGGATTTATTGCACTGTGACTAGGAAGTATGAAGTGTTGTGTTCATAATTCTCAAATCTGGTACATTTCCATTCAGCACAAGTCCGATTAAATGATTTTTTAAATGGGATGGTACGCACTGCTGCAGAGTCTGCATGTCTGTTGTTAGACTTTGAGACCTCAAGTCATTGACGGCAAATCACACATGCTGTGAGGAGAAATTCAGTTCCTTTTTGCTCCTGTCAGCTCCGTAGTTCTTTTATACTGATCAAAATAAAAGGTGGAGTTTAATATTTCTTACAAGACTTTATTTTGGTCTTACAATGAAATACCACCTGTTTTTTCTATTTTTCATTTGGTGTCTGTTCTATACTCAGCCTTCCATTTGCTGGCTTATAGGGATGCCCAGTTATGCATTGGTAGTGCTGATCGGACGGAGCTCACCTTCATTGCCACTCGCTGCACCACGACTTTCCCAGCACTGTTGGTACTGTAACCCTCTGCCCAGTTTCCTGCTACTCCAATTCCTCAGCACACTGCATCTCCTTTTTTGAGACTGACCCTGCAAATAGCACCCTGCCATGTTCACTGACCCCCAAGTTACCTGCTACTTCATACCCCTGATGCGCATCACTGACTTGCCCACTGCAGTGTCTCGTTACAACTCTCCATTTTCCACTGCTTGTTGTAGGTACCCTGCATCTCAACTAATTGTTTTAAACACTGACCTTGCTTGCAAATCTTGTGATTTACCCCCTCGCCTTGCTGCCACTCACTCCCATGTTCCCCTTCTGCCTCTTCACACCCCTGTCACTCGCATCCATGTCCAACTTGTAATCAAGCTCCAGTCTAGACATGAGATGTTGCAGCAGGCTGTCATGGATTGCGCAACCTCTGGTAAAAAAACCCAAAAAAAACCACGGACTTGTTTTGTACTCCTCATTGAGAAATTCCCGGTGGAGAGATGTGGCAAGATGGTGGTGGTGAGACGCTAATGCGGTGAGTGGGGATCGTTTGTCGTTGTGTCCTTTGGTGTCTGAGGAGGGTAGTAAACATGAAAGAAGGTGGTGATGGTGGTATGGGGTTGACTGTACAATTATCTAGTACCCTTGGCACTTTTGGAGCAGTAGTGCTGAAGCTGTGGACAGTGATTATTTTTATTTATTGTATTCTTGGACAAACACCTTTTGAGAACAAGCTCATTACATAGGTTCCATGTCACAGATGAGACAAACAGTGAAAACATAAATGTTACAAGGTTTCAATAGAACAGATTTTACAAGTTTAGACTTTAGCAAAACAATTAACTCAGGCAATACAAATAGCATTGTGTATAACTAAGTAGTGTACGAGGTGATCCTTCTTTAATTCAAGGGGCAGAGCCCATCAAGATGATCTGCAGTAATGAGTTACAGAACAGGGGAGAGAATTATCAACCCAGAGAGTGTTGTTAGGTGAAAATAAAAATACAGAAGATAAAAGATTAGGGTTTGGGTGTGGTAGGCAGAGGGACAGAGTAGGGAGGTAGGGGGTGAGGAAGCAGGGAGGGGGAAAGGCAGATTTTTGGTCAGATAGTAATATAAAGGGTGGAGTTATAGGAAGCAGTTGCAGCTGGAATTCGCAACTAGATGACATCTTAGCATTGGTTTAAACAGTCCAATAGTGCCCAGAGAGGAGATGTTGGGTGGGAGGGCATTTAGCCAGTAAAGAGCATGGCTTGCAAAAGACCTCTGACCTAATGCAGTGAGGGAATGTGGAAGGTTGAAAATCACAGAATTAGAATTTCTGGTGCAGCGATTGGATTCAAAGTGGGTAAGTATTTTCTGTACCCCAGGGGGTACTAGGCCAAGACTTACATTTTTTGTCATGAGGCAGGTTTGGTACTTAAGTCTATCTGTAAGCTGGAGCCAATTAGCCTTGGTATACAAGTTACACGTATGTGCGAGTTGAGAAGCTCCAGTTGCTAGACAGCAAGCTTTATTTAAGGCCACTTTGAGGTGGTGGAGGGCAGTATCTATAGTAGCGCCATAGATAATTAGGCCATAGACTGCAAGAGAAACCATAGAGCTTTGAATGGCAAGGCTAAAGGCCTCAGGGGTTAGGCTATTCTTATGCCTATGGAGCAAACCTATGGGCATATTGATTGCCCTGACAGTAATGTCAGTGTGTTGAGTGTAGGACATGGTATTGTCCAAATTAACTCCAAGGTACTTGAAGTGTTGTACTAGCTTAAGTGGTGTACCCACCACATTTAGGACTGAGAGAGGGTAAGATTTGTGCCTGATTCCAGAGCTAGAGAACATCATTGATCTAGTGTTCTTGTAATTCATGATGAGTTTATGTTCGCTGAACCATTTCTCTGCTTCATTGAAATTTCTCTGTAAGTTGACATCCAGATTTTTTGGGTCAGGATCATTGGTAAACAGGACTGCATCATCATCATAGCGCAGTATACGACCATAGCAGGAGTTGGGGAGCTGGTTTAGAAATATGTTGAACAGCAGTGATCCCAATATTGATCCTTGTGGAACACCAGAGCAAACTTGTTTCTTATCCGCAAGTACATTGTCAATCTCGACTTGCTGTGAGTGAGTTTGCAGGTAGCTTTGGAACCATGCAACAGTATCAAAGGAGAGTCCTAGGATTGCTAGCTGTTTGATCAGAAGGTCATGATTTACTGCATTGAACGCTTTCGTAAGGTCAATAAAAACTGCCCTAACCAGAGTACCTTGGTCCAAGGCATTATGAATATAACCTGTGAACTCAAGGAAGGCAGTTGTGGTGTTGTGTCCCTTATGAAACCCATGTTGTTGTGGGTATTGTAGCTGGCATTTATCTAGGTATTCTAACTGATCAGCCACTATTTTTTCGAGTGCTTTAGAGAGTGGTGGGAGGATTGAGATGGGTCTATAGTTTCTGCAGTTGGTTTGATCCCCACTCTTAAATACTGGAGTTACTAAAGCAGCTTTCCACTTATCCAGGAATTGTGAATACCTTAGAGATGTATTTATGATGTGTGTTAGTGGAGTTAAGATTTCATCCAGAGTTTGAGCTATTAATTTAAGGTCCAGGGAATCACGACTGAACCTAGACTTTCCCAGGAGCTTAAAGTAGTACTTCTTGGCTTCCTTATCTGATAGAGCTCTGAAGTGGAATGGAGGATGAGATTGGGGCTGTTCCTCTGTCCTTGAATTGGGGGTTAAGGTAGATTTGTGGAAGAAATCTAGAGGAAGAACATTGCTGAGGTCAGAGAACGCGCTATTAAAAGTGTTTGCAATGGCTCTGGGATCCTGCGTGAGGACGCCGTCGATGTTTAACAAGGTGAGGGTGATTTGGGTTCTTTCCCAGTGACTTCTTTTAGATTCGACCAGAATCTTTTGCCATCACTCCATGTGCGAGAGAGCGCTTACTTATAGTGCTGATTTTTCACTGCTTGAATAGCCCTAGTGCAGTTATTCCAAGCTTTTTAACAGGACTGAATGTCAGCCTGTTTTCTTGTAGCCCTGGCTCTAAGCCAGAGATGGTCACGTGATTTCATCATTTCTAGCAGTTTAGAGGAGAACCAAGGGTTGCAAAATCCCTTTATTAAAGGCCTCCTAATTGCAAATGTTATCTGTTTGGATGTCTGTCATGCTTTAGGTTATGTCCATGAAGCAGTGAATAAGCCCCTGTGTCCCACTGGTGGGTAAATGGCTGTCTCCATTATGGATGTTTATGTAGTGTGGTGTTAAAGTGGTGGGCTTTAGTATACTAGTGCCTAGTTGTGGCTGTACCATGTCAAGCCCAATTGGGTGGTGGTGGAGGGAGGTAGTTCATGGGCTGTACAGTCCATTTGTAGCATGCTGGGACTTATCCTATAGGTCCGGGGGGGGGGCGGGGAGACTGACAGGTACAATTTGGAGGGCAGTGCTGGAGCAATGTGTTAATGCATGTGTAACCCCTAGGTGGTGCTATCCCAAGGGCTACTACCCTGGCCTGCTTGGCTAGTAGCAGGTTAAGGGGCCTGAGTTCTGAAATGGGTGCCTCCACCCAGAGATCAGGGTTGGTAGTGGTCAAGCTAACCTGGGCACAGCCCTCCGGGACACTGTTACCTCCCTCTTTCCCCTGTAGTGGCCTGAATACTGTACAATAATCACTTTCACAATATCCCTGGTACACCACACAAGTACCCACACTGTTTGCACTTACCACCAGGGCTAGTTCCTCTGGCTCAACTCTGGGGGCCCCTGTAAAACAAGGTTATGCACAGCAAATAGCAGCAGTATAGTACTTTGAGCACAAACTGGAACCACAGTCAGATTACATGCAGAAAAAGTTAGATCTGATTTATTCAGGGGATTTGAACAAGGAAGGGGCCAAAATCAGGTTAATTAGCTTAAAGGTTATATCAATCAAGCAGTTATGCATGCCCTTTGAGTCCCCCCACACAGTCACACCTCTGGGTACCCAGGTGGAGAAGAGATGGGCTAGCCAGGACTGTTGCCCGGGGTTGTAGCTGGTTGGGGCCCTGTGATGGAAAACACAACATGCACAGTACACAATATTTGTAATCCGGAGCCAGAGGGCTCAGTTCATAAAGGAAATGAAACAACAAGACAATCAGATGACACACTCAGATTAAGCTGTTGTTGCAGGGAGCTACCCTGGTATTTACTCACGATACCCAAGACTGGACACAAGCTGGACGAAAATCGTGACTGCAGGTGGTTGATCTGGAATGCCAGGAGAAGCAGGGCCCACATGAGTCGCAGAGGCGTCATTCCTGTTCAAGTGTGGAGTAGGGGGCTTATCCCCAGATAGGTCTCTCGTCGATGACTTCTCTGTGCAGTGGGTAGTCTGGCTGGGCCAGTCTGGCAAGGCCCAGACTGCATGGAGACAAATTGGATGCAGTCCGCTTTGGGCTGGATACAGCTTCCAGCAAGCAGAACACAGTTCACACAGTGGGAACTAACTCCACAACCCACTAGCAGCTCATACAGCACATTTACATGCAATGGAATTCACTGTACCAGGTGCAAAGCGCCTCGGTCACAATCGAAAGTCTCTGCACACACCGGGAGCTTAGGGGTAGCTGGAACTCCTGACAGACCGATCACATTCAGCAAAATCTTTAGTCTTCTTCAGGTTGAGCCTGGCCCACTTCAGGAGCTTACTTTAGTCACACAAACTTGGATTTAGTCCAAAATAATTCTCTTCTCTCCCTCTCAGGAGCAGCAGCAGACATGCAAGCCAAAAACTCAGCCCTTTCACAGTTTTCCCATGCAAATCCACTCAGGATTGCTGCCCAAAATCCACTTGAGCTCTTCTCATTTCACTTCCCAACTCAGAACTAACTGAAAACTGAAAGCAGCCCGGGACTTCTCCAAGATCCAAAAGATTTGGTTGGCTGATTTGGCTGTCAGTCAAAGCAAGAGCTCCCCCTTCAGTTGCAAAAAAGGCGCAAAAAAACCTCCAAACTACAGTTCCTACAGATTTTGAGTTCAGACAGCTCCTGTAGTCCGGGTACATTTTAGGTCCCACCAATACTGTTTGGTCCAATTTGCAGTCCAGGACCAAGATAGTGGAGACAAACAAAACAGTCCTTGCTACAAAGAAAGCAGGTTAGACAAACTACATTATCATTATCACTCTAAATGATTTTCAGTAAATAGTTACATCTTTCAACAGAGCTCCCGCTCAGATTACTTAAACTGCAATTAGGCAGCTCTTAAAGAGACAGTACACAGAGGCTATACAGGCTCTGATAATCACATTTAAACTGCTAAAATGCAGGACACCAACCTGGCAGTGAGCATTTAGGCAAGCTCAAGGAAGACTTTTTGGGAATCCCCATTTGTAGGGGGGTTACACATGGTTTGTAATATGTTAGCACCTGTGTTTTCCATTTGTAGTCTTGTGCAAGGGGTGTATGCATGCTATCTTTGTATGTATGGGGTTTAGTGTGTAATGATGACTGACAATGTTTGCATGTTATCTGTATTGGTGGTGTTTTGGGGGGCTGGTGTGCATGTTCAGATGTGCAGGTGTGTGACATAGTGTGTAATGTGACTGGAGTGGTGTATGCATGTTCACTGGTGGGTGTGGTGCTTCATGTGTAATTTGGTTGTGTGCATCGAACTAATGAAATAGTGCGTGGTGTAAGCATGAGTGTGTGTGTGTGTGTGTGTGTGTGGTTTCATAGTCTGTAATGTAATGTGACTGGTGTTTACATGTCGTACTGGTGTCAAGGGGTGCTGTTGTGTTGTTTTGAGAGGTATATGCGTGCTGTTCCTGTGTGGGGTGGGGGCCCTTGTGTTGTAATTCGGTGGTGGTTGGAGTGGTGACGTGGTGCAGTGTGTATGGAGATTTAAGCATTTAACCTAACATAAATCTCTGGTAGTCTAGTGGTCTTTCCTTCCCCCTCCTCCTCCATTCTGTCTCTCTGGTCCTTTAACATATAAATCATTGGTAGTCTAGTGTACTGCTTTCCCTCACTGATCAGTGGTCTCTCCCCCCTCCCTAAACAGTCTTAAATCCCTGCCAATTACACATCACACCTCTCCACACTCTCCCCTGTTACTGGCACTCACTAACACCGGTCTACATCGATCTGTACAGCTCTCCTCTCACCACCCTGGTGGCTGCCATATGAGCTGTCATTGCATGCACTTATTGTAGAAATAGCCATTAGTGGCCGTCAGTAGCCAGGCTTAGTGGGGTTCAGAGAGGTGAGATGTGAGTAGACAGGTCATGTGGGGGGTAACTGTGAGACTGTACTGAGGGGAAGGTATTTTTTTTTTTTTTTTTAACACAGACCACAGTGACTTTTTGGGGTATGTGGGGACCACTAGATTACCACTGTGATCTACGTTAAAGGCAATGGAGGGAATGATGTGGGGGGGTTAGGGGACCACTAGACTACCATGGATTTTATGTTAAAGGACTGGAGGGACTGACTGGGGGGGCCACTAGACTACCAGGGATTTCTTTAAAAGGACAAGAGTGGCTGGCTCATCAGTGCAGCGGTATAGCTACAGGTCGCAATGCCGCTGGCCTGTGTTTGCCCTCCAAGCCTTGGTTGTCGGTGGAGGATCAAGCATCCGATGAACACAGTGTGTGCATTTGATTTAGTATGTGTGTGTGAGGGGTGGGTGAAGGTAGGTGTGTGTGGTGTGTGTGTGTGTGTGTGTGTGTATACGTACACTGCACCTTACAATACAAGGTCATTTTCTGCATACTATGTTTCATTTTGCAGAAATTTCAGAACGCAGTGAGAAGTGGTGGTTATGAAGTCAGTGTCAGTGGCTCAGTAGGTAGCACACTCGTCTCTGAGGCCGGGAGATCAGAGGGCTGTGGGTTCAGTTCCCACATCTGGAACTTGGGTTAATATCCCAATACTGACACTGTAGTGCAGCATGAGGGGAGTGCTGCACTTCTGAGGTGCCGTCTTTCAGATGAGACGTTAAACCAAGGTCCCATCTGCCTGGATTGGTGGTAGTTCAGGTGGATGCTAAAGATCCCATGGCACTTATCAAAAAAGAGTAAGGGAATTTCCCTGGTGTCTTGGCCAAATTTCTCCAATTCACTAAAAAATACCACCAACAGCTTAGTCTGGTTCATAGAAACATAGAATTTGATGGCAGATAAGGACCGCTTGGCCCACCCAGTCTGCCCATTTCCCTACCTGATGGATAAGCTGCAGATCCTAGTTAACCAGCAGCCTACTTCTTCCTACCCCCACCCCCTAGAATTGCCTTATGACTGTCCCATGCATGCTTGAATTCCACCACTGTTTTTGACTCCACAACCTCCTCTGGAAGGCCGTTCCATACATCCACAACCCTCTGTAAAAAATACCCTTAAATTACCTCTGAGCCGCCACCCTTCTATCTTCAAATTGTGCCCCCTTGTTCTTGCACACCTCTTTTTTTGAAAGATGCTACCCTCTTGGACTTTGTTGATTCCCTTGAGGTACTTGAAAGTTTCTATCACGTCCCTCCTCTCCCTCCTTTCCTCGAGGCTATACATATTAAGCTCCTTAAGTCTCTCTTCATATGTCTTCCGGTGCAGACCCTGCACCATTCTAGTTGCCCTCCTCTGGACAGCTTCCATCCTGTCTATGTCTTTGCGGAGATTGGGTCTCCAGAACTGCACGCAGTACTCCAGATGTGGTCTCACCAGCTGTCTGTACAGAGAGATAATAACTTCTTGTTTTCTACTGGTGATGCCTCTCCCTATGCATCCCAGTATTCCCCCAGCCCTCCTTGCTGCCCTCTCACATTGCTTGCCCACCTTTAGGTCATCTGATATGACTACCCCAGGTCCCTTTCCATTTTTGTTGTTGTTAGTATCTCACCCCCCATTGTGTACTCTTCCCTGGGTTTTGTTTCCCAGGTGCATTACCTTGCACTTCTTAGCATTGAATCAAAGCTGCCATACATTTGACCATTCCTCTAACCTTGCCAAGTCCTTCTCATCCTTTCCACCCCACCTTGTGCATCAACTCTGTTGCAGATCTTTGTCATCTGCAAAGAGACATACTTTTCCTTCCAGTCCCTCTGCAATGTCGCTTATAAAGACGTTGAAGAGGACTGGTCCTAATACTGAACCCTGCGGTACCCCACTACTAACCCCACTTTTTCAGAGTGGACTCCATTTACTATTACTCTCTGTGTCCTATTCTCCAGCCAATTCTTTACCCAGGCTGTCATCTTGGGACCCACTCCCAGGCTGGCTAACTTGTATATTAATCTTTTGTGTGGGACTGTGTCAAATGCCTTTCTAAAGTCTAGGTAGGCCATGTCCACAGCCCCTCCCTGATCAACTACTTTGGTCACCCAGTCAAAGAAATCTATCAGATTTGTCTGGCATTACCTTCCCACTGTGAATCCATGCTGCCTTGGGTCCTGTGCCCCTCTGGCCTCTAGATACTTCAACAATTCTTTCCTTCAGAAGTGATTCCATCATTTTCCCTACCACTGAGGTTAAACTGACAGGTCTGTAGTTTCCTGCTTCTGCCTTGCTCCCACTTTTGTGAAGGGGAATCACATCTGCCCTTCTCCAGTCCTCAGGTACCACCCCATCCTCCCATGATTTGTTAAAGAGAGTAGTCAGTGGTGTCACTAGTTCTACCCTTAGTTCTTTTAGAATTCTGGAATGAATCCCATCAGGCCCCATTGCTTTGTCCACCTTCAGTTTTAAGAGCTCCTTCAGAACCCTTTCTTCTGTAAATGGGCAGGTATCAACTTCTGTATCCAGAGTGTTTCTACTGTTTGTTTTAGGTACCTCCCCCTTTTCCTTTGTAAATACTGAGCAAAAATATTTGTTTAGTATCTCTGCCTTTTCACAGTCACCCTCTGCCCACCCTCCCTCCCTTTATTAAGCCTCACTTCCCTCCCTTGGTCTTCCTTCGCCTGATGTACCTATAAAAGGTTTTATCCTTTCTTAACAGTTGGCTATCTTTTCCTCGGTTTGGGCCTTTGCTGTTCTGACTGCCTTCCAGCTTCCTTTTGCTTTAACTGATACAGTTCTCTGTCCTGTTCCTTCTGTGATTCCTTGTACTTCCTGAATGCTTTCTTTTCTCTTGAACCTTCATTGCCACTTCCTTTGAGAACCATAGTGGTTTCTTACCTCGTTTCATTTTGTTTATTTGCTTTACACAAAGGCTTGTTACCTCTGTGGTGGCAGTTTTTATTATTCTCCATTGTTCTTCCACCCCTCCTTCCTGCCCATTTGCTAGTGCATTCCTTAGGCACTCACCCATTTTGGCAAAGTCAGCCCTCCTAAAATCCAGTACCTTTGTCTTTGTATGGCTTGACTCTATTGCTGTGTTTATTGTGAACCATACTGTTCGATGGTCGCTAGTTCCCAGATGGCTACCCACTTCTACATCTGTGATCCTCTGTTCATCTCCATTTGAGAGAACCAGATCTAAGATTGCTCCCTCTTGAGTGGGCTCCAATACTAGTTGTCTAAGGCATGCCCCCTGCAGGGCATCTAGAATAACCCCACTCTTAGAAGTGGCTGCTGCAACTGCACTCCAGTTAACATCTGGCATATTCAGATCACCCATCAGCAATATCTCCCCTTTATCTGCCATTCTAAGTATACTTTCTATCATTTCCTTGTCCATTTCCTCCCCCTGAGAGGGGAGTCTGTATACAACCCCTGTGCGGATTGTGGTGCCATTGCCTGCCTCCAAATTGATCCACAGTGCTTCTTCTCCTCCCTGTTTACCCTTTTGTTCTGTTGCTTTGATTTCTTCTCTTATTTAGAGAGCTACTCTTCCTCCCCTTTTACCCTCCCTGTCCCTCCTGTAGATAGTGTATCCTGGTATGTTTACGTCCCAGTCATGGTTCTGTGTGTACCACATTTCTGTGACTGCCACGATATCCAGATCTTCCTCTTCCATCAAGGCCACTAATTCAGAAAGCTTGTTACCCAGACTACGGGCATTGGTACTCATTGCTCTCCATTTTTGATGGCTTTACCTTCTGTAGCGGCATCCCCCACTGACCTGTCTACCTTGGTCTTTTTCATTTAGTACCCTGTTTTGTAGGGGAGGCTGGGATTTTCTGCTGCTATCAGTGCCTCCCCTTGACTAGTTTAAAGGCTTGCCAATGAAGCATTTAAACTGATTGCTCAAAAGACTTGTTCCTTCCTGGACAGATGCAGACCATCCTGCCAGTATAGGCTGGTGTCCTCCAGGTGGAACCCCAGTCCCCAATGAAGCCAAACCCCTGTGCTCCACACCATTTTTTCAACCATTTGTTGAACTGCGTGGTGCAAAGTACCCTCGCCTCACCCATGCCACTGACAGGCAGTACCTCTGAGAAGGATACTGTGTGTGCTACTTGTCTTAAGCCCCTCCCCAACTCTACAAAGTCCTTCTGCACTGCTCTAATCTCATGATGAGCTAAGTCATTTGTCCCTAGGTGGACAATGGCATCCAGTTCAGACTCCCGTGCAACTGTTCTCGTGACCCTAAGGATGCGCTTCCTGTCCCTCCAAGCCATGGCACCAGGCAGGCACCTTACTTCAGTTTTCCCTGCTCTCCCCAGTTCTATCCCCCTAATAATTGAGTCCCCCACCAGGAGCTGCTTTCTTTCCCTGTGGTGCCCTCTGCCTCCTTCCTGAGGGCCTCCCTTGTGACAGTTGTCTGCACCCTCCTTAGTCTCCTCTGCGGGTGCATCCATAGGGGAACTATGCTCCCCCAGAATGGTGTATGGATTGTGAAGTGGAACAACTGACTGGGTGTGCCTCTGTTCCACCACCCTTACCCTCCCTGAGCCCACTGTGGTCCAACTGCTGTGCTTTCTTCGCAACCTCTGAGGTGGTAGTGGTGGTGGCTCTGATGCTCCCTGGATGGGGGAGGTTCCCTTGCCACTGTCCAGTGCGGCCTGAAGACAGGCAACTTCCTCCCTCAGGGCAGATAGTTGTCTACAAACAGGGCAGCATCTCAGCCTCCAGAAAGACTCCCGGAAGACTGCTGCCCCACAGCCATTACATTGTACTACTCCCCACATAACTGTCTACCTTGTTTAGTTTTTTTTTGTGTGTGTGTGTGTGTGTGTGATTGGTGCGTTATATAGAAATATATGTATTTATATAATGTGTATGCTTATATTGTCAGTGCAGTGTGCTAGACAGGATATGACAGTGATATGTACCTTGCCCTCTTGAGGAAATGATGTCAGAACCCCAGGTATAAATTAACTATTTCCAGGGGTGGGTGGGGTGAGGGTGGGAAGGGGTTGGGTGTAAACTGTGCCCTCACGAAACAATCAGCTAAACGCTCTGACCTACCGATGCGATGAGTCCCTTCCTGTCAGCAAGATGCCATACACGACAATTTGTAATACTGCTTCAAATCAATTTGACAGAGAAAATACCCTGCTAATCAAACAGAGAAAATCCAAACATCCAAGTCAGACACAGGTAAACCTCCCCAGCCCCAAAAGAGCCTGAGGACTTGTGCTCTGAAACAGTCAGCCCCACAACACGTCAGCTGTGCAGAAGGGCAGACACAGAAAACAGTATTCAGCCTATGTGGGTTTAAACTCTCCCTGCACTAAAACCTTAACACTTGTAACAAAAGTAAAGCAAACTCCACCTCCTCTGTTGATTGAAAGACTGCCTTTTCTGATAATTCTAAGTTCCTTATTTCACCCTTCAGTTAGAAGTATCCTCCACCTGAAGAATATTAACTTTCCTAAGGAATCTGCTTCAAACCAAAGACAATTGTAAATTGTAAGGTTCACCTCCCTCTGTTGTGAGCACTACTCGCTTTCTTGCAAATCTTAAGTCCAGCGTTGCAGCCTGCAGCCAGAGGTAGCTTCACCTGAAGACTATGAGGTTATCTGATGAGCCTGCTAAAATTAGTACTTTTACCAAGGTCTGTAAGATTCTTCCAGAGCTATTGGCTGTTAAGTAGCTGTGATGTAAGCACTTCCTGACACAGTCTGGCTTGGCCTTATAAGGCACATTGAGGTAAACAAAAGAAAAACCAGTTTCCACCCCCTAGGCACTGTCTGGGTCCAATACACAGCCTGTAACCTGCTCTCAATTCAGGGCTTATGACAAATTCTTAGCCCAGTGAATACTCACAGTATTACAAATATTGCAATGCAAACAGTCAATCACTAACTACAATCAAGTCAGAAGGGCAGAAACACAGAACACAGTAAAATCTTAACAATTGTAACAAGTAAAGCAAACTCCACCTCCCTCTGTTGATTGAAAGACTGCCTTTTCTGATAATTCTAAGTTCCTTATTTCACCCTTCAGTTAGAAGTATCCTCCACCTGAAGAATATTAACTTTCCTAAGGAATCTGCTTCAAACCAAAGACAATTGTAAATTGTAAGGTTCACCTCCCTCTGTTGTGAGCACTACTCACTTTCTTGCAAATCTTAAGTCCAGTGTTGCAGCTTGCAGCCAGAGGTAGCTTCACCTGAAGACTATGAGGTTCAATTTCAGTTGCTTACCATCTGTATCCCCCCTCCCCCCCCGGTTGCCCTTGAAAAAGGGACTTCTAGGCCCAGTGGGTTTACCGGGTCGACAAAATTAAATAATAATAATGATGTTCAAAATGATACTGAGCAAAAAGTTTTTGAAGGCAAAGGGCTACATTGAATACTTACAAGTAAAACTGAGGGTTCTGCAACACGCCTTGTGTCCATATTTTCCAGCATCCACCCCTTTGTGATGTGGCCCTGACTGTTGCACACTCAGGCTCCGCTTGAAGCCAGTGAACCACAATCCACCCTCCCTGGAGAGGAGAGCAGTCCTTCTGGCTCTCAATCCTCTTTTTATTGTCCAATCCCTGGCAAACTGAGCTCGCTCCCAACCCCGGGTCAGTGGTATGGTAAGGTGCTATGTGCCTCAGCCCATTACACCACTGTGGCAGGTGGTTGCATGCTGTACTAGTGGGTTAGGGATAGTGCTGGTATAGCCTGCCTTGCTGGTGGTGTGCTTTAGTGGTGCTAGTATACTTGAGATCAGTCTGTTTGACTTGGGGTGGGGGGCATGAGTGTAGCCAGTAGACCTTGTTGTCAGGATGGGGGGGCAGTGGCATAAGGACTGCCACATGACTATCATAACAAGATGCCTGATTGGTAGTGTGCATGAGTGTTGACCTCGTGTACCATGATTTCAGGATGCACTGGTCTCGCACACACCAAACTGGCATCCTGATCAATGGGGAAACATTTGTTAGCTGGTGATCTGTTTGGCCACTAGCTGTCAAAATCAGATAGCCAAGGCTCTTGAGTGGTGTATATGTGTGTGTGTGTGTGTGTGTTTGGTGGTGGTGCACACTATTGCCGCTCAGTGGATGGCAGCATAGAGAACTCCACAGTGGGCCTTCATCTGGCAGCCCAGGATGAGTCATTTCCCTCCCTCAGCCCTCCTACCTCCCATGTGATGGATGCACGCAGTGGCATCCTGGGAAAGCCAAGTGTGCCTTCTGCTGCCAACCACCATGAACCAATCAAGCAGGGCTCTCGGTAGGATTTTTCATTTGGTGGTCCGGGACATTCTTTTTAAAAGAAGAAAACAGGTTCCACAGCCTAAAAGTGGGAGTACCTGGTAAATTTCTGGGGGTTCCCATGTAAATGCATGTGAGCCGCGCTCACAAGTCTCATAATGTAAGAATGTGTACAGTGTGGGAGCATGCTCCTTTGGTTTCTATGGGGCTGTGTCTTAAACTAGAACTTATACTGTTTTAGAGGGAAAATTCAAAAAAATTTCGGCCACCGCTCATCTAACAAGACCCTTGTTAGTTGCATGGTGGCCCTAATTTGTTTGAATCCACCCTCTAAAACATTACAAATTGTAGTTTAAAACTCGGACCCATAGAAAGCAATGTAGCATGCTCCTGCGTTCTACAGATTCATACATTACAAGCCATGCAGGCGCGGGAGCATGGCTGTCTCTATGGACTCCCGAGGCTTGGTGGCTAAGCATCTCGGGGACTTAGAAAAAACCAAAACAGAGCATCCTGAGGCGCAAAATGTGCGTAAAGGACACGGGTACCCACATCCCTGAGAGCTCTATCAAATGCAGCACAGGTCAAGCCCTTCTGGGAAGGATAGCATTCTTGCAGATGCTCCTAACCCTCACCATCAGTCTCTACTCCTAGTGCCAGGACACTGATGTAGCAATATGCAATGAAATTCATTTTCCTACTTTTCGCTGCTCAGCATATTCAGTACTGGTACAGTGTGAAACATGCCTTGTGTTTTATTCCAGCAGTACAACCGATGTTCTGCATTGTGGATGATGACTGCAGCTTAGCTCGTTGGTCACATCAGAGGGCTCGCCGTGTGGAACACTGTGAGTGATATGGTATGTGGGTGGCGGGGGGGTTTGCGGGATCAGCCAGTCATTGCTACTGGTAAGGGTGGCTGAGGGATGTAGAGTTGAATCAGTTCAGTACTTCAGTTCATAAGGTTTGGGGATGTGTGTGTGAGATGTTTGATGGTATGGGAGCACTGTTTGAGAGGTCTGGGAACACTCATGGCCCCATTGTGTGTACTGATAGTGATAGATGGGCACACTGTGTGTGTGTGTGTGTGTGTTATATTGAGGGGATATCCTGTATATTGGTTTATGCAGGGGATGAGGGATCCAGATAGTCAGAGTGTGTGCCGGGGGTTCTCTTGTGCATGAGTATAAATATTTGCAGCTACTAAGTTTTTGCGAAAAGGACTTGCCAACTGACCAACGATAGAAAGCTGTATTTTCATTTTCAAACTGGCAGCTGTATCGGTATAAATTGCCTCCAGACACGGTGACCAGATCTTGCTCCCGAACTCTGGTTATCCACCCAGCAGCACACTGCAATACTGCTGGACCATCGGGGCAGTGAGATAAATCTGTTTAAAAGTGCCTACTATTTAGTATACGGGATGTCATTAACCACATCGTCACAGTGGCTTTATGGCATCAATAGCACCTTCACTGTGCTTCTCCTGAACTTACCCTGCTACTCTCCAGTATATTGGTTGAAGTGGGGTTCCCCATCTCCATTGCAGACAGCATCCATTTGGACGGGGTGGCCAACATCACCAAATGCAGGGTGAAACGTATAATTTGATGGCAGATACTGACCGCTTGATCCACCTAGTCTGCCCATGTTATCTCAACGTATTGTATCACATTAGACACTACCTGATCTCTGGATCTACCAAGGTGGGACAAATTTGAGTAGCCAGGTGGCCAATGGCCACTGACAAATTGATTTGGCTATTGGATTTTGAAAGTTACTGGCCAACTGGCTACCTGTCCACAAAGTTATTTTTTTGACAGGAATATCAAGATACATGGGCACCACACACACCAAACTGCACCACACACACCAAACTGACATCCTGATGTCCTGGTCATCTGGCAAACCCTTTCACAGCCCCCAAAATCATGCATGTTGACATCCCAATACACTGCCACCACTCATACACACCACCTGCCAGTATGCACCACTGAAGCAGGATGGGAGCATCATCAAGCACATTGGGGACTAGCTCCCCTCCTGTTTCAGTGGTGTAAGCGTACTGGCAATGAGGAGAAAGGAATGAGTGTTGCTGGTCGAGCATAACATCAGGATGCCTAACAGGTGGTGTGCATGAGTAGTGGCAGTGTATTGGGATGTCAACATGCATGATTTTGGGGGCTGTGGGGGGCTACCATTCGACCATGATGTCCGTTTGGTGTGGGTGAGTGGTGCCAGTGTACCCTGATATCTTACT
Organism: Neoceratodus forsteri; assembly: GCA_016271365.2. NCBI lineage: Eukaryota > Metazoa > Chordata > Ceratodontiformes > Ceratodontidae > Neoceratodus > Neoceratodus forsteri. The sequence continues at coordinate 843,192,659 of CM028134.1, forward strand.
GCTAGCCTTTTCCAGGCTGTGGGGGGGTTGTGGCATGCAGTGATGCTCAGTGGAAGATGCCATGTGTCCTACTACTGCATCTTGCCACCCCTTGTGTCCTGCTCCCCTCACACACACACACTTATTGGCCTGAAGTAATCCACTGCCTTTGTAATGTCCCTCATATATCCCCCCAATATAACACACGCACACAGTGTGCCCATCTATTACCATCAGTACCCACAGCGGGGCCATGAGTGTACCTGTTCTGTCAGCTGTCAGTGGTGCTAGTTGCATGTATAGTCTCCCGCAATTGTGCCATCATTCATACATCACAACTGTTCCGTATTTTCAGTAACTAATGAAAAAACAAGTGGTCTGTAAATCCTTGGGTTCAGACTCTGTATGATTGTAGCCAGGGAACCTTGATAGGTTAGTGTGTATGTGTGGCTGGGGTGGGTGGGTGTGTGTGTGTGTGTGTGTGTGTGTGTGTGTGTGTGTGTGTGTGTCTCTCCTGTGCAGGTGTAGAAATCTTTGCAGAGACTACTAGCCAGCATGGCGACTGACTGGGATCAAGCATCCAGTGAACTGCTCTCATCCTCTGTGGTGAGTAAAAATGGCGCTTAGTAGTGGCTGGGAGACAGACTGCTGGGATGGCACAGGGCACTGGGTCATAATGTCAGAAGACATTATGCCACAGCAATATACCATGCTGCCAATGTAGCGTGATACAGTGCATGCGGCATAAGTCTTGGTTTTGTGGGGGGCTCCACCCCCTCAACTAAATAACTAACTCCGTGGGGGTAAAAGTAAATATCGCACAAAGTGCGAAAAAATGAAAAATTCCATGTGTTTGGGACCAGTAAGCAAACCTGGTCCCAAACACACAGCTTGCCTCCCTTGCTGCCAGTGGCTTATTCTGTAGAGCGGCGGCAGATGCATGGTGGATCCCTGTCCCAGCAGAGGTGTTGTCCTCTGCCTGCGACAGTGAGAGGGTGCAGTACCACGCACAGACCCATTTGCAGTATTGCACCCTCTCGCTGTCCTATACCGTGCTGTTTCTCTTTCGGGGTTTTGTTGTACGCTCAATAGCGTACTACATATTGACCAGGTAGGATGGCACAGTGTGTGCGTTCGCTGCCATCTCTTGTGAAGAAATGGGCGGGTGGGGGCTGCTTAGTTCCAGCTGCCCAACATCAGAGGAGGTGAGCAGGAAGACACATCCCCCAAAAAAAAAACGAAAAACAAACCTGCACTATTCAGAATATCCTTTGCTGTTCTTTCTTTGATGACCATGAACCCCCCAATCCCTACCAGAGAACACCTGATCCTTACCTGAAAACAGATAAAATTGGGTCTGGCTCCACTTGAGACCTGTGTGTGTGTGTGTGAATGCCAGTGATATTATTAAGAATTTTGAATTCATGTAATCCATGTTAACATTCCGTGTGTGTGTGTGTGTTGGGGGTGGGGGGAGCACTCTATCACTGGAATAATACAGAGCTTTGAATTCAGAACTTTGGGTTCTTCTATTTCATGGTAAACAATCACACAATGTATTGAATGAGAAGAAAGATAGATGACTGGTGAAAAACATTTGTAGAGGGACTATTATACATTATTTAGCAATGATCTCACTTCGAGATTCACTCTTGCAGCAGGTAACACCTATAGGACTGAAGCCGGCAGGCACCAGGACCCCATGGAGAACATCTAGCCAGCAATATCTAAAGTGGGACCGCCCCCTACATCGGCCCACCCCCGATGTCACCCATGGTATAAGAGGAGGTGGTACCCCAGCCAAATTACCAGATATTTTCCTGCCGCCGAGCACGTTAGTCGAACCTCCACAGATGCCCGTTTCTAGCCGACTGCCATTTTGACATCAGAATCAAACTTTCTCTGCTCATCGAACCTTTGGCTCTTGCATCTTTTCTTCCTCACTTTTCTCATCACTTGAGAGGTGCTCCTCCATGTGCATGTGCGGCAAATAAATTCCACATAAGGATGGACATTTGGCCTACCTCTTTTGCCTGGACCCAAACCTCGACACGAGGCCAGCCAGCATTACTGCAGTTTCAACCAGTGCACCCGCCTCCAATGCCAGAAAGCCCTCGAAGCCTTCTGCTGAAAAAGGGGTCTCTGCCATGGAAAAAGAGTTTTATTGCCAGAGCTCCTCTTCTTTTCCTTCCTCTTCTTCTTCTTCCCATAAAGGGAAGAAATCTAGCAAGCACAAGGAAAAGGAGAGATCCCGGTCGGATAACCAGCAGAAGTTGCCAAAGACACTGCCATCTTCTTCCTCTGGGCTGACCACCGGGCTCCCAGTTACTAAGCCTCCCTCCACCCCTTCTTCTTCTACAGAGGCAGGCTTTTCGGAGTCTGGGAAAGTTTCCCATTCCATCCAGCTGCTCCCGAAAGTGGTCCTGCCCATGGTCGAGTCCTAATAGGATGCTAACAAACTCACATGGAAGCATTCCTTTTCCACCCTGGCAGTGCCAAAGAAGGCAGATCACCTATACACGGTCCCTAAGGATGTACTCTTTTATGGGGAACAGCCGATGGCAGATTCAGTGGTGCTAAATACGGTTCATGACAAGTCTCGGTGCCTGTGTCACATCAGCACCCAACCCCCTAATAAGGATTCTAAGCAGTTCGACCACCTGACCCAGAAGGTGTTCTCTTCCTCCACCTGTGCCATCCGATTGCAGAATTTCCTTGCCCACATGGTCCAGTACCAGAATGCCCTGTGGGACAAGACACTGGAACTCCTGCAAGCCACACCGGATTTTCCCACTAGAGCGGAGCTTATGGGCATCCTTATTCATAGAGAGTCCTACAACACAGTGGATGCTGTGGGAAGAATGGACCTTTCAGCAGTTCATGTCCCAGGGGTCCACAATTCGCTGGCTGATAGCCTCAGTCAGACTTGGTCCAGGGCACATGAATGGGAGCTTCATCCCGCGGTGGTAGAAGACCTCTTTGCCAGGTGTGGTCATCCGGAGTTAGACCTCTTCACCTCCCCATCCAACATAAAACTGCCCAGTTTTTGTTCACTAGACCCAGGGCCTGGTGTTTTCTGGAAAGACGTGTGGTTCACTTGGGAACTCGAGCAGCAGGCTGGTAGGACAGAGGTCTGGGGTTATATTCTGTTTTAACTGAAATATTTGAATAGTTTGTAAGTGAAATTAGCTCTATGTGTTAAAAATTATTACCTTGAATTAGAACTGTTACTTGGGCTGTGATATTGTAACTTTGGAGGCTTGGGGACTGTTGTTTGTCAGGGTTAATTAGAGGGAAATTTAAATGTGTTGTTTGCCTGGTGTTTGGTAAGAGCCCTCCCACCCACCCTGTTTTGTAGGCTTCTTAAATACTGAAAAACTACTGGGGTTGGGGTTGAAGGGCTGAGTATTTCTGTTTTGGGACTGAAATTCGAAGCAACAGGAGCTGGTGGGCCTGTGACATCATATGGTACCTGATGTCTCCTTACACACACTGGACTGTATGTGTTTGTGAGACTTTGGAACTTTATTGGTGGGGTTGAAATTGGGTTTGTAAATAACTACAGTCAGTATAGAGAGAAACTGTATTCCAGGGGAAAGGGACTGAGAAAAGGGGGTGTGCCATTACAAACAGAGGGGGATAAACAGGGTGGCCATATTCCACCATGGCAGGCATCTTTGGAAGGGTTGTAGGCTGCACAGGCTGTAGGATGGCAATAATTCTAAATTGGGCCTGGAGAGAGGGAGGCTGCCCACTCTGTAGACAGCTATCTTGTATCAGGAGTGAGGTATATTGGTTAAAGAGTATGCTGGGGAGCTGGGGGTGTCCAAGGACAAGGTGTGGATATGGGCGCAGAAGGGTGGGGCTGAGGGGAGGCTGGGGCAATGCTCTGAAATTACAGGACGTTATGTTACAGTAAGAGGAGGGGGATATTAGGGACAGAGGACCTTAGATAGGGAAGTTGATGCTAAGGGAAAGCGATGGTGAAACATTCTGAATACAAAGAGAGTGGAGGGAAGAGTCAGGAGGGGCTGTTGTTGGAAGCCTAAAGCAGCAGATGTGGAAGGGAGCTCCTAAGGTGAACAGAGCAAGAGGGGAAGAAGAGGGCAGTTTAGAGGTGCAGTCAGGGAAACTCGGGTTACCTGATGGAGGCTGACATAGAGTGTCACAATAAATTTGAGCTACTAACAACCTAGAGGGGAGGAAGGGTTGTGCAAATGAGGAAACTATACAGAGGCTGGGAGGCAGTCGGATACCCATAGGGCATCACAGACCGGCTATGGAAAGGATAGAAATAGTCCCAGAGGAGAAGGGGAAACATATATGTTAAGCAAATGGGGGAGATGCAACATATTCCAGACGTGAGGGAGGACAGCATGATTGGAGAGATACTGGGAGACAAGGAGGTGGGAGAGGAGCCTCCCTTCAGCAGGGGGGTCAGTACCAAGGATGGGACCCTAGCTAAAGGAGACCCACAGACAGCCTCTGGAGGCAGGGGTACTATTACAAGGGGGAGGATGGCGGTGTGGGGAAAGGGGAAACCATCAGGGCCAGGGTAAATGGTTCGGATAAGAGAGGGTTAAAGGGGACACCTATTCAGAGGGGGTTTGAGTTAAGTGGGCAAAATAGCAAGGGAGGCAGAAAGGAGAGGGTGACAAGGGTCTCTAATAAGGCAGGAAGACTCCTCACGAAATTGAGATCATGAATAAAGGGGGAGGGGGCTGAGAGGGCATAGTGGAGGAACCATAGGATGATGGCGTGTTAAGGTTCTGTTATTGGGAGACTCGATGATTAGGGGTATCCAGTGGGAGGGACAGGGGGTGGATGCCATAGCCAGGTGAAGGTAGTGAGTATCTCTGGGCTGACAGTGCACAGAGCAAAGTTCATGTGTATGAAATGGTTAGGGATTGTGGAGGAAACCGGATTTCCTGGCATTTGGGAACTAATGATCTAGAGGAAAAGCATTTGAAATCCAAGCAAGGTTCCAAGAACTTGCCAGAGTCTGTCGGGATAATGGATGAACATTTCCTTTTCAGAGATATTGCCAGTACCAAAGGCCTCAATGGAGAAAAAAATGAAGCTCACAGAGGTTAATGACTGGCTCAGGAAGTGGGGTGAAGAGAGTGGGTTGGGGGTGTTAGGGAACTGGTATGGAGTTTGGGAGGATAAGGGACTATGTGCCAAGAACAGGTTTCATCTTGCCCATTAGGGAAGGAAGTCCTTAAACAGGGGATGGCTGACTACATACAAGAAAGGTGGGGTTTAAACTTGTGAGGGGGGGGAAGGGATAAGGGAGGGCTGACCAGAAGCCTCTCTCTCCAGATGAGGGAGTAGCCTTCAAGCCCAAGGGGTGGAGGGGAACAGATTGGGGTGGAGGTTTCAGGAGGAGCAGAGGGAGGATGGAAGTATAAGGAATCTGGGTGGGGTTAGAGCAAAGAGGATCAGGGATAAGGGTGGGGATTGGTGTTAGTAAATGCCAGGAGCTTGGGAAATAAGTTGCCGAGTTCCAGGCCATGCTGTTGTGGGGGTGGATGTGGCAGTGGTCCGAGGCGTGGGCCAACAAAAACCATGACTGGGACCTAAGCGTACGGGGTATACTATGCTTAGGAAGGATAGAAAGGAGGGCAGAGGGGTGGAGTGGCTAGTGTTCATTAGAGATGACATAGAAATTGCTAGGGTAGAAAAGGCAGAGGAAACATGGAGGCCTTATGTGTCACCTTCGATCCCCAGCAGGAGATAAGGTCTGAGCTGGGTGTAGCATAAGGCCCCGGATGAGTGATGTTCTGGAGGATGGTTTGCTGGACAACATCATTGCCCAGTGTGGACCAAAAGGGGAAGGAGTGGTGTTGATGGGGGACCTTAATATGCCAGGTACAAACTGGGGAACCATGTCCTCTAAGGTGGCCAAGGAGCAGAGGCTGCTGGATGGCTTCCAGGATGTGTTCTTAACACAGCATGTGATGGAGCCCACAAGGGGGGGGCATGTCCTGGATGTGGTTCTGGCAGATGGGGATCTGGTAAGGGACATGGTTTTACAAGACCCCCTGACTGGGAGCGACCACAATACTGTCTGGTTTCAAATAAGCATGGGGTGAGATCTAGGACACTGGCAGTGGACTTCAGGGGGGCAGACTTTATGGGCATAGGAAATATTCTCAAGGATCACTTGATGGGGATTACCTCAATGACAAGTGTGGAAAGAGATGGGAGGTCATAAAGCGGGACTTCATGAGGCAGTCAGGATCTGCGCTAAGTTGAAACATAAAGGAGCAAGGTCACATAAACCATGCTGGTGGTCCAGTAAGGTACAGGTAGCAGTCAGAGAAAGAAGGCGGCCTACAAAAAATATAAAACAACAAGAGGGGATAGGGATAAGGAAATGTACCAGCTTGCATCTAGAAAAAGTCACCCGTATGGTGAGGGAGCAAAGGCCAGTAAAGAGCAGCGGTTGGCACAGGGGATACATGGAGGGAAAAGGGTTCTTCCGGTACATTGGGGAGCGGAGAAAACTAAGGGCCATCTCAGCAGATTGAGATCAGAAGGAGGGTGGGTGGAAGAGGCGAGGGACCAGGCAGAGGTATTTAATGAGTACTTTGCCTCTGTGTTCACTAGGGAGGGATGGGATATCTACAAAGGCATGAAGGGATAGAAACGTGTCAGTAAGTGGGATCAGGGAGCAACAGAAATGGAGCAAGAGGGAGGAGAGAGGTACCCAGGGTGTCACATCTGGGTAAGGATAAAAAGGCCAGTAGGTGGAGGGAAGGATGATGCTATCTCTGCCAAAATGGTGTGGTTAGCCCTCAAGGCCCCTAAAGAAAGAGAAATCTCCTGGGCCGGATGGCATTCATCTGAGAGTACTATGGGAATTGGCGGACATACTGGCTGCACCCTTGGCGGAGCTTTTCAGCAGGTCACTTGAGACAGGGAGGGTACCTAGGGATTGGCGAGAGGCACATGTGGTACCAATCAATAAAGGGGAGTCGAGGGAAGTACCAGGTAACTATAGACCCATCAGTTTGACCTCGGTGGTGGGAAAATTAATGGAGAGTATACTAAAGGAATGACTGGGGGTGTACTTGGAGGAGGTGAGAGGTCTGGATAGTCTGCAACATGGGTTTGTGCCAGGTAGATCATGTCAAACCAACCTTGTGGAGTTCTATGAATGGGTAACATGAGAACTGGACAGGGTAAGCCTGTGGATGTATTATTCTTGGACTTCAGCAAGGTGTTTGACTCTGTCCCCCACAATGGTCTGGTGGAGAAACTGATGGGTTAGAGTAAGCCCTTTGATGGTCAGATGGATTGAAAACTGGCTAGCTGGACGCACTCAGAGAGTAGTGGTCTGTGGGAAGCTCTGAACCCCAGAGAGGCTGGTAGTGGGCACTTTAGGGCTCAGTCCTGGGTCCGATCCTGTTTAATGCATACATATCGGACATCAGGGGGTATAGGTGAAATGAGTCTCTTCACGGATGACTCCAAGATGGGAGCAGTAGTTGAGGGAGAAGAGGGAGGTTGGCCTGCAAGGGACCTGGACACCCTGGAAAGCTGGTCTCACACATGGAAATTAAATTTCAATATCACCAAGTGCAAGGTATTGCATCTTGGTTGGGAAACCTAAACACAGGTACACCCTGGGAGGAGGTGCTGGAGGCCTCAATAGGGGAAAAAGACCTAGGGGTCATGGTGGATGCATATATGAATAACTCTGAGCAGTGCAGGAGAGCGAATAGCAAGGCAAACAGGATGTTGGGATGCATCGTAAGGGGGATCACCTCTAGGAGCAAGGAAGTGATTCTGCCGCTGTACAATGTACTGGTTAGACCACACCTTGAGTACTGTGTACAGTACTGGAGACCACACTTGAAGAAGGACATACAGCTACTGGAGAGGGCACAGAGGAGGGCAACAAAGATGATACTGAGGCTAGGGATTTGAGATGAGGACAGACTTAAGGAGCTCTGCCTGTTTTCATTGGAGGAGAGGAGACAAGGGACATGATTGAGGTCTTCAAGTACCTCAAGGGAATAAATAGGGTAAACATGGAGGGGATCTTTAGACTAAAGCAGGGAGGTATCACCAGAGGGCATGGTTTGAAGGTGGAAGGGGAGGGGGAAGAGGAGGAGTTTTTTCACTGAGAGGGTGGTGGACCCTTGGAATGCACTGCCTGGTGAACTGGTTCAGAGATCCACAGTGGAGGGCTTCAAGAGAGGGTGGGACAGACACAGAAAGTGGATGTATCAGATGATGGCCTGTCCCAGGGGGGTGGGGATGGATGATACGGGTTTCTGGAGCACAAGGGATGGGAGGGTCTCGGCACCCAGCTAAGGATCTAAGGTTCGAGCAGACTCGATAGACCGTAAGGCCTAATCTGCTGGCAAATAATATGTTAGTATGTTGTCCCTCTCCTGGACAGGGAGGTTCCTTTATGCATTTCCTTCCTTTGCTCTACTGCAATGGGTTTTGATCAAACTGCAGTCCAAGGGGGCCGAGATGATCCTGGTGGTTCCTTTCTGGCCTCGTCAGATCTGGTTCCTGCTGTTGCAACAGCTGGCAGTGGAGTCTCCAGTCACCCTGCCTATCAGGTCAGACTTACTGTCTCAGGGTCAGGGCTCTCTCTTGCATCAGGATCTCAGATTCCTGTATCTTCATGTGTGGCTCCTGCAGACCCAGCTGCTTCCAGATTTGGGGTGTCCCTGAGGGTATAAGAAGTGTTGGTAGTGGCCAGGGCAACCTATGCCATGAGGAGGGAATGTTTTTTGCTTTGGGCCAACACCAGGGGACTGGATATATTTGCTTGCCCAGTTAACCTGATGCTCAAGTATCTCCTCTCCCTCTCAGATGCAGGACTCAGCTGCACTTCCTTAAAGGTACATCTGCCTGCCATCTCGGTGTATCACCTACCTGTAGATGGCAAAAATATCGCCCTGCTGCACCTTTCCCACACTTTTTTGTGGGGTATACTTCATTTGAAACCCGTTTTGAACCCTGTCCTGCCTTGGGATCTTTTGGTCTTATTTCAAGAGAGAGAGTGAGAGCTCTTGCAGCAGGTAACACCATTAGGACTATGCCTCCATATCTGGTTTCTGCTGCTCCAGGAATTGGCATCGGAACCTCCGATTCCCTTGCCCCTGTCTCCTTGATTGCTCTCCCAGGAACAGGGAACTTTGGTGCACCCAAATCTTCATTCTCTGCACCTGCATGCATATCTCCTACTGACTTAGTCAAGGACACACTTGGGGTGTCATCAAGGGTAGTGGAGGTCCTAGTGGCCACAAGAAAACCCTCGACTAGAGCCACATACGCCATGAAATGGAAATGCTTCTGCCTGTGGGTGTCCTCCTGTTTCCTGGATCTTTTACAGTACCTGCCAGTTAAATTTGGTATTGGAGTACACTCTTTCCCTGTCCAACAAGGGTCTCAGCTACTTTTCCATAAAGGTACACTTTTCTGCAGCCTATCGTGCCTATGGAGGGCAGGACCCTAGCACAGTTGGACTTGTCCAAGACCTTTCTGCATGGCATACTGCAGATCAAGCCTCCCAGGCTGGACTCTATCCCCTCCTGGGACATTTTAAGTTAGAAAAACTTACATTGCCTCCCTTTGAGCTAGCCACAAGTTGCGAGCTATGCTTCCCATCTTGGAAAGTGCTGTTTTTGGTTGCAGTTACTTCTGCTTGGAGGATTTCCGAGCTTCAGGCTCTGATGTGCAAAGAGCCTTACTTGATTTTTCACAGGGATAGTCTCCCTGCATACCAGTACTAAGTTTCTTCCAAAGGTGGTGCCTGAGTTCACGCTTAATCAGGACATTCAACTACCGGTTTATTACCCAGAGTACTCAAACAAAGGAGAGGCCCTGTTGCACACTCTGGATGTTCACAGAATTCTTCGTTACTATGCAGATCGTACTCGATCTTCCAGAAAGACAGACCAGTTGTTTGTCTCCTTTGCCCAACGAATGTTAGGGGCACCAGTGACTAAGCAGACATTGGCCAAATGGTTGGTCAATTGCATATCCTTTTGCTAACAGAAGTATGATAAACCTTTACTGGGATTGGTTAAATGTCAATTCACTAGGGGTATAGCTACTTCCTTTGCTTCCCTAAGGAACGACTCAGCAACGGATCTTTGTGCAGCTGCTAATTGGAGTTCAGTCCATACTTTCATTAAACACTACAGACTGGACATTGCTTCATGGAGGAGAGCAGGATTTTTCCTAGCAGTCCTCTTGGGACTACTCTCTTAGGAGTAACAGTGGTTTACAAAATTTCATTACCACCACCCTTCTCACCTAGATTTTATCCTTGTACTGCTTGGGGACTCCATCCTAATGTTACCTGCTGCAAGAGCTCTCTCTTGACGTAAGATAGTACAGTTATGTAAGAACTCACCGTAACAGTAGATCTTCAAGATGAGCACTTGCAGCAGGTATGCTTTCCCTCTCTCCTACCCCTGAGGTTATGTAACTGTAGATCTTACTTCGAGTGGAAGCTCTTGCAGCAAGCTATTACCATAAGGACTATGCCGCCAGGCACTAGGACCCCACGGAACTCTTCTAGCTAGCAGTCTTCAGCGGGGAACATCCCAGATGCCAGCCAATGGTATAACAGTGGGCAGTCCCCAGCTCCACCTCAGTTCAGACCTGTCTACTTCTGCTCTTCAGTTGCCTTCTAGAACTTATCTAGTGTTTTCAGTGAATTTAGAGTATATTTTCTTATTTTTTCGAAGAAAAGTGCAATTTTCTTTAGTATTAAATTTCTCTGCATGTCATCTTCGCCGTCGTTATTTTCGTCTACCGAGAAGAAGAGGACCAAGTGTGCTGCGGTTGTCAGATCCCAGCCAAGGACAAGCATGAGGCATGTGTCTTCTGTCTGGGGCCCGACCATGACACCAAGGCCTGTTCCATCTACAGTGGCTTTACTGGTCGGACTCGCATCTGCCACCTTAAGGCACACATTTTAGAACAGCAGCTGGCCATCATGCAGAGCTCACCAGCTGAGAAGACTGCCTCTTCTTCTAATTTCTCGAAGCACAAAGGAAAGAAAAAGGATCCAGACAAGTATAAGCCCCAAGAGAAGGGCCGGGGTAGGTCTAAAGGGCGTTTGCGCTCCCAGTCCCCACACCACAAAAAGATTATTCCTCCCGCCATTCTTGGCACTCTTCTGGGCGGCAGGATTCCTCTACTCCCACCAAAACCCCGACATCAGGGAGTGGAAAGCAGGGCTCAGGTTCTTCCACCTCGGCTGTGGTTATCCTGCAGGTGAAGGCCACACCATTGCGGTCACCCTCCACCACAGGCACCTCCCCCACTTCCTCTTTTGTGAATACTAAGGCCAACATTCATCTGATTGCAGATGACACAGTTCTTTACGTAAGCCACCCGTCATTACAATCTGCATGTAATGACCTTCAATCTAAGTTCAACCTGCTGCAACACCAACTCCTAAACAAAAAACTATTACTTAACGCTAAGAAAACAAAAGCAATGCTCTTTTCTCCCTCTGCCAAAATGGTAAATTCAGCCCTATCAGATCCTGTGCCACAGATTACTACAATTCTTGGAGAGAAGTTGGAATTTGTCCCTAAATTCAAATACCTTGGAGTATGGCTGGACCATAGGCTCTCCTTTATAGAGCACATTGAAGAATTACTCAAAAAATTATGACATAAACTTGGCCTGTTCTTTAGGATAGCCTGCTTCTTAACTAGAGATGCCAAACTACAGCTGGTACAATCAACCTTTCTATTCTTGATAGATTATGCTGACATCCTCTACAGCCACTGTCCCATTTCCTACCTCACCAAACTTGACACATTATATCATAGAGCTTTGAGGTTCATCACAGGCCTGCCTTATTCCACTCACCACTGCTCCCTATATCAATCAGTGGGGTGGAGTTCTCTTCAATTCAGGCATGATAAAAATGCAGCCTTATGTACCCTGAGAGCCATCTCCAAAAAAACTGCCCCAATACATTACAGCCTGTCTTCCTATAAAACCAATAGGCAATTATGCCCTGAGAAGTTGCAAATCTCTCCTACTGATGGTTCCCAAAGTTAACTCTCGCTTTGGCAGGGCTGCTATAAGCTTTACACTGTCCTCCTTGTGGAATAAATTGCAAAAACAACTGAAACTGAGGTCACCCATCGGCATCTCATCTTTCAAGCTCTTATATTCACATCTCAGAAATGATCAGTACAATTGGTTCCCATGACCATGAATTGTCATCATGCTAACCTGTACCATTTAACCATGAACGAATTACTTCTAGTGCTTGTCTCCTCCTTGGCGCTCCCAGTCCCCACACCACAAAAAGATTTATTCCTCCCGCCATTCTTGGCACTCTTCTGGGTTCAAGTTCAAGTTTATTGCAGGAAAACTCCATTGAGCAAGCTCATTCACAAGGAGGTCCTGTGACATAAACACTTAAAGTACAAACACAGATAGATAATAACAGTATATACATGAAATGCACATTACATGATACAGGCTGGAAATACATACAAGGGTACCACATAGGGTGACCGCAGGTAAACATTGATACGAGACAGGGAAGCGACTTACAGGTTGCATACTGATAAATGAAACATGATGACTGGTGTGTATAATACATATACAGTATTTTGGCAGCTAGAACAAACAACAGTCTACAACTGATATGGGGGGGAGGAGTGATTTGATAGAGTAGTAGTGGAGCGTAAGCAAAGATAAAGCCAGGTTTAGAAGGGGAAGGGAAAGCAGTTAATGTGACAGGATTCCTCTACTCCTGCCAAAACCCCGACATCAGGGAATGGAAAGCAGGGCTCAGGTTCTTCCACCTCGGCCGTGGTTATCCTGCAGGTGAAGGCCACACCCTTGCGGTCACCCTCCACCACAGGTATCAGGATCTCCTCTTCTTCATCTGCAGAGACCTCAGTCCCGTCGCACAACATCCTGACGTCAGTCTCTCCCAGGGCTCCGGGTAAGACTAGGGAGCACCTGGGTCAGGAGTTGGTCTCCAAACCAACCTTGGCTCACCATACCTCAGTTTCCTGAATGTCTACATACAAACCAGTGACTTTCCACAAGAGAGACAGCTCCAGACCGTCGACGGTACCGGTCAAGGGACGTATGCCAGACAAAGCACCTCTGGACCTTTCTAGTTTACTGGTTCTTGGGTCTTCTACACTCAACAATCAAGGGGACCGGTCCACTCCCTCTCCCAGGGATCAATCAGATCTCACCTCTTCCCTTGTTGCTTCATCCACACCAGATGGTCAAACACCTCTCTCTCTCTCTGGTGGGCACAGTGGTTCCTCAGTTCTCTAAGGAGGAACTTACAGAGCTTTTCCAGTTTTGGTAGAACAAGGTAAAGCAGGATATCCTTCCACCACAGTCAGACTCTACCATGAATCCGGATATGGATATGGACCAGGGTCAGGGGGACAAACCATCCTCATCCACCCCTAAATCTAAGTCTCGCTCACATAGTCCCACCGACTCCTATGGCAGGACTTTGCATACAAAATGGCATCACTGCTGTCACTCCCACTCGCCAAGCACTCACCGATGCCACTCCTCCAGCCATAGGTAGTCAGACAGCAGACATCGGTCAGATAACTGGTGCCGGTGCTCCACCAGTCATTGCCAGTCCTACAGCCATTGCCAGTCTTCTAGGGGATGGCATTCATCTGAGAGGTGCAGGTCTTCAGTTTCCAGATCTGTTTCTCTCTCTTCTAGGGATCCCAGTTCAAACTCTAATGCTCCAAGTTCTGACCAGTCTCCTTCGAGAGAAAGACATGTATCACAAGATAAGAAGACCCTTAGATCACCTCCTGATGATTCTATCTTTATGGATGTCATGAGGCATATCCAGACCTCCAATGCATGGGAGACAGAGGACCTGGATCCAGAGTGCCGGAGGTTGGCCAAGTACCTGAGGCAAGGAGCCCTTGGTCATTCCTCCTTTAGTGGATACGTTTCAGGATCTCACACAGATCACTGGAAAGCATCTCTCTACCACTCCAGTGATCTCCAAGAAGTCAGACAGGCTGTACCGGGTGTCAAAGGATGAACCTTGTCTGGTAGAACACCCTCAGGTGGACTCACTGGTTATAACGGCTGCTCACAACAAGTCAAAGAAGCTGAAACACCTCAGTTCACAGCTTCCCAATACAGAGTCCAGATTTCTAGACCAGGTGGACAATATTTATTCTGCCTCCACCTGTTGTATTAGATCTTTGAACTTTCTCACACATATGGTCGAGTACCAGAATGCAATGTGAGAGAAAGGCTTAGAGGTTGCTCAGGCCTTGCCAGACTCTGCTCAGAAAACTGAACTCCTGGATATACTTAAGTCAAGATTGGACGTAGGCACTCATGTCCTGAGGGCCTCATATGACATTGCAGATATGGCTTCTAGGGCAGTGGCTTCCGGCATTTGCCTTAGACGCCATGCTTGGCTCAGTGTCTCTGGATTCTCACAGGATCTGCAGTCCGGTATCCATAACCTTCCATTCCAGGGTTACGTTCTTTTTGGGGAGAAGGTGGAGAAACTGATCTCCCATCTCCAGGAATCCAGGAAATCAAGCTGGTTCATCTGAAAGATGTACAATGGGGACCAGAAGCCTTTTCACAAAGAGCCTGTTTGGAAGCCCTCATGGAAGAACACCCACAACCAGTCCCAGCAGAGAGCAGGCTTCAAGAGGAAAGCGCCAACCCAAACTCCTTGGAGCTCTGCCTCTAGAGGTTCCAGGACCTCCCAGTCTTCTCTGCCTATTCCTGGATCCACCCTATGACTCGCTACCTACCCCCCCCCGGTGGAGGTCATGGGGAGGAAGTAGAGGGTCACTTCTCCCTCTAGTTAGAGGGATGGAGAAACATCACCACAAACCTCTGGGTGTTGGATCTAATCAGGTGAGGACATACTCTAGAGTTCCTTCAGATCCCTTCCGAACAAACCACCAGGGTCCTCCCATTATCCTAGTTCTCACATGTCTCTTATAGAAGGAGAGATCTAGGCCCTTCTGCAGAAGCAGGTAATAGAGACGGTCCCCTCAGAACAACTGGGGCGAGGCTATTAATCTCATTTCTTCCTGGTTATGAAGTAGACCAGAGACCTTTGGCCCATTCTGGACCTCAGCTCTCTAAACCTCTTTATAGAGTACAAACAGTTCAGAATGGTCACTCTGCCAGGCCTCATTCCCCTCTTGCACCAAGGGGACCGGCTCTGCTCCCTGGATATGCACGATGCTTACCTGCGCATAAGGGTCTTTCTTCCCCATCGGAAGTTTCTGAGGTTCCACTTCCGAGAGAGACATTACCAGTTTTGATCCTTACCATTTAGCCTTTCCTCTGCTCCTTGAGTCTTCACCAAGTGTCTAGCGGTGGTGGCTGCAGATCTCTGATGCCAGGATCACTACATCTTCTCCTACCTAGACAGCTGGTGCTCCTTCCAGTGCACAACTACTTTGCACTCTTGGAGACACTTTTACACTCTTCAGAGAGCTGGGGATCACCCTGAACCTTCCAAAGTCATCGCCATGGCCCAGCCAGTGACACCTTTTCATCGGAGCAGTCCTGGACACAGTTCAGGGTATGGCTTTCCTCCTAGAAGACAGGAGTGTAGCCTGAATGGTATCCATAGCTCCCAAGTCCCAGCCAGGGTCTTCCTCAAACCTCTGGCACACATGGCGGTGACCATTCCTACAGTTCCCTTGGCCCACCTCCACATGAGAGTTCCCCAGTGGATACTCAGGGTGCAATGGAACCAGAGGTCAGATGACCTAGACCAGCCAGTGAGGACTGACCCAGTCCAAAGGACTCTTTCCTACTGACTGGACCCCTCAAACATAGTATGAGGGGTCCCCTTCCGGCAGGAGCCCCCGAGATGGATTTTGACTATAGATGCCTCTGGTCTCAGCTGGGATGCTCACCTGGAGAACAGACAGACCCAGGAGACCTGGTCTCCAGACAAGCAAATGCTCCACATCAATGTCCTAGAGCTGTGAGTGGTCCTGAACACCTTACAGGCATTTCAAATGGACCTTTTGCCAGGCCTTCTTCTCATCCAGATGGACAATGTCAGTAGTGTTCTACGTCAACAAGCAAGGGGGTATACATTCTTACTCCCTTTGCCGGGAGGCAATGAGGGGCTGGTATTGGGCACTGGAACACTGCCTAGACCGTACCACTGTTCATGTTTCAGGCATCCAAAACATCTTGGCTGACAGCTTAAGCCAGTCTCGGTCCAAGACTCATGACTGGGAACTTCTTCAGTTGGTAGCAGATCAATTATTCAACAGATGGGGCCCTCCAGAGTTGGACCCCTTTACATCTCCACTCAACGCCAAACTGCCCAGTTTCTGCTTGCTAGAGCCTGCTCCTGGTGTTTTTTGGCCAGACACTTTGTCCCTCTGTTGGACAGGGAGGTTTCTGTACACCTTCCCTCCCTTTCCCATTCTCCAGAGGGTTCTCCTAAAGTTACAGGCAGAAGAGGCAGAGATGATCCTCATTGCTCCCTATTGGCCTTGGCAGATTTGGTTCCCACTACTTCAGCAGCTGGCAGTGGAACCTCCAATGCAACTGCCACTGAGCTTGCACTTGCTATCACAAGATCAGAGCACCCTGGTCCACCCGGACCTCAAATCCCAGCATCTTCATGCATGACTCCTGCAGACTTAGTAAAGTTTAGGTACAGGGTTTCTCAGGAGGTGGCAGACGTTCTGCTCGCAGTGAGAAAAGATTTTGTCTGTGGGCTTCACCCTATCACTTGGACCGGTTTACCAGTGAACTCTATCCTAGGGTATCTCCTCTCCTTATTAAACCAAGACTTGAGCTACTGCTCCATTGAGGTACATCTTTCTGCGATTTCCACTTACCACGAACCTATGGGGGGAAGCAAAACCCTCACCCAGTTGGACGTGTCCCGCACTTTTTTGTGGGGCATACTACACATTAAGCCTTCCATCAGAAATCCTGTACCACCCTGGGATCTACCTTTTATGCTCGAAAAACTTCCTCTTCCTCTTTTCAAGCCTTTGTGGACTGTGGGCTTCGCTTCCTTTCTTGGAAAGCGTTATTTTTAGTTGCTGTTACTTCTGCTCAGAGGGTTTCCAAGCATTAGAGCCTGATGCGTAAGGAAACTTATTTAGCTTTTCATAAGGACAGGGTGTCCTTACGTACTAACCCTAAGTTTTTACTCAGTGTAGTGTCCGAGCTCACACTTTATCAGGACATTAACCTACCAGTGTACTACCCTAATCACTTGAACCGAGGGGAAACGCTTCTGCATACTTTGGATGTCCACAGGGCATTACATTATAACCACACTGCTCCACACCGTAAGATGGACCAGTTGTTTGTGGACTTTGCGCCCCGCAGTCAAGGTGCTTCAGTGTCTAAACAGACCTTATCCAAGTGGCTGGTAAATTGCACTGTCTTCTGCTACAACAAGTACAACAAACCACTTCCGGGCTTGGTAAAGGGTCATTCCACCTGGGGAGTGGCTACTTTCTTTGCATCGATCCCGAATGTCTCAATAGTGAACATCTGTGCAGCAGCTACCTGGATCTCAGTGCATATCTTTAACAAGCACTACAGCTTGTACATTGCCTTTAGGACAAAGACAGGTTTTGGCCTGGCAGTCCTTCAAGACCTCCTATCCTAATGCCTTCTTATGGCTATTGCACCTCAGCCTCCTCCCAAACCTATTTCAATCCTTTTCTGGGACTGCTTGGAACTCAGGCCTTATAGTAATAGTTTGCTGCAAGAGCTCCCACTCGAAGCAAGATAGTACAGTTATGTAAGAACTTACCATAACAGTAGATCTTCTAGAGGAGCTCTTGCAGCAGGTGCTGCCTTCCCTCCCTCTTTCGCCCTGGTGAGTCTCTGCATTTTTTACAGCAAGCTTCAGCCCAGTCCACCTGCTGGTCTTACCAAAAGGTCTCTGGGGGTGAACTGAGGTGGGGCTGGGGACCACCTCCTGTTGTACCACTGGCCGACGGGGTGTAGCCAGCGTCGGGGGTGGTCCCCTCTGAAGACTGCTAGCTAGAAGGTTTCCATGGGGTCCCAGTGCCTGGTGGCATAGTCCTTATGGTAATAGTCTGCTGCAAGACCTCCTCTTGAAGATCTACTGGTTCCTACGTAACTGTACTTTTTTTCTCTCTGGGGGATGCAAGAACCTCCTGAGTTCCCCATCCTTTATGCTAGCTGGGTCTCTGGTGGGTGAACTAAGGTGGTGCTGGGGATGGCCCCTTTATACCATGGGTGATGTCAGGGGCGGGGCCGACATCATGGGGTGGACCCCTGCCTTAGATGGCTAGCTAGAATTTTTCCTTGGGGTCCTGGTGCCTGGCAGCACAGTCCTAATGGTATTACCTGTTGCAAGAGATCTTCTCCAAGATCTACTGTTACAGTAGATTCTTACGTAACTGTACTTTTGTTCTTGAGAAGCTCACTCTGCCCCCCTTTGAGCCTGCTGTGACTTGCGAGCTGCGCTTTCTGTCATGGAAAGCATTATTTTTAGTTGCCATTGTGACACTCTGCCATCTGCTTATAGTTATATGTATATTTGTAATATAAAAATATAGTATGTGCTTGTCTCACATAAGCAGGCAGTGAGGGAAAAACTTGACCTCTGACCACAAAAGATGTCAGTGTGAGGAAAACCACAGGATGTTATAAAAAGACCAGAGGAAACCATTAAGACATCCTTCTAGAGAGACAGGTTATTATCCTTTATTACCTGCTACTGCATTTTGTAAGTTGACTCCCATGGATGCATTTATGTCGTGCAGGAAGAGACTTATCTGGTTGTATGTTGGTGAGAAGCCATAAACCCTGAGATCTCTCTAGTAACAGGAAATAAGCAGAGGGACATCAAAGAGAAATGACTGATCAAAGACCGTCATATTTGGGAAATGGCTTTTTGCTGATGTTCACATTATTTAAAATACCTGGATGCTGACCACTAGTTTGTACCTCTTAGCACTGCTTGCCCCTTCCTGGGTTCACATGGATCACCGTAAGGTATTTCCACCATGCATTGTTGCATATCCTGACTGATTAAGTGATGTGTGGTTCCACGATGTGACTGCTCCACGTGTGATCAATCATGTGTCCTAGACC
This sequence comes from Neoceratodus forsteri, assembly GCA_016271365.2. Lineage (NCBI taxonomy): Eukaryota > Metazoa > Chordata > Ceratodontiformes > Ceratodontidae > Neoceratodus > Neoceratodus forsteri. Next base: position 843,211,742 of record CM028134.1, read on the forward strand.
CAGGCATGCACTCTTGTATTTGTTATGAAACTTGTGTGTTAGATTTGAGGTGTAATGTTTCATTGCTGTTGATTTCATGTTACTTAGTGTATATTGCTCCTTATGTAATGTAACCTGTGATTATTGCTTGAACCTTGTATTGTCTGCCACTGTATGGCCCGGGTCACAACTGAAAATGGTCCTTTGGATCATCTTGCCTACCCAGTCACCAAAAACATAAATAAATAAATACCTTCTTGTAGAAAATTATGAAGAATTAACTCAAAGGGAGGGTCTAGCTGATGTCACAAAAGGGATGGGGAGATGCCTCCTGAAATTATCTTGCATCTGGGAATATGTGACATATTATTCTGGACTCAAGGAGAGAAAGATTTCTCTGAACTTTTGAAAGCACTTATAGGGTAACATCTAACTAAGAATTACTTTAAGTATTTGTGGTAGGCGTTTGTATGCTGTAACTTCCCATTTTTTTATATGACGAAGATTTGTGATATAATTGTTCTGTGTTTGATTTTACCTGTTTTTACCATTTTTAGTAAACAACCTTTGAAATACTGCCTGTGCCTCTTCTCAGTTTTCCTTTGCATGTGATACTGAACCTGTGTTTAAGTATGACAGCTGTTAAAAGCTTGATTGTGTTACTGAGCTTGCTTAAAAGGTAAGAAATACCTAGGTCTCTTATAGAGTTGTAAGGGTTCATTTTGGATACCTGGCAGGATGCCCTTGGGCGAAAGATTATATTGCATCCCCCCCCCCCGAAGAGAGCATTAGCTGGGCCTGTTAATTGGGTATGCTAGCATAAGGTTCACAGTTTGAATCCCTCCAGAACTCAAGGCTAAAAGGTGATTTCAGATCCCCCCAAAAAACAGGAGGGTTACTCTGTTACCTGTTCACACTATTGCACTTGGAGGTTGGCACTGTGGGAGCAGAAGGCCTGACCTGCGGAGTGTGGTTGTGACAGATTTGGTTGGCAGTGGTGCGATTTAAAAAATATTGGTAACACAAGGCTTAACAGTTCAGTATGTCAGCTTAATACTGTACAGCTCACGTGCAAAATAAGGCAGTGATTTATTTTTAAAAAAGTAAACTGAACTATATAATTTTGCTTACAGTCAAAGTTCCTACCAGTTCCATTTTTTTTCCAAGTGAAAGTTAGAGTAGCCGCAGTTAGGGAAAAAGATGGCTTCCAACTACAGCGAGCACACTGCAGACTACCTGAGGCAGTTGGGCAAGGAGAGAGAGGTCCTGCACGAGGGGAGAGCCAACAAGCAGAACCTCATGGAGGCTCTGATGGTAGCAGATGCCCAGAGCCTCGAGTCATAGTCTGTGACTGAAAAGGGCCGAACCTTGGGTGTGGATGGGCCATTGTCCAGTGCAGTGTCCAGATCCAGTGAGAAGGACAGCAGGGCCAGTGCAAGCCAAGGGTCACAGCAGCAGGGGAAGGTCACCAGCATTCTGGAGCCAGAAGCGATATGGTTGCAGATGGAGTTGTGGAGAATGGAGCTGGAGTTACAGAGAGAAGAGAGGTGAGAACAGCAAGCCATAGAAGAGGGAGCAGCTTCAGCAAGAGATGTAGCAAGAACAAGAGGCTGACCATGAGGAGCATGAGCACCAGAGGCAACATTAACTGGAGAAGCTATGACTCTAACCACCAGCACCAGAGCAGGTAAGTGGCTTGGGTTTAACTGGAACTACAGGACTAGGTTAAAAATAAAATTCTAAATTGATAGCTGAATTTAAAAGAGGAGGAATATATGGAAGCCTTTTTAAATTCCTTTGAAAAAGTATGCATTCAGGCAAATATTTCTAGAGGGTCCCGAAGCTTCCAGCTATCCTCACTACTTACTGGGAAAGCTCGGGATGCATTGGGTCACATGGACAATGAAGACAGTAATGATTATAATAAACTGAAAACTGCACTTTTAAAGAAATATGAGCTAACAGCAGAGGCATACAGAGTTGACTTCTGTAAGCTCAGGAGAAGCCCTGACATGAGCTACGAGAAGCTAGCCATGAAACGATATCAGTTTTTAAAATGTTGGTGGGAAGGAATTGAAGCAAATTCTGTAGATAAAATTGAAAATGCTGTACTGTTAGAGCAGTTTTTTGGGAGCATGCCCAGCAGAGCTGAAAACCTGGCTAGAGGACCAAGATCCAAAAACAATGCAAGAGGCTGCTGAACTCTCGGACCGCTATGCCAAGAGCAGACCTGCTCTGAGAGTGAATGGGGCTGGCGTGGCAGTGCAGAAAGGGAAAAGTGCACTTTCAGGGCAGCTAAAACCCTCACTGCCTCCACCAAAACCAGGTAGCCCCAGGTTTCAAAATAAAGATTTACCTGAAAAAATAAACGAATGTAGGGTTTGCAAAGAAACTGGCCATATTGCCAGACAGTGTCCCAAAAGGACAAGCAGTACACAAAGTGGTGCTAGGAAAGAAGTGGGTTGTTTGTGTGTCCCTGAAAGCATGCCAGTAAATGTGAGGGAACACATACACCCAGTCACTGTGAATGGTGTACAGACACAAGGGTTAAGAGACATGGGGGCATCAATGACTTTGGTAAGAGGGGATCTGGTAGAGCCTGGTCAGCTTATACCCAATTTGTGACTATACAGGGTACATTGGGGAGGAGAAAACATTGCCACTCGCTAGTGTTCTTCTAGACTGGGGTGAGACGGGGGAACTGTGCAACAGGTTGCTGTAGCTGAAACTTATGTGGCTGATGTAATTCTCAGCAACAATCTCAAACAGGGGATGATGTGCACAGTTACTCGTAGCCAAGCAGCAAGGGAATTTTTTATTTTTTATTTAAATTTCGGATAACACCTTTGAGAACAAGCTCATTTCATAGGTTCCACATCAGACGAACAATACAATATTGAAAAAGTATGAGATAGAGAACAAACCAAGGAATTATACAAGACATTACAAGAGTGTATAACTAGAGAGTTCCAATACATGCGGCATTGCACAATGTATGCCATGGTGCATATTTGATTAAAACTTGGAATTCAAAGGGTCATATTAGAGGGGGTGGGGTCTTATGAAATGACCCTTTACAGGAAAATGAGAACAGACTCAGCCTAATATCTAATAATCAATAAGGTAAGGGATGGCATCAGCCCAGGGGCCTCGTCAGAGGTGAAAAGGTATGGGACAAAGCATTTTAAAGTGAGCAAGGGAGCTCAGGAGTTATAACAGGGGGAGGAGGAAGGCCATAGAGGGGTAAGGGAAAAGAGTGGAAGGGATCAAGAGGAAATGTGAAGGAGAATGATTAGCAACTTAGAACAGTTATTTACATGCTGAGAACAGTTATGCATAATGACAGGATAGCATAAGGTTAGAATAAGTGCTGCTCACAAGAAGGAAGACTATTGGAAGCAGTTACAACTGATATCAGCAACTAGCTGTTGCTTAAGTTTAACCTTGAAGGAGTTCCCTGGACTCCTGTAGAAGCCACTGTGGAAACCACTCTGAGGCTGGTTTCCCAGCCTGTGTCTCCTGATTTGGAGAATAATTAAAGGGGGGTAGAAATTCCCCAGGTAGCAAGTAACCAAACAGCTATGGAGGGTTATTCAGAGGAAGGAGGGGTGACCCATTGTCAGAGGGTTAGGGATGACAGTGATCCTGAGTGCCCTGACGCTAGAGCTAGGGACTCCAGTTTAGACACAGAAGGGGACCTGTCCCATACCTTGTGAATGTACAAGGAGTTTGCAGCTGCTCAGAAAAGTGACCCTAGTCTAGAGAAGCTAAGGGCTTGGGCAGACATAAGGTTTATTGGGACAATGGACTGATGTATACTCATGATGTTAAGACAGAGAGAGGGGTGATAGGCAGGCAGCTTGTCATTCCCCAGGGATACTGTGAGCAGTTGCTCAAGACTGCACACAATATTCCCATGTCTGGTCATCTGGGAATCGCACCCACTATGCAGCAATTGGCCCAGAAGTTTTATTGGCCCAACTTCACCCAGCAGGTGAAGGAATATTGCAGGTCTTGTCTCCGGTGCCAAGAAATAGGGAAGGCGGGTAAGAAAACCCAAGCCACCCCAATTCCATTGCCCGTAGTGGAGGAGCCATTCCAGAGGGTGGGAATGGATATTGTGGGGCATTTAAATACCCCCCAGCTCCTCTGGGAAGAGATTCATCCTGACTGTGGTGGATTATGCCACCCGGTACCCAGAGGCAGTCGTCCTATCCTCACTGAGGACAGACAAAGTGGTAGATGCCTTACTAGGGATTTTCTCTCATGTTGGGTTTCTGCAGGAGATTATCACCAATTGAGGGAGTTTTTTCATTTCGTACCTGATGAAATGTTTGTGGGAGAAGTGGGAAGGTAGTGCAGAGACGCACGACACCTTATCACCCACAAGTCAATGGGCTTGTGGAAAGTTTTAACAGTACCCTTAAGTCAATGCTCCAAGTGTTTGCTGAAAAGCATGGGAGGGACTGGGAAAAATAACTTCCCCACCTATTTGCATACAGGGAGGTGCCCCAGGAGTCAACAGGGTTTTCCCCCTTCTAGCTTTGGACGCCGGGTACATGGGCCCCTAGACTTGATCCGGGAGGACTGGGAATGCAAGCACACCACCCAGGGAACTCCCATAGAGGATTATGTCCTTAGGTTTATGGAAAGGCTGAAGGAGCTTATGGGGACAGCCCAGAGCAACCTGGCAGTGGCCCAACAAAAACAGAAGGTGTGGTACGACCACAGAGCCAGAGCTTGCTCATACACAGTGGGTCAGGAAGTCATGGTCTTAATCCCGGTCCAGAAAAAACAAGCTTCAGGCCGAGTGGGCAGGACTGTACAAAGCAGTCAGAAAGGTAAATGACGTGAACTATATTATAGAGTTACCTGACAGAAGACATACACAGAGAATGTACCATGTCAACATGATGAAGCCATATGCCAATAGGGCTGACGTGGTGTTTGCAGTGTGTAGTCCTGGGGAGGGGATGGATGAAGGAGACCCCCTTCTGGACTTGCTGGAAGAAAGCAAGCGGGAGTCCTCTGTGGAGGCAATTAAATTGTCACCCCAGTTGGCCCCGGACCAGATCTGGGAAGTAAGGGAGGTTTTAGCAGACTTTGCCCCACTGTTTAGCACCAAGCCTGGACTAACCCCCTTAGCAATGCATGATGTGGAGACAGGGACGCAGGTTCCCATACGGCGAACAGCATATCAGATGTCTGAGGCTGTCCAAAAGGACATTAGGAAGGAGGTGGAGGAAATGCTGGATTTAGGGGTAATCCAGAAATCCCACAGCCCCTGGGCCTCACCCGTAGTTCTTGTTTCCAAGTCAGATGGCTCTACTCATTTTTGTGTGGACTATCATGGACTGAATGCAGTCAAGAAGTCAGACGCCCACCTGATGCCATGGACAGACAAACTGCTGGACAAGCTGGGAGGGGCAACGTATCTTACAACTATTGACCTGACAAAGGGGTATTGTCAGGTAGACTTAACTGCCAGAGTTAGGAAGAGGTCAGCCTTCATCACCCCGATGGGTTATTTAAATTAATGCCTTTCCGAATGAAGAATGCCCCGGACACTTTCCAGAAGTTGGTGAACCAGGTGTTAAATGGTGCTAAGGAGTACACTGTGGCATACCTGGATGACATTGCCATCTTTAGTGCCAGCTGGGAGGAACACCTGTCCCACCTTAGGGAAGTGTTGGGCAGGATACAGAGTGCCAGGCTCACTGTCAAAGCTGAAAAGTGTCAGGTGACCATGGCTGAAGTGCCCAACTTCGGGCATGTTGTAGGTCAGGGACAGTTCCATCATAACCAAGTGAAAATAGAGGCAATCAAGGCATGGCCCAGACCAGAAATGCAGAAGCAGGTCAGGAGTTTTCTGGGGACAGCAGGGTACTATAGGAAATGTATACCCAATTACAGTGCCCAGGCCGCTCCCCTATCTGACCTGGTAAAGAAAAGGATGCCTAAGAAAGTTACCTGGGAACCAGCCTGTGAAAAAGCTTTTACCAGACTGAAGGAGGCACTGTGCAGTACTCCTGTATTGACAAGTCTAGACTATAGCAGACCCTTTATAGTCCAGACTGATGCCTCAGATGTGGGTATTGGGGCAGTACTGAGTCAGACATCCAACAAGATTACCCCATAGTGTACCCGAGTAAAAAAGTTACTTCCTAGGGAGCAGGCTTATTCTACTGTGGAAAAAGAGTGTCTTGCCATAGTGTGGGCCCTAAAGAAGTTAGAGCCTACTTATACAGGCAGCGTTTTGAGGTACAAACTGACCACAACCCCCTGGTTTGGCTGGCACAAATGGGTAAAAAAAAATGGTAGACTACTAAGATGGAGTCTTGCCTAGCAAGGGTATGACATGATGGTCTCGCACAGGGCAGGGGTGGTCAATGAAAATGCCAATGGTTTTTTGTGTCAATTTGAGGAATTAATTGACTTAGAGAGCTCATCCCATGTAGGGGATAGAGCCCCCAAATTCAGTCTAGGCGGGAAGGATTGTGACACTCTGCCATCTGCTTATGGTTATATGTATGATATTTATAATATAAAAATATAGTATGTGCTTGTCTCACATAAGCAGGCAGTGAGGGAAAGACTTGACCTCTGACCACAAAAGATGTCAGTGTAAGGAAAACCACAGGATGTTATAAAAAGACAAGAGGAAACCATTAATTAAGATATCCTTCTAGAGAGACGGGTTATTATCTTTATTACCTGCTACTGCCTTTTGTAAGTTGACTCCCATGTATGCATTTATGACATGCGGAAAAAGACTTATCTGGCTGCATTGTTGGTGAGAAGCCATAAACTCTGAGATGTCTCTAGCAACAGGAAATCAGCAGAGGGACATCAAAGAGAAATGGTTGATCAAAGACTGTCATATTTAGGAAATGGCTTTTTGATGATATTCACATTATTTAAAATACCACCTTGTAGAAAATTATGAAGAATTAACTCTAAGGGAGGGTCTAGCTGATGCCACAAAAGGGATGGGGAGATGCCTCCTGAAATGATCTTGCATCTGGGAATATGTGACATATTATTCTGGACTCAAGGAGAGAAAGATTTCTCTGAACTTTTGAAAGCACTTAAAGGGTAACATCTAGATAAGAAATACTTTAAGTATTTGTGGTAGGAGTTTGTATGCTGTAACTTCCCATATTTTAATATGACGAAGATTTGTGATATAATTGTTCTGTGTTTGATTTTACCAGTTTTTACCATTTTTAGTAAACAACCTTTTCTTTGAAATACTGCTTGTGTCGCTTCTCAGTTTTCCTTTGCATGTGACGCTGAGCCTGTGTTTAAGTCCGACAGCTGTTAAAACCCTGATTGTGTTACCGAGCTTGCTTAAAAGGTAAGAAATACCTAGGTCTCTTATAGAGTTGTAAGGGTTCATTTTGGATACCTGGCAGGATGCCCTTTGGTGAAAGATTATATTGCATCCCCTCGAAGAGAGTATTATCTGAGCCTGTTAATTGGGTATGCTAGCAAAAGGTTCACAGTTTGAATCCCTTCAGAACGCGAGGCTAAAAGGTGATTTTGGACCCCCAAAAAGACAGGAGGGGTACCCTGTTTGTTACCTGTTCACACTATTGCACTTGGAGGTTGGCACTGTGGGAGCAGAGGGCCTGACCTGCGGAGTGCGGTTGTGACAGCCATTACTTTTGCTTGGAGGATTTCCAAGCTTCAGGCAATTATGTGTAAGGAGCCTTATTTAGTTTTCAACAAGGACAGGGTGTCCGTGTGGACTAATCCTAAGTTTTTGCCAAAGGTGGTCTCTGAATTTACTTTAAACCAGGATATCTACCTGCCAGTTTATTACCCAGAGTACTCCAACAAAGGGGAGGTGCTGTTGCACACTCTTGATATCTATAGAGTACTGTGTTTTTATTTGGATTGTACCTGCCAAATCCAGAAAGACGAATCAGGTATTTGTTTCTTTTGCACCAAGGTTGTTAGGGGCTCCAGTAACCAAGAAAGGGTTGTCCAAGTGGCTGGTAAACTGTATTGTGTTTTTCTACAAGTACAACAAACCTCTTCCTGGCCAGATGAAAGGACACTTCGCCAGGGGGATGGCAGCTTCCTTTGCATTACTAAAGAATTTGTCTGCCTCAGACATTTGTGCAACTGCCACTTGGAGCTCTGTCCATGCCTTTCTGAGGCACTACAGTCTGGACATTGCCTCACACTGCAGGGCCAATTTTGGACTTGCTGTTCTCCAGGGTCTCATCATGATTGGGATTAGACTCCCTCGTCTGCCACCTTCCTACCAGGGTTTCTCTCCTCTACTGCTTGGGACTCTGTCCTATAGGCATTACCAGCTGCATGATCGAATCTCGAAGTGAGACAGTACAGTTACATAAAAACTTACCATAACAGTAGATTTTTAAGAGGAGCTCTTGCAGCAGGTGCTGCTTTTTCCCTCCCTCCTTCACCCTTTTGCTTTTTCTCCACATCAGATGCCTTCGTTTCTTGGTTCTCCTCATTTTCTTCCTAGCTGGTCTCTGGTGGGAGAAAGTACAGTTACGTAAGAACTTACCGTAACAGTAGATCTTTGAGAGATGCTCCTGCAGTATGTATTCACATATAAGACTAAGCCACCAGGCATCAGGACCCCACTGAAAAATTTCTAGCTAGCAGTCTCTGGCGGGGAACCACCCCCACGTCAGGTGACCAGCGTCATGCGATGTCGGTATAAAGGGGTGGTTTCTCATGCCCGCCTTACAGTTCTTTCCCGCCAAAGGCCAAAGAGAGGCAAGATGAGAGAGAAAAGGATATTGCCCCCCATGGAAATGAAGCAAAGAAAACTTAGGGGATGGAGAGTGGAAAGGTGATACCAACTGCAAGAGTCTTTCTCGAAGATCTGCTGTTACAGTAAGTGCTTATGTAACTGTACTATCTTACTTCGAGAGGGCTCTTGCAGTAGGTATTCACATATAGGACTGAGTCACAAGCAGTCTGGAACAAGCAAAAGCACTAGGGAGGAGGATTGTTATCCATAACATGGAACCTCAGGCTGAACAGGTCTCATGAAAGGAGACCTTGCAGGACAGCCAACCCAAAGCCTGCTCTATGTCGAGAGGCAATGTCCAAACTGTAGTGTTTCGTGAAGGTATGGACAGAAGTCCAAGTTGCAGCTGCACAGATGTCTGCCGCTGACACATTTTTGAAACAAGCTGCAGAGGCAGCTACTCCTCTGGTGGATTGGCCTCTGACTTGACCCAGAAGGGTCTTTTTGTACTTGTCATAACAGAAAGTGATACAATGTGCCAACCATTTTGAGAGGCACTGCTTAGAGACAGCATTGCCTTTTCTTTTGTGAGCAAAAGAGACAAAAATCCACTCAGTCTTCCGGAGATCCTTAGTCTGATTGGTGTAGTATCTCAGGATTCTGTGAACATCCAAAAGTATGCAAGAGGTAATCCCCTTGATCAGAGAGTTGTGTAAAGAAAGCAGGTAGCTCAATAGACTGATTCAGCGTTGTTTCAAGTGTAACCTTAGGGGGAAACTTAGGGTTGGTGCATGGAGCCACACATTCCTTGTGAAATATCAAGTATGGGATTTTACACATTAAGGCCTGCAGCTTGGAAATTCACAGAGCATAAGAAATGGCCACTAGGAAGAGTGTCTTCCAAGAAAGGAACTTCAAATCAGCTGTAGCTGCTGGCTCAAAGGGAGGTAGAGTAAGCTTCTCCAGGATGAAATTCAAGTCCCATGGAAGGGCAGGAATGTGGATGGGGGAGTCTCAAATGGAGAACCCCTCTGAGGAAGGTCTTAGAGACTTCCAACTGAGCAAAAGTCCTGTCTCCAAAGGAAATATGGTAGGCTGAGATAGCTGCCATGTGGACTTTTAATGAGGAGTGGCTGAGACCCAGATTGAAGAGGTGACGCATGTAGCCCAGGACTCTGACTGGGCATGAGAAAGGCTTGAAGTCTTTTGAATTTGCCCAAATAGAAAACCATTTCCACTTCATGGTGTAGGTGGACCTGGTGGAAGGCTTCCTGGCCTCCACCAAAATGTCTGCTACTAAAGGAGAGACTCCAAAGTGGGCTTCAGCTAAGGCTGCAGGAGCCACACATGGAGATGAAGAGTTCTGAGACCTGGATGAACAAGGGTCCCCTGATCCTGGGTCAACAACTGTTGTGACAGAGGAAGAGGAAGTGGAGGTTCCTCTGAAAACTGTTGCAGAAGAGAGAACCAAACTTGCCTGGGCCAGAAGGGAGCAATGAGAATCATTTGAGCTCCCTCCAATTGGAGTTTGTTCAGGACCCTTGGAATTAAAGGAATGGGAGGGAAGGAATAAACGAATCTGTCCCTCCAACTGAGGGACAGAGTGTCCTCCCAAAAAATGTCTCACTCTGGAGCGAGTGAGCAGAAAATGGGAAGTTTCACAATTTGGGGAGAGGCGAAGAGGTCTATCTGAGGTGTACCCCATTGCTGAAAGATGTCGTTTACGACTTGTTGATCTAACTCCCATTCGTGGGACCTGGCTGAGGACTGACTGAGTTCATCTGCTAGTGTGTTTCACAAGCCGACAGCAGGAAAGAACTGGAAGGCAGGCATGGGGAATCGCCCCTTTATACCGACATTGCATCATGCCGGTCACCGGACGTGGTGGCGGTCCCCCACCAGAGACTGCTAGCTAGAAATTTTTACGTGGGGTCCTGATGCCTGGTGGCTTAGTCCTACATGTGAATACCTACTACAAGAGCTCTCTCGAAGTAAGATCTAGGGTGGGACTGGGGGATCGCCTCCTCTTATACCATGGGTGATGCCGGGAGTAGGCCAACATAGGGGGTGGTCCCCCACTGAGTATTGCTGGCTAGAAGTTTTCCATGGTGTCCTGGCACCTGCAGCTTCAATCCTATGGGTGTTACCGGCTGCAAGAGTTCCTTTTGAAGATCTATTGTTACAGTAAGTTCTTACATAACTGTGCTTTTTATTTTATTTTTTGTGACTCTGAAAACCTTTAGAGTATTCATTTTTTAGAAGTTGCCTATGGAACCATTTTATATTATAAATAGTAAGGTAGACTGTGGACGTGTGTGGTACTAGGTTTACCCCACTGTCAGGTGGCTGAAGGCACTGAGCTTCACCTCATGCCTCACTATGCCTCTGACTGTGGGGTACTCTCTATCACCATTACCCCATTGTGCCTTATTGTTTAACATGGTAATGGTGACAGTGTTAGCAAATGTGGTCATGGTTGATCGGCACAATTCATGCCCCACACCTCAATCAGGTATGCCAATATTCAAATACACTGGTACAACTTGAGCACACCAATCAGGTGTCCTGACATCATGGTTGACCTTGAAGTTAGTATGCCAGAGTAAGTAAACCTATGCATCTTGACAGTGTAACACGATGTCTGGATCATGAGTTGTGCTGGTCAGCTGTGATGTAAATATGCCTGATTGGGAGTGGGTGAGAGGTGCCTGTGTTAGCAAGCAAGTGTGTCAGGACATTGCAGTAATCCAACACCACTCATGCACACCAGCAATCAAGCATCATTTCAACACCAGTCGCACACATTACAAGTCAGCTGTTCTGTGTGAACGATGACACAGTACATAAAGTCATCCTGGTACATTCATTACTCTCAAACACCACCAGTTAGGCATCCTTATATGATAGCCCACCAGAATCACTTGTGGCCCACTCTCAAGCAGGTGTGTGAGCAATGCCAGTACATGGGCAATGTCAGCATACTTCCAATTGGGTGTGTAGGGCCATAACTGGTGCTGGTGGGCTTTCATGTCAGGATGTCTGATTTGTGGAGTGCATGAGTGGTGACAGTGCACCAGTACAATGCGCTGTCACTATTCAAGCACAACACCTTATAGGTGGCGTACGTAACTGGTGATGTCAGGGTACCCGATTTTTGGTGTGTGTGACTGTTTAAAGTGTACCATGATGTTTGGATACACTGGCAACAGTCATGGTGACCACCAAGCAGGCATCCACTGTTCCAGTTGGTTAAACTGCATAAATTAGGACAAGCAGGACCCCACTGATATTGAGGGATGTAAGGGTGTGTGTGTGTGTGTATATGATTCATAATGGAGTGCCAGTGAGTAAAATAAAAGTGCCTGCTCTTCAGACAACACTATTTAGTTGCACTGCCAATCTCTTACTGAAAATAGCAGTCACTCTGTAACAATTTGGCACAGTGTCACTGAATAGTGTAATAATGCTGGCAGTGTTAGCTAGGAACATAGAAAGTGACAACAAATAAGGACCACCAGGCCCACTCAGTGTGCCCATATTTTTTACTTGCTGCAGAAACAACAGACCCTATTTGATTTCCAGCTTTGATCACTTTCCCATCGCTAGTGTTCCCCTATGCCTATCCCATGCATTTTTAAAATCCCCTACTGAATTTTCCGCCACCACCTCTGCTGGGAGGCTGTTCCATGCTTCATCAATCCTTCCTATAAAGAAACATTTCCTCATGCTACCCATTAGAAACCCCCTTCCAGTCTCATATCATGATACCTTGTTCTATAACATCACTTTTTCTGAAAGATTCTATCCTCCTGTACCTTATTTATGCCCTTGAGATATTTGTAGGTCTCTATTATATCCCCCTTCCAGGGTATACATATTGGACACAGTACTCCGGATGAGGTCTCAATAAAGATTTGTTAAGAGCCACCACCACCTCCTTCCTTCTGCTGGCGATACCTCTCCTTATGCACCCCAGTATCCCACCTGCTCTCCCCACAGCCTTGGCACATTGCTTGGCCACCTGATATGATTACCCCTGATCCCTTTCCTGTTTGGTGGCCATCTATATCTGTTCCCCCACATCATGTAAGCCTTCCCTGGGTTCCTGTGCCCCAAATGCATGATTTTGTACTTTTTTTGCATTGAATCCTAGCTACCACACTCTTGACCATTCCTCTAGTTCACCTAGGTCCCTCCTCATTTTTCCACCCCTCCTGAAATATCTGCCTTGTTACAGATCTTAGTGTCATCTGCAAAGAAGCATATCTTTTCTTCCAGACCCTCAACAATATCACTTTTGAAGATATTGAACAGGACTGGCCCCAGAACTGATCCATGTGGCATCCCGCTGGTTACAATCCTTTCCTTAACTTGGGCTCCAATTACCACCACCCTATGTGTTATATCCCTGTCGTTTAGGCACAGGTCAGGAAGCACAGGAAAAACTAGGAGCAGTTATAGAATTCACAAAAAGTATATTATTTGTACTAGCAGTAACAAAAAAAAAAAACTTGTTCTGTACAACTATTTACAAAAACCAAATAAACAGAAAAAGTCCATCTGAGTTTTTCTTCAATCTCTGTGTCCATCTTGCAAGCAACTGCAGCTCTGTCTTGTAAGTCCTTCCAACCCCCCATTCTTTTTTTTATTATTTTCATCTTTATCCCTCCTTACTGCCTCCGGTGCCCCCTCCTTCCGTCCGCTCATGTCCCCCCGGTACCTACCTTCAGGGATCTGCCCCTAGAGTGCCCAACCTCCTCTCCTTTGCACATTGGGGTCTGTCCTATCGGTGGTCCGGGTGGACTTAGGGCAGACTTCATCTAGGGCTACCGGAGGGTATTGCCGGTTTTCTCCCCTGACGTTCCCGCTCCCCCAGGACGCCTTGCGCTAGGGACGTACGTCCCCGAGTGGTAGCGTGCTTCCGCACGCAGACCCTCATGCGCCGAGATGTCCCCCCTCCCCGACTCCGACAAGCAGAGCCGCCTCCACCCCTTCCCTCTGCCGGTGCTTCCACCAGCTATGGAAGGAGTGCAGAGCACGATGCGCTCTTGGTAGACCACCCCTGAGAGAGGAGAGCATCCGTTGGGACGCTCAATTCTCCCTCCCCGGCCGACCCCGACGGCCGAGTCCATTCCTGAACTCGGTGCGCGGTCAGTCTGAGTTGTGGCGTCTAGGCCTCAACCCTCAGCGCCACCGGGCCGGCCTCCAACCCCCCATTCTTAACAAGCATCTTCCAAAGTGTTCTTGTATGTTTCAGGCAGGTGTTGGCAGGAATACAGTGTGCCTGAGCTGAGACCCCTTTTCCACAGCTCTTCTGCAAAAGGCTTAAAAAGTGCACTAAGGTAACCTCTTGATTTTACAATAGCTTTTTGCAATCATCTCAAACTACAATTATATACATTTCAAAAAGTAACACTATATAATTTCTAAACAAAGGGATCCCAATATCAGTTACATTTCCACATAATGATTTGCATATATTTTTATATCAGCAGATATGTAAGGGATGAAAAGAAACAGCAAGGGAAGACTGAGAGATAGCAAGAGGCAAATAATTGCGAGACTGTCGGGGTGATCAAATCCTGTGTCTCACAGAAAAACTTGGTTGCGTAACCAGACAGACAAATAGACGGGAAAGGAATAGAACAGAACAGATCCTTGCATTTAAACTCTTTCCATAACAACTGGGACAGGGTCCTATTCCACTTTGTCACATACACACTCCTCCTTAAGAAGGAACCCATTTTATCAAACAGGTTTCCAAAACTTTCCATTAATTCTCTACTAACATTTGCTGCTAACTTTCAGAAATTAAGCACATTATCCTTATTCTATAACAGTACAGCAAACCGTAAAGTTTAAACTCATACATTTGTTTTTCAACCTTCAGAACTCTCAATTCCTAATCCATATCTTGACAGTAAATCAGCACTGCTATTCTCTTTACTAGATTTGTGTATCACCATGAATTTAAATGGATGTAGTGCCAAGTACCACCATGTGATTCTGGAAGTTCTATCTTTTATTTGGTTAAGCCAACAGAGAGGATTGTGATCTGTTATAAGTACAAAATCAGTTCCTAGTAAATAAAATTTAAGGGGCTCCATGGCCCACTTTGCTGCTAAACATTCCTTTTCAATAGTGGAGTACCTTTTCTCTGTCATGCAACCTCCTACTTATGTACAGAATAGGATGTTCTTTCACATCTATATTTTGACTGAGGACTGCACCTAGGCCTACCTCTGATGCATTTGTTTGTAACAAGAATGTTTTCTCAAAGTTTGGGCTTCTTAAAACAGGGGCTGAACATAATGCAGCCTTAATGGCTCGAAAAGCTTCATCACACTCTGGGATCCATTTCACATTATTTGGGTACCATTTTTTCGTGAGTTCAGTGAGGGGAGTAGCTAACTCGGCAATGTTGGGAACAAATCTCCAATAATAACCAGCCAGCCCTAAAAATTACCAGACATGTTTCTTCATTTTAGAGACAGGGCTGTTAGCTACAGCTTCTATTTTAGAAACCTCTGGCTTAACTTTTCCATTTCTCAACACACAGCCCAAATATCTGGTTTCCTGCATGCACATTTGGTAGGATTAATAGTCAGACCTGCATTTTTGATGGCTTGGATAACTGCTCGTAGGTGCTCCAGGAGACTTTTCCAGTCTGGACTGTACACCACATCATCCAGGTATGCAGTACAATAACCAGTGTGAGGTGATAAAATTACACCCATGTACCGCTGGAATGTAGCTGGTGCATCATGTAAGCCAAATGGCATGGTGGTGAACTGATAGGATCCAACAGGGGTGGCAAATGCAGTTTTGTCTCTGGATTCTTTAGCTAAAGGTATTTGCCAGTAATCCTTGGTGAGATCGAGGGTACCAATATACTTTGCACTCCCCAGTCTGTCCACCAAATCATCTATTCTGGGCATAGGATAAATGTAAAATTCTGACACTTGATTAAGTTTCCTAAAGTCAAGACAGATTCTAACACCCCCTTCTTTTTTGTTTACAGTTACCATTGGAGATGACCAAGCACTCCTCGACTCTTCTATGATGCCCAAGTCTTTCATTTTTTGTTTTTCCTTAACCACGTCAGCTGTTAACTGCTCTGGTAACCTGTATGTCTTTTGCCTAATAGGGATGAGCATTCCTTGGCACTATCACATGCTTGACCCCCTTTTGCTCAGCCTGGCACTGTGGTAAAAGTACTGTTAAATGTCTTTAGCACATTACAAATGTCTGCAGTTTGTTTAGAGGTTAAGGAAACTTTCACCTTTACAGCATCAGCATTTATAGTTTGTTCCAGTCTATCATAAGCTACATCAATATCTTTATTAGTTTCTGGTAAAACTAGCAAAGCAGCTTTTGGCATTTTTTCATCCCATTTCTTGAGGAGGTTAGCATTTTTCCTGTAAGGGGTCTCAATCTCATAGTTAACGGTGCCAGTACATCTAAGAACCTTATAAGGCCCTTGCCCCTTCATTAGCAGTTTATTTTCTACATTGGGTTACAGTAGCAAAACCTTTTTACCTGGCTCAAAAACTTTTTTCTTTTACCCCATGATCATAATATACCTTCTGCTGATTTGGGGCCTCTTCCTGATTACTATGGGCAATTTCAACATATTTTGCCATCTTCTTTCTTAGGGCATACATATAAGATGTTAAAGATTGTTTCTGAGTGGAGTTATCTTCCCACATTTCTTTTATAACATTCAGTGGCCCTCTTGGATGCCTACCATACAACATTTCAAATGGTGAAAACCCTGTTGATACCTGTGGAACTTCTCTGTAAGCAAAAACTAGGTAAGGCAAGTGTTGGCCCCAATCTTTCCCTTCCCCTTTTACACATCTTTTTAACATGCGTTGTAGGGTTTGGTTAAAATGTGCAACAAGACCGCCTGTCTGAGGATGACAGGGGGAGGTTCTTATGGCAGTGATAACTAGTAGTCTGTACAGCTCCTTAAGAAATGCAGCACCAAAATTACTACCCTGATCAGTAATAATTTCTTCAGTTATACCCACTATGCTGAACATTTTTGCAAGCTCTGCTGCCACTTTTGAAGCTGTGACAGTACGCATTGGAACTGCCTCTGAGTATAGAGTAGCATAGTCGCATAGTACCAGGATAAATCTATTACCGGTTTTACTTTTGTCTAAAGGATCAACCACATCCATTCCAATTCTCTCAAAAGGCACATCTATCAAGAGTAGGGGCACCATGTCTTTTCTAGTGACTGGGGCTACTTTCTGATACTCAGCACAGGAATTACAATAGGTAGCAACATCTTCATGAATTCCAGGCCAGTAAAATCTATACAGCAATCTGGCAAGGGTGCGATCCCTCCCTGAGTGACCAGCCATAGGACTATCGTGTACTATCTGTAACAACTCTGTTCTATACTTCTATGGTATAACCAATTGTTCTGTCTGTTCCTCTATCTGAAGTTTAACCCAAACTCTGTACAGTAACCCATTATATTTTTAAATGCTGGTCCACCCTGGTTTGATTTCACCCCCAGCTGCTTAAAATAACTGTGGAGAGAAACATTGTCAGCTTGTTCTGAAAGCAAATCACAATCAGTTAACAGTTTAGTTTTAGCATTTTCATATTTTAACCCTTCATGTCCATCAGTCATTTGTTGCCACAGTTTCTTCAGGTATTGTCTTTCTTTCCTGGATTTCTGGATTTTGGAGCTGTGCTCAAACAAGTCCGAATCAAAAACACTGAAAGGAAAAGTATCCCCACCATCTGAGATTTTCTTTGCCTGAGCTCTTGTCATCACAGCTGCTGAAACATCAGGATGTATTCCCTCCTTGAATAACTCTGTAAATCCTGGAAAGTCATTTCCAATAATCACAGGTACAGGTAACTTAAGTGCTATCCCCACTTTTATTTGGTGCGACACACCCTTAATGAACAGAGTCACTTGGGTGGTGGGATAGTATCAAGAGTCCCCGTGGTTGCAGATGATACCAGTACCTGGTCCTTTTGCACAGTGTTTTCCCAGCACTCCAACATGCATTAGGGTCATTCTGCTTCCCAAATCAATGAGTTCCTTTACAGTCTTATCCCCCACCTTCACATCTGTTAAGTTCTTGCGCCAATTTGCTAAGGACAAATCTGCTCCAGTGCCACTCTCCTTACTATGGAAGTTTCTTGCAATATGGCTTGGCTTATTACATTTATAGCAAATACCATCTTTGGGCACAGATTTGTTACCCCCACCAGAGTTCTTATCAGGCTTGGAGTTTAAATGGGAAAAACAGTGTCTTACCGGTGCTTGGCTGTTACCTCACTGCTGTGGCATCTGTCTGGCCATTTGGTAGTCCTCAGCAAAAGAAACAGCCTTTTCTCCACTGTCTGGTTGGTATTCCTTTACCCAAAGTTGCACATCTGTAGGCAGGATGTTGATGAATTGCTCCATTGCAAATGTGTCGATAATCTGTGGGACTGTTTTGCTTTCTCGTTGGAGCCATTTTATCAGCTCTCTGAGTCAGGTGAAGGCATCTCAAGGATTGTCGACTGAGCTGTACTTCAGAGATTGAAATCTCTGCCTGTAGGTCTCTCCCAAGATGTCATACCTTTTCAGGTTTTCGCTTTTCACCAGCTCATAGTTCTCTGACTGTGCAGTGTCCACATTGCTGTAGGCAAGCTGGGCATTCCCTGTCAGTTAGGGTACCAGTCTGATTGTCCATTGCTGCTCTGGCCATTGGCAGGCTGTGGCAACTCTTTCAAAAGTTGTCAGGTATGCTTCAATATCATCGGAGGGATGCAATTTTGTAAGGTTAATGGCTTTTAAGTTGCTTGTGTTTTGTCTGGATCTGTACCAGATCCTCTGCCTTTGATAACTTACAAGGCATCCCAGCCATTGTTGCTCCTGTTGCTACATTTCTTCTTTTCGCTGTGCTTCTAAATGTTGAAGCTCTTTTTCTCTCTGCTTCTCCATCTCTTTTTGTTATACAGCCCACCATTTGAAAAAGTCCATCAGGCTTTCAGGTTCTGTCACTGCCTGTTCTTTTTCCATAACTTGTGCTGGCTGTACAATCTCAGAATGGACTCCTGTCTCTGCTAGTTTGGCTGCTATTTTCCTGGTAACCACTCCTGGACTTGCTGCTGCAGAATCCATACCTTTCTTCATGCTTCCCTAGTACTAGGTCCAGTACCCACACACAAAACTCCTGGCTTAGAGTATGCATGGTGTAAATCCCACTTAGGCTGACACCATCTGTCATCGAGGCACAGATCAGAAAGCACAGGAAAGACTAGGAGCAGTTATAGAATTCACAAAAAAGTATTTTATTTATACTAGCAGTAACAAAAAAAAAATAAACCTGTTCTATACAACTATTTACAAAGGCCAAATAAACAGAAAAAGTCCATCTGAGTTTTTCTTCAATCTCTGTGTCCATCTTGCAAGCAATTGCAGCTCTGTCTTGTAAGTCCTTCCAACCCCCATTCTTAAGCATCTTCCAAAGTGTTCTTGTATGTTTCAGGCAGGTGCTGGCAGGAACAGTGTGCCTGAGCTGAGGCCCCTTTTCCACAGCTCTTCTGCAAAAGGCTTAAAAATTGCACTAAGGTAATCTCTTGATTTTACAATAGCTTTTTGCAATCATCTCAAACTATAATTATATACATTTCAAAAATTAACTATATAATTTCTGAACAAAGGGATCCCAATATCAGTTACATTTCCACTAAATGATATGCATATATTTTTATATCAGCAGATATGTAAGGGATGAAAAAACAAACAGCAAGGGAAGACTGAGAGATAGTGAGAGGCAAATAATTGCGAGACTGTCGGGGTGATCAAATCCTATGTCTCACAGGAAAACTTGGTTGCGCAACCAGACAAATAGACAGGAAAAGAACAGAACCAAGAATAGACCAGATCCTTGCATTTAAACTCTTTCCACAACAAGTGGGACAGGGTCCTTTTCCACCCTGTCACAATCCCTCAAACAGTTCCTAACACAGTTTACCAACTTGGGACCCATGCATCCTGGGCTGCCTAGCTTGTTTACAAGCCTCTTACCTAATCCACTTTCAGCTTTGAGAGTTACTTAACAACCCCCATCTCTGTAAATGGAGTGGTGTCCACCTCCCTCCCTGCCACCAGTGGTCCCTCACCTTCTCCCTTGGAACACTGACTTGGGAACCTTTATATCACTGCTTCTAACCCGACTAGAGCAAAACAAATTTAAAATAATCATGGTGTTACTTATGTCACTTGTGGCTAGATACACAAAACTGCCCAGGTGCAAACCTGATTTTGCGTAACTAAACTGGATTTTGTGCATTTGATTAACAAAAGCCCAGTTTGCCTGCTCAAACCAGGTTTGTGCAGGGGCAAAGTTTGGAGAGGGTTGCAGTGCAAGTAAGGGGTAGGGGACTTGCATTTCAGTGCAGTCAGATTCACAAACCATTTTCTCCACATGTAGCCTTTTGTGGGGTCCCCTTGAGTGGAGCAAATAGCACCAACCAAGACCTTGCTTTAATTCAGCACAGCCTTAGCGGATGGCAGAGGTACTGCAGTGATCTCCCCCTGATCACCGATCAATGGCCCAAATGTTTGCATGTAAGTACCCCTGGCGTGGTAA
Organism: Neoceratodus forsteri; assembly: GCA_016271365.2. Taxonomy (NCBI): domain Eukaryota; kingdom Metazoa; phylum Chordata; order Ceratodontiformes; family Ceratodontidae; genus Neoceratodus; species Neoceratodus forsteri. The sequence continues at coordinate 843,232,067 of CM028134.1, forward strand.
TGCCCCCCCCCCATGATCGCTGGCCCAAGTACAAAAAAGTACAGTTACATCAAATTTTTATGATAATAGTAGATCTTTGAGGAGTGTCTCTTGCAGTAAGTAATACACTTGGGTCATTGCCAGAGATTACTGTGGTGCACGACAGCTCTTCTAGCAGTCTTTTCCAGGGGCCACCCACACATGACATCAGCTTCCTGTTTCCTACATAAGTGAGGGTGTTCCCTGGTATCCTCAGTTTCCCCACCCCCGGATTCAGCCCACTAAGTTAGGACCAAGGGGAAGCCGAGGTACTGTAGGTATCCCAACCCAATGGTCACTGGACCAGAATTTGTTCTCCTAGAGAAGGAGGGGGATGGAGGGTGGGAACACACCTACTGCAAGAGACACTCCTCAAAGATCTACTGTTACAGTAAAATTTTACGTAACTGTACTATGTTCCATGGAGTGGCCTCTTGTAGTAGGTAATACACTTAGGATGAATACCAAGCAGTAAATCCAAGAAGGGTGGTCATTATGACAGGAGGTCTTGTAGGACTGCTCGACGAAAGGCCGTCCTACAGCTTGAAGCAGTATCTAGGGTGTAATGCTTCATGAAACTATGGATTGTGGACCCAGTAGCTGCAATGCAGATATCCCTTATAGAGGCTCCCTTAAAGCAGGCTGCAGTAGTGGCCATAGCTCTGGTGGAATGGGATTGGACAGATCCTGGCAATGGTTTGTTGTATTTTGAATAACAAAACATTATACAGTGTGCCATCTAGTTGGAGAAGGTCTGTTTAGTGACTAAGTCCTTCCCTGTGTGAGGGGAAGGTGACAAAGAGTTGTGAAGTCTTTCTAATCGATTTCATTTAATTAGTGTAGTATCGTAATATACGATGGACATCTAGAGTATGTTAGAGTTGTTCACCTCGATTGGAGTGTTCAGGATAATATACTGGCAACTCCAGGGACTGGTTTTAAGGTGTGTTCAGACACAACCTTAGGTAGGAAGGAAGGGTTGGTACGAAGTGCTACCCAGTCTTTGTGAAAAATTAAGTACGATTCCCTACACATGAGGGCATGGAGCTCAGAAATGCATTGAGTTGAAGTGACAGCCACTAGAAAAAGTGTTTTCTAAGAAAGAAAATGGAGGTTACAAGTGGCCGCCAGTTCAAAGGGCTTAAGAGTCAATTTCTCTATCAGAAAATTGAGATCCCATGGAGGAGTGGGTATTCTGATAGGTGGTTTAATATGTAGCATTCTTTTCAGAAACGTTTTGGCTAAATGATGTTGGTACAGTAATCTGCCATCCAGAGGTTCATGGAAGGCTGAAATAGTGGCCAAATGGACTTTGATGGAGGAATAGCTTAATCCTGTCTCGGCAATCGAGGCCAGGTAATCTAAAACTTTTGTCAGTGGACATGAATAGGAATACAATGATTGGGAAGCAGCCCAGATGGAAAAGCGTTTCCATTTAGTATTACATGTTTCAGTGGTTGTTGGTTTACATGAGGCCAGTAAAAAGTTAGCAACAGGAGAGGACACTTGTAGACATGCAATGAAAGCATCCTCAGGAGCCCAAGCATGAAGGTGTAAGGCCTTTCGGTTGGGGTGTAGAAGGGTCTCTTGATTCTGAGTCAAGAGATCCAGTCTGATTGGCAACTGAATGGGTTCCTCCACTGATAACTGCTGAAGTAGAAGGAACCACACTGGCCGAGGCCACAGAGGGGCTTGGGATAATGAAATAGTATCTGGGGAGATGATGGTTGGTCAGTGAATCAAATGGATCCAGATGTCGGGTCCCCCACAGGTGGGGCACTTTGTGATGAAGTGTCCATTCATGTGCTGATGACTAAGAAGGTCAGTCAGGAGGTTGTAACATCCTGTTATATGGATGGCTGTCAGTACTAGATTTTGCCGAATGGCTTCCTGCCAGATTGCAAGTGTCCCTTTATATAGAGAACGGGACTACGTGCCTCCTTGTTTGATGAGGTAGAATACTATTGCAGTGATTGATTGAATCAGCAATGGTCCTGGAGACAGAGGATGTTGAAAGAGCCTGAAGGGTTAAGCGAACTGCTTTCAGCTTCAGTAGATTGATGTGGGGATGAGGGATAGAGGTGGTCCACTTGCCCTGTGTGCTGTAAGAACCCAGGCATGCATTCTGCCCTTCCAGGGATGCATCCATGGTCAATGTTTGTGTGGGAGGGGGAAATTGGAAGGGCATGCCTTGGCATAGGTTGGCATGGAGTGTCCACCGACTAGGGCGGAGTGCAATGTTGAGACCACTGGTTCTGGAGAACCCACTGGACTAGTCTCATAAAAAAAAGGTGAAAGATACCATAGAGATGGTAGCGACCATATGACCCAGGAGACGTAGCATGCATTAGGCTGTGACAACTTTTTGTGCTTGTATCTGTGATGCCAGAGATCAAGGCTTATGTTGCCTGTCTGCCAGAAGGTAGGTTTTGGCAGAGACAGTGTCTAGGACTGCTCCTATATATTGGAGTGACTGTGTAGGGATCAATCTGGACTGTGGCCAATTGACTGTAATACCTAGAGCTTGGAAACAGAGTTAAGGTTGCCTCTAAGGAGGAAAGCAGAGCCAGTCTGGATTCTGCTTTGATGAGTCAGTTGTTCAGGTATGGAAAGACAAAGTGCCCATTCCAGCGTAGGGCTGCTGTTACTACTGCTAGGCATTTGGTGAACACTCTTGGGGCCAATGAGAGGCCGAATGGGAGTGCCCAGAATTGGTAATGTTGACCCAACAGGTGGAAACGAAGGAACCTGTGATGGGCTGGATGGATAGCAATATGTAGGTAGGCATCCTTCATACCTAGGGCACATAGCCAGTCTCCTTGTTTTTAGTTTAGGGTGATCATATGGAACCTTTTGTACTGGATGCATAGGTTCAATTGTCTGAGGTCCAGTACTGACCTGGCTACCAGAAAAGAAGTGAGAGAAAAATCCCTTAGTGTGTTTTGCAGAAGGTATGTTCCAGGACTCCAAATGGAGGGTAAAATGACCACCCACAGCTTCCATGGCTTGGTCAAGGAAGCATGGACATAGCCTCAGTAAGCCACTGGGAGGCGGGCTGACCAGTTCCAGTGGGTGGGTAGGAGTGAGAGCCCTGGGCAGCATAAGTGTTGGTTCTAGTAAGCTGGGGATGACCTCAGAGCTGCTTTTATTAGAGCCTCTGTATTTTTCACCTCTTTTGGTGTAAAGGGAGGACCGAGAATGGTAGGATGGTTGGAAAGTATGGGATATGCCATGCACCATACAGATTTTCCCTGAAGCTTGGATATTACATCAGAGATTGGGTTCCTGGCCCAAATAGTCTAGACCCATTAAAGGAGCATTGACCACTCTATGTTGTACATCAGGTGTGAAGCCTGAGACATGAAGCCAAGTATAGAGATGCAGAGTAATGCCAGTTGCTGACATGTGGGCCAAAGGTATCGACCGTGTCATATGTCAAGTGAAGTGGGTGTCTAGAAAATAGAATTGCCAGTAGCTATAGTGGCCAATAACTTTTCCTGTTCCTGAAAAGGAGGTAGTTTACTGACAGAGTGAATGGCTGAGGACCACAGTGTATGCTGGTATTTGACCATATGTCCCATCATCTGAGGTAAGGAGCTCATGTGTTTCATTTGGTTAAGATGATCAAGAGTGGCAGTAAGCACCACTGCATCCATTTCAGGAGTGGTGGATAGAACAGGATGATCCAGAGGAGCCTGGTAGGGGTGATCCACCTTGCAGGGGATAGCCGGAACAGTGGAAGGCTGGTTCCAGGTTGCAAGCATAATATATTGAAAGGTTTGGATCGGTGGGGGTACCACTAAGACTAGGCCTTCTGGTAACTTTAGATAACCTGCCATATCCTTACGTTGTTTGTCATGTTCGGTGGTAAAGAATCTCATGACTTTTGAATTTGGACCACCCTCTCATGGAAGGATGGGTCATCTGGAGGAGAGGCAGTCACCTGCCTGGATAAATCCTCACTGATAGAGGAAATCTCTGATGAAGGACAGTGGGGCTGAGAATCCATTTCCTGGAAGTCTTCATCCTCCAAATCTCCAGTAAAATCTACTGGTAATTCAGCATCATTTGATAGGTAGTCATTGCCATATGAGGGAGGTGACCAGGGTGGGAAGGTTTTCTATCACCCTTGAACCACTGAGGTGGATAAGTAGGGGAATGGGAGAGCTGGCTCAGTACTCCTGGATTGGAGGGCAGAGCATGCCACACAGCATACAAGACCTGTTGTACTACTGGAGTAACGTCCAGTTGGGGGAAGGGAGGGAACAGGGGAAATGTTTTTTTTTTTTGAAGATGATTGGACACACAGCCTGAGCAAGTCTTGCCCCGGGTGGTAAAGTCCAAAGTCTCGGACCCTGTCCACCTAGCCCATATAAGTGTATACCTGTGAGGGTGGAGGGGCAGTATGCATGGTGAATGCAGTTGGTTGTCCCAGTGGAACACAGCTGTCCATCAACGGAGCCACCTGGGAAACAGTATTATGCAATAAAAACAATGTCTCCATTGATGGGAGGGGAGACCCCGTTGATGGATCGCCGAATGAACCCATCAAAGGTTCATCATAGACTGCCCTCAATGCGCTGGAAAGTGTCATCAATGAGAGGGTGTAATCTCCTGTCAATGAGGAGGCAGCATGTAAAGGCATAGTCGATGGTGGAGCACCTGTCATGGTGGCCATTGACGAGCGGTAAGGCACAGAGGTTGAGGAGGGCTTCTCCTGTTCAGTGCCATCGATGGAACCCAGAAAGGGTTATTCATAGACTGCTGTGGAAGTGCTGAAAAGTGCCGTCGATGAGAGAGAGTGTGTAACCTCCCATCGATGAGAAGGCAGAATATGAATGTATCGTCGATGGTGGTGGCCGTCGATAAATGTGGAGGCACAGAGGTTGAGGAGGGCTTCTCCTTTTCTTTGATGTGCCATCAATGGAACCCACTAAAGGGTTCATCACAGAGTACCTTTGAAGCACTGGAAGGTGGCGTCGATGAGAGAGTGTGAACTCTCATTGACGAAAAGGCAGAATATGAATGCATAATCGACGGTGGTGGCCGTTGACAAAAGAGTTAGGTACAGAGGTTGAGGGGAGGCTCTCCTTCTCTTTTTTGTGCCAGTGATGAGAATCAGTGGATGGGGAGCTCTTGGGATGAGCCCTCCAATCCTCCATGAGAGATAATTTCTTGCTTGTAGATTCTTCGATGTTCATTCTCGTCGATGACTGCTGTTTCAGAAGTTGCTCTAGCTGTTGCGTGCGAGCTGAAGACGGGAAAATGAACCGAGGATACCAGGGACCATCTACACTTATATAGGAACCAAGAAGCTGATGTCATGTGTGGGCGACCCCTTGAAAAGACTACAAGAGCAGCTGCCGTGCGCTACAGTGACCTCTGGCAACAACCCAAGTGTATTACCTACTGCAGGAGACCACTTCGTGGAAAATCTGAAGTTACCTTTGTGCCAACTAGCCATCTCTCCCCCCCCTTTTCACGGTCACCCTACCATGTGAAAAGACTCAATGTCTGGACATTTTCCAAGTAGGACACACTTTCACTCTAAACAAAAGAGTAGTAGACACATGATTTTAAGAAAAAAACAATACTTTATTTGTGTAACAGTCCCTAGGGTGGAAAAAGAATTGGTAACTGGCAGTACAAGGTAGTTATGCAGATGGTTACACAGTAACACAGAATTTGACTGCAGATAAGGATTGCATGGCACACCCAGTCTACCCGTTTTCCCTCACCCATCCAATCCTGTCACCACATACCCTTCTTGAGTTCCGGCTTCCTCCTACTTCCCACATAAGATTCCCTTGTGCCTAATCCCATGCATGCTTCAAGCCTACCACTCACACTGCTTTTGCCCCCACCACCTCCACTCAGGGCCATATCAAGCCTTAGGGGGGCCTGGGACACTCACAACTTGGGTGGCCATGTAAAACATCCAACTTTTCATACCAAAATGTTTTATTTTGCGCAACATTCACTGACCACATTGTTTATTAACCATAACAACCACCGTATGGGGAGACGACCCCCATTATTCACAGGAGAAAAAAGTAACTTGAAGTACAACACCCTGTCATGTTGTCATAGTCTGTAATGTTATATTTATTGTACTGTACCAGACATGAAGGCCGCCAGGCTCCAGATGCTCTGGGGGTCTAGATGCTCTGTGGTGAGTTTTGGGGCTTTTAATGAAGTCGCTCTCCTCTAGACCTTGTCCAGAAAAGCAACGTAATCTTTAAGTAACCTCTTTAATCACAAGTTTATTTTAAGGAAATAAATTAAATAAAAATAAACAGTGCTTTACTAAGAGGTATGCATCCTACTCCAAACAACAGTAAGTTACTGTATGTACCCATTGTACAGAAGTGTGCAGTTCCAATGTACAAATGCTATGACTCCAAATAAACAGACTGATGTCATACCTTTATCTGCTCATGGGATATCAAAGGAATGATTAATTCCATTTCTTTCAAAGTTTGAGGATCCATGCATGTATACACACACACCCATGTCCCTTTATCTCTTCTTTGAACAAGCTCAGATCAATTATCTCAGCATAAAAATAAAATACAGATATCAACTTTCTAAGCCACTTACTGAACTCAATCTGTCTGCTGTTGCTTGGCGCTCCCTTTGAAACTCCTTAGTTTAGCAGCAGCAGGCAGCTTAGAACAGTGCATCGATTAATCATGCTGCTAGCGATAGAGTGGCCGTGGTGTACAGATAGTGAGTGCAGGTGCTGCCGCTGGCAAAGTGCATGCTGAGCCTCAAAAACCACCAAGAAAGAGTGGTTTAAAAAATGCTGCCCAGATGGATTGTATGCAAAGCTCCTGGTCCTGGCACCGCTCCTTGTATTATGCAGCGGCAGCCCAGGTCTGGTCGCAACTTGCACTGGTCCAGGTCCAGTCCCAGACTCAACAAAATTGAAAACCTGTCAGTATCCTAAGGAGGTAGATCACGGTGCTTGCATAGTTAGCCTTCTTCACTTCTTGTGCCACACAGTGCCAGTTTATTTTTCTAGCAAGAAGCCCGACCCTAGCTGCAGGCTGCAAATAACGGAGGAGGAAGGGGGAACAAGAGAAATCTTCTGCATTGTTGGCTTGCCGGGGGGCCTATCTGTAGCAGGAGGGTCCGGGGGGCTTGTGTTTTTGTTTTCTTTTAATTAAAGAATGCCTCTCCCAAAGTCATTTTTTTTGTTTGTTTTGTTTTATGGAGCAAGCTCGAGGGTGTGTTGATTCACGCTTGACTCATGCGGGGGCATGATTTATTACAAATCCTTACCAGTACCACCTAACTGAGGGAAGGGGGCGCAGAGAAATCTGCAATGTAGGTTTGCGGGGGCCTATCTGTGGCAGGGGCTTGTGTTTTTTATTTTATTTAACAAATGTGCCTCTTCCGAAGTCGCGCTGCTTTCACAGTGTTTTTAAGGGAGCGAGCTGCCAGGGGCCTATGGGGGGAGGTTGAATCGCGCTTAACTCATGCTGCAGCGAGGGGGAGGTGGCATGATTTACAAACCACCAGTCCACCTACTAAAAGTGTCTCTCGCTTCCGACTACTGGGGGGGCCAGTCTATGGTGGGGGGCCTGGGGCATTTGCCCCATTTGTCCCCCCCTTAATCCGGCCCTGCCTCCACTGGAAGACTGTGTCCAGGCAGTCTCTCCTAAATTTCTCCTACCAGTTCATTGCAGGTCCCCACTTTTGTGCATCTCCTCCTTTGAAAATACTCCCATCCTGAACCTTATTTAACCCCTTAAGCTACTTAATTACGTGTCTGTATCATACCTCCCCTCCATACTCTATTCCAGAGTATACATACTGAGGCAATTCAGTGTCCTTATGGAGCTTTTGATACAACCCCTGCACCATTTTAGTTGTCCTCTTGACATCCTCAACTCAGTCTTTTCTGATATGTGGTCTCCAAAATGGGACAGTGCTCAAGTGGGGTCCCAGCAGCAAACTATACAGTGCCAACACCGCCTCCCTCCTGCTGCTGGCAATACCCCCGACAACACAGCCCATTATGATTATCCAACTGACCTTGCTCACTGCCTTGTCACACTGTCTCGCCACCTTGTTGTCATCAGATATTATTAACCGCAGATCTCTTTTCCTGTCTGTCAGCATCTCTTCTTCCATTCTGTGCTCAGCCTTTAGGTATCTGTGCCCTAGGTGAATGATTTTTCAGTTTTACACATTGAAACCCAGCTGCCCCTCTGGAGTGTCTACTCTGTTGCAGATTTTAGTGTTGTCTGCGAGGAAGCATGATTCTTTCTCTTCCAGTTCAGATATCCTCTACAGATCTGCAGTACTGTACATGTCAATGCATCAAGTACTACGGTCAGTGACACTCAAATCAGTTTCGGCAGCATTACATTCAGGGGAAAAAAGGTCTCTAATAATACGGACGTCACTTCAAATATTAAAATGCCAGCTGTTCACTCGGACTGAAAATATAAGGGGGTTGCCGGGGAATGCTATAACTGAAGGTGAGTATCATGCATGTATATTGATTACTCCTTTCTAGTTACATTTATTAATGCCATTTGTTATTAAGTTAAATGCTAACTTACAATTTCTTTTAAAAAATAGTTTCTATTATTGGAAATAACTACTGCGTTTCCTACTGCGAGTCCATTTGAACATTGAACATACTGTGGACTGCAGCTTCAGTTATTGTATTATTTTAATTGAATATTATGTTATGTTATTGCTGGGCTTGTAAACCTTATATATTTTCCAAATTCCTTTGTTCCCTGTGGGGCTCATACATGCTGGGTTTCAGCATCTCTCCAAGAGCTCACTTTCGGACTTATGCACACACCTCCTTGACTCACTGGTCCTTAGTTTCTTGGGCTGATTCCCCCCATGGATTCATGCCCCTTCCATGATGGGGCCAGGGAGGGGAGGGCAGCCTCCCCCAGAAAACAAATCCATATAGTCTGGGGACTGACACCACAAGTTCAGATTTTGGCCGTGGCTTCACTGAAGCTCACCTGACTGTCCTTTTCTGTTTTTGCACCCCCCCCCCTTGCTGGGGAGCACATGCTGCCAGGTCTTGTAGCATACTCCCTTCTTTGCTAATCCAGTCCCGCATTATCACCAAGCCTCCACCTGGTGGCCATCTGGCAGGAGTGCAGTCCTCCAGATGCTCAATCCTTGCCCTCCCCGGCCAGCCCCCAGTGACCTGATCTTGTTCCCGAAACCAGATTGCAAGCATGGCAGGATGTAAGATGTCTAATGCCTTGGTTTCCTCGGTACTGGGCCAGCTTAACATATTTTTTTTTCAGCATTTTTCTGTAGCTTTTTTCTCTTGAGGTTCCGGGGGCAGGCATGCTGTGGTCCTTCCTAGGATGATCTCAATCCACCTTGCGCACAGGGCTTCACTGAGCCTCCCACGGTGGCCCACTTCCGCGTTTTCCTCACCATTATCCCCAGAACATGATCACGCATGTGCGTGGAGGCACGCATGTACTCTGTGACTCCAGTGGCAGCCTCTTCCTCCCACCTGTCCTAATGCCTGGCTGCTTATGGTTTGACACTGCCACCTAGCCTTCACCAGCCATGGGTGAGATCTTGCCACGACCTACACTGAATAATTTTTTTTTTTTTTATTTATTTCAGGGAGAGTCATCAGGTCTGCTGTGTTTTCTGTTCATTTGTTTTTTCCTGGACCAAAGTAAGATCCACCTGGTTATCGTCCAAGGGTTTTTATGATTTCTCGTATTGTTGTAATTTCAGTGTGGTAGAATCTGTGCTTATAAGAGATATGCAATGGGGTCTTGTGTGATACTTTATCTGCAGTAGAGCAGTCTGACTGTGGTAACCTCATGAGAGGCACGCGCCACAAAAGATGTGCCAGAGGTCAAACTGCCCTAGTGTAGATAAATAAGATCACACAAAGTCCCCATTGCATATTTAATTTATGCAACAGGCTAGTAGGGCTTTGTGTGATACATTGTTTTTTTTTTTTTTTTTAATGGTTTAGCTTTTTGTTTAATAAAAGTTGGCACTTTTTTGTGAAGTAATGTGTACAGTTTGTGTTGGCACTGTATTTCAATGTTCTGCTGTTGTCCAGATCTCTAACAGGAATTCATTTTTAAAAATTGTGCAGTTTTAATTGGGTTCAGTCCTCATGTCAGTGGGAGTTAGGATACAATGGAGCAACACGCAAGAACTAGCATGAACGGTATTGTATGCTTGGCAGGGGCTGCTGAAGAAAAATGTCAGAAAAAAACAGGAACTAAGAGATACTCTGTAGAGGTTTTGGTTTTCGTAGGGAAGGTGTTGTGGAGATGGACTGTGAAAAGGGGACATTGTGGATGAAATCAATCTGAACTAATTTTGGTTACTAATATTTTGGTCTCATGGGGGAAATATGTTATATTATGTATTTCGTGTCCAGACTTATTGCATAAGAAAAATTTACTCACCATAGTAATCATGTTTCTTTAAAGGGATCACTCATTATGATTAAACTGATGCAGTCAACCTCCTGTGTTGGACTGCCCGGAGAGATGGAATTATATGCAAATGATGGAACTCTCAATTGGCTCATGCCACTTTCAAACTGCTGCCCTAGCAACTGTTGCACTCTAAGTGCTTCAGATTCTTACGTAGCCTAAACTGGGTGTAAGACTCACTATCTAGAGTAATATTTCTATACAATAACTTTTTTTTGTCCTCTCAGGTCAAAAAAACACCCCAATAAGTAAACCTAGAAAACTTGAGACCACAAGGGAACCAACTGGCTAGTGTAACCCCCTCGTTACCCGGGGTTACTAGAATCCCAGTAAGACCTAGTGGTAGGCAGGGAAGGCAGCTTGTGAAACTCCAGTTAAATGGGTTTCACACTGTCTCACTCTGTTCTCACTCTCAGCTGAGACTGAGGGATGACATCACCATAGAACTGTCGCAGCTGCATGAGCCACAATGGAATCTGCAGCAGGGAGTTGGAACAGAATGTTGGGAGGTTTGAACAGTAGTCTGTAGGTCAGTTGGAGTTGGGAGCTTGCTGAGGGAGCAGCACAGCAGCTCTGTGTAGGCTCTTGGAGCCTCAACCCTGACATAGGGCTACAGTTAGGTAAAAAGGTGTGCGTCTCCACCTCAAGAGAGACACAGAAGCAGTTTGTAAGTGGTGGAGACCGCTGACTCGGGTCTCAGTGCCCACTCTCTCTGGGGATGGGGGCAGGAAAGGGCTTCCTGCATATTCCAGGGGCAACCCCCCCTGGTTCTGCTACTAGTGGAGAAGCTGCCTATTTGTTCAAGAGTTTTTGGGAAACAAGAAGATTTGTGAATCGCCTGTGGGGCACCTGCAACTGGAGGGTGAGTGTCTGCTCTTTCTAAAGGGCCTATGTTTTTCATCCTGGGACTTGTGCGATAGTGGGGACTGGACTACTGAAATAGTGAGAGGCCTAGAGTAATAGGCTTAGCCAAAAGTAAAAGTAAGTTCAAGTCCAGCACTTATGAGAAGTCAAGACATGTAAAGGAGATGTGACATACGTCTACCCAGTAATCTACATTTCCAAGCTTTCCGTGAAAGAGATATTTAGTTTCCAGAGAAATGGCCAGGTATGGATTGTGGGAGCTGGAGGTGGGAGACCCCCCATCTTTAGTGACTAGGTCCACCTCTACGGATTTGCTCTGTGGATTTCTACTTTGTCTCATGCACTTGGCCAGTGATGAGGGAAGTACCCAGACGTGGGATTGGAAGGAAAATTCCCTCTAAGAGTCGAAGGGCCTAAGGTGGTTTGGGGAGCACCAACTGGAAAATTGGTTCATTGCCCAAAATGGACCATGGATCAAGTGGCTGGCAGGGGAGCCGGGCCAGTGGGGAAAACCCAAGTAGTGTACAAGTCGGGCTGTGTACAAGTCCGGGCTGTGTGGGTTCAGAGCCTGAGGGCTGAGATGTGAAGAAGTGTTCTGTTGTCTCTAATCTGCATTATCAGGAATTTAGCCCTGTGGGGGTCCATCTATGCTTTGTTTGTTCAGCTTGGATATGAATAAAAGCCACACTGTAGAATCCCATTCCTGGTTCTGGACATTACAGTTATTGCTTCCTGTGTTCGGATTTACTTGGGTGCCCCTGTGCAGAGTAGCCAAACCTAGGCCCCCTGTGCCGAGTAACCTCATCCTCCCCAAACCTAGTCCCCACCAGGTACTGTTGTCAGCTTCAACAGCATGCCACCTGTCATTTTTGCTAAAAGGCAGGGGTTGGAGGTTACAAAAATGGAGGCACCGCTTTGGATTTAATTCTGGGAGGAAGGTGCTCGGGCAAGGGGCTAGCGTTTTGGCTATCTGGCAGTGGGTAGCCCAAAAAGCTGAAGCAATTTAACTAGTGTGTTGCTGTGTGCTGTGGATCTTATGCTGCTGTTTAAAATGTCAACTGTTTACCAAGGAGCAGTAAAGCCAAAGAGTGTGCCCTTGTCCTGCATCAATTGTTTACAGCATTTTGCCTGCTTTTAAAATGAACTGTGGTAAAGAAAAGTGTGGAAGACTATGGGTAGCAACAGGAAAATTGTGCCCTGGACGTTGGAAATGCTTTCTAAATGAACTGAGAGACTTGCAGTGAAATGGCTATGTTAAATGGCTGAAATGGGCTCCCGCCGTGGAGTCAGTTTGAAAAAAAAAAAAAAAGTTGCATTCTGCAGTTCAAATTTGCCTGCTCGACGATCGCCATGAGGAGAAGAGCCCTCGCGAGGAAGAGGCACTCATTTGCATGGCGTCATGTGATTGGTGAGGCTGCAATCAGTCCCGGCCCTCAGCCAGCTCTACAGTGACTGCCCCAGCATTCGAGAGGGAGTGTGAGTGGAGTGCGTGTACTGGCTTGTGGAAGAGCATCGTGGAGTGTTAAAATCACTGTAAACCTTCTAAAAATAGATTTGCTTGTTTAAAATTGGGCTCAACCCGTAAATTGATCGTCTGAATTGCAAGTGTGGTGGTCGAAGAGACTATTGGCAGGACTGCCCACCCGTTTCTGTTCTGAGGCCTCCAAGAACTGGCTGCAGGCCGTTTTTCCCCATCGCAGCAAACTGCTACTGATAACAGTAAGTACTAACATTGAAATTGCTCAAACAGTGATTTTCTGCCCAAATGCCATATAAATATGTGTGCAGCAGTGCAGTCGCTTTGCAAGTAATGACTGTAGCAAGCTCCACCAGCAAGTGCAAGTCTGTTAAGCCATTGACTGTGTGCATAGTAATGAGTTCAGCCTCAGATTAAAGTTTAAAGCCAGAGAGAGATTGTGAGTTGTAGCCAAAAGTGCAGCACTAGTTTACAGGCAATCCTGTGCTTAAAAACCCTGAAGCTGTAAGGGACTGTGAGTCAAAGAAATGTTTCCAGCAAGTGAAAAGTCTGTGGGAAATCATGTAAATGTGTTCAGAACAAGAGCAGAGCAAGTTTGTGCAGTTTGAGCAAAAGTTATCAGTAGTGTGTGTAAATCGGGTGCGCAATGGCTTGACCCAATTTCTGAATGTTGATGCAAAGGAGTGCTGTTGCCGCCATTACAGGGTGGGATAGTAAAGTAAACACAGCAGCAGACGAGCCATTTTAAAACTAAAGAGAGTGTTCAGTAAAGTGGGACTTTCAGTTACAGTGAAGTTTTGTTTGTTTTTCTGCAGTTATGGCCTCAGGACAAGCTCGTTACCCGGATTATGCCCAGGTTGCAATAACAGCAGCAGTGAATAGACTGACAACTGCCTCCTCATGTGGCGATTCCTGGTTTTCCAGTGCATGTGTGTCAAATATGCTTGAGAGCTTGAAGGGACGTCTTCATGATACCTCACTGTGCTGGATGCCTAGAAAAATATGGCTTGTATAAAATGCCTCAAATTCGTTTGGCTCCCACATGGACAAAGATTCAAGAATCTGCAGTTGGCAGCACACAGCACCAGGCGGAGCCTGTGGAGGAAGGCCCCTTGGGGGAGTGTGGCACAAAGCTAGGGGTGCAGAGTTAGAGACGGAACCAGAAGTTGAAGTTTCGGATGCTGGATCCCAGAAGGAAAGTTTGAATAAAGCATCAGTAGACCCCTGGAGCGGGGGGCCTAGCCCAAGTCTCTTAGAAGAAGATGAGATGCGGCAGGCCTTTGAGTGGGAGGTGTCGACCTCCGCGCCTAGTGATGAGTGGATAGTCTCAGGAGTGAGAACGACTGCTCACTCCTGGGCTCAGATCATCAGTGAAGAGGAAGATGAGGGGGAACCTATGTGGCCTTGTGAAAAAGGAATGGGTACACAGCCTCAAGATCTTGCCTCGGAGGAATGCATGGAAGACAGTGGTGATGCCACTGCCCTGGCTTTGCAAGGAGAAGAAGTTAGGGATCCATTTTTAATTTCATTAAGGATGCAAGGCTGGCAGAACCAGGACTGGCCACCCCCAAGCCAGGCCAGCAGTCTCAGATTGACCAAAGCTAGTAAAGAGGAGAGACTGATTCGTAGAAAGACAAATGAGATCTATGGAATGACCTTTCCTCGGAAAGTCTGGGAGGAGATTGAGAACAGCAGGAAATCCTGGATCTGGACCAAAGCAATGAAAGGTGTGCATTCTGGGGCAAATAAGCATGTAAAAAACAGACTGTTTCATGAGAAATATACCCAGTGGAAGAGAGGCAGGACACTGTTTACAGACAGAGTGCGAATAGTGGATGGAGAGGGATGTGAAATCTCCCACTGTGTGAATTATGTGCACCCAGACGGGGTAATAATTCAAGCTCCTCAAGGAAAGGAGGGGGGGGACATGATAGAAACATTCAAATACCTCAAGGGAATCAACAAAGTCCAAGAGGGTAGCATCTTTCAAAAAAAGAGGTGTGCAAGAACAAGAGGACACAATTTGAAGATGGGGCGGCTCAGAGTTAATTTAAGGTATTTTTTCACAGAGAGGGTTGTGGATGCATGGAACGGCCTTCGGAGGAGTTGTGGAGTCAAAACCGTGGTGGAATTCAAGCATGCATGGGACAGTCATAAGGCAATTCTAGGGGTGGGGTAGGAAGAAGTAGGCTGCTGGTTAACTAGGATCTGCAGCTTATCCAGTAGGTAGGGAAATGGGCAGACTGGGTGGGCCAAGCAGTCCTTATCTGCCATCAAATTCTATGTTTCTATGTTTCTCCTGACCCCCGGTACTATTGGCCTCAGTGCAAGGACCTCCCAGCAAATGTGCCCATGCCTACTAAATGGAAAGCCGGGCAGTGGTAGTCAATACTGCCACACCAGACTGTGAAGTGCCTTTATTGATCCATCAGTATGGACATCCAGGACTCAGGTGCCCCACATTCATCAGTTCTACAGTGTACTGGCCTTTCCAGAATCCTCGACTGGCCCACCAGATGACTTCAGATCCAGAGAGGACACCAGCCCAGCTGTATCCTGCTTCATCGCCTGGTAATCGGATGACGTCAGACCAGCTGTTTTCTTTTTGTTCCTGTTCTAAGGTTCCATCTCCAGAGATGACATCCACCCAGCAGTTCCTGGAAGATGTCCGCCCAGCTGTATCGGAAGGAATGCTGCCAGGGAGAGTCTTCGTCGGAGGTGCAGGTCAGTTCAGATTTGTCGTTCTACAAGGGGCTGGTAAGTCCAAACTTTTCTATCTTTATGACATTGCAGTACACAACCTACACTAGCAGACTCCAAAATGTGTGAACTGTCCTCAAAGACTCTCCCCTTCGGGACTTTAGCCTGTTAGAACTGTGCTTCACCGGGCTCCAGCCCAGGAAAGACTCTTTAATGGACTAGCCTCCCGGCACTGTGGTCACTAGTTGGGACTTTTAGGGCACTCCATCCCCCCAAATGTGTATTGTATATAATGTTGTTGTTTTCTAGTGTATATACTGTTTTCTACCCTTTTCTAAAAAAAATTAAAAAATAAATCTTTTTGAGATTCTTCAGTGTTTTGATGGTAGGAGTTTAGGTAGACTGTGTATGCAGATTAGGAGTGTGTGTTGTCTTTCTTTTTCTTGCAGGTGTTCCTGAAGAAGATAGAAGAGAAGAAAAGAAAAGGAGGAGGGGCTCATCGGAGTTCCTCATTAGTACTTTAGTGTGTAGTGATTTAAAGTACTGTGGTGGTGTTATTGTTGTTACTTTATTAACCATTTCCTTCCACAGGTGTGGTTGTGGAGGTAGGGAGGAGGCAGTAAAATAATGTAAAATGTGGTATTATTTTTGGTGTGTGGTTGCAGGTTGCACAAGGTTGGGAAGATCCCCGGATTGTTTTTGTTTTTGGATGTTAAGACAAAGTCAGACATATTTTCCCTAGAGGGTTGGGGGGGGGGAGATAGACAGGCTGTGGTCCTGAATGGCCATAGGGACCGCAGTGCTGATCTATTAGGGCTATGCTCTGGACAGTTCTACCACAGCCACTAGGCGGCCATAGTAAGTGGGTAGTGTAGAGGCTGATATGTCAGCTAAATGCCTCTAGGCCCTTAGTGTTGCCTGCCTGTGCTCGCACATGGTAGGAGGGGGCCTGATCACCCCCCTCTGCAGGTAGCGCATAGGGTGGAATGGCCTAAAGCCGGGTAAACAATGACTGCATACAGTCATTTTCCTGGTCAATGGCGAGTGTAACCCCCTTGTTACCCGGAGTTACTAGAATCCCAGTAAGACCTAGTGGTAGGCAGGGAAGGCAGCTTGTGAAACTCCAGTTAAATGGGTTTCACACTGTCTCACTCTGTTCTCAGTCTCAGCTGAGACTAAGGGATGACATCACCATAGAACTGTTGCAGTTGCATGAGCCACAATGGAATCTGCAGCAGGGAGTTGGAATAGAATGTTGGGAGGTTTGAACAGTAGTCTGTAGGTCAGTTGGAGTTGGGAGCTTGCTGAGGGAGCAGCACAGCAGCTCTGTGTAGGCTCTTGGAGCCTCAACCCTGACATAGGGCTACAGTTAGGTAAAAAGGTGTGTCTCTCCACCTTAAGAGAGATACAGAAGCAGTTTGTAAGTGGTGGAGACCACTGATTCGGGTCTCAGTGCCCCCTTCCTCCGGGGATGGGGGCAGGAAAGGGCCTCCTGCATATTCCAGGGGCAACCCCCCTGGTTCTGATACTAGTGGAGAAGCTGGCTATTTGTTCAAGAGTTTTTGGGAAACAAGAAGGTTTGTGAATCGCCTGTGGGGCACCTGCAACCGGAGGGTGAGTGTCTGCTCTTTCTAAAAGGCCTATGTTTTTCACCCTGGGACTTGTGCGATAGTGGGGATTGGACTACTGAAATAGTGGGAGGCCTAGAGTAATAGGCTTAGCCAAAAGTAAAAGTAAGTTCAAGTCCAGCACTTATGGGAAGTCAAGACATGTAGAGGAGATGTGACATACGTCTACCCAGTAATCTACATTGCCAAGCTTTCAGTGAAAGAGATATTTAGTTTCCAGAGAAATGGCCGGGTATGGATTGTGGGAGCTGGAGGTGGGAGACCCCCCCATCTTTAGTGACCAGGTCCACCTCTACAGATGTGCTCTGTGGATTTCTAATTTGCCTCATGCACTTGGCCAGTGATGAGGGAAGTACATAGACGTGGGACTGGAAGGAAAATTCCCTCTAGGAGTCGAAGGCTCTAAGGTGGTTTGGGGAGCCACAACAGGAAAATTGGTTCATTTCCCAAAATGGACCATGGATCAAGTGGCCGGTGGGGGAGCCGGGCCAGTGGGGAAAACCCAAGTAGTGTACAAGTCAGGCTGTGTACCCAAAGCTGCGTGCAAGTCCAGGCTGTGTGCCTGGTGTATTCAGAGCCTGAGGGCTGAGATGTGAAGAAGTGTTCTGTTGTCTCTAATCTGCATTACCAGGAATGAAGCCCCATGGGGGGCCGCCTATGCTTTGTTTGTTCAGCTTGGATGTGAATAAAAGCCACACTGTAGAATCCCATTCCTGGTTCGGGACATTACCGTTATTGCTTCCTGTGTTCGGATTTACTTGGGTGCCCCTGTGCAGAGTAGCCAACCCTAAGCCCCCTGTACCGAGCAACCTCATCCTTCCCAAACCCATTCCCCACCAGGTACTACTGTCAGCTTCAACAGCATGCCACCTGTCGTTTTTGCTAAAAGGCAGGGGTTGGGGGTTACATTAGCAAAAGGTGAGTCTCTAACCTGACCTATATGGAAAAATATCCTAAAAAGGGATGCAGAACAACTTTCATAGGTTTTAGTAGGGGAGGCAGGGTGGGTGTTTTAATCATAATGAGTGATCCCTTTGAAGAAACAAGAGTACTATGGTGAGCAATTTTTTCTTCTAACCCCAGGAATCACTCATTATGATTAAACTGATGCATACTACCAAGCAGTACCTTTGGAGGTTGGGCAGAAAACCTATTTAGGAGACAGGTTCTGCAGCACTGCTGTACCGAACTTGGCATCACTTCTGGATTGCAGATCCAGACTGTAATGCTCTGTGTATTGTTTTTCATGTAGCTGCTTTACAGATTTCCAATAGTGGAATCTCTCTTGAAGCTGCCACTGAAGCAGCTGTGCCCCTGGTGGAATGTACTCGCAGGCCCAGGAGAGCCTGTTTACCCACTTTACAGTAACAAAACTGTATACATGCCACTATCCAGTGAGCAATTGCACGTTATGTGGCAGGTCTGCCCTTACCTACCTCTCCATAGATAAGAAAGAGCTGTGTCTGACCTGGTCTGTAAGATTTAGTTCTGTTACTATAGAGGCCAAGTGCCCTTTTGACATCAAGGGAGTGAAGCCTCCTTTCTGGAGAACTGGAGTTCTCTGCAAAAAAGCAGGTAAAGTGATGGACTGATTTAAATGGAAATCAGACACCACTTTGGGAAGGAATTTTCTACTAGCCCTGAGGACCACTTTATCGCTGTGGAATGAGATGTAGTCTACATCCATGCACAGGGCCTGTAACTCACTAATCTTTCTGACTGAAGTAATAGCAACCAGAAACACAGTTTTCTAAGTGATAAACTTGAAATCTGCTGTTGCCATCGGTTCAAATGGGGCATCCATGAGCTTGGCAATGCAGATATTCAGATTCCAGGCCGAAGCTGGTTCCCTCAAAGGAGGGCACAAGAGGTTAAGGCCTTTAAAATATTTACTGAAGACTGGATGAGAGGCCATATATCTCTCTTTACCAGCTGACAAATAAGCTGAAACTGAAGCCAAATGGACCTTGAGTGTTGAAGGCTTCCGATCTAAAGAATGCAAATGTGTTAGGTAATCCAGGAGAATAGCTAGGTCAGCCCTGGATAGGACAATACCCTTACCTGTACACCATATGGAAAACCTCTTCCACTTAGCAGAGTATGTCTTTTTAGTGGAAGGTTTCCTGGAACCCCCAAGTACTGTCAGCACCTGTTCTGACAGTTTAAGATTAGCATACTCTAAGTCCTCAAGCCAGGCCTTGAACCTTAGTTATTTGAGGTTGGGGTACAGTATCCTGCCCTGAGAGGATGTCAGCAGGTTGTGCCTCCTGGGCAGTTGAATTGGAGGTACTACTGATAGAGCCAATAGAAGTGAATACCAGTGTTGCATCGCCCAATCTGGTGTCACCAGTATAATTGTCGTCAATTGGCACCTCAATTTCAGCAGGGTTCTGAATATCAGTGGAAAAGGAGGGAAGACATACAGAAACTTTCCCGTCCAATCCAGTGCCAACACATCCAGGGGTAGTGTGCCCCTGAGAGGAGGCCTGCAACAGTATACTGGTAACTAGCGATTTTCTACAGAGGTGAAGAGATCTATCTCTGGAGTGCCCCATCATCTGAAAATCTAACTTAGTATTTGAGGATTCAGGCACCATTCGTGGTGGTCCTGACTGATCCTGCCGAGGGAGTCTTCCAGCACATTGTCCTTTCCTGAGGGATGTATGGCTGATAGGGATACCTTCATGGAGTAGGCCAGGGACCACAGCCTCATTGCTTCTGTGCACAATGGGGCTGACCTGGTTCCTCCCTGTTTGTTGATGTAATACATAGTAGTGGTGTTGTCTGTTCTGACCTGCACCACTGTTTTGAAGATGTGGAGCAAATGCCTGCAGGGGTAGGTACACTGCTCTGAGCTCCAGCAGATTTCTGTGCAACAGGGATTCTTGAAGAGACCAAGTGCCACTTGCTGTATAATCAAACATGTGTACTCCCCAACCCATAAGGGATGCATCTGTTGCAAGAACTAAGGAAGGTTGTTCCTTTGTGAAAGGCACACCTACCCAAAGGTTGTGTTTATCCAGCCACCACTGCAGTGCCTGTAGCAGGCTGTGGGTGACTGGGACCAGTTTGGACAGAGGATCTGTCCTCTGCAACCAATACTGCCTCAGGTGGAACTGGATGTCTCATTTGGAATCTGGAACTTAGTACCACTGTGGTGCCAGCTGCCATGTGGCCCAGGAGCCTGAGGAACCTTCTGGCTGGTTTGGGTTTTCCTGGCACAAATGAGCTTGCAATCTGCAGAATGCTGTTTATCCTGTCTTGTGGCAGAAACGCTCTTCCCAGACTGGTGTTTAGTTCTGCACCAATGAACTCGAGTACCTGAGTTGGTGTTTGCTGGTACTTCTGTTCATTTATTAGGAAATCCAGGGATTCCAGAGTAGACTCTGTTAGTGCTAAGGCCTGCTCTGCAAGTTGTAGAGATGGACCCACTACTAACCAGTTGTCCAGGTATGGAAAGACTGACACCCCTTGTTTTCTCAGAAGCTCCACAACCACAGCCAAACACTTTGTGAAGGTCCTAGGGGCAGAAGTCAGACCAAAAGGAAGGGCTGCAAACTGATTATGGCCTGAGGCCAATCTGAATCTCAGGTACTTTCTGGGAGAAGGTCTGATGGGGATGTGAAAATAAGCATCCTTTAAATCTAGGGAAGCTAGCCAGTTTCCCTTTTGTAAAGTGGAAATGATTAGTGCAAGAGTGACCATTTTGAATTTTGGTTTCAGAATGTGTCTGTTTAGAAGTCTTAAATCCAGGATAGGTTGCCAATCCCCCATTTTCTTTCTTTTAAGAAACTATCTGGAGTAGAAGCCTTTGCCCCACTGGTTTAGGGGCACTGGCTCCACTGCCTTGATTGCTAGCAGATGTTTTACTTCTGCATCCAGTAAAATTTTGTCTGAAGATGTAACTGGTGCAAATGTTCTTGCTGTCAGCTTGGGGAGAGATTTGAAGCTGAGTGCCACACCCTGGCTCACCACCTCCAGGACCTATTTGTCTGTGGTGATGGTATACCAATCCTGGAGGTAATGAGCTAGTCTGCCACACACTGGTGGATTTATGACAGGGGATGCAACCTAGACTAGCCCGTCAGTGGTTCTGAATGGGCTGTGCTTGAATCACAGGGGAGGGAGAAACTCTCCTCATGGCTCTCCTGCCCCTTCCTCGAAAATATCCTCTAGGGTGCTGTTGCAGCTGAGAGGCCTGTGACTGGGAAAATGGTCTGGGATAGGATCCCCTACCCCTGCCTCCCCTAGTTTGGACCCTATAGGATGTGGAAGGCCTGTCCTTAGAATTACTTCTATAGGTGGCCTCATATTCTTCTGCCTTCTTCATATAGGCCTCTGTTTTGTCACTAAATAGTGCATTTTTCTCAAATGAAAAGTCCATTGCCCTGGCCAGGGTGTCCAAAGTCAGGTTTGTGGCCCTGAGCCAGGAAAATCTTCTAAGGGAGACAGATAGTGCCATCAACCTGGCTGCAGAATCATTAGTGTACACAGCCATGTGGAACTGGTATTTTGTAGCATCTAGAACAGCTCTTGCTGTATCCTGTAGATCCACTGCCACCTCACCTGGCACTCTGTCAGGCAGGGCTAACACTGCATTCCAGAGTCCCTTCTGGTATTGCACTGCATAAGCCATATAATTGGCCTGTCTAAGGATGAGAGAGGCAGCCATATACCATTTTTCTCCCATTGCATCCATCTTTTGAGAATCCTTGTCTGGAGAATGGGTAGCCAAGGGAATTCTGGCTTTGTCGCAGGCAGCAGCCTGCACAACTCCTTCAGGGTCAGGGTGGCTGAACAGAAAATCAGCTGTTGTCCTAGCAAGCTGATATTTCTTATCAGCTTTTTTGTCAACTCCTGGAAAAGAATTAGGAGTTTGGAATATTTGTAATGCTACCATTTTCAAGGACTTGTGCATAGGCAGTAATAAACATTTTGTGGGGGCTAGCCCCATCATATCCAAAAATTCTGCTTCCTCCAAATCCTCCTCTGTCTCCTGCAGAGGGAGGTTGAGTGTTTCCATCATGCTTTTCACAAAAGCATAATGTGAGGTATAATCCTCGGGACCCGGGGGGACCAAATTCATGTTCTGGAGAAACCTCAGGATCTATCGGTTCCTCCTCAAAATCATCATCTTCCTCCTCAGGAAAGGAGGCGTGCAGTTCCTGAGAAGGTGGAACCAGCACAGGAAAAGGAGCAGTCGGTATTTGAACCAGGACTGCAGTTTGCAGTGCTTGCAAGACCTGTAATGTCTTGGCAATGTCCTCAGCCGGCAGCATACCAGTTTTGTCAGCTGGGAGCTCCTTAGCCTTCTTGGCTGGAGGCACAGCGACATGCTTTTCCTTACATTTTTTCTTAAGTGGAACAGGTTCAGTCCCTGAGTCCACTGTCCTTTTTGACTTACCCTGCTCAACTTTATCTGATCCTTTATCAGGATCCTTAGCTTTACCTCCATCCTTTCTTGTGCCAGAGGTGGAGGAACCACTTTCACCAGTATTAGTAGAAGCAGAATCCATTGCTTATAAAATTTTGAATCTTTTCTTGAGAGTTTTAGGACAAAATGTTTTACAAATATCACAATTTGCAAAAATATGACTAGTGCCCAGACAAAAAATACACAATGAATGTCTGTCTGTTTTAGATAAGATCTGACCACAAGACTCACACAATTTGAAACCAGTGGGTCCTGTGTGTTTCCTAGGCTTAACAACAGGAGCCTCGGACATTGAGCAGGAATCGCTAAAGAAAATATACCAAATTATCGGTTCCTTAGAACCGAATATTTCAAATATAAATAACCGCTAACGGTTCCGGGAACCGGGCGCTACTCGGTTCCTGACAAAAAAGGGAACCAAGACACCAACAAATTTAAATAAAACAAACAATTATATGCAGTTAAGGAACCAACTGCAAGAACCAACAAAGATAGCAAAATTGAGGTAAAAACCTCACTAGAAATAGCGGAACTCTTGGTTCCAAGGAACCATGAAGGAACTGCTAATCACACAAATTACAAAATAAACTAAAAGTAAGGCAGCAATCTGAAATATATATATATACACATATATATATAAAACGCTACTTATCGGCCAGATAAACGGATTTTGAAGAGGCTGAAGGAGAGCATTCCGGGACGTCTTCACTAGGCAGGTGGAGTAAAGAATCTGAAGCACTTAGAGTGCATCAGTTGCTAGAGCAGCAGTTTGAAATTGGCATGACCCATCTAGAAGCCCCATCAAGCTCTGCCTCAGATCCCCCACATAAAAGCCCTGCCTCAGAACCCCTCACACAGAAGCCCTGCCTCCAATCCATGACATGGAAGGCCTGCCTCCAATCCCCCATCTAGAAGCTCTGCCTCCAATACTCCACCTAGAAGCTCCACCTCCAGTCCCCGATGTGGAAGTCCTGCCTCCAATACCCCACCTAAAAGCCCTGCCTCCAATCCCCGACATGGAAGCCCCGCTTCCAGTTCCCCACATACCTGATTCTGATCTACCCACCTAGAAGCCCCGCCTCCAATACCCCACCTCCAGTCCCCCACATAGAAGCCCTGCCTCATGTCATCAACCTAGAAGCCCCTTCTGACACCCCACCTAGAAGCCCCACCACCGATCCCAACACAGAAGTCCTGCCTCAAATCCCTCCACACAGAAGCCACACACACCTCTCCAATTCTTGACATGGAAGCCCTGCCTCCAATCCCCACCTAGAAGTCCAACCTCCAATCCCCGAAATGGAAGCCCAACCTCCAATACTCCATATAGAAGCCCTGCCTCCACTCCCCCACATAGAAGCCCCACCACCAATACCCCACCTAGAAGCTTTGCCTTCAATCCCTGACATGGAAGTCCCACCTTTCAGTTCCCCACAGAGAAGCACTGGTTCTGATCCCCCCATCTAAAAGCCCTGCCTCCAATACCCTACCTCCATTCTCCCACACAGAAGCCCTGCCTCAGATCCCCTACCTAGTAGCCCTGCCTTCAATACCCAGATGCCCTACCTCCAATCCCACCACAAAGAAGCCCTACCTCTGCTCCCCAACATAGAAGCCCCACATCTTATCCCCCACCTAGAAGCCCCATCCCCAATACCCACACAGAAGCTCTGCCTCCAATCCTCCACATACAAGCCCCACCTCTGATCCCCCACCTTGAAGCCCCGCCTCCAATACTGACATAAAAGCCCCGCCTCCAATCCACCACATAGAAGCCCTGCCTCAGATCCCCACATAGAAGCCCTGCCTCTGATCCCCCCACATAGAAGCTCCACCTCTAATCCCCAGACACAGAAGCCCTACCTCTAATCCCTGACACAGAAGCCCCACCTGTAATCCCCGACACAGAAGCCCCACCTCTAATCACCGACACAGAAGCCCCGACTTCAATTCCCCACATAGGAGCCCACTGCCGATCTCCCCACCTCAAATACCCCACCTAGAAGCCCTGCTTTCAATCCCCCAGAAAGAACGCCCGCCTCTGACTCCGATCCCCCCACATAGAAGCACCGCCTCTAATACTCCACCTAGAAGCCTCACCAACAGCCCCACATGGAAGACCCACCTCCAATACCCCACATGGAAGCCCTGCCTCAGATATCCCACCTAGAAGCCCCATCTCTAATACCCACCTAGAAGCCTCACCTCCAATCCCCCACCTAGAAGCCCCTCTTTCCATCCCCGCACCTAGAAGACCTGCCTCCAATACCCCACTTGGAAGCCACGATTCTGATCGCACCACACAGAAGCCCTAATTCCGATCCCCCCACATAGAAGCCCCGCCTCTGATTCCCCACATAGAAGTCCCACCTCCAATCCCCCACCTAGAAGCCCTGCCTCTGATACACCACATAGAACTCCCTGCTCCGATCCCTAACATGGAAGCCCCACTTTCAATACCTCATATAGAAGCGCCACCTCAGATCCCCCACCTAGAAGCCCCGCCCTCCAGTCCCCTACCTAGAAGACCCACCTCAAATCCCCGACATAGAAGCCCCACCTCCAGCTCCCCACATAGAAGCCTCGGTTCCAATACCCCCCACCCAGAAGACCCACCTCCAATACCCCATCTAGAAGCCCCACCTCAGATCCCCCACACAGAAGCCCTGCATTCAATACCTCACCTAGAAGCCCTGCCTTCAATTCTCACATAGAAACCCCCACCTAGGAGGCCCTCCTCCAATATCCACACCTAGAAGCTCCAACTAATACCCCTAGAAGCCCCACCTCCAATACCCCACATGGAAGACCAGCCTCCAATACCCCCACCTAGGAGCCCCACCTCCAATACCCCACATGGAAGACCAGCCTCCAATGCCCTGCCTCCAAGACCACCACCTAGGAGCCCCTCCTCTAATACCCCACCCAGAAGCCCAGCCTCCAATGCCCCCACCTAGAAGACCTGCCTGCAATCCCCTACCTAGAAGCCTCACCTCCAAGCTGGACATCGAACCCCGCCTCCAATGCCCCACCTAGAAACCCAACCTCCAATACCCCACACCTAGAAGCCCTGCCTCCAATACCCCACATGGAAGACCAGCCTCCAATGCCCTGCCTCCAAGACCCCCACCTAGGAGCCCCGCCTCCAATACCCAACATGAAAGCCCCACCTCCAATACCCCATCTACAAGCCCAGTCTCCAATCCCCAACATGGAAGCCCCATCTGCAATCCCCTACCTAGAAGCCTCATCTCCAAGCTGGACATCGAACCCCGTCTCAATACCCCACCTAGAAGCCCTAACTGCAATCCCAGCATTTAAAACCCTGCCTCCAATCCCCCAAATAAAAGGCCAGCCTTTGATCGTGAACCTAGAAGTCCCACCTCTAATACCCCACCTAGAAGCTCCATCTTCAATACCCCCACCAAGAAGTCCTGCCTCCAATACCCCACCTTGAAGACCCACCCCAATCCCCCGAGAAGCCCTACCTCCATTACCCCACCTAGAAGCCCTGCCTCCAATCCCCCACACAGATGCGCTGCCTCCAATACCCCACTTTGAAGCCCCACCTCTAATACCCCACATAGAAGCCCCATCTCCAATCCCCCACATAGAGACCCCACCTCCCATACCCCACATAGAAGTCCTGCCTCAGATCTCCCACCTAGTAGCCCTGCCTCCGATCCCACTACATAGAAGGCAGTATAGCGCAATGGTTTAAGGCTCTGAGCTGCAAACCTGGAGACCTGGGTTTGAATCCCACAGCCGCCACTTGCATACTGTGTGACCCTGAGCAAGTCACTTATTAACTTCCTTGTGCTCCCAGGTTGCACCTGTAAACACACTTTCAGCTTAGTGTCTCTCTCCCCTGGTAAAACAAACATAAAAAAAAAACCTCCGCTCCCCCAACAAAGAAGCTCCACCTCCAATCCTCCACATACAAGCCCCACCTCTGATCCCCCACACAGAAGCCCTAAGATCCCCACCACATAGAAGCCCCACCTCCAACCCCAGACATGGAAGCCCCGCCTCCAATACCCTACTTTGAAGCCCCACCTCCAAACCCCATATAGAAGCCCTGACTTCAATTCCCCACATAGGAGCTCTACCTCCAATCCCCACCTAGAAGCCCTGCTTCCAGTTCCCCAGATAGAAGGCCAGCATATGACTCCAATCCCCCCACACAGAAGCCCCACCTGTAATACCCCACCTAGAAGTGCCACCTCCAATGCCCCACATGGAAGACCTGCCTTCAATACCCCACATGGAAGCCCTGCCTCAGATCCCCCACCTAGAAGCCCTGCTTTTGATCCATGACCTAGAAGCCCTGCCTCCAATACCCCAACTTGAAGTCCCACCTCCAATCCACATATAAAAGCCCCGCTTCCAATCCCAACTAGAAGACCTGCCTCCAATACCTCAGCTACAAGGCCCACCTCCAATATGCCACCCAAAAGCCCTGCTTCCAATACCCCACATGAAAGCCTGCCACCAGTTTATAGCAGGCCCACCCTGCCTTCGATCCCCCACATAGAAGCCCTGCCTCAATACCTCATGGAAGCCCTGCCTGTGATTCCCCACGTGAGAAGCCCTGTCTGCGCTTCCCACACAAAGCCCCTCCTCTGATCCCCACTTAAAAGCCCCAATTCAAATACCCCACCTAGAAGCCCCGCCTCCAATCCCTGCCATGGAAGCCCCGCCTCCAATCCCCCACCTAGACGCCCTGCCTGCGATCCCATTTAGAAGCCCACATCCAATCCCCATAGAACCCCACCTCAATCCCCCACCCAGAAGCCCCACTTTAACCCCCAGCTAGAAGCCTGCCTCCAACACCCACACTTAGAAGCCTGGCCTCCAATACATTACCTTGAAGCCCCACCTCTGCCTCCAATCTCCAACATGGTAGCACCACCTCCAATCCCCCACCTAGAAGCCCCATTTCCCATCCACCACCTAGAAGCTCCGCTTCTGATCCTCCCCTCCTAAAAGCCCCTCCAATCCCTCAACCAGAAGCCCCACCTCCAACACCACCTAGAAGGTCCACCTCCAAAATGCCACCTAAAAGCCCCACTTCCAATCCTCCACATAGAAGGCTTGCCTCTGCCTCTGATCCCCCACATAGAAGCCCACCTCCTCCAATACCCCACATGGAAGCCCTGCATCCAATACCCCTGCCAGAAGCTGCTAGTCTGATCCCCTCACCTAAAAGCCCCACCTGTGATCCACCACATAGAAGCCCAACCTCTGATCCCCCATCTAAAAGCCCCACCTGTGATCCCATTTAGAAACCCTGCCTCCAATCCCCACATAGAAGTCCCACTTCCAATCCCCTGCCTTTAATACCCCACCTAGAAGCCCTGCCTGCGATCCCATTTAGAAGCCGGCATCCAATCCCCCATATAGAAGCCCTGCCTCCAATCCCTCTACCTAGAAGCCCTACCTCTGATCCCCCACATAGAAGCCCCACCTGCAATGCCCTACCTAAAGCCCTGCTTCCAATACAACCTAAAAGCACCACCTCCAAAACCCCACCTAAATGCTCTGCCTCTAACATCCCACCAAGAAGCCATGCTTTCAATACCCCACCTCTGATCCCCACACAGATGCCCCACCTAGAAGCCCCAATTTCAATCACCCACATAAAAGCCCAGATTCTGATACCCCAACTTAGAAGCCCTACCTCCAATCCACCCCACACAGAAGCTCCTCCTGCAATCCCCCACCTAAAACTTTGCCTCCAGTCCCTCCACCTAGAAGCACCACCTCCAATACTCCACCTAGAAGCTCCACCTGCAATCCCCGACCTAGAAGCCCCACCTCCAATACCCACATTGAAGTCCCACCTCCAACATCCCACTTAAAAGCCCCACCTCTGATCCCCCACCTAGAAGTCCTGCTTCAAATCCCCTAAAGCCCCACATCCAATCCCCTGACCTAGACACCCTGCCTCCAATACCCCACCTGAGTACCCTGCCTCCAATACCCCACCTAGAAGCCCTGTCTTTGATCCCCCCACCTAGACTCCCCACCTCCAATACACCATCTAGAAGCCCCACTTCCAATATTCCACCTAGAAGCACTGCCTCTTATCCCCACCTAGAAGCACCACCTCCAACCCCCCACACTGAAGCTCTCCAATCCCCACATAGACGCCCCGCCTCCAATCCCTGACATAGAAGCCCCACCTACAATCCTCCCACTTAGAAGCCCCTCCTCCAATCTCCGATAAGGAAGCTCCACTTCCAATCCTCCACTTAGAAGCCCTGCCTCCGATCCCCCACCTAGGATCCCTGCCTCTAATCCTCCTCCAATACTCCACCTAGAAGCCCTGTCTCCAATCCACCCCACATAGAAGCCCCAACTCTGACTCCCATCTAAAGCCCTGCCTTCAATCCTCCACCTAGAAGCACCACCTCCAATACTCCACCTAGAAGCCCCACATCCAATCCCCCCACCTAGAAGCCTGCCTCTTATCCCCACATAGGAGTCCCACCTCCAGTCCCCATATAGAGGCCCGCCCTGATCCCCCAACCTAGAAGCCCCACTTCCAATACCCCAACTAGAAGCCTCGCCTCCAATCCCCTACCTAAAGCCCCACTTCCAAACCCCATCTAGAAGCCCACCTCTGATCCCCATATAGAAGCCCTGCCTCCGATTACCCCACCTAGAAGCCCCACCTCCAATCCACAACATGGAAGTTCTTCCTCCAATATCCTCACCTAGCGGCCCCACCTCTGATCCCCCACCTGGAAACCTCATCTCCAATGCCCAACTTAGAAGCCCTGTCTCCAATAGCCCCATCTAGAAACCCCACCTCCAATCCACCACCTTGAAGCCCCTCTTCTGATCCCCATTTAGAAGTCCCACCTCCGATCACCCACCTAGAAGCCCCACCTCCAATCCCCACCTAGAAGTCCTGCCTCCAATACCCTCACCTAGAAGGCACATCTCCAATACCCCGCCTTGAAGCCCCACCTCCAATCTCCCACATAGAAACCCCATCTCCAATCCCCCACATAGAAGCCCCACCTCCAATATTGCACATAGAAGGACCCACCTCCACCTCTGATCCCCCCAAATAGATGCTCTGCCTTTGATTCCCCCCACCTAGAAGTCCCACCTCCAATACCCCATGTAGAACCCCCACCTCCAATCCCCCACCAATGAAGCCCTGCCTCCAATCCCCAAATAGAAGCCCTGCCTCCAATCCCCTCCTAGAAGCCCTGCCTCCAATCCCCACCTGGAAACCCTGCCTCTTGTACTCCCACCTAGAAGCCCCACCTCCAATCCCCCATATAGAAGGCCCATTTCTGAGCTCCCCCATATAGAAGCTCCACCTCCAATCCCCAACATGGAAGCCCCTTCTCCAATACCCCACTTAGAATCCCCACCTCCAATCCGCGGCATGGAATCCCGACCTCCAATCCCCGACATAGAAGCCCCGGCTCCAATCCCCTATCTAGAAGGCCTGACTCCAATCTCCAATGTAGAAGACCCGTCTCCAATCCCCCCACATATAAGCCCTACCTCCAATACCCACAAGGGGGCACAATTTGAAGATAGAAGGGGGGGTGGCTCAGAGGTAATTTAAGGAAGTTTTTTTTCATGGAGAGGGTTGTGGATGTATGGAACGGCCTTCCAGAAGAGGTTGTGGAGTCAAAAACAGTGGTGGAATTCAAGCATGCATGGGACAGTCATAAGGCAATTCTAGGGGGTGGGGGTAGGAAGAAGTAGGCTGCTGGTTAACTAGGATCTGCAGCTTATCCATCAGGTAGGGAAATGGGAAGACTGGGCGGGCCAAGCGGTCCTTATCTGCCGTCAAATTCTATGTTTCTATGTTTACCCCACATGGAAGCCCCACCATCAGATAGGGCACCCTCTACTGTACAGTGCTGATCAACTGCAAATGGGAAAGTGGGCTGATAAAACATATATTTGCCATCTTATTTAAAGGGGGGAAAAATACCACCCATACTCCTCCACAAGAAAGTCCTACCTCCAATCCCTAGGAGTGAGCTTCACTGATCTTCATCGACTGCTGTACCCATTACTGAAATAGTTGTTGGCTAACAGAAAGCTCTCAGCCAGAAACAACCAGAAGCAACAGCTCAGACAGAAAAGGCAACCCTAGGAAGCATACGCAAAGTGTGGTACAGCCCCATACCTACTGTCTGCTGAGATAACTGAGCTTCACAATTGTTGCTGATTGTTTTTTTTGGCAGCAGGGGCACCTTCAAACTACCCAGCCTCCCTCCCCCTCATCCCACCCTCCCCAGGGCCTTCTTATATACTCCCTCACTTCCTCTCATACCAGGAAGGAGGTATATCACCTGACCATTACTAACAAGAGACACCTGGAACTATCTTCAGCTACTCAAACTCTCTGGCTCCAGTGTACACTAAAGTGATAACACTCACCCTCAGTCACTTTTTCTCTCCTGTAGATCTCTTGCTTTTCATCCACTAACTTATCCTAGCCAGGCATATCATGTAACTTTTTGCCAAACACACCTAGAAAAAACATTTATTTCCCCCAACAGCTTTCTTGCATTTAATTCACTAACACACCCCTAAAGATAGATCCTACACCTTACTTCCATCCACAAAAATCATCCTGTGCTTGAATCCAGCACAGACCTACTACAACTGTGGTCTCATCACTAAGCTACACAAAACAACCAGACATGGACATTGTGCATGGTAATCAATGTGGATCACTTTTTTACAGGGCCTGGATCAACAAAATATGCCACTGCCCAAAATGCTGGGCCATAAAAGACCTCCAAGGCCACCTCCAGGAAGCATGGACAACAATTTCCCAGCTAAATCATACATTACTGCAGGCCACAAGGACTTGAAATCCATCCCAGCACCACTAACATCTTTATACTGTCCCTCTACCACAAAGGACAGTCCATCCAGGGGGTTGGTAGGTTGTGCAAAGGGGCAGAGCCAATCACAACAGGGCTCACCAAATAGGCAGCAATCATGGGAAGGGCATGCAGCTGCAAAACAGGTTCGCCCTGCTAGCAAGAACACACAGGGAACCAGGCAGCTGCTCACAGCAGCAAAGTAGTATGCAGCAGCACCAGCCTGGCACCAACCTAAAAGGCGCTACAAAACAAAAGTTCAGCTACCCATGAGCACCTAAATCAGGAGAGGGAGCAAACACCAATGTGGGTCAAAAGGACAGGATGCCACGACACCACTCACATCAACAGGACAAACACTCCTACCAATGGAAAAAAGAACCTGATCATTGTGGGAGACTCCATGATTCAAGGAGTCTAATCCCACTTACAGGATACCAACCGAGTGAGAATAACTGTCAAGTGTCTCCCTGGGACCACACCAAAAAGAGATACAGGCCACAATGAGAACCTTGTATATAAGGTGGGTAACATCAAAGGCATCATCGTTCACCTAGGAACAAATTATATTGCTATTCTGTCAAACAAGTTGAAGCACATATCTCTAATCTAGGGGATAGACTGACCTCTCTTTTGTCCACCCTAACCTTCTCCAAGGTATCCCCAGTATGGGAAAAAGGAAAAGGCCAAGGGAAAATTAGGGAAAACGAAATCAAGGAACTAAACTCATGGCTCCGCAATTGGTGCTCAGACAAGGGCCACACCTTCATTGGCAACTGGAATGATTTTTGGGAAAGATCTCACTTTAAATTCTATGGCCTTCACTTCAACAAGGAGGGGGCAAAGGGATTAGGGCAAAAACTCTATTTATTTGCCAGTCATTTAAACTAAAAGGAGGTGAGCTGGTGACCAAACAAATCCATGGAAACGGAACCCCAGCCACCACTGCCCCAGATCCTGGCAAGAACTCCTCCCATTGAGCGCATAAACAAAAACAGAAAGTGCACACTAGGGTTGAATGGGAAACACGGTACACTAAAACAAAAAGTTAAAAAGGATGCCAGTTACTGGAAAGCAATGGTGACTAATGCCCACAGTCTGGCTAACAAAATCCCAGAACTCACGGCTTCAATGGCAGAGGCTGGACTGGGTGGCAGTAACTCAAACATAGTTTAACGACAACCATAAATGGGCTATTGCCATCCCAAGCTACAACCTGTTCAGGAAGGACAGGAAGGGATTTGGGGGGGGGGGGGTAGTCTTGTATATAAGAGGACACAATAGCCATGGAAGTCCAAAGAACCCAAGATAAATCGGCGGTCCTCTGGGTCACACTTGAACCAGGAAACAAATCAGTCCTCAGACTAGGGATGATATATAGGCCTCTCTGACAGGGGGTAGAAGCAAAGAACTACTGGAAAGCATACTGAATATGACTGATAAGGGAGCGATCATGTTAATGGGTAATTTCAATCTCCCAGACATAGGCTGGATTTCCTGCACAGCATACACAGCAAGAAGCAGAAACCTCCTAGACGCAGTGAGAGGGACTGGTCTAAACCATTTCGTAATGGCCCCTACCACAGAAAACACAATCCTGGACCTGGTGCTCACTAACAGTAGCAAGGTAAAGGAGGTGGAAGTGGGGTGCCAATTTGGATCGAGTGATCACATATCTGTTTGGCTTAAGGTCAGCAAGACAGAGGAATCAAGCCACTCTAAGACAAGAGTCCTTGATTTAAAAAAAAAAAAAAAAGATTTTCCCCCAGATGAGAAGTTGTTTCAGAGTGAACTTCAAGAAAAACGAAAAAGGAGCGGTGGAAGAATGTTGGTCGCACATAAGGAACTGGAAGAAGTAACTGAGAAATGCTCCAGGCTGGTCAGTAAAGCAAGAAAAAGAAGGAATCCGTTATGGTTCACAAAAGCAGTAGCAACTACAGTAAGAGAAGAGAGACAAGCATTCAAATAATACAAAAGCTCTAACAGTGACCAGGATAGGGAGGTATACAGGAGTAGCATGAGGGAGGCGTATAGGGTGATAAGAGAAGCAAAGACACAAACAGAGGAAGACTTTGCATGGGAGTTAAAAATGGCAAAAAGACCTTCTTTAGGTACATTAGCGACAAAAAGAAAAACAAAGGAGGTACTGTCAGGCTCTTAAACAGGGATGGGAAAAAGGAAGAAGATATAGAAAAGGCAGAAGTCTTGAATGAGTACTTCTGCTCTGTCTTTACAAAGGAAGAGCTTGGCAATGGACCCACCCCGAAGGGGGGCCAAATAACAGAGGGAAGTGGACACAAGCCCATTCATGGCAGAAAGGGTAAAGGCAGAATTAAAAAACTGAACATGGATAAAGCCTTGGGTTCGGATGGAATCCATCCACACATACTGCAGGAACTGAGTGATGACTGGCTGAACCCCTAGCAGACCTATTTAGTAGATCCCTGAGGGAAGGGATGGTACCACAGGACTGGAAAAAGGCAACAGTGATCCCCATCTAAAAGAGTGGTAGCAAAGAGGAAGCAGGGAACTACGGCCCAGTTAGTCTCACCTCAGTGGTGGGAAAGTTGATGAAATCACTGCTCCAGGAAAGAATAATAGCATTTCTGGAGGAAACTGAACAGCAGGATGCCAAGTAGCATGGGTTAACAGTGGGAAGATCTTGCAAGACAAACTTGATCGAGTTCTTTGACTTAGTTACTAGGGTGGTGGACCAGGGGTGTGCCGTGGATATCATCTACCTAGACTTTAGTAAAGCCTTCGATTCTGTCCCACACAGAAGGCTACTAAATAAACTCAAGAATACAGGAGTAGGGAAGGAAGTGGTATCATGGGTAGGAAGCTGGCTTCAACAGAGAACCCAGACAGTGATGGTAAATGGGGCAGCATCAGAAGCCAGGGAAGTGACCAGCAGTGTGCCACAAGGGTCCATCCTGGGACCTTTGCTCTTCAATGTGTTCATCAGTGACATCACATATGAGTTGGGCAGAGAGCTATGTCTGTTAGCAGATGACATGAAGCTCTGCAACAGAGTGGATACGGCACAGGGGGTGCAGCAAATGAGAAAAGACCTTCTCAAGCTTGAGAAATGGTCAAGTATGTGGCAACTAAATTTCAATGCAAAAAATGCAAGGTCATACATCTGGGTAAGAACAACGTCGTACTGACTACCACTGGGGTGGGGTGGGTGGGGAAAGAGACAGACTAGCAATCACCCGGCAAGAGCAAGATCTGGGAGTTATTTCAGATGATTTAAAAGTCGTCAGCCAATGCGAAAAAACAGTAGTAAGGGCCAGCAAAATGCTAGGATGCATAGGTAGAGGCATCTCAAGTAGAACTGGAACTGGAAGGGGACAGGATCAGTTGTGTTCCAGGACAGTAGCTGCTGCTGCTGTTTTCACAGGGTTCTTGTGGATTTTACTTGGTAGGTTAGTTCTTTTCTTTATTACTTCTAAGGGGCTAGCAGGGTATTGTTTTGGGGGCTGCTGGATGTTTGTAAACTGATTTGGTGGCTGTAAGTGGGGCTCATTTTGTGGATGTTTCACTGTGTAACAGGCTGCGCTGGTAGAGACCTATTTCTTCTGATTTAAAACCTATTTGGTGGGATTTGCTTGGGCCTGGTTCTTTGGCTGCTGGGCTTGGAGGAGACACAGGGCTGATACACTCTCTCTCGAGTCAGGTGTCTGCCAGGACCCACCCTCCCCAGAAGTCTCGCGAATTTATAGGGAACACCTGCCCTGCAATTGGAGAAAAGGCTGCAGGTGCAGCTCATGTAGTTCCCAGCCACTGGGGTTGGATTAAAGGCTGAGAGAGGAGCTAGGAGTTGTTCATTTCCTTACAAGTTTAATGTGTTGTACTGCACCTAGTAACAGGGTTACTGGTGTACAGTGGGACTGTCTCTAAGATTAGTGGGTGACCTGATTAGGCAGTAGGGGTATCTTGGACTAGGGGGAACCTGGTGGCTCACCCAAAACCTATTTGGAAGGGATGGAACCACACATCATTAGGGCCGCATCTTTGGGAGGGTGGTGGGGTGCACAGGTGTGGAGTAGCCATGATACTGGACTGGGCTTGAAGTTCGGTAGTTTGCCCAGTGTGCTACCAGCTAGCACAGCTAAGGAGGAGGTTGCAGGGATTAGGAAAGCTGGGGAAGGGGGTGGTATGGTTGGGGAAGGGGGCTGGGAATCTCCCACAGGGTTGCACCAAGCACTGGGGTTGGGGGCATAGGGAAAGGAGTGCAGGAGAATACTCAGGGGTCACATAGGGACCCTGGCAGAGGGGGTCCAAAAGGACACTACCAAGGAAGCAGGCAGGTAACTGGGGACCCTCACAAAGGGGGGATGGAGGGACAACATTCTCAGGGAAGTAGGCAGATGGCCAGGGCTGGACAGAAGGAAGCAAGGCGGGGAGGTGGATCAGACCTACACTCAGTAACCGCTTCAATTCTCTTCTTCTGCTCAAGGATGAGGGGGTGATGTAGCCACGACAGGGTGGTTAGAGACGGAGTGGGAGTGGGAGCAGGGGCCAGATAGCAGGGAAGAACGGGGGAACTGGAATGCAGGAGAATGGGGAGAAGGAATCAGAGCAGGAGGGCAGGGGAAGAGGGAGGAAGCGCAAGGAGAAGGACCAGTTGGGAGGAAAGGTAAAGGAGAAGGCCAGAAGTACAAGGAGGATTCAGTAAAGGGAGCTGAGGGTTTAGGCCAGGGGAGCACGACGAGCAAGGAGGAACTAAATGGAGACAGGAAGGAAGGAGGATGAGCCAGGCTAGTTGTAGATGGGAGAGAAGGACCAGTTGCGGCAGTGAGGAGTTAGGAAGGTACAGAAGGATACTCAGGAGGAGGAGGC
This sequence comes from Neoceratodus forsteri, assembly GCA_016271365.2. Taxonomy (NCBI): domain Eukaryota; kingdom Metazoa; phylum Chordata; order Ceratodontiformes; family Ceratodontidae; genus Neoceratodus; species Neoceratodus forsteri. Next base: position 843,268,366 of record CM028134.1, read on the forward strand.
CATAGGAATGGAGGGAGGGGTGGCCATGGTAAATAAGGAGGGTGGCATGTGGCACCCAGACAGGGGAGGAACAAGGAGCCAGCTGGGTGGAGGGCTGTAGAAAGGATGAGGGACATGGAAGGGGGATGGAGGAAAAGGTGGTCAGAGTGCTCCTGCTGGGGATTCTATGATCAGGGGTATCAAATGGGATAGGAGGGAGAAGCCTGGCCAGTTAGAACAAGATGCTTCCCTGGACTAACAGTGCAGAGGGCTAAGCACGAGGTATATCAGCTGGCAAAGGATTGTGGGGGTTCCCAGACATACTGGTCTACCTGGTACAAATGATATTGAGGGAAATAGTGAGCTAGAGATACAGGCAAGATTCAGGTATGCCTGCCAGGGTCTGTCATGACATAGGATGCACAGTTTCCTTCTCAAAATCCTGCCAGGCAAGGGCTAGTGGGGAACACAAAAGGAAAATTAGGAGATAAACCAGTGGCTCAGGGAGTGGTGTGAGGCCAGAGGGTATGGGTTGATGGGGACTGGGGAGACCTGGGAGGATAAGGAGCTGTATTCTGAGATAGACTACATCTCAATTTGGAGGAGGGAATCCTTAGTTGAAAATAGAGGGGTTCATTGGTGAAAAGTGGGTTTAAACTTGTGAAGGGGGTGGATGGGAGAAAAGGCTGTCAAGGGGTGCCGATAAGGGAGGACTCTGTCTCCACCCCTGGAGACCAGGAGGATTGCAGGAAAAGGCCAACTGCCAAAGTGCAGACCAGGGAAAACAGAATCCCATGGAACACGAGCAGGGAAATGGAACTATAGGGAAGAGTGGAAGGTAGTCCTGCTAAATGCCAGGAGCTTGGGCAATAAATGCCTGAGCTCCAGGCGATGCTAACTGAGGGAGCAGTGGATGTGGCAGCAGTCACTGAGACTTGGGCCACTGCAAGACATGACTGGGACCTGAACCTGGAGGGTTACACTATGTTCAGGAAGGACAGGGGAGGAAGGAGGAGGGGTAGCAATGATAGTCAAAAACTGCATTGGCATAAAGGGAGTAGAGGAGGCGGAGGGAACCGTGGAGGCGTTTGGGTACCTTGATAACAAGGGGGCAAGAGGTAAAAATAGGTGGTGTATAGACCCCTGCCCTGGCGGAGGAGCTGGAGGACAGTCTGGTGGCAGATGTTAGAGACACTGCAGACTGGGCAGAGGAAGTAGTAGTGTTGGGGACTTAAACATGCCAGGAACAGACTGGGAGACTATGACATCCTCTGTGACCAGGGAACAGAGGTTGTTGGATGTCTTTCAAGACACATTCCTAACTCAGCAGGTGGGGAACCGACCAGGAGAGCATGGGTACTGGATGTGGTCCTGGCAGATAGTGACCAGATTGGGGGCCTGGAGGTAAAGGGACCCATTGGCGAGGAGTGACCATTCCACGGTCTGGTTCTGCCTGGACCTAGGAGGGGTAGAAGGCGCACAAAGACGGAAGAACCGACTTCAGGGGCGGGATTTTAAGAAAATGGGAAGGATCCTTAAGGAGCATTTGATGGGATTGATCAGACATGGACGCTGATAGTAGGTGGGAAATCATCAGAGAGGGGTGCAGGATGCTACCAGCACCTGTGCAAGAGTAAGACGAAAATGCGGTAGGGCCCAAAAACCCTGTTGGTGGACCAGGGAGGTCCAGGAGGTGGTGCAGGGAAAAAACCAGCCTATAGCAATTCAAGTGCTCAAGGAGTGAAAGGATCGAGAGAGCGAGCTGATGGCTAGAAAGGGCCACTAGAGTGGTGAGGCGGCTAAGGCAAGGAAGGAGCAGAACCTGGCCAGGGAAATTAGGAGAGGGAACAAGGGTTCTTTAGATACATCGGGAAAAACGAAGGGTGAAGGGGCAGATTAGCAGGATTAAATCAGGGGAGAGATGGGCACAGGACCCGGGGAGCAGGCTGAGGTACTAAATGAGTACTTCACCTCAGTTTTCACCAGGGAAATGGGGTGCTGCATCATACATGGGAGGAGACAGAGATACTGAGGAGAGGGGACCCTACCGATCGGCAGGTCTGGGGAGAGGGTGAGGCATCACTGGCAGGTGGGGGGAAGGCTAAGCAGGGAGAAGAGGAACCGGAAGTGGAAATCACAGCAGAGAGAGTGAGGGAAGCCCTCAGCTCCCTTAAGACAGAGAAAGCACCGGGGCCGGATAAATTACATCCCAGAGTGCTGAAGGAACTTGCAGATGTCCTGGCGAAACCCCTGGAAGAGCTTTTCACCATCTCTCTGAGGACAGGGTGGGTGCCCCAAGACTGGAAGGTGGCGCATATAGTGCCTATCCACAAGGGGGGATCAAGGGAGGTGGCAGGGAACTACAGGCCTGTCAGCCTGACATCGGTGGTGGGCAAGGTGATGGAGGGCATTGTCAAGGAGAGGCTGGGGGACCTGGATAAGTCAGGGTGCCTGGACGATGACAGCATGGATTCATCCTGGGAAATTGTGTCAGACAAACCTGGTGGAGTTCTATGACTGGTGACAAGTGCCTTGGACCTGGTAGACCAGCGGATGTCCTCTTCTAGACTTCAGCAAGGCATTTGACTCTGTTCCTCACGTGGGCCTGTTGGATAAGCTGGGAGAAATGGGGGTGGGGAACCAGATGATCAGATGGATAGGCAATTGGCTCCAGGACCGGACCCAGAGGGTTGTAGTTGGTGGGATAGTCTCATCCCCAAGGAGGGTCATTAGTGGGGTCCCACAGGGATCAGTCCTTGGGTCCCTTCTGTTTAACATCTACGTATCTGACATAAGGACAAGAATCAGGAGTGAGATGAGTCTCTTTGCAGATGACTCGAAACTGGAGGCGGTGGTGGATGGGGAGGAGGAGGGGAAGGTGGCCCTACAGGGGGACCTGGAGGCTCTGGAAAGATGGTCTAGAAAGTGGAAGCTGAGGGTCAATGCAGGAAAATGAAAGGTACTCCACCTGGGGGCCAGAAACCCAGGCCAAGTGTACACCCTGGGGAAATGCTACAAGTCTCGATGGCTGAGAGGGACCTGGGGGTGGTGGTGGTGGATGTCAAGATGAACAACTCGGAGACTTGTAGGAGGGCAGCAGCCAAGGCCAACAGGATGCTGGGATGCATCGCTAGGGGGATCACCTCCAGAAGGAGGGAAGTGATACCCCTCTGTATAACTGCTTGGTGAGGCCGCACCTTGAGTACTGCATGCAGTTTGGAGGCCACACTTAAAGAGGGACATTAACCTCCTGGAGAGGGTCCAGAGGAGGGCAACCAAAATGATTTGGGGCTTGGGGACAGGACCTATGAGGAGAGGTTCAAGAGCTAAATATGTACACATTGGAAGAGAGAAGGGACAGGGGACATGATGAGGTCTTCAGGTACATGAAGAGGGTAAATAGGGAGGAACAGTCAGGGTGCCTAAGGAAGGAGGAAGGGGCCACTAGAGGGCATGGGTGGAAGCTGGAGGGGAAGATTCAGGGAGAAAGGAGGAGGTGCTACTTCACTGAGAGGGTGGTGGAGCCATGGAATGCACTGCCTAGGGGCTGGTGGAGGCAGAGACAGTGGAGGGGTTCAAGAGGGGTGGGACAGGTACAGGGAAGGGTTCTGGAAGCAAACCAATGCAGCAAGAATATCCAGAACTGGGAAGGAGAAGCCAGAGAAGGCGAGGGGATAGCAAGGTCAGCACCCAGGGTGGGGGCTGACCAAACGACAGACACGAAAGACCGTTAGGCCTATTCTGCTGGCATTTTAGTATGTTAGTAGAAGAAGTGATCCTGCCACTATACAAGTTCCTGGTGAGGCCCCACCTTGAGTACTCGTCCAGTTCTGAGCCTTACCTCAGGAAGGACAGACAGAATGGACAGGGCAGTTGGCACCTGAGGACCACGACAGAGGGGACTCCCATCATGTTAGGGCCAGCGGGAGGCCCCTCACCACAGTAATAGACCTTACAATTCTTCCGAATTTTCTGTCAGCCTGCCTGTTCCGAATGATTTTCAGTATTTTTTTCCAGTCTGCTGTCCTGAAATGCTCTCAGTTGCTGCCCTAATCCCCGACGGATTTCTGCTAAACCACGAGTCCACGCCAATGGTGTGACGCCATCTCCTTTTACTTGGTCTCCGCTTTCCCACGTTCTCCCATTGTGTTGCACAAGGAAAGGTCGAGGTGCACTGGCTGGCTGGGAAGCCAATGGCAGGGGCTGTACTTTGTCCGTTCATTTTTTTGCACCTCCACCCACACAGCCCTGATGTTTCAGTCCCCCTTCAGCCTCAAGTCCATACATAGCAGAGGACGAGTTCAGAGAGCCGGAGAGAATTTGCAAGTAGAGCCGCAGGCAGCCGCCAGAGACAGACAAGCCAAGGAGAGAGAGAGAGAGAGAGAGAGATGCCAGAGCCAGCCAGCAGACCTTTCAGTTCTGACCTCACCGTCACAAGCCGGCAAGACCCCACTGATAGACGACCAGAGGCTGCCACTGTTATCTGCTGCTAGCTGCCTACAGCTTTAGTTCACTTTTTTAAAGCAGATCTAAGCAGCAGTAGCTATTCAGTGGATAAGGGCAGTATTGTGCAGACAGTCAGTGCCCGGAGACGAGATCAGATCAGCTGACCACCACCATGAGTTGTCAGAGGAGACCAGTGCTTGCCTTCACTTCCTTCTTCTTTAATTTAGGTATGTACCATTGGCATTATGTGGCCTTAGTCCTTGACTTGAACCTAAATGTTTGCTAAAAATAACATTTATTAGTCTCCTCTAAAGCTAATTTATGGCCAACCTGCAAGTTATATTAAAAGTTGGTAAGGTTTTGAGATGCTCCTGTTTTGGCATATATTAGAAGTAACTTTCCCTGAGTGAGTTAGTCCAACATCCTTTTTACTGCTGGTTTGCACTGTACTGTACTGTGTTAACATTTAAAAAGGTGTCTACTTCAGCATGTGTATTTCAGTTTATCATCCATAGGGTACTGTTTATGTTAAATCTTATGTTGCAACATATGTTCCCCTGTAAGAATTAATTTGTAATCCTGGGCCCCCTCTTGTGTGGCACTTTAATTCAACAACTGGGCTTCAATTTGTTCTGTTTCTCTTGCCCTTGTTGAATTGGAGTTTATATTTTAGCCTGACAGTAGTGCATATTTTTTTGTATTTATTTTTTTCACTTCAACTCCTTCAATATATTAGTTGCCTTTAATTCCATGTAACTCCATTCTGACGTGTCTCACAAATGGATCCCAATCCATTTATAAGGCTAATGCCTGTTGTAACATGGCATGAACTGTGCATCTCTGAGGGAGCAAGCCGATAGGGCTAGGGCGGTCACGAGACGGCAGCCGAAGCGGGTATTAACGCAGCATATATGCCGTGCCCGCTTCGGCAGTACCACGACCAGCCAGACCCCCAGCCTAGCAGCACTGGGTCCTGCGGGGAAGGGAGAGGAAGAGCGGCTTATCACCTAAGCGTGCATTAGTATTTTAATCTCGTAAAATATGGGCTATGTAGAAAGATTCCTGGGGGGTCCATCTGTGGGGCCCGTCATTGAGTTTGCTGGAGGCCCCCAAAGTCCTAAAACCGGCCCTGAGAATGGAGACAGTGCAGAGGAGGGCAACTAAAATGATTCACAGTCTCCATGAGTCATCTTACGAACACAGATTAAGGGAGCTCAATGTGTACTCCCTAGAGCAATGAAGAGATAGGAGGGACATGATTGAGACATTCAAGTATCTAAAGGATATAAACAGAGTCCCCAGCCAGGAGCTCTTTCTCATTAACAACTCCACAAGAACAAGTGGTAACAACATGAAACCGGAGGGGGGAGGGGTGTTTAGATTCAGAGGCAACATGCACAAGTGTTTCTTCACAGAAAGGCTGGTTGATCTGGGGAATGGCCTATCCCCGCCAAAGTCACTGAATCCAAAACAGTATGGGGATTCAAATCAGCTTGGGATAGGCACAAGGGGATAGTTACTAAAAGTATATGAGTTGGGGGGGGGGATCTGGGCAGACTAGATGGAGCTTTGGTCTCCATCTACCGTCACTTTCTATGTTTCTATGACTGTATAAGTACTCAGCATCCTGTTTGTCAACCTGGTATTTTTTCTCAATTTTTTGTCAACCCCCACAGCTAAAATGGGGCTGACAAGACCTTGAAGGAGGCTTTTTTTTTTTGGCACCTCCCTTGCACTGGTTGGTCTCTCCTTCGGGCCTCCTTGCTCGGATCTTCCCACCCCCGGTAGTTCCCTGACCCCTACTGCCCCAGATCGCAGCCAGCCCCTCAGGGTACCCCGATGTATCCCTTCATCAGGTGGGTCCCCTACCTGCATAGGGAATGAGCCTTTCAGCCTGCCTTATGGTCCTCGGTGCTGCTGCTGCTGAGATGGCTGATGAGGGCTGCGGAGACACCAGTGGCAAGAATCCTGGGAGGGCCATCACCTGATCAACCAGCACTGATTTTCCCTGTTTTCTCCCCTGGGATCATAATGTCCGTGACGCAAGGCAGTTGCCAGCATCAGTCACGCTCCTGAGTCATCAGTACCAGATGCACTGCTGCACCCCCAGCCTCTGTTAGGGGACAGTAGGCTCCGGTCCTCTCCTCACTCTCCCTCCTAGAAAAGGCGAGCTGCCAGCGGGCGCTCCAGCTTTCTCCCCCTGGCCGGCCCTCTGAAGTCAGAGTCCGTTCCCGAACCCGGGTCGTCAGCGTCTCAGTGGTAAATCTTGCCGCTGCACCACCAGGCTGGCCCTGTGGCTTTCTTTAAAGACTTGTGGACAGGCAAATATATCTTTGTTGGGATCAAACCCATCATTTCTAAAAATTCAACATTGTCCTCATCCTCTGCCATCCCCTGAGGAGAGAGATTGAGGATATTTGCCATCTGCCTCACAAATGTAAAGTGGGAGGTATAGTCCACTGAAGACTGAAGAGGAGAACTAAACTCCTGATCAGGTGAGCCATCTGGCTCCATAGGAAACCTATTTCTCTTCATAATATATTTCTGCCTCCTCCTCTACAGACATCACTACAGGTTTCAGCGGGGGGTGGGGGGCTGGCATGGTCATACAGGTGCCCATAACTTGGAAAGACTGGAAAACTTGCCATGCTTTAGCCATATCCTCAGATGAGGGAAAGTTACTTTTGCTCACTGGCATCTCCTTTGCCTTTTCAGCAGGAGTGGCGGTGACATGCTTTTCCTTATGTGTTTTCTTAGCGGGCACTGAGTCCGATGCCTGCCTGCTCTCCACTGGCTTCTCCTTTGCCTTTTCAGCAGGAGGGGCAGTGGTGTGCTTTTATTTATGCGTTTTCCTTGCAGGCTCTGTTTCAAATGCCTGCCTACTATCCAATGGAGAAACTCCCTTTCAGCAGTTGGTGCAGCGACATGTGACATGTTTTTATGTATTTTTTTTTCTTTAAGCAGTCACCGTCTCCAATACCTGCTTTGTGGCTCTTTTAACTTGAGCAGTATCAGGGCTCTCCCTTTCAGAGACCCTGACTTCTGTGACCTTACTCTAAGAGTCTGGACCCTCACCTAAGCCTTACAGTGATGAGGAATCATGAAATGAGGCCATTATCTTGCTAAGCTTTAGGCCCCCAAGAACAGAAAAAAATAGAACACACTTAAGGCACAGTACAACTGAAAGGGGGTTGGGACCCCAGCACCTGAATGCAAAACATGACAATCTGCTGTTACTCAAAATAGTTTTTTTTGCCTATGGGTCCCGTACACAGTTCCTGTACTAACATAAAGTGTTGACCCCTAAAAGCAGCCGATCCAATTGAAAAGGGCCACTAGAGAGAGGTCCTGGTTCCCAAGACAAACAGAACCAGACCACACAACCTACAAAGAAGAAACTCTTCAGGGGTTCAGCTTTGCATTTGGTCTGTTTTTTTTTCTAAACAGTACCAGAAAGGGAATCCGCTTTTAAACCTCCATCTCTAACTGCCTGGAACCACAAAAAAAAAAAAAAAAAAAAAGGAATCGGAGAACAACACTACATATCTAACGCAGAATAAACGAAACAAAAACACAACTAAAATCAATAAAAAAGCTAATTCAAAAGTTATGGCTCTCCATGGTGGGAGCAACTTCGAGGCGATGCTTCCTTCTTGGGCAGAGAAATAAATCTGCCATTACTGGGCAGAGATGAGCGTGACCACACCGTAGAGTTTGAAGACTGTTCTGCACTATTTGCATAATGTTCCAAACTCCAGGGCAAGCTCAAGCCATGGGACTGAAGCTGTTGTTAAACAGCTATTATGAACTGGCGATCGTAAATACACCAATCTGATTGGCTGAAAGCTCTTTGAAGCCGTGATGATATCGAGCTACATCATCACGGCTTCAAAAAAGATTCGGTGCCACCAGCCTCCTTACTGAGCCATATTAACAAACTCCTCCAACCTAAACACTCGCCACACTGCTCGCCCAAAGATTTTTCAAACCGGGTAGCAATGGTGAACATCCAGTTTACGCAGGAGCAGGTAAGTAATTGCTCGAAAGCCTCACAAAGTGTCCAGCTATTTTAAAACTAAGCCTTATCTGAACTCAAGTTCAATTCTTTACACAGTGCCCAGCGAACATGTTTCTCACCCGAAGAAGCACGCGCTCATTTCAAAACAGCAGCGGCAGCGCTTGCTACACTCACTGAACTCGTCCTCAGTCCCATTGCTTCCAAATCCTCCGTTATCGATCAACAGCTTAATGTTTCTTTCATTTGCTAAACCTCACCATTTCTGAGTCCATCGCTCAGTACCGCATTTATCGGGAGACCGGGGACCACAGACGACACACAGAGACTGCAAATACCGTGGCAGAGTAGCAGCTTCACAGACTAACAGAGCTAAGTCACCATGTAGCAGCAGCACCATCTGCTGGAGAAAGTAGAAACTGTGCACTTTTTAATTAAAAGGTATACTTCCACATCACAAATACAATCAAAAAAAAAAAGTATTTTAACACATTTTTTTTTTTTAAATAAATGAACTGAAACTTTAAGCCAGTTCATAATAGCAATAAGTCACTCCAGGGTGTGATATATCATGGGATATCGTCACTTCTCGGACAGTTGGACGCACTCAGTCTGCGGCCTCGTGCCCAACTACCCGAGGTGTGATGATATACCACACCTTGTCGTGCCTTATTGCTTAATTATACAATGGCAAGAAGAATTCCTGAACTCTGATTGATCAGTGTGCTCTTGTTGTAGTGAAGCTATCAGAGCACAACCTCACAGCACCAAGTCCAACCACACAAATGATTGAACAGCAGACTGAATAACCAGCCACAACCTCTCTTACCAAGAGACTTTAATACCTTATAATTGAAGTACAGAAGCAAAAGCTTAGTTTCATATAAAAACCTTATTTATTTATATTGTGAGAAAACATTTTTTATCATGGCTGAAACATTTTGTAATTAGAAAGAGAACAAGTGCCGGAACATTTCCTTTATAGTGTGGGAATATCTCTTTTATAGTATCAGTTTTATAGTTATTTTTTATGAGGAAACACATCACATATGAATGCACTGCATCATGGGTATGCAGATTCCAGACGATTATCTGCATACCCATGATGCAGTGCTTTCACATGGGTAGTGTTTCCTCATAAAAAATTAAATAAATAAAACTGTATAACTGATACTATAAAACAGATGTCCCTACACATAAAAGGGATGTTCCAACACTTGTTCTCTGCCTAACAGCCATCTACATGTGCTCATTTTGGTGCCCACAGAATTAATAAATAAGAGGCATTGTATAATAGCAGTAATGCACTCCAGAGTGTGGGCTGTGCTGGGATAACCTCACTTCTGGGGGTGTTAGATGCACTCAGCCTCCGGACCAACCACCCCAGGTGTGAGTTTATCCCAGCCTAGGATTAGCACAACCCTGTTGTGGATTATTGCTTATGTGATGGATTCCTGGAGTTAGAATAATTTATTACTAGCATTTCTATTACATCTGTCGTACACTATACTACTAGTAATATCTTCAAAACTGAAAAAGTTGTTTGAGCTGTTTGATTTTCCATGGTCCATTAAAGAATCTGAAAACCTGTTTGGGGTCTATATATTTAAGGAGTGGCCTGTGATCTGTGACCCATTTTCTGAAATTACTTTTAGCTGACAGGGAAATAGCATTGAACAGGGATGAGCTTGAGTCTGCAGAAGGTTCTTGAGTGTATTCTTCCGAAGTTTTGTATTTTATTTTCAATTCTTTTTTCCCATTTTGTATTGAGACATCTATATTCTCCACTTCATACAGCGGTTTTATACTGAACCTACTCCCTTGCTGTAACCACCCAAACAAGTTCTGGTCAGAGCCAATAAGGGTGTGGAGAGCTTTTACAAGTGGCAAGAGCAGTGAACAGAATATTCTGTGCTCTCGCTGCGCAGGAGTCAGCCATAATCCTGCAGCAATTAGAATACTGTGCATGTGTGATACTCACACATGTGCAGTTTGCCCCCAAGTCAGCCTTGCGCAACATGGCAGTGCTGACACAACTATGTGTAACAACTCAGTCCCCTCGGGTTACTAGAATCCCATTAGTACTAGTCTTGGGCAGGTAGGAAAAGGCAGCTGACGTGGAGGTCATTAGGGACTTTCTACATAACAATGTTTATTCAGCTAGCCTGAGAGGATGATTATGTCATTTAGAACTCTCACAACAACATAACCATTTTAGAGTCAGCTGCTCTTGGGAAGCTTAGAATGTTCATCAGTAAGTTCAAGTGTTGCAGTTAGACTGGCAGGCCTGCCACTGGGGCTCTGTCAAAGGGAGCACTGGTATTTCTCACCCTAGTTTGGTAAAATCTTCAGTTTGCCTGCAGGACTCTCTAGTTTCATTCCAGGGGGAGCGAGAGGGAATGCAGTTCTTGTGGATCCAAGGGGCAATCCCCTGAAGTTCACAGCTGCCTGAAGGAAGAACAATGGGTAGAATCTGACAGCTACCAGAGAAAGAAAGGTGCCTTTTGTTCTTTCCATGACTGGGAGAAAGGAAATACAGGTTACTCACCTGTAACAGGAGTTCTAGGAATGGTATATGTTGTTCATCCACACTTACTGGCAGGTTCCTTGCCGCTTTAAATCTTGCCGGAAGGTCTTCAAGCTGGCTCCTCCCACCCACCTCAGTGGTAAAACTCTCGGCACAGCCCCATGACGCCAGATCTAGCCCGCTGGAAGCCAGGTTGCGTGTCGAAGCCGGGGAGGTCGGGTTGGTTGTGTAGATGAACAGCATATACCACTCCTAGAACTCCTGTTACAGGTGAGTAACCTGCATTTCTAGGGACGTGAATATGGTCAATCCACACTTACTGGCAGACTCCTAGTTCTCCAGGAGGAGGGAGGCAAGGCGTGCACCCCCTACTTAGGAAATAAGGACTGGAGAACCGAGGTCCCAAAACCAGCATCCCGGTGTGACTCAACGTCGATGTGGTAATGGGTAATGAAGGTGTGTGCTGACTTCCAGGTAGCGGCCCTGCAGATCTCCTGGATAGGGACATCCCTGGAAGCAGCGGTATGGTGGGTAGAATGAGCTCTTATCCCTTTGGGAGGCTCCATGCCCGCCAACCTATAGCAGAGATCTATGCAGGAGGTGACCTACCCGCCTACCGTCCGCTTGGCTGCAGGTCTGCCAGGTGCGGCTTCAGCGTAGGTGACAAACAGCTGGCGAACCTCTCCCCGAACTTCAGCCATCTGCTCCTTGTAATAAGACAGCGCTCTTCTAGGGTCCAAAGTATGAAGCCTATATTCGGCCTCCGAGGTGTGATTGGGGCAGAACACCGGCAGAGTCAACACCTGATTAAGGTAAAACTCTGACACCACCTTCAGAAGGAATTTTGGGTGGGGGCGCAGGACAACCTTGTCCCTGTGGAAGACCAGATAAGGAGACTCGATGGTAAGCGCCTGGAGCTCTCCCATCCTTCTGGCTGACGTGACAGCCACCAAGAAGGCGGTCTTCCACGACAGGTGAGAGATATCACACCTGTGCATTGGTTCAAATGTCTTGCTCAAGAGCTTAGCCAGTATCAGCAGTAGATCCCACAGAGGTGGAAGTTCTCGCACTGGAAGGGATATGTGATCAAGGCCTTTGAAAAAGCGCCCGACCACCTTCTCCTGCGCCACCGACTGCTTTTCCAGCCTGCGCCCGGTAAGCAGAGATGGCTGCCAGGTGCACCTTAAGGATCGTTGACCAAAGCCCTAGCTGAGAAAGGGACCATAGGTAGTCCAGAATGCTGGCCAAGGAACAGGAGGAAGGGTCCAACCCCTTATCCTGACATCAAATGGAGAATCTCTTCCATTTGAAGGCATAGCATTTTCTGGTCGACTCCCTTAACGGGATGCCTCAACAACGTTGAAGACCTCGTCGGAAAGACCCAAGGCCTGGAACTCTAGCCACTCAGGAACCAGGCTGTCAGGTGCAGGGATTGAAGGTCGGGGTGGAGTACCTTCCCCTGGTTGACTGAAATCAGGTCCAGGTGGGCTGAAAGCTGCCTCGGGAGCCTGGAGCTGAGGCTGAGGAGATCTGGATACCAGAACTGACGGGGCCAGCCTGGGGCTACCAGAATCACCTGCGCCTTGTCCCTCCTCGCCTTGAGCAGCACCTTGTCAATCAAGGGAAATGGGGGAAAGACGTAGAAGAGGCCCAGGGTCCACGGCCTCGAGAAGGCATCCCCTTGCAGCGAGCCCTGCTGAGGGGGGCGGGCATGAAACAGCCTCAGCTTCGCATTCTCCCTGGAGGCAAATAGGTCCACCTGAGGTGTGCCCCAGTGGAAGAACAGATCATGTGCTACTGCCGGCAGGAAAGACCACTTGTGATATGCAGCACCTATCCGATTTAGGGCATCGGCCAGAGTGTTGGAGGCTCCCGCCACATGAATGGCTAGGAGATCCGCCTCCAGACTACCCACGAGAGACCAAGTGCGGAGAGCTTCCTTGCACAGAGGCAAGGAGTGCATCCTGCCCTGGCGGTTTAGGTAGTACATGTTCGTGGTGTTGTCTGTCTGGACGTGGACCACTTGACCCCTTACAAATGGAGCGAAGGTGGTGAGGGCTAGTCAGACCACTCGAAGCTCCAGCAGGTTGATGTGGCATCGAGACTCCTGAGGGGACCAGAGGCAGTGTGCTCTGAGCTCCCCAGATGGGCAACCCAACCCATCAGAGAGGTGTCGGTCGTAAGAGTGACCGTGGGCTCTGGACGGACAAACGGGATACTCTCTTGCAGGTGAGCGGGAACGATCCACCACTGGAGAGCGTTCCCCATCTCCTGGGTCACCATCACTAGCTGGTCCAGAAGACTGGAGCGCTGTGACCATTGGCAGGCCAGTCCCCATTGTAGGGGACGCATGTGCCAGCGGGCCCAATGGACCACGCTGGTGCAGGCCGCCATGAGGCCCAGGAAGTCCCAGGCAGGGTGCAATTGCCCAACCAGAAATGATTGTGCAAAGGAGGAAAGAACCTCGGCCCTGTCCGTTGGGAGCCGTGCTCTGGCTTAAAGAGAGTCAAGCTCTGCCCTGATGAATTGAATCGCCTGCATTGGTACGAGTTCCGATTTGGCCTCGTTGATGAGGAGGCCAATCCGAGAGCAAACCTGAAGGGCCAGATCCCTGGACTGCTCCACCTCTGACTTGGAGGAGGCTGCAATCAGCCAGTCGTCCAGGTAAGGGTACAACCAGACCCTTCGGTGCTGCAGGAATGCTGTCACCACTGCCATGCATTTGGTGAAGACCCTGGGAGCTGGAGAGAGGTCGAAGGGCATGGCCTGGAACTCGTAAAGGGATCCGTCCACTCTGAAACGGAGGAATCACTGGTGTGACGGACGGATAGGGACGTGAAAGAACGCATCCTGAAGGTCCAGAGAACAGAACCACATGCCTTGTTCCAAGGCTGGGATGATCTGAGCCAGAGTGACCATCCTGAAGGTCCGAGACCTTAGGAACTTGTTCAGGTCGTGGAGGTCTAGAATGGGGCACCAGCCCCCCGTCCGTTTTGGGACCAGGAAGTACCTGGACACAAACCCTGGGTCTGAAGGAAGGTCCACCACCTAACTGATCACCTCCTTCTGGAGGAGCAGGGCAATGTCGGCTCGACAGGCTGACAGAGAGGCTGCGGACCCCATAGCCAACCGTGGGGCAACGGCTCGATAGGGTGGGGACTGCTCGAATTCCAGCGGCAGACCCTTTCCTACCACTTCCAACACCCATCGGTCCATGGTGATAACGGACCAGGCGGAAATTAAGTGGCAGAGCCATCCCCCCATGGGGAGAACCCAGGGAGGAGTGATGAGGTTGAGGGTGACACCCCTCAACCCGTCACTGGGCAGGCTTGGAGGAAGGACCGGCCGAGGAGCCTCCTGGACCCTTCCCTCCCGGCTTTCTGTTGGGGGAAGCAGCAGGCTTGGCTTTGGGGTGCCAAGTGTGAGCCTGGTGGTCCTGATGCTGGTGTTGCTGGGCCGGACGAGCCGCAAGAGGCTTACAAGAGGCTGAAGGACGAAAGGGCTTACATTGCTGCTGGCGGCCTTTGTCCTTCTGGGCAGACGTGACAGAGTCTAAGGTGGCATTGGACTTCTTGAACCGTCGGAGGTGACCTTCCACCCTGGGTCCGAACAAGTCGGTACCCAGGAAGGGGACGTCTGCCAGCTGGTGCTGGGTATCCGCCGTGAAGGTGGAGATCTGCAGCCAAGCTCTGAGGTGCATGGCCACTGTGGCCGCTACTGATAGGCACACGAATCGGCGATGTCCAGGGAAGTCTGGAGCTGCTGTTTGGCCACCGCCCTTCCCTGATCCCGCACCTGCTTGACCGTGGTTTGGAAGTCAGCCGGGAGACGAGGAATCACCTCATCCAGGGAGCCCAAAAGGGCGTGTGAAAAGTGTGTCATCAGGACGGCCGAGCTGGCCTGACGAAGGCCAAGGGAGGAAGCAGCGTAAACTTTCCACCCAGAGTAGTCCAGCTTCTTGGACTCCTTATTGGGAGGCTTGTCCACGTCCTGAGCATTCCCGGAACGCCAGAAAACGCTATCGGTTACAAGCCCCTCTGAAGAGGGGTGCTCTGAGAAGCAGGAGAGTGAACCGATGGGGACAGCATACTTCCGAGCCATCCTGGCCAAAGGTGCTGGACAAGAAGCTGGCCACTGCCATAGCTCCAGGGCCGGGCCAACAATGGCTTCGGCCACCGGGAAGGCCTCCGTGTGGGAATCCCCTCGGTCCAGTATCTCTGTGAGGGGATACCTGGCCCACTTTGAAATGGGTTCGAGCTTCATCCCAGTGGATTCTGAGATGAGCCGAAGCATTCCCAAAAATGAGGATGGGCTCTCGTTCACTGACTGACCCCCAGTGGACTCCAAGTCAAGCGGCCTGGAGAACAAGGAGTCATAATCATCAGACTCCGAGGAGTCTGCGAACAGCTGCCGAGCACCTGAGCCACCCTCCACTTGCCGAGGTCGATCGGGAGTGAGGGTAACTGACAACCGATGGGCAAGCCCTGACCCGACCGAGAATCCTTGGTCGGGGCCCAAAATTTAGCGCAGTCGGTTTTGGCCGAACAACCGGTGCCGGCTTCGGCTCCTCGATCGCTGCGAGAGGATGTTTCGGTTGCTCCGGTGACAGCCACTTAATGGCCAGGGAAGACGACGAAGTCGGCCTATTCCCAGTCAAAAGGAGCTGCTGCCACATTAGCTCCTCGTAGCGCTGACAGAATTTGCACCGGAGCCTATCCTCCGAAGAGGACGAAGACGAGGACGAGCATCGCAGCCGCTTTCCATGGTACCAAGACCGAGACCGCCAATGTCGGCGGGATCGGCTGGACCGAGAAGAGGTCCGAGACCTTTGGTGTTTCCGAGGGTGGGTCTGAGAGGGGGCGCAGGAAACCCGCTCCTCCCTCGGTTCAGGGACCTTAACCGGGGACTGTGGCACAGGAGGCACAGGCAAGTCCTCGGTTTCCACCGGGGGAACCGATGAAGAAGGGTTGTCGGCTTCTCCAGTCGACAGACCGTCCGACAGGTCAAGAAAAATCTTGACTGCGTCGACAGGTGTCTCGGCCGGCTGACCTGACGGGGACACTGTGAAGCCAGCGGCCTTAGCCGCAACCTCGACCGAAGTCGAGTGTCGACTCTCCGGGGAAGGGGACCTCTCCCGCTCCCACGAATGTCGACGGTGGGACTTACCCTTGGGGTCCTTCTTTTTGGACCGAGAGGAATGTCCCGAAGCGCCCTCTCCCTTGGTGGAGAGGGACTGGCAAAACTCTCTTTGAAAGAAGCTGTGCAGGAGGATTCCAAGGAGAGCAGGATAAATGCCGCGACCAAGGAAGATGAAGATGCGGCCTGGGCCTCCTCCTCCTCCTCAAGGGCGATCATCTGCTCCAGCTGTTCCACTGAGCCCACCGACACGGACACCGCCCAACGGGCCTCCTTCGACTTGACCGGAGGATAATGTTTCTCGGGTTGCCCCAACAGCAATCGGGCAGCGCGGTCCTCCAAGACCGAAGCCGAAAAGGACTTGCATAACTCACAAGCCTGTGAGTCATGGCCGAGTCTGGGGCAATAAATGCAAGTGGCATGCGGATCAGTCCGGGACATCTTCTGCCCACAGGGGCACCAACGAAATCTGGGAGTCAATTTGTCCATCGCAGCCACAAAGGAAGATACAGACTAAAGTCTTGTAAAACGTAAAATTACTTTCAGGTTAACCGGAGTGTGTGAATCCAGCCTAAAACGCAGAGCGCTAAGGAGGCAACCTGAGCTTCCAAGCGGTAAGGAAGATCTGGCGTCATGGGGAGGAGTTGAGAGTTTTTCCACCCGGGGTGGGAGGGAGGAGCCTGCTTGAAGACCTTCCGGCAAGATTTAAAGCAGCAAGGAACCTGCCAGTAAGTGTGGATTGAACAACATATCCACGTCCCTAGAACTACTAATCTGTGAGTACAGAATTTGAGACTGTTCTCTGAGGGAGTTGTCTGAGGTGTGTGTGCCCTAGATAAGGCTAGATCACACCAGTCAGGACCCCTTTCAACACAACTGTGCTGAATTTAAAGTTAAAGCTGGGAGCCTTTAGCAATTCATTGGGGACTGGAGACTCACTTGGTATAACCCTGAAGGAATGGCAGAGGCTGTTTGGAGCAAAGGGTGGGAACACCATCTGGAGTTTCAGGCAGGGCTAAGTGGTTCATGGCTGGGCACCAGTGTTCTCTGGGCAAAGACCATGTACCAGGAGGATTTTAAAGTGCGTGGCACATCCCATAGATATACATTTTGGAAGAGAGATGGAGACATTTTTTGTGGAAAACAGTACTGCCTAGCAAAGTGCCCTGTAAAAGACAGTGTGCCTGTATTGCAATGATAAACATTTGGGGGACCACCCTTGCTTTAAGTAACATCTGTAAATAAAGCCATACTGCAAAATCCCAGTTACTGCTTTGGACATTCTGCTTATTGCTTCTAGTGTGAACGTTATTGGGGCTCCTCAGCAGTTAGGTCTAGCATATGCCTAGCATCCTCTCCCCCTAAACCTGGCTAAAATAAAAAGATCCATTTTAGTATGTACCTCACCCCCATCCTCTAGATAATGAGCCTGGTATACACTCCAATGCTAGGGGTGGTACCATGAGTGCAGCTCTGCCAAAAGAAAATTGTACAGTATGCCATGTTCTTGTCAGTAGTTATTTTAAGGGGATGCCAGCTAGCCAAAGGTGGTGTGGGGGTTACATACTCATGCATGCACAGTTTAAGTAAGCGCCACCATGTTGCACATGGCGGCCATCACGTCTGCACTTGAGAAAAGGAAAAGTAGTGCACCAAGAAGTGGGTATGTTTATGCAGTCCACAGAGGGGAAGGGCTGCATAAACAGAATTACTGGAAACTATGCTGGAGCACTGGGGCAGAACATCAGACAACAGTCCGGTTACATGCTTCCACAGTGTTCTTATACAAATCTGATGGCATAACATCTGACACAACCGTAAAAATCAGACTCAGGAGGAGACTATTAAACCAGAGAACTGGTCTCGGATTTGCTCATCACAGTTATTTTCTCATTTTTTTTTCTAAGCAGTAATTGCTGGTAAATGTGCCTGAACCATAGAGATCTCAGTGCTGGTAGACTACGCCTGGTTTTCCCGACTGCATAAGGAGAAGGTAGTAGCAGTCTTGAAGTGGTTGCTGCCAGTGGTGGCATGCTCTAAAAAAAAATGGTCCCCATGCTCATCTGCACATTTTAGAAATGACCCACTGAGTTAAAGGGGACATGAATTATTTATGTGCAGCTGTTTAAAATGTCTCAATTTTTATAAATTATATTCATATCTCTAAAGGATCCCTATTTTAAATGTGCCTGAATAAAAGCTGACACTGTCAGTTGTGTTTTCTTTTGGTTTTAGATTTATAGAATTGTTATTTAATACAACAGCAGATTAGATACATATGGACACATGTTGATACATAGACATATTAGGATAACAGTATCTCAATTACAAGGGGGTCGGTGTTAGGTTTGGGTTTTGAATGTACACATACATTTGTCACTGGTTACAGAATTGCAGATATATCATATTTAAGATGGTATACTGTAAGTGACTATTCATGAGTAATATGGACTTATTATACACAGAGTTTAAGAAAAAATGTATCTGAACAGTACACTGTGTAAAATTTGATTGACACCACTGTGTGAAATAGCTGGTGAATTCTTAACTTACAGTAGGGCAGGTTGTCTTCTAACCTATTTTTTACTTAAACACACATTATATATGTGTACATGTACACACACATATAGTTTCATATTTGTAAAACTTAACATTATTTACTATGTATTGCTTAAACAGCTACTGACACCTCAAAGAAAATTCTGAAAAACATAATTAGGTAAAATTCTGCCTGTATTCCATATATATTCTAGATTTCTCCTCCCCATTATTTTTTACTGAGAAAATGTGCATGAATACTTGATTTTTATCCCTTGCAGTTACTTTAAAGTTAATCTGCCTCTATAGCTTGCTCCCTACTTCAAGCCATAATGCTCTGTCGTGACATCACAATTTGTTGCCATAAGAGTAACTGTGATGTCACAATCCGTGCATTATGACCTCAGGTAGGGAGACAGCAACAGAAATAGATTAACTCTTCAGGAGCAAAAAGCCTGTTTTCATGCAACTTACCTCAGCAACAAATAATGGGGAGGAAGAATAAAGAACTAATATGAAATACAAGCTGAACTTTATCTAAATAAGGGCCCAGATATTCAAAAGTGTCGCGCCATGCGCAACCCACTGATGTGCCCTGGCGCGATATTCAAACGGGAATTGCGCTTGGCACAAATCTCGATGTGCTGGACCGCATCAGTAATGTATACAGGCACAGGTAAGGGGGGGCGTGCCCATGCATACTCTGCATAGCCCAATGTTCAGCCCAGGTTGTGCGGAGCGATGCATGTGCAACCCCTACCTGTGCCAGCACAAAGTTAAGCAAAAAAAAAAAAAAAGAGCAACGACGGCCACCCACAGGTTAGCTGCCACATTGCAGGGCGGAACATGGCAGCTGTCACCTGTGGGTGGCCACCCGAGCTCCAGCTGTACCTCCATGGTGGCACCCCCCCATGCCTGATCGCGGGCATTAGTAAAATAAAGAAAACGTCCTACATCCCTGGTGGTCCAGTGGACCGCTGCCCGCTCGATCGCAGGCTTCAGTAGAAAAAGGATTGAATCCTATATCCCTGGTGGTCCAGTGGACCTGTCTGCCTGATCGCAGGCTGAAGTAAAAATAAAGAAACCTATATCCCTGGTGGTCCAGTGGACCTGTCTGCCCGATCGCAGGCTGCATTAAAAAAGAAACCGTATTATAACTGGTGGTCCAGTGGACCCCCTCCCCACCGCCACTGATCCCCACCGTCCGCTCCCCTCCGGTCAGCGGCGGGTGGCAACACCACCCGCCAGCGAGCACGGTGATGGGGCTGTATGCCTTGGTCCTGGCGTGAGCCAATGGGCATGCAGCCTACCGACTACATATTCAGATATGTGAATGGATCCATTCACATATCTGGAATATAATAGTATGGTATGACTCACATCCATTAGCTCATGCTGTGGACCAATAGGCGTGCAGCCCTACCGGCGGTGTCAGTTGGCGGTGGCGGGGCGGCACAGGCGGGTGGGTGCTGCCACCCTCGCTGACCGGAGGGGAGCGGATCAGGGACCAGGGATGGGTGGGGAGGGGGGGTCCACTGAACCACCAAGGATAATAGGTTTCTTTTTTTTTAATACAGCCCGCGATCGGGCAGACAGGTCCACTGGACCACCAGGGATAGAGGTTTCTTTATTCTGACTTCAGCCCGCGATCGGGCAGACAGCGGTCCACCGCACCATCAGGGATATAGGATTCTGTTTATTTACCTCAGCCCACGATTGGGCAGTCAGCTGTCCACTGGACCACCAAGGATATTGGGGTTTACATTTCTTTTACTAATGCCCGTGATGGGGCTGTAGAACACTACAGCTGCAGGGGGCGTCGGTCTAGCGGCTGATGCTGGCAGGCGCCAGGCGTGGAAGTCGCTGGGATCGGCGCACCTGCATGCAACTGGGGCCATAATGACATGCAAATGGCCCAATTTGCGCCTTGCACACATTATGGCCCCATTTGCATGTCAACTTTTGAATATCGTGGTTGTTGCACCTTGCGCAATGGAACTAGCACTAGCGCATCCCCATGCTCCACTCTGGCCACTGGCGCTGGCACAGTGCCACTGCGCCATGCGCACTGCGGGTGGCCAGGGTGCGATATTCAACTATGCTGAGCCATGGCACAGCTCCGTTGAATATCGCCCAGTCCACACCCCTGCGCAGCCAAGTTGAGCTGCGCCTAGGCTTGTGCCACAGCCAGGCGCAGTTTGAATATCTGGGATAATATGTTTTGTTATAGTTCTCTTGAAGGTGTCAGCTGCTCTTTAAGCTTATTTTTTCTTGTGTTTTTAATCACTGTCATTTACTAATGCTAACACAGATGCACACAGAGGGTTTTAAAATTAAACTTCAGTTGGTTTATTGCTTGTGTCAGGGAGTGAGCTTTCAAGTCAGTGAACTCTGACCTTTGGATAGCTTTCTTTTGGTGGAACTAATCCTGCCTTGGTAATGTGTAAAGCTGAGGCTGTTTAGAAGTACTGTAAAACAGGAGTTATACTAAACAAATGTAAATATCTCTAAAAGTATACAACTTACAGATAATAAACCTGTATGAAAGTTGTTCAGGACAAGACCTTTCAAAAGAGCTTATTCATTAAGCTGCACTAATTATATTTTTACAACTATGGCCATCTGATTAACTGAATTTTAATTTTTTCATCACAATTTTCACCTTTCGGATGGCTGTATTTAAAAAAATCTATTGAATTCAGATTAGTGACTACCCTCATTTGAAAGGTCATTTTATCCCAACTGTCATGTTGATTGTATACTGGTAATGTGTATACTTTGAGATATTTACATTTGTTTGGCATGCCTCCTACTGTGTTCACTCAGAGGGGGAAAAAATAGGTTGTTTGGAAGACCATATTTTACAAAATATTAAGAATTCAGATTAGCGACTACCCTCATGAGAAAGGTCTTTTTGCCCTGAGCAACTTTCACACTGGTTGTTTTTGTGTAACTTGAATAGTTTTAAAGATATTTAGATTTGTTTGGAAGGTGTACACATTTGCTCTCAGAGAAAAGCAGCTTGGAGTTCTGTGTCCATCATCCTAATTAAACAGAAAGACAGGAGTATTTCTTTAACTGCCATGGAGATTTGCAGAATGGAAGGATACACTGAAAGCTACTAAAATATGTGTGCCATGGAAACACCTTTTTTTCAAATGAAAGCAGGATGGCTGTAGGCTCTGCCCACAGCCATAAAAACTGAGCCCTGGCTCATGGGCCTTTCACAGCCAAATATTCCAACCCATAAATAAAACACTTGAGCACTTCAATTCCAACATAAGAATGAAACCACAACATCTGGTTTAATTACTGTAAAACAAAAATATTTATTTCCGATGAATAACACACAGTAATGAAGGTAGGACACCAAAGACTCTGCATAGCTGCACAAACTGCAACACGATGTATGTCTCCGTGAAAAAAAAAAAAGTGTAACATAGTAAATAAGAAATCCAACAAAATGGTACAAAAGTGAAGTATACTGCCAGCATAAGGGAGATTAAATGATAAAATACTCCCTTCGGTAGCAATAAAAGGGTTTGAATAACTGTTACATATTTGCTTTGTACCAGTCCCAAGAGTAAGGGGTATTTTATCATCCAACATAAAGCCATCAGTAATTCCATTATAACTACTACACACACATAAAATTATGGAAAGTGCATAATTCAAGTCAATCATTTGAAGACTGCCCCCCCCCCGAAAAAAAACATCACTATGCAACATTTTTTGTTAGTGAAATAAAAATGACTTCAAGTTTGGCAGTTTTAGGTTTTAACAGAGTGCAGTTATAGAAAATTATATCATGTCAACTAACAGAATGCTACTTCAAACAAAAGACAAGTTGAAGATGGGGGTTACTTACCTGCATTTGCATTTCATCAAGTAGAATTAATTTACAGACCCACATTCATTGTAATTATGTCTGTGCATGCACTGGATCCCTGGAATCTCCTTAACTTCAAACAATCTTGTGCCCCTCCTCCCCCCAAATGCTTCTCTAGAAGAATGTTATGTTGGGCAGGGTGGTGGTTCCTGTTGGTGCACAGCTGCCCCAGTCCTGGGGAGACATGTGGGCAGAAGACTTAAGTTCAAATTTACTTAAAGGGATTTTGAAATATCTGGGAATACATTTCAAAATATAATATTCTGACAATTCAGCTTCTACAGTATCATCAATGGTCTATATTTATCTCCCTTATTCTTTATTATGGAGGGTATTTGCGTAAAAAAGGATCTTCGTCAACCAGAGTTCATCTCATCCCCCTGCTTTCATAATCCACTCTAACATCGCATTCTATTGCTGTGAATGTGATAATGATGTCACAGACAGAGGACTACGAGGGACTGGCAGGAGGATGAGATTAAGGCTACTGGACAAATATCTTGGTTTCATGCAAATGTCCTGAGTAATAAAGGATAAGAGTGATAAATACTCATTAATGTAAGATAAATTGTATGGCATCTAAATATATTTTAAAACACGTTCTTGCATTCTGGTGATCCTACTGATTGATAAATTCTCTCCAGCTGGAGAAAGCTAAAGAAGCCCCATACGTATCTGCATCAGTTATATGTTATGCAGGTATACAGGTTTGGTAAGGCGAATTAAGACCACGTAGCCCATCTAGCCTCTCAATTTTCAAACGTACTTTGTGCTATCGTAACAGTTAGGATTGTCATTTTAAATGTGCTAATGTATTACCAATGATGCAACTGCTGCTTATCAGTTTACCGCTGTGCTGATACCTGCACTTCTCTCCCCTTCCTCTGGTCGCATGTGGAAACAAGACTGTATAGTTCTCCGTAATGCTTACATAGTAAAATAATTTCAACTAAATAAAAAATAAAAATAAAATAAAATGACTTTTCTTAAAGGTAGCTACTGGAACCCTGAGCAGTATCACCTCCTCTGGAAATTCGTTCCACAACCTTATCACTCTCTGGGTGAAAAAAATGTCTCTATACATCCCTCTAGAATATTTTATTACCATTAGCTTGAACTCATGCCTCCTGGTTCTTCTAGCCTGAGTTCTGCTGAAATGTCTGCTTGAATCTACGTTTTATACTATCTCATGATCTTTAATATACGAGTCATATATCCCCATAATCCTCAATCTTCCTTTTTCTAGGGAGACCAACCCCAGGTGCTCCAGTCTTTCCTTATACGGTATGGTTAAAAAAAAAAAAAAAAAGGTCATAAATTGGATGGGAAGTTATAATAAACAAAAAAATAATTGAAAAAACTGAATTGAATGTTGTCTTTTGCTTCAGTTACTTAATACTTTCAACTCAGAAACATCTTACTACTGTCCTAAGGCTAGACTACTGGAGAGCAGCTATATCCCACCTTACTATGTAGCCTCCAACTGCATCCAATTTTAACTGTATGGGGGGTCAGATTTCATATGCTTGCATAGACATCAATATGCACATTTTGTATCAGGCCCACTGTATACCCATTTCTTATACTTGCTTGGTTATGAAGAAATAAAAACTTAAATAAAAAGTAATTTGTTTTCCAGTGACCACACTTCCTGTCAATAAAACATCAGGCACAAATGTGGTGGCCTAAAGCTGATGCTAAAATAGTCTGCGTCAGACCACACCTTGATGTGGGAGGGTTCAGGGAAGAGCTAAAAATGGGAAAAAGTGGTAGAAGTTTAGACAAGTGACACAAACAATGCCCTCCGTTACCCAGATATGACATACTGGTATCTGGGTTACCTGCCCTATTCACAAAACTAGACTGTTCTAATCCCCCCTGCCTTTGGTCAGCATGGCCCAAAAGAGGAAGTCCAAAAAGCATGGAGGAGGGGAACAGGCAGAGGGATAACTGGGGCAAATTACATGCACTCCTGAGGTGGTGTGATTGGAGGTATTGAAGGGTTACTTAACTCTGAAGTAAAAGGAATAAGCAGAAAAAACAGCTGTATATATTTTACATTCTATTTAGGACACTGGTGCTGTTCGCCTCAGTTCTGCTACCTCCCAGCCCCATCCTTCCCTTCTCTGGCACTTACCCCACCTTCAAGAGGGTCCACAAAGCTTCCCAGCTCTATGCTGGCTTCTGGTTGTGGGCAGAAGGGTAGATGCAGCTCTCCTTGCAAGTCAAGTGTAGAGGATGGCTAGCAGGCCCTAGAGTTATGTTATACCGCACGCTCTGGGGTTTTTGACCCATCGTTACTTCGTTGCCCATCAGATGCTGATGGTAAGGACTCCAGGAAACATATATGGACAAAATGTGTGTTTGTATTCCACAGTCATCACCATCTGCCCTCCTATGAGCAATTCTGCACCATCACCTGTGGTCATCCAGGTGGTGGTATGGCAGTGCAGTTTGCTTTCCCTTCCTGCCTCCTCCCTGAATGAAAGCAACCTGTATGACATTTTGATCCTGCTCCTCTCTCCCCCAGTCTCCCAACACCACAAGCTCATTCCTGAACTTGGGTCTCTAATGTTTTGAGTGGCAATACTGGGGCTGATGAGTGTGCTCTACAAATCATAATACTATCATGCAGAGGACACCAGAGGATCTGAAAAGATTAACAGAGAAAAAGTTCTTATGGCTGGAAGATTTAAGGCAAAAGGCATAGGGTTGGTGCACGAGTTGTGTTTCAAGTCTGGAATACGCCGCTAGTCCAGTGCATGAACAGACATAACTGGAAAGGATGATTTCCACATGGATAAAATTAACATTATTCTAATGTGATTTTATTTCCGAGACTATTTCATTACTGCAGGGTGACCCAGACTACGAAATTTACGACACAGTAGTTTAATCGAGTACTCAAGAAAATTTGAGTTTCTACTTCTGTTTACCACAGAAAATAAGCTATACACATGTACCACCACCTAAAGTATTAAGTGTGTAACTTCCTGCACTACACACTTATAAATGACACGTAAACACTCTCTCTTTTAGAAAGCTGGATCATTATGGTGGTGTTAAGCAAAACTTGTATTTAAATATCATTTACAAAGGAACTTAAAGCAGCAGTGCACCTTACGTAAATAATGTTTCTGGTACAAGAAAGTAGTTGCTATATATATGCGGTGCTAGCATACAGCACCAGAAATGTATTTCCCCTTAATTAAAATAGCCTACATCTCTAGTCCTGCAAAATCTCTAGCCAGATCCAGTACATCTGCTTTCTAGTGGGAATGGAGGATCCTTGGTAGGAACATCTCTGCTAAAATGCCTTCCTGAGCTGCCATCTCACTGGACTCCTACTACAGAATGGAACTGTGCTTATGTTAATACTGCCACAGAGACCACTCTTATGGTTGGTTGTAAGAGTGGTCTTGCGTGCATTCTTAGGGTATGAGAATCACAAACTGGAGGTGAGCCGTTCTGTTACCTTTAGAATTTGAGATAACTCTTAGAACTGTAAGAGAGATCTCTGTGGCAGTATTACTATATTATTGATCAAGGTCGGTCAGTAATATATTTTGGGAAAATCCCCTGAACGAGCCCGTTTCAAGGGCACCTGCATATGGGACAATCTTTACAGAATACGAATGTCAACATGTGCAGGGAGAAGAAGTGCTTTGATTAGTTGCAAGCTCTCTCTTGTTCTGTTGTATAAAGGGGAAGAAGAGATAAAAACAAAGGATACTACCATAATTACAGGATCTTGCCTCTATTTTTCTGCAAAAAATAAAACAATAACAGAGGTTTAATGGCACTGTTAACTCCTCTAAGGTCCCTGAATACATTTTTATACAACTTTAACTCTTTCCAAAAGTGCTTCCTTCTAAACACGGTCAAGTGCTTTTAAAGTGGGGTTGGATAAAGTTTCCTAATTTCTTCTGCATTAACCATTTTTTTTTTGGGGGGGGGATTTCAGTTGGCTGAACACAATGGGAACTTACAACAAGCTGTCTTATTGCCCTGTATGGTGCATTTGCTATCACATTACAGTATAGCTAATAGACTACTACATGCTTTGAATAAGAAAGAATATTTAAAACATGTAGCATATCATCAAATACATAATAATTTTCTGTGAGGATCAGTACGCAAGATGCTGTATTCTTTTTGTTTGCAATTGTCACTGTGCACTGTGTCCAATTACAGTGCCGTCAGAAAGTATTCACCCTCCTTGGATTTTGTCACATTTTGTGATGTTGCAAACTCAAATTAAAATACATTTATATGGGATTTTTTTGTCACGTATCTACACAAATTATAATGTCAAAGTGGAATGAAACTTATGGAATTTTTCATACATGTAATTTAAAATAAAAACCTGAAATGTCTTGATTTGATAAGTATTCACCCCCTTTGCTATGACACTCCAAACTGAGCTCAGGTGCATCCAATTTCCTTGTGAGATCACTCTAAAACTTGAATGGAGTCCACCTGTGGTCCGTTCAAATGGCTGACATGATTTCAGAGGAAATACACCTGCCTATATAAGGTCCCACTGCTGACAGTGCATGTCAGAGCAGAAACTCTACCATGAAGACCAAGGAGCTGTCCGTAGAACTCAGTGATAGAATTGTGAGGAGGCATAGATCTGGGGAGGGGTATAAAAACATTTCTAGGGTGTTGAAAGTTCCCAGGAGCACAGTCAAGTCCATCATTAGGAAATGGAAAGATTACGGAACCACCCAGACTCTTCCTAGAGCAGGCCGTCCTCCCAAACTGAGCAACGGGCAAGAAGGACCTTGGTCAGGGAAGTGACCAAGAACCCAGTGACCACCCTGACAGAACTATAGAGTTCCATGGCTGAGATGGGAGAACCTGTCCAGAGGACAACAATCTCTGCAGCACTTCACAGATGTAGCCTCTATGGGAGAGTGGCTAGATGGAAGCCACTCCTGAGAAAAGGCCACATAATAGCATGCCTGGAGTTTGTAAGAAGGCACGTGGCAGACTCTGAGACCATGTGGCAAAAGATTCTCTGGTCTGATGAAACAAAAATGTAACTCTTTGGCCTGAATGCAAAGCGCTATGCCTGGTGCAAACCGAACACAGCTCATCACCCGTGTAACACCATCCCTACCATGAAGCATGGTGGTGGCAGCATCATGTTATGGGGATGCTTTTCAGTGGCAGGGACTGAGGCACTTGTAAGGATAGAGGGAACAATGAATGGAGCCAAATACAGGCACATCCTTGAGAAGAACCTGCATCAGTCTGCAATAGACCTTGGACTGAGGCGAAGATTTACGCTCCAACAGGACAACGACCTCAAGCATACAGCAAAGCAACACTGGAGTGGCTTCAGAACAAGAAGGTGAATGTCCTTGAGTGGCTCAGCCAAAGCCCAGACTTGAATCCCATTGAGAATCTGTGGAAAGACTTAAAGACTGCAGTTCACCGACGCTCCCCATCCAATTTGACAGAGCTTGAGCAAATCTGCAAGGAAGAATGGACGAAAATCCCCAAATCCAGATGTGCAAAGCTGATACAGACATACCCAAGAAGATTCAAAGCTGTAATTGCTGCCAAAGGCGCTCCTACAAAGTATTGACTCATGGGGGGTGAATACTTAAGTAAACAAGATATTTCAGTTTTTAATGTTTCATAAATTTTTGTTACACAATAAAAATATTTTTGCCCCTTTAAATTGTTGAGTATGCTGTGTGAATCGGGGGAATAATTTAAATGCATTAAAAATTCTGGTAGTAACATCAAAATGTGACAAAATCCAAGGGGGGGGGGTGAATACTTTCTGAAGACACTATAGAATGCAAGGTGACATGATAATGTCACCATAAAATGACCGAGGTGAGGTTAACAGGGTAATATAATTGAGACTGAAGCTGTCACAGGCAAACTGTATGCAACTCTAGCTTCTGACTGAAGGAAGCACTCTACATGTATTGAGACATTAAATATCTACTCAAATGGTAGTACAGACCTTAAAGCAGCAGTGCAACAAAGCACTGGAAAATGAAGAGCATACCTTTTTTTATTCAAAACTACCTGCATTTACATGTAAAATGTTTTAAATGAAATTAAATCAAGAAAAAAAAATTAGCACTGCACCTTCCCATGCCTACCTTTCTCTATCCTGCTGCCCTGCCAGATGGCTAACATCTGTTTTCACATACTGTAGTTCACAAACTATGTCAGGATGGTGGTATTCAGATGTTCCAGCAGCTGTGCACCACCCTAACAAGCTTAGGAATGACACGAGAAGGGGCAAGGATTAAGAAATAGCAGTTACATAAGAACTTACTGTAACAGTAGGTCTTCGAGAGAGGTTCCTGCAGTAGGTCTTCACATATAGGACTGTGCCCCCAGTGTTAGGACCACACAGCAAACTTGTAGCTAGCGATCGTCAGCGGGGACCATCCCCCCATCGTCGGGTGACGCAACGTCAGCATGACTATAAAAGGGGCAGTTCCCCGCCCGCCCTTCAGTTCTTTTCCAACGGAGACCTAAAGAGAGCAGAAAAGAGGAGTAATAGGCTCCTGTTACAGTGAGCTCTGGAAGATATAGAGTCCAGAGCATGGAACAAGGTAAAAACTCAGGAGCTGGGGGAAAGGTGGGTGGAAAATGAAAATTACGTACCTACCATAATTCTTGATCTTCTCTTGTATCTTCACCATTCATTACTTCCTGGGTGTAAGCCGGGGGCGCGCACCCGCCACGGGAGCTTTTTTTACAGTTTTGTTAAGACCCACCGCCTCGAGAGTGATTACAAGGGCGAGGGGCGGCCACAGTAGCGATCGACTCCTCCTCCAACTCAGTTCTGTGAGCTGGAGAGGCAAAAGCAAACAGAGAAATAGAGATAGCGAGGCAAGATAGCCAAGGGATAGCAAAGTAAGGAAGAATGAACTGAAAAAGGAATAAGCCGATGGAGGAAGGACAGAGGAGATAAGAGTATCCCTAACCTAGGGACTGCAGGGCCTCCTTACCTGGGTGACTCTAGGAGGAGAGAGAAGGAAGGTAATGAGAAAGAAGAAGAGAAGAGAGAGATGGGATGTTGAAGGGACCAGAATGCCCAATGAGCATAGTTGGCTTATAGCTCAAGGCTCGACTAACAGGGAAGCAAGAATCCCCGGAGACAGAGCTGAAGAGAAGGTTCACCGAATCCGCTAGACAGACTCGGGAGGGCATAGTCATCATCTTCAACATGCCATTGTTCTTGATCCCCACTTCCGGCTCCTGGCCACGGAAGGCTTTTAACTGGAGGACACCCGAGGAGGGAAGGATAAAACCCAGGCAGCATGAGAGTGCTGCTCAGGGGTTTAGAAATGGAAAATCTAAGCCTTTAGGCGTTTATAGGTATAGAAGTGGACTCAGTCGGACTCACAAGGCAGGCCAGAGGCTTAGACTGGCTAAGATTGGTCATGGTCTATTGCTTGCCTGTAAAACTGTCCAGGAGGACACTTGAAAGGAAAAACCAAGAAGGGCTTAGTCTGCCCTTGCATCTTCCTTTTTTTTTTTTTTTTACAGATAATCATTTGCAGGCTTAGGAGCATGACCTCAAATGCAAAGAATGCCTATGGCAGTCGAAGAGTTCCTCAGCTTTCCCCCCTTTTTTTTGAAAAAAATAGTCGTGCCTTCCTCTGCTCTGCAAGGCAAGAATTAGAGAAGGGGGGTTACGATTCTAGGGCGAATAGCTGGAACGGGATTGCAGGATCAAACTGAATAGCCAGAGCCAGGCTAAAACCCCAGAAGTATCTCGCTCGAGGGATGGCAAGAGATAGTTGTGCAGTTTGATCGCCAATGCAATTCCACGAGATGGCCCAAGAATCTTAGAGAAAATAATTTTTCTGGAAGAAATAAGGACCCCCCAAAGACATAGACTTTTTTTTTTTTTTTGAAAAATTGGAGCAATTTTCCTACTTTTTATTATTTTATTTTTTTAAATTTTATTTTTTTTGCAGAGAGAGAAGGAGACGGGAGTGGAGAAGCCACAGGAAGAGGCCACTGAGGGATGGTGGGGTGAGTAATGAATGGTGAAGATACAAGAGAAGATCAAGAATTACGGTAGGCAATGCACTTTCATATCTTCCCTTGTCAATCTTCACCATTCATTACTTCCTGGGTGAGTACCAAGCTCCTCTTCCCCCGGGGCCATACCCTGAGAGAACAAGACCCCCAGCCTTCTGCTGGTGAGAAACAGAAGGAGGAGACCCTGGCTTATTCAGAAAGCCTAAGTGGGAGAAGAGCTAGGAGGTGCCTCCCGAGGACGAGGAGACGGAGGGAGCCCCTGTAAAAGTCTCCTAGCTCTAGAGGAGAAAAGACGGGTCCCCCGGAAGGCGGAGCGAATCACCCGCCGGGCCAGGGGTGACAACCTAGAGAGACGAAGCCATGCCGTCCGCCTGATGCAGATCGCTGTCCCCGCAAGCCTGGAAGCCACCTCACTGGTGTCGTAAGATGCCCTTGCTTGGTGTCTTGCCAGCTCCAGGCCTACCGCGGAGAGGGCAACAGCTTGTTTGGTTTGCTCCGTGTCAGGCATTGGTGCCAACAGCTGGGACATCATCGACCACAAATGCCGGTTGTAGGCAGCATGATGAGCCTGATGAGATGCAATACAGGCACTCGCACGAGAAGAAGAGAACACTCTTCGCCCCCAACGGTCGAACTGGAGAGAGTCCGGATCCGGTGGGCGGTCGTGCGCCAGGCAGCGGCGCCCAGAAGGAGTATCTAGGTAGACCAAACCAGAGGGCGGGTTGGGAAGGGAACCTAGAGACTCTGAGGGGGCACAATACCTATGCTGACAGTCAGCCGGGGCTGGAGAAGAAGCGGCTGGGGACTGCCAGGACCGGATAGACGCCTCCTGGAAGGGGATAGGCCAGGAAGGTACCACCAAATGCTGGGCACTGAATTCACCAAGGAATTCTCGCATCTCCCGTTGGGTATTGTCTCTCCGAACATAGGAAATCCGAAGATCCCTCACCATCCTCGAGAGGAAACGCTGATATTCCGTGAAATCAGCATCGGAGGAAAGATGAGCAGGGGGTTCCTCTCCCTCAGAGGAGGGAGACGAGGATGATGGGAAGCTTGGAATGTCCAGAGGATTCCTGCGAGCGGTGAGGAGAGTCGAAAGACCCGCTCATGCATGTATCTAAATATGAGGGAAGGCTGAGATTTTTGAACTGCTCCCAGGATAACGGACCCAGAGGGACCGACATGGCCTGGGAGCAGGGGTGGTGAAGGCAGAGATGGGAGAGGGGCACCTCCGAGGAGGCAACTGCTCTCTGCCAGGGCTCTGGAATCCGGGGAACGGAGCCCTAGTAAGAGGGATCCCGGACAACAGACCAGGCCGCAGAACGGAACTCTGGGGAAGCGGAGCCTGGAAGAGCCCAGGGGGAGAACCTCCCCTGTGACGACGCCAGGACTGCATGGATCCAGAAGGGCAGTCCGCACGAACGCCGCCGGAGGGCACCCTAGAACCCTGGAGGGAGGGGCGGGGTTCTGCACTACGGCTCCTGGCCAGCCCCCCGAGGTGGCCAAAGAGGACCGAGTGGCAGACCCCTGCCCTCAACCCTCTGACCCGAGAGGGCCCTCCTCCCACCACAGCGCCCCTGTCCCTAGAGGGGGCAACAGCACCCTGGGGGTAGCTGTCACCGCCCTCCAGAGAGGCCTCCCCTCCGTCACCCCCACGCCTGCCCCGGGCTCCCCGCCACCCCAGCCGGGAACCCTCAGAGCGCACGGAAGGGGACAGAGGGAGGGCCGCGCCGCGCCTGGTACCTCTAGCTACAGGGGACCCAGACCCCAAGAGTGGGGGTGCCAGGATGGGTCCACGTCCCCAGTCATCGCCTCCGAGGAGGACGAGACCAGCTGGACCTCAATGCTGGCCACCCCAGGGGTCCCTGAGGCCATGGTGCCGCGAACGGCCCCGGTACCAAGGGTGACGCCGCCGCCCCCACGCCAGCAGCAGCCAGGCCCAACTCCAAACCCCCATGGCGCCGGCAGGCCCGCACCGCCTGGAGGATGGACTAGGCCATGGCGCCACCGCGGCATCGGGAGGCGAGGCAGCATCACGCCGCGGCGCGCCGCTATGTCCATCGGGCGCCGCCCAAAGCAGAACTCGCTAACGGCGCCGCCATGATCACCGGCACCGCCGAACGGGCGCCGATCCAAAGCGGCGCCGCCCTGATCACCGGCGCAACAAACAGCGCGGATCCAACAACGCCGCATCAATCACCAGCACATGAACGGTGCCGGATCGCAAACGGCGCCGAAAGCGGCGCCGGGTCCACCCGAGCCAGGCCCAAAGTCGAGGGCCTCGACATGGGGAGCCTGCACCTCAAGGAGGTGACTGCCGAGGCGGTGTCGGCGCCGCTGCCCTGGAAGGGACTACGACGCCCCTAACACCGCAGAAGGGGCCTCGCAAGAAAAGACGAGGGAGACCCTCCTCCTCGGACTGTATAGGCCCGGAGGGGACCCGGGAAAGGCTCCAACGACCTTGCCCGAGAATCCCAGAGCGACGCCGTCCCCTCAAGGTTGGCGGGCTTTGCCGAGCTCAACGCCGGATTTCGAGGGACACGGCAGTCCATCGCAGAAACAGGCATCGCACGTAATCCATATCATGGCTTGTGCCCAGGCAATGAAGGCAAACGCCATGCCGTCCGAGACGGAGAAATGCCGCCACAGGAGCACCGGACAGATAGGGCGCGCCTGCTCTTCAAAAGCGCTAGCTCCCCGAACCGACATAACGCGAAAATAACAAGGTTAAACACAGTAGGAAACACACCGTCCGAAGATAGAAAAAGAACAGTCTTACTGGATTAGCGCGAGTGTGACGAAAAACAGGAGTCGGTACATCACTCACTTAAATTGACGCTTCACGCTAACAGGTGCTGGCCTCGACGGCGGGAGAAACAGAACTGAGTTGAGGAGGAGGAGTTTGTCATATTAACGGCCGCCCGGCATGACGCACCTCGAGGGCGGGCCAAGTAGCCAAAGCTTTAAAAAAAGTTTCCAGTGACGGGTGCGCGCCTCGCCTACACCCAGGAAGTAATGAAATGGTGAAGATTGACAAGGGAAGATCTAGACCTACTGCAGGAACCTCTCTCGAAGAGCTACTATTAGGGTAAGTTCTTATGTAACTGCTATATCTTACTTTGAGAGGGTTCCTGCAGTAGGTCTTCACATATAAGACTGCATACCAAGCAGTCTAACATAACAAAAGGAATCTGAGACAAGGTTCCAGGAGGAAGAAGATATCTGCCACCAAGGGTCTGCAAGGCTGAAGCCAGCTCGACGCTTAGAGGCAATGTCCAGACTGTAATGCTTAGTGAAGGTGTGGATGGAAGACCACGTGGCCGCTGCACATATGTCCACAGTGGACACATTCCTGAAAAAGGTGGTAGAAGTAGCCACACTCCTAGTGGAGTGGCCTTTGACCACGCCAGAAGGGAGGGTTTCGTACTTCTGGTAAGTGTAATGAATACAGTTAGCCAGCTACCTAGACAGAGTCTGTTTTGTGATTGCCTTGCACTGACACTGGGAGGCAAAGGTGACAAAAACCTGGGTTGATTTTCGAACCTCTTTAGTCCAAGAGGTATAGTACCTCAAGATCTTGTGCACATCAAAGGTGTACAGGAGATATTCCCCCGTTGGAGTGCTCTGGGAAAAACACCGGCAATTCAACACTCTGGTTTAGTCTCATTTCCGAAACCACTTTCTGAAGGAACAAAGGACTAGTACGCAGGACCAACTGGTCCCTACGGAAAATTAAATAAGGCTCTCTGCAAACTAGAGCCTGAAGCTCTGAAACTCTTCGAGCATAAGTAATAGCAATTAAAAAGTGTTTTCCACACTAAAAAAATGCATATCACAGCTTGCTTCCTGTTCAAAAGGGGGTCAAAGTAAGCTTTTCCAACATAACATTGAGATCCCAGGGAGGAACAGGATTCTGGACTGGAAGTTTTATACGAAGGATCCCCTTTAGAAAAGTTTTAGAAACCTCTAGCTGAGCTAGGGTCTTGCCCTCCACCAGAAGGTGGTAGGTTGACACCGCAGAGAGATGGACCTTCAGTGAGGAGTAACTGAGGCCCAACTCTGAAAGATGCAAGAGGTACTCTACCACCTGGGAGGCCGAGCATGAAAAAGGGAGGAGGGTCCATGCCTTGCCCGTGAAGGTCCAGCGAGGAATCCACAGTAAGGAGGGGATCCAGCAGCGGAACAGAACTTGGCAAAAGGTGCAGGTCAGGCAAGTCCTCCAACAGGTCAGGTAGGGTATCCGACTGGAGAGAAAGATCGGGTACCGGTGGCAAATCCCTTGGGGTAAGAACCCGCGGGGATGAGGGTGTACCTGCGAGCACACTCGTCCCAGTGTCAGGGGCCACAAGGGAGCCTAACAGGAGAGAAAAGCATCCACACGGTCGTCGGAGGGCAACTTATCGGTGGTGCTTGGAGCAGGAGACCTAAAAGAAACCTCCAAAGAGGCAACCCCGACCGCCTGCTCACCTCGATGGGGGGGGGGAGGGAGAGAGGACATCCAGTCAGCCAGAGCGGACGAAGGCCCTACAGGTTGGGTACTCACTGAGATAGAAGGCCCACCCTGGTCAGTGTCGGCTGTCTGGCTGGTCTTCCTCTGAGGAGAATGGCTCCACTCCCGGCATCTCTCCTTGTCCTTTTTCTTCTCCGGGGACGACAATCTTTCTCTCAGCTCCTGAAGCTCCCTTTCCATGGAAGTCAATGTATGAGTTAACAAATGGGCTTTGAGGGTCCTCTTGCGACGGGTGTGCGTGGGCAGGTGGTATACTCAGCTGAGTTGTGCCTGGGCCTCAGGCAGAAGACGCACAGAGAGTGATCGTCCCCATGCGGGATACGCACGCT
The DNA here is from genome assembly GCA_016271365.2 of Neoceratodus forsteri. NCBI lineage: Eukaryota > Metazoa > Chordata > Ceratodontiformes > Ceratodontidae > Neoceratodus > Neoceratodus forsteri. Next base: position 843,303,766 of record CM028134.1, read on the forward strand.
GCACCTGGAGCACTTCCTTTTGGGCCAACTAGACAACATACACTGTAATGGGCGATGGACAGAAATATCAGAGAACTTTAAGAACATCGCTGAATATATGCTTAAAATGCTGTTCTACTGTGTTTGTTGCATGAACTGAGCGATGGCAGGAAAGAACTGGAGGGTGGGGACCGCTCCTTTTATAGTCATGACAACGTGGCATCACCTGAAAACGGTGGGGGGGGTCCCCACCGACGACTGCTAGCTACAAGTCTGCCATGTGGTCCTGACACCAGGGGACCCAGTCCTATATGTGAAGACCTATTGCAGGAACCCTCTCGAAGTATGATTATAAATTACTGTAGTGAATGGCATGAGAAGTGCTTAGAAAAAAGAAACTGTATCAGACTTACTGTCATTTCTTTTCAGTTAGTTTCAATGTTGCCACTAAGATTAGTTATAACTGCTAGGTAACTATGTCATCCAATTAGGGAGGCTGATATACAAACAAAGCTGCAATATAACAAGGAAATCCTACCTCTTTTTGGGTTTCAGTAACAGTTACAAACCAGTTTGCCATATTGGTATGGAGTACAAGCAAAAACAAGTCAACAATTTATTAATTCTGAACAGCAACTCCTATCATGAGATAATTCACAAATCATCAAACAGCAGATGACTCCAAACCTTTGCATAAGGATACATAATCAGATGATGCATACTGGTAAACAATATACCCTGGCTCAAGAGCAGGTAGGAATGAATGAGAGAATGGCACAATCCTACTATTCAGTGCCTGGAAAAGAGCAGAGCAGGTAAGAATGAATGAGAGAATGGCACAATCCTACTATTCAGTGCCTGGAAAAGAGTAAACTACCCTGCTAATCAGAATCTTATATTGATTAAATATATTCTCCTGGAAAGACAACAAAGTTGCCTCAGGTGGGGCCCAATGACAACGCTGAAACAGGTACAGAAATTATGCTGGCCAGCTAGAATTTCTTTATAATGAATGGGAAAGGCTTATTATTATTAAGTAAATTCACACACTTTACAATGTTATTATACCATCGATATGACATCAGATTGTTGTTATACCCTCTTCACTATGTCATATCGATGGTATAACAAAATGGAACGTTCAATCTGTGTAACATTCTGTACTGTGAATTCAACACAAACTGGTGCCCATACACTATAAAAGCTAATGGATGGTCTTTGGGTAACAACCATGCTGCCTCACTTCTCAAGGTTGCCATGCCAACAGTAAACCTCTTGAGCTTCGCACTCGAGGTTTACAATGTCATAACCTCTCAAAGTGATTACAGCACGGTTATTACCTGAAGACCATCCATTATTCTCTATGCTATGTGTTGTTCCACATTGTCACTGGATTAGGTATAACTACTGGTACGTATTAAGAAGTTCCAAAAAAAAAAAAAAAAACCTCTGGCAGGGGAGGAATATTTTTCCAGTTATTTGCTATCTTTTTTTTTTTACTGTTCTTACTCTTTTTGCAGTGCTTTGGGCCCTGAACTGCATCAGCTGTGTATCCAACTCCATATGACTGAAAAATGTGCAGAGATGAAGTACTCCACTACTGCAGAAACTGCTTTCAGTCTGGACATTGCCAGTGCCCTGGTTAAAAGTTCATTAAACAAGCCTGGTGGTTTTACTGTGACTTAGCCAAGATGACCTTGGAGACTTTCTGGTCTTTTCATAAATTGGACTAAGCAAGGATAGACAGTGGTCTATTCAAGTTCCAACTGCCCAGCAAATCATTAACTTATGAAGCAGATTCTCTATCACTAACTGGCTTAGAACAGGAGAACATGCGTCTAACCTCTCAATTAACATGGAAACACCATCAGGATCTTCCAAAGGAAGCAGAGCACAGTATACAGAACAACTCTGTCCTGCTGTAAAATTAGTACTTTTTTTTTTCTGGAAGAACCTGACACTTGCTAACTTTGCTGTTAAAACAGGTATCTACCAGGAAGCAAGACTGGTTGAGAAAAACTTGTCTGAAACATGAAACAATGGCTCAAAATGTTGCTTCCCTAATAAATTAAAAACTACAAGCTCCCACGATGCCTCTGACAAGTGAAAAAATCACTCTGAAAGAATCTGTTAACGTTCAGATGACACTCCAAAATGTCTCATTGAAACCTCTCAAAACTGCTCCCAGCACAGAAAACTGCACTTGTAGTGTGCTAAGTGACTGACCTTTATCTATGCCCGGTAGAAAGAAATCTCCAATTTGTGTAACTGCAGTTTTTGTGAGTAGGAATCCCGACTGCTTGGCCCAATCATTTTAAAACACTGTTTACTTCAAGTCATCATGTCAATCTTTCTCTTTTAACAGCCTAACCTGAAAAGATTTCTCTGCTCAGGATCCACGCACCATCGAAAGCCTGTCCAGGTTGGAATGCCGGGCCCCTGATAAAATAAGTCTGGATAGACATATCCTTAGCAGTTTCTGAACTGCAAGGTTAATCAGGCTTGAAAATCAAATCCTCTGGCCACTCTAGGACTATCAGACAGAATCGGACAACCTTACTTACTGTACTTAGAATAAAAGGAGCAGTGGAAGGAATAAAATCCTTCAGCAGCTCTGTGACATGTTATTGCTTATTAAGGACTCCAACTGCTCTATGTATCTGCTGAAGAATCCTGTAAACTGAGCAAATACTCCAAATTCTTTATCCCGTTTTCCAAACAGCTGGTATAGATCCTGAAAAACATGCCTGTTCAATTACAGCAATCCACTGGGCACTCGTGCTGTTACCAGAGAAGTCCATCTGAAAGTGAGATTTCTTGCTAGGTGGATTGCTACAATCAATTCTAAATTTAGCTCTTCTCAATTTAGAACTGCACGCCTCAGTCAGCATCACTTTTCTTCTAGTGTCATCTGTAAGCCACTCATTACAATATCCAACTGAGGTGCCCTGACTGATGGCTGATCTGGCCATGGTCATGAAACTATGTATTAACAAATATACAGGATATGGTAGTCCATACTCTACACTATTCTTACACCAAGTGGTTACTATGATATCAAGCAGCTTGACAGTGAAGCCCGAGAGGTTCCTTTGATGTCATGGTAACCATGAGGTGTGAGAAGAGAGATGCTGTGTATTTGGCTATCATACACTATTCTATATAGTGTACAGACCCTTCAAAAACACAATCTCTTACTTCTTGTTTAAGCAGTCAGTCTGTGCCATCCTCAACCCACACTTCTCAGCCATCTGTCTGCTGGTCAGCTCATGCATACAATGCTTCAACCACCCTCTGTCCTATGAACAGCGTCGGAGGCAGTTGCATTGTGATGTAGCTACTAATGCAGAATGAAAAGTCGTTCTGCGCAGAATGAAAAGTCATTCTGCATTAGTAGCTACGTCACTACTGCAGCAGAACTTTTTACACTGTATGGATCTCCACACACACAACGATGTTCCACCATACACTATAAAATACTCTCCTCTCTAACCAGTTTATCCAGGGACAAAATGCCATAACCCAGGATCTGAAACAGGAATGTTCCCAAGTCCATAGGATCCCCATAACAGGTCCTGTGGCTCTTCCCAGGATTCCAAAAACAGGTGACACTACAGTGGAATCTCCACTGGAAAATGAAAAGTTACACAGGAGTCCACTGAGAGGGAAGACAACATGCACAGGTCAGATACTTTACATATTCTAACAACATGAATGTGATGGATGATGTTACTCTAAACTTGTGCATTTATCCTGCGCATGCCTTATGCCCCGGGAGTCTAGAATCGAGCAACATCCCCTCCCTCAATGTCTCAGAATCACAAGTCAAGTAGAAAAATTGTCATCTGTTCCCATGACAACATTAGAAAGAATAGTTACCTATTGGAACAGTAACTCTTCAAATGAATCTCCTCCACTGAGCCACATCATGGAACTGTAAGCTGTTGGCATCAGGACCTACTGAAAACTTTTTGCAGGCTGGGGCCTACCACATCAACGTGCCTCATCATCATCATCCAAATAACGCTAGTGTCTCCAGCATGCCTCAGTTCGTCACTGGAGACAAGCTTGAAGAATCGTCAAACCAGTAGGGACCGAAGCAACTAGGACCACACCAGGCACAAAGGAGAGAATATGGAAACCTGAGTATGAATGCCATAGGGAGCATTAGAGGAGAAACAGCTTGAGACTGTAGGCAGTACAGTCACCCCCATAACTGACAAGGCGAAAGGCAGGAAGGAGGGCTGTGGCTCAATGGAGGCAATTCTCTTGAAGATCTACTGTTATAGTAGGTAACTACTATATCCTCTTCCAGGATACCTCCCTCCACTGAGGCACATCATGAAATGATTCCCAAGCAGTACCAAGCACCAAGGGAGGATGGCAGGACCTAGTGATTCTGAGTAAGGAGGCCTTGTAAAACACCAAGGCCAAAGCCAGCATATCTAAGAGACAATGTCCAGATTGTAGTATTTAGTGAATGTATGAACAGTACTCCAAGTGGCAGCAGCACAGATGTCAGTAGCAGACACATTCTAAAAAAGAGCCATTGAGGTAGCCACCCCGCAGGTGTAATGTGCACAAATAGGACCATGAAGCTGGTAACAAAACGTAATACAACTGGCCAGCCACTTGGAACAGCCTTGTTTAGAAATCAGTGAGCCCACCATTTGAGGGTCAAAAGCAATAAACAGTTGATTTTCTACAATCATTAGTATGATCCAGGTACCAATGCAGCATCCTACAGATATCCAGTATATGTAAACGATATGCCCGTTATCTGTGGGAAAAGAAAAGTAAACAGGAAGGTCTATGGTCTGATTTAGTGTTCTTTCAGACATAAACTTCTGAAGAAAATGAGGACTGGTATGCAATGTGACCTTATCCTTGTGAAAAATAATAAACAGAGGCTCTGTGACCACAGCCTGCAACTCAGAGATGCATCTAGCAGATGTCACAGCTACTAGAAACAATGTCTTCCAAGAGAGGAAACGCATCTAACAAGTAGCTGCAGGGTCAAAGGGAGGCGCAGTGAGGGTCTCTATGACCAAATTAATGTCCCACACAGGAACCGGATCTTGGACTTGGGGCGGGAGATGCAAACAGAGTATGCCCTTAGCAAGCTCTGGGAAACCTCTAACTGGGCCTCTGTCCCACCCTCTGACAGCACGAAAAGCTGATGGAGCTGCCATTAGGACCTTTACTGAGTAACACCCTAGTCCCGAGTCCTTAAGGGACAAGAGGTAGTCGAGTATTTTAGGAACTGGACATGTAAAGGGATTCAGCGCATGCCCAGTACACAGTACAGTAAAATATTTCCATTTTTTTGAACAGGTGTACCAGCCAGATGGTTTTCTAGACACCAAGACTTCATCAGCCACCACGTGGGAACCCCCAAAGCGGTAGAGCTCTACATCCTCAGGAGCCATGCATGAAGGTGGAGGGACCGCAGATTTGGGTGCGCCAAAACACTCTGCTCCTGTGTCAGAAGTCCAGCTCACAGGGGAAGGGTTTTATCACATGGTGACATCTACATCACTGACAGCAACAGACAACGCCGAGTGTTGGCATTGTACAGTTGGGGATGTAGGTGTGTTTTCTTTTGGGGGGGCTGCACCCCCACACCTCCCTGTTTCTATATATCCAACTCCGAGTCAGAGTTGCCTAGGGGAGGGGGTGAAACACTGGGAAATGCAGTGCCGGTGTCAGTGGGGACCATCACAGTGACCCGATGCTTTCTGTTGAATTTTGTTGCTATGATGGTCTTCGCTGTGCGGTTGGCACATCCAGGGGGAGTGGGACAGTAGGTTCCACTGCCAATTGCTAGAGAAGTGGAAACCAAATCTGTCAGGGCCAATGCGAAGCCACCAGAATCAGGGTGGCATGCTCGACCCGCAGCTTCACAAGAATCCTCTGTACTAGAGGGAACAGGAGAAAAGCACACAGAAACCTCCCTTTCCAAGAGAGGGACAATGCAGCTCACCAAAAAGCTCCAAGCCTTGGAGAGAGCGAGCAGAAATTCTGCACTTTTGCACTGCATGGAGATGCAAACAGGTCTTTGTCTGGATGACCCAAAATTTACAAAGAGTTTGTCCATGATGGAGTCTGAGAGTTCCCATTCATGACAGAGTGCACTGAATTGACTAAGGTGATCTGTGAGAGCATTCAGGGAAGGAACATTGCTGACAGAAATGTTATATTCCACTGCCCAGTGCCAAACTCTCATTGCTTCTCTGCAGAGAGTGTATGAATGAACTCCACACTGTTAACTGATGCAGTACATCACATCTGTGTGGATCAACAGCTGATTTTCCTGAAAGAAAGTGGCAAAGGCCTGTAGGCCACATAGAATAGCCCTTATCTTCACAGTGTTGCTGTGAAGCACTGTATCCAGTGAGTGCCATTAGCCCTGGGTTCTGAAGGGGCATAATTGAGCCCACCAACCCATCCCTGAGGCATCTGTGGCCATAACCAGCAGGGGGAATAGCTGCAGGAAGTAACCCTTCCTCTAGGCTGGAGCAACCCAGCCACCAGAGGAGGGAACAACGGACAGGAATAACCTGTATGAGGCGCTTCAATTCATCCAAGTGTTGAGCCCATTGTGTTCTGAGGAACCTCTACAGAATCCTGATATGGAGATGGGCCAGCAGAACTGTCAGGATGGCCGCCACCATTAAGCCAATCAGCCACAAGAGACAGTGGGCTGACATATAATCACTGGAGATAACTAGCTGTGTCTGTGCCGTAAGTACCATGGCATGGTTTGAGGGCAGATACGCATGACCAAGGCTCATGTCCAGGATAGCTTCTATGTATTGGAGCTGTTGGCAGGGGGTAAGGACTGATTTCAGCTTACTGATCATAATATCCAGTTGGTTGAGCAGTTGCCGAGTCCGAAGCAGTGTATATACAACTGTAAGGGAAAACATTCAGACCCTCCCTGTGGTGGACTGCTGCCACAGATGCAAATACTTTGAGAATGACATACGGTGCAGAGCATAAGCCAAAGGGGAAAACAAGAAATTGGTAGGGAGAGCAGTGAAGCATTAATTGCAGATACTTTCTATGAGATTTCCTGATTCTGACGTGAAGGTATGAATCCTTCATTTCCAAGGCAACCATGCAGTTCCCTTTTATCAGTAAGGGTAACAAAGGCTGCAGTGATACCATCCTGAACTTCTTGTATTCTATGGACAAGGTCAGACCCCAGAGGTCTAGTACAGGATTTAAATCCCAAGTCCACTTTGGAACCAGAAAGAACTGGGAGTAAAATCCTTGATTTATTTTGGCAGCTGGGACTAACTCCACAGCCCTCTTGAGGAGAAGGGATGAACTCTCCTCCAGCTGAGGTGCAAAAGGTTCTGGAGGATATATTTTTGGCAACAGCAGAGTAACTGGAGGAACAGTAAGAAGCTCTATGGCATGTCTGTGCTGAACCACCTCCAGAAACCAAGCATCTGTAGTGATCTCCCTCCATTTTACTAGAAAGAGGGAACTACAGCCTCCCACCAAAACCTCCTAAGGCAGTGAGGCTAGAGGCAAGGGATGGGAATCAGAAGGTGCTGGGGTGCCGGTAATAGTCTGACCTTTTGTAAGTCTGTCATGGGCATCAGGGGGCAGGTTTGAGGACTGGGAGGTGGAAGGCCGAGGCCTTGCTGAGCCACAGTTGGGGTCTTTTGAGAAACCTCAGCCAGGACAGGATGGGCCATAAGGCCTCTACGGGGGAAAAAAAAACAACCAAAAAAAAAAAGACCCCTTCTGCTGGGCTTGAGGTTCAAAGTGTGCAGGGATCTGAGAGTCATCCTTGATGTTTGCAGATCCCTAAAGTTTTTTTAATGTCATTACCAAATAGCTGCTTTCCCCTGAAAGAAGCATTCATTACAGACTCTTGTACATCACAGAAGAAAAACAGCCACCTGAAGTCAGAAGTGGCGATGAATGCAATCCCAGAGGCAGCTGCATCAGACACATCATAGGTTTATCTGAGGAGGTGTTTACCTGTCTCTTGACCATTAGCAACTGTTTGTTGAGCCAATACTTTGTCCTGGCTCTTGGGCAATTTTTCAGCCCAAGTGGCCATAGTCTTCCAAAGGTAACCCAAATATTTAATCACACATGCCTACTAGTTTGCAATCTGAGGCCTAGGGTAGCTGAGGCAAATGTCCTCTTATCCATCACATTCAGCTTCCTAGAGTCCTTGTCAGGAGGAAGACAGCTCAAGTGTGTTGGAGCTTTACATCTGTTGTTAGCAGTGATAATTGCCACTGAATCTGCTCCAGGCTGTGAAGAATAATATGGCTTTGCAGTAGAGGCAGCATATTATTTATCCGCCTTCCTTGGAACAGCAGGCAACTGTGCAGGCCTATGCCAGGCGGCCAAAGTAGTATTCTCCAGAGCAGAATACACTGGAGGAGTAATCATTGTAGGAGAGGCTGAAACTTCAAGCAACTCTTGCAAAATGTTTATTAGAATCCTCTGCCTCATACACCTGTTTGGCTTGAACCCGTTTAAGAAGGCCTGAAATGAGGCATCCTCAGGGTGAGATCTGGGTGTATTTACCACACTCCCCTCAGAGCAGGAGGACAGAGTAGAGCTTGAGCTGATCACATCTGTTATCTCATCCTCCTCTTCCATGACCTCCTCCCTCCATATATTCTGGATTATATTCCGGCTCATCATCAGAGTCTACCATTATAAGCAGAGGGTCAACAGGATGAGGAGGAGACGACAACTGGGGCTCCACTGATGGTGGTCCTTTCAGGCCCAGCATTAAAGCAGCTGTGGAATATGGAATAACTGATGGTAAAGCCATCAACAGACTAGCCTGAGGCGTCGACAATGCAGGCACTGACAGCAGCAGCAGATGCTGAAACAGCTCCATTGTTTCACACGCCTGTGCGCTGATGGAGCCCAAAGGGGTCCTTGATGGCTAAGACACTGACAGGACAATGCCTGACAGCAGAACAGGTTATGAGTCCCCTATTGGGGAGAATAAGCCAATGCCGAACCTGAGCTTGTTGTCTGTAAGACAGTCTCGGGGGGGGGGGCGCGCGCGGTGACAGGACCCATGGCTATAGTCGGGTCCAGTCTTTACAAGTGGACTTACTCCAAGTGATGAATGGAAAGGTCTGGAGAAGCGTATTTTTCCTTTCTGTGTTTCTCCTTGTCTGAGTGGCGATGTTTATCTGTCGACTTTGATGACTTGGTCTTTTTTCTTGGACAATTCAGTGATGGTCACCATCATCTGCGGACACTGAAGAGCTAACGGCAAGCTGGGAATGGGGGCGGTTGACAATGGGGAAGCCATCTTTGTCACAGTCTGTTCCTCCATTTCTTGGATCAAAAGAAAGTTTTCTAAAACCTTCTTACGATGCTTCCTGGTTGCCTGGTTAAAGACTTCACAACTTGCACACACTTTAACATAGTGGTTTGTACCACACCAATGGATACAAGCGGATTGACTGCCATCTTTATAGCCACAACAGCAAATTTTTTTTTGCATAAAAGGCAAATATAAAATAAGAGTAGCATGCAGCGAAAACGAATACCTGCAAAAGTTTGATGGCATTCTTCACCAGCGGTGGACTGGCAAGTAGTGTACAGCAGGAGACAGAACTGAGGCATGCTGGGGATGCTGAGGTTATACGGGTGCAGAGTTCCATGATGTGGCTCAATGGAGGGATATATCCTCAAAGAAGTTCTATTGTTTCTATGCTAAGGAGATGATCCAAAGTTTGATCTACTACATGTTGTTCCTGAAGATCCTGGAAACTGAAAAAAATCTCCCTTGTGAGGGCAGCATCACTATTACTTAACCTTGTAAGATGATCTCTTGGACCCACATGTCTGCTGTGGTCTGGGTCTAGCCACCAGGAAAACCTCTGCTGGTGCCCCTGAATGGTTCAGGATAAGGATGGACCCAACTGCTCAAAAACTAGTAAAAGTGCACTCAGAGGCTAAAGTGATTGAAAGCATGTGTGACAGGGCAGAATAGGACCCTGTCCCATTTGTTATGAAGAAAGTGTTTAAATGCAAGGATCTTTCCTTTTCTGTCTTTTCTCTATCCGGTTACGCAACCATATTTTCCTGTGAGACCTCGGACTTGATCAACCTGACAATCTCACAATTCTTTGCCTCTCACTTTCTCTCAGTTTTCTCTTGCTGTCTGTCTTTTCCTACCTTGCATATGTGCTAATATAAAAATACTGTATGTGCAAATCAATATGTGGAAATGTAACAGATACCGGGATCTCTTTTGTTTAGAAAATATATAGTGTTACTGTTGAAATGTATATACTGTATTTATAATTTGAGATGACTGCAAAAAGCTGTTGGAAGCTAGAGGTTACCAGAGTTCAATTTTTAAGCCGTTTGCAAAAGCTATGCAAAAGGGGGCCTCAACTCAAGAAGTACACTATGTTCTAGCAGCTCCTGCCTGATATTTACAAAAACAGGATGCTTGCTAAGGATGGGGGTTGAAAGGACTTGTAAGAGAGCTGAGCTGCAACTGCTTGGAGATTAGAAGAAAAAGGGACACAGAGACTGAAAGAAAAAACTATTTCATTTCTTGTCTGTACATAGTTATTCTGAACAAGTTGTTGTTTTTTTGTTACTGCTACTGTAAATACAGTCATGACCAAAAATATTGGTGCCCTTGCAGGTTTTTCTAATAATGCATCATTCCTTCCAGAAAATTGTTGAAATTAAAAAATATTTTGGTATCCACATATGTACTTCTTTGGTTTGCAGTGGAATAAAACACAAAAAGCAGAACATTTACTAAGTCTTAGCTTATTCCACAGAGAAATTCTTAAATTGCCCAGACAGAATTATTGGCACCTTTTAGAAGTAGTTAGAAATAATTAGATTTCAAGCAGGTGATTCTCCTTCACTTTGGAACTGAACTCACCAGTGGTGAGTTGCAGGTGCCTGCAATATAAAAATCACTCATTCAACCAGTTTGAATAGAGAAAAGGACTCATTCTCCTGTTTTGTGTTACTGTGTGTACCGCAATGAGCATGGAGAAAAGAAAGAAAGCCAGAGAATTGTCTGAGGAGGTCAGACAGAAGATTGTAGCCAAGCATGGACAATCTCAAGGCTACAAATCAATCTCCAGAGACCCTGATGTTCTTGTTTCCACCGTACGTAATGTTATCAGAATGTTTAAGGCCCATGGCACTGTAGCCAATCTCCCTGGACGTGGCCGCAAGAGAAAACTTGATCGAAAATTGCAGCGCAGGATTGTCCGAATGGTGGAGAAAGCACCTCGATCAACTGCCAAACAGATTCAAGCTGACCTTCAGACATGAGGTACGACAGTTTCAACTCGCACCATCCATCGCCAACTCAATGAAAGTGGGTTATGTGGTAGGAGGCCCAGGAGGACCCCACTGCTGAGAGACACACACACATAAGAAAGCCCAACTGGGGTTTGCCAAAACACACCTGAACAAGCCAAAATCCTTCTGGGAGAATGTCCTGTGGACAGATGAGACCAAATTAGAGCTTTTTGGTAAAGCACATCTCTATGTTTACAGAAAACAAAATGAAGCCTTCAAAGAAAAGAACACCTTCCCTACAGTCAAACATGGAGGAGGTTCAGTGATGTTTTGGGGTTGCTGTGCTACCAATGGCACTGGGTGCCTTGAACGTGTGCATGGCATCATGAAATCTGGAGATTACCAGGCCATTTTTGAGCACAATGTTGAACCCAGTGTCAGAAAGCTGGGCCTCCGTCGAAGGTCATGGGTCTTCCAGCAGGACAGTGACCCCAAACACACTTCAAAAAGCACCCAGGAATGGTTCAAGACAAGACGTTGGACTGTTCTTAAGTGGCCAGCAATGAGTCCAGATCTAAATCCCATTGAAAACCTGTGAGAGATCTGAAAACAGCAGTTGGGAGAAGGCACCCTTCAAATCTGGGAGAACTGGAGCAGTTTGCACAAGAAGAGTGGGCCAAACTGCCAGTAGAGAGGTGCAGGAAGCTCAACCATGGCTATAGGAAGGCGTTGATTGCAGTTATTTTGACCAAAGGCTGTGCTACCAAATATTAAGTCTAGGGTGTCAATAATTTTGTCAATGCCATTTCTTTTCATTTTCTGATTTAAAAGGATATATTACATTCTGAATCAAAAACAAAGGTTCTGTAATATTAACAGAGAAATAAAGAATTGTGGAGACCAAATACTGTTGTTAATTTCAACTTATGTTTAGAGGAAATTTTGAGTTATTTGAAAAAAGTACAAGGGCGCCAATATTTTTGGCCTCGACTAAATATTTTTGGTGAATTCTATAACTGCTCCTGGTTTTCCCTATGCTTCCTGACCCGTGCCTCGACAACAGCACTGCGAAACTTCAAACACACGTCAGTGACTACTAGCCAAGTTCCACAAACATCACAATTTTACCTAATTTTGCAGCTCAAAGATGATTTATTCAATCCCAAAGTCAGTAAGTGGTTTTAAATTGATAACAAGTGATGTATAAATTATACCCGACTTGGTTATAAATGCTAAGTCATGCAAAACAGTGCAACTGTAAGCCATATCAGTAAAACACCTCTCACCCGGCTGCCAGCTTACCTGGCGTTTCATTCCAGAAAAGGGCTCTGTCAGGGGGCGACTTACCATCTTTCATACATTAAAAACTGATGTGTGGATAGCTGTGACCTGCAGTCAGAGAGAGACTGCCTCTGTTACGCTTTCCTCCACATCTGTGAAAAAAAGCCACAATTTTCCCCAACAGGATGGTTTCTAATGAAAAAGTACAGTTACGTAGGAACTTACCGTAACAGTAGATCTTTGAGAGAGGTTCCTTCAGTAGGTCATTACATATAGGACTTGCACCACCTGGCGCTGGGCCACATGGCAGACTTTTCTAGCAATCCCTGATGGGGGACCGCCCACCCGACATCATGTGACCATCAGCGTGGCCGTATATATTGCGTGGTCCCCATGCCCACCCTCCAGTTCTCCCGGCGGAGCCAGGAAGAGGCCTAACAGCAGGAGCAATCAGGATTTGGAGTCCCTGTAAGAAATAAAATGAGGGGAGAGAGGAAGGGAAAAATATGACCTACTGAAGGAACCTCTCTCGAAGATCTACTGTTATGGTAAGTTCCTACATAACTGTACTATCTTACTTCGAGAGGGTTCCTTCAGTAGGTCATTATATATAGGACAGAGTGCCAAGCAGTCCCTCCAAAGAGAGACCGAGAGAACAAGGGAAGAGGAAAAAATAACTCCAACAGAAACTGGGAACCACAATGGACCCAGCCTAGGACAGAAGGCCCTGCAAGACAGCTAAGCTGAAGCCAGCCCTCCGCCTAGAAGCGATGTCCAGACTGCAGTGTTTAGTAAAGGTGTGGACAGAACTCCAAGTGGCTGCGGCACAAAAATCAGTCACAGAGATGTTCCGCAAAAAAGCAGCAGAAGCAGACATGCCCCTAGTAGAATGACCTCTGATGGGACCCGGCAGAGGTTTTTCGTACTTTTGATAACAATACTGAATACAGTTGCCTAACCATTTGGAAAGGCACTGCTTCAAAACCACTTTGCCCGTCGACCTGGGGGCAAAAGAAACGAAAAGCTAATCGTAGCTACGGAATTCCTTGGTTCAGTGTGTGTAGCACCTAAAGATCCAATGGACGTCCACGGTGTGCAGGAGTGCCTCACCTCTGTTTGAAGGGGACGGAAAATATACTGGAAGCTCTACTGATTGGTTCAGTGTGGCTTCTGACACCACCTTGGGTAAAAACTTAGGATTTGTTCTGAGGACCGCCCAGTCCTTATGGAAAATAAGATAAGGCTCTTTACAAACCAGAGCGTGAAGCTCTGAAATCCTTTGAGCTGACGTGTTGGCAACCAAAAAAAATGGTCTTCCAGGAAAGGAAGTGCAAGTCACAGCTTATGGCCAGTTCAAACAGGGGAAGAGTGAGCTTCTCTAACACAAAGTTCAAATCCCATGGTGGAGTTGGGCTGCGGATGGGGAGTTTCAGATGGAGGATCCCTTTCAGAAAGGTTTATGAGAACTCCATCTGAGCCATGGGTTTACCATCCACCAGCTTGTGGTACGCAGACATTGCCGAAAGATGGACCTTCAGGGAAGACTATGACAGACATGAGTCTGACAGATGAAGGAGGTATTCCATGACTTGTGGGGCAGAACAAGAAAATGTGTTCCAATTCTTGGTAGTTGCCCAGATGGAAAAACGTTTCCACTTCATGGCGTAAGTGGAATGAGTAGAGGGTTTTCTAGCCTCTAAAAGAACCTGAGCTACTCGAGAGGAGACCCCAAAGTGAGAAATCGCTATGTCTGCAGGAGCCACGCATGAAGATGCAGGGTCCTGAGCCCCAGATGAACAAAGCGACCCTGATCCTGAGTCAAGAGGCCATGGGTCATTGGAAGTGGAACTGGTGGATCCCTCAACAGCTGCTGTAGCAGCGGGAACTAAATTTGTCTTGGCCAGAGAGGGGCGATGAGAATCATCCTCGCCTTCTCTGCCTGTAGCTTGAGAAGGACCCTCTAGAGAATGGGAAATGGAGGGAAGACGTACAAAAATGTCCCTATCCAAGAGAGAGACAGCGTGTCATGCCAGAAAGCACCATGCTCTGGAACGAGTGAGCAAAAACTGGGAAGTTTTGTGTTGTACTGGGAGGCGAAAAGGTCGATTTCTGGACGCCCCCATTTTAGGAAGAGAGACTCTGCCACTTCCTGGTTTAATTCCCATTCGTGAGTTAGGGTCCGAGACCTGCTGAGACTGTCCACCAGGGCACTTTGGACACCTGGAACATGCACGGCCACTAAGGCCAGATAATGCTGGACTGACCAGTTTCACAATTGCATCGCCTCCCTGCATGGGGGTATGAGCAAGTTCCTTCTTGTTTGTTGAGGTACCAAACTACAGACATGTTGTCCGTTTGGACCAGCAGTGATCCCTTGGGAAAGAGGGAGGGTCTGGAAGGCCTGCAAGGCGTACAAGACTGCCCTCATCTCCAGAAAGTTGATGTGTAATGATGCCTTCAAGCTGGACCACAGTCCTTGTGCTTAGTGTTCCCCTAGATGTGCTCCCCATCCCATGTTCGATGCAACTGTAATTAGGGATGCCCGAGGAGCTGGGTTCCTGAAAGGAAGACCCACGGAAAGGTTGCAGTGGTCCTTCCACCATAGCAATTCTTTCTGAACTTCAGATGACACCAGGACCGGAAGGTCCAGGTCGTCCAGGAGTTGATCCCACTGCACCCGTGGAGCCTCGCCGAGCGAACAGAAGTGATGGAGGATTCCATCAGGCCAAGAAGGTGTAGGATCTCCCAGGCCGGGATGGTCCTGGATGAAGCCACCCATGGAGCCTGATGGATCAGGGTCTCCATCTTGTCTGGAGGAAGGAAGGCTCTGCACTGGACCATATCCAGAACCGCCCCAATGAATTGTAGTCTCTGGGACGGAGACACGGATGACTAGGGAATACTGACAGTAATCCCCAGTCTGCCAGAGAGGTCGAGGGTAAAGGAAAGAGCCTCCAGTAAAGAATTCCTGGACAGGCTAAGATCAGTCAATCATCCAGGTAAGGGAAGACTGCAATACCCTGGCAGCATAAATAGGCCGCCACCACGGCTAGGCACTTAGTAAACACCCGGGGTGCCAAGGACAGACCAAAGGGGAGTGCCTGAAACTGGAAGTACTCCCCTTCGAATTGGAACTGCAGGAAACGGCGGTGATTAGGGAAGATCGGGATGTGTAGATAAGCATCCTGCATGTCCAGAGTGCACAACCAGTAATTCTCCAGAATAAGTGAAAAGAGGCTCTGGAGTGTGAGCCTCCTGAACTTTTTGTACTCTACGAAGAGATTGAGGCTGCTCAAGGCGAGGATGGGTCTGAAGTCTCCTGTCTTTTTTTGGAACCAGGAAAAAATGGGAGTAGAACCCCCTTCCCCTTTGCCGGAGGGGAATGCGCTCTATTGCGTTCTTGAGCAAGAGGCTTTGAACTTCTTCTGGGACGAGAAGAGCCTGATCCCTGGAGTTAGAAGACCTTTTTGGCGGAGAGTCTGGAGGGACTTCCAGAAACTCTATAGTGTGTCCGACAGACACCAACTGCAGGACCCATGCGTCAGAGGTTATCACCTTCCATTCCTGCGCATGGTGGGCAAACCTCCCCCCCCACCTGGTCCTTGTCGTGAGACTGTGGAGTGAGTGGGGACAGGAAGTCAGGAAGTGGCAGGACGTTCAGGGGGAGGACCCCCTGAGCACCTCTGGTTCTTGGAGGCCGGAGGAGTGGCTGAACCCGTGGCCTTGTATTTGCCATGGCATAGAGCTGGGGCCTGCTTTCTCTGAATCCAGGTCCTTTTCCGAAAGGGCTATTGCTGCTGTTTAGTGCCCCGATCGGTAAATGGATCTAACTGATCTAAGGGCAAGACCTCTGTCCTGAAGATCAGTAATGATGTCTTTAGTGTCTCCACCTAAAAGCACCGAGCCCCGTGAGGGGGCGTCCTGAATTGCAGACTGAACCTCGTTGACGAGGCCAGAGATGCGGAGCCAGAAATGCCACCTTAAGGCAACGGCAGTTGCCGAGGCGCAAGCCACTGAATTAACGGAGTAGTATGTGGCTCACAAAGCATGTCTACAGGAGAAGTGAGAGAGGTGAAGATCCTAGGCATGCTCCTCCTTGAGGCTTGAGGATTCCATAGACTGGACTTGGGCCTCTAACCTGGATAAGGTAGCCTCTTGCTGTGACACCATTGTGGGCCACATAGTTGAGGGATCTCAGTGCGCATGTAGACACAGCATAAACTTTTCTGCCGAACTGGTCCATCTGCCTCGACTTTCTGTCTTGAGAAGAGGTGCTCATGTGCTTGGGTGCAGTGGCGTGGTTATGAGCAGCAGAAATTATGACAGAGTCTGCCTTAGGAAGCATCTTCAGAAACAGAGCTTCCTTCAGCGCTTGGTATATCCTATCCACCCTCTTGGGGACAGCTGGGAGAGAATGAGGCATCTGCCAGACCGTAGAGATGAGGTCCTGGTAAGGCCCGATCCAGGGAGGAATGGGGACTGGAGACAGAGACTCTAGGTCCAGGTGTTTGACTAGTCTCTGTCTCATAGGGTCCTGATCCTCTGACTCCCAGTCAAAGAAATCTTTCATGCATCTCAGAAGATCAGAGAAGGCAGGATCCTCTGGGGGACTTGGGGAAACCTTGCCTTTGAGCTTGGGTTCCTCCAAGGCATCCTCCTCAACTTGTCTGTATCCTCATCATCATCGCCTGCCCCTCGTCAGGAAGATTACGGATGTCCAGAAGGGTGATTTCCTGACGTACCACCCCCGAGACATGTACTGTGGACGGAGAAGAGCTTCTTGGGGATGCAGACCTTGGAGAATGTGGAAGTGGGAGTCTCGTCTCCAGGTCTAACACCCACTCTGAGCGCACCCCCTGCCACCAAGACTGGATTAAGGTACTGAAACCCGGCATAGCCAGAGGAGATGGAGGGGGTTGCGGCTGAGGATGAGGTGGTGGAGGAGGAAGCATTACTGTTGGGGGTGGGTAATAACCCTGGTATCCCTGAAAATGGTGGTGGGGCCATAACCAGGGTATTACTGTCCAAAGGAACTCCATTCAGGAGGAGAACCAGCCAGGAAATGGTCCCCAGGATACCTGAAGGGGTAATGTGGGACAGGCCAGGATCTAGTATAAATCCCCGTCATCAGATCTGATGGAAGGGGTATCCACATCGGCCCCGCTGTAGTAAAATTTGACGGGGGTCCGGCGTCAGGATAGCCAATGTCAGGGGGACCAACATCGGGACCGGCACCACCCAATCCGGCACAGGAAGGCGATCTGGCATCGGCGGGGCCGGAAGAAAGGGGCCCGATGGCAGGGCAGGGTCTGGCATCAGAGCTGACAGCTGGGGCAGTCCACAGGACTCTGGCTGTGGAAGAGTCATCGGAGTATCCGGCATTGGGATTGGATTCACCAGATCTAATGGTGGGATCGGAGCCGGGAAATTCTTCGGCTCCGAAGGGATCCCACCTGGAGGAGGGGCCTCCACTGGAAGGCCAGATGGCCGAGGAGCCTCCTTCTACGTGAACCTGTCAGGAGAGCGCGGGACAGAACCTGAGGAATCCACTACGTCGAGGGGTTCTGCGCTCTCTTCGCCCGAGGTACCCGCCTGAGAAAGGGAAGGTAAGGGCAAGGGAAGAGGGGGGAGAGGGGGCTTCTCCCCATGGTTCTGCCTGGTGTTGGGTGAGGTGCCATTAGGCCCAGATGGGAGAACCACGCCTGAGCGGCCATCGGAGATGGGCGTATTATCAGACAGAGCCAGGCTGGGGAGGATCCCCTGGCTGACTTATCGGCTGGTGCCGCGGTCCCTCAAGGCTGGGGAGCCATCTTACCAGCAGCCGTGTGATCCCTGGAGGAGCCGTGGGCCGACTTAGCAGTCATAGTGGTGCGGCATTGGAGGAGCAGACAATCGACTGACCCAACGAAGATCTTCCAGACTTACTGTCTGGAGTCTTCTTAGGCGACGGCTGAGAGGCGGCCTTGCTTGCCGAGGGCCACAAGGCCTCAGGTTGGTCTGTGGAGCGCTCCCGTTCTAGAGATTTCTCCTTATGGTGCTTCTTGGAGGGAGAGGATTTCTCAGAAGAGGACTGTCTAATGCAGTCCATTTGCTTCTCTAATGAAGCTAAGCGGACTTTTAGAAGGTGGGCCTTCAAAGCCTGGTGTCTCCGCTTTTTGGTGGCCTGATTAAATGTTTGGCACTCCGAGCAGGATGAGACAGGGTGGTCTGGGCCCAAAGAAATCACGCACTTCAAATGACCGTCCTTATGAGGGATCTGTGTGCCACAGGACAAGCACTTCTTCTTGGGTGAAACCATTAAGTAAATGTAGAGTCGAAAGGAAGGATTTAGTGAAGGAAAAAAAAAATTTCAATGCAGGAACTAACACAATGATCGCTGTATGGAAGTCTGCAAAGCGACTGAAACAAGGCGATGGCAGGAAAGAACTGGAGGGCGGGCGTGGGGACTGCCCACTCTATACGGCCACGCTGACGTCGGTCATGTAACGTTAGGTGGGCCGTCCGCCATCAGGGATTGCTAGAAAGTCTGTCGTGCAGCCCGTCAGGAGGCGCTGGTCCTATATGTAATGACCTACTGAAGGAACCCTCTTGAAGTAAGATCTCTTGTTTACAGAACTGCCGGCCTCTGGATACCAGCAGCAAAAACGTTCTTACTCTCAATGCCTTCTGGACGGCATCTAACTTAGAACTAAACCAACTCTCCATTTAAACAGTACCCCAAGTAAGACTGTCCTAGGCATAGTGCTCTGAAGGCTGCAAAGCTTTATGTGGAGCATCTCACCAAGGCCTGAAGCAGATTTACTGAGTGACCTTTTAGGAAAAAAAATAACATTCTGCTTCAGGACAACCTCACATATCGGGGATTTCTACAGTAACCCGTTAGTGAAAGCTTCAGTTTATTCAAATGGAGCACATACAGTACACAAGAGAATCACAGCTCACAGGATCCACAACATCATGCCTTTGGCCAAGGAGGCCCAATGGCATGCTATATATATATTCACTTGTCATAAGCATAAACCAAAACTGCAGTTCCCTCTATGGGAATTGCTGTGTGTTTTTCCATGGCTGTGGTCACAGCATCAGACACTGGAGGGGGGGGGGTCCCACTTCTAGTAAGTGTTTCCTGGAGAGGATAATGCTTGTTTCATGGTTTAGAAAATCATCTTTTGTGTCCAACTCATCACATTCTTTGTGGTTAATGCACAAAAAAGTACCTAAGCTCAGAGAAACCCTTAGCAGCATTCCCTGGTGAAGAGAGAAACAGGGTCACTATCATAACTGCAACCTTCTACAAGACTCCTGAACAATTCAGTACCTCCAATACTCTTGTATCAATGATTCAAGTAAACAGTAAATAAAACTGAGGACACTGATGATACTGGTGGAGACTCCTACTGTTCTGTCTCACCCTTATTTGAGTCTGAACCCTGCAGTACAGGTGGATATCAGTGCTTAGGTTCATCAGGATTATCTGTTCCTTAGGTTCCTTCCAGATTATCTGATTGAGGAGGGGCCCCTAGTCCAGATAAGTTTGGGTAACTCTCTAACTCTGGAAGAGCTTCATTATTGCCCAGGTATAATAAATGATGCCCCGGTATTAACTGTACAATTGTGCCAGTAATAGTTCACCTGTATATTTTTACCCAGGATAACCTGGCTGAGATGCATCTCATTTCTATAGGGTACCTGCGTCCACTCATTTCTGAAGCTGGGTGGTGGAACACTGGGAGGTTAAGTAACTTGCCCAACGTCGGACAGTATTTGGCTCTAGTGCGGTTTGAACCAGAGATCTA
This sequence comes from Neoceratodus forsteri, assembly GCA_016271365.2. Lineage (NCBI taxonomy): Eukaryota > Metazoa > Chordata > Ceratodontiformes > Ceratodontidae > Neoceratodus > Neoceratodus forsteri. The sequence goes on from CM028134.1 coordinate 843,324,102, forward strand.
CTAGTTCCCAAGATGGTGCTCTAACCACTAGATCACAATGCTTCCTTCCTGTAATGTAAGCTGCCTGATCTGAAGGGGAGACGTAAAAGATTAGTAGCTGTTTTCTGCAGACCATCTCATTAAGATACCTTAATACGGGTCAATTTGATACTACCAGTGCCAAAGGTAAACCCAGATGTACCCTTCCCTGGTAGAAAGGACAAGATACTAGGAGCTGAGACGCCAGCATAAACTATGCATATGACATATTTCTCACTTTTGTTGTTTGAGGAAAAAATGTGTCTGTAAAAGGCCACGATGTAGAAAAAAAAAATTACTAAACATCACTGTAATTTGTTTTCCTGTTTGTGCTTCTGCTCCCATGTCATGCCTGAAAAAGGTACTTGTTACTAGTTCACTCGCCTGGTGAACAAAGTTAGTTTATTAAATAAATATAAATAAATAAATATTCCCTATTTCGATAACACTTATCGTGCACTGACTTAGCAGCAGTAGCAAACTGAAACTGCGTTCACCTGAATTACTTTACATGCTGAGGTACAAATGTAAAACTTCTGTATCTGAACAAAAAATACTGAATAAAGAAATTTTGCAAAATTGCATAATCAAATTGCCAGTAGTCACGGGAGTCAGTGGCAGGCAGAGCACCTGGTATCTACAAGAGGGGAGCAGTTCCCCCCACTTAAGCCATATAGGAACTGCCAGAGTGCTCAAGCAGGACAATATATAAACAAAAACGTAATCTCGGCAGCATTGCTGTCAAATGCTAGTGGTAAGGAATACTTTAAAAGGTGACCATAGTAATACTGCCTAACAAAGGATCAGTGCCCCAAAACGTTGCCATGCTTTATACTGTGGCAGAAAAATAAAAAGTTGAGAACTATTTTTCTCGATGTGGAATGAGCCCTTATTATTGGATTTCATACATTCTGGTTATCAGCCCAGGACATCCCCAATGCATGAACTATCATTGCTCCTAGCATAAGGAGGAAGCATCCTGGACAATTTGTGGACTGTAAAAAAAAAACTGGCCGTAATTCTAAACTATATAAAAATCTGATGCATAACGCAACATGTTATGCAACAAAAAGCAGAAAAACGGTAATAGAACCTCAAAGGAAAAAAGGTTTCCCCACAGAACAGGCCACTAGCATACACACAGAAAAATCTATGAATGAACTAAAACGAGAGAGAATCCGGCCAACCCAGTGGCGAAGAGGGCTGAGGCGTTGTGTGCTTTACCTCTCACCATGCTAGCAACCCAAGTTCTGGAATGAGCTTGGGTTGGAGGGGTGTCTGTGAGGAGACTGAGTGGTTGCCAAGCTGCCCTTATCTCCCAGATTGGGGTGTGGGACCGAATCAGCTCTTGGCTACCACCAGGTGGAGGCCTGGTGGTAGCACAGACACATGCATGGCAGACGGTAGTCAGGGAAGGGGGCACTATGGTTCTGGCATGCATGCGTGCCTCCATGTACATGCACAGTCCATGCCGCCATGGCTAGGGGAGAAAATGGAAACAGTGGTCGACTTGGGCTCTATAAAAGTCCTGCCTGCCGGCCCTCTGCCTCACGCTGCCGCCTGATCAGGAAACTCCAATATTGGATGTGTATCTCGGGGTTCATGGGGGTTTCAGGGACTGGGGGTCTCGGTTATGGCTGAATGCCAGATTGAAGAGGACTGATGAAGGCTGCCCGAAGCAGGACCACAATGGGAAAAACCTATATGGGGGAGAGGGGGGGAGAGAAAATCCAAGCTCCCATGGCCCTATGGAATGAGAATGCAATTATGTGAAGAAAAAGCCCCAAGAAACTTACCTCAAACCCAGGCAAATTAGCACAACCCAAATAGCCAATGGTATATTTATCCATCACCTTTGAAATATTAGGTTAAAAAAAAAACACAGGCTGGCAGAACACCTACACTATAGGAGCAGAAGTCTGCCAACAAAAGAAAGTCAATCAAAAGTGCAGTACAGACACATTTTAAATTCTGGAAATGAGTGCTTGAAAGAAAGGAGATGTATCCCTGCTGCAAGTCCTTTCTTTAAGAAAAAAACAATGATAAAAGTGATGAAAAATCATATTTTACAGGAGCTAAACAGAAGCTGCAACTTCTCCCTAAAGCTGTCACATGAAAAACTGACTTTTAACAGTCAATGCAGTTATGTGATGGTACTGCAGCTAGCTTTGTATGTCGGCCTATAGTTGGATGACAATTACTCAGCAGTTATGACTAATCCCAGTGACAACGTGGAGTTAGAGGAAAGCATACTAATATGCATGTTTCACTTTTCAGAAAGCTTTGAGAAAACAATATTTAGATAACCAAGCTGCATTCACTTTGTTCTTCATTGCTAGGTTAATTTGCATGGAAACAGATTCCTTGTCCTCTTTTTATTCTGCTTCTTCTGTTTGATACTTTGGTGGAGTCCAGTCCCGTGTTTGTGACATCATGGTATGTTGCTGTAGAAAAGATTAAGAGGTCACAAACAGAGGATGAAGAATTAATCAGTAGGAGCAGATCAACCAAAGTCTAAGATCCTGTTAAATTTAAATGAATTTATAATGAAGAATAAAAGGAATAGAGAAAAGCTAGCTACTGTTGTTTCCTTGGCGCAGAACGACAGTGGGATCGCTCTGGCATACCTGCAAATGAGGATTGTGCTGTGCTCAGAGTCTGGGACATCAGGAGAGAAGGCTGACAGGGAGTGCTCCGGGTGCCCTCTTGGAGCTCTCCTTCTGGGGATGTGTGTGTGTGTGTGTGTGTATATGTGTGCATCTTAAGGACTTCAACTGTGGGGTGGGGTGTGGTGGGGAAGCTCGATGCACTGCTCTAGTGGTAACATTGAGCTTGCTGAAGGTGGCTTTGACGGAGTGGGAGATCACGTGCAGAGACCCCGCAGGCCAGACATAAACGTGTGCATCCTAGTAGATGGGCAGGAAGAAAAGCGCTGTAAATGCCACGCCAGCATGCTGGAGGATACCCTCCACTGGTTCCCCCCACACCAATGGAAGACCCATCCTGTGAGGCATCCCAGCTAGACTGTTTCTCTTTGGAACCAAGGAGGCCCCTAGGGGGACTAGCCGAAAACAAGGATAGCAGTCAGGAGAAGGAAGTTCTCCTCTACAGGCTAGAAGAGGCTCCCAGCATGGACACACCAGCCCTTGGAATGTCCATAAGGCTGAGATCTGGGAGAATTCTTTGCAACAGTGAGGAGTGTGGCAGGCGAAGGGAAGCAAAGTGAGGCCCAAAGGAGAGAGGTACCAGTGGGCACGATAGAAGAAAAAAATATAAGGAGCAAAAAATAAGTTACATTTTGTCTAAATACTATGTTTCTCAAAGCTAACCCAAAACTAACTCACTTTAAACTAGTAACTGTTATAAAAAAAAATATATTGCACTGCTGCCTTAAATAAGGATTAGCTTCTGTGACGTGGCCGACTTTCGTTAAAGTCAGATATTTAAAAGTTGCAGCATTAAAGACTGCCAAGCCTATTTCTTCATTGCACTTCAACAGGAAAAAAACAGTCTGTATTGTTCAGTTTTCCATTTTTATCTATCAGGCAGATTCTGTGTTTTCCTTGCCATTTTCAATTTGGTCCTGTCTGTACATGAAGGTCAGCAGAAAAAGGGCAACATCTAAGGATGACCAATAAGCAGTGTGTGACGTGACTGCTGACCAGTATCTACTTTCCACAAGGCCTTCTCGCAACTCATAATCAATCCTGTGCTCCAGTTCCACTGAAATGAGAGAGACCAAATGTACTTGGTTATTCACATTTCAATCGATCAATCATCAATCCTATGACAAGACTTGCATATAAATACGACTACAATATATAATACACATACATATAAATACATCTCGACTCATATCCCATAGTCCGTATTTCAGCAAAACCTACTGAGAGTGCAGGTTCTCTCAGTTACTCTAGCCTCACATTCTGTGCAAGTGGATTTATAAAAAATGTGCTCACTTGTAACCGTGTTTCTTCCATAGGTGTTTATCCAGAGCCACACAAATTAGCATCACTCCTGCTTGAGGAACTGGGACCACCCAACTGATTTAAATTGCAGTTGACTGACCGCCTCCATCTCTTGTGTGGTTCCCCCCAACCATCAGATACTTTCCAGTAGGAGAAAAGGGCCCCAACAAGCAGATAAAAATGAGCACCCTAATAATGCAACAAGTAGCTCAGACAGGGGAAAACAAGAGGGTCGTGTGTGACGATGAATGAATACCCGCAGAAAAAACACAATTACAGTTGAGTGACCATGTCTTCTAACAATGATGATTCATCCATTGCTACACATATATTGCATTGAGCAATACTAGCAGCACTGGAGTCATTTGAGAAATAAGCCTGTGAGTACAGAAGAACCAGTCTGCATCCTTATAGGACCGTAAAGCCACACTGTAATGTGAAGTAAATGTATGGAAAAAACATGTATGTGGCTGTTTTGCAAATTACAGCAAAGGTTCTGGCTCCCCCAGGGTCCTAGTGTCACCAGCTAAGACCATTAGTGTGAATCAATGATGAAGACTGATTCCTGGAAGATTTTTTAATTTTTTTTTTGTTAGGAAATGGGCAAGGGGTTACACTTCTAATTTTCCTCTTTTTTTTTTGTTTGTTTCAAAAAGGAACAGCATCCCAAGGACTGGAGGGAAAGGGCAAGAGCCCAATACGAAAAGGTACAACAGAAAAGAGAGCTAAACCTCAAGGGAGAGGAAGAACTTTGGTGAGTGGCAAGATATACTATTGCACCAGCACCACAGGGTGAGCTGCCCGGAGGCCCCGTCTCTTATCTGAGTTTGGGATGGTGGGCAGGAGTGCTAATGAATGATGAAGGTATTCTGGAAGATCCAAGAATTACTGTGAGTATGTGATTTTCATATGTTGTAAGAATCAATCTTCACCATTCAGTCACACTGATGGGTCAGCGTACCAAGTTTCTTTCTTTCTTTTTTTTTATTATTCATATTTTAACTTATTTACATACAGGCCAGCATCTTTGATTTTACACAATACTTTTACATCTGGCCATTCAATACACACAACTCTGAAGCAGTTTCAGACAGTTCAAACCTCAAATGTCCCAGTGGTTTCAACCGGTTTGTTATCCCCAAAGCCTAATAATTTACAGTGAGGCCTTTGTCAGTAGGACATCAAACTATTTACCTTTCGGTTCCTCCACTACTGAGTTAGGTATTACAAACCCATAATTCCCAAATTAGTTATTATAGCAGTTCCAGTTACTTCATTTGGGAGTCCAGACCAAAGGGCCCACAGGGCAAGGAGCGTCCTTGCTTTTAGGACCACCCATAATTTCTGGGGCTGTGCTTCTACAATACAAACAAAGGGTCCTTTAGCATATAATATAGCTGCCATCGTGTCCATCTTTCAGAAAAGAGTTCCCAGGGTCATTCAGGTTATGAGTCATCTTTCCAAGTTATAGACTTGTCTAGTGATATCCCACCATTCCTGGATGGTTGGGACCACAGCATAGCCAATGCTTAGTAATTGCCTTTTGGCTATTGTGAGGAGCAGAGAGAGAAGATATCTAGTATTAGGTCCTTGATAGGGTTTAGGGAATATGAGGAATATATACATCTCCTGTGTGAGCTGTATCCCTGAGTCAATAAACTCCTAGTAGAGTTTCAAGCTGTCGATGTAATTGGAAGAGCGGACAGTTCCATATTATATGGGTCAGGTTGGCTTCTTGTTCCCACACCCTCTCCAGCAGGCCGCTGTGTTACTCGGTGCATAGTGTTTAGTGATCAAGGGTTCTAAAATAGCGAATCAATACTTTCCAGGCAAACTCTCTCCATTGATGTGAGCTGCTTACCCTGGAAACCTGGTTGGCTTTTTCCATTCAGCAGTATTTAGTTGGTAGCCCAAGTCCCTGTTCCATCATGCAGCGGATTCTTCCTGCAATAACATCCTCTCGTGAGTTCAGGATTGATGGTAGGAGGAGATCAAATGATCTTGTTTCCCAGTCTATTCATTAAGATTTGGCATTGTATTAACATTGGTAAGTTTCAGGTTTTGTGAGGGAGGGCAGTAGGCTATCTACATAGTGTCAGAGTTGTAAATATCGGTAAAAGTCTTTGTGAGATAACTGAAATTTTGTCTGGATTCTGCAAAGGTCCACAGCCTCCCGTGTCATTATTTGTGGAAGAAATCTTAACCTGGCGTGCTCCATGCTTCAAATCCATTATCCAAGTCATTGGGGGTGAAATCGGGAGTGACTGGATCGAGATATTAGGGGTAAGTAAAGTGATAGCCCATTGTTAGGACCTTCTCAGAAAGCTCCAATTCCATAACTGAGCATAAACCAAGATTAGTGGTTATATTGGCCGAGACTTCGAACCCCGCTGGTACAACACCAAAGTACTTGGCATCATTGAGGAGAAACCTTTCCATCTCCAACCAATGTGGGAGGTTGTCCTATTTTGTCTAGCTATAACATTAGTCACTTGATTACCGCCTGTTGGTATGGTTTTAGAGTCTGGAAGGGCGAGTCCCCCATCTACCCGCGGGGAGAGCACACTAAAATTTACCGGCTTTCTGTCTCGTCACACAAAATTGTGATTGCCTGATTGATTTCTTTAAAGGTTTTAAAGGAACTAGTATCTGGACATTTTGGAAGAGGTATAACGCTCTGGGGAGGGTTATCATCCTAATAAGCTCAATTGCATCGGTAAGGCCTCGGGATTACTGACCACCTTCGGAGATCTTGCTTTTGTTGTGTAATAAATGGCAAGTAATTGTATTTGTGATATTCAGTCTGTCCCGAGGTATATAAATACCTAAATATTTTAGCTTTGTCAGGTTCCATCTACCGGGAGGGACTCCACCATCTTCTGAGAGAGCTAATTGAATGTGAGTATTTCGTCTTAGTGAGATTAAGTTTATACCCCGACACCTCCCATAGGAGTCTAGGACTCGGCGAATCTCTGCAATAGATTGTTCTGGGTTTTGGAGATATAGTAGTATATCGTCTGCATATAATGCAATCCTGTGCTCCGTTCCTCCAAAATAAATTCCCTGCAGCTGAGGGGAATCTCGGATTTGTTGCTCAAGGGGTTCTATTACTGTTGCAAATAGTAATGGGGATAGTGGGCACCCTTGTCGGGTACCCCTTCCCAGTTGGAAGTATCCCGAATGGTGACCATTGACTCTCACGCAGGCGTGGGGGATGAGTATATGTTTTGTAGGTTTGAAAGCCTGGGGAAAGCCAAATTTATTCAGGGTAGCATACAAAAGGGCCAGGACACCCTGTCAAAGGCCTTTTCAGCATCTAAACTGATCATTACTGCTGGTGTATTTGATTGGCTCATTTGGTTTACCAGTGAAGAGTGTGCCTGATATTGTCGGTGGTGGTACTTAGTCCCAACAAAGCCTGTTTGGTCTCTGTGTATTAAAGTGGGTAGGATTTGATCAATCACGTTAGCTAGTATAGTCATGAACAGTTTGTAATCCTGATTTAGTACGGAAATCGGTCGGTATGAAGTGCACTCCTGAGGGTTCTTCCCTGGTTTGGGAATCAGAGATAGTAGCATAGGACCATGATTCGGGGTGGGTTACCTCTAATAGCGAGTTAAATACACTGTGAAGGAGGGAAGAATTTGGGATTTTCACGCTTATAAAACTCAGCTCCATATCCATCGGGTCCCGTTGCCTTTTGGGATTTAGAGTTAGCTATAGCTTGTGACTATATCCGCAGCTGTAATATGTCTGATAAGGGAGTCCCTGTTCTCATCCGTGAGGTTGGTAGCGTAAGTTTCTCAAGGTACTCAGTTAGTTTATCTAAAGATGGATTAGACTCTGGGGTGTATAAGTTTCTATAGTATGTTTGAAAGCTTCAGCAATGTCATGCTTTTAAAAAGTGGTTGGCCTTTAACTGGGTGTCGTATGTAATTATTGTTGGAGCCCCTTCTTCTGCTCTGGGGGCTTGGTATGCTAGCATTGGTAGCTCGTGGTCCTACCTCATAGAATCTTTGTTTCAAAAATGCTAGTGCTATTTCAGTCTGCTGTAGGGCAAGTTTATCTAACATTTGTTTGGTGTGCTGTATCTGAGGGCAGGAGGATTAATCACCCTGCTGGTGTGCCTGCTGTAGAAAGTGAAGGGTTTCTTCAAGAGTAGCTCTTTGTTCATCCCTTTGTCTCTTTTTTTGTGCTGCAAACTTCATTATATGTCCTCTCAGGACTGCTTTAATTGTATCCCATTGGACCGGGGGGAGGTATCAGAGACTGGGTTATCAATGGTAACCTCCGTGATCTTGTCCGATATAAATTCCTGGAATTCTTTAGACCGCAGATAACATGGGTTTAGTCTCCATTGGGTGGTTCTAGGTTGAAGGCCCAGATTCCAGTAGGTGATCACGCGTGCATGATCCGAAATAGAAATATCTCCCAGTTGCGCTTGTGCTATGTAATTTTCAATTTGCGTATAGCATAGTCTACTCTGAGGAATATGTGTTATGCACCTGAGAGTAATGGGAATAGTTTCTAGACCATGGATGGAACTTTTGCCAGATGTCACACCACCCAATTTCTGAGACAAAGTTATTGAAGAACTTTTGGGTCAGGTGTTAATTTCAGTGGCCTCGCTCTAGAGGAATCTAGGTTTGGGTCGGCTATTAGATTAAAAATCTCCAGCCAGTAACAGGGTGCCTCTGGTAGAACTGCACCACCTTGTCCAGCAGGGGTCTCAACTTGCGAAACTGTGGTGCCAGGTGGGAGGTACACATTAGCCAAGGTGACTTCCTCATTATTAAGTGTTCCCGAGTTAATCACCATTTGCCTCTTCCAGGTCAGACCAAGTTAGTTCCGGTGATATGGTATATGTGGTGATACAATTATAGTCACCCTCTGTCCGACCTCCCTATAGGATGCATAGAACGCTGACCTTTATCTTAGTTTAGCTAGTTTTGCATGTTCTATTGGGCTCATATAGGTTTCTTGAAGATAGACAACCTCGGCTTTATTCTCTAAGGTAAGCCAGTGTCCTCGATCTTTTAATGGGTGAGGCCAGGCCGTTTATGTTTAGAGAGAGTAGTTTTAATTTTGGGAGTGCATCATGGCCAACAGGTGGGTTTCTGTAGTCTGGAACCCCGTCCCCCTGGGTCCCCTGGGGATCGTTTTTTGCTGTAAGAACCAGAAGCAGTTCGATGACCTATTCACACAACATTCAACAACAATAACATTACCATACAGACCTACACGCAACCTACCACTAATTAGAGAACAGTTGACCAACATGGCCATAGAAAAAACATTGGTACTTCCATTAATCTGGGAAGCCCAGACCGCGATAGGGCCCCACACCTATCAGTGCGGTCCTTTTGACTCAAAGACCTTAGGTACCAGGGTACCTATGGGAAAGGTTAATGGAGTTTGGTGACCCACGAGCCACGTGCTTCCCCAAAGTCCCTCATGCAGGGGAGATATACTTTATGGTGGCGGGTGTAGGTCTAGCGACCATTATGAGTGTTAGCCCACCTCACAAAATGCCCACTGATATGTGAGAGTCCGTAGGTATCGAGAAGACGCTCCATGTCGCTGAGGTGTAATCCCTTCCTGCTACTCATCGCAGGCTAGAAAACGGATGTCTGCCCTGCACCGGAGCCAGATCAAGCAGGCAATGTCTGAAACCTGTGCTGGGTATGCTCCCATGTGCAAAGCACTCCGATTGGCCCATATCCAGCCCAGGGAGGGCTCGGGACGCTCTAAGCTTTGATGAGTCTATCTAGCAGGACTGGCAGGGCCATATACCAGGTATAGTTCTTAATACCTGCTTGAACCTGAGCAATTTGGGGTCCATCTCTGATCCATCTCAGCACCGCTTCAGGTTATTCAATGATGAGAGAGAATAAACAAAAACAACCCTCCCTCCCCACCCTCCTCGTCCCTACCATCATATCCGCAGTTTCTCCCTCCGCCCCTCTCCCTGCAAGTCCGGTGAACATTCTCTTACACACTTCAAATTTACTCTAAAGTCTGCTGCGCCCCCCCCCAAAGCTATAGTTGCCCTCCAGCTTCACTATTAATTACTTCTGTCCTGCCGACCGCAACCAGAAAGCCACATCACCCCCCATAGGCATCCAGTATCCAAATCCGCAGCCATAAACATTAGTTTGCTGAAGTGTCTCCTGCGTGGGGCAGACCCTTGGAAGGCCTGCTACCTCCGCTCTACGGGGGTTTGCGCAAAACGTCTTTTTGAATTGCCAACGAGCAGATCCTCGGACGTTCAGCCGCCCTTAAGCTTTAAACTTTCGTACGGGACACCCCTTCGACCTCTCACTCCCCACCCCAATCCCAGCATTTCAAATGGTGTGGGTTAGGCGACGGTCCCTATCTTCTTCATCTAGAGAAGGCCCGCCCGCAACCTCGAAGGTCCGGTTTGATGATCTCCACCCAAAAGCTGGGAGGAAAGGGAGGCTGAGGCCTGGCCGAACTGTGCAAGACTCCGCTGGGAGAAGAAGGGAGCGAACGAGCTACCACACCTTTCCTCTCGCCCCACGGCCAACACCAGCAGTCCTGACTCCAGGCTGCATCCGCCAGCCCCGCCTCAGCCCCGGGTCCAACTCACCTCGGATGTTCTGCGACGGAGAGACCGCCAAACCCACCCCAGACCTCTCCAACACCCCCATCCCTCCTCTCCACAGCAGGCATTCCATCCCCAGGATCAGAGTCCACAGCAGGGAGACAGTCCCACCCACTCATGAGATCCATCCCCCCCCCCCGGAAGCAAATCAAGGACGGAACAGGGGGGCCGGAGGACCATCCACGCAACCACCATCCGTTCTCCGGTACAACCTCCGAGACAGACGCAGAGGCCCTCCCGGTCCCCACCCCCCTTCCTCAGCCGCAAGGGCGAAACCCTCCCCCATGAGCGACAGGCCAAGCCAACACTACCAGGCACAAGGCAGGAGGCCCCCTGGTCCGCCAACATGACTGTGTCCTCCGCTGCCTAGACTCCCCCCCCAAACAACCCATTGCCTAGCCCAGCATCTTCCGCAGATGGCTCATAAGTCTCGACCAGTCCAGCCACCAGACCAGCGGCTCATATGTAACGGCAGGCACCACCGCTCTCACGACCACCCCAGCCCCCTCCCGCCACATCTCCCCAGAAGAGAAAGGCTCGTGACAGGAAGGCCCAAGCCTTCCAGGATCCACTCTCGATGTTCGAGAGAGCACACTGACCTCACAGTCCCACCCCCGCAGTCCGCTCCACCACCCCCAACCTTAAAAGCCCGCGGATCCCTAACTTGAGTGGAAGAAAGGCCTGCCGCACATTCGAGGGTTCACAGACAGGCAGAGGCTATAAAGGGGGACCAATCCTCACCATCTAAGGTGGGAAGAGTTACTCGGCAGGGCATTGCCGCCTCAAGGGGTGATACTTATTTGTTTATTTATTTTTCTAAACCCCACCTCCCCCCAATACCTTTAGTCCAGTCACTAAACTCTCTTCTTTTTTTTTTCCTTTTTATTTTTTCCTCTTCCTATCCTTTTCTTCCTTGTTCTTTCCTCTTTTCCTTCTCCCCTTCCTTCTCCCCTCTTTCTTCCCTTCTTTCCTTCTTTCCTTCCCCTCCTGCTCAGTAACATATTTAAAGTCAATTATGAATCAAATCCGGTCCCAAAGGAAGCCCAGGAGCAACAAAGTTCCTCAAATTATACTTGCAGTTCGAGGTGCTCATAACACTGCTCCCCAGTCTTTCAGGTTTCAGTGTCCTGGGCAGCTATTCTGGATCTGGACTGCATAGAGGAATCGGTTTTAAAGAGCTAATTATGTTCTCAGGGCCTCAGCGCCTGCTTGCGCTGTTTTCTCGCTGACTAGTGGACCAAGCTCTCTGGGCCAGCTTCGGCAAGCGGGTCCCATCCGTAGGGCGCTGTTGCTGCACCTCTATTTTCCTGGAGCTGAGTTCCCTGTCACTGCCGCGTCGATTCAAAGATCATAGGCCCTCAGTAAAGTAGACGACCAGCCGTATGGGTACAAGAACCTAAATTTAATTCCCGCATTCCTGAGGGCCTTTATCACCGGAAGTACAATCTCCGAAGCCATTACCTCTAGGTAAGTCGGTTCTCAAGTAAAGCCGTGGAATTTATACATCACTTTGCCTTGTTTCCAAGCTGTATGAAGAACTGTTTTTTCTCCTGATGTCTGAGGAATTTAGTAGGATCGCCTGGGACGTATGCCTGCCGGTGGTTTAGGGCCCAGCGTGCGGTGGACTTGCTCCATTTCCAAGAGATGTTGTCGGGCAGGGGAGAACCTCTCAGCAAATTCTGCATATGCTCAATAAAGACGGCACTCTCATCTCCTTCCGGCAATCCCGACAGCCGAATGTTGTTGCGCCGGTTTCTGCATTCCGCATCCTCAACCCATTCCTGAAGGGCCTGAATGTGTGTGTGTAGTTGGGCTATAGCCCTCTCAGTGTTATCCACATGCTTGTCAGTGGCGGTGAGTTGCTCTTCGGATTCGTCCTGCCGTTTTTCCAGCTTGCTAAGATCCGTTCTAAGTGCCGAGACCGTGGATCGCATTTCTTTTCGGAATTCCCGAATTTCTGCAAGCATCTGTGTCATTTGCCTCTGCAGAATATCGTGTGGGACGCGGTCGGCCTGGGCTGTACTTTGGCGGGAGGCCGACGAAACCAGCGAGTCCTCGCTATCCGACTCCTCGAGCCTGGATCTATCTCCATCGGGTTGAGCTAAAGGTCTCGATTTATCTGCCCCTCGCTTCTTGGGCATTTTAGACGTCAGTATTAGCGAGTTCCAGTTAAACGCTTTTGCCCTCGTTAAATATTTTGTTTTAACCGGACTACAGGGAAGCCTCGCGTTTGAGCTGCTCACTCGTTCATGACGTCACCGGAAGTTCAGCATACCAAGTTTCTCCAGTAAAAAAGGGAGGGGAGTTGGCTCACCCTGAGGGAAAAATACAGGTTACTCACCTGTAACAGGAGTTCTAGGAATGGTATATGTTGTTCATCCACACTCATTGGCAGGTATCCTTGCCGCTTTAAATCTTGCCGGAAGGTCTTCAAGCTTGCTCCTCCCACCCACCCGGGTGAGGTATAATCCTCGGCTCACTTAGGACGCCAGATCTGGCCCGGTTGGAAGCTCAGGTTGTGCGCCGGCCGGGAGGTCGTGAGGGAAATGGTGGGGATGAACAACATACACCATTCCTAGAACTCCTGTTACAGGTGAGTAACCTGTATTTCTAGGGACATGGATATGTTGTTCATCCACACTCATTGGCAGACTCCTAGCAGTTCTCCAGGAGGAGGGAGGCAAGACGACACCCCAATACTTACTTGGGAAAGAGACTGAGAACCGAGGCCCAAAACCAGCATCCCGCGTGACTCAAAGTCGATGTGGTAATGGGTAATGAAGGTGTTTGCTGACTTCCAGGTAGCAGCCCTGCAGATTTCTGGATAGACGCCCCTGGAAGCAGCCACCTGCAGCAGTATGGCGGGTAGAATGAGCTCTTATCCCTCTGGGAGGCTCCATGCCCGCCAACTTATAGCAGAGATCTATGCAGGAGGTTACCCACCTGCTTATCGTCCCGCTTGGCTGCAGGTCTGCCAGATGCGGCTTCAGCGTAGGTGACAAACAGCTGGCGAACCTCTCCCATTCTCAGCCTGCAAGCGCCTTATAATAAGCTAGCCTTCTAGGGTCCAGAGTATGGAGCCTTATTCGCCTCCCAGGTGTGATTGGGTAGAACACTGCAGAGTCAACACCTGGTTAAGGTGAAACTCCACACGACCTACCTTGGGAAGAGGTTGGTGGGCGCAGGACAACTTCTGTCCCTGTGGAAGACCAGGTAAGGAGACTGATGGAAAGCCTGGAGCTCTCCCATCCTTCTGGCTGACGGATAGCCACCAAGAAGGCGGTCTTCCACGACAGGTGAGAGAGAGCACACCTGTGCATAGGTTCAATGGCTTGCTCATGAGCTTTGCCAGTACCAGCAGTAGATCCCACGGAGGTGGGGGTTCCACTGGAGGGAAATGTGATCAAGGCCTTTGAAAAAGCGCCAGACCACCTTCTCCTCTGCCACGACTGCTTCCCGGCCCGCCGCCCCGTAGCAGAGATGACTGCCAGGTGCACCTTAGGGTCGTCGACCTAAGCCCTTGACTAGAAAGGGACCATAAATAGTCCAAGATGCTTGCCAAGGAACAGGAGGAAGGGTCCAAGCCCTTGCCCAAACACCAAATGGAAAACCTTTACCATTTGAAGGCATAGCATTTTCTGGTCGACTCTACGGGACGCCTCAACTACATTGAGGACCTCGCCGGAAAGACCCAAGGCCTGGAACTCTAGCCGCTAGGAACCAGGCCGCCAGGTAGGGATTGAAGGTCCGATGGAACACCTTCCACTGACTTGAGAGCAGGTCCGGCGAGCTGGAAGCTGCCGCGGAGTCCTGGAGCTGAGACTGAGGAGATCTGGGTACCAGAACTGGCGAGGCCAGTCTGGAGGCTATCAGAATCACCTGCGCCTTGTCCCTCCTCGCCTTGAGAAGCACCTTGTGGATCAAGGGAAATGGGGGAAAGGCGTAAAAGAGGCCCGGGGTCCATTGCCTCGAGAAGGCATCCCCCTGCAGCGAGCCCTGCTGAGGGGGCGGCATGGAACAGACTCACCGCTGCTCTCCCTGAGGCAAACAGGTCCACCTGAGGTGTGCCCCAATGGAAGAACAGATGCTGTACTACCTCCGGTGAGAGACCACTGTGGGATGCAGCCCCATCCGGCTCAGGGCATCGGCCAGGGTGTTGGAGGCTCCTGCCACGGAATGGCTAGGAGATCCACCCAGGCTGCGCACGAGTGACCAAATGCGGAGAGCTTCCTTGCATAGAAGCATTGAGCGCCTCGCCCCTGGCGGTTTAGCTAGTACATGGTCGCTGGTATTGTCCGCCTGGACTCGGACCACTTGACCCCAGAGGAACGGAGCAAAGGCGGTGAGAGCTAGGCGGACCGCCGGAGCTCCAGCAGGTTGATGTGGCATCGGGACCTGGGACCAGAGGCCATGAGCCCGGTGTTCCCCAGATGGGCACCCCAACCCATCAGAGAGGCATCGGTCGATAGAGAGACCGCTGCCTCGGGCGGATTTAACGGGATGCCCTCCTGCAAATGATCTGGAACGGTCCACCACTGGAGAGCTGCTCCACATCCCCTGTGTCACCGGCACAAGCTGGTCCAAAGGATCGCAGCGCCAGTGACCACTGGCTGGCCAGTCCCCACTGAAGGGGACGGATGTTCCAGCGGGCCCAACGACCACGCTGGTGCAGGCCGCCATGAGACCCAGGAGGCGAGGAAGTCCCGGCAGTGCTAATTGCCTCAACCAGAAATGATCGGGCAAAGGAGGAAAGAACCTCGCCCTGTCCGCCGGGAGTCGCGCCTGGCTCGAGAGAGTCGAAGGCTACCGATGAATAGAATCACCTGCTTCGCCTCGAAGTTCCACTTGGCCTTGGATAAGGAGGCCCAGCTGGAGAGCAGACCCGTAGGGCCAGATCTCTGACCACCCGCCTCCTTCCTGAGGGAGCTGCTATCAGCCAGTCGCCCAGGTAAGGGTACACCCGACCCTCGGCGCCGAGGGAATGCTGTCACCACTGCCATGCATTTGGTGAAGACCCTAGAGCTGGAGACAAGCCGAAGGGCATGGCTTGGAACTCAAGAGGGATCCTCCGCCCGAAGCTAAGGAATTCTGGTGAGACGGACGGATAGGGACGGAAAACGCGCCCTGCAAGTCCAGAGAGCAGAACCACACGCCGCTGCTCCAAGGATGGTATTATCTGAGCCAGAGTGACCATCCTGAAGGTTCGAGACCTTAGGAACTTGTTTAGGTCGTAGGTCGAGAATGGGCGCCAGCCCTCGTCCGCTGGAACCAGGAAGTACCTGGACACAAACCCTGGGTCTGAAGGAGGGTCCACCACCTTTCTTATCACCTCCTTCTGGAGGAGGAGAGCCGTCGTCGACGAGCCGCCAGTGAGGCTGGGGATCCCGGCGCCCGAGGGGCGCACGGCTCTGAAGGGTGGTGCCTGCTCGAATTCCAGAGGCAGGCTCTTCCCACCACCTCCAAGACCCACCTGTCCGTGGAAACAGCGACCAGGCGGAACGGAAGTGCGGAGCCGCCTCTACGGGGGACCCAGGGTAGGGTAGACGGGAATGGGGCGACACCCCCAGCCCGGCCACTGGGCAGGCTTGGAGGAGGGACCGCCGAGGGACCTCCTGGCCTTTTCCTCCCTGCCTCCTGTTAGAGGAAGCCGCGCGTTTGGGTTTGGGATGCCAAGGTCGAGCCTGCTGGCCCTGACGTTGCTGGCCGGGCACGGGGCACAGAAGGACCAAAGGGCTTAGGCTGTGGTTTGCGCCCTTTGTCCTTCTGAGTGGAAGAGACCGAGTCCAAGGTAGCATTGACTTCTGATCCTCTGCAGGTGACCTTCCACCCCAGGGTCGAAGAGGTCAGTCCCCAAAAGGGAACATCCGCCAACTTGTGCTGGGTATCCGAGTAAAGGTGGATATCCTCAGCCAAGCTCAACGACAGATAGCCACTGCGCGTCACACCGATCTGGCACATGAGTCCCCTATATCCAAAGCAGTCTGGAGCTGCTGTTTGGCCACTGCCCGCTCTGGTCCCGCACCTGCTTAACCGTAGTCTGCAGATCGGCGGAAGATGAGGGATGACCTCATCCAGGGAGCCCAACAGGGCATGAGAAAATGTGCCATGAGGACGCTTCAACTGGCCTGGACGGGCGTCAGAGAGGACGAGCGTAGACTTTTCGCCCGACATAGTCCACTTTCTGACCTCTTGTCAGGAGGTTTGTCCACATCCCTGGCGCTGCCGGGCCGAAAACGCTGTCGGTAACCAACCCTCAGCAGAGGGGTGTTCCAAAACGGACAAGGAACCGGTAGACCGTGATACTTCCTGGCCATCCTGGCCGAAGGCACAGGGCAGGAAGCAGGGCGCTGCCAAAGTTCCAGTGCTCGACCCACTATGGCCTCGGCCACCGGAAAGGCCTCCGTCGGAGAATCCCCTCGGTCCAGAATCTCCGTGAGGGGATACCTGGCCCGCTTGGAACGGGTTCGAGCCCATCCCGTGGACTCGAGATGAGCCGAAGCAGTCCTAGGGAAGGACGACGGCTATCGCCCATTGACTGACTCTCCTGAAGACTCCAAGTCCAGTCGCTGGAGAAAAAGGAGGAATCATCTTCGACTCGGAAGAGTCCTCAAGAGCTGCCTCTGGCCTGAGCCACCCTTCACCTGCCGAGGTCGGTCGGGAGTGAGGGTAACTGACAGCCGATGGGTAGACCCTCAGCCGACTCGAGTATCCTTGGGTCGGAGCCCCAATTGGTGGTTGTGGAGGCGGAGGTTCCACCGAATCGGTGGAGCAGCTGGTTTTGGCCAACAACCGCCTGGCATAGGCTCCTCGATAAGTCGAGGGTGTGTCGGCCGCCCGTGACAGTTACTTAATGGCCGGAAGGCGACGGGTCGGCTTACTCCCCGCCAGGAGGAGTTGTTGTGACATAAGGTCTCGCATCGTCAGACGAATTTACGCCGAAGCCTCCCTCATTCGGGAGGAGGATCGAGGACGAAGCGGCGACGCGCCATCAGCGTGCCGGACCGAGACCGCCTATGACGGTGGGATGACGGCTGGACCGCTGAAGAGGTCCGGAGACCGGAGACCGAGAGTCCCTGAATTTCCGAGGTCGGTGCGGGAGGTGTCGGCCGAACCGGCACTCCTTCTCGCTCGATGGTCCATCCGAGGGCTCGAACCGGAGGCACAGGCGAGCCCACGGGATCTCAACTCCTCCCGGGGAACCGGGAGAGGTGAATCTGGCTGCTAAAGGCGACAGCTCGTCTAATGGGTCGAGAAAAATCTCGACTTCATCGGTGGGAGTTCCCGTCAACTGACCTGACGGGACACCGTGGAGGCCAGTGGCCGGCCGAGCGTCGATCGAAGCCGACGGTCGACGGCCCGGGAGAGGGACCTTTCCCGCCCCAAGAGCGCCGACGGAGGGACTCTACCCCCTGTCCTCTTTTGGACCGAGAATAAGGTCCCGCAGACGAGGCCCTTCTCCTTAGTGGAGAGGGACAGACAAAGCTCCTTAAAAGAAGCCGGTAAGAAGAGCCCAGAGAGGCGGGATAAATGCCGCGGCGAGGAAGATACGGCCCGCGCCGCTCCTCTTCGAGAGATACCATCCGCCGAAGCTGATCCGCCGGAAGCCCGCCGCCGCGACACCGCCAACCGGCCTCCTGGACTTCACCGGAGGGAAACGCTTCGGGACGGCCCAGCTGCAATCGGGCAGCACGGCTCTCGAGTGACGAGGTCGGGAAAGATGAGCACAGGTCGCAAGCTCCGCGGGTCGTGCTCAAGGCCTAAGCAGTAGACACACGTGAGTGTGGATCCGTCCGAGACATCTTCTGTCCCGCATGGGCATCTCCAAACCGGAGTCGATTTGTCCATCGCAGCCGCCAGGGATAGAAGACTGGAAGTCTTTTTCGCAAAATTTATTTTAAACTGAAACGGAGAAATAGGAACTAGTCTCAAACGCAGAGCGTTAAGGAGGGAACCTGAGCTTCCAAGCGGTAAGGAAGATCTGGCGTCATGGGGCGGAGCCGAGAGTTATACCACCCGGGTGGGTGGGAGGAGCAAGCTTGAAGACCTTCCGGCAAGATTTAAAGCGGCAAGGATACCTGCCAATGAGTGTGGATGAACAACATATCCATGTCCCTAGAAGGTATCCTTTCAGCCCTCTGGTGGGGGATAACCATTGAGGACAGGGACTCCTCACAGGTCCAGCGGGATTAGAGACTAGTCGGGGCAGGTGGAGTCTCCCATGGCCTGTAAGCAGGGGAGCACCCTGACAACTCACGCCTAAGCCAGTGGTAGATAAAGTGAATTCCCTGGTAACGCAAGTGAAGCACCCTATGCTGGGCCAGGGGTACCAACTGGGAGAGGCGAAGCCATGCTGTCCACTGAATGCAGACTGCTATTCCTACCAGCCTGGAAGCTACCTCATTGATACTGTATGATGCCCTTGCTTAATACATCACTAGCACCAGGCCCACAGCAGAAAGGTGAATGGCCTGCCTGGTTAACTCACAGTCTGGCACGGAAGCTAAGAGCTGACTTAGCTTCGCCCACAGGTGCTTGCTATAGAGCTGCTTGATGTGCAGACATGCACATCACAGTGCATGCCACCACGAAAACCTTTCTGCCCCAAGTATCGATCACCACAGAGTCGGGCTTGGGGAAGGGGAAGTCATGCAACGGGTGCTTGGGCCCAGAGGGGGCCTGCAGCACCAGAATCCCTGAGGTGGTGTGAGGAATAACACCTGGAGACACTGTGGGAGCCCAATACCTGTGCTGGACATCCCTAGGGGTTGGAGAAGGGGCTTAAGGATGGAGCCAGACATTCCTGGATGCCTCCAAAAAAGGCCAAGGCTAAGAAGGGATGACAAAGGAGTCATCACTGAAATCCCCAAGGAATCTCAGCGCTTCACCTTGGTCTCGAATGACCTTTACTGGGAGCTGCTTATTGGTAGGCAGGTAAGGGAGGATGTTACTGAGCACTTCCAGAAGGGAGTGACCAAAATGGGGCATCATTAAGGCATAGCTCACCTGGTGGAGACCAAGGGAGGACATGGCGTAGACTTTCTTAGCCGTGTGGTGAAGCTTCTTTGACTCCTTGTTGGGGGCTTGTCCATGTCCCCAATATTGCCAGACTTCTAGAAAATGGAGTCAGGGACCAGGCCCTCAGCCGAGGGGTAGTTGGAGAATCCAGATAAAGAGGCAACAGGAACTGCATATTTGTGGACCATATGGGCTGTGGGTGCCAGGAAGGAGACTGAATACTGCCAAAGCTCCACAGCTGGGCCCAGAATGGCCTCGACCATGGGAAAGGCAACCCCTGGGGATTAGTCCTTATCCAGGATGTCAGTGAAAGGGTATGCAGGCCTCTTTTGAAGTGGCTCCAAATAAATGTTCATGGAAAGCCCCAAATGACATTGCCCCGTGGTTGGCAGTCAATTCCTCGACTGATTCTTGGTCAAGCATATGCATCCTCTAAGACTGCATGGAGGATCTATCAGAGTTGTCTGAGGATTTGTCAAAGACAGCCCTCAACCATTTACTGCCATGGACCACCCTGGAGTCATTAAGGTGGGTAATTTCCACTGATAATCGGTCTGGGTGAAGGAGTAACCAACATGGGCTGCCATGGAGGTAGTTCCACCAACAAGGGTGGAGAGATATATATTGGAGACAGCTGTCTCAGGTGGCCCAGAGTGGGCTTGACCAGCACCAGTCAGTCGACCACAGGGGTCAGGAATAGAGCCATACACGGACCCGCCAAGGCCCACTGCTGCCAGAGGAGTTCCTCAGAGCACAACCGCATCCACCGACAGAGACTCTCCTCATCTGAAGATTAAAAGGACTAAGAACATTAACAGTGATGCCTCCCAGTCAAGTGGGACTGAGAACTCAAGGAGTTCCCGCGACCTAAACCTTGAATGCTGACCCGGGGACCAATGTTGAGGAGACACAGTCGGAGGTGCGGTGGAAATCAACTGCACCAGATTCAACTTCGCGACCTCCAGGGGAGGCTGATCCTGAGTAGGGACAGCCAAAGATACCAACCACTCTGCTTCCTCCTGAGTGAGGATCAGGATAACTGGGGTCTTGGAGATCAAGTTATCATTGACCCCCTCAGACAATGGGTCGATGAGGTCGAGATTTATCGACCAGTGTTGAGGTCAGCAAACCCAACACGGATATTTATTTATTTCATTTTTGAAATTACAACCTTTGAGCCAACTGGCTTTTTTACAAAGGCTCCATGTCATGGACAACACAACTGTACTTAAACCAAAAGACGAGCAGTGGCATTTAAAACAACGGTACATACACAAGGCACTGCAGTTGTAATATTGTGGGTGGTAAGTTGAGTACACAGTTGGGGGACACAATGTAGCGCAAACAACATATACGGGCTTGTATGCCTGCTCAGAAGAACAAGAAACAGAAAGCATAAGCCATGCTACTAAGTGCTAGGAAGGAGGTTGCTAAAGTGCTGAGGGAGGAAGAACGGTTGAGGGAAAGAGGATAGAAAAGACAATAGCAGCCAGAAGTGGCCTTGTCTTGTTGAAAGGCCAGGCATTGATCCCTAGGCTGAACAGACACAGTTGGGGGAGTCGGCCAAGTATAGATGGAGAGCTTTCTTGAACGGGCCAATATTTTCTTGCTGCCAGATGGCAGGGGGTAGGTCATTAAGCTATAGTGGACCGTGGTACGAAAGGGAGCATTGAGCCGTGGTGCTCCTCGTATTTTTTTTGGAAGGGTTGTATCGGAAGAGCGTAGACAGGGAATCTGGTGTATGTCCTAATAGCGCTTTCTTCCCCAAGTAGGTAGGCTTGGTATTTGGTCCTTTGGGGGAGAGGGAGCCACCCAGTCGAGGAATACAGGCTGCAGGTGTGAATGTAATGATCTGCCCCCAAAACAAGTAGGCAGGCTTTATTAAGGAGAAGCTTTACTCACTTAAGTGAGGTCTCAGAGGCTGTGCTATATATGACTAGGCCGTAGTCAACAGCTGACAATATGGAGCTCTGTGTGACAAGATTGAAGGCCTCCGGGGTCATAGCTTTTCTTCGGTATAGGATCCCAAGTTTGACATTTGCAGATTTTATGAAATGATCTATGTTGGTAGCAAAGGACAGGGAGTCATCAATATGGATGCCCAGGTATTTGAAAGTGGAGACTTGTTCTAATATGTCACCTTTGTAACTATGGACAACCAGGCGGTGTTCGGTCTTCTTAAGACCGTTGATGTGAGAAATGCATGGATTTTTTTTTTTTTATTTAATAGAAGCCTGTTGTGTGAGAACCAGGGCAGCATTTATGTTCAGCGAGCAGTGTCCAGGGACTGAGATCACTGCATCATCTGCATAGAGCAACATTTTGGCAGGGCAGGCACTGGGAAGCGAGTTGATAAACAGGCTGAATAGTAATGACCCTTGTGGAACCCCTAGTGTTACGCTCCGGGGTTCAGAAATGACTCCGTTTATCCTAACGCGTTGGCACTGATGGGACAGGTAGCTTGAGAACCGTGAGACTGTATCAGAAGATAGGCCAAGGGATGTTAGGTTGGCTATCAGGATCTGGTGATTGACGGTGTCAAAGGCTTTGGTCAGGTCTATGAAAATAGACCCTACCATCATACCAGAGTCTAGTGTGTCACAGAGATGTTTCGTGAAGTCTGTGAATGCCGTGTTGGTACTATGGCCTTTACGGAACCCATGCTGCTGAGGGGAGAGTAGATTATATTTGGACAGATGTTCAGTAAGCTGGTCGGACACCAGTCTCTCGAGGGCCTTGGAAAGGGGTGGTAGAATTGAGATTGGGTGATAGTTACCCAAGGATGTTCTGTCCCCATTTTTGAAGACTGGTGTAACTAGGGCAGTCTTCCATGAGTCTGGGAATATGCCTGGCCTTAAGGAGATGCTGAAGATAATAGTAAAGGGGTGGGCCAGTTCTTCCAGGGCAAGAGCAAGCAGCTTCATGTCAATGGAGTCACTGCCCATTCTAGTTTTACCTAAAACCCTTCTAACATATTTGATGGTTTCAAACCTTGACACCGTCTTGAAGTAAAAAAGGGGTTGTGAGGGGTTTGCAGTTGGAGGAGTTTGGGAACTAGGAAGCATCCTGTTAGGATCGTGATCTAGGTAGTCTGGGGATAGCACTGAACTTAGGTCTGTGAAAGCTAGATTAAATGCATTAGCGAGGTCTTTTGGATGTTGAATAGGGCCTGAAGGAGTAACTATGAGGTCGGGTGGTGCTTTCGACTCCCTCCCTCCCTGTGAGTGTTTTTATGTTCTCCCAGAAATCTTTCCCTTTTCCCCAGCACTGTCTTAATTTCTCTTTGTAAAACGTAGCTTTGCATTCCTAATTGACCTAGTACATTTATTCCTTGCTGTCTTGTAGGCTGTGAAGTCAGCTGGTGAGCCTGTGGCTCTTGCCTTGCGCCATAGGTTGTTTCTTGATTTCATTTGCTCAGTTAAGGGCTAAGGTGCTGTTGAGCCAGGGGTTGATAGTACCCTGAAGGAGTAACTATGAGGTCGGGTAGTGCTTTCCACTCCCTCCCTGTGAGTGTTTTTATGTTCTCCCAGAAATCTTTCCCTTTTCCCCAGCACTGTCTTAATTTCTCTTTGTAAAACGTAGCTTTGCATTCCTAATTGACCTAGTACATTTATTCCTTGCTGTCTTGTAGGCTGTGAAGTCAGCTGGTGAGCCTGTGGCTCTTGCCTTGTGCCATAGGTTGTTTCTTGATTTCATTTGCTCAGTTAAGGGCTAAGGTGCTGTTGAGCCAGGGGTTGATAGTACCCTTAAATTTTGGATGTTTTTATGGGGGCAAATAGGTCACAGGCTCTGTTGAAGACTAAGGCGTAGTAATCAAGGGCAAGGTTGGGGTCGTGGCAAGCATCAAGAGGGGACCAGTCAGCTTCCTTAAGATATTGCCTGAATAGGTGTAGTTGCCCTTTCCTCAGTGGCCGATTTTTGACTAGTTGCGGGAGGTCTTTGGTGCCCTTGTTAGACCACAGACAGACTACCGGTGAGTGGTCACTCAATGTGTCAGGGAGGACTGAGATCTTTTTAATATGATCTGGGGAAGTTACTAGGAGCCAGTCTATAAGTGTGCTAGTTCCTGTGCGGTAGTTCCTTCTGGTTGCCTGACTGACCATCTGCGTGAGGTATAGGCTGTGTATTTTGTCTCTTACATCCACCGTATCATGTGCTAGCCAATTTGAGTTGAAGTCCCCAAGTATTGTCTGTTCCCAGTCCTGCTTGGACTTACAAATGTGATCATTCTAACCCTTTTCTTTGCTTACTGGGGAAATGTACACTGTTGTTATTAGTAGTGTATTGAGTTGCTGCCCGATGGAGAGTTTTAGGGTTAGTATTTGGGCTTCTTTTGTGTTGGTATTATAGGGCATGACCTGGCCTTCAATGTTTTTGCTCAGGTACACTAGGCAACCTCCCCCTCGTTTGGCTAGTCTATCTAGTCAGAAGATGGTGTATCCCTTGAGGGAGACTGCTGTATCTGGGACTTTCTGGGACAGCCAAGATTCAGTGATTGCGATAATGTCGGGCTTGTGCTGTGATACCCATGCCTGGAGTTCATGTAGCTTAGGTAGAAGGCTGCCGATGTTTATCGAGGCAATTTTGATGAGCCCATGGTGTATGGTATGCGGCTGTAGACCGGTCCCTGGTTAGGGTGAATGTTCCCCGAGAGGAGCAGTAGGATGAGGATTATCCTTAGTACATCATGCCTCCATCACGTTCTGTAAGCAAGGGTGTGTGGGCAGGCGTTACCATGTTTTTTATGGGATTTGAAACAGGGATAGGTCCCCATTAGGGCCAAGACCATGTCAGCGGATATTTGTGACAGCTGCTTCCAGCCACAGAATTCATTTCTGGTGCTTGGTTTGGTTATGGGTGCTGCCGTGAAGGCCAAGGTGCCAGTTCTGGGAGTGTAAGAACTCCTTAAAGTGGGTAATGTCCTGTTAGTGGTAGTACCCCCATTTGGGTCTGCACAGTCCACTACTTGAAAAGACAGAGTTAGGAGGATCAATATACCACGTAGGAATATGTGGTTCAACATAATAGCTATTAGTTGGTCGGTTGGGGGGTGATTTGATAGAGCATGCCTGGTTCCTAGAGCAAAGAAAGCCCCTTTAAGGGGAGGGCTTTAGAGAGGAGAGGGGTGGTCCTAAGTGGGAGGAAGTGTATTTAATTAGCGCCAGGGGTGGGGAGGGTGGGAGGCATGAATTTCAAGCACCAAAGTGGCTGCAGGTGATGAGCTTCAGCTAAAACAGCTCCTATGTGGCTTGGTGGCAGGTATCCAATGGTAGATGCTACCGTACGCAGGCCAGCCAATCGCGGTGCTCAAAAAATGCACTTGGCCAATCGGCATGAAGATGGAACAGTATGGTACCTTGTATGCAGGAGCCGACGGGGAGGTGTGGGCAGCGGCCGCAGCAGGTAAGCCAACCTGGTGAATAGGAGCGCTTCTGCTCCGGGAGCGCCTAGATGTGCGCCTTTTCTGTAAAAGAGAGAGAAAGGCAGGATTAGGTCTAGCTAGGTGGACTGGGAAGCTCTGGGCACTAAATCAGCAGGTGGGATTTAGGAGACCCAGACAAAAGAAGTAGTTGAGAGTCTATGGGGGTAGGGGTCAACAGAGGTCTGCTGCTGTTCGTTAAGGTGCCAAGTTCAAATTACAAGCAGACATGAATTACAATTAGGGGCTGATGTTTAGGTGCCAAGGGAAGAGTAAGAAATTCAAAATGGAAGTGGGTAAGGCTCAAGGTGGCTGAGAGGGAATGGTAGAACAGAATAAGGGTGCAAGTTGGTAGAGGGTTAGCTAGGGGGTAAAACAGAAAAAATAGAAAAAAAAAAAACTTAGGTTGCAGGACAGTATGGAAGAGAGAAAACTCAGCAGTTGCTTAGGGGGCTACACCTGAGGTTACTAACTTAAGTAAATATAGTAAAATTATAACAGTTTTTACAGGGTTTCCATACACTAACTATTTAGAGAGGGGAAAAAAAAAGACAGATAAACAAAAAAGAGAAAATAAACTCTAGTTTTTACAGGGTTCCAGTTCACTCTAAATGTCAAGTACTAATACATTCTATCCGCATTTAGTGTATCAGGTTTAGCAGTTAAAAAGCAGGCAAAAAAAAAATAATGAATTTCAAGTGCCGAAGTGGCTTCGGGTAATGAACTTCACCTAAAACAGCTCCTATGTGGCTTGGTGGCAGGTATCCAATGGGAGCTACTACCCTACGCAGGCCAGCCAATCACGGTGCTCAAAAACCGCACTTGGCAAATCAGAATGAAGACGGAACAGCAGTGTACTTTGTATGCAGGAGCCGGCGGGGAGGTGTGGGTGGAGCCCGCAGCAGGCAAGCCGACCCGGTGAATCGGAGTGCTTCTGCTCTGGAAGCATCTAAATGTGCGCCTTTTCTTGTATGCAGGAGCTGGCAGGGAGGTGTGGGTGGTGGCCACAGCAGGCAGGCCGACCCGGTGAATCGCAGTGCTTCTGCTCTGGGAGCGCCTAGATGTGCGCCTTTTCTTGTATGCAGGAGCTGGCAGGGAGGTGTGGGCGGTGGCCGCAGCAGGCAAGCCGACCCTGTGAATCGGAGCGCTTCTGCTCCGGGAGCGCCTAGATGTGCGCCTTTTCTGTAAGAAATACTGTGGAGCTAGCGACCCGTCCTTCCACCAATTGTGGCTCAGCACAAGTTCAGTGCTCGATGACCATCGAGCAGTCAGGGGAGTCGAAGGAGTGTAATCTTTCCAGGTACCACGTCCAATGGTGGCGTTTGTTGCTTTTGTGCTTCTTACCATGGCAGGCAGGGCTCTCTCGAAAGGTTTCAAGGGACCAACACATTTTACGGAACATCCTCATGAAAGACGCTCCAACGCAGGCCCCAGCTGCAAGCAGCGCTGATGCCAAAGAGGTGCTTGCAGCAGCCTTTGCCACCACCTCTTTCACAGCAGCTAGTTGGGCTATGGAGCACGCCGTAACAGAGGACACCTTGTGATCACCCTTGGCCTGCAACTTAAGAGTCTCGATCAGCCAGCCAAGGAGAAGGTGTGCCTGTCTTTGGAGTGAGGACGGGAGCATTGTGTGGCAGAGGCTCAAAAAAGCAACATCATGTGTCATCTCAAGGCAATACAGGCACATGTGTGGATCCGTCTGCAATATCTGCTGCTGGCATGTTAGCCGCTATTTGAAGCCAGGAGCAGGCTTTACTTCCTCATGTTCCATATTTTTGATCTAGTGCTGAGAGCGGGGCCGAGAAATATACTTAATATTGAAAAGCAGAGAAAAAAAAAACACTAAGTTTGCAATGGCACACTTAACAGGCCCTACAATGCATGGAGCTGCACAGCAGGAGACTGAACTCTCTCAGCAGAAAGGAAGATCTAACATCACAGCATGAAACCGAGGGATATGCCACCTTGGTAGTGGGAGGTGCTTTGCTTAAAGATGTTCTGGTGAATCAGCCTTGCCCTTCTGGGGCTTGATCACCCTCTTATTGATCAAGGGGAAGGTGTACAGGAGGGCGTTTCAGAGCATCACAAAAGCAACCCCCAACAGTGTCCTGAACTGTGGGAAGCTAACACAGAACAGCCTCAACTTCTCCCAGGAGGCAAACAGATCCACCAGGGGACCACCCCACTGGGAGAACAGGTGGCTTACCACCTCCTGATGTAGGACCACTCGTGTAATATTTCTCTGACTGAATTGAGAGTCTGCCAGTTGACTGTCCACTCACGTGACATGAACTGTCAGAAGATCTGCACCCAGGTTGTTGATGAGCATCCTTGTGTGGAGAGCCTCTCGACACAGGAGAAGGGAGTGTGTTTTGCCCTTCCTGTCCAGGCAGAACATGGTCGTGGTGTTTTCCATCTGGACCAGCATGAACTGACCACTGATCAGAGGAGAAAAGTCCATCAAAACGAGAAGCACTGCACAGAGCTCATGGAGAGCTTAGTTAGTGTCCAGCCATGGTGGTGAGAGAAGGGTTATGCTAGTCGCTGGCTCAGTTTCAGGATGGGGGGAGAGCAGGGTTGTGGGTTCTACCTGCCCGGGGGTCCACTACACATGGAAAAGCCATACTTGCTTATAGGGCAGATCTGGGGAAGAGTGGAGGGGTAGGGGGCTGCTAGACTACCAGGGTCATTTTGTTTATATGACAGGACAGTGATCAGAGCATGGGGGTGGGGGGAGAGGGACCACAAGGCACAACTAGGAGGGTTTTCCTTATCATCGGATGGCTACGACATTGGGGGAGGGGGGGGACCACTAGACTACCAGGGAAATTATTATTTAATAACGGGATGGTGATCGCAGAACGGGGGAGGGACCCCTAGACTACCAGGGATATTTAATAGGACTTAACAGGACAGGGATCAGCATCGGGGCAGTGGATGGACCACTAGACCACCAGTGACTATGGCTGTGGCAGGCAGGGGCAGGGGGGTATGCTACGACACTCGCAGCCGATGTCAATGATCCCATAATGGTCATGCAAATGGCCAGCTAGTGCCTTGCATGCCCAATGGGCTCATTTGCATGGCTGCTTCTGTGAATACAAAATGGCGCACCGGCATGATACATTGCAGGGCCACTGACAGGGATGCAGGTCGGGGCAGCACTAGTAGGATTAGAGGTAGCTGTAATGGTGTTACTGCTGCCTCTACCTAGCCCTATTCACAGTCGGATAGTGTCATATGCTATCAGTCTGTGAATAGCAGTTTTTAACACCTGGGCAATCGTAAAGCACAACGCAAAATGTTGCATTGTAGTTTGCATTTTTTTGTGAATCAGGCCCCAAGCATCAAACAGAGCATTACTCTAGTCACAAGGAAGTAACAGTTGTGTAGTCAAATTTGTTATGAGCAAAGACTTGGAATGAATTGGGCAGTCTGACTGCATAGTATAGAAGAGTATTTAGAAAGCAATGGGTAGAGGGTAATGCTAAAGTACAGTTACGTAAGAACTTACCATAACAGTAGATCTTTGAGAGGAGCTCTTGTAGCAGGCTGCTTCATTTGGACTGAAGCTGGCAGGCACCAGGTTCCCACGGAAAACTTCTAGCTAGCAGACTATAGCGGTGGACTGCCCCCTGACGCTGGCCCGCCCCCAAAGTTGGCCAATGGTATAAAAAGGGTGGTTCCCCCAGCCCAACCTCAGTTCTCCCACTGGAGACCCTGGCAAACTCAGAAATGGAGAACCAAGGAGGTTCCTCTGAATCGAGGAAAGGAATATATTAGTGATGGAAAAACAGTCACCAGGGGGAAGGTGGGAAGGAAAGCAGTGCCTGCTGCAAGAGCTCTTCTCAAAGATCTACTGTTACAGTCTGCTTAGAAACAGGAGCCCCTTCTGTCCTCGGTGTGACAGAAACAGACAACTGGTCAGACTTTGACAGTGCGGGTGCAATCTAAATAGTAAAGCACCTAGTGAACATCAAGAGTATGATGTAAAGCCTCTCCTCGGTTAGAATACTCTGGGTAGTAAACTGGTAGGTGGATGTCCTGATTCAGTGTAAACTCAGACACCACTTTAGGCAAAAACTAAGGGTTTGTCCACAAGGATACCCTATCCTTGTGGGAAACTAAATAAGGCTCTTAACACAACAGAGCCTGAAGTTCAGAAAACCTTCAAGCAGAAGTAATGGCAACTAAAAATAAGGCTTTCCATGACAGAAAGCATAGCTCTGAACTTGCTGCCAGTTCGAAAGGAGGCAGTGTACGTTTTTCAAAAACAAATAAAAGGTCCCATGGGGGAACAGGGTCCCTGATGGGAGGTTTGAGATGGAGGATACCCCATAAGAAAGTGCAGGAAAGATCCAGCTGGGCGTGAGTACTACCCTCTACGGGTGCATGATACGCAAAGATGGCCGATAAATGCACCTTAATGGAGGAGTAGCTCAGCCCCGAGTTCGACAGGGAAAGGAAGTACTAAAATTCCATATTCACTGGACAGGTGAAGGGATCAAGGTGGCGAGCAGAGGTCCAAATGCAGAACCGCTTCCACTTCATTGCATAAGTGGCCCTGGTGGAAGGCTTCCTTGCGGCCACCAAAACATCTGCCACTCTGGGGAAACCCCAAATCGGGCAACTTCTAGTTCTGCAGGAGCCATGCGTGCAAGTGTAGCGACTTGAAGTCCGGATGGACCAGGGTGCCCTGCTTCTGGGAGAGTAAGTCTGAGCTCAGGGGCAGGGAGATCGGGGGTTCCACTGCCAACTGTTGAAGTAGCGGGATCTAAATCTGGCTCGGCCAGCAGAGAGCAACTAGAGATCATCCCCACTCCCTCCAACTGCAATTTGAGTAGGACTCGCTGGAGTAATGGGAAGGGAGAGAAGGCATACAGATATCTCCCTGTCCAAGACAGCGACAATGCATCTCACCAGAAAACACCAGGCCCTAGATCTAGTGAGCAAAACACACAGGTTACTCACCTGCAACAGTAGTTCTAGGAGTGGAGTATGTTGTTCCTCCATACTTGTTGGTAGTGACCTTTTCCCTTTAAGATGTTCCAGAAAGTCTTCAAGCTGGCTTCTCCACCCACCCCGGTGGTATATGCCTCGGCTCTGCCTCATGACATCAGATCTTGCCTGCTGGAAGAACAGGTTGTGCACCTGAGCCAGGGGAGGTCAGGTGGGTCCGTGTGGATGAGCAACATATACCACTCCTAAAACTACTGTTACAGGTGAGGACCTGTGTTTCTAGGGACATGGATATGTTCTATCCACACTTGCTGGCAGACTCCGGGAGGAGGGAGGCAAGGTGCACACACCCTGATTAGGGAACAGAGATTGGAGAAGTGAGGCCCCAAAACCAGCATGCCGGTGTGACTCGAGGCCAATGTGGTAATGGGGAAAGAAGGTGTATGCGGACTTCCAGGTAGCAGCCCTGCAGATTTCCTGGATAGGGACGTCCCTAGAGGAAGCCACCAACACAGTGGTATGACAGGTGGAATGAGCTCTTAGCCCTCCCCACCAACCTATAGCAAAGATCAATGCAGGAAGTGATCCACCTGCCAATCGTCTGCTTGGCTGCAGGTCTGCCAGGTGCGGCTTCAGCGTAGGTGACAAAAAGCTGGCGAACCTCTCCCCGAACACCAGCCATGCACTCTTTGTAATAAGTGAACCCTTGCCTCAAGTCCAGAGTATGGAGCCTGTGTGTGGCCTCCAGGAAAAACACCATAAGAGTCATCACCTGATTAAGGTGAAACTATGGCACAACCTTCGGGAGGAATTTTGGGTTGGGGCGCAGGACAACCTTGTCCCTGTGGAAGACCAGGTAAGAAGACTCCACCGAAAGCACCTGGAACTCACTGATCCTTCTAGCTGATGTGATAGCCACCAGGAAGGCAGTCTTCCACAACAAGTGAGACATGTCACTCCTGTGCACTGGTTTGAATGGCTTGCCCATGAGCTTTACCAAAACCAGCAACAAGTCCCATGATGGTAGTGGTTCACACACCAGAGGGGAAATGCGATCTAAGCCTATGAAAAAGTGCCAGACCACCATCTCCTATGCCGACTGCTGACCAGCCCGCGCCCAGTAAGCAGAGATGGCTGCCGGGTGCACCTTAAGGGTCGTCGACCGAAGTCCTCCTTTGGAGAGAGACCACAGGTAGTCCAAAATGCTGGCCACCGGACAGGACAAAGGGTCCAGGCCCTTGTCCTAACATCAAATGGAGAATCTCTTCCATCTGAAGACATATTTTCTGGTATATTCCTTTCTAGATGCCTCCACCACGGTGAGGACATCTTCGTAGAGACCCAAAGCCTGGAACTCTAGCAACTCAGGAACCAGGCTGTCATGTGCAGGGATTGAAGGTCTGGGTGAAGTACCTTCCTCTGATTGATGGAGAGCAGATCCGAGCAGAGTGGAAGATGCCTCGGGAGCCTGTTGCTGAGGCTGAGGAGATCAGGGTACCAAAACTGGCGTGGCCTGTCCGGAGCCACCAGGATCACCTGTGCCTTGTCCCTCCTGACCTTAAGCAGCACCTTGTGGATCAAGGGAAGTGGAGGGAAGGCAAAGAAGAGGCTTGGGGTCCAAGACCTTGAGAAGGCATCCCCTGCAGTGAGCCCTGCTGAGGGGGATGGGCACAAAACAGCCTCAGCTTTGCGTTCTCCCTGGAGGCGAATAGGTCCACCTGAGGGGTACCCCACTGGGAGAACAGACTGTGGACTACCTCCGGATGGAGGGACCACTCATGAGATGCCTCGTATACCCGGCTGAGGGCATCCTCCAGTTGACTGGATGCTCCTGGCACATGATGGTTAGGAGATCTGCCTCCAGGCTGCGCATGAGGGTCAATACACGGAGAGCTTCCTTGCACAAAAGTAGGGAGTGCATCCCGCCCTGTTGGTTGAGGTAGTACATGGTCGCAGTGTTGTCCATCTGGACATGGACCACTTGACCCCGATCATACACGTGACTCCCTTTCTCAAGAAATCCTCACTTGACCCAGACTGCCCCGCTAACTACCGACCGATCTCTAATCTTCCCTTTGTGGGGAAGGCTACTGAGAAGGCTGTGGCGCTACAGCTGGAGAACCATCTTAAATCCATGACATCTACAATTCTCTCCAGTCCAGATTTCGTAAAAGGCATAGTACCGAGACTGCTCTGGTTCAGGTGCTCAATGATCTTCTGATTGCGAGAGACCAGAGATCCCGCACCATCTTGGTATTTCTGGATCTCTCCTCAGCCTTTGACACCGTGGACCATGGGGTGCTGCTGGAATGCCTGCGTGCCATCTGTGGCCTGTCTGGTACTGTTCTCAGATGGTTCCATTCATTCCTCACTGGCAGACCACAGAGGGTGGTTTTAGGGATTTATTCCTCTGAGGCATTGTCTCTGCCTTGTGGGGTGCCGAGGGGTTCCGTGCTGTCCCCCTTGTTGTTCGCGATGTATATGCTGCCATTAGGAGACATTGTGAGATGATATGGGCTGAGGCTTCACTATTATGCAGATGATACACAGCTCTACCTGTCCTTTGCACCCGACCAGGATAGTGTGCTCTCTGTCTTTAACAACTGCCTGGCAGAAATCCAGGATTGGATGAATACCGGCTGGCTGAAACTGAATCTGACAAGACTGAGGTGGTGGTGGTGGATCCTGGTTGTCAGAGAGAATGGTAAGAATGGGCTATCCATCAGGGCTTTGGCTTTGGGGGTTCCAGTTACCGACCTCTGAACGGGTGTGAAATCTAGGATAATACGAAGACAGTCTCGACACTTCGCTTTTCAGGTGTCGGCCGTGGTTAAGTCCTCTTTTTTCCCCATCTGAGGAATATCGCCCAGATTAAACACCTAGTTCTATCTGGCGACCTTCCAACTTTGATCCACACCTTTGTGACGTCACACCTTGACTACTGTAACTCTCTCTACCTAGGGCTTCCGGGGAATGATATCTGCCACTTACAGCTGGTGCAGAATGCTGTGACCAGGCTGTTGTCTGGATGATCTCGATCTAGGCATGTTACGCCTGTGCTGCGTAAACTGCGCTGGCTGCCAGTTCAGTGGCGGATCACCATCAAGGTCAGTTTGCTGACCTATAAAGCCCTACATGGACAGAGACTGACCTACCTACAAGATCTCCTGCATTCCACTCGCCCTCTTCGACTGCTCCGCTCGACCGATGGGGGATTGCTGGAGATTCCCAGGGTACGATTAAAAACATCTGGATCGAGGGCTTTTTAATTTGTGACCCAACCCTGTGGAATTCTCTGCCTCGTCAGTGTGCCTGACAGTAGAAAGCTCAAGACTGCCTTAAAAACGTAATTATTCGAGCTTGCCTTTGGTGCGGTCTTGTAATTGAGTTCTTTATTAATGAATTGTGGTATCTACTAAATAATGTATTTTAATATTTTATGGTTTTTAATTGTTTAATGTGCAGCGCTTGGATATACTGTGAAGAGCACTATATAAATAAAGATTATTATTATAATACAGAGCGAATGCTGTCAGCGCCAGCCGAACTGCCTGGAGCTCCAGCAGGTTGATGCGCCATCAGGACTTCTCGGGGGTCCAGAGCCCGTGGACTCTGTTTTTCCCCAGATGGGCATCCCAGCCCATGAGAGAGGCATCGGTCATCAGGATGACCACTGGCTCGGGGCAGACAAACGGGATCCCTTCCTGCAGATGCTCTGGGACTAACCACCACTGGAGGGCATCCCACATCTTCTGGGTCACCATGACCAGCTGGTCAAAGTGACATTTGCGCTGAGACCACTGGCTGGCCGGCTTCCACTGCAGGGAGCGCATATGCCATCAGGCCCAACAGACCACGCTGGTGCAGGCTGCCATGTAACCCAGAAGGCACAGGAAGTCCCAGACAGGGTGCAATTGCCCAACCCGAAATGATCGGGCAAAGGAAGAGAGAACCTTCACCCTCTCTGCCAGGAGCCAAGCTCTGGCTTGGCAAGAGTTGTGCTCTGCCCCGATTAAACTGATCACCTGCGAGGGCACGAGTCCAGACTTGGCCTCGTTGACCAAGAGGCCAAGGGAGGTGCAGGTCTGGAGGGCCAGGTCCCTGGTCCACTCCATCTCCTGCAATCAAGCCAGTCGTCCAGGTAGGAGTACACCCGGACCCCTCAGATAAGCTGCCACCACTGCTATGCATTTGATGAAGACCCTGGGGGCACAGGAGAGGCCAAATGGCATGGCCCGGAATGCACATAAGAGTTCCCTCAGCTTGAAAGTGGAGGAACAGTCGATGGAGGAACAGATTGGGTCGTGAAAGAACACATCCTGAAGATCCAGGGAGCAAAACCACATGTCCTGCTCTAGAGATGGTATGATCCGAGACAGAGTTACCATCCTGAAGGTGCACAACTGGAGGAACTTGTTTAGGTCATGCAGATCTAGAATGGGGTGCCAGCCCCTCATCCTCTTTGGCACCAGGAAATACCTGGAGACAAACCCTGGGTGTTACGGAGGATCCGCTACTCTGACCACGACCTCCTTGCAGAGGAGCTGGGCTATGTCGTCTCGAAGAGTCAATCGTGTCTGTGGATACTAAGTCCTCCTGTGGGGCATGAGCTCAGCTTGGAGGGTGCTGCTCGAATTTCAGAGGCAGACCTGACTGACCACTTCTAGAACCCACCTGTCCATGGTGACAGTGGACCAGGTGGAAAGAAGTGGCGGAGCTGGCTCCCCACAGGAGGCTTGATGGGCATTAGGGTGGCACCCCATCCCATCACTGAGCAGGCTTGGAGGAGGAGAATCCAGCTGAGGAGCCACTGGGTCCCTTCCCTCTGGGCTTATGGACCACTGAGGCCATTGACTTGGGCCTGGGTCACCAAGACTAAACCCACTGGCCCAGCTGACGCTGGGCTAGTTTTGCTGCAGGAGTGGAGGACTGAAAGGGCTTTCACTTCTGCTGTCTGGAGCCCTTGGGATCCTTTTGAGCAGATGTTATGGAGTCCAAAGTGGCAACTGGACTTCTTGATACACTGGAGGTGACCCTCCACACTGGGACCAAACAGGTTGGTGCCCAGGAAAAAACATCTGTCAGCTTGTGCTGAGTGTCTGCCGTGAAGGTCGGGATTCACAGCCAAGCCCTATGCGCATGGCGACTGCAGCCATCACTGAGTGGGCACAGGAATCTCCCAGATCCAGAGCCATCTGTAGTTGCTGCTTGGCCACAGCCTGGCCCTGATCTCGGACCTGCCTGACCGTGGTCTGGAGGTCACCAGGTAGGTGAGAAATCACCTCATCTAAACAGCCCAAGAGGGCAAGGGAGAAGTGTGCCATCAAGACGGCCGAGCTTGCCTGTCAGGGACCGAGCAAGGAGGCAGCATAAAGTTTTTGCACCGAATGGTCCAATTTCTTGGACTCCTCGTCCGGTGGCTTGTCAACGCCACCAACATTGCCCGAGTGATGAAATATGGAGTCGGCCACCAGCCCCTCGGCTGAGGGATGCTCCATGAAACTCGAGAGGGTACAGATGGGCACCGCATACTTAAGGGCCATCCAGGACGAAGGAGCTGGGCCAGACGCGGGGCGTTGCCAAAGCTCCAGGGCTGGACCGACAATGGCCTCGGCCACTGAAAAAGCCTCCATCAGCAAGTCCCCTTTGTCCAGAATCTCTGTAAGGGGCTAGCGAGCCCGCTTCTGGATGGGCTCCATCTTTATCCACGTGGACTCGGAGATGAGGCGGAGGATGCCCAAGAAGAAAGTGGGTCCTTCCTCCATTGAGAGATCCCCCACAGACTTTTTGTTGACCAGATGGGAGTGCAGTGAGGAATCCCTGGATTCGGAGGAGTCCGCACAAAGCAGCTGAATGCCCGAGTCAACTTCAACCCTCTGCAGGTGGTCCGGTGCGACAGTGACTGACAGCCGATGGGGAAGCCCCTTGGCCGGCCGAGACTCCTTAGTTGGAGCACCAGTCGATGGCTGCTTGGGCAGCGGCTCCACCACAACCGGCGAAGAGGCCGGCCTTGACCAGCCCCACAAGGTCGGCCTGTCAGGCGACAGCCAAGTGATGTCTGCTGTGGGAGCCGAGGTCGGCTTTGGACCAGCCAGCACCAACTATTGCCACGTGAGGTCTTCGTAGTCGATGAAACTTGGGCTGAAGTCTCTCATTACCTGAGGAGAACGAAGACTAGGAACAGCAGCAGTGCCGCTTCCCTGTGGCGCCGAGAGCGGGAGCGCCAAAGTCGGTGGGAGCTGCTCAACTCACTGGAGAAGGATTTCGACCTCAACCTTGGTTGCTGTGGGTGCAGATGGGGGAACTTGGAAGGAGCCGGGGAGTGCCGTGGTTCCTCTTGGTCTGGGTTGGTGACCGAGGGTTCTGCTAAGCGGACTGAGCAGCCCCTTCTATGGTCACAGGCAGGACCGGAGTCCTGAAGAGAGAACTGTCACGACTCTTCGGATGACAACTGGTCGATAGGGTCAAGAAAAATCTTGGCCGCATCATCGGCCGGCGTTCCGACCGACTGGCCCGGTGGGGTCTCTGAGAAGCCAGCAGCCAAGGCTTCGACTGTGGTCAAAACCTGGGAGTCTTGAGACCGAGAACGTTCTCAGTCACAGGAACGCCGACAGTGAGTCTTCTCTTTCTTTGATTCCTTTTTGTCTTTGCAAGAGCGGGAGCTGTGAGATCCAGAAGGGCCCTGCCCCTTAGTTGGAAGGAAGTGGCATAGCTCCTTAAAGGAGCCCGAAAAAGTGTAGCACAACTGGTGTGGAACGAAGCAGAATTTGAGGACTGAGTGGCGGCCCAAGCTGCCTCCTCCTCCTCGAACGCCGTAAGCTGTTCCAGCTGCTCAGCAGACCCCGCAGCCGCAGAGACCACCCTACGGACTGTCTTTAGACTTGACCGGTGGATGTAATTTTTCCGTGCAGCCAACTTAAAGGGGGTGAGGCAGTCCTCAAAGACCGTCGCATGAAAAGACCAACAAATGTCGCAGGCCTGGGTATTGTGTTCATGGCCCAGGCAGTAGACGACGTAATGTGGGTCGGGTACCAGATATCTTCGCATCGGGCACTGTGAACCGGCACGGATTTGTCATCCATCACGACTGGGAGCTCGAAGACTAGTACCTAGACGGTAACCAATTTTTAGAAAGCAATCCAAATGGATCAGAAAGTGCAAGGGCCTTCAACACAGGAGCGCGAAGGAGGGAACCTGTTTCTTCCATTGGAAAGGAAGATCTGGCGTCATGGGGTGGAGCTGAGGGATATACCACCTGGGAGGGTGAAGGAGCCTGCCGGAAAACCTTCTGGCACATCTTAAAGGGAAAAGGGCACTGCCAACAAGTGTGGACAGAACAACATATCCATGTCCCTAGAACCGGGCAGTTTTGCGCTCAGTGGAGACGCAAAGCGGTCCAACTCGGACCAGTCCCACCTGTCGAACAGCTCTTCAGCCACAGACTGAAAAAGTTCCCATTTGTGTACCTTGGCTTAAACTATTGGCCAAGGTGTTTTGTATGCCTGGGACATGCACAGCAGTGAGTTCCAAATGATGCTTGATGGCCCAATACCAGACCCTCATGGCCTCCCTGCAGAGGGATAAGAGCGAGTCCCCCCTTGCTTATTTATATAGAAGACCAATGACATGTTGATCATCTGAATTAAGAGAGGGCAAGTGAGCAGATTCGTCTGGAATGCCTGCAGGGCATAGAGTATCGCCCGCATCTCCAATATGTTGATATGGAGATGTTGCTCTTGGGAAGACCAAGTTCCTTGGGTCTGATGGTCTGCTAGATAGGCACCCCAGCCCTGGCTGGACACGTCCATAATTAAACTCTGACGAGGAGACTCCTGCTGAAAGTGGACCCCTGTACAAAGACTGGACTGGTTCAACCACCATGTCAGAGTCTGCTGCACCGGAGTGGAGACTGTCACAAGCTGCTCTAATTCGGCCATGCGTTGGTCCCACTGGACTTGAAGGGTTCACTGGGGAACCCTCATGTGCAGGCATGACAAAGATAGTCGCAATGGCCACTGCCATGTGCCCTAGTAGCCTTAGGAATAATCTGGCTGGGATTTGGCGCAATGAGGAAACCAGGTGAGCTTGATCCTGAAGGCGTTCTGCCCTGTCTGGAGGCTTTTCCTTCGGCGGTATCCAGAACTGCCTCGATGTACTGAAGCCTTTGGCTAGGCCATGGGGAGGACTTTGGGAGGTTGAGATTGATCCCCAGTTCTCGAAAAAACGTAAAGGTCTCTTCCATGGTGCTGGTCCCTGGAGGGAGCTGCCAAGAGTCAATCATCCAGGTAGGGGAAGATGTAGTGGCCTTTCCTTCTGAAGGCCACAGCCACTACCGTTGGGCACTTTGTAAAGCCTCAAGGAGCAAAGGACAGACCGAATGGCAGGGTGCGGAATATTTAGTGGTTGCCTTGGAAACTGAAGTGAAGGAATCTCCTGTGGGGTTGAAAAAACAGAATGTGGAGGTAAGCATCCTGCATATCTAGAGAGCACAGCCAATCCCCCGGTGAAGGAAGGGGAGCAGGCCTGGAAAGGTGACCATCCTGAAACCTTTATATTCTATATACTTGTTAAGGTGGCTGAGATCCAGGATAGGCTGTAGGTCTCCTGTTTTCTTTGGAACCAGAATAAAGTGGGAATAAAAGCCCTTCCCTCTCCGAACTGATGGAACTGGCTCTATGGCATGCTTCAGCCAGAGCGCTTGGATCTCCTCCTGAATGAGGGTGATGTGGGACTAAGGGTAATGGGAGGTTATGGATGGGTTACCCAGGAGCATCTCCACTAACTTGTATGCACTTTCTCTATCAGCTGGAGAACCCACTGATCTGTGGTTATCCTGTGCCATCCCTCTAGATATAGAGAGAAGTGACCCCCCCACTTCCTCCCCCAGAGAGTCTGCTGGGGTCGGGTAAGAAGTCAGGCCAAAGAGCCAGGGACAGGCAGAGGGGCCTAGGAGGTCTGGGGGGCTCTGGGGCCTGACCCTCCTGAGGCCTGAGAAGTGGCCTTGTGTTTGAAGGCACTTCTGGTCTGTTGGCCTTGGGGCTGTTGCCTGGAGGGCCGACAAAAATGGCTGGTGGCGATTCTGCTTCTGGTTAGATCTGTACATGGTATGGACAGATAGGACAGACTTGCTGGATTCCTGAAGGCGAGTTATAATCTTTTCCGATTCCTCGCCAAAGAGGACTGAACTCTTAAAAGGGGCATTCATAATGCCCGCCTGGATGTCCATGGTAAAACCTGAGACGCAGAGCCAGGAGTAATGGCAAAGGGAGATGCTGGTGTTCGCTGCTCTAGCAGTCAAATCTGCCATGTCATAGGAGGAATGGAGGACATGAGTACCTATGTCCGAACCCGATTTCCAAAGATGCAACAGCTCAGCTTTCTAAGGACTATCCTGCTGAGGCTGAACCAGTTTCATGTCCATGGCCTTCTCCCACAGGGCATTCTAATACTGGACCATGCGGGCTAAGAAATTCAGGGAGCGAATGGCACAGGTGGCCAAGGTGTAGACTTTTCTGCCAAACTGGTCCACCTGTTAGAATCTTTGTCTGGAGGCGGAGTACCAAGATGCCGGGGCCTATTGGATCGGTCATGGGCCTCCGTAATAACCATGCAGTCTGCAATTGGGTACTCCCCAAAGAAAGGCTCATCTCGGGGAGCATTATGGAGGCGACCAGCCTTCTTGAACATAGCAGGGGTAATAGATGGATGTTTCCAAGCAGATCTGGTGACATTCTTAAATGGATCCACCAGAGGAGGAATCACCACAGGTTTTGGATCCTTTTGACGGAGGAAAAGGGCCACACGGCACATCTCAGGGTCCTGGTCTACAGTGTGTCAGACCATACTGGACTGGATGTGCCGCATGACCTCCATGAATGTCGTGTCATCAGGAGGAGACCTGGGGGTATCCTTGGGGTCCGATGGGGAGGAGACACCTGAGGATAAGGAAGAAGAACACCAGTCTGATTCCCCCGAAGAGGAAGACTGTGCAGTTGAATGACGGTGCTTATGGCCGTGTGACCTACAGCGGTGCCTGTCTGAGGACCTGGAGGATGAGTGACGGTGCTTTCGACTGTGATGTTTAGAGAGGCCCCTTCCGGTGTCACCTGGTTGTGGGGGAGGCTCTTTGGGTGGTGGCGTAGGCTGCCAAGGAGAAGACAAAGGCTTAGCCCCCCAAGGGAGAGGGTCCTCAGGAAGGGGTGTTGGAGGCCTCTTTAAAAATCAGATTGCCCTTGATGACATTTCTCCAGGACTTAAAGAGAACCGTGAGATCTAGCAAAGCGTTCTGGGGGGAAGACGGATTACCCAATGTTGGAGGGGAGACGTCAGATGGCCCTGGTGTCAGTCCCGTTGGTGGCGGCAATCTAGGCGTCTGGTCTTGAGGATTTGGGTTAAATGGCAGTGGCCCAGTGGGCGTCTGGTCATCTGGCGTTGCTCTGGTAGGTGTTGTCAGACCGGATGTTTAATCCCCCAGAGTTGGCCGAGTAACGTTAGGGTCAGCCGTCAACATCAGGGGCTCAGGCGACGATGGAAGGGGTGTCGGGGTTGACATCAGGGTAGCAGTTGACCGGACAGGCACAGACTGATGATGGTCTGAGGAAGCAGCTGGCACTGTCTTAGGAGGGCCTACCAAGGGGAGCTAGCTCCCGAATGGGAGAGGCATCACTCTCCTGGGGAAGATAAGCGCATGCCCCGGCGTCGCTGGGTGGCGTCGGCCCTGGAGCTGACTTAGCTGATGCCAAGGCTGGGTGGATGATGGGAAAGACCCGCCGCCCAAAGAAGACGGGCCTGAGCATCAGGGGCTGAGAGGCTGAGGACGAAGGCCCCAGCCCCAAAGAGCCACCGCCCCAAGTCTGGATGAGGGCAGGTGGTTTGACCACTCGGAGTCCGGAAGGAGTGAAGGCTTCCGTGGAAGCAGAGTCCGACCTCCCATGGGAGAAAGTCCCAGAGCTGGTCGCTGTCTGGTGCGGGAACTGGGAATGAGAAGCTGACCGTGGTCGGTTCCCCACTATAGACTGCTAGCTAGAAGTTTCCTGAGGGGTCCTGGTGCCTATCAGTTTCAGTCCTTACGGTGTAGCCTGCTGCAAGAGCTACCCTCAAAGTGAGAGCTACAGGTACAAGCAGTTCATAGAAGGAGATGAGCCTTCAAGGCTGCTTTGAAGGCAGACAGGGCTGGGGAGTTGTGAATATTAGTAGGGAGGGAAGGAGTTCCCCAGATTTGTGGCAGATGAAAAGGATTGGTTGCCCAATTTAGTCACGCATTGTGGAACAACCAGGGAAGTGGTATCTGTTGACAGAAGTGAGTAGGTGGGGTGAGCACCGTGTATAAGTGAGATAGGGGAGGCTGGGACAGTGGATCAGAGAAGTTGAAAAATAAAGCATCCTAGGGCATAGGAGCATGATGCAGAGGGAAAGCCAGCCCAGTACAGTGAGCAATGATGGGTCAGGGTTGGGGGAAGTTAAGGACAAAATGACAGATGTTATTTTAAGTAACAAACCATTTATGCAACAAGGTTTTTTCTGGGGGCAGGATTTGTGAGTATGAGTGAACTGTATTGGAGGGAGGGGAGGAGTATACCTTAGAACATGGTCCTGCATGCATCAGGAGTTAGGAAGTAGAGGAGGCAAAAGGCCATGCATAATTTGGAATCCATGGACTTGGCAATGGGAGATATGGGAAGGGAAATCCAGGGCAGGGTCCAAACATATGGCTCCTCAGTTTGCCTCTATGTCACCAAAGTCCAATAAAGGCTCAGAGGGAGCTCCCAGTGATGCTGAAAAGCACACATCAGAGGGTTCTTTTCCTCTTGAACAGCAGTCCCAGTAAAAGGAGACTGAAAAAAAAAAAAAAGATAAAGCTGCTCAGCCATCAGACAGGCATGGCGAAGATAGTAAAGATACCAGGCCATACTTCTCAACTGCTATGAATTTCGCATTGTGCCATGATTTTCACACTCAAATTTACTTTTGCTTCGCGTAGGTTTACTGATGTTCTTCGTAATGTTAGTTACTTCTGGACACACAAACTATTAATTCACTGAACTAAGTTGATAGAAACATTCCTTATCACTAAGTATATGGGGACCACTATCTGCAGACATATTATTGTTTAAAATAAGAAAGTGCTACACATTCTGGCCATTTGCCACGATTTTTGAAGGCCAGTGCTATGATTTTTAATGCTGAGAGATATGACCAGGGCATCTGATAGGGGGAACCCGGACTCCAGTGATGGCAAAAAACACAAATAAAAGAGCCTCAGCGTAGGTACTGGAACCAGTACCTGCTTTAAAAAACAAAACAAACAAACAAAAAAAAAAAGTGCCCCTTACACTCCTGCAAAGGCTAAGATGCAGGCAGTGAAACAAACACAAATGCCGTGAACAGATGACAAAAATGTGGCAGTTTCTCCAGGCCTTAAAGGTCATGGTAAATTTCATGAATATGCCTGACCCCCTCCTCAGTCTCCAGACCTGACCCAGCAGCCTGTACTGGAAGGGGAAAATTTACAGTGAGTCGGAGGAACCTATAGAGCCTGATGGATCTCCAGAACAGAACAGTTACATAATAACTTACTGTAACAGTAGATCTTCGAGAGAATCTCTTGTAGCATGTCACACTTATTAACCTTAGCCATCATGGGCCAGGACCACATGGAAACATTTTTGCAATCAGTCCTACTGGGGCCGCCCACAGTGACATCACATTGATGTCCCCCTCTATAGCCGTGGGCAGCCTCTAGCAAGGACGCACCTCCGAGGGAACCAAGGAAGAGCCCTGCCAGAAGTAGGATGAGGAGCCAAAGGGTCATCATCCTAGAGAGGACATGCAGGAAAGGAGAACTTGGAGGAAAGGGGGAAGGAGGAGGGAGGGAGGGACAGCATGACCTGCTGCAAGAGGTTCTCTCGAAGACCTGTTACGGTAAGTTTTTATGTAACTGTTCTATCTTCTTCGAGGATATCTCTTATAGCAGGTCACACGTTAGGAATGAGTCCCAAGCAGTACCGCAGAGGAGACTAGTATAGGAGGCTGAAAAGTGGCAAGCTAGGAAAGGATGCCCTGCAACACCGCCAGGCCGAAAATGGCACGCCTTCTAGAGGCCATGTCCAGACTGCAGTGCTTTGTGAAAGTGTGAACCGTACTTCAAGTGGCAGCAGGGCTGCAGATAAGGATTTTGGGGCCCAGGACAAGTTGTTTGAGATGGCCCCTGTCTCCCAAACCAACTAATGCCGGGAGTCTGAGCCAGCTCTTAAGGTGGGCCCCCCAGAGCTTCGGGCCCGCAACAACATTCCCTACTTGTCCCTCCATGACTGTAGCCCTGAATGGCAGCAGCACAAATCTCTGCTGCTGAGATACCCTTGAAACAGGCAACAGAAGCGGCAATGCATCTGGTAGAGTGGCCCTTAACAGCTCCAGAAAGTTCCTTAACATACATTCTGTAACAAAAAGTGATTCAGCTGGCCAACCATTTGGACAAGTACTGTTTCGAAACTGGCACACCCTCTTTCCCAGGGACAAAAGAAACAAACAGCTGCGAAGACTCCCTACAGTCCTTTACACTGTGAGTATAGTAACGCAAAATTCTATGGACATCTAAAGTGTGGAGCAATGCTTGGCATGCTCTGGATAATAAACAAGTAGGTGGATGGATTGATTCAAGGTAAACTCAGACACCACTTTAGGAAGAAACTTAGGATTCATACACAAAGACAACCTGTCTTTGTGGAAAACTAAATACAGCTGCTCATACGTGAG
Source organism: Neoceratodus forsteri (assembly GCA_016271365.2). NCBI lineage: Eukaryota > Metazoa > Chordata > Ceratodontiformes > Ceratodontidae > Neoceratodus > Neoceratodus forsteri. The sequence continues at coordinate 843,367,861 of CM028134.1, forward strand.
CACCTGGAACTCGGAAATCCTTCTAGCAGAAGAAATAGCAACTAAAAATAACACTTTCCATGACAGAAAGCGTAGCTCCCAAGTTGCAGCAGGCTCAAAAGGAGCCAAAGTAAGTTTCTCCAAAACAAAATTCAGGTCCTAGGCCAGGACAGGATTATGGACTGGAGGCTTCAAATGCAGTATGCCTCTCAGAAAAGTACAGGCCACATCCAACTGAGCCACTGTACGCCACTCAACAGGGACATGGAAAGCTGATATAGCAGACAAGTGCACTTTGAGCGAAGAATAATTAAGGCCAGCACCAGACAGGACTGCACATACTCTAAAATTTGGTTCACTGGACAGGTGAAAGGATCCAGGTGATGGAAACTGCCCACAAAGTAAAGCGCTTCCACTTAATGGAATAAGCCGCCCTGGTGGAAGGCTTCCTGGTGGTTACTAGGACAATAGCCACTTTAGGAGAGACTCCAGATCTGGTAATGGCTACTTCTCCAGGGGCTGGCATGCAGGTGAAGGGACTGGAGGTTTGGATGGAGAGGGGTCCCCTGCTCCTGTGACAGCAGGTCCAAGCACAGGGAAAGAGGCACTAGAGGCTCCACTGCCAACTGCTGCAACAGTGGAAACCAAATCTGCCCTGGCCAGAAGGGAACCACTAAGATCAGTGTGGCGCCCTGAGCTTGATCAGTACTCTCTGGATCAGAGGAAAGGGAGGGAAGGTGTAAAGGAACCTCTGTTTCCAAGAGAGAGACAATGAGTCATGTCAGAAAACTCCAGGCCTTGGATTGAGTGAGCAGGAAGAAAAAAATTACTCACCTTAGTAATGTTGTTTCTTCTAATGGAGTCTTGCTATATTATGACAATTGCAGTTTGTCCCACCATTAGAACTGCTCCGGAGGTGAAAGAGTTAACTCCATTCCATGAATGGAACTTAGAGCACGAGCTCTAAAGAGAAGCTCTGTCTGTGTAGTTTCAAACCTGAACTGTCAGATCTTTACGAGCAAAAACTCACTAAGGTCTGTGTGGAAGCTGTAACCTCACTAGCCAACTGGCTACCAAATATTAACACCATTGCTGGTCCCAACACCAAAGACTCAAGTCAGGGGACCAGAACTAATAGTATAATTTAACAATATGAGAGAAATACAAGGAAAAAAAAAAACACCACACCCCAAACCCCAAGAAGGGTGAAAACACAAAAGGGCATAAAATAGTGCCACACCAGGCTGCCCACCCCATACCCAAGTAGAAGTTCTGAGAGGGCAGGTTGGGGAGGTTTACTAGTAAGACTCATTAGAAGAAACAACATTACTAAGGTGAGTAATTTTTTCTTCAAACAACATGAAGTCTTGCTATATTATGACAATTGCAGACTACACAGCAGTACCTCCATGGAGGAGGGACAGAACCCACTTAGGAGAATAGGATCTGAAGCACAGCTGTGCAAACCAGCATCTCCTAGCCTGGACATCCAGGGAGTAATGCTTGGTGAAAGTGTGTACCGTTTTCCAAGTAGCAGCTTGACATATCTCCAATATAGGGATGTCTCTGGCAGCAGCTAGAGATGCGGCTGTACCTCTGGTAGAATGAGCCCTCAAGCCAGAGGGGGGATCTCTGCCCAGTTTCTGATAACAAAATTGGATACAAGAGACAATCCACCTGGCAATTGATCTCTTAGTGGCAGGTTTCCCTTTCCCAACCTCACCATAAGTGAGAAAAAGTTGGAGGGATTCGAACCTGTGACCCTTGGTATGTTCTATATAGTAACTTAGGGCCCTTAACGCCCAACTGTGCAATCTCTCTCACCAGAAGAGGAATGTTCAGTGAAAAACACTGGAAGGGAGACAGATTGGTTAAGATGGAAATCTGAAACCACCTTAGGCAAAACTTCCTGTTAGTCCTGAGGACTACCTTATCCCTGTGGAAAGAAATAAAGTCAGTTTCTACTGACAAGGCTTGCAACTCACTTATGCCTAGCAGAAGTGATAGCCACTAGGAAAACAGTTTTCCAAGTTAGATACTTAAGCTCTGCAGAAAACAGAGGTTCAAAAGGGGGTTGCATTAACTGGGCAATGCAAACATTAAGGTCCCAGGCAGGGGCCGGATCCCGAAAAGGTGGATTGGTATGAAGTAATCCCTTAAAAAACTTGGAAAATACAGGGTGAGCGGAAAGAGAGGATGGCTTTCCTGCTGAAACAAAAGCAGAGACAGCTGCCAAATGAACTCTCAGGGTAGCTGGTCTCAGGCCCAAAGAATTAAGATGGATCATGTAGTCTAACACAATGGGCAAATCAGCAGATTCTGGGGAAATATTTTCAGAACACCAAATGGAGAACCTTTTCCACTTAGAATTATAAGTAGTCTTGGTGGAAGGCTTCCTAGAAGCCTTTAGATTTCAAGAACACCCTGAGAGAGGTGTAGGTCAGCAAATTCTAACTCCTCAAGAGCCAGGCCTTGAGGTTGAGGGATTTGAGGTTCGGATACCAAACTCTCCCCTGGGCACAGGTTAATAGGTTGTGATTCCTGGGGAGACACAGGGGGAGATGGACTGTCAGGGACAGAAGGAGTGGGTACCAGGGCTGCCTGGCCCAATCTGGGGCAATCAGAATCACCCTGCAAGGCTAGGATCTGATTTTTACTAACACCTTGAAAAGAAGAGGGAAGGGGGGAAAGCATAAAGAAACTTCCTTTCCCAATCCAGGAGAAGGGTGTCCAGGGGGACTGAGCCCAACACTGGGGTCTGCAACAGAACATTGGAAGTTGGTGATTGTCTGGGGCTGCAAAAAGATCTATCTGGGGGGTGCCCCATCTGGCAAAGACTATCCCCAGTACTTGAGGATCCAGAGACCATTCGTGATGGCCCTGAGAAATCCTGCTGAGAGCATCTGCTAGGACATTGTCCTTTCCTGGAAGGTGAACTGCTATGAGTGAAGTGTTCAGGAATAGGCCAGAGACCACAACTCATTGCCTCGTGCACAAGGTCAAGACCGAAGTGCCCCTGCTTGTTGATGTACCACATTGTTGTGGTATTGTCTGTTCTGACTTGTACCACTTTGTTCTGACAGAAGCAGAAAATGCTTGAAGAGCTAAAAAGACAGCTCTGAGTTCCAGCAAATTGATGTGGAGCAGAGATTCTGGGGACCACACTCCTGAGTGGAGAGAGGCGCCCAACACCCCAGGAGGGAAGCATCCGTAGTGAGGGTCAAAGTGTGAGAAGGGGAATGAAGGGACCCCAGTCTTAAATTGCTCTGATCCTGCCACCACTGGAGGGCCTGGATCAAGGTTCGGGTCACTGGGACCAACTTGGAAAGGGGGTCTCTTCTGAGACCAATAGGCTCTCAAGTGAAACTGAATGTCCCTCATCTGAAATCTTGCTCCTGCACTACAGCTGTGGACGAGCCATGTGCCCCAGGAGCTGCAGAAAGTGTCTTGCTGGTCGAGACCTGCAGATTGAAGGAGGAGGCCAGAGCCACCAAGTTCCTTACCCTTTCTAAGGGAAGAAAGCTCTGGCCAGATTTGTGTCCAATTCTGCACCTATGAAGGTGAGTACCTGAACTGGTTCCAGAACCGACTTTGGTAGATTTGTAGGAAGCCCAGGAGGTGAGAAGCTGCTGGGTGACTTGCAGTGAGATTTTACCTGTTCTGGGGATTGTACAATGAGCCAGTCGTCCAGATAGTGAAAACAAGCAATCCTTTGCCTCCTTAAGTGAGCCACTGCTACTGCCAGACATTTTGTGAATACCCTTGGGGCAGAGGTAAGTCGAAGGGCATTGCTCTGAACTGGTAGTGACCTGAGGGCAGTTGAATCTGAGGTACTTTCGGTGGGAGCTTCTGATTAGGACGGAAAATAGGCATCCTTGAGGTCCAGGAAGCTAGCCAGTCCCTGGCCTTAGAGAGGGTAAAATCATTGCCAGAGTTACCATTCTGAACTTTGGTTTCAAAAGATGCTTGTTCAGATATCTGAGGTCTAAAATGGGCCGCCATTCTCCTGTCTTTTTTCGGGTAAGGAAGTATCTGGAGTACAGACCCTTGCCCTGGTGTAGGGGAGGAACCCTTTCTACCGCTCTGAGAGCTAACAGGGTTGAGACCTCTGCTTCTAGAGTAGAGGTCTCTAAAGAGTTTGCAGGTGGAAAAGACCCGATTCTCATCTTTGGGAACTTTTTGAAGCTGAGATCCAGACCCTGGCTTACTACTTCCAGAACCCACTTGTCTGAAGTTAAAGACACCCAGTTCTGACTGAAGTAAGCCAACCTGCCCCTACTGGTAAAGGAGATCGGCCCTGGGCACCCCATCAGGGTGCCTGCTTGGCAGGTGCTTTAGGCTGAGGGGTGGGGGCAGGCCTGCCCACGCCTGTCTGCCTCTGCCTCTGAAGAACCTCCTCTAAGCATAAGCAGAGGAGGCCTGGGTTTGGTAAAAGGCCTGTGGAAAGGCCTACCCCTACCCCTGGGGTGTGCCTCTGAGGAGTGGCTTGCAGCCCTTGGCTTGGGCACTTTATAGGTAGTCCTATATTCATCCATCTTCTTCATATAATTCTCTGTCTGCTCCCAAACAGAGAATTTCCCCACAGGAAAATCCATAGCCTTAGTCTGGGTATCCTGTGACAAGCTAGTACACCTGAGCCAGGCCAACCTATGAAAAGCTAC